>CM067845.1:417317221-418798054 GCA_034509565.1 Triticum monococcum
TGGAGCTATATTTTTATTCACCACATGATATGTGTTTTTCTTGGAGCGTCTTGTATGATTTGAGTCTTTGCTTTTTACTTTACCACAATCATCCTTGCTGTACACACCTTTTGAGAGAGACACACATGATTCGGAAATTATTAGAATACTCTATGTGCTTCACTTATATCTTTTGAGTTATATAGTTTTGCTCTAGTACTTCACTTATATCTTTTAGAGCGCGGTGGTGGATTTATTTTATAGAAACTATTGATATCTCATGCTTCATTTAGATTATTTTGAGAGTCTTAAATAGCATGGTAATTTCTTAAATAATCCTAATATGCTAGGTATACAAGATTAATAATAAAATTCTCTTATGAGTGTGTTGAATACTATGCGAAGTTTGATGCTTGATGATTGTTTTGAGGTATGGAGATGGTGATATTAGAGTCATGCTAGTTGAGTAGTTGTGAATTTAAGAAATAATTGTGTTAAAGTTTGTGATTCCCATAGCATGCACGTATGGTGAACCATTATGTGATGAAGTCGGAGCATGATTTATTTATTGATTGTCTTCCTTATGAGTGGCGGTCGGGGACGAGCGATGGTCTTTTCCTACCAATCTATCCCCCTAGGAGCATGCGCGTAATACTTTGCTTTGATAACTTGTAGATTTTTGCAATAAGTATATGAGTTCTTTATGACTAATGTTGAGTCCATGGATCATACGCACTCTCACCCTTCCACCATTGCTAGCCTCTCTAATACCGCGCACCTTTCGCCGGTATCATACACCCACCATACACCTTCCTCAAAAAAGCCACCATACCTACCTATCATGGCATTTTCATAGCCATTCTGAGATATATTGCCATGCAACTTTCCACTGTTCCGTTTACTATGACACGCTCCATCATTGTCATATTGCTTTGCATGATCATGTAGTTGACATTGTATTTGTGGCAAAGCCACCGTTCATAATTCTTTCATACATGTCACTCATGAGTCATTGCATATCCCGTTACACCACCGGAGGCATTCACATAGAGTCATATTTGGTTCTAAGTATCGAGTTGTAATTCTTGAGTTGTAAGAAAATAAAAGTGTGATGATCATCATTATTAGAGCATTGTCCTAGTGAGGAAAGGATGATGGAGACTATGATTCCCCCACAAGTCAGGATGAGACTCCGGACGAAAAAAAGAGGCCATAAAAAGAGAAAAGGCCCAAATAAAAAAATGAGAGAAAAGAGAGAAGGGACAATGCTACTATCCTTTTACCACACTTGTGCTTCAAAGTAGCACCATGATCTTCATATTAGAGAGTCTCCTTTTTATCACTTTCATATACTAGTGGGAATTTTTCATTATAGAACTTGGCTTATATATTCCAATGATGGGCTTCCTCAAAATGCCCTAGGTCTTTGTGAGCAAGCAAGTTGGATGCACACCCACTTAGTTTCTTTTGTTGAGCTTTCATATACTTATAGCTCTAGTGCATCTGTTGCATGGCAATCCCTACTCACTCACATTGATATATATTGATGGGCATCTCCATAGCCCATTGATACGCCTAGTTGATGTGAGACTATCTTCTCCCTTTTTGTCTCCTCCACAACCACCACTCTATTCCACCTAAAGTGCTATGTCCATGGCTCACGCTCATGTATTGCGTGAAGATTGAAAAAGTTTGAGAATGTCAAAAGTATGAAACAATTGCTTGGCTTGTCATCGGGGTTGTGCATGATTTAAATACTCTGTGTGGTGAAGATAGAGCATAGTCAGACTATATGATTTTGTAGGGATAACTTTCTTTGGCCATGTTATTTTGAAGAGACATAATTGCTTTGTTAGTATGCTTGAAGTATTATTATTTTTATGTCAATATTGAACTTTTGTCTTGAATCTTTCGGATCTGAATATTCATACCACAATTAAGAAGAATTACATTGAAAATATGCCAAGTAGCATTCCACATCAAAAATTCTATTTTTATCATTTACCTACTCGAGGACGAGCAGGAATTAAGCTTGGGGATGCTTGATACGTCTCCAACGTATCTATAATTTTTTATTACTCCATGATATATTATCTTCTGTTTTGGACATTATTGGGCTTTATTATCCACTTTTATATTATTTTTGGGACTAACCTATTAACCGGAGGCCCAGCCCAAAATTGTTGTTTTTTTTGCCTATTTTAGGGTTACGAAGAAAAGGAATATCAAATGGAGTCCAAACGGAATGAAACCTTTGGGAACGTGATTTTTGGAACGAACAAGATCCAGGAGACTTGGACCCTATGTCAAGCAACCAATAGGGAGGCCACGAGTTAGGGGGCACCTCTACCCCCCCAGGCGCGCCCTCCACCCTCGTGGGCCCCCTGTTGCTCCACCAACGTACTTCTTCCTCCTATATATACCTACGTACCCTAAACGATCAGATACGGAGCCAAAACCCTAATTCCACCGCCGTAACTTTCTGTATCCACGAGATCCCATCTTGGGGCCTGTTGCGGAGCTCCACCGGAGGGGGCATTAATCATGGAGGGCTTCTACATCAACACCATAGCCTCTCCGATGAAGTGTGAGTAGTTTACCTCAGGCCTTCGGGTCCATAGTTATTAGCTAGATGGCTTCTTCTCTCTTTTTGGATCTCAATACAAAGTTCTCCCCCTCTCTTGTGGAGATCTATTCGATGTAATCCTCTTTTGCGGCGAGTTTGTTGAGGCCGATGAATTGTGGGTTTATGATCAAGTTTATCTATGAACAATATTTGAATCTTCTCTGAATTATTTTATGTATGATTGGTTCTCTTTGCATGTCTCTTTGAATTATCAGTTTAGTTTGGCCTACTAGATTGATCTTTCTTGCAATGGGAGAAGTGTTTAGCTTTGGGTTCAATCTTGCGGTGTCCTTTCCCAGTGACAGTAGGGGCAGCAAGGCACGTATTGTCTTGTTGCCATCGAGGATAACAAGATGGGGTTTTCATCATATTGCATGAGTTTATCCCTCTACATCATGTCATCTTGCTTAAGGCGTTACTCTGTTCTTATGAACTTAATACTCTAGATGCGTGCTGGATAGCGGTCGATGTGTGGAGTAATAGTAGTAGATGCAGGCAGGAGTCGGTCTACTTGTCTCGGACGTGATGCCTATATACATGATCATACCTAGATATTCTCATAACTATGCTCAATTCTGTTAATTGCTCAATAGTAATTTGTTCACCCACTGTAAAATATCTATGCTCTTGAGAGAAGCCACTAGTGAAATCTATGGCCCCCGGGTCTATCTTCATCATATTAATCTTCCAATACTTAGTTGTTTTCATTGCTTTTATTTTACTTTGCATCTTTATCATAAAAATACCAAAAACATTATCTTATCATATCTATCAGATCTCACTCTTGTAAGTGACCGTGTAGGGATTGACAACCCCTTATCGCGTTGGTTGCGAGGATTTATTTGTTTTGTGTAGGTGCGAGGGACTCGCGCGTAGCCTCCTACTGTATTGATACCTTGGATCTAAAAAACTGAGGGAAATACTTACGCTACTTTGCTGCACCACCCTTTCCTCTTCAAGGGAAAACCAACGCAAGTGCTCAAGAGGTAGCAGTGGGAGTTCTTAAGTAATGTGATTAATTGAACTTAAATTTATCATGAACTTAGTCCTTATAGTATTTGCATATCTATGTTGTAGATCAATTGCTCGCGTATAGCTTCCCGTTTTATTTATGATAGGTTCCTAGATAAAACTATGTTGAAAGATGATAGTAGCAATGATGCAGATTGGATCCGTGATCTGAGGATTATCCTCGTTGCTGCACAGAAGAATTATGTCCTTGATGCACCGCTAGGTGACATAACTATTGCAGGAGTAGATGCAGATGTTATGAACGTTTGACAAAGCTCGATATGATGACCACTTAATAGTTTAGTGCACCATGCTTTATGGCTTAGAACCGGGACTTCAAAAATGTTTTGAATGCCATGAAACATATAAGATGTTCTAAGAGTTGAAATTGGTATTTCATAACTCATGCCCGTGTCGAGAGGTATGAGACCTCTGACAGTATGTTGCCTACAAGATGGAGGAGAATAGCTCAACCAATGAGTATATGCTCAGATTGTCTGGGTACTACAATTGCTTCAATCAAGTGGGAGTTAATCTTCTAGATAATTTAGTAATTGATAAAGTTCTCTAGTCACTATCACCAAGTTACTAGAACTTAGTGATGAACTATAATATGCAAGGGATGACGAAAACGATTCCCAAGCTCTTCGTGATGTTGAAATCAACGAAGGTAGAAATCAAGAAAAGCATCAAATGTTGATGGTTGACAAAACCACTAGTTTCAAGTAAAAGGGCAAGGGAAAGAAAGAGAACTTCAAGAATAATGGCAAGCAAGTTGCCACTCCAACGAAGAAGCCCAAAGCTAGACCCAAGCCTGAAACTGAGTGCTTCTACTGCAAAGGAAAGGGTCACTGGAAGTGGAACTGTCCCTAGATACTTGGCGGATAAGAAGGATGGCGAAATGAACAAAGGTATATATGATATACATGTTATTGATGTGTACTTCACTAGTGTTTATAGAAACCCCTCGGTATTTGATACTAGTTCAGTTGCTAAGAGTAGTAACTTGAAACGGGAGTTGCAGAATGAACAGAGACTAGTTAAGGGTGAAGTGACGATGTCTGTTGGAAGTGGTTCTAAGAATGATATGATCATCATCGCACACTCCCTATACTTTCGGGATTAGTACTGAACCTAAATAAATGTTATTTTGTGTTTGCGTTGAGCATGAATATGATTTGATCATGTTTATTGCAATACGATTATTCATTTAAGTTAGAGAATAATTGTTGTTCTGTTTACATGAATAAAACCTTCTATGGTTATTGATAATCCCCAAGTGTAAGGAATCATCGTAGGAATTTCCAAATGTGGAAGTGATAACTATGGAGTGTCGAACCCACAAGGTGCTAAAAGTAAGATCAATATTCTCTCAAGCCCTATCTGAAACTGATACGACTCTACGTACACCAAACGTTTGTTTCCAACTAGAAACGAGAAATAAAACTATGTTGTGGGTTTGAAGTGGATAACTTTGTATGATATCAGGGAGATAAAATATGAAAGTAGGTGCTGTTAGAATATATTATTAAATATTATAAATAACGAGTGTGGAATAATGGTGGATCGGTGTGCGGAATTGTCCTAGGCAACCGTTAACAAGACCGGTGATCACTATTGCAGTTTCATATGAGGGAGAGGCATAAGCTAACATACTTTCTCTACTTGGATCATATGCACTTATGATTGGAACTCTAGCAAGCATCCGCAACTACTAAAGACCATTAAGGTAAAACCGAACCATAGCATTAAAGCATCAAGTCCTCTTTATTCCCATACGCAACAACCCCCTTACTCGGGTTTGTGTTTCAGTCACTCACCAACCCATTATAAGCGAATCATGAACGTATTGCAACACCCTACAGTGGGAACCCCTCATGCTTGCGTGACACGGAGGGCACCATAGGACAACATCAAAGTAAAACATACAACTCATACCAATCTAGATCATCAATCAACCCAAAGACAAAAGATATCTACTCAAAACATCATAGGATGGCAACACATCATTGGATCATAATATGTGGCATAAAGCACCAAGTTCAAGTAGGGATTACAGCAGGGTGCAGGAGAGTGGACCGCGTAAAAGAGATGATGATGGTGATGATGATTGTGATGTTGATGAAGACAATCATCGCGGCGATGACCGATGATTCCCCTCCCGATGGCACTCCGATGCCATCGAGAGAGAGGAGGAGAGGTTCTCCCCCTTGTGCTTCCTCATCCATGGCCTCCCCCCTAGATGGGGATAGGTTCTCCCTCTGGTCCTTGGCCTTCATGGTGATGATGGCCCCTCCGGGATCCTCCTCAATGCCCTCCGGTGATGATGGCCCCCTCCGGCAGGGTGCCAGAGAGGGCCTAGATTGGTTTTCGGTGGCTACAGAGGCTTCTGGCGGTGGAACTCCCGATCTAGGTTAATTTTCCGAGGTTTCTGTATTTATAGGAATTTTTGGCGTCGGTCTCACGTCAAGGAGGTGCCCGAGGCGTCCACGAGGCAGGACCACATGCCTGGGGGGGTGGGTGCGCCCCCCACCCTCGTGGACACCCCGGGACTCTCCTGGCCCAACTCTTTTACTCCGGGGTCTTATTTTGGTCCATAAAATATCATCAAAAATTGGCACGTCAATTGGACTCCGTTTGATATTCCTTTTCTGTAAAACTCAAAAACAAGGAAAAAGCAGAAACTGGCACTTGGCACTAGGTTAATAGGTTAGTCCCAAAAATCATATAAAATAGCATATAAATGCATATAAAACATGCAAGGTTGACAATATAATAGCATGAACACTTCATAAATTATAGATACGTTGGAGACGTATCAGCTTCCCCAAGCTTAATTCCTGCTCGTCCTCGAGTAGGTAAATGATAAAAGAAATAATTTATGAAGTGTGAATGCTAGCAAGTGCATAAGTTTCATCAATGATAGTTTCAATCACTTTTTATAACATCAATATATATCATAACAGTAGCTCATCTTCATAAAACTTTTCATGATCAAGTAACAAGCTATTCACATGTTAAAGTATAGATCATAAACTTTCTTGAAACTAACAAACTATATTCTCAGTCATCAAACAATTGCAATTCATCTTATTTTCAGGAAGGGTCTATGTCAGAGCTTTGGTTTAGCAAACTCCACATACTCAACTATCATTTAATATTTCACAATTGCTAACACTCACGTGATATTTATGGGTTCAAAGTTTAATCGGAAATAGAGAAAGATAGGGGCTTATAGATTCACCTCCCAACCTTTTACCTCAAGGGTAATGTCAACAATAATAGTTCATGATAACTTACATCCAATTGGATATATATATCAGGATCTTTCCAACACAATGTTCTTGCCAAATGATAAAATGTAAAAAGGAAAGGTGAAGATCACCATGACTCTTGCATAAGGTAGAAGATAAAAGTAAAATATAGGCCCTTCGTAGAGGGAAGCAGAGGTTGTCATGCGCTTTTATGGTTGGATGCACAAAATCTTAATGCAAAAGAACATCACTTTATATTGGCACTTGTGATATGGACCTTTATTATGCTGTCCGTCGCTTTTATTTCTTCCACATCACAAGATCGTATAAAGCTTATTTTCTCCACATTAATAGATCATACATATTTAGAGGGCAATTTTTATTGCATGCACCGATGAAAACTTACTTGAAGGATCTTACTCAATCCATAGGTAGGTATGGTGGACTCTCATGGCAAAACTGGTTTAAGGAATGTTTGGAAGCACAAGTAGTATCTCTACTTGGTGCAAAGAATTTGGCTAGCATGAGGGGGAAAAGCAAGCTCAACATGTTGGATGATCCAAGACAATATACTTTATTTCGGATATGAGAAAACATAACCCATTACGTTGTCTTCCTTGTCCGACATCAACCTTTTAGCATGTCATATTTTAATGAGTGCTCACAATTACAAAAGATGTCCAAGATAGTATATTTATATGTGAAATCTCTCTTCCTTCAATATTCTTTCATGAATTGTACAAGTGACCAATTCTATGTTTGCTAAATTTCAATAAGTTTTCTACCTATAATTATTCTATGTGAAGTCATTACTCCCCATTGTATAAGCATATGAAACATATATAAATTCAGATTTATGATATTCAATTATTCAACCATTTACTCATAGGATATACGTGAAGCACGTGAGTAAATGACAAACTACTCCAAAAGATAATAGTGAAGGACACTGAGTAGTCAAATAATTAACTAGCCATGGGAGGATTCTTTTTCATTTAATAACTCAGATCCAATGATTTTATTCAAACAACAAGTAAAATTGAAAATACGCTCCAAGCAAAACACATATCATGTGACGAATAAAAATATAGCTCCGAGTAAGGTATACCGATAGTTTTGAAGACGAAAGAGGGGATGCCTTCTGGGGCATCCCCAAGCTTAGGCGCTTGAGTCTTCCTTGAATATTACCTTGGGGTGTCTCGGGCATCCCCAAGCTTAGGGTCTTTCCACTCCTTATTCTCCTCATATCGATATCTCACCCAAAGCTTGAAAACTTCAATCACACAAAACTTAACGGAACTTCGTGAGATAGGTTAGTATGATAAAGAGTAAACCATTCACCTTGGTACTGTCAAAGACAAAGATCGTAATTCTTCTCACACAATTCCTACTGTACCATATCATTTCTATAATTTATATTAAGGAATATAAGTCATAGAAACTAGAAAACAAGCAAACTATGCAATGAAAACCGAATCTGTCAGAAACAGAACAGTCTGTAATGATCTGAACACTAACCATACTTATGCTACTCAAAAAATTATAAAATAAATTAGTGGACGTGAGGAATTTGTCTGTTAATCTTCTTCAAAAAGAATCAGCACCAAATCACTCTTCTGTAAAAAAAATGGCAGCTAATCTCGCGAGCGCAAAGTTTCTGTTTTTTACAGCAAGATCACATTAACTTTCACCCAAGTCTTCCCAAAGGTCTTACTTGGCACTTTATTGAAACAAAAGCTATAAAACATGATTACTACAGTATCTTAATCATGTAAAAACACAAAAACAGTAAGGGTAAATATTGGGTTGTCTCCCAACAAGCGCTTTTCTTTAATGCCTTTTAGCTAGGCATGATGATTTCAATGATGCTCACATGAAAGATAAGACTTGAACATAAAGAGAGCATCATGAAGAATATGACTAGCACATTTAAACCTAACCCACTTCCTATGCCTAGGGATTTTGTGAGTACACAACTTATGGGAACAAGAATCAACTAGCATAGGAAGGAAAAACAAGGATAACTTCAAAACTTTAAGCACATAGAGAGGAAACTTGGTATTATTGCAACTCCTACAAGCATATATTCCTCCCTCATAACAATTTTCAGTAGCATCATGAATGAATTGAACAACATAACCATCACATAAAGCATTCTTTTAATGATCTACAAGCATAGAAATTTTTCTACTCTCCGCATAAGCAAAATTCTTCTCATTCGGAATAGCGGGATCACTAGTTCCTAGAGTTGACACTCTTCCAAACCCGCTTTAGATGATAGTATTATTCATACTCCAAAAAATATAAGTGAAGTTCATGGAGCATTATACAATTAATTTAAACTAACCAATGTCCAAGCTTAAAATGTATGAGTGAAGCACACGAAGCATTCTATAAAACCATACTCAAAAGATTTAAGTGAAGCACAAAGAGCAATTCTATAAGATCATACTTAAAAGATATAAGTGAAGCACATGAAGCATTCTATAAATCAATGAAGGGATATCTAATACTAGCATGGTTCATAAAGGAAGAACAAAAAACACAAAGGACACAAATCATGTGAACGAAACAAAAAACCGAGGTATACCGATAATTGTTGAAGAAGAAAGATGGGATGCCAACCGGGGCATCCCCAAGCTTAGATGCTTGAGTATCCTTAGAATATTTACTTGGGGTGCCTTGGGCATCCCCAAGCTTGAGCTCTTGCCTCTCTTTATTCTTATCACATCGGTAACTCCTCGTTCTTCGAACACTTCATCCACAAAAAACTTTAACAAAAACTTTGTGAGATTCGTTAGTACAATAAAGCAAATCACTACTCTAGGTACTGTTGCAAACCAATTCATATTTTGTTTTTGCATTTTAGCTACTTTAATATAACTTTTCCATGGCTTAATCCACTGATATAAATCGATAGTTTCATCAAAACAAGCAAACTATGCATCAAAAACAGACAGTCTGTAGTAATCTGAAGGTTTAGTAAACTTATGTATCTCCAAAAATTATGAAATAAATTTGAAAATTTGAAAAATTTATACATAAGTAATGTTAAAAAAGTTTCAGACCCATTTTACTTTCCAGTAAAACAAAGTAAAAATCACGCGCTACAGCCAAAGTTTCTGTTTTTGTTCTGCACATAGTAAACAAGCAATCTAATCATCCTAAAACCAAAGCTTGACACATTATTTTTATAATACAATGGATATATATATATATATATATATATATATATATATATATAAGGGGATAATTATTTACAGAGAAACTTGCTTGAAAAATTCTACATTGTTTCCGTGAGCATGAACACGAGTGCTCAAGGTCGACCCTCACTTCTTCAATGCATAACTTTCCAATCACTTCTCTTTTTGAAAAACTTTTAAGGCATGAGAGGCAAGTAATTTTTTTGGTATTTTCATTCTTTTAAATTTTTTTGTATGTTGCACCCACAACTAAACATAAACAAAAAGGAAAACAAAATCTACTTAGCGAAGAAAGCAAACAAGCACACACACGAGAATATCAACCCCACGCTACTGCTCCCCGACCATGGCGCTAGAAAAGAGCTTGATAATCCCCAAGTGCAAGGATCATCATAGCAATTTCCAAAGGTGGAAGTGTTAAGTATGGAGTGTCGAACCCACAAGGAGCTAAATGTAAGATCAATATTCTCTCAAGCCCTATCTGCCACTGATACGACTCTACGTACACCGAACGTTTGTTTCCAACTAGAAACGAGAAATAAAACTATGTTGTGGGTATGAAGTGGATAACTTTGTATGATATCGGAGAGCTAAAATATGAAAGTAGGTGCTGTTATCATAAAGTTAGAATATATTACTAAATATTATAAATAGCGAGTGTGGAATAATGGTGGATCGGTGTGCGGAATTGTCCTAGGCAATCGTTAACAAGACCGGTGATCACTATTGCAGTTTCATATGAGGGAGAGGCATAAGCTAACATACTTTCTCTACTTGGATCATATGCACTTATGATTGGAACTCTAGCAAGCATCCACAACTACCAAAGATCATTAAGGTAAAACCCAACCATAGCATTAAAGCATCAAGTCCTCTTTATCCCCATACGCAACAACCCCCTTACTAGGGTTTGTGTTTCAGTCACTCACCAACCCCCTATAAGCGAATCATCAACGTATTGCAACACCCTACAGTGAGAACCCCTCATGCTTGCGCGACATGGAGGGCACCATAGGACATCATCAAAGTAAAACATACAACTCATACCAATCTAGATCATCAATCAACCCAAAGACAAAAGATATCTACTCAAAACATCATAGGATGGCAACACATCATTGGATCATAATATGTGGCATAAAGCACCAAGTTCAAGTAGGTATTACAGCGGGGTGCGGGAGAGTGGACCGCGTAAAAGAGATGAGGATGGTGATGTTGATGAAGACAATCACCGCGGCAATGATTCCCCTCCCGATGGTACTCCGGTGCCACCGAGAGAGAGGAGGAGAGGTTCTCCCCCTTGTGCTTCATCCTCCATGGCCTCCCCCCTAGATGGAGAGAGAGGTTCTCCCTCTGGTCCTTGGCCTTCATGGTGATGATGGCCCCTCCGGGATCCTCCTCCATGCCCTCCGGCAGGGTGCCAGCGAGGGCCTAGATTGGTTTTTGGTAGCTATGGAGGCTTCTGGCAGCGGAACTCCCGATCTAGGTTAATTTTCCGAGGTTTCTGTATTTATAGGAATTTTTGGCATCGGTCTCACGTCAAGGAGGTGCCCGCGGCGTCCACGAGGCAAGACCACATGCCTGGGGGGTGGGCGCGCCCCCCAACCTCGTGGACGCCCCGGGACTCTCCTGGCCCAACTCTTTTACTCCGGGGTCTTCTTTTGGTCCATAAAAAATCATCAAAAATTGGCACGTCAATTGGACTCCGTTTGATATTCCTTTTCTATAAAACTCAAAACAAGGAAAAAACAGAAACTGGCACTGGGCACTAGGTTAATAGGTTAGTCCCAAAAATCATATAAAATAGCATATAAATGCATATAAAACATCCAGGGTTGATAATATAATAGCATGAACACTTTATAAATTATAGATACGTTGGAGATGTATCAGTTATACACCCAATGAAAATGGTTTGTTTGATCTCGACCATAGTGATACACAGATTCATAATATTGAAGTGAAAAGATGCAAAGTTAATAATGATAGTGCAACTTATTTGTGGCACTGCCATTTAGGTCATATTGGTGTAAAGCGCATGAAGAAACTCAATGCTGATGGGCTTTTGGAATCACATGATGCTTGCGAACCATGCCTCATGGGGGCAAGATGACTAAGACTCCATTCTCCGGAACAATGGAGCGAGCAACTGACTTATTGGAAATAATACATACTGATGTATGCGGTCCGATGAGTGTTGAGGCTCGTGGACCTTCACAGATGATTTGAGCAGATATGGGTATATCTACTTGATGAAACATAAGTCTGAAACATTTGAAAAGTTCAAAGAATTTCAGAGTGAAGTGGAAAATCATCGTAACAAGAAAATAAAGTTTCTACGATCTGATCGCGGAGACGAATATTTGAGTTACGAGTTTGGTCTTCAACTAAAACAATGTATAATAGTTTCACAAATTCATGCCACCTGGAACACCACATCATAATGGTGTGTCTGAACGTCATAACCGTACTTTATTGGATATAGTGCAATCTATGATGTTTCTTACCGATTTACCACTATCGTTTTGGGGTTATGCATTAGATACAACTACATTCACGTTAAATAGGGCATCGTCTAATCTGTTGAGACGACACCGTATGAACTATGGTTTGGTAAGAAACCAAAGTTGCCATTTCTTAAAGTTTGGGGTTGCGATGCTTATGTGAAAAAGTTTCAAACTGATAAGCTCGAACCCAAATCGTAGTAGTGCGTCTTCATAGGATACCCAAAAGAAACTGTTGGGTACACCTTCTATCACCGATCCGAAGGCAAGATATTTTGTTGCTAAGAATGGATCCTTTCTAGAGAAGGAGTTTCTCTTGAAAGAAGTGAGTGGGAGAAAAGTAGAACTTGATGAGGTAATTGTATGTTCTCCCGAATTGGAAAGTAGTTCATCACAGAAATCAGTTCCAGTGATTCATACACCAATTAGTGAGGAAGCTAATGATGATGATCATGATACTTCAGATCAAGTTACTACCGAACCTCGTAGGTCAACCAGAGTATGGACCACATCAGAGTGGTACTGTAATCCTGTTTTGGAAGTCATGTTACTAGACCATGACGAACCTACAAACTATGAGGAAGCGATGATGAGCCCAGATTCCGCAAAATGGCTTGAGGCCATGAAATCTGAGATGGGATCCATGTATGAGAACAAAGTATGGAGTTTATTGACTTACACGATGATCGATGAGTCATTGAGAATAAATGGATCTTCAAGAGGAAGACGGACGCTGATAGTAGTGTTAGTATCTACAAAGCTTGAATTGTCAAAAAAAATGTTTTTGACAAGTTCAATGTGTTGACTACGATGAGATTTTCTCACTTGTATTGATGCTTAAAAGTCTGTCTGAATCATGTTAGTAGTTGCCGCATTTTATGAAATCTGGCAAATGGATGTCAAAACTGCATTCCTTAATGGATTTCTTAAAGAAGAGTTGTATATGATGCAACTAGAAGGTTTTGTCGATCTGAAAGGTGCTAACAAAGTGAGCAAGCTCCAGCGATCCATCTATGGACTGGTGCAAGCATCTCAGAGTTGGAATATATGCTTTGATAAAGTGATCAAAGCATATGGTTTTATACATACTTGCGGTGAGGCCTGTATTTACAAGAAAGTGAGCGGGAGCACTACATCATTTCTGATAAGTATATGTGAATGACATATTGTTGATCGGAAATAATGTAGAATTTTCTAGAAAGCATAAAGGAATGTTTGAAAGGAGTTTTTTTCAAAGAAAAACCTGGTGAAGCTACTTACATATTGAGCATCAAGATCTATAGAGATAGATCAATACGCTTGATATATTTTCAATGAGTACATACCTTGAAAAGATTTTGAAGTAGTTCAAAATGGAACAGTCAAAGAAGGAGTTCTTGCCTGTGTTGCAAGGTATGAAGTTGAGTAAAGACTCAAAATCCGACCACGGCAGAAAATAGAAAAAGAATGAAAAGTCATTCCCTATGCCTCAGTCATAGGTTCTACAAAGTATGCTATGCTGTGTACCAGACCTATTGTGTACCTCACCATTAGTTTGGAAGGAGGATACAATAGTGATCCAGGAGTGGATCACTGGACAGCGGTCAAAAATATCCTTAGTGGAATAAGGAAATGTTTATCGGTTATGGAGGTGACAAAGAGTTCGTCGTAAAGAGTTACATAGATGCAAGCTTTGACACCGATCTGGATGACTCTAAGTCTCGATCTAGATACATATTGAAAGTGGGAGCAATTAGCTAGAGTAGCTCTGTGCAAAGCATTGTAGACATAGAAAATTTGCAAAATACATACGGCTCTAAATGTGGCAGACCCATTGACTAAATTTATCTCACAAGCAAAACATGATCACTCTTTGGGTGTTAATCACATAGCGATGTGAACTAGATTATTGACTCTAGTAAACCCTTTGGGTGTCAGTCACATGGAGATGTGAACTAATCACATAAAGATGTGAACTATTGGTGTTAAATCACATGACAACGTGAACTAGATTATTGACTCTAGTGCAAGTGGGAGATTGAAGGAAATATGCCCTAGAGGCAATAATAAAGTTGTTATTTATACTTCCTTATATCATGATAAATGTTTATTATTCATGCTAGAATTGTATTAACCAGAAACTTAGTACATGTGTGAATACATAGACAAACAGAGTGTCCCTAGTATGGCTCTACTTGACTAGCTCGTTAATCAAAGATGGTTAAGTTTCCTAGCCATGGACATGTGTTGTCATTTTATGAACGGGATCGCATCATTAGAGAATGATGTGATGGAAAAGACCCATCTGTTAGCTTAGCATAATGATTGTTCAGTTTTATTGCTACTGCTTTCTTCATGACTTATACATGTTCCTCTGACTATGAGATTATGCAATTCTCGAATACCGGAGGAACACCTTGTGTGCTATCAAATGTCACAACATAACTGGTTGATTATAAATATGCTCTACAGGTGTCTCCAATGGTGTTTGTTGAGTTGGCATAGATCGAGATTAGGATTTGTCACTCCGTCTATCGGAGAGGTATCTCTGGGCCCTCTTGGTAATGCACATCACTATAAGCCTTGCAAGCAATGTAACTAATGAGTTAGTCGCGGGATGATGCATTACGGAACGAGTAAAGAGACTTGCCGGTAATGAGATTGAACTAGGTATTGAGATACCGACGATCGAATCTCGGGCAAGTAACATACCGATGACAAAGGGAACAACGTATGTTGTTATGCGGTTTGACCGATAAAGATATTCGTAGAATATGTAGGAACCAATATGAGAATCCAGGTTCCGCTATTGGTTATTGACCGGAGATGAGTCTCGGTCATGTATACATAGTTCTCAAACCCGTAGGGTCCGCATGCTTAACGTTCTGTGGCGATTTGTATTATGAGTTATGTGATTTTATGACCAAAGTTTGTTCAGAGTCCCGGATGAGATCGGGGACATGACGAGGAGTCTCGAAATGGTCGAGACATAAAGATCGATATATTGGAAGGCTATATTCGGACATCGGAAAGGTTCCAAGTGATTCAGGTATTTTTCGGAGTACCAAAGAGTTACGGGAATTCGTATTGGGCCTTAATGGGCCATACGGGAAAGGAGAGAAAGGCCTTAAGGGTGGCCGCTGATGAAGCTATGTACATAGGGTAGGGTCATAGGCCTGACCTAGATACCCTCCCCTAGGACATCATCCTAAAACCAGAAGCATTCAAGGGGTAGCATAATCCACTCGACCTCGAAGCAGCCCACTCAGAAGACTCGAAGTCACTCGACCGCGATAACTACCACTCGGCAGACAGAAGATCTAAAGTCACTCTACACGGCAACGGTCAGACATTTACTTCATAGACTTAATAGACATTTATGTCACTTTATTGCTAGCGTTACTAGTAATGCCCCCTCTTGATGTACCTTAAAACCCTTGTAACGTGGGCTGGCTGGGGTCTAGGCGCACTCTATATAAGCCACCCCCCTCCACTGGCACAAGGGTTCGCACCCCCTGTAAACACACACATACATAATCCAGTCGACCACCTCCGGGCACCGAGACGTAAGGTTGTTACTTCCTCCGCGAAGGTCCTGAACTCGTAAAACTCGTGTGTACAACTTCGCCATAACTAGGATCTTGCCTCCCCATACCTACCCCCATTCTACTGTTAGTCTTAGATCCACGACAGTTGGCGCCCACCGTGGGGCTGGTGTCTTAGCGACTTTTTGGTGGAGTTGCAATTTTTTTCGATTCTCATCATCATGGTTTCCGCCGGCGGACTGGTTGAGGGCCGCGAGATCCATTTTGGCATGCTCGTTTTCATCGCCGACGACTCTTCTTGGCTTCAAGAAGCTCCACTCTACGTCGATGCGCTCCCCGTCCGTGGGGTGACGCACTTTCGCGCGTGCGTCCGCGGCGTCCTTCTCCGGCAACCGTCGACCCAGTATCGATCGGCTCCTATGGTGTCTTCGTCCCCCGCTATTCGCCGGCACAAGCGTTTCGGTCGGTCACGGCTCTAGCGGTGGGTGAGACACGCGGTGGCCCGCCAGTCGGCCACCTCACAAGTCACGGCAATCAAGCCCGATGAAACTCGCTACGGCCTGTTCGACTGGCTCCGTCGAGACCGCATCCGAGTGCGATAGCAGCGATCCTGCGGCAGAAGTCTTGATGGTCAACGGACCACCTAGTCGTCCTGGCTTTCCCCGCGACGACGGTGGTGATGGCGGCGGCGATCCGTCGCGCATTCATGAAGAGTACCGCCCCGAGCCCCTTTCTTCGCAGCAGAGGGAAGAGCTTCGCCGCCGCAATATGGATGCACTTCACACTCCTATCGTTGGAGAAACCCCCGAGGCCCGGGCCTTGGAGGAAGCGCGCCTGGCCAACTTGGCTGAGCGCACTCGACTGGAGAACCTGTAGCATGCACTCGATGAGCATGCTCGGCAGTGGATCCCTGAATCCAGTCGACGGTAGCTTTTTCCGCCTCAAACTCAGGTATACCGCACTCTGATTCAAAATCTCACAGCTGCAGCCCAAATAGCAGAGTCAATCCGGCCTTCCCAGTCGGAGGCTGGCAGAGGTTTGATGCATACCCGGGCCTTACTCCGAGCAGCTGGAGAGCAGAACACAGTAGTGTCTCAGTCGCGGAATAGGATTCATAGTAGGTCCGTGATGGAGGATACAGTACAGTCGGCCCACGGCCCAAGATCGCCCCCGCAGTGCGAAGGATGTGGGCACATGCAAGATCAGTACAGAAACCACGAGCAATATGATCACCGCCTCTGCCACGATGACCGTCGTCGAGTGCCCACGCCTCCTCCGAGGAGTGGGTCATATGTGCCTCGACGGCATGATGAGAGATGCCCTCACAGCGGCGAGCGAAGAATACCAGTCGACCCAAGGGAGCCAGGATTTAATGCGAGATCTATTCTCATTCAAGGTCTGGTCGACAAGAACAGAGCACACAGAGAAGGCCATGACAGAGATTATCCGACTGGCGGCAGAGTGCACGTTTAACGTCCCGAGTGTTTCAGCAGAGCCATCAGAGCCGCAGTGATTCCTCCCAATTTCAGGTTGGTGACTGGAGTCAGCAAAGTCTAAACCTGACACTTGTCTTGAAGACTACCGAGTGGCTGTACAAATTGGTGGTGGCAATGATGAAGTCGCCATGAAGCACCTTCCTCTGATGTTGGAAGGCTCGGCCAGGGCATGGTTGAACAAGTTAGCACCCGACAGTATATTCAGTTGGGAGGAACTCGCCCGAGTTTTTGTTAGGACTTTTGAAGGTACTTGCAAGCGACCAGCGGGGTTGACTGAATTGCAGCATTGTGTGCAAAAACCGAATGAAACCCCAAGAGACTATATCCAGAGATGGATCACGTTACACCATATAGTGGAGAATGTGTCGGATCACCAAGTAGTTTGTGCCTTCAAAGAAGGCGTTAAGTATTAGGAGTTGAATCTGAAATTCGATCGGACAGGAGATATGTCCCTAACTCAGATGATGGAGATTGCCACTAAATACGCCAACGGCGAAGAAGAAGACCGACTCCGGAGTGGCAAGCACAAAACAGTCGCACAGGACACCGGTGGAGGTACTTCCAATCGGAAACAGAAGCGTAAGGCCGAGCTAGCTACTCCTAGTGAGGCTTTGGTTGTGGCTCAAGGAAAATTCAAGGGGAAGCCCAAAGGGCCCTGGAACCCCAAGAAAGTGAAAGATCAAGACGGAAATGATGTGTTGATGCCACATTCACACCTAGAAAGACGAAGAGGGTAATCTGATTTATCCTAAGCACACCACTCGACAGTGTCGACTCCTGATCCAGCAGTTCCGAGAGAAACAACCCAAGGAGAAGGAAAAAGAGTCGGACAAGGGTGAGGATAAGGAAGAGAATGATGATGGTTTTCCCAACGTCAACTCCACTCTGATGATTTTTGCTGATGTTGAGAGCAAAAGTCGATTGAAAGTTACCAAAAGAGAAGTGAACATGGTTGCTCCGGCAACACCAAGTTATTTGAAGTGGTCCCAGACTGCCATCACGTTCGACCAGTCTGACCATCTAGCACGTATAGTCACCCCTGGGAGGCAAGCGTTGGTGGTCGACCTAGTTGTTGAAGGCACTCGACTGACTAAAGTGTTGATGGATGGTGGTAGCGGCCTGAATATCCTTTATGCTGAAACCTTGAAGGGAATGGGGATTCCGATGTCCAAGCTCAGTGAAAGTAATATGAGTTTCGATGGCGTTATACCTGGCAAGAAGGCTGAATCACTCGGCCAGATCGCCCTTGATGTGGTTTTCGGTGATTCCAAGAATTACCGCAAGGAAAAGTTGATATTTGAAGTAGTGGATTTCTAGAGTGTTTATCATGCTATTCTGGGTAGGCATGCCTATGCATGTTTCATGGCTCGACCATGTTACGTGTACCTCAAATTGAAAATTCCTAGTCCCAGAGGAGTGATCACTATCACTGGCAATCAGCAGAAGGCAGAAGAGTGCTTCTAGAAGGGCTCAAAAATCACCGATGCACAAATGGCAGCAGTCGAAATGCAAGAATACCAGAAAAATGCAGATCCGAGTGATTTGTTGTGCTCCAAGAAGCCTGCCACAGATTCTGCATTTCAGTCGTCTGGTGAAACCAAGCCGATTCATATTCACCTGACCGATCCTAATGCTGCTCCTACTCATATCTCAACATCACTCGACAGCAAATAGGAAGAAGCGCTCATCCTGTTCCTCCATGAGAACTAGGACATCTTTGCATGGAAACCTTCTGACATGCCAGGTGTACCTAGGGGACTGGCTGAGCATCATTTGCGAGTCGATCCGAAAGTAAAACCAGTCAAGCAGCATCTTCGATGGTCCGCCGTACAGAAGAGAAAAGCAATTGGTGAGGAAGTGGCTCGGCTCCTGGTATCTGAGTTCATTCGAGAGATTTACCACTCCGAGTGGCTCGCCAATGTTGGCATGGTCCCCAAGAAGGATGACTCACTTCGCATGTGCATCGACTTCAAGCATATCAATCGGGCTTGCCCAAAAGATCATTTTCCTCTCCCCCGCATCGACCAGATTGTCGACTCGACTGCGGAGTGTGAGCGTTTGTCGTTTCTAGACGCATATTCCGGGAACCATCAGATCCGACTGTATGGACCCGATGAGATAAAAACATATTTCATCACACCATTCGGGTGCTTTTGTTATGTAATACGTCCCCATCGTATCTATAATTTTTGATTGTTTCATGCCAATATTCTACAACTTTCATACACTTTTGGCAACTTTTTATACTATTTTGGGACTAACATATTGATCCAGTGCCCAGTGCCAGTTCTTGTTTGTTGCATGCTTTTTGTTTTGCAGAATATCCATATCAAACGGAGTCCAAATGGGATAAAAACTGACGAAGATTTTTTTTGGAATATATATGATTTTTGGGAAGAAAAATCCACGCGAGACGATGCCCGAGGGGGCCACGAGGCAGGGGGCGCCTCAGGGGGCAGGCGCACCCCTGACCCTCGTGGCCACCCCGTAAGGCGGTCGGTGCCCTTCTTTTGCCGCAAGAAATCTAATATCCGGAGAGAGATCGTGTTAAAATTTCAGTCCAATCGGAGTTACGGATCGCCGGGAATATAAGAAACGGCGAAAGGGTAGAATCTGAGAACGCAGAAACAGAGAGAGACAGAGAGACATATCCAATCTTGGACGGGCTCTCGCCCCTCCCACGCCATGGAGGCCAAGGACCATAGGGGAAACCCTTCTCCCATCTTGGGAGGAGGTCAAGGAAGGAGAAGACGAAGGGGGCCCCTCTCCCCTTCTCTTCCGGTGGCGCTGGAACACTACCGTGGCCATCATCATCACCGCAATCTTCACCAACAACTTCACCGCCATAATCACCAACTCTTCCCCCCACTATGCAGCGGTGTAACCCCTCTCTTACCCACTGTAATCTCTACTTAAACATATTGCTCAATGCTATATATTATTTCCCAATGATGTATGGCTATCCTATGATGTTTGAGTAGATCCGTTTTGTCCTATGGGCTATTTGATGATCAAGATTGGTTTGAGTTGCATGTTTTATTATTGGTGCTGTCCTATGGTGCTCTCCGTGTCACGCAAGCGTGAGGGATCCCGGCTGTAGGGTGTTGCAATACGTTCATGATTCGCTTATAGTGGGTTGTGTGAGTGACTGAAACACAAACCCGAGTAAGGGGGTTGTTGCGTATGGGATAAAGAGGACTTGATGCTTTAATGCTATGGTTGGGTTTTACCTTAATGATCTTTAGTAGTTGCGGATGCTTGCTAGAGTTCCAATCACAAGTGCATATGATCCAAGTAGAGAAGTATGTTAGCTTATGCCTCTCCCTCATATAAAATTGCAATAATGATTACCGGTCTAGTTATCGATTGCCTAGGGACAAATAACTTTCTCTTGAAGACAAGCTCTCTACTAAAACTAATTTAGTTGTGTCTTTACCTAAACAGCCCCTACTTTTTATTTACGTAATCTTTATTATCTTGCGAACCTATCCAACAACACGGACAAAGTACTTCTAGTTTCATACTTGTTCTAGGTAAAGCAAACGTCAAGCGTGCGTAGAGTTGTATCGGTGGTTGATAGAACTTGAGGGAACATTTGTTCTGCCTTTAGCTCCTCGTTGGGTTCGACACTCTTACTTATCGAAAACTGTGGCGATCCCCAATACTTGTGGGTTATCAAGACCTTTTTCTGGCGCCGTTGCCGGGGAGCAATAGCGTGGGGTGAATATTCTCGTGTGTGCTTGTTTACTTTATCACTAAGTAATTTTTATTTGCTGTTCTTAGTTGTTATTTATCTTTAGTTATGGATATGGAACACGAAATACCAAAAAAATTAGGTGTACTTGCTGCTCATGGAGATGGGGAACCTCCTAAAACCCTCGATGCTGGTTATGTGAAAGATATTATGTACTACTTTAATAACCCTGAGAAAACCCCATTCAATTATGTAATGGGAGTAACATTGGATCAACGAGAATACTTTAGGGATTACCGCTTGACACAAAAAGGGAAACTATTATGGGATCAAATTCATATATTGAATTGGTATGCTAGGCAACTATGCTTGAGATATGATTATACTTGTTGCTCTAGGATGAAGGCTCCACATCTTCCCTTTTTATGCGAATTTAAGGATAATAAAACCTTAGCTTCTTATGCTAATGGTATATATGATTACTATGATGTGGAACAAATAGAAGAATTTGTTGCTTTTATGGGTGCTTATGAAATTGAATCTATGTTTAAAGAGTTTGAAGATTTTGATGATCCGGTTTATAGACCTGAAAATTTAGCTATCCTTAAATATTGCTATGAGAATTATGAATACAATTCTGATATTAATGCACTTATTGAGAAAGTCTCCGCTGTCCAAGAAGAGACTAATATTTCGCAGGAATCTATGGAAGAAGAAGTTGATGAAACTGTAAGCTCATTGGATGAAAAAGATGAGGAGGAGAGCGAAGAACAAAAGGAGGAAGAGTGGATTGATCACTCGTGCCCACCTTCTAATGAGATGTAACATCCCAAATTTTCAATTTGGAATGTTATACATTAGATCATCATTGCATATCATGTTTTATTGCTTTTTCGTTTCGTAATCCTCGAAAATCCTAAGCAACTCAAGGACCTTCGGAGAGAGTTGGGGATTTCCCAGTTTTCATATTTGATTCTTTTATCAAATAATGAAACAAGGATTTGATTTTAATTATTTCTCTCCAAAAAAATATTTCACATTAAAAATTAAAGAGAGGAGATAATATGACTTCTCCAAAATAAATGAAATATTGGAGGAAAAATATTAAAATCATTAAATTGTTTTCTGTTGTTTTTATTCGGATTTATTTGCATTAGAAAAATTGCATGTTTTCAAAATTGCATTTTAGGGCCAAGAAAATGTTCATCTTGTTCTAAATATTTTTATTTAGACGGTAAAAATTTGTTTTGGCATTTTTAGATGTTTATTTATTTTTCTAGGATTTTTTTTCTGTCGGCGGAATTGTTTTTTTAAAGAGAGTTCCCGCGCCCGACTGGGCCTAAGGCCCAGCCGAGCCAAGCCGGCCCAGCCGCCGCCGCCTCCTGCGCGCGCGCGCTGCCGCCGCCACTCGGACCGGAGTTCGAGTTGGACTCTGCCCGCCCCGCCTTGGCCCCTACTCCAAGAAGCCGCCGCCCCCGCCCTTATATACCGCCGCCCCGCCACCCCCAACACCCCACTGCAGCCACCACCGCCCCGCGCCGCCTAGCCCCGCCGCCGCCGCAGCCGAGCGCCACCGCCGCCGCTTGCCTCCGCCGCCCCGCTGCCCGCACCTCGCCTCGCCGGACCTCTCGCCGAAGGTAGCCGCCGTTTTTTTTATAAAGACCGTTCGGTTTTCTTAGAAACCCTAGATCCGTTTTTTTCGGTTTCGCCGGTTTTTCTCGGTTCTTCTAGTTAGCGGACGTTCATCCGAACGTTCGTTTTAATGAACGGTTCTTCGCCCGTTAGATACAGCTAACGAACGCTCGTTCGTTAGTCTGTTCGTCAGTTTTCTTTTATCGGATTTATTCCGCGATTTTTTTCTCTGATCGCGATTTCTGATCCAATCTTAGTTTCTGTTTTTCTTTTCACTCGTGAGTCGGAATCAGGCGATTCAAGCGCCTGGAGTTTCGTCTTGAAACCCTCTTTCCGTTTAACCAACTCAAACAAGATTTTTCTACTCTAAACTTTGACCTAGTTTCATATTAGTAAACGAAGCTTCTTTCTTTCGCCGTTTGAGTTTCGTTGCTCCGTTTGATTTGATTCTTTTTGCGTACCGGAGTTCTTAATTTGAACTTTCTGGTCAAACTCTTTTATTTGAGTTTTGCTTGTGCATCGTTGCTTGTTACTTATGTATGCTATTGTTTGCTTGCGATAGAATTCCTGGAGTGCGAAGTGTGTTACTACGAGTCTCTAGGATTCGCGGATCATCAGCAAGGCAAGTAACACTTTGATCATACCCCTATATCACCCAGTTTTTATGCATTAGTTCCAATCATCAAACATTGCATGATTAGGATGTCATTAACATGTGGGTTGGGAAGTAGTTGATGAGGTAGAACCTATTTCCATGTTACATTCAAACCCTTGGGACTTACTTCTACGCTTTCTTATATTACTATGCTATGCTATGCTCGTAGACGTGGTTTGGGTTTGAGTGAAATCCATGATAGATGTGAGTTTGTTAATTAATGGTTCAACTTAAGGTGGCAACTTAAATTAACATCTGGGTGGATTGAGGCACCTGGAGTACCCAGTGTTGCCTGTATTTTTGGGAAATCCCGAAGTACCCGTGTGATCTTCCTATGGACCGCCACTGTCGGTGTCAAAACCGGCGGATCTCGGGTAGGGTGTCCTGAACTGTGCGTCTAGGCCGGATGGTAGGAAAGGGACACGAAGTTTTACCCAGGTTCGGGCCCTCTCGATGGAGGTAAAACCCTACGTCCTGCTTGATTAATATTGATGATATGGGTAGTACAAGAGTAGATCTACCACAAGATTAGAGAGGCTAAACCCTAGAAGCTAGCCTATGGCATGATTGTTGTTCTGTATGTTGTCCTACGGACTAAAATCCTCCAGTTTATATAGACATGGGAGAGGGTTAGGGTTACACAAAGTCGGTTACAATGGTAGGAGATCTGCATATCCGTATCGCCAAGCCTGCCTTCCACGCCAAGGAAAATCCCTTCCAAACACGGGACGGAGTCTTCAATCTTGTATCTTCATAGTCCAGGAGTCCGGCTGAAGGTATAGTCCGGCCATCCGGACACCCCCTAATCCAGGACTCCCTCAGTAGCCCCTGAACCAGGCTTCAATGACGACGAGTCCGGCGTGTAGATTGTCTTTGACATTGCAAGGCGGGTTCCTCCTCCAAGTACTTCATAGAAGATTTTGAACACAAAGATAGTGTCCGGCTCTGCAAAATAAGTTTCCACATATTGCCATAGAGAGAATAATATTTACACAAATCTAATCTGCTGACGTATTCCGTAGTGTGACACACCACGGCCAAGCCTTTATCCGAGTCGTTTTATTATCCCACCTCAGCGCGTCATGTGAGGCGGTTTCCTTGGCACGTCTTGTTAAAGTAGAGACCGTGTCCCCTTATTCCGGGATTCTCATCAATACGGGCGTGGGTAACCCAACCACGCCATTGATTACGACGCTTGGAGATAAGCGAGTTTTACCAGGCTGGTGGGGACACGTAGTTGCGTCCACCCATATAAGGGGATAAGGATCCACCTTTTCACCTACGCCTTCTTCCTCCCTTGCTTATCCATTCTCGCACACTCGAGCTCCAGCGCCCAAGTCCGCACTCCCCACCTCAACCTTCTCCAGCCATGTCCGGAGCGGGAGGCAAGTGGATGGTCTCCTCCGTCACGGAGGGACACATCAAAAAACTAAGGAAGGCCGGATACTTGTCTAACGACATCGCGTACCGGCTTCCCGAAAAGGGGCAGCTCATCCCCACCCCTAGGCCCCATGAGAGGGTGGTGTTCCTCCCCCATTTCCTCCGCGGACTGGGCTTCCCTCTTCACCCATTTGTTCGGGGGCTCATGTTCTACTATGGCCTGGATTTCCACGATCTGGCCCCGAACTTTGTCCTCAACATCTCGGCGTTTATCGTCGTGTGCGAGGCTTTCCTCCGCATCCGCCCCCATTTCGGCCTATGGCTCAAGACTTTCAATGTCAAGCCGAAGGTGGTGCGCGGCAACCAGGCGGAGTGCGGAGGCGCCATGGTGGGCAAGATGCCCAACGTCTTATGGCTCGAGGGCTCCTTTTGTGGAGACCCTGAAGGGGTGGCAATCGGGGTGGTTTTACATCACCGAGCCACGCGACCCCAAATGAGTTGCAGCCCCCGAGTTTCGATCCGGACCCCCTACGCGGCTCACCTCTTGGAAGGAGACGGGCCTGTCGTGGGGTAAAAAAGGAGAGCTGACCGGACTCCAAACATGCGTCCAGACACTGGTGGACAAGAAGCTCAAACTTGTCAACGTAGTCCAGGTTATGCTCATTCGCCTGATCCTCCCGTGTCAACAACCGGCTTTCAACCTGTGGGAGTTCGACCTGGCGCGGCACCGAACTCTGAGCAGGCTCTTCGACATGACGTACAAAGATGCCTGGAAGGTGCTTTTCAAGGGCGCAGAGGCCCCCACATCCATTACCGAGGATCGCAGATTCAGTACGCAGTGTCACGCTCATGCGGTAAGCTGTTTTTTTTCTTTTACAGGGTATCAGTTTTTCATAGTTTGACTCCATGTGGGATCTAAGCTCCCTTACCTTTGACAGGATTGGCAGGAGACGTCCGGACAGATCAACTGTCCGACTCCTTTGCCCGAAGGCCCAACGAACGCTCATTTGGCGAAGCTGCTGGTTCCGGCATCCCATGTGGTGCCGGAGAAGAAGGCCAAGAAGAAGGCCACGGGGACTCAAAAGAGTGCCTGGTGCCTGGAGGTGTCGGATCCCTCATCCGACGACTCCAAGACGCACTCCTCCCATGAAGACGAGGAGGAGGAAGAAGAGACCCCTCCCCCTCCAGCGGGGGATGGGAAGAAAAGGAAGGCCGCCCCAACTGGGGAGGCCGAAGGGTCCAAGAAGGGGAAAACCCTTCCTCCGGACTACTCCACAGACGCCGACGACGGCGAGAGGAGTGGCCGCTCAGGGCGAAGCCCCCGGCAAAATCGTAAGTATCCGGATACCAGAGTAATTCATAGTATTCGTTTATTGCACATCTTTCCCTTATGTCGAATATGTTTATGCAGCCCACCCAAAGACCGGCTCGACGCATCGTCGAGCGGCTGACTCGTCGAATGTGAACTCGCTTCTGACGGCTTCCTCCCCCCGCCCTGCGGACGACACCGAAGTGTTGTCCCAACAGGTTCCAAGCCGGGAGGAGGTGGTCCTGGAGGCGCCGCAAGGCGACCTCCCGGACTCCAGGAGTAAAGGGGATGAAACCCCCCAGGGCTCCAAGTCTGGCTCTAGGACGGACAACGCTCCGGAACCTTCAAAGGTTCCAGAGTCCGGCGGGGGACCTCCTTCCAAGAGGAGCAAGCCCACCGTGCCGGTGACCCCCGTCCAACCGGAGGCGCCGGACAATCTGTTGGAGGCGCTCCAAGGCACCTCCATCGACGAGGAGCACCGCGCCATTATGAGTGCGGTGGTCCAGAAGGTTCAGTCCGCCAAGAGCGGACTGACTGAAGCTTGTACTAGCCTTTTAACAGGCTTTGAGGTAAGTAAAGAATGTGTAAATAATATTACCGCATAGACAGTAGCCCCTGATGCTCTGTTTGGCATTCGGGAAGAAAAGCCGAATAGAGGATCAAATAAAATTCGCAGGAGTCTAACAAAAAGGAGTCAATATGCGTATGCAGGCTTCTCTGCTTGCGTCCGCCGCACTGACTGCAGAAGTGGACACGCTAAAGCAGAACCTCGAGCGGTCCGAGCAAGAGCTCGGGCGTGCCAAGAAGTAGCTCAAGGACAATGAAGGTAAGAAATACCTTGTTTAAATATATATATATATATATATATATATATATAAAGGTGCAATTGCAAAAAATGACAGGATTATCGTGGCTATTGTAGGGGCTACATCTGAGGTGGCGACCCTTAAGCAAGCGCTGCTTGAGGCCGAGAAGAGGGCGGCCACGGAGCGCACCGAGCGGGAGAAGTATGAGGCCCAGGTTGGCAAGGTGCGGCAAGAGCTCTAGGTTCTCATGAAAAAACATGAGAGTTTGGAGCTTGACTGAAAGACGCGAGCGTCCGAGCTCGCGGCGGCTATTGAAAATGCCAAGTCTGCCAAGGCCAAATCCCAGAAGACCCTCCAGGAGTTGGATGAGGTGAAGAAGATAGCGGCGGGTAAGGCATTCTTTATGCAAAGAAAACACATAAACGTGAGTTATTTGTTACTTACCCGAATCCGGAGCTCTCCAGGAGCATTCGCAGATCTTCCCTGGAGTGTGTCCGATGCCGCCGCATTCTATCGAGCCGAGGAGGGCAGCTCGACAGAGAAGGTGTTCTGGTCTCAGTACGTTGAGGCCGAACACTCCATGCCCCTGAGCGACCAACTGAAGCAACTGGTCGAGCTCCACAAGGCGTCCGAACAGGCCATGAAGGGCCTCATAGTTCGGCTGTGGCCTGGAGAGGCTCTGCGTGGGAGCTATTTCGGGCTGGTGCGGCGGCTGGTGGGGGCCTGTCCGAGGCTTGAAGTCATCAAGCGCTCCGTCTGCATTGAAGGTGCCCGTACGGCCCTGCCCGTGATAAGGTGCACTGGGGCAAGCTGGATGCTGAGAAGCTTGTGAAGGACGGGCCACCGCCGGGGAAGGAGCATCGCAAGCCCGAGAATTACTGTAAGGATGTTCTAAAGGGTGCCTGCCTTGTGGCGGATGAATGTTCCAAGGATGTATTTTTTGAGTAAAACTCGCTCATTTTGTCCTGTGCGCTGAAAACTTGTTCATATGCGCTAAGCAATGCTGTTGGAATTTAAAATATTACCTTCTGTGCGGCTGTTTATCAATTCTGAGAGATGGCGAGTCGTCGGCTTCTGCCCTCGTGCCGCTAGTGCTGGGGTGTTCGGGGATAAACCTGAGCGCTCTTTTTCCCATGTTTGGGTCCTTCAAGGGAGGCGCTCAGCCCAACGAACAAGGCAATCGGACTATAATGCGTGAACACTCTCACTTAGCCATAGAATTCCATAATTTTAAATTTCGGCGAAGCCCCTGGTATTCAGAAGACCGAGTTTGGGGCACTATCCACGCCTTGGCCGGACAGAGCCGACTCCTCGCTCTAAGCGGCATAACTGTTTAGGGACTCGAAAAACCTCTCGAACAGCGACCAGCTCTCGCTTCATCATGACAGTCAGTTTTAGCTTTCTCCACTGAGGTGCTCGACCCAGCTCAACTGGGGCACAATCACAGTGGTTCTCCTAGTGCTACCTTAGCCAATATAGCAGAACGTAAGGCACCAAAACATAGGAGCCGGGAAAACCCAACTATTGACCCAAGACATGATTCGGAGCCGATGCATATAATGCTATAAGTTCGGGGTGCCGCACTTGTTAAAGTGTTCAGACTTCTCACACCATATTGAGGGGTACTGAAGCCCCTGGCGTATTTTGGCCGTACCAAAGTGTACGGGTGCAACATGTCATTAAGGAACATATATTAAAAAAAGAGTAATGCAAAAATAGACAAAAGCTATGCATTGTTTATTAAAGAGGGCTGCGATCAAAGCAGAACGATACAAATAATGCGATAAGCAAAAGGTTGGACTATTTAACATGTTCGTTCCAGGGGCAAGCTTCGGAATAGTATGCGAAACAGGTATACTACTCGTGATAGAGACCACCTGGGAGTTCCGTAATGCAGCATGGCTTGTCTGCTTTCCTGGTTCTTGCATCGTTTGTGCGGCAATTGTACTGCCGAACAGGCCTTCCGAAGGATGGAGTCCTGAAAGTAAGAGAAAATTAAAAAATCGGCAGCCCCTGGTACGGTTTAAGCCGTGTTTCGGGCGTGCCGTGATGGTGCCCCTCCCCCTGTACCCATGGTATCTCTAGAGCGTAGTTATGTACACGAAGTACTGGCGTCGCCTTTTTGCGAGGGCTGGGGTTGGGGCCACATTGCTACGCCTGCTCGGATCGTGCCAGGCGGTCTTGTTGTAGGTTACTCCGGGCGCGCTTGACGGTGTCCGGTCGTTTAGTGGCCGGACTGGAGAACTGCCTGGAGAGGCTGCTTTGTACTTCCGCTACAAGGGCCGCCGTGTGCTCCTCCGTTTGGGGGGAGCATTTGGTGTTTCCATTGACCATAATTACTCCTCGAGGGCCTGGCATCTTGAGCTTAAGGTATGCGTAGTGCAGTACCGCATTGAACTTGGCGAATGCGGTTCGCCCGAGCAGTGCGTGATAGCCACTGCGGAATGGGACTATGTCGAAGATTAACTCCTCGCTTCGGAAATTATCCGGAGATCCGAAGACCACTTCAAGTGTGACTGAGCCTATACAGTTGGCCTCTACACCTGGTATTACGCCTTTAAAGGTTGTTTTGGTGGGCTTAATCCTCGAAGGATCTATGCCCATTTTCCGCACTGTATCCTGGTAAAGCAGGTTCAGGCTACTGCCGCCGTCCATAAGGACTCTAGTGAGATGAAATCCGTCGATAATTGGGTCTGGAACCAATGCGGCGAATCTGCCATGACGGATGCTAGTGGGATGGTCCCTTCGTTCAAAGGTGATCGGGCAGGAGGACCATGGGTTGAACTTTGGCGCGACTGGCTCTACCGCATATACGTCCCTTAACGCGCGCTTCCGCTCCCTTTTGGGGACGTGGGTTGCGTATATCATGTTCACCGTCCGCACTTGTGGGGGAAAACCCTTCTGTCCACTATTGTTCGGCGGCCGGGGCTCCTCGTCGTCATCGCTATGCAGTCCCTTGTCTTCATTTTCGGGGTATAACTTGCCTGCCTGCTTGAACACCCAACAATCCCTGTTGGTGTGATTGGCCGGCTTTTCGGGGGTGCCATGTATTTGGCACCAGCAGTTGAGTATTCGGTCCAAACTGGACGGCCCCCTAGGATTCCTTTCGAATGCCTTTTTCCGCTGACCGGATTTAGAGCCTCTGAATCCGGCATTAACTGTCGTATCCTTAGCATTGTCGCCGTTAATGCGGCGCTTCTGCTTGTTGCGACGCGACCTGCCACTACTGTCCCTAGTATCCGAATTACCAGGGTTCTTGGTCATATAGTTGCTACGAGCAAGCCAGCTGTCTTCTCCCGCGCAAAAGCGGGTCATGAGTGTCGTGAGTGCTGCCATAGATTTCGGCTTTTCCTGTCCTAGGTGCCGGGCGAGCCACTCGTCACGGATATTGTGCTTGAAGGCTGCTAGGGCCTCTGCGTCCGGACAGTCGACTATTTGATTTTTCTTTGTTAGAAACCGTGTCTAGAATTGCCTGGCCGATTCCTCTAGCTGCTGAATTACGTGGCTTAGGTCATCGGCGTCTGGTGGTCGCACGTTAGTGCCCTGGAAATTGTCGAGGAATGCGGCTTCCAGGTCCTCCCAACAACTGATTGATCCTGCTGGCAAGCTGTTAAGCCAATGCCGAGCTGGTCCTTTGAGCTTGAGTGGGAGGTATTTGATGGCGTGGAGATCATCGCCGCAGGCCATGTGGATATGAAGGAGATAATCCTCGATCCGTACCGCAGGATCTGTTGTGCCATCATATGATTCGATATTTATGGGTTTGAAACCCTCGGGGATTTGTTGATCCATTACTTCGTCTGTGAAGCATAGTGGGTGTGCGGCGCCTCTATACTGGGCTATATCACGACGTAGCTCCAATGAGCTTTGTCTACTGTGTTCGACCCTACCGGATTTATGTCCGGCGTGACGGTTATTGTTTCGAGTCGTGGGGCGCCCACGCGATCCGTAGATCGATCTTGTTTGCCTTGCCTTGTCCTCCAACATATCTCGTAGGTCTGGCGCATTTTCCCGTGCCTTGGTACGGGGTGCGGCTTGAGTGGAGGGCTCAGAGGCCTCTCTGTCGCGGCCACGAGGTGGCCGGTCGGCCGTATCAAGTGCTTCATCCTCTAATCTGGGTAGCAACCTGCGCTTTGGGTAGCTCTTGGAGGGGCGTTGGAGTTTATGCTCTTCGGCCGCAAGGACTTCAGTCCATCTGTCGACTAGCAAATCTTGATCAGCTCTAAGCTGTTGCTGTTTTTTCTTGAGGCTTCTAGCCGTGGCCATAAGCCTGCGTTGAAAACACTCTTGCTTGACGGGATCCTCTAGCACGACGAATTCGTCGTCGTTGAGGCTTGCCTTGTCTTCGGAGGGAGGCATATGATTATCGTCCTCGACCTCTCTGTCTGCCGCTCTCTCAAGAGGGCTGGTTTCTCTATCCTCCTGTGCTGAATCTTGCTGGAGGGGGTTTTCTTCGGCACTTTCCGGAGTATTATTATCTCCCGTGCTTGAATCACCGTATTAGTTTTGGCGGGATTTTGAGCGGCGCCGCTGACACTGGCGCTTAGGCTGTTTCTTGGAGGGGTCATCCTCCACTGTTCCATCGCCATCTCCTTCTTTTGGGGTGTCCACCATGTACATGTCATATGACGCGGTGGCTTTTCAGGGCACAATAGGCACTGGTTCTTCATCGTCTCCTGCATCGGCGTCCATACCGTCGATGTCTTCGGAGTCGAAGTCGAGCATGTCGGTTAAATCGTCGACAGTGGCTACAAAGTGGGTGGTGGGTGGGATTTGAATTCCTTCATCGTCCGTATCCCAACCTTGCTGACCGTAGTCCGGCCAGGGTTCTCCTGATAAAGAGAGAGACTTTAGTGTCTTCAGAATATCGCTGAAAGGCGAGTGCTAGAAGATGCCCGCGGTAGTAAACTCCATGATCGGCGCCCAATCGGATTCGATCGGTAGGGGCGCGGAGGGTTCAGAGTCCGGAGAGGAGTCCGGCTCATTGGAGTCACGAGTCTCGCGGAGTGCGGGGCTGATGTTCGGCTCGATCGCCGTTGGGATCGCAGCCCCCGAGGCGGCGTCCAACCACCCATCCTTGATCGGCATAGTTGGCTCCGAATTAAGGGTCGAAGCCGATGCGGGTGCGGCCTCCAGGGCACTGTTTGGCGATAGAGCTAGATCATGCTCGTCGTGACAATGCGGCGCGCTCGGTAGTGGCTCGAATCTGTCGAAGATCAAGTCCCCACGGATGTCAGCCGTGTAGTTTAAGCTTCCAAATCTGACCTGGGGGCCAGGGGCATAGCTTTCGATCTGCTCCAAATGGCCAAGTGAATTGGCCCGCAGTGCGAAGCCACCGAAGACGAAGATCTGTCCGGGGAGGAAGGTCTCACCCTGGACTGCATCGCTATTGATGATCGTAGGAGCCATCGAGCCTGACTGCGACGACACAGAGAGGCCATCTAGGCCGGATGGTAACAGGAGGCAAGGGACACGAAGTTTTACCCAGGTTTGGGCCCTACCGATGGAGGTAAAACCCTACGTCCTGCTTTATTAATATTGATGATATGGGTAGTACAAGAGTAGATCTACCACGAGATCAGAGAGGCTAAACCCTAGAAGCTAGCCTATGGTATGATTGTTGTTGTGTATGTTGTCCTACGGACTAAAATCCTCCGGTTTATATAGACACTGGAGAGGGTTTGGGTTACACAAAGTCGGTTACAATGGTAGGAGATCTGCATATCTGTATCGCCAAGCTTGCCTTCCACGCCAAGGAAAGTCCCTTTCGGACACGGGACGAAGTCTTCAATCTTGTATCTTCATAGTCCAGGAGTCCGGCAGAAGGTATAGTACGGCCATCCGGACATCCCCTAATCCAGGACTCCCTCAGCCACCCAGGCTCAAAGGGAACTGAGATGATTCATGCTAGAAACTTCCGTGTGCAGCCACAAGCTATTATGGGCTCTAGCATAGTTGAGTAAGTTACGTGAAGCTCTTGAAGAGGCAGATCAACAAGTAGTGGGATGTAGGTTTGGTATGGTCTGTCCGGAGTAGATAGTTAATGTTTTTGAAAGACTGTGTCTTGGTCATCCGTTTCTCAAACACCCTGTAGTGCGAGAAATCCAACGGAGGCGATCGAGTCTTGTGGGGAGAAGTGCGCAAACCTCTGCAGAGTGTACAATCTAATCATGGTTAGCAGTGTCCCCGGTTATGGACAATTCTTGAGTATCTAGTACTTGGGTTATCACATGTATCTCATCATGTTTAATTAATATTGTTGGGTTGATAATCACTTTAATTGGGATTGAGTTGGAGGAACCTTCTCAATGATGTTTCAACTACCATGATAGTTAAATTAAAATCTATTCCTTTGTTGTAGGGAAAAATTGACTTTTCGCAAAAACTATAACCATAGAGCTTTCCACCAGCCAAATATGCATATAGTGATAGCATTATTCCGTTCTTGCTCTACTGTGTTATATTGCCAGCATATTCCATGTGCTGACCCGTTCTCGGGCTGCAACGTATTATGTTGCAGACTTTTCAGACGAGGAGTAAGGTTCGATAGGTCGTTGCCGTGCAGCTCAGCTATGCCGTTGGAGTTGATGGACTCACTTTATCTTCCGAGCCTTCCGCTGTTATCGTATTAGATGGCCTTAAGCCATATTATTGTAATAAATTCTCTCTTGAGACATTCGATGTAATAGTGTGTGATTGCTACTCTATTATAAATCCTTCGAAGTACTGTGTGTGTCAGCATTACCGATCCAGGGATGACACTGAAGCACAGAGACTTGACCATCTAAGGTCGGGTCGCTACAAGATGGTATCAGAGCACATGCTGAGTGTAGGACACGACCACTAAGATAAACCCTAGGTCACACTTCTCTTCTCATTTCTGACTCCTCTCCATTTTCTACTCTTTAGGATGACGGAGATGAAGAACAAGTTTGCACAACCGGATGAAGACACCCCTTTTGGACACCACTTGAAGGAAGTCACTAGGTACTTAAACATTGGAATACCAAGCTTCACCGGGATGTACAACGCCACTTTACCTGAAGAGGAGCGCTAGATGATTCAAGTACAAGTTCTAGGAAGAACGTTCTCGCCAACTGGTAAACCTATAGAGTTTTCTTTCGAAGCACCCACCTGGAGTCTAGGCAAGAGCATGGCAGCCCACATTACCATGGGACGCATTGGAGAAGTTTACAACAGAGAGCTTAAGGACACTATTTACCAAATATGTGGGCGCCGAGACGAGCAATGGGAAGTAATCAGCACTAGGAAGGATAGATCCATTGCAGCTTTCATCCAGGAGTTAAACCAGCACATCCGACGTCAGGAAAACTAGATGTGCGCAGACATGATGGACTTGAAGAAGGCGAAGACTAGGATCATTGAACTGGAGGAAGAACTCAAGTTTACACGCGATGGATATGAGGAGGAAATCAAGACCCTACTAGAGAAGAATGACGACCTAGTCAAGAAGATCGGAGTATTCATGGGAGGACCAGCACCGGGAGACGAAGACGAAGATCCCACTTGCCCGGACAACTACATCATCATCGACGACACCGATCCCGATCCTAGTGATGATGACTTTGAAGACGAAGCTGGAGCAGACATCATGGAGTCTTCCACCGATCAAAATTTCTAGTTGACTACCATATATTACTAGTATTCTCCCATGTATTTAGTATTAGTTGAGCACTTGTGCGATAGTTCTAGATCGTTTGTATGCCCTTGCTTGATTGATTGAGTGAATTGAGTATGTTTGTCTCATGTGCATACGGGTAGTGTTTTCTCATTAGACCTCTTTTCTATTCTAATCTCTTCCATCTAAACCCCTCAGATGCCTCCGAGACGTGACACCGGTTTTGCCTTCCCACCGGAGCTCACCCAATTGGTCCAACAGCAGAATGCGTTGATGCAATTGCTAGTTCAGAATCAGGGTAACAACAACAACAACAACCCGCCGCTCGTGGACAACCTAGCCCATTTTCTAAGGTTACAGCCGCCGGTGTTTTCCAGTAGCACCGAGCCCATAGTTGCGGACGATTGGCTACGCTGTATTGGAAGGGAGTTGACCACCACAGGTTGCACAGATGCTGAGAGAGTGCACTTTGCCGCACATCAATTGGATGGACCAGCAGCTACACAGCCACTTTACCGATAGCCAATATCACTTGGGACCAGTTTCAGCAAGCTTCCGCACAGCCCATGTCTCCACTAGAGCTATGCAAATGAAGAAGCGGGAGTTCCGCAACTTACGCCAGGGGGACCGTACTGTGGCTCAGTATGTGGATGAGTTTAGCAAGTTATCTCGCTACGCCCCTGATGATGTGGCCACAGATGCCGCGAAGCAGGAGAAGTTTATGGAAGGGCTGAATGATGAGATGAGTATGCAGTTGATGGTAGCAACCTTCAACAACTACCAGGAGTTGGTAGAAGCCTCGCCTAACCCCGAACTCGGGAGGACTTGTTCATAATCATGGAGGTCACAACCACACTGAAGGAGGATCGTATAACCACAATGGATCTATGAATGGGAATGGGAACGGAACCAACAATAATCATAACCGCCCCAACCCAGCCAGACCCGCCAAAAGGGACTTAAGTCATGTTACTACTTTCAAGTGCGGGAAGACTGGACACTATGCCATGGTGTGCCCTGAAGGAAAGAATGGAAATGGAAATGGGAGCGTTGGGAAGAAGCCAAATCCATTCAACAAAGGACAAGTGAACCACGTTAACGTGGAGGAGGTTGAAGAGCAGCCGGACACGGTAATAGGTAAGTTTTTGGTTAAGTCATTTACCGCTCTTGTTCTTTTCGATACTGGTGCATCACATTCATACATATCAAGGGGATTCGTGGATAAGTTTAAGCTACCAACCCAAACCCTCAGGACCCCTATTTTAGTGAGTTCACCCGGAGCAGAGTATATGGCTAGCCGATGGTGTGACCAGATACCCTTAACCATTGGTACACATGTTTTTCCGTCCGACCTAATTATGTTGGAGTCACAAGGATTGGATGTGATATTGGGTATGGACTGGATGTCAAAGTTTTGAGGAAGCATTGACTGTGCTAGTAAGTCGATTTATCTCACCACACGGAAGGAAAAAGGATTAAGTATGTATCTAGGCATGTGCCTAGGAGGAGTCAGGTGAATGCCCTTACGGGAGTTGTTCAGGAGGAAGTGCCTGTAGTGAAGGATTACCCGGATGTTTTTCCAGAGGAATTACCAAGCATGCCACCAGATAGAGACATTGAGTTTTTAATAGAGCTATTGCCAGGTACTGGACCAATATCCAAGAGACCCTATCGGATGCCCGCAAATGATCTGGAAGAAATTAAGAAACAGATCAAGGAGTTATTGGAGAAACGATACATCCGAAGAAGTTCATCACCTTGGGGAGCCCCAGTACTTTTGGTTGAGAAGAAGGATAAATCCCTGAGGATGGTTGTTGATTATCGAGCATTAAACGAAGTGACGATTAAGAACAAGTACCCACTGCCGATGATCAACGATCTGTTTGATCAGTTGCAAGGAGCTAAAGTGTTTTCGAAGATCGATTTGCGATCGGGGTATCATCAGTTGAAGATATGAGAGAAGGATATACCGAAGACAGCGTTCACAACACGATATGGATTATATGAGCACGCGGTCATGTCATTTGGACTGACTAACGCCCCTGCCTATTTCATGAGCATGATGAACAAGGTGTTCATGGAGTATTTGGACAAGTTTGTTGTGGTGTTTATTGATGATATTACGGTATACTCGAAGAACGAGGAGGAGCACAAGGAGCATTTGCGCTTAGTTCTCGAGAAACTCAGGGAACACCAGTTGTATGCTAAGTTTAGCAAATGCGAATTTTGGTTGAAGGAAGTCAAATTCCTTGGACATGTTTTATCAGGAGAACGTATAGCAGTAGACCCCAGTAAGGTTTAGTCAGTCACTGAATGGTTAGCACCCACTTCAGTTAGCGAGATCCGCAGTTTTCTTGGACTCACAGGATACTACCAGAGATTCATCGAGAATTTTTCCAAGATTGCAAATCCAATGACTGAACTGTTGAAGAAGGATACTAAGTTTAAATGGATGGAAGATTGCGAGGCAAGTTTCCAGGAGTTGAAGAAACGTTTGACTACAGCGTCAGTGCTAACACTGCCATTTATACATAAGGAGTTCCAAGTGTACTGCGATGCCTCACGCTTAGGACTTGGATGTGTGCTTATGCAGGACGAGAGAGTTATTTCGTATGCTTCACGAAAACTAAAACCTCATGAGTTGAACTATGCCACTCATGATTTGGAGTTAGCAGCCGTAGTGCATGCATTGAAGACCTGGAGACATTACCTTATTGGAAACCGTTGTGATGTGTACACGGACCATAAGAGTTTGAAGTACATTTTCACCTAGAAGGAACTGAACCTTAGGCAGGGGAGATGGTTGGAGCTTATAAACGATTATGACATGAAGCTACACTATCATCCAGGAAAGGCCAATGTCATAGCAGACGCTTTGAGCCGGAAGAGTTATACTAATATCCTTGAAAGTAAGGGGTTGCCGAAGGAGTTAGTAGATAATATCATGGAACTTCGATTGGAGATTGTTCCAAGAGGTTTCGTTGCAACAATGGAGGTTCAGTCTACATTGTTGGGCAAGATCCGGGAAGCTCAGAAGGATGACAAGGAGATTGCCGAGATAAAGGAGAAGATGGGCAAAGGAAAGGCCAAAGGTTTTTGTGAAGATGAGCACGATACCCTATGGTTTGAGGACCGAATCTATGTGCCCAATAACCAGGAGATCAGGAAGTTAATACTTCAAGAGGCCCATGACTCACCATACTCGATACACCCGGAAACACCAAGATGTATTTGGATTTGAAGGAACGTTTCTGGTGGGCCGGTATGAAGAAGGATATTGCCGAGTATCTGGCCGTATGTGATGTATGTCAGCGCGTGAAGGAAGAGCATCAGAAGCCAGCAGGACTGTTACAGCCTATGCCGATACCCGAATGGAAGTGGGATAAACTGGGCATGGACTTTATCACCGGATTGCCCAGGACCAAAGCGGGATATGACTCCATATGGGTAGTAGTTGATCGCTTGACCAAAGTAGCTCACTTCATCCCAGTGAAAACCACCTATACAAGTACAAAGTTGGCCAAGATATATATGTCCAGGATCGTATGTCTGCATGGAGTTCCGAGGACCATCATATCAGATTAAGGAACATAGTTTACCTCAAAGTTTTGGCACCAGTTACACCAGACTTTGGGCACGAGATTGGAGTTTAGTACAGCATTTCACCCATAGACGGATGGACAAACAGAGAGAGTCAACCAAATTTTGGAGGACATGTTGAGAGCCTGTGCGCTAGATTATGGATCTAGTTGGGATGACATTTTGCCATACGCAGAGTTTTCATACAACAATAGCTATCAAGCCAGTTTGAAGATGGCACCGTTTGAAGCCATGTATGGACGAAGGTGCAGAACACCGTTGATGTGGGACGAGGTAGGAGACCGACAGTTGTTTGGACCAGACTTGATCAAGGAGTCTGAGGAGAAGGTAAAATTGATTCGTGACAGACTGAGATTGCTCAGTCCAGGCAGAAGAGTTATGCAGACTCAAAATGCAAGGAGGTAACCTATGAAATTGGAGATCGAGCATATCTGCGAGTATCACCCTTGAGAGGAGTGAAACATTTTGGAGTTAAGGGAAAGTTAGCCTCGAGATTTGTAGGACCGTATCGTATTTTGGAACGGATGGGAGAAGTTGCCTACAAGTTGGAGTTACCCGAGGGATTGTCAGGAGTTCATGACGTGTTTCACGTTTCATAGCTGAAGAAGTGTCATGCTGAGATGGCAGATATACCGCTAAGAGATACAGTACACCTGGAGGCGATTCAGTTAGACAATGATTTGACTTATGAGGAGAAACCAGTTAAGATTCTTGAGTTTGCCAGCAGAGTCACCCGCAGTAAGGTTATCAAGTTTTGCAAAGTTCATTGGAGCCACCATACCGAGGATGAAGCCACCTGGGAACGAGAGGATGATCTCCGCAAAGACCACCCGCACCTATTTTCAAGCCAGCCCGAATCTCGAGGGCGAGATTCATCCTAAGGGGGGTAGGTTTGTAACATCCCAAATTTTCAATCTGGAATTTTATACATTAAATCATCATTGCATATCATGTTTTATTGCTTTTCCGTTTCGTAATCCTCGAAAATCCTAAGCAACTCAAGGACCTTCGGAGAGAGTTGGGGATTTCCCGGTTTTCATATTTGATTCTTTTATCAAATAATGAAATAAGGATTTGATTTTAATTATTTCTCTCCAAAAAAATATTTCACATTAAAAATTAAAGAGAGGAGATAATATGACTTCTCCAAAATAAATGAAATATTAGAGGAAAAATATTAAAATCTTTAAATTGTTTTTTGTTGTTTTTATTCGGATTTATTTGCATTAGAAAAATTGCATGTTTTCAAAATTGCATTTTAGGGCCAAGAAAATGTTCATCTTGTTCTAAATATTTTATTTAGACGGTGAAATTATGTTTTGGCATTTTTAGATGTTTATTTATTTTTCTAGGATTTTTTTCTGTTGGCGGAATTATTTAAAAAAGAGAATTCCCGCGTCCGACTGGGCCTAAGGCCCAGCCGAGCCAGGCCAGGCCAGCCGCCGCCACTCGGACCGGAGTCCGAGTTGGACTCCGCCCGCCCCGCCTTGGCCCCTACTCCAAGCCGCCGCCGCCCCCGCCCTTATATACCGCCGCCCCGCCACCCCCAACACCCCACCGCAGCCACCGCCGCCCCACGCCGCCTAGCCCCGCCACCGCCGCTTGCCGCCGCCGCCCCGCCGCCCGCACCTCGCCTCGCCGGACCTCTCGCCGGAGGTAGCCGCCGGACTCCGCCGCCGATTTTTTTATAAAGACCGTTCGGTTTTTTTAGAAACCCTATATTCGTTTTTTTTCGGTTTCACCGGTTTTTCTCGGTTCTTCTAGTTAGCGGACGTTCATCCGAACGTTCGTTTTAACGAACGGTTCTTCGCCCGTTAGATACAGCTAACGAACGCTCGTTCGTTAGTCTGTTTGTCAGTTTTCTTTTATCGGATTTATTCCGTGATTTTTTTTCTCTGATCGCGATTTGTGATCCGATCTTAGTTTCTGTTTTTCTTTTCGCTCGTGAGTCGGAATCAGGCGATTCAAGCGTCTGGAGTTTCGTCTCGAAACCCTCTTTCCGTTTAACCAACTCAAACAAGATTTTTCTACTCTAAATTTGACCTAGTTTCAGATTAGTAAACGAAGCTTCTTTCTTTCGCCGTTTGAGTTTCGTTGCTCCGTTTGATTTGATTCTTTTTGCGTACTGGAGTTCTTAATTTGAACTTTCTGGTCAAACTCTTTTATTTGAGTTTTGCTTGTGCATTGTTTCTTGTTACTTATGTATGCTATTGTTTGCTTGTGATAGAATTTCCGGAGTGCGAAGCGTGTTACTACGAGTCTCTAGGATTCACGGATCGTCAGCAAGGCAAGTAACACTTTGATCATACCCCTTTATCACCCAATTTTTATGCATTAGTTCCAATCCTCAAACATTGCATGATTAGGATGTCATTAACATGTGGGTTGGAAAGTAGTTGATGAGGTAGAACCTACTTCCCTGTTACATTCAAACCCTTGGGAGTTACTTCTACGCTTGCTTATATTACTATGCTATGCTATGCTCGTAGACGTGGTTTGGGTTTGAGTGAAATCCATGATAGATGTGAGTTTGTTAATTAATGGTTCTACATAAGGTGGCAAATTAAATTAACATCTGGGTGGATTGAGGCACCTGGAGTACCCAGTGTTGCCTGTATTTTTTGGAAATCCTGGAGTACCCGTGTGATCTTCCTATGGACTGCCACCGATGCTCAAAGGGAACTGAGATGATTCATGCTAGAAACTTCCGTGTGCAGCCACAAGCTATTATGGGCTCTAGCATAGTTGAGTAAGTTACGTGAAGCTCTTGAAGAGGAAGATCGGCAGGTAGTGGGATGTAGGTTTGGTATGGTCTGTCCGAAGTATAGAGTTAATGTTTCTGAAAGACTGTGTCTCAGTCATCCATTTCTCAAACACCCTGTAGTGCGAGAAATCCAACGGAGGTGATCGAGTCTTGTGGGGAAAAGTGCGCAAACCTCTGCAGAGTGTACAATCTAATCATGGTTAGCCGTGTCCCCGGTTATGGACAATTCTTGAGTATCTAGTACTTGGGTTATCACATGTATCTCATCATGTTTAATTAATATTGTTGGGTTGCCAATCACTTCAATTGGGATTGAGTTGGAGGAACCTTCTCAATGATGTTTCAACTACCATGATAGTTAAATTAAAATCTATTCCTTTGTTGTAGGGAAAAATTGGCTTTTCGCAAAAACTATAACCATAGAGCTTTCCACCAGCCATATATGCATATAGTGATAGCATTATTCCGTTCTTGCTCTACTGTGTTATATTGCCAGCATATTCCATGTGCTGACCCGTTTTCGGGCTGCAATGTATTATGTTACAGACTTTTCAGACGAGGAGTAAGGTTCGTTAGGTCGTTGCCGTGCAGCTCAGCTATGCCGTTGGAGTTGATGGACTCACTTTATCTTCCAAGCCTTCCGCTGTTATCGTATTAGATGGCATTAAGCCATATTATTGTAATAAGTTCTCTCTTGAGACATTCAATGTAATAGTGTGTGCTTGCTACTCTGTTATAAATCCTTCGAAGTACTGTGTGTGTCAGCATTACCGATCCAGGGATGACACTGAAGCACAGAGACTTGACCATCTGAGGTCGGGTCGCTACATGAGAGTAACTCTTCAACTCATACATTGTTTAATTTCCCTTCATGCTTACCGAAGGATGAATGCTATGATAATTGCTATGATCCCGTTGATTCTTTTGAAATATCCGTTTTTGATGATGCTTGCTATGCTTGTGGCCAAGATGCCAATATGAATTATGCTTATGGAGATGAACTTGCTATAGTTCCTTATGTTAAACATGAAATTGTTGCTATTGCACCCACACATGATAGTCCTATTTTCTTTTTGAATTCTCCCGACTACACTATATCGGAGAAGTTTGCACTTATTAAGGATTATATTGATGGGTTGCGTTTTACTATTACACATGATAAGTTTGATAGATATAATATGCATGTGCTTGCTACTCCTACTTGCAATTATTATGAGAGAGGAACTATATCTCCACCTCTCTATGTTTCCCAGATGATAAAATTGCAAGAAACTGTTTATACTATGCATTGGCCTTTACTTTGTATGCATGAATTGTTCTTTTATGACATGCCGATGCATAGGAAGAGAGTTAGACTTTGTTGTTGCATGATATATGTTACTTTGTGCTCACTACTAAATTATAAATCATAGTTAATTAAAATTGGCTTTGATATACCTTGGGATCTGGGTGGATTCACTACTTGAGCACTACGTGCCTAGCTTAATGGTTTTAAAGAAAGCGCTGCCAGGGAGACAACCCGGAAGTTTTAGAGAGTCATTTATTTCTGTTGGGTGCTTTTATATAGTTTAATAACAACAAAAATAAAGAGGGGAACCCAAATTTTTTTCAAAAAGGAAAGTGAAAGTGAGAAACACAAGCATTGTTGAAGTGGGAGAGCTCCTTGAACTTTGTTCCTGCTCACGACAACTTTGTGAATCTTGATTACAGAAACTTTTCAATAAAAATAATTATCCCCTTGTACAATTCCATTGTATTATAAAAATAATGTGCCAAGGTTTGCCTTTAGGATGTTTTAGATGCTTGATGGTTTGTATGGTGAAGGACAGAAACTTTGGCTGTAGTGCGCGATTTTACATTTTTAGCTGGAACATCAAATGGTTCTGATTCTTTTTTCAATGTATTTCTATACAAATTTTTTATTTTTCCTAATTTTGACAGAATTTTTCAAGTATCAGAAGTATGGTGAATGTTCAGATTATTACAGACTGTTTTGTTTTAGACAGATTCTGTTTTTGATGCATAGTTTGCTTGTGAAAAAGTTATATTACAGTAGACACAATGCAAAAACAAAATATGAATTGGTTTGCAACAGTACTTAGAGTAGTGATTTTCTTTATTATACTAACAGATCTTACCAAGTTTTCTGTTGAAGTTTTGTGTCGATGAAGTGTTCGATGATCGAGAAGGTCTCGATGTGAGAAGAAGGAAGAGATGCAAGAGCTCAAGCTTGGGGATGCCCGAGGCACCCCAAGTAAATATTCAAGGAGACTCAAGCGTCTAAGCTTGGGGATGCCCCAGAAGGCATCCCCTCTTTCTTCAACAAATATCGGTATGTTTTTGGATTCGTTTCATTCATGTGATATGTGTAAATCTTGGAGCGTCTTTTCCATTTAGTTTTCTTTTTTCTTTTATGCACCATGCTGGTACGAGATAGTCCTTGGTTGATTTATAGAATGCTCGTTGCACTTCACTTATATCTTTTGAGTATGGCTTTATAGAATGTTTCACGTGCTTCACTTATATCATTTAAAGTTTGGATTGTCTGTTTCTCTTTACATAGAAAACCGCCATTTGTAGAATGATCTTTTGCTTCACTTATATTTGTTAGAGCGTGGGCATATCTTTTGTAGAAAGAATTAAACTCTCTTGCTTCACTTATATCTATTTAGAGAGATGACAGGAACTGGTCATTCACATGGCTAGTCATAACATCCTACATAAAACTTGTAGATCACTGAATATGATATGTTTGATTCCTTGCAATAGTTTTGCAATATAAAGATGGTGATATTGGAGTCATGCTAGTGGGTAGTTGTGGATTAGTAGAGATACTTGTGTTGAGGTTTGTGATTCCCGTAGCAGGCACGTATGGTGAACCGTTATGTAACAAACTCAGAGCATGATTTATTTATTGATTGTCTTCCTTATGAGTGGCGGTCGGGGACGAGCGATGGTCTTTTCCTACCAATCTATCCCCCTAGGAGCATGTGCGTAGTACTTTGTTTTGATAGCTAATAGACTTTTGCAATAGGTATGTGAGTTCTTTATGACTAATGTTGAGTCCATGGATTATACGCACTCTCACCCTTCCACCATTGCTAGCCTCTCTAGTACCATGCAACTTTCGCCGGTACCTTAAACCCACCATATACCTTCCTCAAAACAGCCACCATACCTACCTATCATAGAATTCCCATAGCCATTCCGAGATATATTGCCATGCAACTTCCATCATCATCATATACATGACTTGAGCATTCATTGTCATATTGCTTTGCATGATCGTAAGATAGCTAGCATGAAGTTTTCATGGCTTGTCCGTTTTTTGATGTCATTGCTACACTAGATCATTGCACATCCCGGTACACCGCCGGAGGCATTCATATAGAGTCATATCTTTGTTCTAGTATCGATTTGTAATATTGAGTTGTAAGTAAATAAAAGTGTGATGATCATCATTATTAGAGCGTTGCCCCAGTGAGGAAAGGATGATGGAGACTATGATTCCCCCACAAGTCGGGATGAGACTCCGGACTTTAAAAATAAATAAAAGAGGCCAAAGAAGCCCCCCCCCCAAAAAAAGAGGCCAAAGAAGCCCACCAAAAAAACAAAAAAACAAAAAACATTGAGAGAAAAAGAGAGAAGGGGCAATGTTACTATCCTTTTACCACACTTGTGCTTCAAAGTAGCACCATGTTCTTCATATAGAGTGTCTCTTGAGTTATCATTTTCATATACTAGTGGGAATTTTCATTATAGAACTTGGCTTGTATATTCCGATGATGGGCTTCCTCAAATGCCCGAGGTCTTCATGAGCAAGCAAGTTGGATGCACACCCACTTAGTTTCAGTTTGAGCTTCCATACACTTATAGCTCTAGTGCATCCGTTGCATGGCAATCCCTACTCACTCACATTGATATCTATTGATGGGCATCTCCATAGCCCGTTGATACACCTAGTTGATGTGAGACTATCTTCTCCCTTTTGTCTTCTCCACAACCACCATTCTATTCCACCTATAGTGCTATGTCCATGGCTCACGCTCATGTATTGCGTGAAAGTTGAAAAGGTTTGAGAACGTCAAAAGTATGAAACAATTGCTTGGCTTGCCATCGGGGTTGTGCATGATGTGAATATTTTGTGTGGTGAAGATGGAGCATAGCCAGACTATATGATTTTGTAGGGATAACTTTCTCTGGCCATGTTATTTTGAAAAGACATGATTGCTTTATTAGTGGGCCTGAAGTATTATTGTTTTTCTGTCAAATGATAGACTATTGCTTTGAATCACTCGTGTCTTAATACTCATGCCATGATTAGATATGTGATCAAGATTATGCTAGGTAGCATTCCACATTAAAAATTATCTTTTTTATCATTTACCTACTTGAGGACGAGCAGGAATTAAGCTTGGGGATGCTGATACGTCTCCGTCGTATCAATAATTTTTTATTGTTCCATGCCAATATTCTACAACTTTCATACACTTTTGGCAACTTTTTATACTATCTTTGGGACTAACATATTGATCCAGTGCCCAGTGCCAGTTCCTGTTTGTTGCATGTTTTTTGTTTTGCGGAATATCCATATCAAATGGAGTCCAAACGGGATAAAAACTGACGGAGATTTTTTTGGAATATATATGATTTTTGGGAAGAACAATCCACGCAAGACGATGCCCGAGGGGGCCACACGGCAGGGGGCGCGCCCCTGACCCTCGTGGCCACCCCGTAAGGCGGTTGGTGCCCTTCTTTCGCCGCAAGAAAGCTAATATCCGGATAGAGATCGTGTTAAAATTTCAGCCCAATCGGAGTTACGGATATCTGGGAATATAAGAAATGGTGAAAGGGTAGAATCTGAGAACGCAGAAACAGAGAGAGACAGAGAGACAAATCCAATCTCGGAGGGGCTCTCGCCCCTCCCACGCCATGGAGGCCAAGGACCAGAGGGGAAACCCTTATCCCATCTAGCGAGGAGGTCAAGGAAGGATAAGACGAAGGGCCCCCCTCTCCCCTTCTCTTCTGGTGGCGCTGGAACACTATCGTGGCCATCATCATCACCGCAATCTTCACCAACAACTTCACCGCCATCATCACCAACTCTCCCTCCCCTCTATGCGCAGTGCAACCCCTCTCTTACCCGCTGTATTCTCTACTTAAACATGGTGCTCAACGCTATATATTATTTCCCAATGATGTATGGCTGTCCTATGATATTTGAGTAGATCCGTTTTGTCCTATGGCCTATTTGATGATCAAGATTGGTTTGAGTTGCATGTTTTTTTATTGTCCTGTCCTATGGTGCTCTCCGTGTCGCACAAGCATGAGGGATCCCCGCTGTAGGGTGTTTCAATACGTTCATGATTCGCTTATAGTGGGTTGCGTGAGTGACTGAAACACAAACCCAAGTAAGGGGGTTGTTGTGTATGGGATAAAGAGGACTTGATGCTTTAATGCTATGGTTGGGTTTTTACCTTAATGATTTTTAGTAGTTGCGGATGCTTGCTAGAGTTCCAATCATAAGTGCGTATGATCCAAGTAGAGAAAGTATGTTAGCTTATGCCTCTCCCTCATATAAAATTGCAATAATGATTACCGGTCTAGTTATTGATTGCCTAGGGACAAATAACTTTCTCTTGACGACAAGCTCTCTACTAAAACTAATTTAGTTGTGTCTTTGCCTAAACAGCCCCTACTTTTTATTTATGTCATCTTTATTATCTTGCAAACCTATCCAACAACACGTACAAGGTACTTCTAGTTTCATACTTGTTCTAGTTAGAGCGAACGTCAAGAGTGCATAGAGTTGTATCGGTGGTCGATAGAACTTGAGGGAATATTTGTTCTGCCTTTAGCTCCTCGTTGGGTTCGACACTCTTACTTATCGAAAACTGTTGCGATCCCCTATACTTGTGGGTTATCATTATGTCACCATGCCATTCGGTCTCAAGAATACTGGAGCTACGTTCATGAGGATGATTCAGAAGTGTCTGCTCACCCAAATCAGTTGGAATGTGGAAGCATACATGGATCACATTATGTTCAAGTCGCGTAAAGGTTCCGACCTACTGGCTGACCTTGCTGAAACCGTTGCCAACCTGAGAAGATATGATATCAATCTTAAGCCATCAAAGTGCACATTCGGAGTTCCTAGCGGAAAGTTACTCGGCTTCCTTGTTTCCGAACGAGGGATCGACGCAAACCCAGAAAAAGTTGGTGCCATACTCCAGATGAAGCGCCTTGTGCGTGTGCATGATGTCCAGAAGCTTACTGGTTGTTTGGCCGCCTTGAGTCTATTCATTTCTCGCCTCGGTGAAAAGGCATTGCCTATTTACCGACTGATGAAGAAATCTGACAAGTTTGAGTGGACTCCTGAAGCTGATGCAACATTTGCAGAACTCAAAGCCCTACTTTCCACCCAGCCGGTGCTCGCTGCCCCAATCAGCAAAGAGCGTTTTCTGCTTTATATTGCAGCCACTGGACAAGTTGTCAGTACAGTACTCACTGTCAAGCGGGAAGAAGAAGGAAAAGCCTATAAAGTTCAGCGCCTAGTATACTATGTTTCTGAAGTTCTGACTCCATCCAAGCAAAGATATCCACGTTATCAGAAGCTTGTTTATGGGATTTACATGACCACAAAGAAGCTTGCACACTATTTCTCTGATCACTCCATTACAGTCATCAGCGACGCACCATTGTCAGAAATTCTGAACAACAGAGATGCAACTGGTCGAGTGGCAAAATGGGCGATTGAACTCCTTCCCTTGGATATCAAGTTTGAGGCAAAGAAGGCTATCAAGTCCTAGGCAATAGCAGATTTCCTCGCCGAGTGGATCGAACAACAACTGCCGACTCAGATTCACTCGGACCATTGGACCATGTTCTTTGATGGATCTAAGATGCTGAATGGTTCTGGTGCTGGGGTAGTATTGGTATCCCTCCGAGGCGACAAGCTCCGCTATGTTCTCCAGATTCATTTTGATTCCTCCAACAATGAAGCTGAATATGAGGCACTTTTGTACGGGTTGCGTATGGCCATTTCACTCGGCGTCCGTCGCCTCATGGTCTACGGTGACTCAGATTTGGTGGTTAATCAAGTAATGAAGGAGTGGGACGACAGAAGCCCGGCTATGACTGGCTATTGTAATGCAGTGAGAAAGTTAGAAAAGAAGTTTGAAGGTTTAGAGCTCCATCACATACCCCGACTGAAAAATCAAGCAGTGGATGATTTGGCGAAGATAGGTTCTAAGAGGGAAGCCATTCCCAGTAATGTGTTTTTGGAACATATTCATACACCTCCAGTCCTGGAAGATCCTTTCACTGAAGTGCCCCCACAACCAAAGAGCGCCACTGATCCGACTGAAGTTGAAGGCCCGGCCGTGGTCGACTTGATCATGGAGGTTTTCGTCATCACTCCCGACTGGACAGTGCCGTACATCGCGTACATTCTTAGGAAGGAACTCCCAGAGGACGAAGAATAGGCCCGATAGATCGTCCGCCGATCCAAAGCTTTTACTGTGATAAGAGGGCAGCTGTTTAGAGAAAGTGTAACTGGAGTCAGCCAGAAATGCATAGCACCAGAACAAGGTCGAGTGATCCTCAACGACATCCACTCGGGGACTTGTGGTCACCATGCGTCCTCTCGGACCATTGTGGCCAAAGCATACCGAGCGGGATTTTATTGGCCACGGGCAAATGAGATGGCACAAGAAATAGTCGACAGATGTGAAGGTTGCCAGTTTTATTCCAACATGTCTCACAAGCCAGCGTCGGCCCTGAAGACCATTCCACTCGTCTGGCCCTTCTCTGTTTGGGGTTTGGACATGGTTGGACCCCTCAGAACGGGTAGGATCGGCTTCACTCATGTACTCGTGGGAGTCGACAAGTTCACCAAATGGATTGAAGCCAAACCTATCAAAAGTCTTGAAGCCAGTACTGCGGTTAGTTTCATCAGAGAGTTAACATTCATATATGGTGTTCCGCACAACATCATCGCTGACAATGGGTCGAACTTCGATTCTGATGAGTTCAGAGCCTTCTACGCTCCCAAGGCACTCGAGTCGACTATGCTTCAGTCGCCCATCCCCAGTCGAATGGACAAGCCGAAAGAGCAAACGGATTGATTCTCAAAGGACTAAAACCCTGACTGATGCGTGATCTCAAGCACGTGGCAGGTGCCTAGGTCGATGAACTTCCATCAGTGCTTTGGGGTTTGAGGACAACTCCTAATCGATTGGCTGGCTGAACTCCATTCTTCTTGGTCTATGGAGCTAAAGCTATACTTCCGAGTGACTTGCTTCACAATGCACCCAGAATCGATTGCAAGATCTAAAGATATACCTTCAAGCACTCACCTCCCCGGCAACGGCGCCAGAAAAGAGCTTGATGTCTACTACACAACCTTCTTCTTGTAGACGTTGTTGGGCCTCCAAGTGCAGAGGTTTGTAGGACAGTAGCAAATTTCCCTCAAGGGGATGACCTAAGGTTTATCAATCCATAGGAGGCGTAGGATGAAGATGGTCTCTCTCAAGCAACCTGCAACCAAATAACAAAGGGTCTCTTGTGTCCCCAACACACCCAGTACAATGGTCAATTTCATAGGTGCACTAGTTCGGCGAAGAGATAGTGAAACAAGTGGTATATGGATAGTAGATAAAGGTATTTGTAATCTGAAATAATAAAAATAGCAAGGTAGAAAGTGATAAAAGTGAGCGTAAACGGTATTGCAATGATAGGAAATAAGGCCTAGGGTTCATACTTTCACTAGTGTAAGTCCTCTCAACAATACTTACATAATTGGATCACATAACTATCCCTCAACATGCAACAAAGAGTCTGTCGGAGTAAATAGCCATGGGTAGCCTAGCCGGCTTCCCCTGGCCCTTCTGAAAAAATTACGAGCCCGTCCGGCTCTCAAAAGAATTCAAGACCTGGGGCCGCCTTCCCCCTGCCGGCGATCTTCTAGGCCGGCTTCGGGGGGCGGCCCTGCCTTTAGCCCTCATGAAGGAGGCTGTGGGAGGGCCGACTTCGAGAAGTCGGCAACAAGTAGGCCGACTCCAAGAGGCCGGCTCCCATAAAGCAGTCAAGATCATACCCGCGAAGTCCGCGTCCACCCAGCAATGATGAAGCAGGGCATGGCTAATGTAAAGCCTGCCACCCCCAAGACCCGGAGCACGCCCAGCACAGTGCGCCGTACGGGTGGCCACGACCCGTCCGGCGCGGCACTGTTGCCACGGCGGCCTTGACGCCGTCCACGACGGGCCACCAGTGTGGCCCCTGAGGCGGTGGGCCCCTTCGGGCAGAGAGATACCGAAGGCGGCCGCACCTCCTCCCAAGTCGGCCCGATGGAGAGTCTGCCCCCCATAGCTGTCCTGCCATCCTCCTCGAAGGAGACGCCCATTAAGGAGACAAGATACGGCGGGGCTATAGTAAGCGCCCGCCAGGGCGGCGGTACTGTAGCCATGCTTACCCCGACCAAGCCCGCATCATCAGCACAGAGCAACAGTAACCAGCCACCGACCAGGCCCTGGACAGTGGGGCCTGCCTGTCGACCAGGGTGCCGGCAGCCGACGGGACCCACCAGTCGGCGGGCCCCGGCTGCCGGCGCAGAAGCCGGCGAGCATAGTCACAGACGGCTGGGCCCCGCGCCCAGCCGGATTACCATTGCACCCGGGGGGTAGGCCTATATAAACCCCCCGGTGCACCCATGCAAAGGGTTGGACTCTCAAGCTAGTCTTAGACACCATACAAGGAGAGGAAGCAGGCTAGCCGTGCCCTTCTTCCTCCTTCCACCGAAACAGCTCAAGGAGCATCGTGTAGCCACTTGTTCATCTAGTGATCATGCGGAGACCCCGCAGAGCAGCAGTAGGGGTGTTATCTCTACGGAGAGCCCTGAAGCTGGGTAAAGCACGCCGGCGAGCTTGTCTTTGCCTCATCCCGTTTCCAGGCACCGGCGACGTCTTATTGGCTCCCACAATGATAAGCCACCCGTTGGCATATGTCGCTCCTACCACCCGACATTTGGCGCCTACCGTGGGGCCAGGTGCACCGTCGTCCGGAGACCTATTCTGGACGGGAACCCTCTTCCTCCCTAGTGAGCGTAGCCAGCCCGGCACGCCCGATGGCGCTTGCCACGACGCGCTGCAAGGCGTCGCGAGCATCTGCGCGGCAAGCAGCCTCGCTGATCTCCTCGACAAGGCCCGCATCTTCGACGAGCTCGCCTCTGATGCGGGCACCGACCACCTCGCCAACCTCCTTAGCCAACTCCATGTCTCCAGCGAGCCTGCTGCGGATCTGGAGTCGGTTGGCTCCACCGACCCGATGCCTGTCGACTCTGTCGACTCCGACACGGCCTCCTACGACACCTTCCCCACCAACGTCATGATCTACAACGACCCGTTCCCTCGGGCCGACGATTGCGATACCGTCACCACTGAGGTGATGGTTATCGGCCATGGCGATCCGGCCGACGAGAGCGCCCACGACGCCCCGCGCGCTGCGGCCCACGACTTGTCCGTCCCCCTCCCGGCTGACGCCGACAATGAAGCACTGGAGGCACGCCGTCTAGCCCTCCTCGCGGAGGGCCGGAGGCTGGCTTCCGTGAGACGCCTCACTAAGGCTTACCAGCGCGAAGCTGACCGCGCCGCCTTCGGCACGCCGGCCCCGGCTGGCCCAAGCTTGGCTGGTGCTGTCAGGCAACGTGGCACCGTCATTGCCGACGCGCTAGGAGTCGACCGCCCGGTCTACGCCACTCCGCCCGAGAACCTGCGCGCCGCCCAGGCGGCCGTGGACGAGTTGGATGGCTTGGAGGCCGAAAACCTCCCCCACATGACCTGGCACATACAGCAACTGATTGACGCGGCCGCTCAGCGGCACGAGGCCGACGCCCGCGCGGGAAGCCCACCCCCGCGTCGGGATCACGGCGCAACGTCCTGGACACCGACTAAGAGTAACACCCGCGCGCGGCGCAAGAAAGAGCCGGCTTCCAGCCAAAGCCGAACACGAATCTCCATCGAGCGCGACGCGGATGGCCGTCCCCGAGCCAGGGAATGGCGGGGTAGCCCGCCTCCGCCTCGGGCTCGTGGAGAAAGATACCCCACCCCACCGCCAGTGGCGCATCCGACTCTTAGCGGCCGACTAGGTCGCCGCGAAGGAGTCGGCGAGAACGACGCTCACCATCGGATCGACCGCCTGGCCAGATCCCTGGCGCTGGAAGAAGAAGACGATGTCGGCCCGCCCTGCTTCCGCCCCCGCATCCACGACGAGCCCTTCCCCAAAGGGTTCTCGCTCCCAAGAGACACGCCCAAGTACAACGGCTCAGTGAAGTCGGAAGACTGGCTGATCGACTACTCCACGGCAGTCAGCATAGCCAACGGCAACCGGCGGGTTGCCATAAAGTACGTGCCCCTCATGCTGCAAGGCACGGCACGGACTTGGCTTAACAGCCTCAAGCCTCTCAGCATCAACAGCTGGGTAGATTTTACCGAAGCCTTCATTCGCAACTTCACCAGCACCTACAAGCGGGCTCCCAAGCCCAGGCAGCTCTCCCTGTGCGTACAGGGCCTAGCCGAGTCCACTCACGACTACCTCACGCGCTGGGCCGAGCTTCGCAACTCTTGTGAAGGGGTGCACGAGGTGCAGGCCATCGAATACTTCACTGCCGGGTGCCGAGAAGGCACCCTCCTCAAGCACAAGCTTCTCTGCGATGAGCCGACTACCCTTGACGAGCTTCTGAATATCGCCGACAGATACGCCACCGCCGATTCTTCGATGAAGACCGAGCTCCGGGTACACGCGTCCGGGAGAGTTCTTAACCCGGCGCCCAAGACGCCGGCAGGAGATTCCGGCCGACGCCAGCACCCGAACGACTAGAAGCGTAAAGGCCATGCGCCGCCTCCGGTTAACCGGTAGGTGGCCACGGTCGATGACACGCCGCCTGAAGGGCGGCCCGCTCCCAAAAAGCCCAAGGGCGGCCGGCCGGCTTGGCAGCCGGCTTTCTCCTATGAGCAAGCTCTTGACGCCCCGTGCAAGTTCCATAGCGGCGCGAAGCCGTCCAACCACACAACCCGAAAGTGCAACTGGCTCGCCCGAATCTCCAAGGGCGAAGGGCTCACGCCGACTCCTCCTGCCGGTCCGCTGCCTCCGGCTCCGCCGCCTCAGGCCGCCCAGCCCGCAGTCGGCGCCGTGCAGGATGAGTTCCCCGACGAGCAAGCATCCTACGTCATCTTTACGTGCCATCCCGAAGACCGGCGCAGCAAGCGCCGAGAGCATCAGGAAGTTAGTGTGGTCGCTGCTAACCCAGTCGGACACATGCATTGGTCAGAGAAACCCATCAGCTGGAGCCGGGCCGACCACCCAGAGGTGATGCCATCTCCCGGCTCCTATGCTTTGGTCCTGGAGGCCACTCTTGCCACGGACAGACGCGCCGCCCACTTCTCCCGCATGCTGATAGATGGCGGAAGCAGCATCAACATCCTGTACCGCGACACCCTGGAGAAGTTAAGTGTCAAGACGAAGCAACTTGTGCCGACTCGGACGGTGTTTCACGGCATCGTGCCCGGTTTGTCCTGCGCCCCCATCGGCAAGATCAAGATCGACGTACTCTTTGGGGACAAGGAGCACTTCCGCCGGGAGGCGATCTGGTTCGAAGTGGTGGACCTGGAGAGCCCTTACCATGCATTGCTTGGCCAACCCGCCTTGGCCAAGTTCATGGCGGTCCCCCACTACGCATACCTCAAGATGAAGATACCAAGCTCCAAGGGCATCATCACCATAGCCGGCAATTACAAGAAGTCTGCCGAGTGCGCTGCAGCCAGCAGCCGACTGGCCGAGTCCCGTGTGATTGCCGAAGAAAAGAAGACGCTGGACCGGGTCGTGGCCCTGGCCAGCAAGCAGCTGAGCCAGCCCACCGACTCCAAGGAGCATGATGCCCAAGGATCTTTCCAGCCGGCCAAGGAGACCAAGAAGATACCTCTTGACCCAGAGCACCCAGAGAGGTTTGCCGTCATTGGGGCAAGCCTGAACAGCAAATAGGAAGGCGAGCTCGCCGATTTCCTCTGTGAGAATCGGGATATCTTTGCATGGTCCCCCAAGGACATGCCGGGTGTTCCAAAGGATTTCGCCGAGCACAAGCTACACGTGCGAGAAGACGCAAAACCAGTCAAGCAGCCTCTTCGCCAACTGTCAGAGGAGTAGAGAAGGATTGTAGGGGAGGAGATAGCCCGGCTTCTTGTAGCTGGCTTCATCATGGAAGTTTTCTTCCCGGAGTGGCTTGCCAACCCGGTTCTCGTGCTAAAGAAGAATAACAAGTGGCGCATGTGTATAGACTACACAAGCCTCAACAAAGCCTGCCCCAAAGATCCCTTCGCCCTGCCGAGAATTGACCAAGTGATAGACTCCACAGCCAGATGCGAGCTGTTGAGTTTTTTGGATGCTTATTCAGGCTACCACCAGATAAAACTGAACCCGGATGACCGCCTGAAGACCGCCTTCATCATGCCATTTGGAGCCTTCTGCTACCTGACCATGACATTCGGCTTGAGGAATGCTGGTGCCACTTTTCAGCGTTGCATGCAGAAGTGCCTCCTCACGCAACTCGGCAAAAACGCTCACGTCTACGTGGACGACATCGTTGTGAAGACGGAGAAGCATGGCACCTTGCTGGAAGACCTGGAAGAAACATTCGAGAACCTGCGCCGGTTCCGAATCAAGCTCAACCCCAAGAAATGCGTGTTTGGAGTGCCAGCCGGCCAGCTCCTAGGCTTCCTGGTCTTCGAACGCGGCATCAAGTGCAACCTGGTGAAGATCAAGGCCATCGAGAGAATGGCGATCCCCACCAAGCTTCGAGAAATCTAGAAGTTCACCGGGTGTTTGGCCTTGTTAAACCGCTTCATCAGCCGGCTCGGAGAGAAAGCCCTCCCTCTCTACCGCCTCATGAAGAAGAGCACTCACTTTGAGTGGAACGACCAGGCTGATCAAGCCTTTCACGAGCTGAAGAAGATGCTGGCCACGCCGCCTGTCTTGGCGGCGCCGACTGAGAAAGAGCCCATGCTCCTTTACATTGCCGCAACCAGCCGGGTGGTCAGCACCGTCATCGTGGTCCAACGCCCAGAAGAAGGCCGAGCCCAGCCGGTCCAGAGGCCAGTGTACTACTTAAGCGAGGTGCTGTCGGCCTCAAAGCATAACTACCCGCACTACCAGAAGATGTGCTACGGCGTGTATTTCACCGCCAAGAAGCTGAAGCCCTACTTTGAAGAGCATCCCATCACGGTCGTATGCACTGCCCCGCTGGCCGAGATCATAGGCAGCCGGGATGCATCCGGCCGGGTGGCGAAGTGGGCCATCGAGCTGGCCCCTTACACAATCTTCTACCAGCCCCGCACCGCCATCAAGTCCCAAGCATTGGCCGACTTCCTCGTCGACTGGGCCGAGACCCAGTACCTGCCGCCGGCTCCTGACTCCACCCATTGGTGCATGCACTTCGACGGGTCCAAGATGCGCACCGGCTTGGGAGCCGGCGTCATCCTTACCTCTCCCAAGGGCGACAAGCTTAGATACACGCTGCAGATACACTTCGCCGCCTCCAACAATGTAGCCGAATACGAGGCTCTCATACATGGGCTCCGGCTTGCCAAGGAATTCGGCATCCGCCGGATCCTATGTTATGGCGACTCGGATTTGGTGGTTCAACAATCATCCGGCGACTGGGATGCCAGGGACACAAACATGGCAAGCTACCGCTTCCTGGTGCAGCAAATCAGTGGATACTTTGAAGGATGCGAGTTCCTCCATGTACCGCGAGCCGACAACGAGCCAGCCGATGCCCTGGCCCGAATAGGCTCCACTCGGCAAGCAATACCAACCGGCGTCGCTCTACAACGCCTCCTCAAGCCGTCCATCAAGCCGTCTCCAGAATCCGACTCCATCTTCGTGCCGCCCAACCCCGACGGGGCCGGGTCCGGCTCGAAGAACCAAGCAGGCGATCCGGGGACTTCAGTACTCGGCCTGGGGACTGCAGTAACCGGCCCGGGGACTGCCGCACCCGGCCCGGGGACTGCGTAGCCGGCCCGGGGACTGCGTAGCCGGCCCGGGGACGGCAGTAGCCGGCACGGGGACTACGTCAACGCAACAGTCGGCGGCCGACTCCAGCACTTCAGCACCCAACCCGCCCACCCTGGTGGCAGTAGCCACATTGGCGGTAGGGGAAGTCGCAGCCCCATCATGGGCCCAATCCATCCTCAACTTCCTAGTAAACCAAGATCTGCCGGCTGACAAAACAGAAGCGAAACAAGTCCAGCGTCGAGCCGGAGCATACACGATCATCAACAGAGAGCTGGTCAAGCGCAGTGTCACTGGAGTCCTCCAACGGTGCGTCGAGCAAGAGAAGGGCATTGCAATCCTCCGAGATATACACCAAGGAGAGTGCGGCCACCATGCCGCCTCAAGATCACTTGTCGCCAAAGCTTTCCGCCACAGCTTTTTCTGGCCGACTGCTTTGGATGACGCCAAAGAATTAGTTAAACATTGCAAAGGCTGCCAACTTTTCAGCTCCAAGCAACACATGCCGGCTTCGGCACTCAAGACCATCCCCATCACTTGGCCCTTTGCCGTTTAGACATGGTGGGCCCATTCAAGACGGCGCGCGGCGGCATGACACATTTGCTCGTCGCCGTAGATAAATTCACCAAGTGGATCGAAGCAAAGCCGATCAAGAAGCTGAATGGGCCGACTGCCGTGACATTCATCGCAGACATAACAACTTGGTACGGCGTGCCACACAGCATCATCACCGACAATGGCACAAATTTTGCCAAAGGAGCCTTGGCACGTTTCTGCGCTGCACAAGGTATCCGGCTGGACTTAGCGTCCGCCGCCCACCCGCAGTCAAACGGCCAGGTCGAGCGAGCCAACGGCCTCATCCTCTCCGGCATCAAGCCCCGACTGGTCGTACCTCTGGAGCGTTCAGCCGGCTGTTGGCTCGATGAGCTGCCGGCTGTCCTCTAGAGTCTGCGCACCACCCCAAACAAGTCAACCGGCTTCACTCCTTTTTTCCTCGTGTACGGTGCCGAGGCAATCATCCCAAGTGACATCGAGTTCGACTCACCTCGGGTGACCATGTACACGGAGGCGGAGGCCAAGGAAGCACAAGAAGACGGCGTCGACCTGCTGGAAGAAGGCCGGCTGTTAGCCCTCAGCCGGTCTGCCATCTACCAGCAGGGGTTGCGCCACCACCACAGCCGGAAGGTCAGGCCAAGATCCTTCCAGGAGGGCGACCTTGTGCTCCGGCTAATCCAGCGAACAGCCGGCCAGCACAAGCTCTCGGCCCCCTGGGAAGGCCCCTTCATCATCAGCAGAGCTCTAGGCAACGACTCCTACTACTTGATCGACGCACAGAAACCCAAGGCACGCAAGAGAGACGACTCGGGCAAGGAGTCGGAACGACCATGGAATGCCAATCTCCTTCGAAGATTTTACAGTTGAAATGCAGTATGTATCACGTTAACTTTTGTATTAAGTACAAGACAATAGGCTCCCCGAGGAGGACTCGGGGACTGCCATCTTTTATTTGTGAATGAACAATATCATGCTTATGACCTTGTCATTTCACTTATTCTGTCCGGCACCGGGTTCGACCAGTCGGCCCGGGGACTGACCGACTAAAGTCATATTAGAAGTCTTACCCGTAGTCAGGCAAGTAGTGTGCCGGCACCCAAGCTTAGCTCTTGCCAAAGCCGCAGTTCGATGAACCGGCTGTTCGGCTGGCAAGAGTCAAAAGCAGGAAAGGGTGCACACACGAAAAATGGCTAGGGACCAGCGGACTAATATAACAGGAGCCGGTTTGCCGCCTGTCGCCGACCGACTACCAGAGTAGTCGGCCGGCCGGTTTCCATTCACTTCGCTTCAATCTAAGAAAGCTTGAGTACTTGCCTCCCCAAAGCGGGAAGGCGGCAAAGGAAAAAGCCTAAGGATAAAAAGCGTACGTGCATGGAAACCAAACATGCATACCATAATGTTTACATAAAGGACCTCTAAGAGGCCGACACCCAACATAGTTCGATACACCCCCAGCGGGTGGAATTGCAAAAGCTTAAACAATTGTTCCAAAAGACGACAAGCAGGAAAAATAAAGACGGCAAGTCAAGCTGGCGGAGCGGTTGACGAGCTGGGCTGGTCGGTGGAGACAGTTGCGTCGGCTGAGGGAGCGGCCGGCTGGTGAACTTCGGCTTGATCACCGCCTCATGCAGTGGGCGCGGTTCCACGCACCTCGTTGCTGGAGGCACGATCAGCTGGAGGCTGGCCGGTTGTTCCGCTAGCCGGCTCGACGTCTTCACCGTCTTCGTCCTTGTCATCCTCGCCCTCATCGCTGGAGGCGATCTCCTCGGCCGAGTCCTCGCCCGCCGCCGGGTCCAGGCCGAACCAGTCCTCTGGCTGAGCAACGCCATCGTCATTGAGCTCGGGCGCAAAGACACTGATGTCAGTGCACTCGGCGATCGTCGAGGCGCGCTGGGCGATCGCCGGCCGCACCTCCTCCAGCTCCGCGTCGGCTTCCAGCCTCCAAGTACGCAGCTGGTCCAGGCTTAGCCCTGGGTACCAGGCGCGGATGAACTCCAACGCCCGCCCGGCTCTGAGGCGGGCCGCCGACGCCTTCCATGCTTCGAAACGGCCGACTGCGACCTCTAGCCAGTCGGCGGTCCGGCTTGGTGTGCGGGGGATCGTCTGGCCGGGACAGAGGACGGCCAGCACCTGCGCCCCGGCACGTTGAAGCCGGCAAAGCATCCGGTGAGCCGGCTGCAGCCGTGCTTCGATGGCCACGAGCTGCTCCGCCAGCGTCCGATTGGCGTCCAGCGCGACGTTGACGCCCGCCTGACGGCGCGCCTCGCGATAAGCCTCGATCGCTTGGGCGGCAAGGGTGGAGTGGCCCAGAAAGTAATCTGCACAAGAAAAAGGGCGGCAGCACAAGCCAGCCCATGACCCCAGGCGGCCAGCAGGCAGAAGAAGGTCGAAAAAAGTAGCTTACCATCGATCAAGTCTTCGATGCGGCCGAAGCCCGCATCAAGTGCTCGATGAGTCTCAGCCCAGCTTGTCGCCTCGTTCTCAAACTCCGCCTTCAGGGCGGCCTCGCTCTCCTGCGCCTTCTGCAGGGCCGCCTTGTGGCTTTCCTCCTGATCAGCCAGCTTCTTGGCCAGGCGGTCGCGCTCCTGGGCCAAGGTGGCGTACTCAGCGTCCCTGGTGCGAAGGGTGGTCTAGGCCTGACCAAGCTCTCTCCGCAAGTCGGCGTTGGCTCCTGCAAAGAACAAAAGACAAAAAGAAAAAACCAATGAGGGAAAGGTCGTCAAGGGAGATCCGACCCGACTACTCAGCAGTCGGCCCGAATCTCGGGGACTACACCCAGTGGGTGCGCTGACGCGCCCCCACAGGAAACAGATAAAAACAAACACTTACTTCGGCTGTTGGCCAGGTCTTCGATCTTCCGACCCAACTCCTGAGCCTGGGAGTTGAAGGCGGCAACACGGGAATTATGATATTCCTGGAAGTTAAGATAGAAAGCAAACATGAGATGGTCGCCAAGAAAGATCCGACCCGACTGCGCAGCAGTCGACCCGAATCTCGGGGACTACACCCAGTGGGTGCGCTGACGCGCCCCCACGGAAGAAATCAAGGAACCAGAGCGGTCAAGAGCAAAAAACTTACCCGGATGGCGGCTCGCGTCGACAGGAACTCCTGCGTGTATTGCTGCAGGAGGCCGGCCTGAGCTCGCAGCCGGCTCCGGACCTCTTGGGCCGCCACATTCAGCTCGCCGGTCCCTGCGCTGGGAGTCCACCCGGACGTACTGGAGCTGGCCGCCTCCAAGGCCTCCGCCGACTGGCCGGCGCCTGCGGCTCGGCGCGACTCCAGCGGGGCGGCACTTCCCCCTGCGTGCTGACGCGTCACCGGCTGAATTTCAAGGCCGGCTCCGACTTCAGGCGCGTCCTTGGCCGACTCCATTGGCGCCGTCGACGACTGGCCGCCTTCGCCCGCGCCGATTGGCGCGGCCGGCGGCGTCCTCCCAGCGAAGACCTCGAAGAGCTCCTCCCTTTGGACCGACGGCGGGTCCTGGATGATCTCCTCTGCCAGGGGAATGGGATGTCCGGGTCTACGGATCGGAGTGGGATGGCGAGCAGCGGGGGTTGGTCGCGCGAGCCCTCCGCCTCTGGCCCCGCAGTCGCCCGCTCCGCCTGGGTCCTAGCCGCCTCCTCCGCCCGCTCCTTTGCTGCCTGAGCTGCCTCCCGATCCGCCGCCTCCCTCTCCTCCCGCACCTCACGAGCGTTCCGCTCTGTGGCTTCCATGAGGTCGGCGCGGGGATCCACGCGGCGGGAGCCCGAAGACCCTCCAGCCGGCCCGACAACGGAGCCGCCTAGGCCCCGCTCCAGAGAAAGCGGCGCCCTGCTCAGAAGATGGAGAAAAGTTAGGAAGAATAATTCAAACAGAAGAACACAGCAAAACAAGCATACAAGCGACTAGATGCTTACGCCGAGACCGCCTGGGGCTGCTTCACCGCTTTCTGGAAGCGGGCCGCCTTCGCTGCCGCCTCGTCTCGCTTCGTCCCTGCGGCGGAGGTTTTTGGCTTCTTCGACCGATTGCCGAAGAGAGCTGACGCGGCCCGGCGCTTTGGAGCGCCGCCGCCTGCTACCGGCGCGGCAGTCGGGCCCGCGTTGTGGCGGTCGGGCGCCGGCTGGCGACGTGGGACTTCTTCGGCGTCGGCGTCGTCCGGCAAGTCCTCGAAGCTGGCGGAAAGCCCGGTGCCTCCAGGTTCAATGTTGTCACCTACGACGGCCTCCTGCATGGCGGCTGCCCCCAAGTCCGGATCGTCGACATCGTCCACCGCGTGATCGGGGGCATACTGACGCTCGATCCCTGCCGCCCCAGCCGGCGGCGGCAGAAGGGGATTCTGCAAGCAAGAGCCGGCTGGTCAGAGGCCGGCCGTCATGGAGTCGGCTGACAACAAAAAGAAGATAGAAGAAAGAAGCTTACCACAGGCAGTGGGTTGGCGCGAGAGTATGGCGCCTTGCCGTATCGCCAGTCCCCGGCGAGCTTGCAGTTGGCGATGTAGTTGACCATGAGCGCCACTTCCGCGTGCGGCATTTCCCGCGTGCTCAGCCGGCTTGGGTCGAAGCGGGCGCTCATCTGGCACATCATGTGGGGCCGGCTTTGGAGCGGAAGGATCCGGCGCTCCACGAAGGCGGCCACCAAGTCGGCTCCGCGCAGACCCTCCGACTGGATCATCACTCAAAGCCGGGAGATGGCGGCGTTCCCAGCCAGCGACAGAGACTTGGAACGATAACTCCACGATGGCTGCCTCCCAGCCGGCGGGCCGGCTACGTAGGCCAGCAGATTGACGTGGTCTCCTCTCGGGGGCGAGCCGGCGTTCTTCACATAAAAATATGACTTCTGCCAGATCTTCACCGACTGGATTAGAGGGATGGAGGGGAACAGGTTGTTGTCACCTGACCTCCTCATGGCGATGTAGGCTCCGCAAGGAGCCGGCACGCCGGCGGTGACGGTGCCGAGCTTGCTCTGGAAGAGCTCCCCCCAGAGCTCCAGCGTGGGGAGCACACCCAAGAAGCCTTCGTAGAGGGAGACGAAGGCCGACACGAGCATCACCGCATTGGGCGTGAGGTGATGCAGCTGCAGATTATAGAACTCCAAGAAGGAGCGCAGAAACCCGCTCGCCGGCAGGCCGAAGCCCCGGAGGAAATGCGAGCGGAAGATGACCCGCTCGCCTTCCTCCGGCTCCGGCGAGACCTCCGTCGCGGGCGCTAGATGGACTTGCACAAGATTGGCACCGGGCAGGCGCCGCGTCTGGCGGAGGAACTCCACTTGGTCGTTGTCGACGTTGGAGCCGTCCCATGAGCTCGATAACGCCATGGGGCGGAGCGCGGTGAGCGTGCTGCGGCGAGAAGCTGCGACGGCAGCGAGAAGAAGAAGAAGAAGAAGCAAGAAGACAAGGAGGGATGGAGCGTGGGAGAGCGAGCGAACCTCTGTCTCTCCCCCTCCTCCCCCTACTTGTAGGCTCGAGCGGTGGAGCCGAGGAGGCGCGGCGTGGGGAAACGTGGGATCGATCGTGCCCACTTCCCCCACGACTCGCGTTTATTGCGCCCTAATGGAGAATTCAAGGTGCCGCAGGAAGACGAGCCATCTCCTTGGGCCGCAGAAGATCAGCGCTCGGGCCGAGGCCAGGAAGTGGCGGGCCTGGGCCTGCGGCGGCGTCCCGTCGCGCGCGTGTACAGGAAGGATTCCGCCGCCACATGGCCCACGGGAGGCCCACAATCAGCATTCAAGTCGGTCAGCACCCTGGCCGCAAGATACGAGAACTCTCTGAAGACGACCTAAGCCAGCGAAGCCGGCTCCTCGGGGTAAGAAGCTAATCAAGCTTCTCGTCCCTCTGTCCGCCTCGAAGCTCGCCCAGCTTCGGGGACTACTGTCGGAGTAAATAGCCATGGGTAGCCTAGCCGGCTTCCCCTGGCCCTTCTGAAAAAATTACGAGTCCGTCCAGCTCTCAAAAGAATTCAAGACCTGCGGCCGCCTTCCCCCTGCCGGCTATCTTCTAGGCCGGCTTCGGGGGGCGGCCCGCCTTTAGCCCTCATGAAGGAGGCTGTGGGAGGGCCGACTTCGAGAAGTCGGCAACAAGTAGGCCGACTCCAAGAGGCCGGCTCCCATAAAGCAGTCAAGATCGTACCCGCGAAGTCCGCGTCCACCCAGCAATGATGAAGCAGGGCATGGCTACAGGAAAGCCTACCACCCCCAAGACCCGGAGCACGCCCAGCACAGTGCGCCGTACGGGTGGCCATGACCTGTCCGCGTGCGGCACTGTTGCCATGGCGGCCTTGACGCCGTCCACGACGGGCCACCAGCGTGGCCCCCGAGGCGCTGGGCCCCTTCGGGCAAAGAGATACCGAAGGCGGCCGCACCTCCTCCCAAGTCGGCCCGATGGAGAGTCGGCCCCCCATAGCTGGCCTGCCATCCTCCTTGAAGGAGACGCCCATTAAGGAGACAAGATACGGCGGGGCTATAGTAATCGCCCGCCAGGGCGCCGGTACTGTAGCCACGCTTACCCCGACCAAGCCCGCGTCATCAGCACAGAGCAACAGTAACCAGCCACCGACCAGGCCCTGGACAGTGGGGCCTGCCTGTCGACCAGGGTGCCGATAGCTGGCGGGACCCACCAGTCTGCGGGCCCCAGCTGCCGGCGCAGAAGCCGGCGAGCATAGTCACAGACGGCTGGGCCCCACGCCCAGCCGGATTACCATTGTACCCCCGGGGGGTAGGCCTATATAAACCCCCTGCTGCACCCATGCAAAGGGTTGGACTCTCAAGCTAGTCTTAGACACCATACAAGGAGAGGAAGCAGGCTAGCCGTGCCCTTCTTCCTCCTTCCACCGAAACAGCTCAAGGAGCATCGTGTAGCCACTTGTTCATCTAGTGATCATGCGGAGACCCCGCAGAGCAGCAGTAGGGGTGGTATCTCCACGAAGAGCCCTGAAGCTGGGTAAAGCACGCCGGCGAGCTTGTCTTCGCCTCATCCCGTTTCCAGGCACCGGCGACGTCTTATTGGCTCCCACAATGATAAGCCACCCGTTGGCATATGTCGCTCCTACCACCCGACAGAGTCACTCCAAAGTCACTAATAGCGGAGAAGAAACGAAGAGATTATGGTAGGGTACGAAACCACCTCAAAGTTATTCTTTCCAATCAATCCGTTGGGCTATTCCTATAAGTGTCACAAACAGCCCTAGAGTTCGCACTAGAATAACACCTTAAGATACAAATCAACCAAAACCCTAATGTCACCTAGGTACTCCAATGTCACCTCAAGTATCCGTGGGTATGATTATACGATATGCATCACACAATCTCATATTCATCTATTCAACCAACACATAGAACCTAAAAGAGTGCCCCAAAGTTTCTACCGGAGAATCACGACGAAAACGTGTGCCAACCCCTATGCATAGGTTCATGGGCGGAACCCGCAAGTTGGTCACCAAAACATACATCAAGTGAATCACATGATATCCCATTGTCACCACAGATATCCACGGCAAGACATACATCCAAGTGTTCTCAAATCTTTAAAGACTCAATCCGATAAGATAACTTCAAAGGGGAAACTCAATTCATTACAAGAGAGTAGAGGAGGGTGGAGAAAACATCATAGGATCCAACTATAATAGCAAAGCTCGTGATACATCAAGATCGTATCATCTCAAGAACACGAGAGAGAGAGAGAGAGGTCAAACACATAGCTACTGGTACATACCCTCAGCCCCGAGGGATAACTACTCCCTCCTCATCACGGAGAGCACCGGGATGATAAAGATGGCCACCGGGGAAGGATCCCCCTCCGGCAGGGTGCCGGAACGGGTCTAGATTGGTTTTCGGTGGCTACGAAGGCTTCTGGCAGCGGAACTCCCGATCTATTGTGCATTCTGGAAGTTTTAGGATACGTAGGTATATAAGGGTGAAAGAGATACGCCAGGAGACCGAAGGGGGGCACGAGGCGGGGGCGCCCCCTAGGGGGGTGGGCGCGCCCCCACCCTCATGGGCACCTCCCTTCTTTCCTGACGTGCACTCCAAGCTTTTCTGGTAGCTTTCCTTCCAAAAATAAATTCTCCAGTTGATTTCGTTCCGTTTCGACTCCCTTTGATATTCCTTTTCTTCGAAACATTGAAATAGGCAAAAAACATCAATTCTGGGTTGGGCCTCCGGTTAATAGGTTAGTCCCAAAAATAATATAAAAGTGGATAATAAAGCCCAATATTGCCCAAAATAGTAGATAACATAGCATGGAGCAATAAAAAATTATAGATACGTTGGAGACGTATCAAGCATCCCCAAGCTTAATTCCTGCTCGTCCTCGAGTAGGTAAATGATAAAAACAAAATTTTTGATGCGGAGTGCTAATTGGCATAATTTCAATGTAATTCTTCTTAATTGTGGTATGAATATTCAGATCTGAAAGATTCAAGACAAAAGTTCAATATTGACATAAAAATGATAATATTTCAAGCATATTAACAAAACAACTATGTCTTCTCAAAATAACATGGCTAAAGAGAGTTATCCCTACAAAATCATATAGTCTGGCGCTCTATCTTCACCACACAAAATATTTAAATCATGCACAACCCCGATGACAAGCCAAGCAATTGTTTCATACTTTTGATGTTCTCAAACTTTTTCAATCTTCACACAATACATGAGCGTGAGCCATGGATATAGCACTATAGGTGGAATAGAGTGGTGCTTGTGGAGAAGACAAAAAGGGAGAAGATAGTCTCACATCAACTAGGCATATCAATGGGCTATGGAGATGCCCATCAATAGATATCAATGTGAGTGAGTAGGAATTGCCATGCAACGGATGCACTAGAGCTATAAGTTTATGAAAGCTCAAAAGAAACTAAGTGGGTGTGCATCCAACTTGCTTGCTCATGAAGACCTAGGGCATTTTGAGGAAGCCCATCATTGGAATATACAAGCCAAGTTCTATAATGTAAAATTCCCACTAGTATATGAAAGTGACAACACAGGAGACTCTCTATCATGAAGATCATGGTGCTACTTTGAAGCACAAGTGTGGTAAAAGGATAGTAGCATTATCCCTTCTCTCTTTTTCTCTCATTTTTTGGGCCTTCTATTTTTTATGGCTTCTTTTATTTTTTTTATTTGGGCTTCTATGGCCTCTTTTATTTATTTATTTTCATCCGGAGTCTCATCCCGACTTATGGGGGAATCATAGTCTCCATCATCCTTTCCTCACTGGGACAATGCTCTAATAATGATGATCATCACACTTTTATTTACTTACAACTCAAGAATTACAACTCGATACTTAGAACAAGATATGACTCTATATGAATGCCTCCGGCGGTGTACCGGGATGTGCAATGACTCATGAGTGACATGTATGGAAGAATTATGAACGGTGGCCTTGCCACAAATACGATGTCAACTACATGATCATGCAAAGCAATATGACAATGATGAAGCGTGTCATAATAATGGAACAGTGGAAAGTTGCATGGCAATATATCTCAGAGTGGCTATGGAAATGCCATAATAGGTAGGTATGGTGACTGTTTTGAGGAAGGTATATGGTGGGTTTATGGTACCGGCGAAAGTTGTGCGGTACTAGAGAGGCTAGCAATGGTGGAAGGGTGAGAGTGCGTATAATCCATGGACTCAACATTAGTCATAAAGAACTCACATACTTATTTCAAAAATCTATTAGTTATTGAAACAAAGTACTACGCGCATGCTCCTAGGGGGATAGATTGGTAGGAAAAGACCATCGCTCGTCCCCGACCGCCACTCATAAGGAAGACAATCGATAAATAAATCATGCTCCGACTTCATCACATAACATTTCACCATACGTGCATGCTACGGGAATCACAAACTTCAACACAAGTATTTCTCAAATTCATAACCACTCAACTAGCATGACTCTAATATCACCATCTCCATATCTCAAAACAATTATCAAGTATCAAACTTCTCATAGTATTCAACACACTCATAAGAGAATTTTATTATTCTTGGATGCCTAGCATATTAGGATTATTTAAGCGAATTACCATGCTATCTAAGACTCTCAAAATAATCTAAGTGAAGCAAGAGAGTTCATCTATTTCTTCAAAATAAAACTACCACCATGCTCTAAAAGATATAAGTGAAGTGCTAGAGCAAATGACAAACTACTCTGAAAGATATAAGTGAAGATCAATGAGTAGTCAAATAATTATGCAACTATGTGAAGACTCTCTAACATTTAATAATTTCAGATCTTGCTATTTTATTCAAACAGAAAGCATAACTAAATAAAATAAATTGACGCTCCAAGCAAAACACATATCATGTGGCGAATAAAAATATAGCTCCAAGTAAAGTTACCGATGAACAAAGACGAAAGAGGGGATGCCTTCCGGGGCATCCCCGAGCTTAGGCTTTTGTTTGTCCTTGAATATTTCCTTGGGGTGACTTGGGCATCCCCAAGCTTAGTCTCTTGCCACTCCTTATTCCATAGTCCATCGAATCCTTACCCAAAACTTGAAAACTTCACAACACAAAACTTAACAGAAAACTCGTAAGCACCGTTAGTATAATAAAATAAATAACCTCTTCAAGGTACTGTAATGAACTCATTCTTTATTTATATTGGTGTTAAACTTAATGTATTCCAACTTCTCTATAGTTTATAAACTATTTTACTAGCCATAGATTCATCAAAATAAGTGAATAACACATCGGAAACAGAATCTGTCAAAAACAGAACAGTCTGTAGTAATCTGGATCAAACGTATACTTCTGGAACTCATAAAATTATAAAATAACTTGCTGGCCCTGATAAATTTATCTTTTAATCATGTTCAAAAAGAATTAACTAAATAGCACTTTCCAAATAAAAATGGCAGCAATTCTCGTGAGCGCTAAAGTTTCTGTTTTTTACAGCATGATCAACAAGACTTTCCCAAAGTGTTCCCAAAGGTTCTACTTGGCACAAACACTAATTAAAAGCATAAAACCACATATAAACAGAGGCTAGATGAATTATTTATTACTAAACAGGAGCAAAAAGCAAGGAAGAAAAATAAAATTGGGTTGCCTCCCAACAAGAACTATCGTTTAACGCCCCTAGCTAGGCATGATGATTTGAACGATGCTCACATAAAAGATAAGAATTGAAACATAAAGAGAGCATCATGAAGAATATGACTAACACATTTAAGTCTAACCCACTTACTATGCATAGGGATTTTGTGAGCAAACAACTTATGGGAACAATAATCAACTAGCATAGGAAAGCAAAACAAGCATAACTTCAAAACTTTAAGCACATAGAGAGGAAACTTGATATTATTGCAATTTCTAAAAGCATATGTTCATCCCTCATAGTAATTTTCCGTAGCATCATGAATGAATTCAAAAATATAACCAGCACCTAAAGCATTCTTTTCATGATCTACAAGCATTGAATTTCTATTATTCTCCACATAAGCAAAATTCTTCTCATTCGGAATAGTGGGAGTATCATAAGAGACTTGAATACTATAAATTGTTTCCACATTAAAAGAGTAATGTTTAGAAAAAGGGTAATCATAATCATGACAAGTTTTATAAATATAATTATCACTATTTTTTATACCATAAGTATCATCATAATAATTATCATAAGTAGGAGGCATGCTATCATCATTATAAATTTGCATATCAAAACTTGGGAGACTAAAAATATCTTCTTCATTAAGCGTAGCATCCCCAAGATTGGGACAAACATTAATTGCAGCAAATATATTCTCAAAAACATCATCTTCATCAAACATAGCATCCCCAAGCTTGGGCCTTTTCATATCATAAGCATAATCACTCTCATAATTAATAGTATGGATAGCGCCAATAGTATAGCAATTATCATATTCTTGCAAGCAAGTGCGAAAAAGATTTTCAAGATTATAAGAAGTATCATTATCTTCCATAATTATATTTTCATGAGGCACAATAGTAATAGGAGTAGCACTATTTGGGAGAGATATATTTTTACCTCTCTTCCTTTTTCTTTTCTTCTTCTTCACCACATCATGTGTGGGTTCAATCCTCTTTTTGGAGCTCCTTATTAATGAGATTGGTTGAGTAGAAGGCTCCTCCTCGTTACCTGATTCATCATAAGAAATAATAGGAGGATATTGGGAAGTCTCTTCCCTTTCGTTAGTATTCTCTTCATCCTCTATTTGTTTTCTTTTCTTTATGTAATTGGCAATATAAGGATTTCCAATACAATTCACCGCACAATACATATAAATTTTCTCTAGATCAAAATGAAGAACTTTATCAAGGGCAAATTTTGGAATATCCTTAGTTATACGTTTAATTTCTTCATGACCCAAGAGCAAACTAAGTTCATTATGATGTGCAAGGGAAATCAAGTCATCACAATTTTTGGACACGATACGATCATGAGACAATTTGCATTAGGTACTAAAGTGATCACGTTCATTGCAAAGTTCACAAGTAGGGCTAAGAAAATTTAAATTTTCAGCACATTCATCTAGCTCTTCTTGCAACAATTTGGTTTCTAAATACTTATGCCTCTTGCAATATCTATCTTCCCTATTTGGTGTATACTTGCAAACCCAATGCACTCCACAAAAATTGACATGTTTATAGGAGACATTTTCATCATAACTAGTGCAATCATCATTCGTATCATGGATATTCAAAGAATTCATACTAACAACATTGCAATCATTCTCATCATTCAAATATTAAGTGCCAAACATTTTATAGATTTATTCTTCTAGCACTTGAGCACAATTATCCTTTCCATCGTACTCACGAAATATAATAAAAAGGTGAAGCGTATGGGACAAACTCAATTCCATATTTTTATAGTTTTCTTTTACAAACTAAACTAGTGATAAAACAAGAAACAAAAAGACTCGATTGCAAGATCTAAAGATATACCTTCAAGCACTCACCTCCTCGGCAACGGCGCCAGAAAAGAGCTTGATATCTACTACACAACCTTCTTCTTGTAGACGTTGTTGGGCCTCCAAGTGCAGAGGTTTGTAGGACAGTAGCAAATTTCCCTCAAGTGGATGACCTAAGGTTTATCAATCCATAGGAGGCGTAGGATGATGATGGTCTCTCTCAAGCAACCCTGCAACCAAATAACAAAGAGTCTCTTGTGTCCCCAACACACGCAGTACAATGGTAAATTGTATAGGTGCACTAGTTCGGCGAAGAGATAGTGAAACAAGTGGTATATGGATAGTAGATAAAGGTATTTGTAATCTGAAATAATAAAAACGGCAAGGTAGCAAGTGATAAAAGTGAGCGTAAATGGTATTGCAATGATAGCAAATAAGGCCTAGGGTTAATACTTTCACTAGTGTAAGTCCTCTCAACAATACTAACATAATTGGATCACATAACTATCCCTCAACATGCAACAAAGAGTCACTCCAAAGTCAATAATAGCGGAGAACAAACGAAGAGATTATGGTAGGGTACGAAACCACCTCAAAGTTATTCTTTCCAATCAATCCGTTGGGCTATTCCTATAAGTGTCACAAACAGCCCTAGAGTTCGTACTAGAATAACACCTTAATATACAAATCAACCAAAACCCTAATGTCACCTAGACGATACTCCAATGTCACCTCAAGTATCCATGGGTATGATTATATGATATGCATCACACAATCTCATATTCATCTATTCAACCAACACATAGAACCTCAAAGAGTGCCCCAAAGTTTCTACCGGAGAATCACGACGAAAACGTGTGCCGACCCCTATGCATAGGTTCATGGGCGGAACCCGCAAGTTGGTCACCAAAACATACATCAAGTGAGGGGGGAGAAAACATCATAGGATCCAACTATAATAGCAAAGCTCGTGATACATCAAGATTCGTATCATCTCAAGAACACGAGAGAGAGAGAGAGAGATCAAACACATAGCTTCTGGTACATACCCTCAGCCCCGAGGGAGAACTACTCCCTCCTCATCATGGAGAGCACCGGGATGATGAAGACGGCCATCGGGGAAGGATTGCCCCCTCCGGCAGGGTGCCGGAACGGGTCTAGATTGATTTTCGGTGGCTACGGAGGCATCTGGCGGCGGAACTCCCGATCTATTGGGCTGGGCCTCCGGTTAATAGGTTAGTCCCAAAAATAATATAAAAGTGGCTAATAAAGCCCAATATTGCCCAAAATAGTAGATAACATAGCGTGGAGCAATCAAATTTTATAGATACGTTGGAGACATATCAATGAGCAAGTCTCTCACTCGGGGGCTTAGCTACAGTCCAGTATTCGCCTAAGTTTGAAAAATCCTACCGAGTGATGAGCAAGCCTCTCACTCGGGGGCTTAGCTGCAGTCCAGTACTCGCCTAAGTTTGAAAAATCCTACCGAGTGATGAGCAAGCCTCTCACTCGGGGGCTTAGCTGCAGTCCAGTACTCGCCTATGTTTGAAAAATCCTACCGAGTGGTGAGCAACCCTCTCACTCGGAGGCTTAGCTGCAGTCCAGTACTCGCCTAAGTTTGAAAAATCCTACCGAGTGGTGAGCAACCCTCTCACTCGGAGGCTTAGCTGCAGTCCAGTACTCGCCTACGTTTAAAAAATCCTACCGAGTGATAAGCAAGCCTCTCACTCGGGGGCTTAGCTGCAGTCCAGTACTCGCCTAAGTTTGAGACACATCCCTATCAGCACGAACGATGAGATGTAGGTCGACGAGATGCAGGTCGACTGGGACATCCTCCTCAGAACTGCATTTCAAGTACAAAGACTATTCCGAGTGAAGAACAAGTTCCACTCGATGGCAAACACAAGCACATTCATAAGATAAACCAAGTTCAGACAAATCCTAAAGTTCCAGAATGCAGATAAAAGTACTCGGGCATCAGGCCTGAAGTAGTTTAACGGTTACAAAATCACTCGGCATTCCGAGGCAAATTTAAGGCGAGATATAAAGTTTGTTCACTCTGCAGGAGGAGGGCTTGCAGGCTCGACGAACTCGTCCAGATCAATTCCATCAGCGATTCGAGTGGCAGCAGCAATGAAGGTTTCCATGAAGGATTGGAAGTCATGCCTTTTTGTGTTGGCAACTTTGATCGCCGCCAGCTTCTCTTCTCGGGCTTCTTTGTAGTGGACCCGAACCAGCGACAGAGCCATGTCAGCACCACATCGGGCAGAAGTCTTCTTCCATTCCAGCACTCGACCGGGAACCTGATGACCCACAAGTATAGGGGATCTATCGTAGTCCTTTCGATAAGTAAGAGTGTCGAACCCAACGAGGAGCAGAAGGAAATGATAAGCGGTTTCCAGCAAGGTTTTCTCTGCAAGTACTGAAATAAGTGGTAACAAATAGTTTTGTGTTGGAAAATTTGTAATGAGCAACAAGTAACAAAAGTAAATAAAGTGCAGCAAGGTGGCCCAATCCTTTTTGTAGCAAAGGACAAGCCTGGATAAACTCTTATATAGAGAAAAGCGCTCCCGGGGACACATGGGAATATCGTCAAGCTAGTTTTCATCACGCTCATATTATTTGCGTTCGGTACTTTGATAATTTGGTATGTGGGTGGACCGGTGCTTGGGTGTTGTCCTTACTTGGACAAGCATCCCACTTATGATTAACCTCTATTGCAAGAATCCGCAACTACAATAAAAGTATTAAGGTAAACGTAACCATAGCATGAAACATATGGATCCAAATCAGCCCCTTACGAAGCAACGCATAAACTAGGGTTTAAACTTCTTTCACTCTAGAAACCCATCATCTACTTATTACTCCCAATGCCTCCCTCTAGGCCCAAACAATGGTGAAGTGTCATGTAGTCGATGTTCACATGACACCACTAGAGGGATGACGACATACATCTCATCAAAATATCGAACGAATACCAAATTCACATGACTACTAATAGAAAGACTTCTCCCATGTCCTCAGGAACAAACGTAACTACTCACAAAGCATATTCATGTTCATAATCAGAGGGGTATTAATATGCATATAGGATCTGAACATATGATCTTCCACCAAATAAACCAACTAGCATCAACTACAAGGAGTAATTAACACTACTAGCAACCTACTACCACCAATCCCAGACTTGGAGACCAGAATTGGATACAAGAGAAGAACTAGGGTTTTGAGAGGAGATGGTGCTGATGAAGATGTTGATGGAGATTTCCCTCTCCCGATGAGAGGAGCGTTGGTGATGACGATGGCGATTATTTCCCCCTCCCGGAGGGAAGTTTCCCCGGCAGAAAAGCTCTGCCAGAGCCCTAGATTGGTTCCGCCAAGCTTCCGCCTCGTGGCGGCGGAGTTTCGTCCGAGAAGATGGCTTCTTATTTTTGTTCCCATCGAAAGACTTCATATAGCAGAAGATGGCCACCGGAGGGCCACCAGGGGGCCCACGAGGTAGGGGGCGTGCCCAGGGGGTAGGGCGCGCCGACCACCCTCGTGGGCAGGGTGTGCCCCCCTGGTGAACTTCTTCCACTGAGTATTTTTTATATATTCTGAAAACGTCTTCCGTGAAGTTTCAGGATTTTTGGAGCTGTGCAGAATAGGTCTCTAATATTTGCTCCTTTTCCAGCCCAGAATTCCAGTTGCCGGCATTCTCCCTCTTTATGCAAACCTTGTAGAATAAGAGAGGATAGGCATAAGTATTGTGACATAATGTGTAATAATAGCCCATAATGCAATAAATATCGATATAAAAGCGTGATGCAAAATGGACGTATCAACTCCCCCAAGCTTAGACCTCGCTTGTCCTCAAGCGAAAGCCGAAGTCGAAAAATATGTCCACATGTTTAGAGATAGAGGTGTCGATAAAATAAAATACGGACATGAGGGCATCATGATCATTCTTAGAACAACAACTTATATAATTCTTGCCATATGATCTCTTATGCTAGAGTAATAATTCAATCACAATTTCAAGTATGAATCGTATACTTCATTGAAAACTAACAAACTATAATCTCAGTCATTGGAGCAATTGCAATTTATCATAACATAGCAAAGAGTCAATGTATAAGAGCTTTTCAGCAAGTCCACATACTCAACTAGCATATAGTCTTTCACAATTGCTGACACTCACGCAATATTTATCGGTATGGAGTTTTAATCGGACACAGAGAAAGATAGGGGCTTATAGTTTTGCCTCCCGACGTTTTACCTCAAGGGTAATGTCAGCAATAATAGTTCATGAAAACTCAGGATCTTTCCAACATACTATGCTTGCCAAAGGATAAAATGTAAAAAGGAAGGGTGAAGATCACCATGACTCTTATGCAAGGTAGGAGATAAATGTAAGGCCCTTCGCAGAGGGAAGCAGAGGTTGTCATGCGCTTTTATGGTTTGATGCACAAAATCTTAGTGCAAAAGAACGTCACTTTATATTGCCACTTGTGATATGGACCTTTATTATGCAGTCTGTCTCTTTTATTTCTTCCATATCACACGATCGTATAAAGTTTATTTCCTCCCACACTAATAAGTCATACATAATTAGGGAGCAATTTTTATTGCTTTGCACCGATGACAACTTACTTGGAGGATCTTACTCAATCCATAGGTAGGTATGGTGGACTCTCATGGCAAAACTGGTTTAAGGGTATTTGGAAGCACAAGTAGTATCTCTACTTGGTGTGATGAAATTGGCTAGCATGAGGGGGAAAGGCAAGCTCAACCATGTTGGATGATCCATGATAATATAATTTATCTCGGATGTAAGAAAACATAACCCATTACGTTGTCTTCCTTGTCGAACATCAACTCTTTAGCATGTCATATTTTAATGAGTGCTCACAATCATAAAAGATGTCCAAGATAGTATATCTATATGTGAAGACCTCTCTTTCTTTATTACTTCCTATTAATTGCAACGATGACCAAAACTATGTTTGTCAACTCTCAACAACTTTTATTCATCATACTCTTTCTATGTGAGCTCATTACTCTCCATGAGATCCATATGATCTCTTTGTTTCTTTTTATTTCTTCCTCTTTTCTTTTATTCACTTAGGATCATGGCAAAATAATCAAGCCCTTGACTCAACACTAATCTTTATTATATATATAGCTCATGGACTCGATTACATAGAAGGATTATAAAGCAAAACTCACAACTAGATCATACTAAGAACTTTTATTCTACTAGATCAAGATATTACCAAAAGGATCGAACTAAGAAAACGGTAAAGATAAAAGCGATGCCTCAAATCATAGAAGAATTTTTTTTCTTTTGCTGGTATGTGAAACTAGGTGGTATAAACTTGGCAACAATGTAATTAGCATAATCAGCATACCATGGAGCAGTATGAGAAGCATTTATGACATTTAATTGCTCATCAGGAAAGCTATCATCAATAGGAAATGGGTCATCAAGCACATTTTCTAACCTAGACAAGTTGTCTGCAATGGGGTTCTCAGCTCCCTTTCTATCAACAATATGTAAGTGAAATTCTTGTAGCAAGAGAACCCATCTAATAAGTCTAGGTTTAGCATCTTTCTTTTCCATAAGATATTTAATAGCAACATGATTAGTGTGAATAGTTACTTTAGAATCAACAATATATGGTCTGAACTTATCACAAGCAAATACAACTGCTAAGAATTCTTTTTCAGTAGTAGCATAATTTCTTTGAGCATTGTCTAGGGTTTTACTAGCATATTGAATAACATTTAATTTATTATCAACTCTTTGCCCTAGAACAGCACCTACAACATAATCACTAGCATCACACATAATTTCAAAGGGTAAATTCCAATCAGGTGGCTGAACAATAGGTGCAAAGATCAATGCTTTCTTAAGTATTTCAAATGCTTCTACACAATCATCATCAAAGACAAATGGTATATCTTTTTGTAATAAGTTAGTCAGAGGCCAAGAAATTTTTGAGAAGTCCTTAATGAACCTCCTATAAAATCTGGTGTGACCAAGGAAAGTTCTTATACCTGCCATGTCCTTGGGACATGGCATCTTTTCAATAGCATCAACCTTGGCTTTATCAACCTCAATACCTCTTTCAGAAACTTTATGCCCCAAGACAATACCTTCATTAACCATAAAGTGGCACTTTTCCCAATTCAAGACAAGATTAGTTTCTTCACATCTCTGCAAAACTCGATCAAGGTTGCTCAAGCAATCATCAAAACAAGATCCATAGATAGAGAAATCGTCCATGAAAACCTCACAAATCTTTTCACAAAAGTCAGAGAATATAGCCATCATGCATCTTTGAAAGGTAGAAGGTGCATTACATAAACCAAAAGGCATACATCTATAAGCAAAAGTACCAAAAGGGCAAGTAAAAGTAGTCTTTGATTGATCTTTGGCTGACACAGGTATTTGAGAGAAACCAGAATAACCATGTAGAAAGCAAAAATGTGTATGTTTGGATAGTCTTTCTAGCATTTGATTGATAAAAGGTAAGGGGTAATGATCCTTTTTAGTGGCCTTATTTAATTTGCGGAACTCAATTACCATCCTATAACCTGTAATAATTCTTTGAGGAATTAGTTCATCTTTATCATTAGGAACGACAGTAATACCTCCCTTCTTAGGGACACAATGGACAGGACTTACCCACTAACTATCAGCAACGGGATAGATTATACCTGCCGCAAGGAGCTTTAGTATTTCTTGTCTTACCACTTCTTTCATTTTAGGATTCAGCCGTCGTTGATGATAACGAACTGGTTTAGCATCTTCTTCCAAATTTATTTTATGTTGACATAGAGTCAGACTAATGCACTTAAGATCATCAAGAGTATAGCCAATAGCAGCACGGTGCTTCTTCAGAGTTTTCAATATTCTCTCTTCCGCATGCTCTGAAAGGTTAGCACTAATAATAACAGGATATATCTTTTTCTCATCAAGAGAAGCATATTTAAGAGTATCAGGTAACGGTTTAAGCTCAAACACGGGATCACCCTTGGGTGGCGGAGGATCCCCTAGGATTTCAACAGACAAATTGTGTTTCAGAATAGGTTCATGTTTAAAGAATACTTCAACTATTTCCCTTCTTTCATTCATAAACATGTCATTTGCGTGGTCTAGCAAATATTGTTCTAAAGGATCACTAGGAGGTACGACAATAGAAGCAAGACCAATAATTTCATCCTTACTAGGTAATTCTTCTTCACGGCATTGTCTACTAAATTTAGAGAAATTAAATTCATGAGACATATCATCTAAACTGATAGTAACAACATCCCTTTGGGAATATATGGTAGCATGAACAGTGTTTAAGAAGGGTCTACCAAATATAATGGGACAAAAGCTACCTTGTGGGGAACCAAGAACAAGAAAATCAGCAGGATATTTAGTTTTCCCACACAAGACTTCAACATCTCTAACAATTCCCATTGGTGAAATAGTATCTCTATTGGCAAGTTTAATTGTGACATCAATATCTTCTAACTCAACAGGTGCAATATCATGCATAAATTCTCTATATAGGCTAATAGGTATTGCACTAGCACTGGCACCCATATCACATAAGCCATGATAACAATGATCTCCTATTTTAACTGAAATAACAGGCATGCCTACCACAGGTCTAGGTTTATCTTTAGCACAAGGTTTAGCAATTCTAGTAGTTTCATCACAGAAATAAATAACATGCCCATCAATATTATCAGACAAGAGATCTTTAACAATGGCAGTATTAGTTTCAACTTTAATTTGCTCAGGAGGTGTATAAGTTTTAATATTGCTTTTACGAACCATGGTTGAAGCTTTAGCATGATCCTTTATCCTGACAGGGAAAGGTGGTTTCTCAACATAAGAAGTAGGAACAATAGGATCATTATAAGTGATAGTCTTTTCTTCAACTTTAATAGGTGCAGCTACTTTTACTTATGTGGGAGGATGATATTTAAACCACTTCTCCTTGGGGATATCAACATAAGTAGCAAAAGATTCACAAAAAGAAGCTACTATCTCAGAGTCAAGTCCATATTTAGTGCTAAATTTACGGAAAACATCGGTATCCATAAAAGATTTAACACAATCAAACCCAGGTGTCATACCTGACTCCTTACCTTTGTTGAGGTCCCAATCTTCAGAGTTGCGTTTAATTCTTTCCAATAAATCCCATTTGAATTCAATAGTCTTCATCATAAAAGAGCCAGCACAAGAAGTATCAAACATGGTGCGATTGCTATCAGAAAGCTGAGCATTTTGAATAATCGTTTCTCTTGAGAGCTCATGATTGGGGCATGAATATAACATTGATTTAAGCCTCCCTCAAGCTTGAGCGATGCTTTCTCCTTCGCGAGGCCAAAAATTATATATATAATTGCGATCACGATGAACAAGATGCATAGGATAAAACTTCTGATGAAATTCCAATTTCAATCATTTGTAATTCCAAGACCCCATATCATCACATAGCCTATACCATGTCGATGCATCTCCCTTCAAAGATAAAGGGAAGACCTTATATTAAGAACATCTCCGGGGACACCTGCAAGCTTAAATAATCCACAAACTTCATCCACATATATTAGATGCTCATCAGGATGCTTTGTTCCATCTCCTAAAAAGGATTAGCTAGCAGTTTTTCTATCATACCCGAAGGAATTTCAAAGCAGACATTTTCATTTTCAGTAGGTTGAGGAGCAACTCTTTGCTCTACTGTTCGGGGTGAAGATACCCCGAACAAGCCCCTCAGAGGATTACTTTCCATAGTAACAAGTGACAGTAAATTTCAGCACACTATATAAATTTTTCCTTACCAAATTCCACCTACCAAAGGCGCTTCACTCCCTGGCAACGGCGCTAGAAAAGAGTCTTGATGGCCCACAATTATAGTGGATCTATCGTAGTCCTTTCGATAAGTAAGAGTGTCGAACCGAACGAGGAGCAGAAGGAAATGATAAGCGGTTTCCAGCAAGGTATTCTCTGCAAGTACTGAAATAAGTGGTAACAGATAGTTTTGTGATAGGATAATTTGTAATGAGCAACAAGTAAAAAAGTAAATAAAGTGCAGCAAGGTGGCCCAATAATTTTTGTAGCAAAGGACAAGCTTGGACAAACTCTTATACAGAGAAAAGCGCTCGCGAGGACACATGGGAATATCGTCAAGCTAGTTTTCATCACGCTCATATGATTCGTGTTCGGTACTTTGATAATTTGATATGTGGGTGGACTGGTGCTTGGGTGTTGTCCATACTTGGACAAGCATCCCACTTATGATTAACCTCTATTGCAAGCATCCGCAACTACAACAAAAGTCTTAAGGTAAACCTAACTGTCGGTGTCAAAACCGGCGGATCTTGGGTAGGTGGTCCCGAACTGTGCGTCTAAGGCAGATGGTAACAGGAGGCAGGGGACACGATGTTTTACCCAGGTTCAGGACCTCTTGATGGAGGTAAAACCCTATGTCCTGCTTGATTATTCTTGATAATATGAGTAGTACAAGAGTTGATCTACCACGAGATCAGAGAGGCTAAACCCTAGAAGCTAGCCTATGGTATGATTGTATGTTGTCCTACGGACTAAAACCCTCCGGTTTATATAGACATCGAAGGGGGCTAGGGTTACACAAGGTCGGTTACAAAGGAGGAGATATGCATATTCGTATTGCCTAGCTTGCCTTCCACACCAAGTAGAGTCCCATCCGGACACGAGACGAAGTCTTCAATCTTGTATCTTCATAGTCCAATAGTCCGGCCAAAGGATATAGTCCGGCTGTCCGGAGACCCCCTAATCCAGGACTCCCTCAGTAGCCCCTGAACCAGGCTTCAATGACGTTGAGTCCGGCGCGCAGTGTTTTCTTCGGTATTGCAAGGAGGGTTCCTCCCCCGCATACATCATGGAAGAGTTTGAATATAAGGATAGTGTCCGACCCTGCAAAATAAGTTCCACACACCACCATAGAGAGAATAATATTTCCACAAATCTAATCTGCTGACACGTTTTGGCAGCATGACATCATGCCACGGCCCGGTAATTATTTGAACCGTTTTTCTTTAACCAGCCCCGCACATAACGCGAGGCGGTTTCTTGACACGTCTTGTCAAAGCAGAGATCATGTTCCCCTTATTACGAGATTCTCATCAATACGGACATGGGTAACCCAACCGCGCCATCAATTAGGGCGCTTGGGGGATAAGCGAGTTTTACCAGGCTAGTGGGGGTGCATAGTTTAGTACGCCCTTATAAAGGGATAAGACTCACCTTTTTACACCCACGCCTTCTTCCTCCTTGCTCATCCATTCTCGCGCACTCGAGCTCCTGCTCCCAAGTCCACATCATTTTCCCCCACTCTCTCCAAACATGTCCGGAGTGGGAAGCAAGTGGATGTCCTCCTCCGTCACGGAGGGGCACATCAAAAAACTGCGTGGAGCCAGATACTTAGTCGCGGATATCGCGCACCGGCTACCCGCCGCGGGGCAGATCGTTCCTACCCTGGAACCTCACGAAAGGGTGGTTTTCCTCCCCCACTTCGTCCGTGGACTGGGGTTTCCCCTCCATCCATTCGTCCGCAGCCTCATGTTCTATTATGGGCTGGACTTTCATGATCTGGCCTCGAATTTCATCCTCAACATCTCGGCGTTCATCATCATGTGCGAGGCTTTCCTCCGCATCCGGCCCCACTTCGGCCTATGGCTGAAGACCTTCAATATAAAGCCGAAGGTAGTAGGCGGCCAACAAGCAGAATGCGGTGGAGCCATGGTGGGCAAAATGCCCAACGTTACATGGCTCGAGGGCTCCTTTGTGGAAACCATAAAGGGGTGGCAATCAGGGTGGTTCTACATCACCGAGCTGTGCGACACCAACTGGGTGGCGGCCCCCGAGTTTCGATCCGGAGTCCCCACGCGGCTCACTTCCTAGAAGGAGAAGGGCCTGTCTTGGGGCTCTTCGGTGGAGCTGGACGGACTCCAGAAGTGTATCCGGAACATGACAAGCAAGAAACTCAAGCTTGTCAACATAGTCCAGGTCATGCTCTTCCGCCGGATCCTCCCGTGTCAACAACGGGCTTTCAACTTATGGGAGTTCGACCCGGCCCAGCACCAGACTCTACATGAGCTCTTCGACACGATGCATAAGGACGTCTAGAAAGTGCTGTTCAAGGGCACCGAGGTCCCTCCTTCTCTTCTCGAGGACCGCGGGCTAAGCGCGAAGCGCCATGCGAATCCGGTAAGTTCTGTACATCTAGCAGGGTATTTATTTCCCATAGCTTAACCATGTGCGGGGTCTGAGCTCTCATGCCTTTGACAGGACTGGGTGGAGACATCGGAGCAGATCAACTGTCCGACCCCTTTGCCCAAAGACTCTGCAGATGCTCTCCTGACGGAGATGTGGACTCCGGCTCCTTATGAGGTGCCGGATAAGACCAAGAAGAAGGCTAAGGGAACCCGAAAGAGTTCCCGGCGCTAGGTGATATCAGACTCATCGTCCGATAACTCTAAGATGCACTCCTCCCATGAAAACGAGGAGAAGGAAGACGAAGATTCTCCCCCTCTAGCCGGGGGAGACAAGAAAAGGAAGGCCGCCCCAACCGGGGAGGTCGAAGGGTCCAAGAAGGGAAGGACTCTCCTTTAGGACTATTCCACCACCGCCGCCGACGGCTAAGACAAGTGGCTGCTCAGGGCCAAGCCCTGGCGAAGTCGTAAGTATTCGGATACCAGACTAACTAATAGCATGCTTTTGTTGCACTGCTTCTCCTAACGTCGAATATGATTATGCAGTCCGCCCCAAGCCCGTATCGACATATCATCGTCGGAAGGTTCCTTGGACTCGTCGGACATGGATAGTGATACACTTCCAACCGCCACCTCTCCTTGCCCTATGGACAATGCCGAGGTACTGTCTCAAGGGGCACCGAGCCGGGGGGAGACAGTCCCGGAGGTGCCTCAAGGCGACCTTCCGGACTCCAGGAGCAAAGGGATCAAGGCTCCTAGGGGCTCCAAGTTCGGGCCGCAGCCGGACACAGCGCCGGAACCTCCAGTGGTTCCAGACTCGGGCAAGCGGCCCCCTTCCAAGAGGGGCAAGCCGTCCGTGCTGGTGACCTCTGTCCAACCAGCGGCACTAGACGAACTGCTGGGAGCACTTAGCGGCGCTTCCATCGACGAAGAGCACCGCACTATTATGAGTGCGGTGATCAAGAAGGTTCAGTCCGCCAAGAGCGGACTGACTGAAGCCTGTACCAACCTTCTAACAGGCTTTGATGTAAGTATTTAAAATATAGGAAAAATGTTACCACATAGATAGTAGCCCCTGATGCTCTGTTTGGTGTTCACAAAGAAAAGCCGAATAGAGGATCGAATAATATCTGCAGGAGTCTAATATAAGTATGTCTGTATGTGTATGCAGGCTTCGCTGCTGACCTTTGCCGCACTCACTGCGAAGGTCGCTGCATTGAAGCAGGACATTGAGCGGTCCAAGAAAGAGCTCGGCCTTGCCAAGAGGCAGCTCGAGGAGAACAAGGGTAAGTAATACCTTGTCTATATAAAAAAGAAAATGTGGTTGCGAACTGACAGGATCATCATGAATGTGCCAGGAGCCACGACCGAAGTGGCAACCCTGAAGCAAACGTTGTCCGAGGCCGAAAACAAAGCGGCCAAGGAGCGCACCGAGCAGGAGAGACAAGAGGCACGGGTGGGCGAGGTGCAGCAAGAGCTCCAGGCTCTCATGAAGAAATACGAGACTTTGGAGCTTGACTCGAAGACGCGAGAGTCCGAGCTTGCCGCAGCCCTCGAGAGCACAAAGCATGCCAAGGCTGAAGCCCCAAAGGCCCTCCAGGAGATTGAGGCGATGAGGAAGATAGCGGCGGGTAAGGTATTCAACATGCAAAGCAAGCATGTGAAAGTAAATTACTTGTTACTTACCCGAGTCTGGAGCTCTCCAGGAGCATAAGCAGATTTGCCCCGCAGCGTGACGGATGCCGCGAAGTATTACCAGGCTGAGGAGGGAAGCTCGACGGAGAAGTTGTTATGGTCTCAATATACTGGGACCGAACACCCGATGCCTATGAGCGACCAGCTGAAGCAACTGGTTGAGCTGCACAAGGCGGCCGAACAGGCCATGAGGGGCTTTATAGTCCGGATGTGGCCTGGTGACTCCCTTCCCAATAGCTACTTTGGCCTGGTGAGGCGTCTTGTAGATGCCTGCCCACGACCGGAGGTCATAAAGCGGTCCGTCTACATCAAAGGTGCACGTCGGGCCTTTGCCCATGCGAAGGTGCACTAGGCCAAGATGGACGCTGAGAAGCTGGTGAAGGAGGGGCCGCCGCAGGGCAAGGAGCATCGCCACACTGAGATGTATTATGAGGGTGTCCTGAAGGGCGCCCGTCTTGTGGCGGACGAGTGTGTGAAGAATGTAATTCTTGAATGAACTTGCTCGTGTGATCCTGTATTATGAAAACTTGTTCATATGCGCTATGCAACGCTTGTTTGAATTTAAAATATTACCTTCTGTGCGGCTGTTTATCAAATCTGAGAGATGGCCAGTCGTCAACTTCTGCCCCCATGCCATGAGTGCTGGGGTGTTCGGGATAAATCTAAGCACTCTTGTTCCCCTAAATACCATGAAATTAAGTAGCTAAGGTCTAGTGGACCTATTTAAACAAGGATATGCTGATCCTTCTCTGTCGACTTTTCCACTATCAACCCCAAAAACCCAACTCTGCCTTACGTAAAGGAAATTAGTACGATTCACTTCTGGATTTGAAATCACTGCTTATACCAGGTATTGGGCATACAAGAACATTCTGTAGTATTAGTAAGAGGAGGAAGGGTTAAGTATCTTTGAACTCGGTGTGAGATATCGCATTATTCGAGCTGGATGCAGTCGCAGTAAAGAATCATCATATTGGGTCCTTCGAGGAAGGTGCTCAGCGCAACGAACAAGGCAATCGGACTATAATGCTTTATCACTCTCACTTAGCCATAGAAGTCTACAATTTTAAATTTTGGTGAAGCCCCTAGTATTCGGGAGGCCGAATTCGGGGCGCTATACACGCCTTAAGCCGGACAAAGCCGACTCCTCGCTCTAAGCGGCATAAGTCTTTAGGGACTCGAGACCTCTCGAACAGCGACCAGCTCTCACTACCAAAAAAAAGACACATCCGTGACATTTTGGGCCGAACAAAAAAAAATTGTCATACAGATGACACTTCTATGACGATAATTGTGACAAAACCCGGTATCATCATAGATGTGGTGGGCTCCTACTTCTATGACAAAAAATCATGAAAAAAAATGGGCTTTTCGTCCTGGGCGGGCCGGAGACGCGGCTGCATGACATTCTTTGGGCCGTCCATGACAGAAAAAATCATGGTAGAAGCGAGGGGGATGAAAATTTTGGGGAGTTCCCGGTTATGGTGGGAGGTCGGGGGCCGAGCAATGCGCGTTTCTCTCATACACTTACACGCGTGTGTGCGAGGCGTTGGCTCTAACTGAACCTGAGCGAGGCGTTGGGCTCTAACTGAACCCGAGTGATTGCACTGCAAGCTACGTGTTACTGAACCCGAGCGATCAATCGATGGCTGTTTACTGAACCCGATCAAGCGATTCCTTCGCTACTGTTGCTAACTGAAGTCGATCGATGGGATGAACAGTGAGCGTTGCGAGGGGGTTTGGATGAATAGTGAGCGGTGGCGTTGCCTCTAGATGAACAGGACCCCGTGGTGTGGTGGAGCGCTGGATGAACAGTAGACAGTGGAGGGGTGCCGGTGGAGGGGTGGATGAACAGGACCACGTGGTGTGGAGGGCTGGATGAATAGTAGACGGTGGAGGGGTGGTTGAATAGGACCCCGTGGTGTGGAGGGCTGGATGAACAGTAGACGGTGGAGGGGTGCCCATGGAGGGGTGGTTGAACAGGACCCCGTGGTGTGGAGGGCTGGATGAACAGTAGACGGTGGAGGGGTGGTTGAACAGTAGCCGGTGGAGTAGCGCACGGTGGAGGCTGGATGAACAGGAGCCCGTGGATGAACAGTCGTAGGTGGAGGCTGGAGGAGGTCAACGGTGGATGAACAGTAGCTCGTGGAGGATGGAGGGGTCGACGGTGGAGATGAACAGTATCCCATGGAGTCCCGTTTTGCGGTACGCCACACCCCTCCCAATGAACCGGACCCCCGTTTCGACCATAGCGCTCCAACACAAGTCCGTTTCGTCCGTTTTGCGGTACGCCACACCCCTCCCGATCAACAGGACCCCCGTTTCGACCGTAGGAGGTCCGTTTCCTCTGTTTTGCGGTATGCCGGACCCCTCCCGATGAACAGGATCCCGTTTCAAACGTGGTCGGTTGAACACAAGGCCGTTTCCTCCATTCTGCGGTACGCCAGGCCTCGTTTCCATCGCCTGTTCCGTCCAAGCCCTCCCGATGAACACGATGCATTCCGTTGCCTCCCCATGAACACGACGCATTCCGTTGCCTCCCCATGAACATGACGACGACGCTGTTTCTCCGTTCCGACCCAGCCATGTACACGAACCCTCGCCGTACGTATGCGCGAGTAGGCGTTCGAGACCCCGCCTGTATGTACACATATGTGGCCGTATTTTCTTTCTTGCACCCTGGCCGCTGTACGTACGTGTAAATGCTACGTGCGCGCCTCTACAACGACACGTGCGCGCCTCTATTACGACACGTGCGCGACTAGATCTACATCGACCAGTATGTACGTACACGTTCGTGACCAGAATGACAACGATACGTACGCTTCAACTAGGTGGGTCCTGACTGTCAGGCACTTGCTTGCCTGCGAAGATGTAGCTGGTGGGTCCCAGCAATCAGGGGGCGAATCACTTTTTTTGCCCAGACGCACTTCCTTCCATGCGAAGATGTAGCTGGTGGGTCCCAGCAGTCAGGGGGAAATGTTTTTTTGCGAAATACAATGGCCCGTCCGGTGGGTCCTAGCTGTCAGGTGGAGGAATCATTATTTTCCACGTAATAAGTAGGCACTTCCTTGCTGCGGCCGTGGACCCAGCTGTCAGCCTCTCCACGTACAGTCCACGTCCGATGGAAGTCGTTCCTTGACCACGTTGACCATGCCACACCGAGAGCACCAGGGCGGTGGACGGCGCCTAGGCCTAAGAAGGGGACGACATGGGGGCAGGGAAGACCCGACAGTTGTTTCCCACGCGGAGGGGAGTACGACTGTACAAGGGTTTACGGGTTCGTATGCCGTCGCCAGAGAATAACAACACATGTGGGTGAGTAGAGGGATGGCTAGGCCAGCAATGGGAGTACGGTCGGGAGGTGAGGCCTACGTGGCAGCACAGCCGGCCGCGAGGAGGAGGGAGTAGGCAGTCCCGCCGGCGCTTGTTTGAGCGGCTGGAGCAGGAAGAGCAGAGATTGAAGAAGCACCATGGCGTTGGATGGACATCCAATAGTCAGTGCTTGTGCATCAACCTTTTTTTAGGAAAGCCTCAAATCTGTGGAAAACAGCATACAACCCATCTGCCATTATTTCTAATAATTTACAGCACATTTGCTAATTCATAAGGTTTTTTTGGAGCACATATTCTTTTTGTTAGCATTACAGCCCATATTGTGGCAACGGTTAAAAAATTATACGAAATTTTGCATATTTCGGTGCGGTCCAAACTGTTTTTAATCCCGAAATTTCGACTCACATTCAAACTGATTTTAAAAATAAATGTATATCAATATAAAATCCAACAAAGTCTCCACGCATAAAAATTAATGTCATTTAAAATCTTGAAATGAAAAAAAAGATATTTGAAACTAATTGCCGATTTGATGTGTTTTAAAAATGTACAACCCATTGCTCATTACTGATGGGCCATTTTCTCGGCCAGCCGAATGAAAGCTCTCCTCGTCTTGAAAGATTTGCAGCCCAACAGGCCTGACAAAGCGACTTACTTGGAAAATCACAAAAAACTGGGACGTGGCCGTGGACCCAGCTGTCAGCCTCTCCACGTACAGTACTCTTTCGATGGAAGTCGTTCCTTGACCACGTTGACCACGCCGCGCAGAGAGCACCACGACGGTGGACGACGGTGAGGCCTAGGAAGGGGACGACGTAGCAATGGGAGCCCGCACGGAGAGGACTACGATGGTTCACTGGTTCGGCTGCGGTGTGAGGCTGTCGTCGCCGTAGGGCCAGGCCAGCGGTGGGAATAGTAGGGGGCGGTGAGGCCTCTGCGGTCACTAGAGCTAGAATCGTTCATATTGACTAAGTTGACAAAGCCCTTCGTCCCCGTCAACTTAGTAGGCCCACAAGTCAGTCTCCCAGCAAGGTGGGTCCCAGCTAGCCGGGGGAGTATTCATTTTTTTGTGCGTAATAAGGAGGCACTTCCGGTGGGTCCGAGCTGACAGTGGGGGGAACGTTTCTTTCGCGAAATACGGTGGCCTATCCGGTGGGTCCCAGGAGTCAGGGGGAAACGATTTTTTTCGCAAAATACTGGTGGCCCGTCCGATGGGTCCCCGCTGTCAGGTGGAGGAATAATTATTTTCCGCGTAATAAGGAGGCACTTCCTTGCGGCTGCCATGGACCCAGCTGTCAGCCTCTCCACATACAGTACTCTTCCGATGGAAGTCGGTCGTTGACCACGCGCGCTGAGAGCACCAGGGCGGTGGATGACGGCGAGGACTAGGAAGGGGACGACTCAGAGCCGGGGAAGACGCAGCAGTGGATGCCCACGCGAAGAGGAGTACGAGGGTTCACTGGTTCGGCTACGGTGTGAGGCTGCTGTCGCCGCAGAATAACAGGGGGTGTGGGTGAGTAGAGGGATGCCCTGGCCAGCGGTGGGAGTAATAGGGGGCGGTGAGGCCTCCGCGGCATCACAGCCGGCCACGGGAGGCAGGAGCACGCGGCACAACCGGCGCTGGTTTGGGCGGCTGGAGCAAGAAGACCAGAGGTTGAAGAAGCACTACGGCCGTTGGATGAATATCGTACGGTAATAGGAGTTAGAATCGTTCACATTGACTAAGGCCCACAATTCAGCTTGGTAGGCCCACAAGTCAGCCTCCCACTATGCTGGGTTCCAGCTGGTAGGGGGAATATTCATTTTTTTGTGCGTAATAAGGAGGCACTTCCTTGCGTGCGAAGATAGCTGGTGGGTCCGACATGTCAGCGGGGGGCACTTTATTTCGTGAAATACAGAGGCCCTTCCGGTGGGTCCCAGATGTTAGGTGGAGGAATCATTATTTTGTGCGTAATAAGGAGGCATTTCCTTGTGTGCGGCCGTGGACCCAGCTGTCAGCCTCTCCACGCATAGTCTACTTCCAATGGTGTCGTTCGTTGACCACGTTGACCATGCCGCGCCGAGCGCATCCAAGGTGGTGGACGACGGCGAGGCCCCGGACAGCAATGCGCCGGAGATGGGAAGACGCGGGAGTAGAGTCACAGACAAACAGGTGTACGAGGGTTAACTGGTTCTAGTGCGGTGTGGTTCGGTAGTTGGTGGAGAAGAACAGGAGGTGTGGAGGGGTGGAGGGATGGCCTGGCCAACGGTGGAGTAGCGCTTGTACACCTAGTGCTAGCAGCTCTGCTTAGCACGCTTCGTTAGCAGCAGGAGGCGGGAGGTGGTCCCGGCGGTGCTGGAGGAAGAAGACGAGAGATTGAAGATGGATGCCGGTCGGATGTAAATCCAATGGCTAACATGTCAGAATCATTTGTTGACTAAATTGACAACGACTTGCATTGGCTTCGACCTACTGGCCCACATTTCAGCCTCCAAAAATGGGGCACATATTCAACCCATATTTTCAGAATTTACAGTCTTTTTTTTGCGCGGTAGAATTTACAGTCAATTTGATCTCTTTTTTGAATTATAGCCATTAGCTGGGCTGGGTGAACAAATAATGTAGCGTCCATGCGGCCCGTTTATTTTATTTCCTAAAAAATTACAGCCCATTTGCACTTTCTCGAAATACACGATTTTGCTGGGCCGATTCTAATTATAATGTTGGGTTGGGCCTGCAATGTTATCAAAAAATAAAAAGGGGCTGAGCATTTTGTTATAAATATATTTAAATAATAAGTGATATTATTACATTCGTCCTTAAATTTACAGTCTTACCAAGCTTTATATAATAACATATAAAATATATTTTTTTAGAAAAACAGGGAGCATCTCCCCGGTTCCATTGCTGAGAACGAAACCACAAAATATTCTGATACACTAGCTCGAAGAGCAGTTCGAAAGCAAAGGTAGAAAAGGTACAAACTAGGGGGGTGGATGAACAAGTTCTCTGAATAACACAAATCACCCGAGCGGTGCCAAAGGCAGAGCGGATAGAGCACTCAAATGACACAAGGAGGGTCCAGCGAAGCCTTCATGGTCTTCAGCCGAGGGGCCGTGTCAGCTTGCGGCGACCAGTAAGAAAGAGGAGACACCGGGCTGGAAAGCGTAGCATGGTGGATGTCCCTCTTTTTTGGCACCAGGTGCCCATCATCTTCATCAGAGATCTTGAGACGAGCCCACGGGTCCAGCCCCAGAGCAGGTTGAGCCTTGTTCAGCCACAAGTGATCGCCAATGGTTTCTGGAGGGATCGGGATCTTGTTAGGGTTTCCATGAAGCTCATCAACTTGTCCTTGTCCCATTCGGAGGAGAGAATCGCCCAGTTCCTCACCATGTTCCTGATCAACCTCAAGACCTGCGGAATGGAAATCCAGGAGGTGTTACTGAAAATCATAGCATTTCTACATTTCCAGAGGCACCAAAGGACAGCTGAGCTAACAGTGTTTAAAACTGAGCACTTTTTGGTAGCAATCCAAAATCTGGCGACAGATTCAAAGGATGAGCCAATCTGACTAGAGAAATATTCTTCAATGTGGGCCCAGAGATGTTTAGCAACTATACATTCAAAAAATAGGTGAGAACAAGACTCTTGTTCCAAGCAGTAAACACAATCAAGGGGTTTGATGACGTGTCTCTTCCGAAGGTTATCCCTAGTCATCAATTTGTTTTTGGAGAGAAGCCAGATAAATACATGAATTTTAGGGGGAACTCTCAATTTCCAGACAGCAGGGATAAACACAGGTTGAACCCCTCTAAAGTTGATAACATGATAGAGGGAGCTAGAGGAATACTTCCCCTTATTGTCCAGCTGCCAAATCAGGGCATTCGGCTCGGCAGTAAAGGTAATGCTTTTGGCAATTTCCTCCAACTAGAACCATTGTTCCATGAGACTATCACTAAAGTTCCTTCTAAAAGAGAGTTTTAGGCATTGACCGTCCCAAACTTCATTGACAATTTTGTTAAGCTCATTGCGGATAGAGTAAATAGGCCAAAATTGGACTGCTAGGGGGATGTGCCAAACCAAGTATCTTCCAGAACCTGGTTCTCCTCCCATCCCCTATGTTCCATCTGTAGCCAAATTTCACAGCATGCATAATAGATTTTAATCCTTTCCAGAATCTAGAGGTCTTAGGTGGAGGAAGGGACAAAAATATTAGGTTTATTTCCTAATTATTTATGGGCAATAAGAAGCTTCCAGGGTTTCATGTCTTCCTCATAGAATCTTTTAATCCAAGACCCTAGAAGACAAATGTTAATTTCTTGGAGGTTAGGTATTCCTAGGCCTCCAAAATCTTTTTTCATAGAGACTAGGGCCCAATTAGCAAGGTGTAGCTTCCTATTTCCCTCAAAATCATTCCAGAAGCAATGAGACATCTGAGAATTGACGAGGTGCACTGCCCATTTAGGGAACTTGAAGAAGGAGAGGAGATACACTGGAATGCTAGCCAAACAAGCTTGTATGAGGATCAATCTACCTCTGTAAGAGAGAAGTTTGCCCCTCCACCTAGCAATCCTTTTAATGATTTTATCCAGAAGGGGTCGGATATCCTCTCTCTCAGTTTATCATAGTGGAGAGGGATACCTAGGTACTTAATGGGGAAGTTACCTTTATTACATACTAGAATAGAGAGGAAGTCAGCTAATTCCTGATCATCCATGTTGATAGGGATGAGTTCACTTTTAGAGTAGTTGATTCTCATGCCTGAGACTTGTTCAAACCAGGTCAGAACAATTTTCAGATTGCTAGCATGTGTGGAGTCATTGTCTAAGAAAAGGATGGTATCCTCTGCATATTGAAGGTAGATGATGCCACCAAAGCAGACCCCAGATTAAACAAAAGCGGGGAGATGGGGTCACCTTGCCTAAGGCCTTTACCAGTAAGGAAAAAATTACTTTCACAGTTATTTAACTTGACCCCAACAGACCCCCCATGAGTAATTGTTGGATCCAACTCTCCTCTATGAAAGGCTTGGAAAAGATCTAAGAGATCATTTTTCACCATGTCCCAAAAATGCTGGTAAAACAAGAAGGGAATCCCATCAGGACCAGGAGCCCCATCAGGATAAAAGCTAAAAATGGCTTCCTTCACCTCTGTCTCTGAAAAAGGGGCTTCTAGCAGCTCATTTTCAGCAGGAGAGACTTTTTCAGAAGCAGAGAAAAAATTGTTTTGTAGAGAGAACCCAGAAGGGTTTTCTTTCTTAAACAGGTCTTTGTACAAGTCACTAGCCACTTTTAGCATCTCATCTACCTCAGTATCAGGGCCATTCGGGCCATCAAGGGAGTGAATGAGGGTTTTCCTCCTCCTCTGGTTAGCTACTGCATGGAAGTAAGCAGTATTTCTATCACCCTCCTTAATGTTCCTATCTCTAGACCTTTGTTTGTATTTGATTTCTTCTTGAAGCCAAATTTTCTTGAGCTCTCCATGGACAAAGTTTAATCTATTAGTCTCAGCCTTAGAGAGGTCAGTGGTTTCTGCCTTAATATCTAGAGAATCAAACTCAAGGAGGAGAAGCCTTTTGTATCTTCTAAGATTAGCTTCCTTATTGGAGTTCCACCCTTTGGTAGTTCTTCTAAATCTCCTGATTTTGAGCTGCCAATTTTCTAGGGGGGTAGCTGCTCCCAGTAGGCTCATTCCAGATTTTCCTGACTAGCTCAGTAAAATCTTCTCTAAGAAACCACCACTTTTCAAATTTAAAACTATTGCTCTTTGGAGTTTGGTTAAGACCAGAGTCCTAGAGCAAAGGAGTGTGGTCACTACCACATCTGGGCAGAGCTCTACAACTAGAAAGGGGAAAAAACTATCTAATTCTCTGTCACGGAAAATTCTGTCAATGGTGAACATAATCCTGGAGCAGCACTTCCAACATATCTAGCAGAACTGTGGGTTTTCCTTCTGACAGGGCAATTCTCAACTTTATGGGTAACCATTTTGCAGATAAAATAACTCTTGGGCTTGACACATTTATCCAAATGATGCCCTGGTTCCCCACAGTTGTAGCAGATCACCTCAGAGTATGCCATAAGGCTCGAAGCAGGGGCAGGAGCAGTTTTCTGGATGTCCTATCTCTTCTTTTGCTGATTCTTGCCTTGAGATTTCCCACTGATCTGAGAGTTAGAACCACCAGCAGATTGATCTTGGGCAATTACAGGAGCCTGCCCAGATTGTGCCCCCATTTGGGGCGGAGGTGGGTTGTACCACTGCCCAACCGGCGCTCCCCCCCATTGTGATAGGGGAAATTCATTGGAGTTCCTGGTTCCTTCTCATCCTCCAGCCAGATGTTGTCTCTCAGGAAGCAGAAATAACCACCAGACAGCTCAATTGAAGCAGATTGCAAGCCTAATTTTAATCTTCTGCAGGTTTGGGGGAGAGGTAAGGTAGGGGATCCACCTGCTCCGGCTCCGGTGGCGTGCTAGTGGGCAGGAGTCCAGTCAAGCATACCCATCTCGCAGCACGGCGTGGATCTCCTGAATTCACTTCTCCTTTCTGTAACGCCCTCGATGCGGCTATAACTCCCACGTGTCGAAGCACGACTTAGAGGCATAACCGCATTGAAAGCAATGTCGCAAGTGAGGTAATATTCACACAACCCATGTAATACATAGGGGAAAGAGATACATAGTTGGCTTACAATCGCCACTTCACACAATACATGAATAAAGCATTACGTCATCCAGATACACTCAAGGTCCGACTACGGAACCAAAATAAAAGAAGACTATCCCAAATGCTACACAGATCCCCGATCGACCCCAACTGGGCTCCACTACTGATCAACTAGAACGAAACAACACAAAGGACAAGATCTTCATTGAGCTCCTCCTTGAGCTTGGTTGCGTCATCTGCACGAACTCATCGGCACCTGCAAGCTGGTTTTGGAAGTATCTGTGAGCCACGGGGACTCAGCAATCTCACACCCTCACGATCAAGACTATTTAAGCTTATGGGTAAGGTAAAAGGTATGAGGTGGAGCTGCAGCAAGCGACTAGCATATTTGGTGGCTAACATACGCAAATGAGAGCGAGAAGAGAAGGCAAAAGCACGGTCGAACAACTATGATCAAGAAGTGATCCTAGAACAACCTACGTCAAGCATAACTCCAACACCGTGTTCACTTCCCGGACTCCGCCGAGAAGAGACCATCACGGTTACACACGCGGTTGATGTATTTTAATTAAGATGAACTTCAGGTTTTCGACATCCAGACAATAACAAATTCCCATCTGCCCATAACCGCGGGCACGGCTTTCGAAAGTTCGAATCCCTACAGGGGAGTCCCAACTTAGCCCATCACAAGCTCTCATGGTCAATGAAGGATATTCCTTCTCCCAAGACAATCCGATCAGGCTCGGCATCCAGGTTACAAGACATCCTCGACAATGGTAAAACAAGTCCAGCAACACCGCCCGAATGTGCCGACAAATCCCGATAGGAGCTGCACATATCTCGTTCTCAGGGCACACTCAGATTGTTCAAACTTCCGATAGGCCAGCCCAGAGTTGCCCCTGGTGGCCACCGGTGGCTGACAGGTTGGACCAACACTCAGAGGAGCACTGGCCCGGGGGGATTAAAATAATGATGACCCTGGAGTCTGCAGAACCCAAGGGAAAAAAGGCTAGGTGGCGAATGGTAAAACCAATGTTGGGCCTTGCTAGAGGAGTTTTATTCAAGGCGAACTGTCAAGGGGTTCCCATTATGACCCAACCGCGTATGGAACGCAAAATCCGGGAACATAACACCGATATGACGGAAAGGGTGGCAAGAGTGGAAGAAAACACCAGGCATAAGGTCGAGCCTTCCACCCTTTACCAAGTATATAGATGCATTAATTTAATAAGAGATATTGTGATATCCCAACAAAATATCCATGTTCCCACATGGAACAAGCTCCAATCTTCACCTGCAACTAACAACGCTATAAGAGGGGCTGAGCAAAGCGGTAACATAGCCAAACAACGGTTTGCTAGGAAAAAGGTGGGTTAGAGGCTTGGTTCAACAATATAGGAGGCATGATAAGCAAGTGGTAGGTATCGTAGCATAGGCATAGCAAAAGAGCGAGCAACTAGCAAGCAAAGATAGAAGTGATTTCGAGGGTATGGTCATCTTGCCTGAGATCCCGCAAGGAAGAAGAACGAGTCCAAGAAGAAGACAAACGGAAAATTCGAACGAATCCTCACCACAGGACGTTATCGGAACCAACCCGAAGAAGCAACACCGGAAAGGAGCAAACAACATAGTAAACAACCAACACATGACCATGGCATGATGCACAACCAAGTATGATGCATGTCCGGTTTAATGAAGCATGGCATGGCAAAGTGCACAAGCAATTCTACAAATTAAGTGGAGCTCACTATGCAACGAGTTGCATATTGACGAAACACCACAACAAGTTATTTAGTTCGATCTCGTTTATGTACCCATCAATATTAAATGTTGTTAAACATGGCAAGAGGGTGAAGCAAAAGAAAACTACATATTTAAGCAAGTTTAAATGAGGCCGGAAACAATTCCGGTAAAACCCTCATAAACATATATTAGGTTTGGTATTGTTCTTCCCTAAACCATATGGTATAGTTGTTAAACATGCAAAGTGATGCCACCATGTTAAACTAGGCATTTTTCTACCCCATATACATATAAAGTTTATTAAATTCCGAGTTACGGTTATTTACTTATGAAATAAATCATTTTAGCATGGCATAGGAGCAAATTAATGCAAACAACAAGTTTAAACATTTTAAACATGCATGAAAGTGGGAAATTATTAAACTACACAAAATTCTAAGCAAGTTTCATATATAATTTATTTTAATCCGATGCACGGTTATTAAGTTATTATATGCTTGAAGTTTAGGGACCTCTCTGTAAAAACTGCAGTCTCAGGTTAAATGGACAAATTCGCAGCACACAGAAAAAAAACAACTATGGGCTGAATCTGAGAAGAACTGGGCTGCTCACCCATGGACTTGACATGTGAGGCAGAGGCGAACTGGGCCGGCCGGGGTAAGGAGTGTGCGCTGGGCCTTGGGCCGTTCGGTGGAGGAGGGAGGCCTGGCGCTGGCTTGCGGCTGGGCTTGAGGCCCAGGTGGCTGCCCACATTGGCGCTTGAACGGGTCAACGGCGAGGCTTAGCCGAAGTAGAGCAGCGCACGACAGGGCCAGCGAGCACGAAGCAGAGCAGCGCCCGAGCTCTGGCGAGCGGGCAAGGTGGAGGGAGAAGGGCGGCGGTGAGGACTACTCCGGCGAGGCACGTACTTGGCGCGGGGTCCATGAAGGAGCGGCAGGAGAGGTTTGAGACGGCAGTAGCGACGCAGGCGGTGCTCCCGCGTCGCGCTCGCCGGTGCGGCGGTGGAGGCCATGGCGGAGAGGTCGTCGGGGCCCTGGGCGATGGAGGTCGTCGGAGGGCGAGGTCGCCGGCAGTAGGTCGAGCTTCTTCTCAAGGATGGAGGCGCGCGAGGTGGTGCTTCGGCACAGGAAATCAAGGCGGCGGGGTCGACGTGCTCAGGAATGAGGGCGCCATGGGAGGAGCTCGGGGTAGAGGAGAAGCACGGCGTTGGACTTGGCGTCCTGCAGGGGTCACCGTAGGCGTGGAATCGGCGAGGCGGCGGAAGCTCCTGTGGGGCGGCGCGGCGCGGCTTGAACTCCGGCAAGGCGGAGGTGCGCTGCTGCAGTTTCCAGAAGAAAAACAGAGAGGTGAGAGAAGGAGAGGAGCGCGAGGGGAAGGGAGAGGCAAGCGGCAGCAGGGGTCACCGTAGCACATGGGGCGGCAAGGTGAAGCTGCTTGCTTCGGCAGCGGGATCCTGGTGACTTTGGTCGCCGACGGGGACGAGCAGCTTGGGCTGGAGGAGCGAGGCAGGGAGGTGACGGCGACTGGGTGTCGCTGTAACGAGGGAATCGGAAGGCAACCCAAGGGAGACAATGGCGGCGCTGGTTGGGTGGAACTGGCAGGGGAGATGTGGTGGTCGCTGAACGAGGAAGTAAGGTGGGTAGCTGTGGTTGGCTCGATGGGGAATTCAAGGGAGAGGAGGTGGGTGGATCGGGGAGGATCCCGATGAGAGAGTGGCGGCGGTCGAAAGGGAAAGATGGGACAAGATCCTTAATTCCTAGGGTTGCCCATTATATACGCTGGTGGGTTAGCTTAGGGGCTAACGGAACCCTCCGATCGTGATCGGACGGTCGTGAATAAAATAGCTAGAGAGTCCAAATAAGAAAACGGTGACATTTTGTAGATGTTTGGGGATGATCCGGACACAACGGTCGCGACTGCCCGGGTCGGGTCCGGGACAGCTTTCGGACGCGCGCGCGAGGGGGGTTGATGCACTGAGCAGAGAGGGTTTCGGACCGTGCGATCGCATCAGAAAACTCCGGAAGTGAAGAGGGGAAGGAGGATGGACTAGGTGGGTTGTGGCGAGACTGCGAGGAGGAGAAGAGAGAGATAGGGCCCGACATCTATTTCCGGAGACCGAAAACGTCCGACGAAAAGACCGGCTATACTGCCGCTATAGTTTAATAGTTAGGCTATCAAACGAACTCCAAATGCGATGAAAGTTGACAGGCGGTCTATCTAGACTATAATAAGACCACACGTCAACTCTCATCCCATTCCGAGAACATTTTCCAGCCACTTGTAAAATACTATTTCAGACATGCCGCGGGCGCGTGCGAGTGTGGTCGGGCTCAGAACGGACAACAGACAGAACTGGGGGAACCCGGACGGATGCAAGTTTTAAAACATGATGATGCAATGCACATGTTGACATGATAAGATGCAACACACAAGCAAATGACATGACAACACTAGCGAATAACTGGAAGACACCTGGCACCTCGGCCTCGGGGCGTCACAACACTCTACCACTACAAGGGGATCTCGTCCCGAGATCTAGAACGGCACCGGAGGGAAAACAGAAGACAAAAGAGAAGAGGTAAAACTAAGTTGCTTCTTTAACAAACGAGTGAGACCAAAGAACCTTGAAAAGGTTGAGAAAAATGAAAGAAAGAAAGCAAAAGAGAAGAACAAAGTTGAAAGCACTCTGGTTAAATGGATAAGCAAAGGAAAGAAAATGATCTTGACAAAACAAGAAGATGGGTTGAAGAGAGCAACAACACAATGCCTCCGGGAGAAATGAAAGAATGCAATGAAAAGAACAGAGAATAAAACAACATGTTCTACCTCAAATGAATTTGAGAGAGCATCCTTAAAAAGAAGGATTTATCAGAGTTGTTGGGAAATCAACAACGAAAGAACAGGCTTGTTGAGGGCTTATGGAAAACATCTCAAGAACTTGAGGTGAAAACCAGCCACTCACGGAATAGATTTGATTGGTAAGAACAAGGAGACGAGAAACTTATTTCACCGGGAGGATAAAGAAGAACTTGGGTCCTTTATAAGCACCATAAATAGCAACAATCCTTCGGGAAGGCTTTAGGTGAAATATAACCCAAGATAACTCCAATGACGAGATTGATGGATTTAAGATACCTCATTCTTGACAACATGTGAATCATGAAACATGAACTCAAGTTATGCAAAATGACATAACACCACCTCTAATGATACAGTAGAAATAATTGCACTCCGGATTGCAAGATGAAGAATACTTGAGCTCCTTAGAAAAGAATCTCGATGAAAACTTCAAGAATGAATTAAATCCTTGATGAACTATCATGTAGAACCTCCATGAAGAACTCCGTTTAACAAAGGAATGAAAAGAAAGAGAAGTTGAAAACACAAGGTGAATCCTTGCAATGATTAGATGGATCTACGCGATGAAATAAATTGAGAGCTTGGAACCCTGGAAAAGAAAGATGAATAATTGAGATCAAGACTTTTGATGAGGCTCCAGAATAAGGAATTAATCACTTGTATGAAACAAGAATAAGAATTATGTTATGCGTATCCTTCACCAATTTAAATTGATGACAAGCATCGGATTTGGCATATTACTTATTCTCGTAGAAAGGATTAAGAGAGATATCGCATAAACTCGAGAAAATCTACAACGAACCACCGGTAGGATAGAAACAACGAATAAATTGATATGATAACGAATGACGAGAACTCTTGAACGAACCACCGTAAGAATTAAAAATGAACGAAGAGAAGATAAAGAAAACACCGGGAAGAATTAGCAAATGAATGAAGATGCTTGAGAGAAATTATATATGAGAGAACAAAGAGATCACGCACTGATTAGAGGATATTTGATCGATGCACTGCTAAAATTAGGAGGATGAGAGCTGAAAGCTAGAATGAATAATCCCGAAATGATGGCCTTCGGAGAATCAAACTGAAAATACTCTGTATTACTCTTGATGGGTGAAAAGAAATACTCACAACCGAAACAATTATGGCAGAGAATGGGGCAACATTTAAAAGAAACTCTTCTTCAGTCTTCAAAATCCGAGAATGATGACGAGAAACACCACCATGAATTATTTAGACACTCCGGAATGAAGAATGGGAAGGTTGAGCCAACAATGAAAAGAATTTGAAAGATCTTGGAGAAAGACATTTGACTGATGTTAAATCATTCTTACGTCAATCTTTGAAATAAATTTGAAAAGCTCCGGCAAAATAAGAAGAGTCAGGTAAGATCCTGGGAAAAGACCTGTGGGTTAGGGGCCACTGAAAAGATACACCATTGAACGATTAAAAGGAGAGATTGCACAGGTTGAATTAAAAGGCTTGAATGAGATAACATCCTCAAAATAGCTTGAATGGATTAAGAGTGGAAACACCAATCTTCTGAGATATCTCTAGCACTCCGGAACAAAAGAATAGCAAGCGGGGAAGATTAAGAGGTGCACCGGCATAAGTAGGCATTGGGCAAAAAGAAAAGGAGTATGATCAATACCAAAGCTTGAATTAAATCCATCGGAGAAGAAAATGAGTGAAGAGTGACAAGCTTGAAGCTTCGTTAGAATGTTCATGAGAATCACCCGATACGAACATTGAAAGAAAAGAATGAAGAGACTTCACAAGAATAAAATGGATACCTGATGAAGAAATCTGGGTCCTCGAAGAAACAAAGGGAGGGAGGGTGGGAAAACAAAGGCAACTTGAAGACGAATGAAGCAAACACCGTTGAGAAGAACTGATAATTGATCTTGTGAATGTTGACAAGATTGGATCCATTTGAAGAGGAGCACACCGGTTAAAAAGAAATTGAAAAGACAAACTCGATGATCGAGAAGGATAAGTATCCTCATAGGAATATGAGAACACCGTTTAGAAAAGGTAAGGAATCAACACTTGACATTAAAGCAACTCGAATACCACAACTCAAAACAAAACAAAGGATTGGCTTGCAGAATAAGCCGGAACAAACATATGATAGAGATTCCGCCTGAAGTTTTCATGGTGGGGCCTACACGGGCTAGATCGTACAGCACCATCATGTACAAGGCAGTGCACATGACATATGAAGCATCCCCGAGTCGGCATAGCCAAGGACTCTTTAAGACACAACGAGACCACTGTAAAACCAACCGTGGATAGGCGGACCACTAGACGTCGAACCCCAATTTCATATCATACATCTGTCGAAAAATATATCCTAAGAGCTACTTGAATTCCCACTTATAAACTCCTGAAATTTTCCGGTTATGCAATCAGGTGTTGGGTATACAGGGGAAGCATAATATCTCACCCAAAACTAGCAAATCCTACATCCAGCTGTACCCATCCTTCAACACATAACCAAGAAACCTTCGGAAATCGTTTACCTCAACCTTCGAAAAGCATCCGTTATACGAGTTATGGCAATACTCCCGAACTCCCACCCAGTACTGGGTGGCGTCGAGGTTATCTCACCAACAACTGCATAAAAGAGATTTTCAATGTCGGCGAAACTAAACTCAGGTATTCCAGAACTGCAATGATAAAATTGTGAGGACAACACCTCGGAGCTCAACTCCCCAGGACACTGCCACAACCCCTAAATGTCAGGAGGCACCAAGAACAATGTTCTCGTCACAAAACCATTGGAATGATTCCAAGATACCCGGGTGATCCTAAATTTTTTTAGTGAAATTTGAGAAGAGAAGAGTCAAAACTCTACGTCAGGATGCCTCACCAGAGCGACGAAGGGACTGAGGAGTAAAAAGAATTCCTAACTCTCTGATATATGTATAATTCCTAAATGACTCAAAACATTTTCCTAGACTCAACAACGCAAGCGATTCGATCAAGCAGGGGGCTCCTAAAGTCGGGGAAGGCTCTGATTACCAACTTGTAACGCCCTCGATGCGGCTATATCTCCCACGTGTTGAAGCATCACTTAGAGGCATAACCACATTGAAAGCAATGTCGCAAGTAAGGTAATCTTCACACAACCCATGTAATACATAGGGGAAAGAGATACATAGTTGGCTTACAATCGCCACTTCACTGTCACATCCCTAGTTTTGGTATGCTCTAGGCTAGCCCTTCATGTGTGCATCATGTCTAAATTCTGAAAGTTGAATTGAGGTTAGTTGAAACTCTCAGAAATCACTTCAGAAATAATCAACATTAAAAATCTTTTCAAATGAGTCCAAGGAAATGTTCCTGTTATTCTGTAAAAATATTGGCAAGAGGTAAAATTCAAACCAATATTTTTGGAGTTTTAGAAATATTTATTTTGGGCATTTCAAATTAATTCAATAACTATTTGAATTGGATCTATATTTATTATATAATAAATATATGTTCAATAATTCTGAAAATTGTTGTGTAGCTTTGGAGAAGTCCATTTAGTTCACACAATTATTTTCATGAATTTTGAAAATGGTTTGGTCTTTGAACTAAATCAAAACATAATAGCAAAAATAGAAAAGAGAACAAATTAAATAACAGAGAGAGAGAGAGAGACTCACCTGGCCACTTACCTGGCGGCCCAGGTGGCAGGCCCAGCCCACCTGCCCCCCTCCCCTGTCGTCTTCCTCCTTTGCCAGGAGGATGGGCGCGTGGCCGACGCACGCCGACGCACGCCCGGCCACCTCCTGCTTCCACCGCGACGCCTCGGCCCTTCTAGCATCGCCACGCATCCCCAGGCCCCTCTCACTCTCTCTCGTTCTTTCCTCCTCCTCTGTCTTGCTCTCTCTCCCGAAGCCGAGCGGAGCCGTCGCTGCCGCCGCAGCCACCATCCACCCCTCGCCCTACCGATGAGTCCAGAGGCTCCGCCTCGACCCCCTCTTCCTCTCCACCGAGTTGCGCCCCGCCGGAAGCCCTGCAGCGTCGCCCACGACATCGTCTTCAACCTCTGGCCGCCGGCGAACTCTTCAGGGATTCACGAGCTCCAGTCCCTCCCCGGCCTCACCGTTGCCTCTACCAGATTCTCCATGAGCCCCTGCCTCTTTCCCCTCTCTCCATGTGCTCGCCCGTGCCTTCTAGCCACCCTGGCCATCGGAGCCGATTGCTCCTCGCCGCCGGCCATGTCGCCACCGCGGCTACGGCCGTGCAAGCACGCGTCCAAGCTTACCACTAAGCTCACCGCACCCCCACGAGTCCAACGCGCCTAACCGTGGCTCCTGCCATGCCCTGCACCGTCGACTCGTTCCATGCCCGAACGCCGGCCGCCGCACTTTCCATCACCGCCGTCGTTCTGGGCCATCTCCGGCGAAGCTGAGAGCACCACTAGATGCGCGCAAGCGCCAGCAACCCATAGCCGCAAACCGCTCGTTGAACGGTGGCCCGTAGAGCAAACTCGACGCGGGCACCGCTGCGGCCAGTCGTCGCTGGCGGTTAAACGCCGGTGGCTGACGTGGCACCATTAGTTTAGGTGCTAATCATGTTTAGTTGTTGTCTGTGTCAATGACATGTGGGTCCCCGAGCATAATTAGGTTAGTCTAATTTTCTGTTAAGATTAGTACTAATACGTGTGGACCCCACATGTCAGCTTTGACTTTGGTCAAGTCAACGTGGACCGGTCCCACCTGTTGTAACGCCCCGAGACCGATGTGCCAGGTGTATTCCAGTTATTCGCTGTTGTTGCCATGTCTTTTGCTTGCGTGTTGCATCTTGTCATGTCATCATGTGCATTGCATCATCTTGTTTTCAAAACCTGCATCCGTCCGGGCTCCCCCAGTTCCGTCTGTTGTCCGTTCTGAGCCCAGACTCACTTGCACGCGCCTGCGGCACGTCTGAAATATTATTTTATAAGTTCCCGGAAAATGTTCTTGGAATGGGATGAAAGTTGGTGTGCGGTGTTTTTATGTTGTAGGTAGGCCGCCTGTCAATTTTCGTCGCATTCGGAGTTCGTTTGATGCCCCAATGTATAACTATAGCGGCATTATAGCCGGTCTAACGTCGGACGTTTTCGGTCTCCGGAAACAGGCGTCGGGCTTTTCTCTCTTCTCTCCTCTCAGCCTGAGGCCTTCTGCACAGCCACAAGCTCCAACCTACCCCTCTTCGCGTCCGGAGCCGTTCGATGCGATCGCTCGGTCCGAAAACTCCTCTTGCACAGTGCACCGACCCCTCACGTGCGCGTCCGAGACTGTCCCGAACCCGACCCGATTAGTTGTCACAGTTGGATCCGGATCATCCCCGAACATCTACAAAACGTCTCCGTTTCCTCATTTGGACTTCCTAACATATTTTGCTCGACCGCCCGATTACGGTCGGAGGGACGAGGTAGCCCCTACCCAAATATGTACATGCTATATATGTACTAGTCTAACCCTAAAATCAAGGAGGGCTGTCCCATCCTTCCCCCTCGCGCCGCCACTTTCCAAATCCCACATCGGGATCCTCCCTGATCCCCTCGTCCACCTTTTTTCCCCGTCGCTCAAATCAGGGCCTCCCCTGCCTTCCCAATCCATCGATCCATCCAACCATCAGCCAGCCGCAGCGCCTCCCTGCTCGATCGTGTGCTCGAGGGGCCCGAGCACCTCGTGCTTCTCCTCGTCGCCGGAGACAAGCACCAGGACCAGGCCGTCCCCGCACCGCATCCTGCCTCTCCTTCTCTTTTCCTTCTTCCCCTTCTTCTTCTCTCTTCCTAACCTCGTGGTCTTTCTCTCTTTCTTCAAGGAGAACAGGAGCTTGCCCGCCATGGCCGTCTCATCCCGGAGCAAGCTCGTCGGCCTCCTCAACCACCCCGTGCCACCACCGGCAGCTCGTCGCTGGAGACCCATCAGCAGACCTCCAGGAGCCCGCGGCCTCCTCTTCTTCTCCACCTTGTGCCTCGCAGGAGCAGCTCCACCCTCGGCTGAAGCCCCACACCGGTGTGCCGCTCCGCCAAGTTCCTCGCTGCGTCTTCCCGTGGAGCGCTAGGAATAACTACAGCACCTCGTCGCCGCCCAAGTACACCGGAGCCCCATCCCCGCGCCCAGATCCGCCGTATTCTGCCGCCCTCTGCTGCTTTGCCGCCATCCCCCTGCGTCCTTTGCTTCATGAACGAGCGAGGAGAACGCCTCCGTTGACCGTGCTCATCCCTACCTCGATCCAGTGGGATCGGCAGGGGCATGACCGATCCAGTACCCGAGTGGGCCGGCCTGCCAGCGCCCTGCCGGCCTCCCCTCTCCACCAGCTGGGCCAAGGCCTGATGTGAGCAGCCTCTCCAGATCCCCTCTTCCTGTTGGGCCACCAGGATTCGGCCCATGTAGTGTTTTTCCTCGGGGCGAATTTTTTATTTATCCAGTGTTTGGTAGTTTTACAGAAAAGTCCCTCTAGATCATGCATATAATAACTCATAAACCGTGCATCGGATTAAAATGATTTATATATGAAACTTGCTTAGAATTTTGTCTAGTTTAATAATTTGCAACTTTCATGCATGTTTAAAATGCTTAAAATGATGTTTGCTTTAATTTGCCTATTGCCATGCTAAAATGCTTTAATTCATAACTAAATAACCGTAACTCCGAATTAAATAATCTTTATATGTAAATGGGGTAGAAAAATGTCTAGTTTAACATGGTGTACTTGTTTTGCATGTTTAACAACCCTAAAATTGTGTTTAGGGCAGAACAGTACCAAATCTATAATATGCATATGGGGATTTACCGGAATTGTTGTTTGTCGTTCCGGCCTCATTTAAACTTGCCTAGATAGGTAGTTTTCATTTGCTTCACCCTCTTGCCATGTTTAACAACATTTAATATTGTTGGGGTACATAAATGAGAGAGAACTAAATAATTGATGTGGTGTTCCGTCAATATGCAACCCGTTGCATATTGAGCTCCACTTAACTTGTAGTGTTGTTTGTTCACTTTGCCATGCCATGCTTCTTTAAACCGGACATGCATCATAATTGTTTGTGCATCATGCCATGTCTATGTGGTGGTTGTTTACTATGTTGTTTGGTTCCTTCCGTTGTGCTTCTTCGAGTTGTTTCCGGTAACGTCGTGATTGTGAGGACCCATTCGTCTACGTCCGTTTGTCTTCTTCATGGACTCGTTCTTCTTGCTTGCGGGATTTCAGGCAAGATGACCATACCCTCGAAATCACTTCTATCTTTGCTTGCTAGATGCTCGCTCTTTTGCTATGCCTATGCTGGGATACCTACCACTTGCTTATCATGCCTCCCATATTGTTGAACCAAGCCTCTAACCCACCTTGTCCTAGCAAACCGTTGTTTGGCTATGTTACCGCTTTGCTTAGCCCCTCTTATAGCATTGTTAGTTGCAGGTGAAGATTGAAGTTTGTTCCTTGTTGGAACATGGAGATATTGTTCCTTGTTGGAACATGGTTACTTGTTGGGATATCATGATATATCTTATTTAATTAATGCATCTATATACTTGGTAAAGGGTGGGAGGCTCGGCCTTTTGCCCAGTGTTTTGTTCCACTCTTGCCGCCCTAGTTTCTGTCATATCGGTGTTATGTTCCTGGATTTTGCGTTCCTTACGCGGTTGGGTAATAATGGGAATCCCTTGACAGTTCGCCTTGAATAAAACTCTTCCAGCAATGCCCAACATTGGTTTTACCATTTGCCACCTAGCCTTTTTTCCCTTGGGTTTCGCGGACTCAAGGGTCATCTTTATTTAACCCCCCCCTCGGGCCAGTGCTCCTTTGAGTGTTGTTCGAAACTAGAGTCTTGTGCAGCGCCTCCTCGGGGAAACTCGAGGTTTGGTTTTAGTTGTATGGAGAGCTCATCTGAGTGTGCCCTGAGAAGGAGATATGTGCAGCTCCTATCGGGATTTGTCGGCACATTCGGGCGGTGTTGCTGGATTTGTTTTATCATTGTTGAAATGTCTTGTAACCGGGATTCCAAGTCTGATCGGGTCTTCCCGCTAGAAGGAATATCCTTCGTTGACCGTGAGAGCTTGTGATGGGCTAAGTTGGGACACCCCTGCAGGGATTTGAACTTTCAAAAGCCGTGCCAGCGGTTATGGGCAGATGGGAATTTGTTAATGTCCGGTTGTAGAAAACCTGAAGTTGACCTTAATTAAAATACATCAACCGCGTGTGTTACCGTGATGGTCTCTTCTCGGCGGAGTCCGGGAAGTGAACACGGTGTTGGAGTTATGTTTGACGTAGGTTGTTCTAGGATCACTTCTTGATCATAGATTCTCGATCGTTCTTTGCCTCCTCTTCTCGCTCTCATTTGCATATGTTAGCCACCATATATGCTACTTGCTTGCTGCAGCTCCACCTCATACCTTTACCTTACCCGTAAGCTTAAATAGTCTTGATCACGAGGGTGCGAGATTGCTGAGTCCCCGTGACTCACACATACTTCCAAAACCAGCTTGCAGGTGCCGATGAGTCCGTGCAGATGACGCAACCAAGCTCAAGGAGGAGCTCGTTGAAGATCTTATCCTTTGTGTTGTTCCGTTCTAGTTGATCAGTAGTGGAGCCCAGTTGGGGTCGATCGGGGGACCTTGTCGCTTTTGGGGTTCTTCTTTTATTTTGGTTCTGTAGTCGGACCTTGATTGTATTTGGATGTTGTAATGCTTTATTCATGTAATTGTGTGAAGTGGCGATTGTAAGCCAACTATGTATCTCTTTCCATTATGTATTACATGGGTTGTGTGAAGATTACCTCACTTGCGACATTGCTTTCAATGCGGTTATGCCTCTAAGTCGTGCTTCGACACGTGGGAGATATAGCCGCATCGAGGGCGTTACACCTGTCATCCACCAAACCAGTCTGAGACACTGACGTATGGGTCCCATAGGTCAGGTTTGACCTGGCCGACCCAATTGAACTGCTGATGTCACAGCTATGTCATGCTGACACAGTAAATCAATTTTTGGATTTTAAATAATTAGAAAATTCCAGAAAATGTGTAAAACTTCTAAAAATCATAGAAATTCAACCGTAGCTCAGAATGAAATAATATATATATATATATGATTAATTATCAAAACAATTCAAGGAATCCATCTGTACCATTTTCATGCATGTTTGAACAATGTTTGTCCTCTGTTTTGGACAAAACAAATAAAGGGCATTTAAATAAGTATATATGGAGTTGGAATTTGAATCATGTATTCAAACCAACTTCATTTAAGTCATAGCTAGATGCATTAGCTCAAATCAACAGCATATGGCCATGTCATGATCATGCATCATATCGTGCATTGCATTGAATGTGTTCTTCCTGTGCTTGCCAGTGGTTGTTTCCCCTCGGTAGACGATGTTTCGACGATGTGATCGATGACACCGATGAAGAGCTATACTATCTTCAGAAGTGCCAGGCAAGCAAAACCCCCTTGTTCATTTCGATACAATCCCACTCTCTCACTCCTGCTCTCTTTTACTGCATTAGGACAACAACGTTTCAACTATTACATGCTGCGGTAGCTGAACCCTTTCCTCTGCATGACCTGTCATTGCCACAGTAAATGGATGAAACCCACTAGCATGAGTAGGAGTTGTTTGAGCCCGGATGTGCCTACTCATTCATGTTTGTTGGTCATGCCTGCTACTGCTTAGAGTTGAGTCAGGTCTGATTCATCAGGGATGAATTGGAATGTGGTGAACATGTCCTACTGTTGAGAGCTAAGTGTGTGAACATGATTTGGTAAAGGTAGCGGTGAGAGGCCATGTAGGAGTACATGGTGGGTTGTCTCATTGCAGCCGTTCTTAGGAACTGAGTTCTGTGTTTGTGATCCATGAACAGCTACTACCACGCATTGGAATGCTTAAGTGCCCCTCTCGACTAATTAATCAACCTGATCTCTGTCCAGGAGTTGCAACTAGTTTCTGGTGTTTGTAGGTAGTGTTAGTAGTCTACCAAGTGGCACCCGGTATAGGTGGGCTTGGGATAGACTAGGTACCGTGGCCCGGTGTACCAAGTAGCACCCGGATGGTGGGCTTGGGAACCCTGTACACATCGTTTGGGGCCGTGAGCGACACCCCGGCCGGATCTCCTTGCGGATGGAACCCGAATAGGCGATAAACTGGACTAGAGACTTGTTGGTTAGTCAGGTCGTGGCCGACTCCCTCGCCCGGCTTCCGCTTGAAGGTTGCCAAGATACATGACGTGTACAGGGCGATAAGTGGCGAGAGCGTGTGTCAAGAAGTACACCCCTGCAGGGTTATCATTATCTATTCGAATAGCCAGATTCCTCGGATATGGAAACTTGGACCCCTTGCATAGTTCATAGATAAGTGAAAGTGGATACTCTAAAATGCGCAAGATAAGCGTGAGTGCTATGGATGGCGTTCTCGCAGGGAGACGGGAGCGGATCCATAGTGGTGTATTGGTATGGTGAATTTGTGGACTCGTGTGCGCCACCTCAAAAGAGTTACTTGCATTCATAGTTCAGGATAGCCACCGAGTCAAAGCTGGCTTGCTGCAGTTAAACTCCACCACCCCTTTGTTGATACCGATGCATATGTAGATAGTTCTGATGTAAGTCTTGCTGGGTACATTTGTACTCACGTTTGCCTATTTTATGTTTTGCAGAGAGACATCAGTCTCACTAGTAGTTCCGTGTGGACTTCAATGTTTACCTTGATACCTCAGCTACGATCTTGTGCCCTCGGTAGGATCTAGCAGATAGTCAGGCTTCTCAGCCTTTTTCATTTGTAGAAGTCTATACTCAGACATGTTAAGCTTTTGCATGTGCTTTGACTTGTGTTCTCTGAATGTTGGGTCATGAGGCCCATGTTTGTAATATCTCGCTCCTCGGAGCCTAATGAATAATACTCTGAGTCGTAGAGTCTTGTTGTGATGCCATGTTGTATTACACATATTGAGCATATTGTGTGTATGTTTGAAATGCTTGGTATGTGTGGGATCCGATAACCTAGTTGTTTATCCTTGGTAGCCTCTCTTGTGGGGAAATGTAGTCTTGTGCTTCCATGAGCCATAGTAGTCCGCTACAGCCCGGTTCACCGGAGTCCTGCTAGCCCAGCACTACTGCTCCGGAGCACTTGACTGGCCGGCATATGATTCACTTTGTTCCTGTGTCTGTCCCTTTGGGGAAATGTCATGCGGTGACATCCGGAGTCCTGCCTAGCCTGCTACAGCCCGGGTTCCCGGAGTCCTGTTAGCCCAGTGCTACAGCCCGGATTCACATGCTGCTGACCGACATGCTCGATGTTGATTCATGTATGCCTGTCCCCATAAGTTAGTGCCACTTTGGGTTCACGACTAGTCATGTCGGCCCGGGTTCTCTGTCATATGGATGCTAGCGACACTATCATATACGTGAGCTAAAAGACGCAAACGGTCCCGGGCCATGGTAAGGCGACACCCGAGGGAATACCGTGCGTGAGGCCGCAAAGTGATATGAGGTGTTACCCGCTAGATTGATGTGACTTGGAATCGGGGTCCTGACATTCACACAATACATGAATAAAGCATTACATCATCCAGATACACTCAAGGCCCGAGTACGGAACCAAAATAAAAGAAGACTACCCCAAATGCTACACAGATCCCCGATCGACCCCAACTGGGCTCCACTACTGATCAACTAGAACGAAACAACACAAAGGACGAGATCTTCATCGAGATCCTCCTTGAGCTTGGTTGCGTCATCTACACGGACTCATCGGCACATGCAAGCTGGTTCTGGAAGTATCTGTGAGCCACGGGGACTCAACAATCTCACACCCTCGCGATCAAGACTATTTAAGCTTATGGGTAAGGTAAAAGGTATGAGGTGGAGCTGCAGCAAGCGACTAGCATATTTGGTGGCTAACATACGCCAATGAGAGCGAGAAGAGAAGGCAAAAGCACAGTCGAACAATTATGATCAAGAAGTGATCCTAGAACAACCTACGTCAAGCATAACTCGAACACCGTGTTCACTTCCCGGACTCCGCCGAGAAGAGACCATCACGGTTACACACGCGGTTGATGTATTTTAACTAAGGTCAAATTCAGGTTTTCTACAACCGGACATTAACAAATTCCCATCTGCCCATAACCGCGGGCATGGCTTTCGAAAGTTCAAATCCCTGCAGGGGAGTCCCAACTTAGCCCATCACAACTTTCGCCCATCAAACAAATGCAATCGGCGGCTCACTAGGGTGGGGCATTCTGTGCTTCTCTGAGAAATCTCCTTCGAAGTAGATCTGCAGGGCTAGATTCAGTAGCTCCCAATCCACATGATCCTTGCACATCCGAGCATACCTGCGCGAGTGAGAGAATGGATTCGGTCCCTCCTTGGCTTCCTCCCTCGCAGCTTCCTGCTCTGCTTCCCTCCATTCGCGCGTGCACTGGGTCTAGGAGAGAGCGTCGTCGCGGATCCGCATCGCCCGCTCCCTCCATCTCCTCCCTCGAGTCTCCCACAGCACCGCCGGCGCGACGGAGTCAAGCGGCTGGAGCATCCACGGGAAGGCTTTGTAGACATGTGGGAGATGCATCTTGTACATCTGCCTGTCTTCCAGCCATTCCCCCGTGGATATGGCCGGTGACTCCATGGGGCGCACGAGCGGACTTGCTGAGGGGGGCAGGCGCGCCCGGAGTCATGAGGTGGGGGTGGCGGTGAGATCTATGGCGGCGGCGAGGGTGGAGGTAGTGGCGGGGGCGGCGGCGAGGGTGGAGGTGGTGGCGGGGGCGAAGGGGATCGCGAGAGCGGTCATCTATTTGCCAATCATGTGAACTAAACAGTCAACATATAAAATAATTTAAATATATACAATATAGTTAGAAGGGAAACATAAGTTGGACCTGGCGTTCCTATTCTTATATAAAAATAGAACAGACCTCTGCGTTTTCTACAAAAAAACACATAAGTTGGGCTGCCAAAAATAAAACCTCGGATGGGAGGTCCATAGGCCGGTCGATACAGGACGGCCCTAAGAAAATACAAACAGGCCTATGGACCTCCCATCCGAGGACGTGGGCTGCGCATGTTAAAAATGAAAGCCTAGACGGGGCAGCCCAAAACCACGTCAAACACTTGCCAAAACTTTGTCACTCGTTTTCTCTGTGTTTCGCACACTCGACATTGTGTGGGCATTTTGACTGTGCATCATATGAAGATGTGCAATGCATGAATGTTGATCAGCATCATGTGAACTGGCTGGTAGTTCCATTTTCAACCATGAATAAAACTTCCAACATGATGTTAACCCTGTTTGAAAAGGCCGTGTTAATATAAATGCTCTGCCTCTGAAAGTTGCAGTTTCTTATCTGAAACTGAACTTGCAGTTTCTTATCTGAAACTGAAACTTGTAGTTTCTTCTCTGAGAATCATATTGTCTGCACTTTTATACTCCTATGAAACTACATTTTTTAAGTGCTAAAAATAGATATCTAGAATTCATAAAATACTTCATATGCTCAATACTGCAAATCTGAAATTCAAAAGACATTCATATCTGAAAGTACTCTCAAAATACACAACACAAAACACAAATCACAACCTGCAAATACAGAAAACCCTAAGCTCCTCCTGACAATTCACAACCTGCCCGACTATTGGGCTGGGGGCAGCCCCCTCCTATTCCTCGGCGGCAGACAACCGCCCCGTGAGACGATGTGAACGGTGAGGGAGACGATGGCGGGGAAGCGTCGTCGGGCCAACTGCTTTTCTCCTCTTGCAGTTGGGTTCGGTCGACGAAGACTCCACTAGCTTGCTCTGGTAGGACACCCTCACAAACGGCACCCTGTAGATGCTCGGTCCTTGAATCTCTAGTGGATGCTCCATCTGGGATCGATACTCCCACCACCGCTCCCTCACCATCGGATTCGGTGAATCTGTTTGCTCCATGGCCCAGAGGAGCGGCTCTATGTACTCCGGCACGACTCCCTCCAGGAGTATCGCCGCCTTTTTGCTCTGTTGCAGATATTTGGCCATGGATGTCGCCGTCGCCGCTAGTTGGTCCTTGTTGTCAAACCAAGACTGTATCTCCAACATCCTAGCTACCTTCACAGGGTCGCCGTCTGCGATGCTCATGTTGTTAGCGTTCTCGGAACTGGGGTCCCCAGACATGCCTGCTTGCGGCCTGCGGCGTGGCTCAAGTGGGGGCCCAGCGCGGCCCATCTTCATCAACACGAGGCTCAAGACCTCGCGAGGGGCCAAGCCTCGCGAGGCGGACGACACGGTGCATCCTCAGGCACAGCCTCGTCAGGCTGGCTCGCGAGGAGGCGGAGAGTTCAAGGCGGGGTACCTGGCGAGGTGCCCGTGACGCAAGCCATGACGACACGGGGCACCAGGCGGGTGCCAGCACGCGCAGCGTCCCTCTTTCCTCCTTGGTGCAAAGGGGGCAAGCATATCGGCAGAGTACCGAGGCATCAGGCAAAGGTTGCCACTTCGGTGCAACAAGACCAAGGCCAGGAGGACTATGAGACGGAGGTCACCATGGAGCCCAGCGCGGCGTCATCACCAGAGCCTTTGGCAGGCGAAGACTGCTTTTGTCAGGATAGATGTACTCGCTGCCCCCCTTCAAATTAGCCCGCCATTGTTGGATCCCTTCCCGCTCAATATTTGGGGAGAGGACCAGGGCCTCTATAAATAGGACTAGCCACCCACATAGCAAGGGGTTCGATTCCTGGTTGTTCGGCCCGGGATCTGAGAGAGAGAGAGAGAGGGTGACTGAACTCTTCATAACAGTTCATCACCATAGCCAAGAACAGACCCTCGCGAGGCTGTTCTTCCTTGTATTGTTCATCCACACCAGCCCTAGGAGGCAATCCATCCACCACACACTGGAGTAGGGTATTACACCACATCGGTGGCCCGAACCAGTATAAATCTTGTGTCTTTCATGCAGTTCTTTTAGTAGTTTAGATCCCCTCGAGACGGAGAGGTTGAAGGCGAGATTTCCGCGCGCACCCCAGTGTTCGAACCTTAAGGGTCTACCGGAACCCGAAATCCGACATTTGGCGCGCCAGGTAGGGGTGTGCCGGAATTCGTCTTCCACCGCTCCGTGCCCCGTCGCGTCTTCATCGCCATGCCCGGCGACCAGGAGGTCAAACGCGACCTGTGGGCTGCATGGCCCAAACGCGCGGAACTGCTCGCCTCGGGCGACCCCGCGCCCCAGGCAGCTCGTGGTCCGCAGGGCGCTGCGGGCCGCGGGCGACGCGGACAGACTTCGGCAACTCTTACGCCGCGGCAGGCTCGGTCGGCAGCAAGGGCCTCCAATCAAGGACACCATACACCCGCCGGGAGCAGGCGAATTCGAGGGCCGCGCTCACGGTGGCCCGAGAGCTGCTGCGGTGCAGGTTGCTGGAGGGCGGCCACGACGTACTGCTAGAGCGAGTGGCGGAACTCCTGGGCTTCACCGCCTCGGGGGCTCACCCCTTCTCCACCCAGCTCCCATCTCAAGCCCAGAGCGACCCGCACGTGGGCTCCGCGCGCGCCCGCGGGCTTCAAGGCTACACCGACGCCAGCGAAGCTGTCAGCACCGGACCGGTGGCGGCGCTGCCCCCGCCCCCGGTCCGCGAAGGAGAAGGACTCGACGCTACCCGCGGCCCCGGAGGACGGCCGCATCCCCACCCAGTGGCAGGCATGACAGGTGGGGCCGCATGGCAGGCGGGGCGCCACGGCATGGCGTACGGGATGGCGGCGACGGAAGAGTACGTGCCCCTCATGATGGACCAAGGACACCCTCACGAGGACGGGCAGGGCTCACTCCTCGGCCCTGGCTGGGGGGACTTGGTGATGGAGGCTGAGCCTTTCCAAATGCTCCAGGACGAGCCCGCTGGCCACGCTGGAGGCAGCAATCACCGGGCGCTGCTAACTCTTCAGGGGCAGGTATATGCTAACCGTGGATCGCAGGAGGGGCAGGTCGCCGCGGCGAGCGGCTGCCCCGCTCCTACAGTCCCTCATCCCTCGGGAGGAGGGTGCAGGGGGCTGGAGGGGAGGGGCCGGGATCCGACATCACCACCTCGGCATTCGGAGCAAGGCGTTCTCAGGAAGTAGGCCCTCTGCTGGGGAGGTGCCTCAGGGCCTGCCCCTGGCAGAGGACCCGTGGTCGTCGGGGGAACCGCTGGCGACCGCTCTACCCCATCGGGCGGCGTCCTGGGTTCCGGTCGTTGCTGATGGCACTAGAGTGTGGCGCAAGGCGGGGCCCTCATCTGGCGATATGAAGCAAGGCCAGTACCTGTGAAGAAGGCCGAGTGCCTGTGAAGCTCGCCGCCCCGTGACACTCCCATGTAATAATGAGTGGGGCTGTACACGCCCCGAAGTCTTAGGGGTGCCGGCCTCAGGCCCTGGGGCTCCCTCCCACGCCCAGTGGACAGCACATAGCTCCGCGCTGGTGAGAAGACGTCCAAGACTAGATTAGGTGCCGGACGCGGCCTTTTGTCTGCCTTTTGTTGCCCTTCCCTTTGGTTGTAGCTTTTCTCTCGCTGGATTTAAGTTGGATTCGAATTTGAGATTTGCGTGTGTTTGGGGGAGGGGTGCTTGTTCTCGCTCGAGCTGTTCTCACGTTCTGGTTGCCGCTTCGTCACAGCTACCTCCCCTCGCGAGCCCCTCGCGAGCCGGGTCAGGCCAGGCTAGTGCGCAGCCCAGGCTGCCGCTGTTGCTCCCCCTCGGGAGGATTTTTCAGGTGCCTGCGGAGGTCGTCCTCTCCGGAAAAGGCCCAGAGCCTGTGAAGCAAGGCGAGTGCCTGTGAAGCTCTCGCGCTCGAGGAAAAGGCCCAGAGCCTGTGAAGCAAGGCGAGTGCCTGTGAAGCTCTCGCGCTCGAGGAAAAGGCCCAGAGCCTGTGAAGCAAGGCGAGTGCCTGTGAAGCTCTCGCGCTCGAGGAAAAGGCCCAGAGCCTGTGAAGCAAGGCGAGTGCCTGTGAAGCTCTCGCGCTCGAGGAAAAGGCCCAGAGCCTGTGAAGCAAGGCGAGTGCCTGTGAAGCTCTCGCGCTCGAGGGAAAGGCCCGGAGCCTGCGAAGCAAGGCGAGTGCTTGTGGAGTCATCACATTCGGGAGAAGGCCCAGGGCCCGTGGAGAAGGCCAACGCATGAGGAGTTTCTCATCAGCGACAACCTCACATCCTGAGGACCCAGCTAGAAAGCGCCCAAGGCGTCGCGCCCTCCTGCAGGCCGCCTCGGAACCAGCATGGGACAAAGGTAAACCAGCCCACCATCGGGCGCAAGCGCAATTTGGTTACTACTGATATGATAGACACAGGTTTTTACATGAGGGGCTTCCCCTCCCAAAATGCTCTCACACACCATCAGGTCAGAAGCCTGAGTTCTATTCATGTAGAGTGAAAAAGACAGGAGCGATACGCTCTCAGTCGGACCAATCCCCCAATGCGTCCCCAGAAGCACCTCCTGAGCCCTCGCCTGAGTCGCCGAGCTCGCCATCGACGCCTGCGTCACTGCCGGCGGCGTCAGGGCCGCTCGCCGCGCCATCCTCGTCAGCACCCACAACCACTTCGCTGTCGTCCGAAGCGAAGGCCCGGACGAGGGCGTCCACATTATCCACCACCCAGCGCGACAGGTCGTCCCGGACGGCCTGGGGGACTGGGGTGATGACGTCGTCAAAGTCGAAGCGGGGATTCATGTTCTGAAGATGGCTGAAGACACGGGAGAAGGCGCACTTGAGCAAGGCGCGGCTCCTCTCCTCCACCAACCTGTCGGCCCTAACCGACCATGCCTCCAGCTGCGCCACCATGGCGGTGAAGAACTGCAGGTTACCGGCGTAGTTGATCATGTGTGGCTCACCGACGGACGCCTCGCAGATGTTGCCCAAGGCCGAGTTGGCCCTCTCCCTGAGCATGGTGAACATTGGGCCATGCGTGTGTTCCAGGAGCCGCCGTTGGCGTATTTCGTCGGCATTTTGGCGCTCGACGGCCTCGGCCTCTTCCATCCGTTGGCGAAGGCGAAGCATCTCAGCTTGAGAGGCGGCCAGCTCTTTCTGCGCTGCCGCAAGGGCGGCCCGGGAGGCGTCGGCCAGCTGCATCGCCTCGTCCCGTTGGGTCCTCGGCAGCGGTTCTGCCTTCGGCTTCGACCCGGATCATCCCCAGCTTCCCCTCGAACTCACGCTCGAGGCCTTGGCGCGCCATCGCCACCCGACGACAAACCTCCTCCAGGACACGCGCCTCCCGCGCAGCGACGTCGTTCTCCGCCTGCGTCACTAGGCGCTCCCTCGTCTCCAGCCTCTCGTACTCACGGGAGCGTTCGGCAGCCTCCAGCACCAACGCTTCCTCGCGCTTCTAAAGCTCAGCTGGGTCACCGGAGGCCACCTCCATCGACACGAGGGCTGCCTCGCGCAGCTCCGCCTGCTCCTCCAACAAGTGGCATCAGGCCAGGATCTTGCGAGCTCGCTCCTCCGCCGCCTCTCGCCATCCGTCAGCTCTCCGGGCCTCCTCGATGGCCTGGGAGCGGGCCACTCGGGAGGCCTCCAGCGACGCCTTCGCTTCTTCATCATCAAGGTCGCGTTGGCGGCGCGCAAGGGCGACGGCGGCCTCCAGCTCGTGCCTCCCTGCAGCTAGGTGCAGGCCCTCGGCCTCCAAGCGAGCATCTTCAGCGGCAAGCTCTTCCCCAAGCAGGTCCACCGCGTTGGCCGCTCGTCGAAGGAACCCTTGGCGGCGAAAGCGGCGCTCCCGAGCACGCTCGAGCACATCTTCCACATCATCATCCGCCCCAAGCAGGCGCCGGGGGCTGCGGGTCATCGTTCCCCCTCCGGGCAGGGGGCTGGCGACCTCGCAACGGCCTGACGCGCCACGTCAGAAGCCTGACCAAGGGCCAGCCCGCCTCCAGATGAGGGGCGTAGGTGGCGCCTCAACCAGTCGTAGCCCAAGGCCAGAAGGGAGGTACCCGACAGACTGGCTATCCCCTGAGAAGGCACGCGAAGGAGAAGCACGGGGAATGAAGGGCCGCGGCACACCTCGGGACGATCCGCCCTGTCAGACGCCCTCACCACGAGGGCAGAGCTGCTCGGAGCACTTGAGGATGGTGGAGGAGGCGAAGCCAAGGGTGGTGGTGCCTCGGCGACTCCCGCGATCTCAGTTGGAAGGGGCCTGCGGAGCAAGAATCAGCGAAAGCAACAAGAGGATCGGGAGTCAGAGAGGAAAAAGACTTACTTGTCAGTGGCGAAGTACTTCCTGCGCTTTAGCACGCGACAAGGGGAGTCAACACCCAGAGCCTCCCTCTTCCTCCGGAGGGCCTCGAAGTCCGTGCGGAAGCGGCCCAAGAGAAGCGCGCAAGGATCAACCTGCCGCAAGGATGAGGCACCAGGACGGCCCGCGTCGGGAGCGCCCGCCTGGTGCGTGCCACCAATCACCTCGTCAGAAGCCGGGACCAGGGCCTCCAAGGCCCCAGCCCCAGGCGCTGGGAGCGGCTGCCTACCACCTTCAGCCGCAGCAGTACGGGCCTCAGGAGCTGTCTCCTCACGAGCGGCATCGGGCGCTGCACCCTCCTCCGGAGCTGCCCCCGCGCGAGCAGCCTCGGGCGCCGCACCCTCCTCCGGAGCCGTCCCCTCACGAGCGGCGCACAACGCTGCCCCCTCCTCCGGAGCCTCCTCGGCCTCAGGCGCCTCCTGTCTCCCTTCTCCGCCACTTGAGGAGGAGTCGCCTTGGTCGATTGGCAGGGGAGTCACCACTATAGGGTTCTCGCGAGGCCCTTGGAGACCGGCGGGGCGCAGCCCCCACTCATCAAAGGCGGGCATCTGCTTCACGAAGTCAGCCTTGCCCTGACAGAGATATAGCAAGGCCCCGCCTTGCCGGATGTTGCCAGGATTGGGGTCCCCGGCCAAAGTCTGGAGCGTCGACTTCAGCGCCGCGGGAGCCAGGTCTTCTTCCTGGAGCCTCATGTCATCCTCGCGCCCCCGGAAGGCCCACATTCGGTGAGAGTGCCGCTGCAGGGGAGCGACACGGCACAACAGAAACTCCTTCACCACTTTGGGCACTGTCACGCCGAGTTTCCTCAGGAGCGCAAAGCGGGGCCAGACAAAGACAAGCAGAGGGCTCTTCAGCGTCTCCTGGCCCCAACCCAAATTGGGGACGGCAGGCGAGGTCGGCTCCGATAGCAGGGGGCTGGGCACCCCTGCGTCCACATACAACCATCGCTCGCGGAACGCTGCCACGGGCTGGGGGAGTTGGAAGTCAATTCCAGACGCCTTAGACACAGGCTCGGCAGCGAAGCTCGCGCATGCCTAGCGCTGGGAAGGATCGACAAGACGCAGCAAGAAGAAGTGGCGCAGCAGGGCGGCTGAAGGAGGGATGCCTACCATGGCTTCGCAAATGAAGGCAAGGACCGAAAGGAGGGTGATCGACTCAGGACTTAGATGCATTAAGTGGATCTGATAATGCAAAAGCACGGCATTGAAGAAATCGGAGAAAGGGGGAACCAGACCCGCCCACAAGGCATCGGTAAAACATGGGACCTCAGTGGCTGTCCTGTCAATGGAGAAGTGGGACGCGGGCCAGGAAGTCGTCCTTCCGCACTCGTTGAAGATGGTGGCCAGGGCCAAGCTGTCCCTGCCCAGGCACTCTTGGTTGAGCACAGTCGACCGGCCGATGAGAGGGGCCACCGTTGGCGGCGCACAAGACGAAGGCATGGGTTTCTCTGCTCTCTCCTTCCCCGTCGGAGCCATGGCGATGGGAAGGAGGGGGGATTCGAGATTGGATTGAAGGCAGGGGGAGGCGCTCGAAAGAAGGAAGAACAGAGGACACCCGAGCAACAGGAAAGGGGACGGCTGTGTATGACTACCAGTCCGCCTAGCAGGGCGCACAATAAGGAAGCGTGGGGGAACGGTGCCGCCCACGTCCAATCAACCGCCACGCGGCGTCCAAGGCCGCAGGCTGTTAGGGCCCGCGGCGCTTCGCCCTTGCCCTTTCGCCTCTCGGCACGGCCAAATCTATGCGCGCCTTGGGCCCGGGGGCTACTGTCGGTGTTCTAGGAACGGGGGTCCCCAGACTTGCCTGCCTGCGGCCTGCGGCATGGCACAAGTGGGGGCCCAGCGCGGCCCATCTTCATCAACACGAGGCTCAAGACCCTCGCGAGGGGCCAAGCCTCGCGAGGCGGACGACACGGTGCATCCTCAGGCACAACCTCGTCAGGCTGGCTCGCGAGGAGGCGGAGAGTTCAAGGCGGGGTACCTCGCGAGGTGCCCATGACGCAAGCCATGACGACACGGGGCACCAGGTGGGTGCCAGCGCGTGCAGCGTCCCTCTGTCCTCTTTGGTGCAAAGGGGGCAAGCATATCAGCAGAGTACCGAGGCATCAGGCAAAGGTTGCCACTTCGGTGCAACGAGACCAAGGCCAGGAGGACTACGAGATGGAGGTCACCATGGAGCCCAGCGCGGCGTCATCACCACAGCCTTTGGCAGGCGAAGACTGCTTTTGTCAGGATAGATGTACTCGCTGTCCCCCTTCAAATTAGCCCGCCATTGTTGGATCCCTTCCCGCTCAATATTTGGGGAGAGGACCAGGGCCTCTATAAATAGGACTAGCCACCCACATAGCAAGGGGTTCCATTCCTGGTTGTTCGGCCCGGGATCTGAGAGAGAGAGAGAGAGGGTGACTGAACTCTTCATAACAGTTCATCACCATAGCCAAGAACAGACCCTCACGAGGCTATTCTTCCTTGTATTGTTCATCCACACCAGCCCCAGGAGGCAATCCATCGACCACACATTGGAGTAGGGTATTACACCACATCGGTGGCCCGAACCAGTATAAATCTTGTGTCTTTCGTGCAGTTCTTTTAGTAGTTTAGATCCCCTCGAGACGGAGAGGTTGAAGGAAAGATTTCCGTGCGCACCCCAGTGTTCGAACCTTAAGGGTCTGCCGGAACCCAAAATCCGACACACGTATCGGTTGTACTCCTCCATCGATCTACTTCTCCATGGCACATTCACTCGCTGGCGGTGGTTTTTGAATGGAAGAGGAGAGGAGCAGTGCTGGTTTTGGATTAGAACGGGAGAGGAGCGACGCTGGTTTTGGACTGGAACAGGAGAGGAGGGCGGTGGTTTTGAAATGGAAGAGGAGAGGAGCGGCGCTGCATTTAGATTGGAACAGGAGAGGAGCGGCGCTGGTTTAAGAGGAGAAGAGCGGAAGAGCGGCGCTGGTCTTGGAAGTATTTTTTTGTTGTTTCGCGTATTTTGGGTAAAAGTTTGACCACGTACTGTATTTGACAAGCAAAATGTGAATGCATGTCACCAAATTGATTTTGATTTTGATCTAGTCAGAGCGCGCCGGCCCTCTCGTCCAATCCTAAATCGCTGCCGCACGCTCCTCTCCCTCTTATCCATTGCAAAACCACCTGCTCTCCTCTCCATTATCTCCATTCCAAAACCACCGTCTCGCCTCTCCCTCTTCTCCATTGCAAGACCACCGTATCTCCTCCGTTTTCTAGACGCTTTGCTCCATGGCGCGGGCGCAATCCATGGATACAAAATTAGTATACTGTATACTATTTAAAAGTTGAGGGCGGGGCTTTTCCTACGTGGTTGGCGGCGGGGCAGTTCCGCCTAGTCGGTTCGACAGAGACGCGAGAAGACGAGGGAGTAGGCTGCTGAAAACGTAGGGCTGTGTGATTTGACAGCGAGTTACTGCTGGACAGGCGGGGCCCGTGATTTGACTTGCCATTATCATTTTAATTGCGGCGCTACAACCGGCATGAGTCTCCCAGAATCCTAACCACCTCCATACAGGTGCCTCTCCCAATGCTCCACCATGTAGTAGAGGCTGGCTCTTGCATGAGAGCCCACTTCTCCAATTTTTCCTTGCCTCTCTCTCCTCCACATATGCAAAAATGCCATGTAAAGCGCACTATTGTACTTACTTTTACTTGCTCCTACAGGTGCTTAAGCTTGCCACATAAGCATAAAGTCTGATGTGGCAAGTTAATCAAGAAGAGAGAGACTAGTTTGGTGACCCAAGGAAGAAATGGTGCTAAGCGCGTGTACCTAGGTGAAAAGACAATTTTGAGTCTATAGATAATTAAATGAAGCAAACTTAGCAACACCATTTCATTGGGATAGGTCACTCCTTGGCAAATGCAATAAATACACGCGCTTAGCACCGTTTCTTCCTTGAGTACGAAGAAAGAGATAGACAGGAGTAAAAAAATACACTTATAGCCAACTTTGTTGTAGTATGAGTGACTAAGTGATGACTATATATGACATGCCAACATCAGATAGCCTAATGCACCGTGTTAAATCTCCAAGGGCGCGACCGCGCGAGCGACGCGACGGTCGTGGTAGGCGCGACCATGATACGGGCTGCTGGCAGCCCTTGGATCTGAGATCAAACGATCGCATGCTAAGTTGCTGAAAATTTGCAGAATAACCCTCCAGGATAGGATATTCACCCATAGGTCTAGAATCACGCCATGCAACCATTCGATCTCAGATCCAAGGGATCTCGGAAGCCCGTATCATGGGAGAATGGAAAGCAACTACCCTGCCATTCGCACGCTGGCAATTCGCTCCTACTCGTCCTCGCACGTCCTTCAATACTATGGAGGTTCGCTCCTAGTCGTCCTATCCATTCACATTACGGCAGTTCCACTAATCCTAACCCTCCACCCAAATCCATGGCGTCCCAAATCTCGGTGAGTACAAGGTTAGAACCATCACCGGTGATGAGTTCGACATCATCTACACCCGTTCTTCCGCGACGTTGAAAGGATGCCTTTCTCGCTTCAGACGCATGTTCGAAGACTCAGATGATGAGTGGTCGCTGGGCTAGATGTTGAGTACACCACAGTCCTGGGACGACAGAAGGATCTAAAGGACGAAGAGAGGAATAAGCCCACCGTGATCCAGGTTTGCGTGCATGACTTATGCTTGGTCTACCACATATGCCATGCCGACATTGAGTGCCAGGATTTTAAGGACTTCCTCGAGAGCAACCTAGTCAAATTCGTTATTGTAGACTTTGGTAACGACAAAGAAGTACTGCATTGGATAGGCCTCGTTGTAGGCAACACCTTCGACCTCCAGAAGAATCGGCTGGTGTCCGCTCGTCAGCCTTCAATGCTGACCCTGGCAGGAGCCATGGTTCATCCTTCGTACGGTAAACTGGAGAAACCTCCATACACATTTCATCGTCATGCATGGCAGCGGAATGTAATAGATATAGACCACGTCCACTACGCTGCAATGGATGGCTACCTTTGCTTCAATATCTACAAGGGTTGGATGAAGAGCAACAGCCAAGTGTGCGGTTCAAGCAAAGAAGTATCGGCCAAGATAAAGAGGGACAAGGATGAAGTCGAGGACGTGGACGAGGACTCCGAGTAAGGTGGCAGTGTCGTTGCTCATGGTGGTTCTAATGCAGTGTCTACCAGAATAGTTGCAAAGTTTAATTTCAGGTGTGCTTAATTTAATTTGAGGGGTGTGTTGTGCTGAGCCCCCAGCAGAACTATGTTATGTTTCTTCTCGTTACTTTAACTCTTCAGTACTTATATACTAGTATTTCTTACATTTCATCTTTTAGTTGGTATAGTACTACCACTCGTTTCTTCACATTATATACGTACAATATATATGGCCAACATCATATAGTCAGCAGTTTAGTTGTCAAAGAATTTCAAGGTGCTTAGTTTTGTCAAAGAATTCCAGGATGCTTAGAGGGTGCTTGGATCCAAGGGACTTATTTTAGTCTGAGTAAAAATAGTCACTTTAAGAAGCTAAAGTTCCAAGCACCCCTGACTAAAGAGGGGCTAAAACTAGTCTTGAGACTAAAAAAATTTAGTCAGGGGTACCCCTACTAAAATGTGGATTAGTCCTCTCTCTACTCATTTAACTCCTCTCCTTTAACACAGGCGAGTTCTGGATTGGGGGGGGGGGTTGGAGGATAATAAATGCTCATTAACTTGATTTTAGCCTTTTTAGTATTTGGATCCAAGCATGGGTGAGGCTAGCATGTTTTAGTCCCACTACTTTTAGTCATGGGACTAAAACGTATCCATGCACCCTCTTAGTTTTATTTGAGGGGTGGGTTGTGCTGGACACCATTATTGTGACTAGCCTTTTTAATAGTACTATATTCATAATTTGGCGACGAGCGCTCTCTATATGTACCACCTTTTTTTAATTTCAAGTTTTGCTCCATGGCGCAATCCATCGATACTACTGCTGTACAAAAGTATACATTTTTAAAAGGCTAGAGGGCGGGGCAGTCTAGCTTGGTCGGTTTCACGAGAGGCGAGGGCCTTTGTGATTTGATGGCTCATTACTGCTGGAAGGCAGGGCCTTGTGATTTGACTGCTCGTATAAATGCGCCGATGACCTGATCGAGGAGGAGTAAAGAACCGTGCGGTATACTCAAATTTTCCACTAGAGTAGTACTGCGACAGAGGAGCACGAAACACGGCAGCCCAGTGCCATATAGCGAAACACCCGAAGCAAAAGATGAAACACAAGAGCAAAAGAAGAAGGAATATTATCACCCCAAATGATCTAATTCGCCGCGGAGTCGTAACTGCTTCTTCATCGCCTCCACGACCTCCATCTCCTTGCGCGTCTCCTCTGCCATCTTCATCATTGTGTCCATGACGCGGCATTTCTCGACGCGAGCCTTCATCATCTGTTCCACGGCCATATTACGTACCTTGACAGCAGCTGGGTGCTCGATGCGGAGCTTCGCCAACTCTTCCTTCTGTTCCATGGCGAGGGCCTGCATGTAACGCCCCGAGACCAATGTGCCAGGTGTCGTGCAGTTATTCGATGTTGTTGTGTTGTCATGTGCTTGCGTGTTGCATCATGTCACGTCATCATGTGCATTGCATCATGTCATCATGCCATCATATCATTAATTGTTGCAACTCAACTAAATAAATTGCATGGATCTTCGGTCCATTTAAATCGAGGGAACTCACATGGTGATTTCTCTTTATAACCTATCCTCCCGATAGTAGGGAGCTATATTCAATATTTCTTTAATTTGTTATTCACCATAACACACGTGCAAAATAATCCTCATACCTTTTTCCTTCTCAACTCTTGGTCTCTAACTTTGTCATATATCTTTTCTTCATTTTCCGGAGCTCCACCTAAATTCTCAACATTTTTGGGCACTTCAAAAAACCTATCCTAGTTCAAACCCATTTGAATTAAATTCAAATGAGTTTGAATTCTTTTCATTCGATCTTGGCTGTTCCATTTTTCCTGGAACCAGCGCATTCTTGTGAGTCCGGGAATTTAACTTCCATGCCCAAATTCCATCCATACCCTCTCTTTCTATTTTTTTCCCTTCTATCTATTTTTTTCTCTGTTTGGTTAAGAGAGAATTAGAGAAAGTGAGAAAGAGGGTCCAGCCCACCTGGGCCTCTCCATCCCCGCCGGCCACCTGGGCCTCTCACGCCAGCCCACCAACCCCGTTACTAACCCTAACCCAGCGAGCCCCAATCCTCTCTCCCCTTCGTTTCCTCCTAGCGCCGCCAGGTGAGCCCCCGATCTCCCCGTTCGTTCCCCTCCCGCAGCGCCACACGCGCAGGGCTGCGCCCGATCCCCATCTCTCCCTCCTCACGCTCTCTTCCTCGCGCCTCCATGACACCGCCACCTCGTCCCCGTCGTCCATCAGCTCGTCGCGGCCCAGGCCCAGCGCCGCAGCCGCGCCCCTACCTTCACCCACCGCCGGCGAGCCGAGCCGCCGGACCGCGTCGCCGTGCTGCCGTTTCAGGCCGACCTCGCCTCCATTTTTTTCTCTCCCTCGTTGCTCTCCCTCTCTCTCTCACCGGGATCCCTCTTTCTCTGTTTCTTCGCGCAGGGAGCCGCATCGCAGCATGGCCGGAGTTTCCACCCTGCGCCTTGGACAGGAGGTCCCCCTCGGCCGCCCGCCTTCGTCCTTGTCCGCGCGCAGAGGAGCACGCCACCGAGCTCCATCGCGCCCCCGCACCCTCAAGTGCCTCCTGCCCGAGCCGTCCTCTTCAGACAAGTCCGCGGCCGCCGCTTCACCAGGGACGCCGGGCGCCACCAGCAACAGTTCTAGTCGGCCCCGCCGCCAAGTCCCGTCGCCGGAGCTCGCCTTCGTCCCGACTCCGGCGGGTTAAGGCCCTTTGTCGTGCCCTGCTTCCTTCGCTGACCGTGACCAGCCGTAGGCCTCCGTGCCTTCATCCTGCCGCTGCCGGCCACTCTGGCCCATGTACATCAGGTTTGACCCGAGGAGACGGACACCGCCGGCAAGTCCAAAGACCCCAATGCACCCGTGGCCGTCAAGTACCACCGCCGAAGACTCCCACCGAAAACACGTGAACGACTACTACATGAACGAGCACCACGACGACCCTCGAAGAGTTCGGATTCGTCAAGTTCATCTACGTGTGTGTACGACTACATACCCGGGATTCGTCTAGTACCCCTACAGGAGACCCGAACGTTTACGAATGGTGCATGATGCCCGGAGCCCTCGGATCCATCAAGTTTGACTACCTTCGTGTGAACCACTACCGTCGCCCCGAAGACGTTGGAGTCATCAAGTACCTCTCCGAATGAACATGTGCGACTACCGTCGCCGAGATCGCGAGAACCTCTACCGTCGACCCTAGAGCGTGCGAGAACGACTACTTCCACTACCGTCGCGAGAACGCCTACTTCCTCTACGAACCCGAACCCCTCCGAGTATGCTCCCTTGGAAGGTATAACCGCCGGAACGATGCCCGTGAATGAATGCATGTTGTATGAGATGCACCCTTGTTCGATAACGTCGCCCCTCTTTTGCCTTGCCACCGACATGTGGGAACTCGGTATCCGGGATCACCCCACCTTCTATCGCATGTCACGCTCTCGTCATTTTTCCTTTTGCACCGGTACCTCTATGAGCTACCGGAACCGATATGTTGCCGTGGCATCACTTTCGGATTCGTTGCCGTGGCACCCCTTTCGTTTCCGCCACGATGACAAATGCCTCGTATCTTATCATGATAACATTTTCATAAATATTGCATAAAACTTGCTCATGTCATCCGCATCATCATAACAACAATTAAAATGTTGTTTGTTTAAATTTTGCTTAAATGCCATGCTAAAATGATTTTATTCATAACTAAATAACCATGGCTCCGAATTAAATAAACTTTATATGTAAATGGGGTAGAATTTTGCCTAGTTTATCATGGTCTACTCATCTTGCATGTTTAACAACTCTAGAATTGTGTTTAGGACAGATCAGGACCAAATCTAAAATATGCTATGGGGATTTACCGAAATTATTGTTCGTTGCTTCCGGCCTCATTTAACCTTGACTAGATAGGTAGTTTTTACTTTGCTTCACCCTATGGCCATGTTTAATGACATTTAATATTGTTGGGTACATAAACGAGATCGAACTAAATAAGTCATGTGGTGTTCCGTCAATATGCAACCCGTTGCATATTGAGCTCCACTTAATTTGTAGAATTGTTTGTGCATTTTGCCATGCCATGCCCTCTTTAAACCGGACATGCCTCATATTTGGTTGTGCATCATGCCATGTTCATGTCGTGGTTGTTTACTATGATTGTTTGCTTCTTTCCGGTGTTGCTTCTTCGGGTTGGTTCCGATAACGTCGTGTTGTTAGGATCCGTTCGTCTACGCCCGTTTGTCTTCTTCATGGACTCATTCTTCTTCCTTGCGGGATTTCAGGCAAGATGATCATATCCTCGAAATCACTACTATCTTTGCTATGCTAGTTTGCTCGCTCTTTCGCTATCCCATTGCTATGATGCCTACCACTTGCTTGTCAGCCTCCCAAATTTCCATGTTCAGCCCCTAACCCACCTTTGTCCTAGCAAACCGTTGATTGTCTATGTTACCACTTTGCTCAGCCCCTCTTATAGCGTTGTTAGTTGCAGGTGAAGATTGAAGTCTGTTCCTTGTTGGAACATGGAGATGTTGTTCCTTGTTGGAACATTTATTTACTTGTTGGGATACCACTATATATCGTATTTAATTAATGCATCTATACACTTGGTAAAGGGTGGAAGGCTCGGCCTTATGCCTGGTGTTTTGTTCCACTCTTGCCGCCCTAGTTTCCGTCATATTGGTGTTATGTTCCCGGATTTTGCGTCCCTTACGCGGTTCGGCTATAATGGGAACCCCTTGACAGTTCGCCTTAAGTAAAGCTTCTCCAGCAATGCCCAACATTGGTTTTACCATTCGCCACCTAGCCTTTTCTTTCCCTTGAGTCGGCCGGCTCAAGGGTCATCATTATTTTACCCCCCCCCCCCCGGGCCAGTGCTCCTCTGAGTGTTGGTCCGAACTGAGCTGCCTGCGGGGCCACCTCGGGGAAACTTGAGGGTTGGTTTTACTCGTAGCTAGTCTCATCTGAGTGTGCCCTGAGAAAGAGATATGTGCAGCTCCTATCGGGATTTGTCAGCACATTCGGGCGGTGTTGCTAGTTTAGTTTTACCCTGTCGAAATGTCTTGTTGTACTGGGATACCGAGTCTAATCGGAATGTCTCGGGTGGAGGTCTATTCCTTCGTTGACCGTGAGAGCTTGTGATGGGCTAAGTTGGGACACCCCTGCAGGGATTTGAACTTTCGAAAGCCGTGCCCGCGGTTATGGGCAGATGGGAATTTGTTAACGTCCAGTTGTAGAAAACCTGAAGTTGACCTTAATTAAAAAGAATTAACCGCGTGTGTAACCGTGATGGTCTCTTTCCGGCGGAGTCCGGGAAGTGAACACGGTTGTTGGAGTTATGCTTGACGTAGGTAGTCTAGGATCACTTCTTGATCATACTTTTATCGACCGTGCTTTTCCTTCTCTTCTCGCTCTCATTTGCGTATGTTAGCCACCATATATGCTAGTCGCTTGCTGCTGCTCCACCTCATACCTTTACCTTACCCACAAGCTTAAATAGTCTTGATCGCGAGGGTGCGAGATTGCTGAGTCCCTGTGGCTCACAGATTACTTCCAAAACCAGCTTGCAGGTGCCCATGAGTCTGAGCAGATGACGCAACCCAGCTCAGGAGGAGCTCGATGAAGACCTTGTCCTTTGTGTTGTTTCGCTCTAGTAGATCAGTAGTGGAGCCCAGTTGGGGTCGATCGGGGACCTTTGTCGCATTTGGGGTTCTTCTTTTATTTTGGTTCTGTAGTCGGACCATGAGTGTATTTGATTGTTGTAATGTTTATTCATGTAATTGTGTGAAGTGGCGATTGTAAGCCAACTATGTATCTCTTATTCCTTATTATATTACATGGGTTGTGTGAAGATTACCTCACTTGCGACATATGCCTTCAATGCGATTATGCCTCTAAGTCGTGCCTCGACACGTGGGAGATATAGTCGCATTGAGGGTGTTATAAGTTGGTAATCAGAGCCTTCCCCGACCTTAGGAGCCCCCATTGCTTGATCGTTTTTAGCAGCCGAGTTGTGTCTAGCAAAATGTTTTGAGTCCTTAGGAATTATATATTGGAGAGCTTAGGAATTCCTTTTACTTCCCAGTCTCCTCATCGATCTGGTAAGGCCTCCGGATGTAGAGTTTTGACTCTTCTCTTCTCAAATTTCACAAAAAAAATATAGGATCACGCGAGTATCTTGGTTTTGTTCCGATGGCTTATGATGAGAATACTGTCTTGGTGCCTCCTGTCAGGGGTTTAGTGGAAGTGTCCCGGGGAGTTGAGCTCTGAGGTGTTGTCATCATAATTTTATCGTTGCAATTCTGGTATACTTGAGATATGTTCGCGACATCGAAAATCTCCTTTATGCAGTTCGTTGGTGAGATAACCTCGACGCCACCTAGTACTGGGGCGGGAGTTCGGGAGTATCACCATAACTTGTATAACGGATGCTTTTTGAAGGTTGAGGTAGATGGTTTCCGAAGGTTTCTTGGTTATGTGTTGAAGGATGGATACAGCTGGATGTAGGTATTGCTAGTTTTGGGTGAGATATTATGCTTCCCCTGTATCCCCAACACCTGATTGCATAACCGGAAAGTTTCGGGAGTTTCATAGGTGGGAATTCAAGTAGCTCTTAGGATATCCTTCCGACAGATGTATGATATGAAATTGGGGTTCGATGTCTAGTGGTTCGCCTATTCACGGTCGATTTTATAGTGGTCTCGTTGTGTCTTAAAGAGTCCTTGGCTATGCTGACTCGAGGACGCCTCGTATGTCATGTGCACTACCTTGTACATGATGGTGCTGTACGATCGAGCCCGTGTAGGTCCCACCACGAAAACTTCGGACGAAATCTCTATCATGTGTTTGTTCCGGCTTATTTTGCAAGCCAATCCTTTGTTTTGTTTTGAGTTGTGGTATTCGAGGTGTTTCAAAGTCAAATGTTGATTCCATACCTTTCCCAAGTGGTGTTCTCATACTTCGATGTGAATACTAATCCTTCTTGATAATCGAGCGTGTCATGTCAATCCTTTTCAACCAGTGTGTTTTTTCTCTTCAAGTGGATCCGATCATTTCAACATTTGCAAGATCCAATCTCAGTTCTTCTCAACGGTGTTCATTTCATTCGTCCCAAGCTGCCTTTGTTTTCCCGCCCTCCCTCCCTTGTTTCCTTCAAGGACTCAGATTTCTTAATCGAGTATCCATCTTATTGATGTGAAGCCTCTCCATTCTTTTCCTTCAATGTTCTTATCCGGTGATTCTCATGAAGATACTAACAGAGCTTCTAGTTCATCATTCTTCTTTCTTTTATCTTCTCCGGTGGTTTCAAGTCAAGCTTTGGTGTTGATCATATCCTTTTTCCTCGTTTCAAATACCTTCTCATGCTGGTGCACCTCATATTCATTCATTTCTCGCTATTTAATTGTTCCGGCGTGCTCAAAGCTTTCTCAAAAGGCTCGTCTTGTCATTCAAGATCTGTTCAACCTATTTCGAGGTTGTTATCCCATTCAAGCTATTTAATTCAACCGGTGCAACCTCTCTTTTAAATCATTTCAACGATGTTTCTTTTGATTGGGCCCTAACCCACAGGTCTTTTCCCAGGATCTTACCTGACTCAATATTTTTTTCCCGGAGGTATTCTCAAATTCTTTTCGAAGTTGACGTAAGAATGATTTATCATCAGTCAAATGTCTTTCTCCAAGATCGGTTAAATTCTTTTCATCGTTGGCTCAACCTTTTCCATTATTCATTCCGGAGTGCCTCAACAGTTCACGGTGGTGTTTCTCGTTGTCATTTGAAGACCGAAGAAGAGTTTCTCTCATTCTGATCCATTCTCTTCAAGATTCGTGATTCTAATTTTGTTGCCATCCTCTCATAATTATTTGCGATTGTGAGATATTCTTTTCACCCATCCGGAGGAATTCAGAGTATTTTTAGTTTGATTCTCCGGAGCCCATCATCTCATTCATTCCCAGCTTTCAGTTATCGTTCTCCTAATCTTACCGGTGCATCGATCAATTATCCTCTAACCAGTTCTTGATCTCTTCGTCCTCATGTAACTAAAGCCCCTCAAGCTTCTTCTTTCATTTGCTTATTCTTACCGGTGTGTTCTTTATCTTCTCTTTGTTCATGCTTAATTCTTACGGTGGTTTGCTCAAGATTTCTCTTCCTTATCAATTCATTCATTGTTTCAACCCTACCGGTGGTTCGTTCAAGAGTTCCTCAAGTTTGCGTCATATCTCTCTAAATCCTTTCTACAAGAATAAGTAATATGCCAAATCCGTTGATTGTCATCAATTAAATTGGTGAAGGATAAGCATAATGTAATTCTTACTCTTGTTCCATCCAAGTGATTTAATTCCTTATTCCGAAGGTGCATTATATCACATTCTTGGCTCGAGACACTTTATCTTTTCTTTCCCAAGAGTTCCAAGCTTTCACAATTACATCTCCACGGAGGTCCATCTAAATCATTGCAAGGATTCACCTTGTGTTTTCAACTTCTTTTTCCTTCCGTTTGTTCATCCTTTTGTTTACCGGAGTTTGTTCTCGATGATTAAATTCTTGGGTTCAAGTGCTCATCTTTCTTTCCCGGAGTTCCAACCTCTTTCAATTATATTATCACGGAGTTCTCTATTTAAATCATTGCGAGGCTTCAATCTTATTCTTTTCATCATTCAATTATTTTGGACCATTCTTTTATTACCGGAGTTCTTCATGAAGGCTCTACATGATGGTCCATCAAGGATTTAATTCCTTCTCCAACTTTTCAATTGATATTCTTTTCTAAGGAGCTCAAGCCTTCTTCATCTTGCTATCCGGAGTGCAATTCTTTCTACCATATTATTGGAGGTGGTATTATGTCATTCTTGATAATTTGGGTTCATGTTTCATGATTCACATGTTGTTATGAATGAGATATTTCAAATCCATCAATCTCGTCATTGGAGTTATCTTGGGTTATATTTCACCTTAAGCCGCCCCTAAGGATGGTTGTTATTATGGTGCTTATAAATGATCCAAGTTTCTTCATTTATCCTCCTAGTGATATAAGCTTCTCGTCTCCCTGTTCATATCAATCCAATTCTGCTTCCGTGAGTGGCAGGTTGTCACCTCATAATTGAGTTGTATTCCATAAGACCATATCAAGCCTATTATTTTCGTTGTTGGTTTTCCAACAACTCACTTCTAGCTTCTGTTGTAACCGTGCTCTCTCAAGATATTGTTTCCCTTCGTTCATCCCATTCCATTCTTACTTTTGTTCCAGAGACATTGTGATGTTGTTCTGTTCAACCTTCTTCTTGTTCTTGTCAGGATCATGTTCTTTTCATGCTTATCCATTTAACCGGAGTGTTGTGTCCTCTTTTTCAAGTATCCTCTCATCTTGTCAAGTTCAATTTCTTCCATTTACAGACGGAGTGCTGTCCAAATTATATCACTCTTATTCCTTCCCTATCTTGCTTAACCGGAGTATTGTGCCCCTTTGTTCAAGTTCTTGTCGCCTTATCAAGTCTTGCATCCCTTTCTCAACCGGAGTGTCGTGTTTTCATTTGAGCTCTCTCATCTTAGCAAATTTTGACTCCCTTCTCAACCGGAGTGCCGCCTGAAATCTTTCTTACCCTTTGTCCCATCCATTCAATAGTTCTGGTGGCAGTGTGTTGTAATCTCATCAAGTATCTTCTCATCCTTTCAAGACCTTATTCAATTCCTTTTCTTTTCAACCGGAGTGCTGCCCGAATTTTGGTTTTGCCTTGATCCCCTTCTTTAACCGGAGTGTTTTCTATATATATCTTCCCTTCAACCTCAAAGGTTTCGCAATGTTCTTTGTCCCTCTTTTCTAACGGAGTGTTTTTCAACTTTGTTCATCTTCGTTGTATTCTTTCTTTCAATTTGTTCAACCTCTCAAGGTTCGTGGTTTCACTCGTTTGTCAAAGAAGCAATTTGTTTTACCTCTTCTCTTTCTCTTCCTTTTTCCCTCCGATGCCATTCTAGATCTCGGGACGAGATCCTCTCGTAGTGGTGGAGTGTTGTAACGCCCCGAGACCGATGTGCCAGGTGTCGTGCAGTTATTCGATGTTGTTGTGTTGTCATGTGCTTGCGTGTTGCATCATGTCACGTCATCATGTGCATTGCATCATGTCATCATGCCATCATATCATTAATTGTTGCAACTCAACTAAATAAATTTCATGGATCTTCGGTCCATTTAAATCAAGGGAACTCACATGGTGATTTCTCTTTATAACCTATCCTCCCGATAGTAGGGAGCTATATTCAATATTTCTTTAATTTGTTATTCACCATAACACACGTGCAAAATAATCCTCATACCTTTTTCCTTCTCAACTCTTGGTCTCTAACTTTGTCATATATCTTTTCTTCATTTTCCGGAGCTCCACCTAAATTCTGAACATTTTTGGGCACTTCGAAAAACCTATCCTAGTTCAAACCCATTTGAATTAAATTCAAATGAGTTTGAATTCTTTTCATTCGATCTTGGCTATTCCATTTTTCCTGGAACCAGCGCATTCTTGTGAGTCCGGGAATTTAACTTCCATGCCCAATTCCATCCATACCCTCTCTTTCTATTTTTTTCCCTTCTATCTATTTTTTCTCTGTTTGGTTAAGAGAGAATTAGAGAAAGTGAGAAAGAGGGTCCAGCCCACCTGGGCCTCTCCATCCCCGCCGGCCACCTGGGCCTCTCGCGCCAGCCCACCAACCCTGTTACTAACCCTAACCCAGCGAGCCCCGATCCTCTCTCCCCTTCGTTTCCTCCTAGCACCGCCAGGAGAGCCCCCGATCTCCCCGTTCGTTCCCCTCCCGCAGCGCCACACGCACACACGCGCAGGGCTGCGCCCGATCCCCATCTCTCCCTCCTCACGCTCTCTTCCTCGCGCCTCCATGACACCGCCACCTCGTCCCCGTCGTCCGTCAGCTCGTCGCGGCCCAGGCCCAGCGCCGCAGCCGCGCCCCTACCTTCACCCACCGCCGGCAAGCCGAGCCGCCGGACCGCATCGCCGTGCTACCATTTCAGGCCGACCTCGCCTCCGTTTTTTTCTCTCCCTCGTTGCTCTCCCTCTCTCTCTCACCCGGATCCCTCTCTCTCTGTTTCTTCGCGCAGGGAGCCGCATCGCAGCATGGCCGGAGTTTCCACCCTGCGCCTTGGACAGGAGGTCCCCCTCGGCCGCCCGCCTTCGTCCTTGTCCGCGCGCAGAGGAGCACGCCACCGAGCTCCATCGCGCCCCCGCACCCTCAAGTGCCTCCTGCCCGAGCCGTCCTCTTCAGACAAGTCCGCGGCTGCCGCTTCACCAGGGACGCCGGGCGCCACCAGCAGCAGTTCTAGTCGGCCCCGCCGCCAATTCCCGTCGTCGGAGCTCGCCTTCGTCCCGACTCCAGCGGGTTAAGGCCCTTTGTCGTGCCCTGCTTCCTTCGCTGACCGTGACCAGCCGTAGGCCTCCGTGCCTTCATCCTGCCGCTGCCGGCCACTCTGGCCCTTGTACATCAGGTTTGACCCGAGGAGACGGACACCGCCGGCAAGTCTGAAGACCCCAATGCACCCGTGGCCGTCAAGTACCTCCGCCGAAGACTCCCACCGAAAACACGTGAACGACTACTACATGAACGAGCACCACGATGACCCTCGAAGAGTTCGGATTCGTCAAGTTCATCTACGTGTGTGTACGACTACATACCCGGGATTCGTCTAGTACCCCTACGGGAGACCTGAACGTTTACGAATGGTGCACGATGCCCGGAGCCCTCGGATCCATCAAGTTTGACTACCTTCGTGTGAACCACTACCGTCGCCCCGAAGACGTTGGAGTCATCAAGTACCTCTCCGAATGAACATGTACCACTACCGTCGCCGAGATCGCGAGAACCTCTACCGTTGACCCTAGAGCGTGCGAGAACGACTACTTGCACTACCGTCGCGAGAACGCCTACTTCCTCTACGAACCCGAACCCCTCCGAGTATGCTCCCTTGGAAGGTATAACCGCCGGAACGATGCCCGTGAATGAATGCATGTTGTATGAGATGCACCCTTGTTCGATAACGTCGCCCCTCTTTTGCCTTGCCACCGGCATGTGGGAACTCGGTATCCGGGATCACCCCACCTTCTATCGCATGTCACGCTCTCGTCATTTTTCCTTTTGCATCGGTACCTCTATGAGCTACCGGAACCAATATGTTGCCATGGCATCACTTTCGGATTCGTTGTCGTGGCACCCCTTTCGTTTCCGCCATGATGACAAATGCCTCGTATCTTATCATGATAACATTTTCATAAATATTGCATAAAACTTGCTCATGTCATCCGCATCATCATAACAACAATTAAAATGTTGTTTGTTTAAATTTTGCTTAAATGCCATGCTAAAATGATTTTATTCATAACTAAATAACCGTGGCTCCGAATTAAATAAACTTTATATGTAAATGGGGTAGAATTTTGCCTAGTTTATCACGGTCTACTCATCTTGCATGTTTAACAACTCCAAAATTGTGTTTAGGACAGATCAGGACCAAATCTAAAATATGCTATGGGGATTTACCGGAATTGTTGTTCGTTGCTTCCGGCCTCATTTAACCTTGACTAGATAGGTAGTTTTTACTTTGCTTCACCCTATGGCCTTGTTTAATGACATTTAATATTGTTGGGTACATAAACGAGATCGAACTAAATAAGTCATGTGGTGTTCCCTCAATATGCAACCCGTTGCATATTGAGCTCCACTTAATTTGTAGAATTGTTTGTGCACTTTGCCATGCCATGCCCTCTTTAAACCGGACATGCCTCATATTTGGTTGTGCATCATGCCATGTTCATGTCGTGGTTGTTTACTATGATTGTTTGCTTCTTTCCAGTGTTGCTTCTTCGAGTTGGTTCCGATAACGTCGTGTTCTGAGGATTCGTTCGTCTACGCCCGTTTGTCTTCTTCATGGACTCGTTCTTCTTCCTTGCGGGATTTCAGGCAAGATGATCATATCCTCGAAATCACTACTATGTTTGCTATGCTAGTTTGCTCGCTCTTTCGCTATGCCATTGCTACGATGCCTACCACTTGCTTGTCAGCCTCCCAAATTGCCATGTTCAGCCCCTAACCCACCTTTGTCCTAGCAAACCGTTGATTGGCTATGTTACCGCTTTGCTCAGCCCCTCTTATAGTGTTGTTAGTTGCAGGTGAAGATTGAAGTCTGTTCCTTGTTGGAACATGGAGATGTTGTTCCTTGTTGGAACATTTATTTACTTGTTGGGATATCACTATATATCGTATTTAATTAATGCATCTATACACTTGGTAAAGGGTGGAAGGCTCGGCCTTATGCCTGGTGTTTTGTTCCACTCTTGCCGCCCTAGTTTCCGTCATATCGGTGTTAAGTTCCCGGATTTTGCGTCCCTTACGCGGTTGGGCTATAATGGGAACCCCTTGACAGTTCACCTTAAGTAAAGCTTCTCCATCAATGCCCAACATTGGTTTTACCATTCGCCACCTAGCCTTTTCTTTCCCTTGAGTCGGCCGGCTCAAGGGTCATCGTTATTTTACCCCCCCCCCCTGGGCCAGTGCTCCTCTGAGTGTTGGTCCGAACTGAGCTGCCTGCGGGGCCACCTCGGGGGAACTTGAGGGTTGGTTTTACTCGTAGCTAGTCTCATCTGAGTGTGCCCTGAGAAAGAGATATGTGCAGCTCCTATCGGGATTTGTCGGCACATTTGGGCGGTGTTGCTGGTTTAGTTTTACCCTGTCGAAATGTCTTGTTGTACTGGGATACCGAGTCTGATCGGAATGTCTCGGGTGGAGGTCTATTCCTTCATTGACCGTGAGAGCTTGTGATGGGCTAAGTTGGGACACCCCTGCAGGGATTTGAACTTTCGAAAGCCGTGCCCGCAGTTATGGGCAGATGGGAATTTGTTAACGTCCAGTTGTAGAAAACCTGAAGTTGACCTTAATTAAAATGAATTAACCACGTGTGTAACCGTGATGGTCTCTTTCCGGCAGAGTCCGGGAAGTGAACACGGTTGTTGGAGTTATGCTTGACGTAGGTAGTCTAGGATCACTTCTTGATCATACTTTTATCGACCGTGCTTTGCCTTGTCTTCTCGCTCTCATTTGCGTATGTTAGCCACCATATATGCTAGTCGCTTGCTGCTGCTCCACCTCATACCTTTACCTTACCCACAAGCTTAAATAGTCTTGATCGCGAGGGTGCGAGATTGCTGAGTCCCTGTGGCTCACAGATTACTTCCAAAACCAGCTTGCAGGTGCCGATGAGTCCGAGCAGATGACACAACCCAGCTCAGGAGGAGCTCGATGAAGACCTTGTCCTTTGTGTTGTTTCGTTCTAGTAGATCAGTAGTGGAGCCCAGTTGGGGTCGATCAGGGACCTTTGTCGCATTTGGGGTTCTTCTTTTATTTTGGTTCCGTAGTCGGACCATGAGTGTATTTGATTGTTGTAATGTTTATTCATGTAATTGTGTGAAGTGGCGATTGTAAGCCAACTATGTATCTCTTATTCCTTATTATATTACATGGGTTGTGTGAAGATTACCTCACTTGCGACATATACCTTCAATGCGATTATGCCTCTAAGTCGTGCCTCGACACGTGGGAGATATAGTCGCATTGAGGGTGTTATACTGCAACACCTTCATCGAGGGACTACTATTCTCATGCAGCTTCTTCCAGCCGGCATTCTTCTCCTTCAGCAGGTTGATCTCGTGGCAGAGCTTCGCATTGTCCTCCCAAAGTCGTAGGATTTCGCCGGTCGCCTTCTTCTCCGAGGCAATGCTCTTCTTCAGTAGCATCACCTGAAGGAAATATGCCCTAGAGGCAATAATAAAGTTATTATTTATTTCCTTATATCATGATAAATATTTATTATTCATGCTAGAATTGTATTAACCGGAAACATAATACATGTGTGAATACATAGACAAACAGAGTGTCACTAGTATGCCTCTGCTTGACTAGCTCGTTAATCAAAGATGGTTATGTTTCCTAACCATGGACAAAGAGTTGTTATTTGATTAATGGGATCACATCATTAGATGAATGATCTGATTGACATGACCCATTCCATTAGCTTAGCACCCGATCGTTTAGTATGTTGCTATTGCTTTCTTCATAACTTATACATGTTCCTATGACTATGAGATTATGCAACTCCCGTTTGCCGGAGGAACACTTTGGGTACTACCAAACATCACAACGTAACTGGGTGATTATAAAGGAGTACTACAGGTGTCTCCAAAGGTAGATGTTGGGTTGGCGTATTTCGGGATTAGGATTTGTCACTCCGATTGTCGGAGAGGTATCTCTGGGCCCTCTTGGTAATGCACATCACTTAAGCCTTGCAAGCATTGCAACTAATAAGTTAGTTGCGGGATGATGTATTACGGAATGAGTAAAGAGACTTGCCGGTAACGAGATTGAACTAGGTATTAGATACCGACGATCGAATCTCGGGCAAGTAACATACCGATGACAAAGGGAACAACGTATGTTGTTATGCGGTCTGACCGATAAAGATCTTCGTAGAATATGTAGGAGCCAATATGGGCATCCAGGTCCCGCTATTGGTTATTGACCGGAGACGTGTCTCGGTCATGTCTACATTGTTCTCGAACCGTAGGGTCCGCACGCTTAACGTTACGATGACAGTTATTATGAGTTTATGCATTTTGATGTACCGAAGGTTGTTCGGAGTCCCGGATGTGATCACGGACATGACGAGGAGTCTCGAAATGGTCGAGACATAAAGATTGATATATTGGAAGCCTATATTTGGATATCGGAAGTGTTCCGGGTGAAATCGGGATTTTACCGGAGTACCGAGAGGTTACCGGAACCCCCCAGGAACCATATGGGCCTTATTGGGCCTTAGTGGAAAGGTGAAAGGGGCAGCCCAAGGTGGGCTGCGCGCCTCCCCCCTCCCCTAGTCCTATTAGGACTAGGAGAGGTGGCCGCCCCCCTTCTCTCTCTCTCTCTCTTGGAATCCTATTAGGAATAGGATTGAGGGGGGGAGTCCTACTCCCGGTAGGAGTAGGACTCCTCCTGCGCCCTCCTCCTTGGCCGGCCAGCCCTCCCCCTTGGATCCTTTATATACGGGGGCAGGGGGCACCTCTAGACACACAAGTTGATCATTGAGATCGTTCCTTAGCCGTGTGCGGTGCCCCCTGCCACCATATTCCACCTCGATCATATCGTTGTAGTGCTTAGGCGAAGCCCTGCGTTGGTAGAACATCAAGATCGTCACCACGCCGTCGTGCTGACGGAACTCCTCCCCGAAGCTTTGCTGGATCGGAGCCCGGGGATCGTCATCGAGCTGTACGTGTGCTAAGAACTCGGAGGTGCCGGAGTAACGGTGCTTGGATCGGTCGGATCGGGAAGAAGACGTACGACTACTTCCTCTATGTTGTGTCAACGCTTCCGTTGCGATCTACAAGGGTACGTAGATCAGACTCTCCCCCTCGTTGCTATGCATCACCATGATCTTGCGTGTGCGTCGGAATTTTTTTTGAAATTACTACGTTCCCCAACAGTGGCATCTGAGCCTAGGTTTTATGGTTTGATGTTATTTGCACGAGTAGAACACAAGTGAGTTGTGGGCGATACAAGTCATACTGCCTACCAGCATGTCATACTTTGGTTCGGCGGTATTGTTGGACGAGACGACCCGGACCAACCTTACGCGTACGCTTACGCGAGACCGGTTCCCTCGACGTGCTTTGCACCTAGATGGCTTGCGGGCGACTGTCTCTCCAACTTTAGTTGAACCAAGTGTGGCTACGCCTGGTCCTTGAGAAGGTTAAAACGGAGTCTATTTGACAAACTATCATTGTGGTTTTGATGCGTAGGTGAGATGAGTTCTTGCTTAAGCCCGTAGCAGCCACGTAAAACTTGCAACAACAAAGTAGAGGACGTCGAACTTGTTTTTGCAGGGCATGTTGTGATGTGATATGGTCAAGGCATGATGCTAAATTTTATTGTATGAGATGATCATGTTTTGTAACCAAGTTATCGGCAATTGGCAGGAGCCATATGGTTGTCGCTTTATTGTATGCAATGCAATCGCGATGTAATGCTTTACTTTATTACTAAGCGGTAGTGATAGTCGTGGAAGCATAAGATTGGCGAGACGACAACGATGCTACGATGGAGATCAAGGTGTCGCACCAGTGACGATGGTGATCATGACGGTGCTTCGGAGATGGAGATCACAAGCACAAGATGATGATGGCCATATCATATCATTTATATTGATTGCATGTGATGTTTATCCTTTTATGCATCTTATCTTGCTTTGATTGACGGTAGCATTATAAGATGATCTCTCACTAAATTATCAAGAAGTGTTCTCCCTGAGTATGCACCGTTGCCAAAGTTCGTCGTGCCCAGACACCACGTGATGATCGGGTGTGATAAGCTCTACGTCCATCTACAACGGGTGCAAGCTAGTTTTGCACACGCAGAATACTCAGGTTAAACTTGACGAGCCTAGCATATGCAGATATGGCCTCGGAACACGGAGACCGAAAGGTCGAGCGTGAATCATATAGTAGATATGATCAACATAACGATGTTCACCATTGAAAACTACTCCATCTCACGTGATGATCGGTTATGGTTTAGTTGATTTGGATCACGTGATCACTTAGAGGATTAGAGGGATGTCTATCTAAGTGGGAGTTCTTAAGTAATATGATTAATTGAACTTTAATTTATCATGAACTTAGTCCTGGTAGTATTAGCATATCTATGTTGAAGATCAATAGCTCGCGTTGTTGCTTTCATATGTTTATTTTGATATGTTCCTAGAGAAAATTGTGTTGAAAGATGTTAGTAGCAATGATACGGATTGGATCCGTGATCTGAGGTTTATCCTCATTGCTGCACAGAAAAATTATGTCCTTGATGCACCGCTAGGTGACAGACCTATTGCAGGAGCAGATGCAGACATTATGAACGTTTGGCTAGCTCAATATGATGACTACTTGATAGTTTAGTGCACCATGGTTAATGGCTTAGAATCGGGACTTCAAAGACGTTTTGAACGTCATGGACCATATGAGATGTTCCAGGAGTTGAAGTTAATATTTCAAGCAAATACCCGAGTTGAGAGATATGAAGTCTCCAACAAGTTCTATAGCTAAAAGATGGAGGAGAATCGCTCAACTAGTGAGCATGTGCTCAGATTGTCTGGGTACTACAATCGCTTGAATCAAGTGGGAGTTAATCTTCCAGATAAGATAGTGATTGACAGAATTCTCTAGTCACCATCACCAAGTTAGTAGAACTTCGTGATGAACTATGATATGCAAGGGATAACGGAAACGATTCCCAAGCTCTTCGTGATGCTGAAATCGATGAAGGTAGAAATCAAGAAAAACATCAAGTGTTGATGGTTGACAAAACCACTAGTTTGAAGAAAAGGGCAAAAGGGAAGAAGGGGAACTTCAAGAAGAACGGCAAGCAAGTTGTTGCTCAAGTGAAGAAGCCCAAGTCTGGTCCTAAGCCTGAGACCAAGTGCTTCTACTGCAAAGGGACTGGTCACTGGAAGCGGAACTGCCCCAAGTATTTGGCGGATAAGAAGGATGGCAAAGTGAACAAAAGTATATTTGATATACATGTTATTGATGTGTGCTTTACTAGTGTTTATAGCAACCCCTCAGTATTTGATATTGGTTCAGTTGCTAAGAGTAGTAACTCGAAACAGGAGTTGCAAAATAAACAGAGACTAGTTAAGGGTGAAGTGACGATGTGTGTTGGAAGTAGTTCCAAGATTGATATGATCATCATCGCACACTCCCCTATACTTTCGGGATTAGTGTTGAACTTAAATAAGTGTTATTTGGTTTTTGCGTTGAGCATGAATATGATTTGATCATGTTTATTGCAATACGGTTATTCATTAAAGTCAGAGAATAATTGTTGTTCTGTTTACATGAATAAAACCTTCGATGGTCATACACCCAATGAAACAAGTTCGTTGGATCTCGATCGTAGCGATACACATATTCATAATATTGAAACCAAAAGATGCAAAGTTAATAATGATAGTACAACTTATTTGTGGCACTGCCGTTTAGGTCATATTGGTATAAAGCGCATGAAGAAACTCCATGCTGATGGGCTTTCGGAATCACTTGATTATGAATCACTTGATGCTTGCGAACCATGCCTTTTGGGCAAGATGACTAAAACGCCGTTCTCCAGAACAATGGAGCAAGCAACAGATTTGTTGGAAATCATACATACTGATGTATGTGGTCCGACGAATATTTAAGGCTTGCAGCGGGTATCATTATTTTTTGACCTTCATAGATGATTTGAGCAGATATGGGTATATCTACTTAATGAAATAGAAGTCTGATACATTTGAAAAGTTCATATAATTTCAGAGTGAAGTGGAAAATCATCGTAACAAGAAAATAAAGTTTCTACGATCTGATCGTGGAAAAGAGTATTTGAGTTACGAGTTTGGTCTTCAGTTAAAACAATGTGAAATAGTTTCACTACTCACGCCACCTAGAACACCACAGCATAATGGTGTGTCCGAACGTCATAACCGTACTTTATTGGATATAGTGCAATATATGATGTTTCTTACCGATTTACCATTATCGTTTTTGGGGTCATGCATTAGAGACAGCTGCATTCACGTTAAAAAAGGGGCACCATCTATATCCGTCGAGACGACGCCTTATGAACTATGGTTTGGCAAGAAACCAAAGTTATCGTTTCTTGAAGTTTGGGGTTCCGATGCTTATGAGAAAAAGTTTCATCCTGATAAGCTCAAACCCAAATCGGAGAAATATGTCTTCATAGGATACCCAAAGGAGACTGTTGGGTACACCTTCTATCACAGATCCTAAGGCAAGACATTCGTTGCTTATAATGGATCCTTTCTAGAGAAGGAGTTTCTCTTGAAAGAAGTAAGTGGGAGGAAAGTAGAAAACTTGATAAGGTAATTGTACCTTCTACCTTATTGGAAAGTAGTTCATCACAAAAATATGTTCTTGTGACTACTACACCAATTAGTGAGGAAGCTAATGATGATGATCATGTAACTTTAGATCAAGTTACTACCGAATCTCGTAGGTAAACCAGAGTGAGATCCGCACCAGAGTGGTACGGTAATCCTGTTCTGGAGGTCATGTTACTTGACCATGACGAACCTACGAACTATGAGGAAGCGATGATGAGCCCAGATTCCGCGAAATGGTTTGAGGCCATGAAATCTGAGATATGATCCATGTATGAGAACAAAGTTTGGACTTTGGTTGACTTGCCCGATGATCGGCAAGCAATTGAGAATAAATGGATCTTCAAGAGGAAGACAGACGCTGATAGTAGTGTTACTATCTACAAAGCTAGAATTGTCGCAAAAGGTTTTCGACAAGTTCAAGGTGTTGACTACGATGAGAGCTTCTCACTCGTATCTATGCTTGAGTCTGTCCGAATCATGTTAGTAATTGCCGCATTTTATGAAATCTGGCAAATGGATAAACAAAACTGCATTCCTTAATGGATTTATTAAAGAAGAGTTGTATATGATGCAACAGAAGGTTTTGTCAATCCGAAAGGTGCTAACAAAATGTGCAAGCTCCAGCGATCCATCTGTGGACTGGTGCAAGCATCTTGGAGTTGGAATATACGCTTTGATGAGTTGATCAAAGCATATAGTTTTATACAGACTTGCGGTGAAGCCTGTATTTACAAGAAAGTGAGTGGGAGCACTACAACATTTCTGATAAGTATATGTGAATGACATATTGTTGATCGGAAATAATGTAGAATTATTCTGTAAAGCATAAAGGAGTGTTTGAAAGGAGTGTTTCAAAGAAAGACTTCGGTGAAGCTGCTTACATATTGAGCTTCAAGATCTATAGAGATAGATCAAGACGCTTGATAAGTTTTTTCAATGAGTACATACCTTGATAAGATTTTGAAGTAGTTCAAAATGGAGCAGTCAAAGAAAGAGTTCTTGCCTGTATTATAAGGTGTGAAGTTGAGTAAGACTCAAAGCCCGACCATGGCAGAAGATAGAAAGAGAATGAAAGTCATTCCCTATGCCTTGGCCATAGGTTCTATAAAGTATGTCATGCTGTATACCAGATCTATTGTATACCCTAGACTGATTTGGCAAGGGAGTACAATAGTGATCTAGGAGTAGATCACTGGACAGCGGTCAGAATTATCCTTAGTGAAATAAGGATATGTTTCTCGATTATGGACGTCATAAAAAGGTTCGTCGTAAAGGGTTACGTCAATGCAAGTTTTGACACTAATCTAGATGACTCTAAGTCTCGGTCTAGATACATATTGAAAGTGGGAGCAACTAGCTAGAGTAGCTCCATGCAGAGCATTGTTGACATAGAAATTTGCAAAATACATGTGGATCTGAATGTGGCAGACCCGTTGACTAAGATTCTCTCACAAGCAAAACATGATCACACCTTAGTACTCTTTGGGTGTTAATCACATAGCGATGTGAACTAGATTACTGAATCTAGTAAACCCTTTGGGTGTTGGTCACATGGCGATGTGAACTATGGGTGTTAATCACATGATGATGTGAACTATCGATGTTAATCACATCGTGATGTGATCTAGATTATTGACTCTAGTGCAGGTGGGAGACTGAAGGAAATATGCCCTAGAGGCAATAATAAAGTTATTATTTATTTCCTTATATCATGATAAATATTTATTATTCATGCTAGAATTGTATTAACTGGAAACATAATACATGTGTGAATACATAGACAAACAGAGTGTCACTAGTATGCCTCTACTTGACTAGCTCGTTAATCAAAGATGGTTATGTTTCCTAACCATGGACAAAGAGTTGTTATTTGATTAATGGGATCACATCATTAGATGAATGATCTGATTGACATGACCCATTCCATTAGCTTAGCACCCGATCGTTTAGTATGTTGCTATTGCTTTCTTCATAACTTATACATGTTCCTATGACTATGAGATTATGCAACTCCCGTTTGCCGGAGGAACACTTTGGGTACTACCAAACATCACAACGTAACTGGGTGATTATAAAGGAGTACTACAGGTGTCTCCAAAGGTAGATGTTGGGTTGGCGTATTTCGAGATTAGGATTTGTCACTCCGATTGTCGGAGAGGTATCTCTGGGCCCTCTCGGTAATGCACATCACTTAAGCCTTGCAAGCATTGCAACTAATAAGTTAGTTGTGGGATGATGTATTACGGAACGAGTAAAGAGACTTGCCGGTAACGAGATTGAACTAGGTATTGGATACCGACGACCGAATCTCGGGCAAGTAACATACCGATGACAAAGGGAACAACGTATGTTGTTATGCGGTCTGACCGATAAAGATCTTCGTAGAATATGTAGGAGCCAATATGGGCATCCAAGTCCCGCTATTGGTTATTGACCGGAGACGTGTCTCGGTCATGTCTACATTGTTCTCGAACCGTAGGGTCCGCACGCTTAACGTTACGATGACAGTTATTATGAGTTTATGCATTTTGATGTACCGAAGGTTGTTCGGAGTCCCGGATGTGATCACGGACATGACGAGGAGTCTCGAAATGGTCGAGACATAAAGATTGATATATTGGAAGCCTATATTTGGATATCGGAAGTGTTCCGGGTGAAATCGGGATTTTACCGGAGTACCGAGAGGTTACCGGAACCCCCCGGGAACCATATGGGCCTTATTGGGCCTTAGTGGAAAGGTGAAAGGGGCAGCCCAAGGTGGGCTGCGCGCCTCCCCCCTCCCCTAGTCCTATTAGGACTAGGAGAGGTGGCCGGCCCCCTTCTCTCTCTCTCTCTCTCTCTCTCTCTCTCTCTCTCGGAATCCTATTAGGAATAGGATTGAGGGGGGGAGTCCTACTCCCGGTAGGAGTAGGACTCCTCCTCCGCCCTCCTCCTTGGCCGGCCAGCCCTCCCCCTTGGATCCTTTATATACGGGGGCAGGGGGCACCTCTAGACACACAAGTTGATCATTGAGATCGTTCCTTAGCCGTGTGCAGTGCCCCCTGCCACCATATTCCACCTCGGTCATATCGTTGTAGTGCTTAGGCGAAGCCCTGCGTCGGTAGAACATCAAGATCGTCACCACGCCGTCGTGCTGACGGAACTCCTCCCCGAAGCTTTGCTGGATCGGAGCCCGGGGATCGTCATCGAGTTGTACGTGTGCTAAGAACTCGGAGGTGCCGGAGTAACGGTGCTTGGATCGGTCGGATCGGGAAGAAGACGTATGACTACTTCCTCTATGTTGTGTCAACGCTTCCGTTGTGATCTACAAGGATACGTAGATCAGACTCTCCCCCTCGTTGCTATGCATCACCATGATCTTGCGTGTGCGTAGGAAATTTTTTGAAATTACTACGTTCCCCAACATCACCAAGCCGGCGGTCAACTCCCCCTGCTGATTGAGCTCAGCGGGCATGTCGTCGAGGCTCTCCTTCAGCAACTCCATCAAGCCTTGTATGAACTCCTTCTTCTTATTGAGCTGATCGGGCATGCCGTCAAGGGATAACGACTCCAGCTCCACCGGCTCAGCATGTTCGCCTCCGCGGCTAGGGCGCTCCTGGGAGCCATCGCCTGCCCATGAGAGATCTTTCAAGGTCTCTACATGGCGGCGAGCCCTCTCTTTTTTCCCACAGCCTTGGTTGCCGCTCCCTTGTTACGAGTAGTTCTCGACCTAGAGCTATGCTCACCGGCCATGGCAACGACGGACGAAGAAGAAGCACTTATGAGGAGGAAAGGTAGAGTGATTTTCGGTTAGGTAGTTCACCTTTTTATAACCTAAGTACTAGCACTAGTACTAATACCTGCATAGTGGGAACACGTTTAGGTTTGGTACATACTACTAGTAGGTGTGAGCAGGCTTTCGAATGTGATGGGAACAAGGTAAAGATTAATTGATGGTTTTGGTTTCGAGGCCCGAAAGGGCTCCCGATGAGTTTAGCAGAACATAAATTTCAAGTACTACTACACTGCTCAAATCCATAAATATTATGTTACTGTCAAAAATTGGCACAAAATACGAAAGAGACCAATGGAAGTACTACTAGCAACCCACAATTTAACTACTCGCATGCACGCAGTGGAGTAATAATGTCTTTCTTCCGCCCTCACATCCACTCAATTTGTATGCGCTATATTAATTGACCATCAATGAAGTGAACGACTTTACACGCGTCAAATTATCACATGGGGTGGATCTTGGTACAAAATTGCGTCCGCCCGTGTACCCGCGTGTGCGTGCGAGGAATGAGTGCGTGCATGGCGTGCGTGCACATCTTCGCTTCGTGCATGTACCGCCAGTATGGCTCAGGGAGGACGAGTACATTCTTCTGGAACCAGCAGCACGTCAATGTGATCAATCCACGCAAGGAGGTCGCGACAACGCCTACACATGTGCCACGTGGCTTCATGAACTGTAAGAGAGACACTATGTAGCGTGCCATTGGTATTCTAATTTACGTGTTTTGCACATACTCGAAGTACTAGTAAGGTACACGTGCATTGCACGCATCAGATTTTGCAACCAAATTATGAATAAATACCACACTATAGCATGTAAGCTCTGAGTCATATATGCCTAATGTAGCCCTTCGTTTAATTCTTATAGTTCATCTCATTCAAAATCAATTAGTTTTTATAAAAAACTAAGAACACGGGAATAGGAAAAACATGGGATTATAGTGGAATGTCGTCTTGAATCCTACAGGATTGTACGAGTGTTTGATTGTGCATAGAAAAAACGCAGAATTCTTTCAAAGAGGTTTGAGTGGATGGGATGTTTCCTATGAAATCTAGTGCAAATGAATCATATGGAAAAATTCCTATGGTTTACAATCCTACGAATCAAACAACCAAGATAGGAAAAAATCCTAATGATTAGAATCCTCCAAAATTCCTTTGAGAATCCTTTGAATCAAAGAAGCCCTTAATCTATTTTATGATTCATGGAATTGTGCATTGTAAAGCATAAAGTAAAAACAAATAATGGCAATTCAACTAGAAAAAAGTTTGGGCAGTTATGATACGGAAGATTCTAGAACAAAAGAGAACCACTATTGTTTTGAGATTTGTGCATTATGCTTAAGTTCAACCATGGAGTCTGCTAGATTGTACATGTGGCAAAATCCGGTGGGGGGCTACAAGATGGTGCAAGGGGCTGAGCGGAGGGAGACTATGAAGGAATGCACAAGTGCGAGATCGATATTTAGAGAGAGAGAGCGAACACGTGCGCTGATGCGCGCAGTGGCGGAGCCATGAAAAATAAATGAGCTAGGGGGCAAGCATTGCTAATCCTTTATGAGGAGGGTTAATTCATGAACTTAAACCATTTTTAGTAGAAATTGTCTAATGATCACATTCATATTAGCCTTGATATATAGTGATGTTAGGGGGGAGGGGGCAGGGCCCTTACTACCCCCTGTCTTCGCCATTGTGCACGCGCCTGAGAGATGAAGCGGAAGGCATGGATGATGAGAGGGGCGTTGGATACATAATTAATGTGGGTGTATTAGCTATATATGTTAATCCTATATAGAGAGAGGTATAGATTGATCGATGTGGACGTGGGAAAGAGGGTGAGACCTCACTGGATATATCGATTGATCGGTTTGTGTGGAGAACTATGAAAGACCTAGCTATATAAACACATACATAGAGGAACATCGATCATTGCGCATGCACGCGTGAGAGATAAAGAATGCCCGATATGATGGAGAGGGGGATGTGTGTTGGTGTGTGCCTTCATGGGAGACCGACCTAAAGAAAAAGATTGCATGCGTGCGATGGATAATGCCGACTGGTAGTGTGTGTGCATGCATGCACGAGAGAAGGTTAGTGGTACAATTATAAAGAGAAGACTACTATGTGGGTGTAAAAGAATAGCTGAATAGGTGAGGTCACAATCAATGTAAAGTTGAATTCAAATATTTGAATAAGAGATCCTGATGTTTGAAACCCATGCATGCATGAATATAACGGAGATCTGCGCGGTGTGGTTTGGAAACAAGCATGTTGTAATATGTATACACATTGAACAACGTCGGACTGATTTGAATTTGAGATACCGATGGCAAACATCATTTGGCCACGTCGCATCCGTGCATGGACACACTATTCTAATTGGAGATGATGGGCGGCTTTTGCATCACATATCTATATCTATACCCCTATATATTATATTTTATTTTATTTTTATTGTCTGTGGGTAACTTTAACTTTGAAAGATGGTCTTTGGATGAGGCGAATCCGATGGTCCAAAGATGGCAAATTTGAGCACTACTGGCCGTTGGATACCATCTAGATTCCACCAGATTTTGCCACATGTATAATCTAGAAGACTCCATGGTTGAACTTAAGCATAATGCACAAACATCAAAACACAAGCACTTCTTATTTGTTCTAGAATCTTCCGTATCAGAATTGCCCAAATGTTTTTCTACATGATTTGCCATTATTTGTTTTTACTTTATGTCTTACATCGCACAATTCCATGAATCTTAAAATAGATTAGCTTTCTTATAAAAACTAGATGATTTTGAATGAAATGAACTATAAGAATTAAACGAACATCTACATCATGCATATATGACTCAAATCTTGCATGCTATAATGTGGTATTTATTCATAATTTGGTTGCCAAATCTCATGCGTGCAATGCACGTGTACCTTACGCTAGTCTAAATGGTGTTTGTGTGTGTGTTGTGTGTGTTGAGGTGCAAGTTGTCTTTTTTTGGGGGTACACGTTAAGCTTGTTCTTCCGAAATTTCAAGGCGCGCCTTGTTATGCCGAAAATTCAAGCTAGCGTCTCTGTCTATCGTGCTGGGAAACTCCCGCCTCTTCAACCCGCGCCTTGTTAGCCCAAAATATTTAAGATATATCTTTGTCTCGTTGTGATCCAACAACTCCCTCCATCTCAACCCGCGCCTAGCTATTCCGAAATTACAACGCGCGCGGAAACTCCCACCTCCTGTGAAATCCCGAGACGCGAAATGCCCATGGTACCCCTGAACAGAAAGAACCGCCTCAAATTGGTGGGGGTACTTTCGTAACTTACCCCACATTTCGGACAAGCGCGTCTCTAAGACATGGTTCCCCACTGCCATCCCATCAGCCCACCCATTCGTACACCGAGGCCGCGAAAACCCGTGATGAAACCCCACACCCTGCTCCGTCCGCCACCCAGCCGAAGCCTCTTTGCCGACGACGTCGTCCACATCAACACCTCGATGTCCCTCATCCACCGTACCGGATGAGGATCCGTCGTCGATCTCATCGTCCCGCCAGTTCAGCCACACCGTCCTCCACCTCCAAGGAGCTGCCCCGACGTTCCCCTCATCTTTCGCGCCACCTCCATTCCCACACCACCGTCTTCACCTGCACCCCCGGAAGAGCATCATCATCACCGTTTCCTCGGATGAAGCTGCGGCCTGATCGGCGCCACCAAAGAGGTTGTACACTAATTGCCGCATTTTCTTCTTGATTCGATCTCACGGTGCTGCCGGCGCTCGGTCCCGAGCCGACACGGCGCGGCTCCATCCACGGCGGCGTCGCCGGCGACTTCCTCCACGACGCCGCTCCCTTGGCGGCGACGTCCACATCTGTAGGACCTGCTTTTGCTTTAGCTCTCGCTCGCGCTGCTGCTCTGCTCTTGCTCTTGGTCCCCTGCCTGGTCTGCTCTTGCTATTGCTCTTGCTCGCGCTGCTGGTCTCGCTCTTGCTCTTGCTTGCGATGCTGCTCCGATTTAGCTACACTTCACTCTGATGCCACCGGGGTGAAGGAAGAACCAGCCGCAGCAGGGAGCGGGGCTCGCCGAAGAGGTACCCCACTATCTATCTTAGGGCTCAGGATGGGGGCGGTGGTCGCCGGCGGTGGCTGGGCATTGGCGGGGCGGTGGCCTGGGGATCGCCGGAGAAATAGCTCGGCACGGGGGGCTAGAGGGATGGCCGGGGCGGCGGCGAACCGGCGGTGGGGAGTGTTTTTGGGGCGGGCGGGGCGGCGCACCATCGGCCGCGAGCGGCGGGGGGCTGTTGTTTGGCCGGCTCAGGGGGGTGGAGGTTGAAGATGAACCGCAGGCCCTTGATTTCGTATCCAACTGCTGCAAAATCGACTGACCAGAGATGAAAAAGTCAGTCGACCGACGTGTAGCCTCACCTTGCTAGTGCGTTTAGTTTCGACAGCAAAATTCGGTTTCGACAGCAAAATTTAGTTTCGACAGTTAAGTTCAGTTTCGACAGTTCAATTCAGTTTCGACAGTTAAGTTCAGAGATGAGCGGCTGATGTATTTTACATCTAGCACTTTGTGTTTATGTATTTTACGTCATGTATTGGAGATGCTATTAGAATTCCACTCATGTTAACGTTGTTCGTTGTCTCTCTTGTCCTGCTTCAGCCTCGGCGTCGTACAACTCATCGGAGCTGCTCCAATGACAAAACCCTCCATCACAGCGGAGCAGTACCTCAGGCTCCATCTCCAGACGCCTAAGATCTTCTTCCCCTCCTCCGACAGCTAAGTCAGCCGGAGCATTCTCACCGGCCAACCCAATCACGCAGAGATCGACATGGCTTCGCCAAAGAGGTTGTACACTTGTTGCATCTCTTTTTTACTCTACATGTTATATATATAGTAACGGGAAATACGATTATTTTATCCTACTATATGACAAGCAGTGAGGTACCAGGCAACTTAGCTATCCGTGATGGACTCTCTTGAACGCCATCATTATTTATCTCTGCGTGTTTGAGCTATGCATTTGTCGATGGGCCTGGGAGTTCCGCTAGTATGGCAGTGGCCTGGGTCCAAAGTAATAGAAGTAGCACAAAAACATTTTTTAGTGTAGGATTTTCCTTGCTCAAGCCTGCCTACTAGAATCGCCAGTGCTTGAAAGGAAAAGTGAACGAAAAACATCGGATTTGGAAAGTTTCCTATGGTACTACTTTTCATGAATTTGGTGCAAAGGAATGGAGCAAAGGAAAACTGTAGGATTTGTTCCTTTAGTGTCTCCTTGAAAGAAAAACCGTAGGAATTCTAATTTCCACTTCTCCTCCTTTTCATATTCCTATTCATCAAGCACAAGACTAAGAGATAGTAGCATAATAGCATTATAACCGTACATTTTCTTGTGGTTTTACTTAATCTCACCATGCTTTTTAGCATCCTGTGATCTTCCAATTGTTGTGAATCAAACACCCAGATTGGCAGAAATCCTGTGTTTTTAAATTCTCTGTTTTGCACGTGCATTCCTATCCTATTCCTATCTATTTCATATCCCTGCATTGTTAGAATCCTCAAATTCAAACAAGCCCTTACTCAATTACTTCTGTTACAGATATGTGTCAAAGAAAACCTTGTGTGGTTTGTCCTCCTCCTGCGGCGTTGTGTTCCACCCTAGCTCAGCTGCTCCAACGACGGAAGGGTTCATCACAGCAGGATCCGCTCTCCAGACTGTCTTTTGCCGCCTCAGATCTTCTTCCCCGCCGCCGGCAGCCACGGCAACTGCATTACCATCATCAACTGAGCAGATGACCTTGAGGACTACACGGGTCCGCAAGAGAGGTCGCACTCTTCCGTGTCTGCTTACGTTATGCGTCGCTTAATATGATGACATGCTACATTATCGTCGTGTTCACCTATTAGACTCCGAGTCAGGTCCAAACTAATGTTGAAACTTGAGTTTTTAAATGGTTGTGGGGTACATATTGGGGCAGCAATCAGTACTATCTGTCTACTATCTGGTTAATCTCCGGTGTCTACTATGAGTTTCATGTTGGGTGCAAACAAACATTAAAGGAGCCATTATCTGTATTTTTTAACTAAAGCTATTATCTGCCTGCTATCATTGGTTTTGGGTCTATCCACAGTTTGCTACCATCACTCTGGATTTGTGCATGCACTCCTTACATAATCTCACTATGTTTTATTCCTATGCATGCCAGTTATTATACACAATGGAACTGATCATGTAGAGCAAAAGAGACGAGCCTAGCATGGCAATAAAATTTCGTGCAGACGTCGTTCCATGGTGGGCGCAAAGGCAGCCCCCCTCCACCCATTTCGGATCGTAATCAAGAGGAAGATAACTGTTATGTGGGGGATTCAGAAGGAGAAGACCACTCCTATTTACCCCATGAGGTCTTCGCTCTAACTTGGCAAGCTGATGTTGGTAATATCATGCATATGGTGCCTTGCATTGCTTACTGTATACATTAAAGATGCCATCTGCTTAGTTTAGACATGCTTTGTGTCAATGCCATCTGTTTAGTTTCTTTATCATATATGTGAATCACGCAATGCCATCTTGTCTAGCCAGACATCATATATGTGAATTTTGCAATGCCACCCTGGTTAGCCAGTCATCTTATATGTGAATTATATCATGCCATCATTTTTTTATTACGTGTTAAATTTGTCAACAATTTAGTACATTCAATTACTCTTCCTGTGCATCAGCCATTTGGCACGGTCATGGAAAAATCTGGAGTGGAAACAAGGTCTTCAGAGCAGACAATGCTATCTGACGAAGCGCATGTCTTGCTGGTTACCGATAGCTCCTCAGAGGAGGATTCAGAGACAGATGACCAGTCATATTTCCCCCCGAGGTGCATGCCCTAACTTGGTAGGGTTATGTTGCTCATATCGTGCGTATGGTATCTTGCATTGATATGTCATTTGCTTAGTTTAGACATGCTTTGTGTGAATGCCACCTGTTTAGTGTCTAATTACCATATATGTGAATTATGCAATGCCATCTTGTTGCAAGACATTATATATGTGAATTATGCAATGTTATCTTGTTGCAAGGCATTATGTATGTGAATTATGGAATGCCATGCTGTTTAGGCAAGCGTCATATATGTGAATTATGTCATGCCATCCTTTTTTTGTATTTCTCATTGCTTTTGTCGACACTGTTTGTATATTCAACTACTCTTCCTGTGCATCAGCCATTTGAATTGGTGATGGAGAAATCTGGAGTGAAAACAAGGTCTTTACAGCAGACAATGCTACCTGGTGAAGCAGGTATCTTGCTGGTTACAGATAGCTCTTCAGAGGAGGATTCAGAGGTAGATGACTAGTCCTATTATCCCCCTGAGCTGTATGCTCAAACTTGGCAGGGTTATATTACTCATATAATGCATATGTTGTATTGCAATGCTTAGTTTTTACATCATATACACAATATTGAATGCCATCTCCTTAGTTGACACATCATATATGCGATAGCCCTCTGCTTACTTCCTTAGTATATAAATCATATATTTGAATTATGTCATGCCATGATGTTTACATAGACAGCATGTATCTGAATTATGGTATGCCAACCCATTTTCTAAAGACATAATATAGTTATATCATCTCATCCTGTTTACATAGTCATCATATTTAAATTATGTCATTCTATCCGTGAATTATATCATGCCATCATGTTTCCATCGACGGCATGTTTGTGATTTATCGCATGCCAACCACTTTAATAGACACATCGTCTAGTTATATCATGTCATCCTGTTTACATAGTCATCATATTTTGAAGTATGTCATTTTATCCTGTTTAGTTAGCCATCATACATGTGAAATTGTGCCATGCTATCCTATTTAATTAGCCATCATATATGTGAAATTATGTCCTGCTATTCTGTTTGCTTAGACAACATAAATGTGAATTATTGCATGCCCTGTTTTCTTCCCTACTATCCATTGCACCTGTCTATCTTACAATGTCTGTACATTCAATTACTTTTCTTGTTTATCAGCCATTTCAATTGGAGGGTGTGATGGCAGTATCTGTGGGAGTAAAAATACGGTCTTCAGAAAAGATCATGCTACCTGTTGATGCAGATAGAACCACGGTTGTACTTGCCCAAGAACCAGCCCCACCACACATAACCCACACTCATGCAGATTGTACCCCTACCCAGTTGGACAGAGAACCAGCTACACCCGTTCTAACCCCAACCCCAGCAGATAGACACCCAGTTCCCGTTGACACAGCACCGTCTCCACCATAGAGCACCCAAACACGAGCAGTTAGTAAGGCAACTGCAGTGTCCAAATCATGAGGACCACCACTCCGAACCCGAAGTCAACGCTTAAAGCAGGAGAAGAATTGTTCTTAGGCCAAGTTCCGTAGCTATGGTTCATACTACTTTGCTCTTGCATCACTATATTTACTGATACCAACTAATTTCAAATTTGAAGATGCAATTGAAACTCCAATGGCGCAACTGGTATGTTTTAAACCTGTTTCTTCAACGTGTTTGGTTGTTTGCTGTTGTAACTTGCTCTATGTTGATTTCAGTTCCAATTGAATAAACAGTTATGTTCTCATGCCATGCACATTACAAGTGTTGTTATTGTTGTGTAGTTTCCCACACTTATATTCTGTCTATGCTGCTTTGTCTTAAATACATATGATTCGAACTGTATCTATCTTGATTTGGCAACATAAACTAGAATGATATAGACCATACAGTGACCATACTATATAGATATATGTTTGTTTCATGTTGTTATCCTGTCCACCTTACTACTGAACTGGTTTGCCAAAATGAGTTTCATATACTACATTGTAAACCTGAGATGTGTTTGTTTGTTTCTCTTTTAGAACACGAATAAAATATTGGAGAAGAGTACCTTGTTATGCAATGGTAAAGGAAGTAATGCAGATAAGGTTCTAGATAGTGAGACATCTTTGTTGGTCTCCAAGAAAGCTGATAAAAACTATATTGAAGACACTGAGACAACCCCAAAGTCCTGTCTTGATGTAGTGTTCGAGTTACTGGCTACCACTGCTGGCACTAGCTCTTCGAACTCATTGCCTGAATCAGTTCGGCTTCTTGAGTCTCAACTTCAAGTTGAAAGACATCAATCAGATGTTATGCAACAGGAAGCCGAAGGACTGAGGAAGTCCCTGCAGAATTCAGATGCATACTTTCTGGTGCAACAGCAAGCGCTGGAGGACTTAAGCGCCAAACAAGAGAAACTTAATAAGCTTGCTAAGCATATTGCCAGCATTATGGGTACCCAGGATATTGTTTCTTGAGCTCTTCTGAAGTGGTTTCAGTTCTGGACTTGTTTTGCTGTGGCGTTTATATGATGTTGTGTTCCCTATATTTGCACTGGTGGCGAACTTTGATGCCCAGTGGATGTAATATGTGTAATAGCCGTGATAGCCTAGTGTAAGTTGCTTGCTTATTTATTTCCTTGTTATCTTGTTTATTTCTTTGCCTATAGTCAGTGCAATTCTTTTTCTGCGGTTTGCTAGTGGCTGCAATAACCTATTTTTTAAAACTAGGCCACAATAACCATGGGCTAATATTTACTGTAGTGACACTGGGCCTCCTATGGGCCGTAGAAACAGTGGGCCTTCTACGGGCCGTAGAAATAGTGGGCCTTCTACAGGCCGTAGAAACAATGGACCTTCTATGGGTCGTATCATCAATGGGCCTTCTACGGGCCGTATCATCTATGGGCCTTCTACGGGCCGTATCATCAATGGGCCTTATACGGGCCGTATGATCGATTGGCCAAACATGGGCCAAACAGACCGCATTCTGGCCGTAAACGGGCTAGAGTTGGAATCGTCCGTTCATGGGCCGACCATAATGGGCCATCGTTAATAGGCTGTATTTGATGACGCTATGAAAACGGCCCAACGTATTAACGGACCACAAACGGGCCAACTGTAATCACGGGCTGAATTTGGCCCACAAGCAGAAAATGACAGAAACGGGCCGTAAGTAAACGAATGCTGGAAATGATCCCAAGAATAAATGGGCTCTAAGAAGGCCGAATGATAACATGGGCTGGAGACGGCCCAACGGAATAACTGGCCGTTAATGGGTATAAAGTGATACATTGTTCATTACAGGCCAGTTTCACCACGGGCCATTAATGGGTGTAAAGTGATACACTGTTCATTACGGGCTAGTTTCAGCACGGGCCGCTAATGGGCCAAGAGTTACAAAGGGCCTCATATGGGCCGAAAGACATCATGGGCTATACATGGGCCAGAAGTGAAAACGGGCTGGAATCATATTGGACGGCCCAGATGACGCTACTAGGCCTAATTCGGATAGGGCGTAACAGGCCTTGGGTTAGCGGGTTGTAAATGGGCTATATGCGAACAGGACGTTAACCGACTTTCCATGGGCCGGCCCGCCAGCTTTTGACCAAGTCAAATGGGCCGGCCTTTTCACTGGAATGGGCCACTGTTGGGTCGTGCCACGTGTTGACGTATCATAGGCGCCTTCTGTCCAGTGAGTGGATGACATCTGTCCCAACGATGAGCCGACACGTGTTTCCTCTAGCCAATGATGAATTTACACGTGGAAAATCCCCATTGGTCGGGGCTGTTAACGGGTTATCGGATCCAAAACCCGACCCGATAGCTTAACGGTGTTCCGTTACGGTGGATGCCATGTGTCGGTCACCCTTGACGAAAGCACTTCTGTGACGCGCGATTTATTGTCATGGAAGTGGACACTTCCGTGATGATAATTTTGGTAATGTCATGGAACACTTCTACGACAACACAGGTATGACTATCTTGATTCTGTCATAAATTTGTCATGGATGTGCATGCATGACAAAAAAAAGTGACCTACTGTGACAAACACGTATCATCACGGAAGTGTATTTTTTTGTAGTGATCTTGCCTTATCATGACAGTCAGTTTTAGCTTCCTCTACTGAGGTGCTTAGCCCAGATGAACCGGGGCATAACCGCAGTAGTTCTCCCAGTGCTACCTTAGCCGATATAGTGGAACGTAAGGTACCAAAACATGGGAGCCGGGCAAACCCAACTATTGACCCAAGACATGATTCGGAGCTGATGCATATAATGCTATAAGTTCGGGGTGCCGCACTGTCAAAAGTGTTCGAACTTCTCACGTCGTATTATGGGGTAAGCTTAAGCCCCTGGCGTATTGGCCGTACCAGAGTGTACGGGTGCTGAATGTCATGAATGAACATATATATATAATAAGAGAATAGAGAATGCGGTAACAGTCTAGTGCTATGCATTGTTTATTCAAAAAGGTGCATCGTAGCAGAATGATACAAGTAGTGCGATAAGCAAAAAGTAGGACTATTTGACATGTCCCCTCCAAGGGCAAGCTGAGGAATGGTATTTAAAGCAGGTATTTCACTCGTTGTCAGAGACCACCTGGAAGTTCCATGGTGCGACATAGCTTTCTGCCTCCTTGGTTGTTGCATCGTGTGTTCGGCAATCGTATTGCCGGACGGGGTTTCCAGAGATTAAAGTCCTGAAAGAGAGAAAAATAACAAAGTGGGAAGCCCCTAGTGTGGTTAAGCCGCGTCTTGGGGTGTGCCGTAGTCGTGCCCCCCTCCCCACCTGTGTCCATGGTATTTTCAATGCGTAATTATGCACGCGTGGTACGGATTTCGCCATTTGGCTGGGACTGGGGTGGGGGCCGCATTGCTATGCAAGCTCAGAACGTGTCAGGCGGTCCTGTTGCCGATTACTCCGGGCGCGCTTGAAGGTGTCCGGGTCTTTAATCGCCGAACTGGTGGATTGCCTTAAGAGGCTGCTTTGTGCTTCTGCTGCGAGGGCCACAGTGTGCCCCTCTGTGCGGAGAGAGCGCTTTGTGTTTCCATTGACTGTGATGACCCCCGAGGTCCTGGCATCTTGAGCTTGAGATATGCATAGTGCGGTACGGCGTTGAATCTCGTGAATGCGGTTCGCCCGAGCAGTGCATGATAGCCACTGCGGAACGGGACTATATCGAAGATTAACTCCTTGCTTCAGAAGTTATCCGGGGATCCGAAGACCACTTCCGGTGTGACTGAGCCTGTACAATGGGCCTCTACACCTGGTATGACGCCTTTGAAGGTCGTTTTTGTGGGTTTGATCCTTGAGGGGTCTATACCCATTTTGCGCACTGTGTCTTGATAAAGCAGGTTCAGGCTGCTGCCACCGTCCATAAGGACTCGAGTGAGGTGAAATCCGTCGATGATTGGGTCTAGGACCAGTGCGGCGAATCCGCCATACGGATACTAGTGGGGTGGTCCCTGCGATCGAAGGTGATCGGACAGGAGGACCATGGGTTGAACTTTGGGGCAACTGGCTCCAACGCATATACGTCCCTTAACGCACTCTTCCACTCCCTCTTGGGGATGTGGGTTGCGTATATCATGTTCACCGTCCGCACTTGTGGGGGGAACCTCTTCTGTCCTCCGGTGTTCGGCTGCCGGGGCTCTTCCTCGTCATCGCTATGTAGCCCCTTGTCTTTGTTTTTGGCGTTTAACTTGTCGGCCTGCTTGAACACCCAACATTCCATGTTGGTGTGGTTGGCTGGCTTGTCGGGGTGCCATGTATTTGGCACGAGCGATCGAGTATACGGTCCAAACTAGACGGACCCGGAGTGCTTCTTTTGAATGGCTTTTTCCGCTGGCCGGGTTTAGAGCCTCTGAATCCGGCATTGACTGTTGTATCTTCGGTATTGTCGCTGTTGACGTGGCGCTTATGTTTGTTGCGACGTGACCTGCCATTGCAATCCTTGGTATCTGAAGTGCCGTGGTTCTTTGATATGTTATTGCTGCGAGCCAGCCAACTGTCTTCTCCCGCACAAAAGCGGGTTATGAGTGTCGTGAGGGCTGCCATAGATTTCAGCTTTTCCTGGCCAAGGTGCCGGGCGAGCCACTCGTCGCGGATGTTGTGCTTAAAGGCTGCTAGGGCCTCTGCATCCAGACAGTCGACAATTTGATTTTTCTTTGTCAGGAACCGTGTCCAGAATTGCCTAGCCGATTCCTCTGGTTGCTGAATTATGTGGCTCAAGTCATCGGCATCTGGTGGTCACACATAAGTGCCCTGGAAGTTATCGAGGAATGCGGCTTCCAGATCTTCCCAACAGCCAATGGATTCTACTGGCAGGCTGTTGAGCCAATGCCGAGCTGGTCCATTGAGCTTGAGTGGGAGGTATTTGATGGCGTGTAGATCATCACCGCGGGCCATGTGGATGTGCAGGAGGAAGTCCTCGATCCACACTGCAGGATCTGTTATGCCGTCATATGATTCGATACTTACGGGTTTGAAATCCTCTGGGATTTGGTGGTCCATTACTTCGTTTGTGAAGCATATGGGGTGTGTGGCGCCTCTGTAGTGGGCTATGTCGCGACGCAGCTTGAATGATTCTTGTCCGCTGTGTTCGGCCTGGCCGGATTTACTTTTACTGTATCCGGCGTGACGGTTATCGTCTCGCGTAGTGGCGCGCCCTCGTGATAATCTTGTGTGTTTTGCTTTGTCCTCCAATACGACTGGCAGGTCTAGCATGTTTCCCCATGCCTTGTCATTTTTATTTGAGTGGCGTCGGGGTGCGGGCTGATTTTTTGTCTGAAATGCCTCTCTGTCGCGGCCACGAGGTGGCCGATCAGCCTCGTCATATGCTGGAGATGTAGGTTTTATTGCTTCCTCCTCTAGTCGGGGTAGCAACCTGCGCTTTGGGTAACTCTTGGAGGGGAGTTCGAGTTCATATTCCTCGGCCGCAAGGACTTCAGTGTTGGGGAACGCAGTAATTTCAAAAAATTTCCTACGCACACGCAAGATCATGGTGATGCATAGCAACGAGAGGGGAGAGTGTTGTCTACGTACCAACGCAGACCGACTGCGGAAGCGATCACACAACGTAGAGGAAGTAGTCGTACGTCTTCTTCCCGATCCGACCGATCCAAGCACCGTTACTCCGGCACTTCCGAGTTCTTAGCACATGTTCAGCTCGATGACGTTCCTCGGGCTCCGATCCAGCAAAGCGTCGAGGAAGAGTTCCGTCAGCACGACGGCGTGGTGACGATCTTGATGTACTACCGACGCAGGGCTTCGCCTAAGCACTGTAACGGTATGATCGAGGTGGAATTTGGTGGCAGGGGGCACCGCACACGGCTAAGGAGCGATTAACTTGTGTGTCTTGGGGTGCCCCCTACCCCCGTATATAAAGGCCAGGGGCAGGGGGTTCGGCCGGCCAGGTGGGAGGCGCAGGGAGGAGTCCTACTCCCACCGGGAGTAGGACTCCTTTCCCCCAATCCTATTCCAACTAGGATTCTTGGGGAAGAAGGAGAAAGAGGGGGCCGGCCCACCTCTCCTAGTCCTATTAGGACTTGGGAAAGGTGGGGGGCGCCGGCCAGGTGTGGGCTGCCTCTTCTCTCTTTTCCACTAAGGCCCAATAGGCCCATTTACCTCCCGGGGGGTTCCGGTAACCCTCCCGGTAATCCGGAAAAATCCCGATTTCACCCGGAACGCTTCCGGTGCCCAAACATAGGCTTCCAATATATCAATCTTTACGTCTCGACCTTTTCGAGACTCCTCGTCATGTCCGTGATCTCATCCGGGACTCCGAACAACCTTCGGTACATCAAAATGCATAAACTCATAATAACTGTCATCGTAACGTTAAGCGTGCGGACCCTACGGTTCGAGAACAATGTAGACATGGCCGAGACATGTCTCCGGTCAATAACCAATAGCGGGACCTGGATGCCCATATTGGCTCCTACATATTCTACGAAGATCTTTTATCGGTCAGACCGCATAACAACATACGTTGTTCCCTTTGTCATCGGTATGTTACTTGCCCGAGATTCGATCGTCGGTATCCAATACCTAGTTCAATCTCGTTACTGGCAAGTCTCTTTACTCGTTCCGTAATACATCATCTCATAACTAACATCTTAGTTATTATGCTTGCAAGGCTTATGTGATGTGTATTACCGAGAGGGCCCAGAGATACCTCTCCGACAATCAGAGTGACAAAACCTAATCTCGAAATACGCCAACCCAACATCTACCATTGGAGACACCTGTAGTACTCCTTTATAATCACCCAGTTACGTTGTGACGTTTGGTAGTACCCAAAGTGTTCCTCCGGTAAACGGGAGTTGCATAATCTCATAGTTATAGGAACATGTATAAGTCATGAATAAAGCAATAGCAACATACTAAACGATCGGGTGCTAAGCTAATGGAATGGGTCATGTCAATCAGATCATTCAACTAATGATGTGACCTCGTTAATCAAATAACAACTCTTTGTTCATGGTTAGGAAACATAACCATCTTTGATTAACGAGCTAGTCTAGTAGAGGCATACTAGTGACACTCTGTTGGTCTATGTATTCACACATGTATTATGTTTCCGGTTAATACAATTCTAACATGAATAATAAACATTTATCATGATATAAGGAAATAAATAATAACTTTATTATTGCCTCTAGGGCATATTTCCTTCAGTCTCCCACTTGCACTAGAGTCAATAATCTAGATTATACAGTAATGATCCTTACACCCATGGAGTCTTGGTGCTGATCATGTTTTGCTCGTGGAAGAGGCTTAGTCAACGGGTCTGCAACATTCAGATCCGTATGTATCTTGCAAATCTCTATGTCTCCCACCTGGACTAAATCCCGGATGGAGTTGAAGCGTCTTTTGATGTGTTTGGTTCCTTTGTGAAATCTGGATTCCTTTGCCAGGGCAATTGCACCAGTATTGTCACAGAAGATTTTCATTGGACCCGATGCACTAGGTATGACACCTAGATCGGATATGAACTCCTTCATCCAGACTCCTTCGTTCGCTGCTTCCGAAGCAGCTATGTACTCCGCTTCACATGTAGATCCCGCTACGATGCTTTGTTTAGAACTGCACCAACTGACAGCTCCACCGTTTAAAGTAAACACGTATCCGGTTTGCGATTTAGAATCGTCCGGATCAGTGTCAAAGCTTGCATCAACGTAACCTCTTACGGTGAGCTCTTTGTCACCTCCATATACGAGAAACATATCCTTAGTCCTTTTCAGGTATTTCAGGATGTTCTTGACCGCTGTCCAGTGATCCACCCCTGGATTACTTTGGTACCTCCCTGCTAAACTTATAGCAAGGCACACATCAGGTCTGGTACACAGCATTGCATACATGATAGAGCCTATGGCTGAAGCATAGGGAACATCTTTCATTTTCTCTCTATCTTCTGCAGTGGTCGGGCATTGAGTCTGACTCAACTTCACACCTTGCAATACAGGCAAGAATCCTTTCTTTGCTTGCTCCATTTTGAACTTCTTCAAAATCTTGTCAAGGTATGTGTTTTGTGAAAGTCCAATTAAGCGTTTTGATCTATCTCTATAGATCTTTATGCCTAATATGTAAGCAGCTTCCCCGAGGTCTTTCATCGAAAAACTTTTATTCAAGTATCCCTTTATGCTATCCAGAAATTCTATATCATTTCCAATGAGTAATATGTCATCCACATATAATATCAGAAATGCTACAGAGCTCCCACTCACTTTCTTGTAAATACAGGCTTCTCCAAAAGTCTGTATAAACCCAAATGCTTTGATCACACTATCAAAGCGTTTATTCCAACTCCGAGATGCTTGCACCAGTCCATAGATGGATCGCTGGAGTTTGCACACTTTGTTAGTTCCCTTTGGATCGACAAAACCTTCTGGTTGCATCATATACAACTCTTCTTCCAGAAATCCATTCAGGAATGCGGTTTTTACATCCATTTGCCAAATTTCATAATCATAAAATGCGGCAATTGCTAACATGATTCTGACAGACTTAAGCATCGCTACCGGTGAGAAAGTCTCATCGTAGTCAACTCCTTGAACTTGTCGAAAACCTTTTGCGACAAGTCGAGCTTTGTAGACAGTAACATTACCATCAGCGTCAGTCTTTTTCTTAAAGATCCATTTATTCTCAATTGCTTGCCGATCATCGGGCAAGTCAACCAAAGTCCATACTTTGTTCTCATACATGGATCCCATCTCAGATTTCATGGCTTCAAGCCATTTTGCAGAATCTGGGCTCACCATCGCTTCTTCATAGTTCGTAGGTTCATCATGATCTAGTAGCATGACTTCCAGAACAGGATTACCGTACCACTCTGGTGCGGATCTTACTCTGGTTGATCTACGAGGTATAGTAGTATCTTGATCTAAAGTTTCATGATCATCATCATTAACTTCCTCTCTTATGGGTGTAGGTCTCACAGAAACAGTTTTCTGTGATGTACTATTTCCCAATAATGGAGTAGGTACAGTTACCTCGTCAAGTTCTACTTTCCTCCCACTTACTTCTTTCGAGAGAAACTCCTTCTCAAGAAAGTTTCCGAATTTAGCAACAAAAGTCTTGCCTTCGGATCTGTGATAGAAGGTGTATCCAATAGTTTCCTTTGGATATCCTATGAAGACACACTTCTCCGATTTGGGTTCGAGCTTATCAGGTTGAAGCTTTTTCACATAAGCATCGCAGCCCCAAACTTTAAGAAACGACAACTTTGGTTTCTTGCCAAACCATAGTTCATAAGGCGTCGTCTCAACGGATTTAGATGGTGCCCTATTTAACGTGAATGCGGCCGTCTCTAAAGCATAACCCCAAAATGATAGCGGTAAATCAGTAAGAGACATCATAGATCGCACCATATCTAGTAAAGTACGATTACGACGTTCGGACACACCATTACGTTGTGGTGTTCCGGGTGGCGTGAGTTGCGAAACTATTCCACAATTTTTCAAATGTACACCAAACTCGTAACTCAAATATTCTCCTCCACGATCAGATCGTAGAAATTTTATTTTCTTGTTATGATGATTTTCAACTTCACTCTGAATTTCCTTGAACTTTTCAAATGTTTCAGACTTATGTTTCATTAAGTAGATATACCCATATCTGCTTAAGTCATCTGTGAAGGTGAGAAAATAACGATATCCGCCACAAGCCTCAATATTCATCGGACCACATACATCGGTATGTATGATTTCCAATAAATCTGTTGCTCTCTCCATAGTACCGGAGAACGGTGTTTTAGTCATCTTGCCCATGAGGCACGGTTCGCAAGTACCAAGTGATTCATAATCAAGTGGTTCCAAAAGCCCATCAGTATGGAGTTTCTTCATACGCTTTACACCGATATGACCTAAACGGCAGTGCCACAAATAAGTTGCACTATCATTATCAACTCTGCATCTTTTGGCTTCAACATTATGAATATGTGTATTACTACTATCGAGATTCAATAAGAATAGACCATTTTTCAAGGGTGCATGACCATAAAAGATATTACTCATATAAATAGAACAACCATTATTCTCTGATTTAAATGAATAACCGTCTCGCATCAAACAAGATCCAGATATAATGTTCATGCTCAACGCTGGCACCAAATAACAATTATTTAGGTCTAATATTAATCCCGAAGGTAGATGTAGAGGTAGCGTGCCGACCGCGATCACATCGACTTTGGAACCGTTTCCCACGCGCATCGTCACCTCGTCCTTTGCTAGTGTCCGCTTATTCTGTAGTCCCTGTTTCGAGTTGCAAATATTAGCAACAGAACCAGTATCAAATACCCAGGTGCTACTGCGAGCATTAGTAAGGTACACATCAATAACATGTATATCACATATACCTTTGTTCACCTTGCCATCCTTCTTATCCGCCAAATACTTGGGGCAGTTCCGCTTCCAGTGACCAGTCTGCTTGCAGTAGAAGCATTCAGTTTCAGGCTTAGGTCCAGACTTGGGTTTCTTCTCTTGAGCAGCAACTTGCTTGCCGTTCTTTTTGAAGTTCCCTTTCTTCTTCCCTTTGCCCTTTTTCTTGAAACTAGTGGTTTTGTTAACCATCAACACTTGATGCTCCTTCTTGATTTCTACCTCCGCAGCTTTCAGCATAGCGAAGAGCTCGGGAATAGTCTTGTTCATCCCTTGCATATTATAGTTCATCACAAAGCTCTTGTAGCTTGGTGGCAGTGATTGGAGAATTCTGTCAATGACGCAATCATCCGGAAGTGTAACTCCCAATTGAATCAAGTGATTATTATACCCAGACATTTTGAGTACATGCTCACTGACAGAACTGTTCTCCTCCATCTTGCAGCTATAGAACTTATTGGAGACTTCATATCTCTCAATCCGGGCATTTGCTTGAAATATTAACTTCAACTCCTGGAACATCTCATATGCTCCATGACATTCAAAACGTCGTTGAAGTCCCGGTTCTAAGCCGTAAAGCATGGCACACTGAACTATTGAGTAGTCATCAGCTTTGCTCTGCCAGACGTTCATAACTTCTGGCGTTGCTCTTGCAGCAGGCCTGGCACTTAGCGGTGCTTCCAGGACGTAATTCTTCTGTGCAGCAATGAGGATAATCCTCAGGTTACGGACCCAGTCCGTGTAATTGCTACCATCATCTTTCAACTTAGCTTTCTCAAGGAACGCATTAAAATTCAACGGAACAACAGCACGAGCCATCTATCTACAATCAACATAAACAAGCAAGATACTATCAGGTACTAAGTTCATGATAATTTTTAAGTTCAGTTAATTTACTTAAGAACTCCCACTTAGATAGACATCCCTCTTATCCTCTAAGTGATTACGTGATCCAAATCAACTAAACCATAACCGATCATCACGTGAAATGGAGTAGTTTTCAATGGTGAACATCAATATGTTGATCATATCTACTATATGATTCACGCTCGACCTTTCGGTCTCCGTGTTCCGAGGCCATATCTGTATATGCTTGGCTCGTCAAGTATAACCTGAGTATTCTGCGTGTGCAACTGTTTTGCACCCGTTGTATTTGAACGTAGAGCCTATCACACCCGATCATCACGTGGTGTCTCAGCACGAAGAACTTTTGCAATGGTGCATACTCAGGGAGAACACTTCTTGATAATTTAGTGAGAGATCATCTTATAATGCTACCGTCAATCAAAGCAAGATAAGATGCATAAAAGGATAAACATCACATGCAATCAATATAAGTGATATGATATGGCCATCATCATCTTGTGCTTTGTGATCTCCATCTCCGAAGCATCGTCATGATCACCATCGTCACCGGCGCGACACCTTGATCTCCATCGTAGCATCGTTGTCGTCTCGCCAATCTTTATGCTTCCACGACTATCACTACCGCTTAGTAATAAAGTAAAGCATTACATCGCGATTGCATTGCATACAATAAAGCGACACCATATGGCTCCTGCCAGTTGCCGATAACTCGGTTACAAAACATGATCATCTCATACAATAAAATCAGCATCATGCTTTGACCATATCACATCACAACATGCCCTGCAAAAACAAGTTAGACGTCCTCTACTTTGTTGTTGCAAGTTTTACGTGGCTGCTACGGGTTTAAGCAAGAACTCATCTCACCTACGCATCAAAACCACAACGATAGTTCGTCAAATAGACTCCGTTTTAACCTTCTCAAGGACCGGGCGTAGTCACACTTGGTTCAACTAAAGTTGGAGAGACAGTCTTCCGCAAGCCATCTGTGTGCATAGCACGTCGAGGGAACCGGTCTCGCGTAAGAGTACGCGTAAGGTTGGTCCGGATCGTCTCGTCCAACAATACCGCCGAACCAAAGTATGACATGCTGGTAGGCAGTATGACTTGTATCGCCCACAACTCACTTGTGTTCTACTCGTGCATATAACATCAAACCATAAAAACCAGGCTCGGATGCCACTGTTGGGGAACGCAGTAATTTCAAAAAATTTCCTACGCACACGCAAGATCATGGTGATGCATAGCAACGAGAGGGGAGAGTGTTGTCTACGTACCAACGCAGACCGACTGCGGAAGCGATCACACAACATAGAGGAAGTAGTCGTACGTCTTCTTCCCGATCCGACCGATCCAAGCACCGTTACTCCGGCACTTCCGAGTTCTTAGCACACGTTCAGCTCGATGACGTTCCTCGGGCTCCGATCCAGCAAAGCGTCGAGGAAGAGTTCCGTCAGCACGACGGCGTGGTGACGATCTTGATGTACTACCGACGCAGGGCTTCGCCTAAGCACTGTAACGGTATGATCGAGGTGGAATTTGGTGGCAGGGGGCACCGCACACGGCTAAGGAGCGATTAACTTGTGTGTCTTGGGGTGCCCCTGCCCCCGTATATAAAGGCCAGGGGCAGGGGGTTCGGCCGGCCAGGTGGGAGGCGCAGGGAGGAGTCCTACTCCCACCGGGAGTAGGACTCCTTTCCCCCAATCCTATTCCAACTAGGATTCTTGGGGAAGAAGGAGAAAGAGGGGGCCGGCCCACCTCTCCTAGTCCTATTAGGACTTGGGAAAGGTGGGGGGCGCCGGCCAGGTGTGGGCTGCCTCTTCTCTCTTTTCCACTAAGGCCCAATAGGCCCATTTACCTCCCGGGGGGTTCCGGTAACCCTCCCGGTAATCCGGAAAAATCCCGATTTCACCCGGAACGCTTCCGGTGCCCAAACATAGGCTTCCAATATATCAATCTTTACGTCTCGACCTTTTCGAGACTCCTCGTCATGTCCGTGATCTCATCCGGGACTCCAAACAACCTTCGGTACATCAAAATGCATAAACTCATAATAACTGTCATCGTAACGTTAAGCGTGCGGACCCTACGGTTCGAGAACAATGTAGACATGGCCGAGACACGTCTCCGGTCAATAACCAATAGCGGGACCTGGATGCCCATATTGGCTCCTACATATTCTACGAAGATCTTTTATCGGTCAGACCGCATAACAACATACGTTGTTCCCTTTGTCATCGGTATGTTACTTGCCCGAGATTCGATCGTCGGTATCCAATACCTAGTTCAATCTCGTTACTGGCAAGTCTCTTTACTCGTTCCGTAATACATCATCTCATAACTAACATCTTAGTTATTATGCTTGCAAGGCTTATGTGATGTGTATTACCGAGAGGGCCCAGAGATACCTCTCCGACAATCAGAGTGACAAAACCTAATCTCAAAATACGCCAACCCAACATCTACCATTGGAGACACCTGTAGTACTCCTTTATAATCACCCAGTTACGTTGTGACGTTTGGTAGTACCCAAAGTGTTCCTCCGGTAAACGGGAGTTGCATAATCTCATAGTTATAGGAACATGTATAAGTCATGAATAAAGCAATAGCAACATACTAAACGATCGGGTGCTAAGCTAATGGAATGGGTCATGTCAATCAGATCATTCAACTAATGATGTGACCTCGTTAATCAAATAACAACTCTTTGTTCATGGTTAGGAAACATAACCATCTTTGATTAACGAGCTAGTCTAGTAGAGGCATACTAGTGACACTCTGTTGGTCTATGTATTCACACATGTATTATGTTTCCGGTTAATACAATTCTAACATGAATAATAAACATTTATCATGATATAAGGAAATAAATAATAACTTTATTATTGCCTCTAGGGCATATTTCCTTCATTCAGTCCATCTGTAAGCTAGCAAATCTTGATCAGCTTGAAGCTACTGCTGCTTTTTCTTAAGGCTATTTGTTGTGGCTATAAGCCTGCGCTTGAAGCGCTCTTGTTTGGCGGGATCCTCTGGCTCGACAAATTCGTCATCGTCGAGGCTTGCCTCGTCTTCGGAGGGAGGCATGTAATTATCATCCTCTGCCTCTCCATCTGCCGCTCTCTCGGGAGGGCTTGCTTCTCCATCCTCCTGCTCTAAATCTTGCTGGAGGGGATTGTTGTCATCTTCGGCACTGTCCGGAGTGCTATTATCTCCTGTGCCGGTGTCACCGCTTTTGCTTTGGCGAGACTTAGAGCGGCGCCGCTGACGTTGGCGCTTGGGTTGCTTCTTGGAGGGGTCATCCTCTGCTGTCTCGTCGCCATTGCCTTCTTTGGGTGTGTCCACCATGTATATATCATATGATGAGGTGGATGTCCATTGCCCTGTGGGCAGTCGTTCTTCTTTGTCTCCTGCATCGTCGTCCATACCGTCGATGTCTTCGGAATCGAAGTCAAGCATGTCGGTTAAATTGTCGACGGTGGCTACAAAGTGGGTGGTGGGTGGGCGGCGAATTTCTTCGTCATCCGCATCCCAATCCTGCCGAACATAGTTCGGCCAGGACTCTCCTGACAGAGAGAGAGACCTTAGTGAGTTCAGTATGTCACCAAAGGGCGAGTGCTGAAAGATATCCGCGGAGGTGAACTCCATGATCGGTGCCCAGTCGGATTCGATAGGCAAGGGCGCAGGCGGTTCGGAGTCCGTGGCCGGGGAAGAATCCGGTAGTTCGGCGTCACGGCTCCCGTGAAGGGTAAGGTCGATATTCGGCTCGATCGCCGCTGAGAATACGGCCTCCGTGGCGGGGTCTATTGACCTGTCCATGGATGGCACTATTGGCTCCAAATTGAGGGTCGGAGCGGTTACCGGCGCGTTCTCCTGAACACTGTCCGATGGCAGAGCTAAATCATGCTCATCATGACTGTGCGGCGCACTCGGCAGGGGCTCGAATCCGTCAAAGATCAAGTCTCCACGGATGTCAGCCGTGTAGTTTAAGCTTCCAAACCTAACCTGGTGGCCAGGGGCGTAACTCTCGATCTACTCCAGATGGCCAAGCGAGTTGGCCCGCAGAGCGAAGCCGCCAAATACAAAGATCTGCCCGGGGAGAAAAGTCTCACCCTGGACTGCATCGCTATCGATGATCGAAGGAGCCATCAAGCCTAACGGCGACAACACAGAGGAACTCTCAATGAAAGCACCAATGTCGGTGTCAAAACCGGTGGATCTCGGGTAGGGCGTCCCGAACTGTGCGTCTAAGGCGAATGGTAATAGGAGGCAGGGGACACGATGTTTTACCCAGGTTCGGGCCCTCTTGATGGAGGTAAAACCCTACATCCTGCTTGATTATTCCCCCTCCTGGAGTTCATCTACTACTAGATCAGAGAGGCTAAACCCTAGAAGCTAGCCTATGGTATGATTGTCTGTTGTCCTACGGACTAAAACCCTCTGGTTTATATAGACACCGGAGGGGGGCTAGGGTTACACAAGGTCGGTTACAAAGGAGGAGATATGCATATCTGTATTGCCTAGCTTGCCTTCCATGCCAAGTAGAGTCCCATCCGGACACGGGACGAAGTCTTCAATCTCGTATCTTCATAGTCCAACAGTCCGGCCAAAGGATATAGTCTGGCTGTCCGGAGACCCCCTAATCCAGGACTCCCTCACTAACCATAGCATGAAACATATGGATCCAAATCAGCCCCTTACGAAGCAATGCATAAACTAGGGTTTAAGCTTCTGTCACTCTAGCAACCCATCATCTACTTATTACTCCCCAATGCCTTCCTCTAGGCCCAAACAATGGTGAAGTTTCATGTAGTCGACGTTCACATGACACCACTAGAGGGATGACAACATACATCTCATCAAAATATCGAACGAATACCAAATTCACATGACTACTAATAGCAAGACTTCTCCCATGTCCTCAGGAACAAACGTAACTACTCACAAAGCATATTCATGTTCATAATTAGAGGGGTATTAATATGCATATAGGATCTGAACATATGATCTTCCACCAAATAAACCAACTAGCATCAACAACAATGAGTAATTAACACTACTAGCAACCTACTAGCACCAATCCCGGACTTGGAGACAAGAATTGGATACAAGAGATGAACTAGGGTTTTGAGAGGAGATGGTGCTGATGAAGATGTTGATGGAGATTGCCCTCTCCCGATGAGAGGAGCGTTGGTGATGACGATGGCGATGATTTCCCCCTCCTGGAGGGAAGTTTCCCCGGCAGAACAGCTCCGCCAGAGCCCTAGATTGGTTTCGCCATGGTTCCGCCTCGTGGCGGCGGAGTTTCGTCCGAGAAGATGGCTTCTTATTTTTTTCTCATCGAAAGACTTCATATAGCAGAAGATGGCCACCGGAGGGCCACCAGGGGGCCCACGAGGTAGGGGGCGCGCCCAGGGGGGTAGGGCGCGCCCCCCGCCCTCGTGGGCAGGGTGTGGCCCCCCTGGCGAACTTCTTCCGCTGAGTATTTTTTATATATTCTGAAAACGTCTTCCATGAAGTTTCAGGACTTTTGGAGCTGTGCAGAATAGGTTTGTAATATTTGCTCCTTTTCCAGCCCAGAATCCCAGCTGCCGGCAGTCTCCCTCTTTATGCAAACCTTGTAGAATAAGAAAGAATAGGCATAAGTATTGTGACATAATGTGTAATAATAGCCCATAATGCAATAAATATCGATATAAAAGTATGATGCAAAATGGACGTATCAGAACCTCATTGAGTCGAGTCGTCAGGGACTCGAGGTCATTTTGAAGCGTTGCCCTTGGCCAAAGTGATGTATCAATGCACGACACTGCCACCTTCAGGCGAGCAAGATAGCTCGTAACGCTGGCAACACGAGATTCCAGTCCGAGCACGTTCATGGCAGCCTCATCGCCGATAGGAGAAAGGATGGGGTCCAAGCCTATCTCGATGTGTCCAGTTTCTTCTTTGAAGTTTTGGCAGAATTCTGCAGATTCAAAGAATTAATGAGTCGACTGGTTCATGGTGACATGCAAACTGTAAATCAGTCGGATAAATAAAAGTACCTTCGAGCATAAGGAAGAGCTTCTTGACGAGTGCTTTCAGATAAGCTTCCAGGTTGTTTCACCTGCGAGACATGCTTTCCAGCTGCTCGTTCAGAGTCACTATATCTTTCTTCAGATGAGTCGCCTCTCGGTTGGACTCGGTAAGAGACGTCTTCAGCTTGGTGATTTCCTCCTCTAGCGCACTGACCGAAGCCAGCTTCTTGTCACCCAGTGCAGTCTTCTCCTCGGCCTCCTTTTGCGCAGCTGCAAGATTGAGGTCCTTCTTCGCCAGAGCCTGCCTCATTTTTTCTAAAAGATATACACTTGGGTCCGACAGAAGAACGAATAGATAATTGAGGGATGGTCAAAATAAACAGTCGACAGATCGTTACCTTCCGTACCAGCCACTTCATCTTTAGCCTTTTTCAAGTTCTGATGGGCCAGCTTCAAGTTAAGGTTGAGTTGTCTCTGCTTTTCCTCGAATTCAACGAACTTGGAGATAAGCGCACAGGATTTCTACAATTAGTAAAAGACATGTCAATGGACAAGATCAAAGATCATTTGCTTCCAAGTGAATAAAACTTTAAGACTACTACAGAATCAAACATTCTACAGTAGTCTCGAGGACTACACCCAGTGTATGCACTTGCCGTGCCCCCACTGGTTCAGATTCCACTCGACATGGTCCGCCCACGCTGAGTGGAAGAAGAAGAAAAAAAGAAGAGAGAAAGACATGCTCAGACCCCAACCGACTGCCAGCAGTCGACTGCGGTCTTGGGGACTACACCCAGTGGGTGCACTTAGCGTGCCCCCACTAGTTCAGATTCCACTTGACATGGTCCGCCCAGACCGAGTGGAAGAGTGAAACAATAAAGATGTCAAACACCCACTAGGTGCACAGATGCGAAGTGCACAATGACAAGAAATTGCACGGAGAAAGGTTTTCAGGTAGCATATCCTAACAGAACAAACAACAAGATAAGAGTTCCATCGGAAGCCAACTTACCTGGACATTGGCTCGAAGGATCGCGCTGGAGTCGTAAGCAGCCTGACTATTTTCATGCACCACCTTCACTCGCTCCGACATTATGCCAGCTTGGCGAATGGCTTCTGCAGCGGCGTCCGCCTGGCTTTCTGGAACGTGATGAGTGGTGAAGAATGGGATTGATGGTGCAGATGCAGCAGCTTGAAGTTCCGAGGCATGAAGCTGGACGGTTGAAGCAAACACTGGTACAGTCAACGATGTGGGGCATTCACTCGATACTGGATCAGCGAAAGTAACAGAAGCCCGAGTCACATCTTCAGGCTGTTGAATCGCCGGCTCTGCCGCCAACACCGATTGGGATGTCTTGCCAGTTGATGCCTTCTTGTTCCTCCTGGGGCTCAGCGGCACGTCCTTGTCGTCGTCTGGAAGTTCAATGACATTGGGAGGAGCTGCAAAAAGAACCAATTGCCAGAATTTAACCGACCGACAAAACGGCCGAGTAACTAGGGACAAGATTACGAGAGTTGTACCCGGGTTGGAAGTGACTGCATCTTCCATTTCTTCATCTTCATACTTGTGGGTGGAAGTCCCAGAGGTAGCAGCACTGCAAATTTCAAGATTCAGTCGGTCATGTCTATCACGTTGGGTCGACCAAAACTCGATTCGTACTAAACCAAGAAATCAGGTCCGACTATTACCCGGAAACAATAGGAATGGCCACTTTGATCTTGGGCAAGGCCTTCTGCGGTTTTGACAACGCAGCTTTCGGGTGTTTCGGCGCCTTCTTAGTCGGCGCTGGAGACGGTGCAGCTTTCGGTTGCTTCGGTGCCTTCTCAGTCGGCACTGGAGAAGACGTCCAAGGGTGCTTTGACGACTACCCAGTCGGCGCGGCCGCTTTGTCATGGATGCTTGCCGAGTCGTGAGTGTGCTTGGATCGCCTTTCCCTACGGGGAGGTGAGTCAACCTCTTTTTCATCACTCAGGTCGTCACTCTCCTCGTCCTCCACTTCATCAAAGTGCCACTCGCTGCTCTTGCCTCCGCTCGCCTCCCCCTCCGGATCCTGCTCCTGCTCTCCGTTGGGCATCGAGTACATCTCAAGAAGGGCCTAAAAGACAACAAGCGAGGCAAAAATTAGTCGGTCGACAACAAGCAGTTACATAATAAATCAAGAGAACACTCGGCAATTTAGAGTTGGACCTTTTCTGGTTGGCACGAGTTGTCGAGTGGAGGGACTCTCCTAGACCCCCTGGGTTATCTTTGTTGCCAGTGATACCCCTCAGCCACTTCTCCACCGTATCCTCGTCGACCTCTTCTGGGTGGATCCGAGTGGAATCCTCAATGCCCGAATACATCCACATCAAATGGTCACGAGCTTGAAGCAGCTGAATGCGTCTCTTAAGGAAGACCTCCAACAGATCCATGCCAGCCACGCCATCACGGACGAGTTGGACCACCCGCTCGACCAGCACCTTCACCTCCGTTTTCTCCTCTGAGGTCACTTTCAAGGCGGAGGGCTTCTCGACTCAAGCCATGGAAAAGGGGGGAAGTTTGGTCGACTGACCTGGAGTCGGCTGGTCTTTGCAATAGAACCAGGTCGACTGCCACCCTCGAACTGACTCGGGAAGGATCATGGCTGGGAAAGTGCTTTTACCTCTCATTTGAATCCCAAGATCCCCACACATCTGGATCACGTGTGTCCTCTCATCACTCGGGTTGGTCTTCTTGACCGACTGAGAACGACACGTGAAAATGTGCTTGAAGAGGCCCCAGTGTGGTCTACAACCCAAGAAATTCTCGCACATGGACACAAAGGCAGCGAGGTACACGATGGTGTTGGGGGAAAAGTGGTGGAGTTGTGCCCCAAAGAAGTTCAAGAAGCCTCGGAAAAAAGGACGGGGAGGCAAAGAAAACCCACGGTCAACATGAGTGGCGAGGAGAACGCACTCACCCTCCTGCGGCCGTGGCTCGGTCTCATCCTCCAGGAGCCGCGCTGACTTGTGGGGAATTAGACCCCCCTCGGATAGATTGTCGATGTCGTCCTGACTAATCGTCGACCGAATCCAATCGCCCTGGATCCAGCCGCGCGGCAGGCCAGACCTCAACGAAGATTTGCCCCGGCTAGACTTCTTCCCCTTCGCCGTTGCCTTCTTCGCGCGCTCCAAGGCCACCGTCTTCTCCTTCCCCATTGCAGCGGGCAGAGCTCGAACAGAGCGGCGGCGCCGGGAGCAGAGGTGTATGTGGCGAAGAAAATGGGGAAGAAAGAGGAAGAATGGGAACGCTGTCCAAAAAACCCCAATCCAGCACCTTATATGGGGTCGTTTTCGAGTGGCTGACCCGTGGGTCCACGCGATCCTATCAAATCCTGCAAAAATCACGCGCGCGATACATGGCAAAAAAGGTGGCGCAGTGATCAAGGTGTGTAAGTGCATCTAGTGCCCTTTAGTGATTTTGGTGTATTGAAGACTTATAGGTTAAGGGACTAATGCGTGTGTGAGTGTACAGAGGTCTATAAGTCTATGAGGAGTTTGATATTTACAGGAAAAGTCAACCCCTAAAAATGAATATCTTCGACTGAAGATTTTGGTATTTCTGAAGACTTTGAAAGTGAAGAAATTGGTGTGTCCATGAAGACTTGATATTCATGCGAGGAATATGAAGCTTGAAGACTTTCGTTTTCATAGTGAGGGAGTCCTGGATTAGGGGGTGTTCGGGTAGCCGGACTATACCTTCAGCCAGACTCCAGGACTATGAAGATACAAGATTGAAGACTTCGTCCCATGTCCGGATGGGACTTTCCTTGGTGTGGAAGGCAAGCTTGGCGATGCGGATATTCAAGATCTCCTACCATTGTAACTGACTTTGTGTAACCCTAACCCTCTCCGATGTCTATATAAATCGGAGGGTTTTAGTCCGTAGGACAACTTCATCATACAACAATCATACCATAGGCTAGCTTTTAGGGTTTAGCCTCCTTGATCTCGTGGTAGATCTACTCTTGTACTACCCATATCATCAATATTAATCAAGCAGGACGTAGGGTTTTACCTCCATCAAGAGGGCCCGAACCTGGGTAAAACATCGTGTTCCTTGCCTCCTGTTACCATCCAGCCTAGATGCACAGTTCGGGACCCCCTACCCGAGATCCGCCGGTTTTGACACCGACATTGGTGCTTTCATTGAGAGTTCCTCTGTGTCGTCGCTTTTAGGCCAGATGGCTCCTTCGATCATCAACAACGATGCAGTCCAGGGTGAGACTTTTCTCCCCGGACAGATCTTCGTCTTCGGCGGCTTCGCACTGCGGGCCAATTTGCTTGGCCACCTTGAGCAGATCGAAAGCTACGCCCCTGGCCAGCAGGTCAGCTCTAGAAGCCTAAACTACATGGCTGACATCCGCGGGGACTTGATCTTCGACGGATTCGAGCCACAGCCAAGCGCACAGCACTATCTCGATGGGCATGATATAGCTCTACCACCGAACAGCGCCTTGGAGGCCGCACACGCATCGGTTCCGACCATTGATTCGGAGCCTACTGCGCCGATCGAGGATCAGCGGTTGGACGCTGCCTCAGGGGCTGCGATCTCAGAGGCGATCGAGCCGACCTCCAGCCCCGCACTCCGCATGGCCCGTGACTCCGAGGAGCCGGATTCCTCTCCGAACTCCGAGCCCCCCGCGCCCCTACCGATCGAATCCGATTGGGTGCCGATAATGGAGTTCACCGCCGCGGACATCTTTCAGCACTCGCCCTTCGGCGACATCCTGAATTCTCTAAAGTCTCTCTCTTTATCAGGAGAGCCCTGGCCAGACTACGGTCAGCAAGGTTGGGATACGGACGATGAAGAAATTCAAAACCCACCCACCACCCACTTCATAGCCACTTTCGACGACTTAACCGACATGCTTGACTTCGACTCCGAAGACATCGACGGCATGGACGACGATGCAGGAGACGAACAAGAACCAGCACCTGTAGGGCGCTGGAAGGCCACCTCGTCATATGACATATATATGGTGGACACTCCAAAGGATGGAGATGGCAATGGAACAGCGGGGGACGATACCTCTAAGAAACAGCCCAAGCGCCGGCGTCAGCGGCGCCGCTCTAAATCCCGCCAAAGCAAAAACGGTGATTCCGGCATGGGAGATAATACTACTCTGGATAGCGCCAAAGAACACCCCCTCCAGCAAGATTCAGCACAGGAGGACAGAGAAGCCAGCCCTCATGAGAGGGCGGCGGACCAAGAGGTGCAGGACGATAATTATACGCCTCCCTCCGAAGACGAGGCAAGCCTCGACGACGAAGAGTTCATCGTGCCAGAGGATCTCGCCGAACAAGAGCGTTTTAAATGCAGGCTTATGGTCACGGCAAGCAGCCTCAAGAAAAAGCAGCAACAGCTTAGAGCTGATCAGGATTTGCTAGCTGACAGATGGACTGAAGTCCTTGCGGCCGAAGAGTATGAACTCGAACGCCCCTCCAAGAGTTACCCAAAGCGCAGTCTGCTACCCCGACTAGAGGAGGAAGCACCTACATCACCAGTGCATGACATGGCCGACCGGCCACCTCGTGGCCGCGAGAGAGGCCTCTTGGCCCTCCACTCAAGCCATGCCCCGACGCCGCGTCAAGTATACTAAGGCACAGGAAAATGCGGCCGACCTTCACGACATACTGGAGGACAAGGCAAGGCAAACAAGATCGATCTACGGATCGCGCAGGCGCCCCACGCCACGTGATGGTGATCGTCACTCCGGATGCAATAAATCCGGCCGGGCCGAACTCAACAGACAAAGCTCCTTCGAGCTGCGTCGTGATATAGCCCAATACAGAGGCGCCGCACACCCACTATGCTTCATAGATGAAGTAATGGATCATAAAATCCCTGAGGGCTTCAAACTCGTAAACACTGAATCGTACAATGGCACAACAGATCCTGCGGTATGGATCAAGGATTATCTCCTTCATATCCACATGGCCTTCGGTGATGATCTACACGCCATCAAATACCTCCCACTCAAACTTAAGGGACCGGCCCGGCATTGGCTTAACAGCTTGCCAGCAGACTCAATCGGTTCTTGGGAGGACCTGGAAGCCGCATTCCTTGACAACTTCCAGGGCACTTATGTGCGACCACCGGACGCCGATGACCTAAGCCACATAATTCAGCAGCCAGAGGAATCGGCCAGGCAATTCAGGACACGGTTCCTAACAAAGAAAAACCAGATAGTCGACTGTCCGGACACAGAGGCCTTAGCGGCCTTCAAGCATAATATCCGTGACGAGTGGCTTGCCCGGCACCTGGGACAGGAAAAGCCGAAATCTATGGCAGCCCTCACGACACTCATGACCCGCTTTTGCGCGGGAGAAGACAGCTGGCTAGCTCGCAGCAATAATTTAACCAAGAACCCTGGTAACTCGAATACCAAGGACAAAAGCGACAGGTCACGTCGGAACAAACAAAAGCGTTGCGTTAACAGCGACAACAACGAGGATACGGCAGTTAATGCTGGATTTCGAGGCTACAAATCTGGTCAATGGAAAAAGCCATTCAAAAGAAATACTCAGGGCCTGTCCAGTTTGGACCGAATACTCGACTGCTTGTGCCAGATACATGGCACCCCCGAAAAGCCAGCCAATCACACCAACAGGGATTGTTGGGTGTTCAAGCAGGCAGGCAAGTTAAGAGCCGAAAACAAAGACAAGGGGCTGCATAGAGACAACAAGGAGGAGCCCAGGCCGCCGAACAACAATGGACAGAAGGGATTTCCCCCGCAAGTGCGTACGGTGAACATGATATATGCAACCCACATCCCCAAGAGGGAGCGGAAGCATGCGTTACGGGACGTATATGCGATGGAGCCAGTCGCCCCAAAGTTCAACCCATGGTCCTCCTGCCCGATCACCTTTGATCGAAGGGATCACCCCACTAGCATCCGTCACGGCGGCTTCGCCGCATTGGTTCTAGACCCAATCATTGACGGATTTCATCTCACAAGAGTCCTCATGGACGGCGGCAGCAGCCTGAACCTGCTTTACCAGGATACAGTGCGAAAAATGGGCATAGATCCCTCGAGGATCAAGCCCACCAAAATGACCTTTAAAGGCATCATACCAGGTGTAGAAGCCAACTGTACAGGCTCAGTCACACTGGAAGTGGTCTTCGGATCTCCGAATAACTTCTGAAGCGAGGAGTTAATCTTCGACATAGCCTCGTTCCGTAGTGGCTATCACGCACTGCTCGGGCGAACCGCATTCGCAAAATTCAACGCGGTACCGCACTATGCATACCTCAAGCTCAAGATGCCAGGCCCTAGAGGAGTAATCACGGTCAATGGGAACACCGAACGCTCCCTCCGAACGGAGGAGCACACAGCAGCGCTCGTAGCAGAAGTACAAAGCAGCCTCTCTAGGCAGTTCTCCAGTTCGGCCTTCAAAAAGCCGAACACTGTCAAGCGCACCCGAAGTACCCTACAACAAGACCGCCTGGCACGTTTTGAGTTAGCGTAGCAATGCGGCCCCAACCCTAGCCCTCGCGATATAGCGAAACCAGTGCTTCACGTACATAACTACGCTCTTGAAATACCATGGGCACATGGGAAGGGGCACTATCACGGCACGCCCGAAATACAGCTTAAACCACACCAGGGGCTGCCGGATTCCTTTTTTATTTTTTTCTCTTACTCTTAGGACTCCATACTTCGGGTGACCCGTTCAGCAATTCAACTGCCGCACAAACGATGCAAGATCCAGGAAAGCAGACAAGCCACACCGCATTATGGAACTCCCAGGTGGTCTCTATTGCGAGCAGTATACCTGTTTTTTAATACAATTCCACGGCCGGCCCCTGGCCAAGACATGTTAAATAGTCCAATTTCTTTTGCTTATCGCACTATTTGTATCGTTCCGCTTTCATAGCAGCCTTTCTATAAACAATGCATAGCGTTTTGTCTATTTTTTGCATTATCCTATTTTTATATATATGTTTATCAATAACATGTTGCATCCGTACACTGTGGTACGGCAAAAATACGCCAGGGGCTTCAGTACCCATCAATACGCTAGGGGCTTCAGTACCCATCACTGTGGTACATGTATAAGGACTCAAAAAAGTCCGTACACTTTCACTAGTGCGGCACCCCGAACTTATAGCACTATATGCATCGGCTCCGAATCATGATTTGGGTCAATAGTTGGGTTTGCCCGGCTCCTATGTTTTGGTGCCTTACGTTCCGCTATATCGGCTAAGGTAGCACTAGGAGAACTACTGCGATTGTGCCCCAGTTGAGCTGGGCTGAGCACCTTAGTAGAGAAAGCTAAAACTGACTGTCATGATGAGGCGAGAGACCGGTCGCTGTTCGAGAGGTTTTTTGAGTCCTTAAAGACTTATGCCGCTTCGAGTGAGGAACCGGCTTTGTCCGGCCAAGGCGTGGATAGCGCCCCGAACTCGGTCTTCCGAATACTAGGGGCTTCGCCGAAATTTAAAATTATAGAGTTCTATGGCTAAGTGAGAGTGTTCAAGCATTATAGTCCGATTGCCTTGTTCGTTGTGCTGAGCGCCTCCCTCGACGGACCCAATCATGGGAAAAAGAGCGCTCAGGTTTATCCCGAACACCCCAGCACTAGTGGCACGGGGGAAGAAGCCGATGACTGGCCCTCTCTCAATTGTTTGATAAACGGCCGCACAGAAAGTAATATTTTAAATTCAAGCATTGCTTAGCGCATATGAACAAGTTTTCAGCGCACAGGATAACACGAGCGAGTTCATTCAAAAATTACATCCTTGGTGCATTCATCCACCATAAGGCAGGCACCGGCCAGAACATCCTTGTAATAGTTCTCGGGCTTGCGATGCTCCTTCCCCGGCGGCGGCCCGTCCCTCACAAGCTTCTCACCATCCATCTTACCCCAGTGCACCTTTGCACGGGCAAGGGCCCTACGGGCACCTTCGATGCAGACGGAGCGCTTGATGACCTTGAGCCTTGGACAAGCCTACACCAGCCACCGCACCAGTCCGAAGTAGCTCCCAGGCAGGGCCTCTCCAGGCCACAGCCGAACTATGAAGCCCTTTAGGGCCTGTTCGGCCGCCTTGTGGAGCTCGACCAGCTGCTTCAGCTGGTCGCTCAAGGGCACAGGGTGTCCGGCCTCAGCATACTGAGACCAGAACACCTTCTCCGTCGAGCTGCCTTCCTCGGCTTGGTAGAATGCGGCGGCATCGGATACGCTGCGGGGAAGATCTGCGAATGCCCCTGGAGAGCTCTAGATTCGGGTAAGTAACAAGTAGTTTACTTTTATATGTCTGCTTTGCATAGAGAATGCCTTACCCGCCGCTATCTTTTTCACCGCATCCGATTCCTGGAGGGCCTTCTGGGCTTCGGCCTTGGCAGATTCGGCAGTTTTAAGGGCCGCAGCAAGCTCAGACGCTCGCGTCTTCGAGTCGAGCTCCAAACTCTCATGTTTTTCCATGAGAGCCTGAAGCTCTTGCTGCACCTCGCCGACCTGCGCCTCAAATTTCTCCCGCTCGATGCGCTCCGTGGCCACTCTCTTCTTGGCCTCGGACAGCGCCTGCTTGAGGGTCGCCACCTCAGTTGTGGCCCCTACAATAAGCAGTATACTCCTGTCATTTTTTGCAATTGCGTCTTCTTATAGGCATTTTTTCTATAAGGTATCTCTTACCTTCTTTCTCCTCGAGCTGTCGTTTGGCAAGGCCGAGCTCTTGCTCGGTCCGCTCGACGCCCTGCTTCAGGGCACCCACCTCCGCAGTCAGTGCGGCGGTGGCCAGCAGCGAAGCCTGCATACGTATATTGACTCCTTTTTAGTTAGACTCCTGCGATATTTAATAGATCCTATATTCGGCTTTTCTTTCCGAATGCCAAACAGAGCATCATGGGCTACTGTCTATGTGGTAATATTTTTACATATTTCTACTTACCTCGAAGCCTGTTAGAAGGCTAGCACAAGCTTCAGTAAGTCCGCTTTTGGCGGACCGAACCTTCTGGACCACCGTACTCATGATGGTACGGTGCTCCTCGTCGATGGAGGCGCCCTTAAGCACCTCCAACAGATTGTCCGGCGCCTCCGGTTGGATGGAGGACGCCGGCTCAATAGGCTTGCTCCTCTTGGTAGGAGTTCGCCTGCTGTAGTCCGGAACCGTTGATGATTCCGGCGCGGTGTCCGGCTTAAAGCCGGACTTGGAGCCCTGGGGGGTCTTGTCCCCTTTACTCCTGGAGTCCGGGAGGTCGCCTCGCGGCTCCTCCTGGACCACCTCCTCTTGCCCCAGAGTTTGTCGCGACGCCACTTCGGCGTCATCCACAGCACAGGGGGAGGCAGCGGGCGGAACTGAATTCACGTCCGATGAATCCAGGGAGCCGCTCGACGACTCGTCGAGCCCGTCCTTGGGCGGGCTGCACGATTATATTCGACATTAGGGAAAGCTGCGCAACAAAAGGAATATCATGAGTTACTCTGGTGTCCGAACACTTATGATTTTGCCGGACGCTTGGCCCTGTCCGGCCACTCCTCTTCGTCCTCGTCGGCGTCGGGGGTGTAGTCCAGCGGAGGGGTTTTCCTCTTCTTGGACCCTTCGGCCTCCCCTACTAGGGCGGCCTTCCTCTTCTTTCCTCCCCCCGCTGGAGGGGGAGAGGTCTCTTCTTCCTCCTCCTTGTCTTCACGGGAGGAGTGCGTCTCGGCCTCATCGGACGACGAGTCCGACACCACCATATGCCGGGAACTCTTTCGAGTCCCCGTGGCCTTCTTCTTCTTGGCCTTCTTCTCCGGCACCACATAAGGTGCCGGAACCAGCAGCTTCACTAGGAGAGCAGGGGCTGGGTCTTCGGGCAAGGGAGCCGGACAGTTAATCAGTCTGGACTTCGCCTGCCAATACTGTCAAAGGTGAGGGAGTTTAGATCCCGCATAGAGTCAAACTATGAAGAAAACTTAACATCCTGTAAAAGATGAAAATATTTTACCTCGCCAGCAAGACGCTGCGAGCTGAATCCGCGGTCTTCGGAGGCGGATGTGGGAGCCTCGGCGCCTTTGGTTAGCCCCTTCCAGACATCTTCGTACGTCATGTCGAAGAGCCTGCTCAGAGTTCGGTGCTGCGCCGGGTTGAACTCCCACAAATTGAAGTCCCGTTCTTGACACGGAAGGATCCAGCGGACGAGCATGACCTGGACTATGTTGACAAGCTTGAGCTGCTTGTTCACCAGGGACTGGATGCATTTTTGCAGTCCGGTCACCTCTTCTTCGTCGCCGCATGACAAGCCCATCTCCTTCCAGGACGTGAGCCGCGTAGGGGGTCCGGATCAGAATTCAGGGGCTGCGATCCACTTCGGATCGCGTGGCTCGGTGATGTAAAACCACCCTGACTGCCACCCCTTCAAGGTCTCCACAAAGGAGCCCTCGAGCCATAGGACGTTGGCTATTTTGCCCGCCATGGCACCTCCGCACTCCGCCTGGTTGCCGCGCACCACCTTTGGCTTGACGTTGAAGGTCTTGAGCCAGAGTCCGAAATGGGGGCGGATGCAGAGGAAAGCCTTGCACACGACGATAAACTCCGAGATATTGAGGATGAAGTTTGGGGCTAGATCGTGGAAATCTAGGCCACAGTAGAACATGAGCCCACGGACAAATGGGTGGAGAGGAAAACCCAGTCCGCGGATGAAGTGGGGAAGAAATACTACCCTCTCATGGGGCCTTGGGGTGGGGAGAAGCTGCCCCTCCTCAGGAAGCCGGTGCGCGATGTCTTTGGACAGGTATCCGGCCTTCCTTAGCCTTTTGACATGGCCCTCCGTGACGGAGGAAACCATCCATTTGCCTCCCGCTCCGGACATTGCTAGAGAAGGTTGAGGTAGGAAGTGCGGGCTTGGGCGCTGGAGCTCGGGTGCGCAGAAGATGGATAGGCAAAGGAGGAAGAAGGCGTAGGTAAAAAGGTGGATCCTTATCCCCTTATATGAGCGGATGCGACTATGCGTCCCCACCAGCCTAGTAAAACTCGCTTGCCTCCCAAGCAACGTGATAAATGGCGCGGTTGGGTTACCCACGTCCGTATTGATGAGAATCCCGTAAATAAAGGGGGCACGATCTCTGCTTTGACAAGACTTGCCAAGGAAACCGCCTCACAAAACACGCTGAGGTGGAAAGTGAAAACAATTCGAATAAAGGCTTGGCCGTAGTGTGATGTCACGCTGCGGAATACGTCAGCAGATTAGATTTGTGTTAATATTATTCTCTCTGTGGCAATACGTGGAAACTTATTTTGCAGAACTAGACACTACTCTTGGTGTTTACAAACTTTTATGAAGAATTTGGAGGAGGAACCCGCCTTGCAATGCCGAAGAAAATCTACGTGTCGGACTCATCGTCATTGAAGCCTGGTTCAGGGGCTACTGAGGGAGTCCTGGATTAGGGGGTGTTCGCGTAGCCGGACTATACCTTCAGCCGGACTCCAGGGCTATGAAGATACAAGATTGAAGACTTCGTCCCGTGTCCGGATGGGACTTTCCTTGGCGTGGAAGGCAAGCTTGGCGATGCGGATATTCAAGATCTCCTACCATTGTAACCGACTTTGTGTAACCCTAACCCTCTCCGGTGTCTATATAAACCGGAGGGTTTTAGTCCGTAGGACAACTTCATCATACAATAATCATACCATATGCTAGCTTTTAAGGTTTAGCCTCCTTGATCTCGTGGTAGATCTACTCTTGTACTACCCATATCATCAATATTAATCAAGCAGGACGTAGGGTTTTACCTCCATCAAGAGGGCCCAAACCTGGGTAAAACATCGTGTTCCTTACCTCCTGTTACCATCCGGCCTAGACGCACAGTTCGGGACCCCCTACCCGAGATCCACCGGTTTTGACACCGACACATAGTTTTGTTTTTCTCTTTCTTGAGTCATAGGAAACACCGTACTGTTAAAGGAGGTTGAGGAAATACTAAGAAAAAATTTCCATGTGATGCTCAACTCAAAATCCTACACCTACCAATCCCTTCGAGTGAAGCCATTGGAAGTCTCATACAGTTCAGTCAATTTCTTCAGTGACAGAGACGAAGTTCTTCTGCTCTCTGAGGAATTTGTCCTGACTGAGGAGTTAGGAATTCGCCAGTGCGGATTGCCTACACAGTGAGGAACATGACAGCCCTGAGGATTTTGCTACTCAAAATTCCGACCGTTGATGTGCTATGCGCCAGCTGTTCCAAAATATCTATCCACCTAACGGTCATATCATTGAAGGGCATTTATGTCTTATCATGTCGGGCTGCTCCCTAGGCTATAAATAGCCGCCCCTACAACCACTAGCTGGTTGGCTGCTCCGAGAGAAACTGACACTTGTCATTTGAGAGCAACCCATCCTCCGAGGACTTTGAGCGAAAATCATCAAGTGAGGAAAAACCAAAAACCCAGAGCCCAAACACCTACAAACCCTAGGTGATTGATCATCACTGAAGAGATTGATCCTGAGTGGATCCGACGCTTGTTACCTTTGAAGATTGTGCTTCTTCCAGACGGTTAGGCGTCATGGTCTAGAGCATCCAAGAGGAATTGTGGATCGCCGGGTGACCAAGTTTGTGAAGGTTTGGAAGTCGCCTAAAGACTTACCACGAGTGATTGGACGAGGTCTGTGTGACCTTAGTTCAAGGAGAATACAGTGAGGACTGGGTGTCTTGGACTAAGTGTCCTTGACTGGGTGTCCGAGACTGTGTGTCCTCGAGTTTAAATACTCAGCCGCTCCAACCAGATGTACAACTAAGATAGCAGTTGGAACTGGACTACCAAATCATTGTCTTCACTGAGCTTACTGGTTCTATTTCCTCAACTCTTTCATTTCCTCATAATTGTGATGTATGTTTGTTCATATCTGTGTTTAAAGACTTTGACTGAAGACTTTCTCAATTTCCTTAGTTCAATTTCTTCAGTCTGTTTGTCTTCTTCCTGTGTTATCCTGTGATTACGCTTCCTGTACTCTGTGCATGTCTTCATTTCATCATGATGACTATGCTTGTATTCTGTTGTGTTTACTTTTGAGTACTTATTCCGCTGCTAGTAGTTCTTAGCTAAGAATTTCCTCACCGGCAAATTTCTCAGTGAAGAATTTCATAAAAATCGCCTATTCACCCCCTCTAGTCGACATAACGCACTTTCAATTGGTATCAGAGCAAGGTACTCCCTTGTTCTGTGTGATTTTGGTTTAACCGCCTGGTGTTTTAGTTATGTCGACCGCAGGTATGATCAAGGTCTCTGTTGGGTGTCCTACCTTCGATGGGACGGACTACCCCTACTGGAAGAATAAGATGCGAATGCATCTTGAAGCAATTGATAACGATCTCTGGTATGTTGTGGAAAATGGTGTTCCCTCAGTCACACCTTCTCTAAATGCTGCCGATGTGAAGAGATTCAAGCAACTCGACTCTCAAGCGAAGAATATCATATGCGGCCATCTGAGCAAAGGACAGTATGGCAGAGTGAGTGCTTTGGAAACAGCAAAGCTTATCTGGGATAGGTTGTCCAAAGTGAATGAAGGAGTCTCAACTCAGCGTGACTCTCGAGTTGATGTTCTTTGCAATCTCTTCAACCGCTTCAAAAGACTCGACAATGAAAATGTTCAACAAACCTTCGATCGCCTCACTGACATCTCAAATGAGCTTCAAGCACTTGGTGCCACTGACATCACCGACCATGAGGTGGTGAAGAAATTGCTAAGATCACTTGATTCTTCATTTGACACTCTGGCATTGATGATACAAGAACGTGTTGATTACAAGTCACTTGATCCCGCTGATATTCTCGAGAGGCTAAATACTCATGAGTTCCAACTTGCTGAAAAGAGAGATCTCTATGGTTCAAGCTGTGGCAGAACACGTGCACTCAAGGCCAAGGCAGTATCTGAGTCCGAAGATGAAGACTCTGGTAGCAGCCTTGGTAATCTTGAAGAACTGAGCCATGATCTGGCTCTGCTCGTGAAGAAGTTCCAAAAGTTCTCAAGACATGGTCGCCTTGGAAGATCCTCAAGGAGCAATGATTCCTCATCCAGTGACTACAAGAAGAGGCTCTATCACAAGTGCAAGAAACCTGGACATTTCATTCAAGATTGTCCTCAGTAGGAAAAGGAATCAAAGAAGAAGAAATACAAGGATTTGTAAGTGCATCTAGTGCCACCCCCAGTTGGTTTTGGAGTATTGACGACAAACCTAGTTGAGGGACTAATGTGTTTGTGAGAATTGCAGGATAACACAGGTAGAAGTCCCTCATTGATTCGGTTTTCCTACCAGAGATGACCCCTAAAAATGTATGAAGACATTGATGTCAAAGGTGGTATGTGAAGATATTCACATTGAAGACTATGACAAGAGAAGACATCGCATGAAGCCTATGGAGCTCGAAGACTCAGATCTTTCGTAGTTCTTTTTCTTCTTTATTGAGTCATAGGAACCACCGTACTGTTAAGTGGGGTCCAAGAGAACCAGTCAGAATGACTGAAGTGATGCTTAACCAAAACCTATGTCTTCGAGTGAAGACTATGAGAGCGAATCTTGTCCAGAGTCGAACAAGTCAGCTTTGCTTGTAGCCCAAGTAAAGTTGCCGTGTGTGTTTTAAATCTGACCGTTGGAACATGTGTCCGTTCCTTAGTGACCCAGGGTCATTTCAGACAAATCAGGTCAGGTTGCCTAGTGGCTATAAATAGCCCACCCCCTACAACCATAAACGGTTGGCTGCTCAGAGTTAAAGTACGGCTTTTGTCATGTGAGAGCAACCCACCTCGAAGCCTTTGAGAGAGAATTCCTTGCGAGGATAAAGCACTAACTACCCAGAGCCAAAGAGTGTTAGGCATCACTTAAGTCTTCCTATCTGTGTGATCTGAAGACTTATTACACTTGAGGACTGTGAATCCTCCAGCCGGTTAGGCGTCACGTTCTGAGCATCCAAGAGTCATTGTGGATCGCCGGTGAACGAAGTCTATGAAGGTTTGGGAGTCTACCTTGAAGACTTACCAGAGTGATTGGGCGAGGTCTGTGTGACCTTAGCTCAAGGGGAATACAGTGAGGACTGGGTGTCCTGAGCTGCGTGTTCAGGACTGGGTGTCCGGGACTGTGTGTCCTTTGGTTTAAATACCTAGCCGCTCCAACCAGACGTACAGTTGTCACAGCAACTGGAACTGGTCCAACAAATCATTGTCTTCAGTGTGTCACTGGTTTCATCTTTCCCTTCCCTTTACTTACTGTTGGTCCTTGTGAAGTCATCGTATGATTGCACTATCTTTTGTCTTCACTGAGTGACTACTTGTTCTGATTGGCTTCTTAATAACTTCCTACCTGATCCTTACTACCTAGCTGCTATTAGTCATTGTGCTTTCACTTCATTGAATACTTGACTATGGTTTGCCTAGTGTAGTCTACCTTCCGCTGCATGGTAATAGGTTTATTTCTATCATTTGTCTTCAAAACTTCCACATTTTGAAGACTTCCATAAAAATCGCCTTTTCACCCCCCTCTAGTCGATATAACGCACCTTCAATTGGTATCAGAGCAAGGTACTCCCTTGTTCTGTGTGATTCGGTTTAACCACCTGGAGTTTTAGCTATGTCGACTGCAGGGATAATTAAAGTCTCCGTTGCGTGCCCCGTCTTCAATGGAACTAAATATCCCTATTGGAAGAATAAGATGCGCATGCATCTTGAAGCCATTGACGTTGACCTATGGTATGTCGTCAAGAACAGCGTTCCCAAGGCTGGAGAAGGTGTCACTGCTGCTAACGTCAAGAAGTTTGTTCAACTGGACTCTACTGCCAAGAATATCATATGTGGTCATCTGACCAAAGGACAGTATGGCTTACACCCCAACTCTAGGATTATGGTATCCAAAGGGCTCAGAGTTTGATCTAGTTGGATTCTCGGATGCTGATTATGCTGGTGACAAGGTTGATCGCAAGTCTACATCAGGCACATGTCATTTTCTGGGACGATCACTTGTATGTTGGTCTTCAAAGAAGCAGAACTATGTATCTCTCTCCACTGCTGAATCTGAATACATTGCTACTGGATCTTGCTGCGCTCAGCTTCTGTGGATGAAGCAAACACTCAAAGACTATGGCATTCATCTGAAGCAAGTGCCACTCTACTGCGATAACAAAAGCACCATCAAGATTGCCAACAACCCAGTTCCGCACTCGAAGACAAAGCACATTGAGATTCGTCATCACTTTCTCAGAGATCATGTTGTGAAGGAAGATATTGATATCATACACGTCAACACTGAAGAGCAATTGGCAGATATCTTCACCAAGCCCTTGGATGAGAAGAGATTTTGCAAGTTACGGTGTGAGCTAAATATCTTGGAATCCTCAAATGTCCTGTGATCAGGCACACATCCTAACACTTATGCATATTGATGACTTAGATGTGCAACACACGAAGTAAAGTATATCTTCAATCAATGAAGACATGCATTCTAAGTGTGAATACATTAATGAGGAATTTGACTTCGGAGCGCCACGATAATTGTGCGTCGTGTCTGGGTCTAATATTTCCTATACGGTGGGTAACGCCACCACCAAATGTTCTGTTTAAAGTGTTTCACTCATGGCGTTACATTTGCTATGTCTTCACATTTGGTTTGGCTTCAATCTCAACATGTCTTCATGATTATCTTCACTATATTGATTTTATATATATATATACTAGTGTTCTGTCCTCTACAGCATTCACTTATAGCTATGTCTTCTTGTTGAATCTTTTGAACTAAGTGAATGTGATCGGACCCTAACATCTCTATGCTTTCTATCTCAAACTCTATCTCTCCAAATCATATGCATTCTTTTGAACCTATCAAATGTCTTCTCTGCGTCCTCGTCAGCAGAAGATACAGAGACAAACATTAAGTCCGCTTTCAATGCTAATTCCTTCACCTGAAACACGGAGAAGTGGGAACGACCACCCGACAATCCAGGCGTGCGTGGGACGTGGAACAACCTCCGATATGCTGCATGATGGCCACGTGTTCCTCAGATGTGAATCGCCAGGGGCACCTGTGTAATAACTGAGCTGTCCATGTCCCTATAAATACGTGCCACACCATAGTCATTATCTCTTCTTTCACTCTCGCACGAACCCTAGCGCCACCGCTAGCCCTCGACGACGCTGGTGACGAAGCGCTTAGCTGCCGCAACCTCTCCGACGCCGTCTTCACGCCGACCGCGGACATCGTCTTCTCTGCCGTTGCCGTAGGTGTCCTCCGTCGCCAAGTTAGGGCACGGACGATCGGACTGCTCGGCCTCCTCTTCCACTCCGTCTAGAAGTTCTTCGTGTGGTAAATAGAACTTCCTTTTTACGGCCCCTTTGATCCTATAGATTCGTCACTTTCTACCACAAGTGGTTTTTGTTCACACATGTTGGATCCACTTCATACTGCATCTCATAATATGCCTAGTATATTCACTTATGCTTCACAAAGTAGTTAGATTCCTCATTTGTACTGATCCGTGGATTCGTACAAATCTGGAACCAACTCCTTATCTATGAGTGAATGTCTTCGCACGATGAGGTCAATGTCTTCTAAACTGATTTATCTTCAAAATCTTCTGAGAATGCATATGGCCTCTTCCCCTTCCCTCGCACCTTAATGCTGTCACAGGTACATGTCCGTGGGAGAATCCCTTGGTTCTCATAGTCTGCATTCATTTGCAGAATTCTTACAGTATCACATAAATTCTCCCGAAGCCAGTTCCTGTTTGTCCAGCAAGCGAAAGCCTTTGAAGCCTTTGAACGTATTGAAGCCATTCAGTTTAAAGTTCATGGCTGCAGAGAAATCAGCAAGGAAGGGTGGGAGAAAGCATCGAGGAGAAACATCAAGAGATCAGCCCGATGACCTCTCAGAGATGTACAAGACAGATCCTGAAGAGGATTACAATCAGCGCAAGACACAAATCCAATGGATTCGACGATATTGGGCAGAACAGTGGTTCAAGTATAGATTTGTGACAAAGGAATATGCTGAAAAGAATGCCATCAAGCGACCATGGGGAGACATCCACTACAAAAATCTTCAACCCAGGTCCAGAGATGAAGCCATTGAACAAGGCTTCTATCCCTTCATGGTCCGTGGACCACAGCCTGCGGATGCTGATCCATCTTCACTGCTATGGTGTCGTGATGACAATCTGTTCAAGCGCAACTTCCAGTTTGCCCAGAACTCAACGAAGCAGAACAAGAAGTCTTTGGGATTAGACTTCAACCCTGGTCCCTCTGCTCCCCGTGCCGATGGAACTCGCGAAGCTGAACCCAATCTTCTTGGGCCCTTCTACAACTTGGAAGGTCTCATCACTCATATCATGGTTCAAGGGACAGCTGTGAATGAGCATGCAGATGACGCTGAATCAGATGAAGCGCCTGCAGTGCCGAAGCCAAAGAAACTGAAGCAGCCTAAAGCTTCAAAGCCTGCCTCTGCACCAAAGATCTCAGGGGCGAAGCCACTGGCTACTGCACCTCCTGAAGACAGTGTGCAGTCTGAAGATTTGTCACGCATCTCCAAGCCCCAGAAAGTCGAGATGCCTCTGCCACACACCGGCCAAGAACTAACAACTGCTGCTATTCTGCGCAACGATGCCATCGATCTGTCCAGTGATGAAGATCTTGCAGATGACGCTCTTGAGCAACTGATCAAGAGCAAAGAAGAAGCAGAAATCTTCAATAATCTGCCTCTCTTTGACGCGGCAATCATCCACAACTTCATTGATGAGTGGTTTGACACGCCCAACCTCAGCTTCAAAGATCTGCAACTTCCAATTGGCCTCAGTGTCGCCTTCCATGGCGCCATTGCTTCAGAGCTAACTCTAGCTCAGCGCATCGTTGAACTGAAGCAAAAGATTGGCTTTGAGAAAGCTCAGTTCAAGAAGCATATGACCAAGCTCAGCGTGCAAGAGGTGAAAAACTTCAAGATTATGCTGCACGAGCTCAAAGAAGCCTTTCTCAAGAAACGTGCAGAAGCTCAGGGTTCTCGTGAGCGCATGAAGAGCCTGGCTGACAAGTGTGTGCAAGGCTACAATGAGGCTGAGAAGCGCAAGGCCCTTGCGCATCCAGGCATTGATCCCAGGATGGCTGCTAAGCAGAAGAAGAAGCCCATTGTGGCCGAACCCAACGCACCAAGGCAGGAAGTGAAAGTGCGTTATATCGACTAGAGGGGGGGTGAATAGGCGATTTTTATGAAAGTCTTCAAAACGTGGAAGTTATGAAGACAAACATATTGGACAAGCCTATCACTATGCAGCGGAAGTTAGATTACACAAGGCAAGCCGTGGTCAAGTATACAATATAGTGAAAGCACAGTGACAAACAGCTTCAGTGTAATAAGGATCAGGTAGGAAGAAGTTATGAGGCCAAACAAATCATACAGTCAAGTTGTGAAGACAGAAGATAAAGCAAGCATGCAATGACTTCAAAATGTGTAATGATAAGTAAAGGAAGGTGAAGATGAAACCAGTGACACGCTGAAGACAATGATTTGTTGGACCAGTTCCAGTTGTTGTGACAAGTGTACGTCTGGTTGGAGCGGCTAGGTATTTAAACCAAAGGACACACAGTCCCGGACACCCAGTCCTGAACACGCAGCTCAGGACACCCAGTCCTCATCGTTTTCTCCTTGAGCTAAGGTCACACAGACCTCGCCCGATCACTCTGGTAAGTCTTCAAGGTAGACTCCCAAACCTTCACAGACTTCGTTCACCGGCAATCCACAATTTCTCTTGGATGCTCAGAACGCGACGCCTAACCGGCTGGAGGATGCACAGTCCTCAAGTGTAATAAGTCTTCAGATCACTCAGACAAGAAGACTTAAGTGATGCCCAATTACTCTGGCTCTGGGTGGTTAGGGCTTTTCTCCTCGCTAGGGATTTTCTCTCAAAGGCTTCGAGGTGGGTTGCTCTCAAACGACAAAAGCCGTGCACTAAAATCTGAGCAGCCAACCGTTTATGGTTGTAGGGGTGGACTATTTATAGCCACTTGGCAACCCGACCTGATTTGTCCGAAATGACCCTGGGTCACTAAGGAACTGACACGTGTACCAACGGTCGAATTTCGAACTCACACGGCAACATTACTTGGGCTACAAGTAAGGCTGACTTGTCTGACTCTGGACAAGATTTTCTCTCATTGTCTTCACTCGAAGACATAGGATTTGAATTAGGCATCACTTCAGTCATCCGGACTGGTTCTCTTGGACCCCACTTAACAGTACGGTGGTTCCTATGACACAACATGAATGAAGTAAAACTACGAAGGATCTAAGTCTTCGAGTTCCATAAGCTTCATATGGAGTCTTCATATGTCATTGTCTTCAACATGAATATCTTCATAAACCACCATTGTCTTCAATGTCTTCGTACATTTTTAGGGGTCATCTCTGGTAGCTAAACCGAATCAATGAGGGACTTCTACCTGTGTTATCCTGCAATTCTCACAAACACATTAGTCCCTCAACTAGGTTTGTCGTCAATACTCCAAAACCAACTAGGGGTGGCACTAGATGCACTTACAATCTCCCCCTTTTTGGTGATTGATGACAAACTAGTTGAAGTTTTCAATGGGGAATATAATTTGTGAAATTGTAAAGGAATTGTCTTCATAAGCTGCAAGGGCTCCCCCTGAAGATGTGCATATAAGTAATTTGCTTCTGGAACGCAAATGCACATGGCAGGTTGTACTTGTGGGAATCCACTTCAACTTATGATGACAATCCACCATGCATGTAAAGGTATATGAAGAGAATGACATGCATAATGAAAAATGGACGTCTGCGAAATGATGTAAGTGCGGAAATTATCGTCGTACATGCGGAATTTATCTTCGCAAAAACATAGTGGCAAACAAGTAGCAGACGACCACCAAGTTTAAGTGTTACAACTCAAAGAACCAAATGTAGCAAAACGAGAGTTGTAAGCACGAAGCAAAATGTAGCAAAATATAAAGCACCCGCCCATATTATTGACCCGCTTGAAGACTATAAACATCATATGCTTCTCCCCCTTTTGTCAGTGATGACCAAAAAGGTTTGAAGACATAGAGTTTTCTATGCGTTCCCAGGCGCAGCAGGGTCGGTGAAGGCGTTTGGTGGTGCTGAAGAGCTTGGTGCAGAGTCGACGCGCGCTGAAGAAGGTGGTGGTGATGTAGCGTCATCTTCTTCCTCAATAATTCTTCCAGACACGGTGGCAGCAGAGGAAGAGAACTCTGAATCTTCAAGGGACGGAGTTCCGCGCAGCACAGCTCTTCTGGGGGGTGTGGAGTCAAACTTGAATCTCTCGCTGAAGCCATCCGCTTGAAGTTCAGCTTCAGTGCACATCATGGTGAGGCCTTTCCAAGTGCGGCGACAGGTTTCATGTGTGACGAATGCATTCTTGGTGGCCAGATTTCTGATGTGATTGACGTCTTGCATGATACTTCTCATCTGCCTTTTGAGCCAGTCGTGATGCCTATCTTTCTTTTGGTGAAGAGCCACAAGAAGTTCTCGGTCATTGAGTGTACGAGCGTGTTTCTTGGGTCTCTGTGCAGCTGTGCTGTCAGTGGCTTCAGTTGATGCAGGGGCACGTGTGGTGCCAGCCATTGGATAGACTCTTGAGATGGCTTCAACACCTTCATCATTCTGAGTGAAGCTCTGGTGTTCTACATTCTGAAGACTTAATGGTTTCTTTGCAGGCTCAGGATATATAGCTTCAGCAGAGGTGTCCACATCAGGTAAGAAGATTCTATGGTTGCGGGCAAAGGGCTGATAGGAGATAGCAGAGTGGAGCTTGATTAGCCTCATAACCCAAGGAGCATAAATCTTCAAACCAAAGAGATCTGAGCCAGACGCTGCAAGTTGGCGTATAAAGAGATCCTGTGCGTTGAAGCATTTGCCATGCAGGATACAGAAGATGAGAGTCTTCATGGCACCTTCAACCTTGGCATATGGAGAGTGCCCCTTAATGGGCCAGAGAGTCCGCCTGACGATGTGATATATAGTTCTGGGCAGGTACTCTAAGTCTTCAACGAAGAACTCAGTTGGATAAGGTGCATCAAGAGGCAATGGCTTCATCATTGAGAGCATCTGACTCATATTTGGCTCAGGTCGCTGGAATATGCTCTCAATTGCTTCAGCATGGAGTTGGCAGCCTTCTTCGAAGAGTTCGCCGGGAGTGGGTAGGCCGGTAAGCTCTATGATATCAAATGCATTGGCTTCATGATGGACATCGCCGGTCATCCACTCCAGGACCCAAGTCTTCGGATCTCTGTTGTAGCCTTTGATATGCAGTGTGGCATAGAACTGGAGCAGAAGCTCTTCATTCCAGTGCTCTTCATCGGTGATAAACGGCAGCAGGCCCACTTGCTTGAAGCAATCCAGTGCTTCTTCCAGACCAGGCAGACCAGCAACAGCTTCAACCTCAAGGCGCTGGTGAGGAAAGATGCGGCCTTGGTTGTATAGGATGCATGAATAGTAGCTGCGCTGTGGGTAGCTCCAGAACCTATCTGATACAATCTGTTCCCTTGAATAAGGGTTCTTGGAGCTGTTGAAGAACGTGTTATCTGCCCTGAAGCTATTGACATTAAAGGAGCCAGGAGCTGATGCAGGACCTGGGAACCTTGGCAGTCATGGGATTGGCTTCTGGACCTGGGACATGTGCGCAGCATGATAGTTGAACTGTGGACCGGCAGCAGACTCAGGCACAGAAGGTTCAGATGCAGTAGCTTCAGTGTCTCTTGAAGCTGTTGGTTGGTCGGGCTCCACAATTGCTTCAGTGTTGGTTGTGGCAGCCGCAATGTTTTCAGCCTCAACACGTGTAGTGAGAGAGACGGATTCAGGTACGTTCTCCTTGAGAACTTCTTCTTGTTGGTTCGGGGGAGACGGAGCTTGAGGTTCTTCTTCATGCTCTTTGGCTGATGCAGCCGGAATGTCGTCAGCAGCCTGAGCCCTTGGCCCTTTGCGAAGCCTACGGAATGTAGGCGACACCGATGGAGTTGCAGTGGGCTGGGGCTCATTCTCTTCCTCCTATGGGCGATCTGCCCACGATGCATCTTGGGTGATTGGTGTCAATGGACGACCAATGCTGATCATTTCGCTTGTCTCAAGCTGAGGAAGGGCTGCATCACCTTGTACATTGTCTTGGAGACCAATGTCTTCAGCAGCGTTGGGGTCGGCTGCTGGAATGTCTTCAGCGTGCGGAGCCTCTATGAAAGCAGGCTCATGCACGGTCAACTGACGATCTTCGTCAAGATAGCGGACGGAGAGGGGTTCGACTATCAAGGGCTCTGTGGGAGCAGCCCGAGATTTCTTGGTCTTGCGCTTCTTGATGGTGGGGTCAGAAGGAGAGGCTTCAGGGTGTTTCCTCTTCCTTGCTTCAGCTTCGGCTGTCCGTGTCTTCTTGAGCTCTGAAGCGGTTGACCGGTGCTTTGGCTTCGAGCCAGTCTTAGCAGTGGGGAAGACAATCGGTACAGCTTCTTGCCTTGGTGCCTCTTGTTCAGCCACAGCGGGCTTCTTCTTTTTCTTCACGGCCATCCTAGGGTCGATGCCGGGACGCCCAAGTGCCTTCCGCTTCTCGGCCTCATTGTAGGCCTGCACACAGCGATCAGCCAAAGTCTTCATTCACTCCCGCGAACCCTGAGCTTCTGCACGTTTCTTCAGAAAGTTTTCCTTCAACTCGTGCAACATGATCTTGAAGTCCTTGACTTCTTGGACGCTGAGCTTGGCCATATTCTGCTTGAACTAAGCCTTTTCAAAATCAATCTTCTGCTTCAGTTCAACAATGCGCTGGGCAATTGCAAGTTCTGAAGCAATGGCGCCTTGGAAGGCTACGCTGAGGCCAATGGGCAGCTGCAGATCATCGAAGCTGATATTGGGTGTATCAAACCACTCATCGATGAAGTTGTGGAGGATTGCTGCATCAAACAGAGGCAAATTGTTGAAGATTTCAGCCTCCTCCTTGCTCTTGATGAGCTGCTCAAGAGCGTCATCGCCAAGATCTTCGTCACTGGACAGATCAATGGTCTCGCTGCGCAGAATGGCAGCAGCTGTGAGCTCTTTGCCTGTGTGTGGCTGAGGCTTCTTGGCTTCTTGGGGCTTGGAGAGTCGTGATAAGTCTTCAGACTGCACACTTGCTTCAGGAGGTGCAATTGCCAATGGCTTCGCTCTGGAGATTTTGGGAGAAGCGGCTGGCTTTGAAGCTTTTGGCTTCTTCGACTGCTCCGGCTTCGATGCAGCAGGAGCGTCATCAGACTCAGTGTCTGTTGGAGGGTCGTTCACGGCAGTCCCTTGGACTAGAATGCGAGTGATGAGGCCTTCGAGATTGGCATACGGCCCGATGATATTGGGATTGGCGTCGCGTGTGCCATCCGCCCTTGGTTTAGAGGGACCAGGATTGAAGTCCAACCCCAACTCCTTCTTGTTTTGCTTCACAGAGTTCTGAGCAAATTGGAAGTTGCGCTTGAACAGAGCGTCATCGCGACACCAGAGAAGTGATGACGGATGTGCTTCAGCTGGCTGCGGTCCTCTGACCATGCATGGAAAGAAGCCTTGAGCAATGGCTTCGTCTCTGGACCGGGGTACGAGATTTTTGTACAATATGTCTCCCCACGGTTTCTTGATGGCGCACTTTTCTGCATATTCCTTAGTGACGAAGCGGTATTGGAACCACTACTCTGCCCAATATCTTCGAATCCATTGGATTCGTGTCTTGCGCTGGCCATAGCTCTCTTCAGGATCAGTTTTGTACATTTCTGCCAAGTCATCTGGCAGATCTTTAGACGTCTCACCACGTCTCTGTCTGCCTCCCTTCCTTGCTGGTTTTTCTACTGCCGTGAAGCTTAACTTGGAAGGCTTCAAAGCGTTCAAAGGCTTCCTTTTGCTTGACCAACAAGAACTGGCTTCAGGAGAATTGATGTGACGCTGTAAGAACTCTGCAAATGAATGCAGACTATGAGAACCAAAAGATTCTCCCACGGACATGTACCTGTGACAGCATTAAGGTGCGAGGGAAGGGGAAGAGGTCATATGCATTCTCATAAGATTTTGAAGATAAATCAGTTTAGAAGATATTGACCTCATCATGCGAAGACATTCACTTTACAGAAAAGAAGTTGGTTCCAGATTTGTATGAATCCATAGATTAGTACAAGTGAGGAATCTAACTACTTCATGAAGCACAAAATATACTAGGCAGGTTATGAGATGCAGATTGAGAGAGATGTAACTTGTGTGAATAGAAACTTCTTATGGCAGAAAGTGACCGAACTATAGGATCAAAAGAGGCTGTAAAAAGAGGTCTTATTTACCCCACTTGGAACTGCTAGACGAAGTGGGAGTTGAGGCCGAGCAGTTCGATCCTCCGTGCCCTAACTTGGCGACGGAAGACACCTACGGCGACGGCGGAGAGAGCGAGGTCCGCTGTTGGTGTGAAAACAGCGTCGGAGAGGTTGCGGTAGTGAAGCGCTTCGTCACCGGCGTCGTTGAGAGCTAGCGGTGGCGCTAGGGTTCGTGCGAAGGTGGAAGAAGAGATAATGACCACAGTGAATCATGTATTTATAGGGATAGAGGCGGCACTGCGCTATTACTCAGGTGCCCCTGGCGATTCGCATCTGAACAGCACGTGGCCATCATGCGGTATTGTGGGGGCAGTTCCACATCCCACGTACGCCTTGATTGTCGGGTGCCGTTCCTACTACTCTGGATTCCTTAAAAATGAATATGGTTTTAAAGTTTGTCTCTATGTCTTCTGCTGACAAGGATGCAGTGAAGACATTCGACGGTTTCAATAGAATGCATATGACTTGGAGAGATAGAGTTTGAGGTAGGAAGCATGGAGAGGTTAGGGTCCGATCAGATTCACTTAGTTCAAAAGATTCAAACAAGAAGACATAGCTATAAGTGAATGTTGTAGAGGACAGAACACCAGTACATATATATATATATATATATATAATCAACATAGTGAAGATAATCATGAAGACATGTTGAGATTGAAGCCAAACCAAATGTGAAGACATAGCAAATGTAACGCCATGAGTGAAACACTTCAAGCAGAAAATTTGGTGGTGGCGTTACCCACCGTATAGGAAGTATTAGACCCAGACACGGCGCACAATTATCGTGGCGCTCCGAAGTCTAATTCCATGTTAATGTATTCACACTTAGAATGTATGTCTTCATTGATTGAAGATATACGTTACTTCGTGTGTTGCACATCTAAGTCATCAACATGCATAAGTATTAGGATGTGTGCCTGATCACAGGACATTTGAGGATTCCAAGATATTTAGCTCACACCGTAACTTGCAAAATCTCTTCTCATCCAAGGGCTTGGTGAAGATATCTGCCAATTGCTCTTCAGTGTTGACGTGTATGATATCAATATCTTCCTTTGCAACATGATCTCTGAGAAAATGATGACGAATTTCAATGTGCTTTGTCTTCGAGTGCTGAACTGGGTTGTTGGCGATCTTGATGGCGCTTTCGTTGTCGCAGTAAAGTGGCACTTGCTTCAGATGAATGCCATAATCCTTGAGGGTTTGCTTCATCCATAGAAGCTGAGCGCAGCAGGGTCCAGCAGCAATGTATTCAGATTCATCAGTGGAGAGAGATACACAGTTCTGCTTCTTTGAAGACCAACATACAAGTGGTTGGCCCAGAAAGTGACATGTGCCAGATGTGGACTTCCGATCAACCTTGTCACCAGCATAATCAGCATCCGAAAATCCAACCAGATCAAACTCTGAGCCCTTTGGATACCATAACCCTAAAGTTGGGGTGTGAGCCAAATATCGAAGAATTCGCTTCACAGCTAAGTGATGCGACTCCTTTGGTGCCGCTTGGAATCGAGCACACATGCAAACACTAAGCATAATATATGGCCTAGATGCACATAAATAAAGCAAAGAACCAATCATGGAGTGGTATACCTTTTGATCGAACTCTTTACCATTGTCGTCAGGACCCAGATGATGCTTGGCTGGCATTGGTGTTGTGAAACCTTTGCAGTCTTGCATACCGAACTTCTTCAGGCAATCTTTGAGATACTTCTCTTGAGATATGAAGATGCCATTGCGTTGTTGCCGTATCTGAAGACCGAGGAAGAATTTCAGATCCCCCATCATAGACATCTGATATTGCTCTTGCATCATATATCCGAACTCCTCACTGTACTTCTGATTGGTGCAGCCGAAGATAATGTCATCCACATATATTTGGCACACAAACAGTTCACCATCATATGTCTTCGTGAAGAGAGTGGGATCTAGGGAACCAGGTATGAAGCCTTTGCTCTTCAGGAAGTATTTGAGTGTATCATACCAGGCCCGAGGGGCTTGTTTGAGGCCATATAGTGCCTTATTGAGCTTGTAAACCATGTCAGGATGTTTTGGATCTTCAAACCCAGGTGGTTGTGCAACATACACTTCTTCTTCAATTTTGCCATTGAGAAAGGCACTCTTCACATCCATTTGATACAGAATTATGTTGTGATGATTTGCATAGGCCAGCAGTATACGGATGGCTTCAAGTCTGGCCACAGGAGCAAATGTTTCATCGAAGTCAATGCCTTCCACTTGAGTATATCCTTGAGCAACGAGACGAGCCTTGTTTCTGACGACTTGACCATGCTCATCTTGCTTGTTGCGGTATATCCATTTGGTGCCTATAATGTTATGCTTCCGTGGATCAGGACGCTTAACCAATTCCCATACATTGTTCAGCTCAAACTGTTGAAGCTCTTCTTGCATAGCTTGAATCCACTCAGGTTCCATAAAAGCTTCTTCAACTTTCTTGGGTTCTGTGATTGAAACGAATGCGAAGTGTCCGCAGAAATTTTCCAGTTGAGTTGCCCTTGAACGAGTCAGTGGACCAGGTGCATTGATGCTATCAATTATTCTGTCAATCTGCACTTCATTGGCAACACGAGGATGTATGGGTCGAAGACTTTGCTCTTGCTGATCTATGTTGTCATGGGGAGGAATGTCTTCAGGCTGAGCATTGTCTTCGTGTGGATCAGGTGCTGAGATGATAAGTTCTTCTTCAGGATGAGCTTCAGAAGGTATAATTTCTCCAGTTCCCATTAGCTTGATTGATTCACTGGCTGGAACTTCATCTAGCACATCTGGCAGTTGCTCTCTTTGTGACCCATTGGTCTCATCGAACCGCACATCCACTGTTTCAACCACTTTGTAGTGAAAGAGATTGAAGACTCTGTAGGAGTGCGAATCCTTTCCATATCCAAGCATAAAGCCCTCATGTGCTTTTGGAGCAAATTTTGAGGTGTGGTGAGGGTCCTTGATCCAGCATCTTGAGCCAAATACTCTGAAGTAACTGACATTTGGCTTCTTGCCAGTTAGAAGTTCATAAGATGTCTTGTTCAGAAGCTTGTGAAGATAGACACGGTTGATTGTATGGCATGCAGTGTCAATGGCTTCAGTCCAGAATTTTCTTGGAGTCTTGTACTCATCTAGCATTGTTCTGGCCATCTCAATGAGTGTTCTGTTCTTGCGTTCGACGATGCCATTCTGCTGTGGTGTGTATGGAGCTGAGAATTCATGAGTGATGCCCAATGTATCAAGATATGTGTCAAGGCCAGTGTTCTTGAATTCAGTGCCATTGTAACTTCTGATGTGCTTTATCTTGGCGCCATAATTGTTCATAGCCCGATTTGCGAAGCGTCTGAAGACATCCTTGGCACCGCGTGCCATGAAGCAGTAGGTAGGAGTAGAGTCGTCCTTGTCATTAGCATCGGTGTTGGTGATGAAGTCATTGTCTTCAGTGTTGAAGATGGACTTGGCGACGTAGGCTGTAGCCAGACTCGCAATGCCAGAATCAGACTCCTCCTCAGACTCCACCTCTGCCTCCTTAGAAGCGGACTCCTCCTCTGAATCCATTTCCTTGCCAACAAACGCATGAGCCTTGCCAGTTGAGCTCTTCTTGTGTGATGAAGACTTTGAGGAAGACTTGGAAGAAGACTTTGAGTATTTCTTCTTCTTGTCGTCGGAGTCATATTCCTTGCTCTTCTTCTTCTTTCTGCTCTCATTGTCCCACTGTGGACACTCAGAGATGAAGTGTCCAGTTTTCTTGCACTTGTGACATGTTTTCTTCTTCTAGTCATGAGCAGATGCTTCATCATTCCTTGAGCTTGATCATGAAGACTTTCTGATGCCTTTCTTCTTGGTGAATTTCTGGAACTTCTTCACTAGCATTGCAAGTTCCCGTCCAATGTCTTCAGGATCATTAGAACAGCTGTCAGATTCATCTTCAGATGAGGACACCGCTTTTGCCTTCAAGGCACGAGTTTGCCCATAGTTTGGACCGTAGATATCTCTTTTCTCAGAAAGCTGAAACTCATGTGTGTTGAGCCTCTCAAGTATGTCAGACGAATCGAGTGTCTTGAAATCTGGACGTTCTTGAATCATCAGGGCTAGGATGTCAAACGAACTATCAAGTGATCTCAGCAGCGTCTTGACGATTTCATGTTTGGTGATCTCAGTGGCGCCGAGGGCTTGAAGCTCATTTGTGATGTCAGTGAGCCGGTCAAATGTGTGCTGGACATTCTCATTGTCATTTCGCTTGAAGCGGTTGAAGAGATTGCGAAGAACACTGATTCTCTGATCTCTCTGGGTTGAGATGCCTTCATTGACTTTGGAGAGCCAGTCCCAGACCAGCTTGGATGTCTTCAAGGCACTCACACGGCCGTACTGTCCCTTGGTCAGATGACCACAGATGATATTCTTGGTAGTAGAGTCTAGTTGAGTGAACTTCTTGACATCAGCAGCAGTGACACCTTCTCCAGCCTTGGGAACGCCATTTTCGACGACATACCATAGGTCGACGTCAATGGCTTCAAGATGCATGCGCACCTTATTCTTCCAGTAGGGATATTCAGTTCCATCGAAGACGGGGCACGCAGCGGAGACTTTAATTATCCCTGCAGTTGACATAGCTAAAACTCCAGGTGGTTAAACCAAATCACACAGAACAAGGGAGCACCTTGCTCTGATACCAATTGAAAGTGCGTTATATCGACTAGAGGGGGGGTGAATAGGCGATTTTTATGAAAGTCTCAAAATGTGGAAGTTATGAAGACAAATAGAATGGACAAGCCTATCACTATGCAGCGGAAGTTCGATTACACAAGGCAAGCCGTGGTCAAGTATACAATATAGTGAAAGCACAGTGACAAACAGCTTCAGTGTAATAAGGATCAGGTAGGAAGAAGTTATGAAGCCAAACAAATCATACAGTCAAGTTGTGAAGACAGAAGATAAAGCAAGCATGCAATGACTTCACAATGTGTAATGATAAGTAAAGGGAGGTGAAGATGAAACCAGTGACACGCTGAAGACAATGATTTGTTGGACCAGTTCCAGTTGCTGTGACAACTGTACATCTGGTTGGAGCGGCTAGGTATTTAAACCAAAGGACACACAGTCCGGGACACCCAGTCCTGAACACGCAGCTCAGGACACCCAGTCCTCACCGTTTTCTCCTTGAGCTAAGGTCACACAGACCACGCCCAATCACTCTGGTAAGTCTTCAAGGTAGACTCCCAAACCTTCACAGACTTCGTTCACCGGCAATCCACAATTTCTCTTGAATGCTCATAACGCGACGCCTAACCGGCTGGAGGATGCACAGTCCTCAAGTGTAATAAGTCTTCAGATCACTCAGACAAGAAGACTTAAGTGATGCCCAATTACTCTGGCTTTGGGTGGTTAGGGCTTTTCTCCTCGCTAGGGATTTTCTCTCAAAGGCTTCGAGGTGGGTTGCTCTCAAACGACAAAAGCCGTGCACTAAAATCTGAGCAGCCAACCGTTTATGGTTGTAGGGGTGGACTATTTATAGCCACTTGGCAACCCGACCTGATTTGTCCGAAATGACCCTGGGTCACTAAGGAACTGACATGTGTACCAACGGTCGAATTTCGAACTCACACGGCAACATTACTTGGGCTACAAGTAAGGCTGACTTGTCTGACTCTGGACAAGATTTTCTCTCATTGTCTTCACTCGAAGACATAGGATTTGAATTAGGCATCACTTCAGTCATCCGGATTGGTTGTCTTGGACCCCACTTAACAGTACGGTGGTTCCTATGACACAACATGAATGAAGTAAAACTACGAAGGATCTAAGTCTTCGAGTTCCATAAGCTTCATATGGAGTCTTCATATGTCATTGTCTTCAACATGAATATCTTCATAAACCACCATTGTCTTCAATGTCTTCGTACATTTTTAGGGGTCATCTCTGGTAGCTAAACCAAATCAATGAGGGACTTCTACCTGTGTTATCCTGCAATTCTCACAAACACATTAGTCCCTCAACTAGGTTTGTCGTCAATACTCCAAAACCAACTAGGGGTGGCACTAGATGCACTTACAGGAAGTAGATCCCATTGTCTTCCCAACTAGCATGACTGGCCCGAAGCCAAAGGCCAGGTCAACCGCTTTAGAACTGAAGAAGACGAGGACTGTCGAGGCTGAAGCCAGAAAGAGGAAACATTCTGAAACCTCTGATGCTGCTCCCTCCAAGAAGAAGCGGAAGACCAAGAAGGAATGGGCTGCTCCCACAGAGCCCTTAATTGTTGAACCCATCTCCATGGTTCGCCCTGACGCTGAACATCAAGAGCGCCAACTGACTGTCCATGAGCCTACTTCCACAGAGGCTCATGAAGCTGAAGACTTTCCAGCAGCTGATCCCACCGCTGCTGAAGACATTGGTCACCATGACCATGTTGAAGATGATGCACTTCTTCCTCAGATCGAGCACCAACACGTATCATCGCATGTGCTTACGCACAGCGAACTCATCAGCATTGGTCGTCCTCTAACGCCAATTGCTCAGGATGCATCATGGGTTGATCACCCACAAGCACAAGAGGAAGATGACTTTGAGGCCCAGCCAACTCCAACTCCACAGGCATCGCCAGCGTTACGCAGGCTTCGCAAAGGACCAAGGCCTCCAGTCTCCGAGCCTGAAGCTAAAGCTGCTGAAGACATTCCGGCTGCATCAGCCGATGAAGAAGAAACCCCAAGAGTTGCTACACCCCCGTCTCACCAAGAAGCTGTTCTCGAGGAGAACGTGACTGTGACCGACCCTCCAACTCATCAAGTGGAGGTTGAGAATCTTGAGGCTGCCACCACCAAAACAAATGAAGCCACTGACGCTGTCATGGCTGACGCAAATGTGGAGTCTACACCAACCCAAGAACCAGAAGTCAGTGAAGCCAATGATGCTACTGCTTCTGTTCCTGCGCCTGCTGCTGGTCCTTAGTTTGACTATCATGTTGAGCATAGGCCTCAGGTACAGAAGCCAATTCCAAGGTTGCCCGGGTTTCCAGGTCCTGCATCAGCACCTGGATCCTTCAATGTCAACAGCTTCAAAGCATACAACACTTTCTTCAATAGCTCCAAGAACCCCTACTCAAGGGAAAGAATATCTTCTGATCGGTTCTGGAGCTATCCGCAGCGAAGCTATTACTCCTGCATTCTGTACAATCAAGGTCGCATCTTCCCACATAAGCGTCTTGACACCGAAGCAATAGCCGGTCTGCCCTGTCTGGAAGAAGCTCTGGATTGCTTCAAAGAGGTTGGATTGTTGCCGTTTGTCACCGACCAAGAGCACTGGAATGAAGAGTTGTTGCTCCAATTCTATGCCACACTTCACATCCGTGGGTACAACAGAGATCCGAAAACTTGGGTCCTGGAGTGGATGACAAGAAATGTTCATCACGAAGCCAAAGCCTTTGATATCATTGAGCTCACTAGTCTGCCCACTCCTGGCGATCTCTACAAACCTGGCTGTCAGCTTCACAGTGAAGCTATGGAGAGCATCTTTCAGAAGCCTGAACCAAACATGAGTCAGATGCTCAGTATGATGAAGCCCTTGCCACAAGATGCTGCATACCCTAAGGAGTTCTTTGTTGAAGACCTTGAGTATCTACCAAGGACGATCTATCACATCATAAGGCGAACTCTCTGGCCCATCAAAGGACATTCTCCACATGCCAAGCTGGAAGGTGCAATGAAGACTTTGGTCTTCTATATTCTTCATGGCAAATGCTTCAATGCACAAGACTTCTTCATCTGCCAACTTGCTGCGTCCGGCTCTGATCTTTTTGGCTTGAAGTTCTATGCTCCATGGATAATGTGGCTGATTAAACTCCACTCCGCTATCTCATATCAGCCATCTGCTCGCAATCATCAGATCTTTCTGCCTGATGTGGATATGTCCGTTGAAGCCATTTATCCTGAGCCTGCCAAGGAGCCTCTTAGTCTTCAGAATGTGGAGCATCAAAGTTTCTCTCAGAACATTGAAGGAGTTGAAGCAGTCACCCGTGTTTATCCTCTGGCTGGAACTACATGTGCACCTCATCGTGCCCTTACTGAAGCCACCGAAAGCACTATTGCCCAATGACCCAAGAAGCGATCTCATGTTCTCAACGACCGAGAGCTTCTAGTGGCTCTTCATCAGAAACAGGATAGGCATCATGACTGGCTGAAGCGCCAAATGCAAAGCCTCTTGGTAGATGTTAACCGCATTCGCAATCTTGCCACCAAGAATGCCTTTGTTGCCCATGAAACCTCTCGACGCACATGGAAGGGGCTGACGCTTATGTGCTCTAAATATGATCTTCATGAGGATAGCTTCTCTGAACGCTTCAAGTTTGACTCCACACCTCCTCGAAGGGCAGTGCTGCGACGAACTCCATCTCTTGAAGACTCTGAGTTCTCTTCCTCTGCGGCAACTGTGAATGCCAGAGTGATCGAGGACGAAGACGATGCTACTTCACCGCCCCCTCCTTCAGCACGCTTCGACACTGCTCCAAGTTCTTCTGCACCGCCGAACACCACCGACGACCCTGCTGCTTCACCTACTCTTCATGGGAATGAGTAGATGCTCTATGTCTTCAAACCTTTTTGGTCCTTACTGACAAAAGGGGGAGAAGCATATGAGTTTGATAGTCTTCAAGCGGGTCCACATGGGCAGTTGCTTTATATTTTGCCTAGTGTTTACAACTCTCGTTTTGGTTCATTTGGTTCTTTGAGTTGTAACACTTAAACTCGATGGTCGTCTGCTACTTATTTGCCACTTTGTGATGCGATGATAAATTCCGCATGTGCGACGATAAATTCCGCACTTAGATCATTTTGCAGACGTCCATTTTCCATTATGCATGTCATTATCTTCACATACCTTCACATGCATAATGAATTGTCATCATAATTTGAAAAGGATCTCCACGAGTACAACCTGCCATGTGCATTTGCATTCCAAAAGCAAATTACTTATATGCACATCTTCAGGGGGAGCCCTTGCAACTTATGAAGACAATTCCTTATCCTTTACAATTTCACATATTATATTCCCGTTGAAAACTTCAACTAGTTTGTCATCAATCACCAAAAAGGGGGAGATTGTAAGTGCATCTAGTGCCACCCCCAGTTGGTTTTGGAGTAGTGACGACAAACCTAGTTGAGGGACTAATGTGTTTGTGAGAATTGCAGGATAACACAGGTAGAAGTCCCTCATTGATTCGGTTTTCCTACTAGAGATGACCCCTAAAAATGTATGAAGACATTGATGTCAAAGGTGGTATGTGAAGATATTCACATTGAAGACTATGACAAGAGAAGACATCGCATGAAGCCTATGGAGCTCGAAGACTCAGATCTTTCGTAGTTCTTTTTCTTCTTTATTGAGTCATAGGAACCACCGTACTATTAAGTGGGGTCCAAGAGAACCAGTCAGAATGACTGAAGTGATGCTTAACCAAAACCTATGTCTTCAAGTGAAGACTATGAGAGCGAATCTTGTTTAGAGTCGGACAAGTCAGATTTGCTTGTAGCCCAAGTAAAGTTGTCGTGTGTGTTTGAAATCTAACTATTGGAACACGTGTCAGTTCCTTAGTGACCCAGGGTCATTTCGGACAAATCGGGTCGGGTTGCCTAGTGGCTATAAATAGCCCACCCCCTACAACCATAAACGGTTGGCTGCTCAGAGTTAAAGTACGGCTTTTGTCGTGTAAGAGCAACCCACCTCGAAGCCTTTGAGAGAGAATTCCTTGCGAGGATAAAGCCCTAACCACCCAGAGCCAAAGAGTGTTAGGCATCACTTAAGTCTTCCTATCTGTGTGATCTGAAGACTTATTACACTTGAGGACTGTGAATCCTCCAGCCGGTTAGGCGTCACGTTCTGAGCATCCAAGAGTCATTGTGGATCGCCGGTGAACGAAGTCTGTGAAGGTTTGGGAGTCTACCTTGAAGACTTACCAGAGTGATTGGGCGAGGTCTGTGTGACCTTAGCTCAAGGGGAATATAGTGAGGACTGGGTGTCCTGAGCTGCGTGTTCAGGACTGGGTGTCCGGGACTGTGTGTCCTCAGGTTTAAATACCTAGTCACCCTAACCAGACATACAGTTGTCACAGCAACTGGAACTGGTCCAACAAATCATTGTCTTCAACGAGTCACTGGTTTCATCCTTCCCTTCCCTTTACTTACTGTTGGTCCTTGTGAAGTCATCGTATGATTGCACTATCTTTTGTCTTCATTGAGTGACTGCTTGTTCTGATTGTCTTCTTAATATCTTCCTAACTGATCCTTACTACCTAGCTGCTATTAGTCATTGTGCTTTCACTTCATTGAATACTTGACTATGGTTAGCCTAGTGTAGTCTACCTTCCGCTACATGGTAATAGGTTTATTTCTATCATTTGTCTTCGAAACTTCCACGTTTTGAAGACTTTCATAAAAATCACCTATTCACCCCCCCCCCCTCTAGTCGATATAACGCACTTTCAGGATTACAGTTCTGATGATGCAAAGAAAAAGAAGAAATCCACAAAATCCTCATCATCAAAATCCTCAAAGCCTTCATATCACAAGAAGAGTAGCTCCAAGAAGGCCAGGGCATTCATTGGCAAGGAAATGGACTCGGAGGCTGAATCTGAAGAAAATGAGGAAGAGGAGTCATCTGAGGAGTCCGAATTCGGAGTGGCGAGCCTTGCTCTCGCTTCTGCATTTGTCAGCAAGTCTATCTTCAACATTGAGGAAAATGACCTCACCAACAAGGCTGATGAAGGGGATGATGACTACGCTCCCACCTATTGCTTCATGGCGAAGGGTGCTAAGGATGATCAACCCAAAGCTATTGAGTGGGTCCTCGATAGTGGATGTACAAACCACATGACTGGTGACAAGAATCTATTGATGGACGCTCCATTATCACCGTCGCATCTGAAGCATATCATCTTTGCTGACAAAGGCAAAAGTCAGGTATTGGGTCTAGGTAAGGTTGCGATTACAAAGGATCGACACATGGACAAAGTCATGCTTGTTGAGTCCTTAGGATACAACCTTATGTCTGTCTCAATGCTTTGTGATCTTGATATGGTTGTTGTCTTTGGCAAGTACCGTTGTGTTCTGGTTATGGAAGCTGACAATTCCAAAGTCTTCGAAGGCTTTAGGAGAGGAGACCTGTATATTGTTGATTTCTCTACAGGACCACAATCAGCCGTGTGCTTACTTGCAAAAGCTTCAGAAGGCTGGCTATGGCATCAAGAATGTCAAATTCCTCAAGGATCACCTATGCGGAGCCTGTGAAGCTGGGAAGATGACCAAGGCCAAGCATCCAGCGAAGACTATCATGACCACCACTCGCCCATTTGAATAGCTTCACATGGATCTCTTTGGTCCTAATCATTATTCTTCTATCTCAAATGAAGCATCTCAATATGGCTTTGTTATTGTCGATGATTATTCTCGTTACACATGGGTACACCTTGTTACTTACAAACATGAAGTGCAGGAAGTCTTCAAACGATTTTCCTCGAGGGCTTCAACCAACTTTGGTGTGAAGATCAAGCACATCAGAAGTGACAATGGCACTGAGTTCAAGAATTCTAGTCTCGATGACTATCTTGATGAACTTGGTATTACTCAAGAGTTATCTGCTCCTTACACTCCTCAGCAGAACGGCGTCATGGAGCGCAAGAACAGGACTCTTGCTGAGATGGCTCGCACTATGCTTGATGAATACAAAACGCCTCGTCGTTTCTAGACTGAGGCAATTGATACTGCGTGCCACATCATCAACAGAGTATATCTTCACAAATTCTTCAAAAAGACTGCCTATGAACTCCTCACTGATAAGAAACCCAATGTAAGTTATTTCAAAGTCTTCGGTGCTAAATGTTGGATTGGAGATCCTTATCACAACTCAAAATTTGCACCGAAAGCACATGAAGGTTTTATGCTTGGTTACGGAAAGGACTCGCACACCTACGAAGTCTTCAACAACATTCCTCACAAAGTTGTTGAAACTGTAGATGTGCGGTTCGATGAAACTAATGGCTCTCAAAGAGAGCACCTACCTACTGTGATAGATGAACCAGCACCTGAGGAAACTATCAAGTTCAAGGCTACTGAGGATGTCATTCCTACTAAAGAATCTGCTGAAGAATTCATTCCAGAACATGAAGAACATCGAGCTAATGCACCTGAAGAAAATGGTGCTGAAGAAAACGTTGATCAAACTCTTCAACGACAACCAGCTCATCCTCGCATTGCAAAATAAGTGCAAGTTGAAAAGATCATCAATGACATCAAAGCGCCAGGTCCTCTCACACGCTCAAAAGCTTCACATTTGTCTAACTTTTGTGGGCAGTATGCTTTTGTCTCTATTACAGAGCCCACTAAGGTAGATGAAGCATTTCTGGAGCCTGAGTGGATTCAGGCCATGCAAGAAGAATTACATCAGTTTGAGCTCAACAATGTCTGAGAACTAGTCAAACGTCCAGATCCTCGCAAGCACAATATCGTCGGCACAAAGTGGATCTACCGCAACAAGCAAGATGAAAATGGCCTTGTTGTGAGGAATAAGGCACGGCTTGTAGCTCAAGGCTACACACAGGTTGAAGGAATTGATTTCGATGAAACTTTTGCACCTGTTGCTAGACTTGAAGCTATTCGCATATTACTTGCTTATGCTAACCATCATGATATCACTCTATATCAAATGGATGTGAAAAGTGCATTCCTCAATGGTAAGCTTGAGGAAGAAGTATATGTCGCTCAACCCCCAGGTTTTGAAGATCCAAAGAATCCTGACAAAGTCTTTAGACTCAACAAGGCCCTCTATGGCCTCAAGCAGGCCCCACGGGCTTGGTATGATACTTTGAAGGAACTCTTCATGAAGAAAGGATTCAAACCCAGTTCACTCGACCCTACTCTTTTCACTAAATCTTATGATGGTGAATTGTTTGTGTGCCAAGTATATGTTGATGATATTATCTTTGGCTGTACTGACCAACGTTATAGTGATGAATTTGCCCATATGATGAGTGAAGAATATCAAATGTCTAGTATGGGAGAGTCAAAATTCTTCTTAGGTCTTCAAATTCGTCAACAACACAATGGCATATTCATATCTCAGGAGAAATACCTCAAGGATGTACTGAGGAAGTTCGGCATGCAAGATTGCAAAGGCGTCAACATTCCTATGCCCACAAATGGCCATCTGTGCACTGATGAAAATGGTATTGACTTCGATCATAAGGTATACCGCTCCATGATAGGTTCCTTATTATACTTATGTGCATCTAGGCCAGATATAATGCTTAGTGTTTGCATGTGTGCCCGATTTCAAGCTGCACCAAAGGAATCACACCATAAGGCTGTGAAGCATATTCTTTGATATCTAGCTCACACACCAACACTTGGATTATGGTACCCCAAGGGCTCGGCTTTTGATCTTGTTGGATATTCTGATTCTGACTATGCTGGTGATCGTGTGGATCGCAAGTCAACATCTGGTACATGTCATTTCCTTGGACGATCTTTGGTCTGTTGGTCCTCGAAGAAACAGAACTGTGTATCACTATCTACTGCTGAAGCTGAGTACATTGTCGATGGTTCTTGTTGTGCCCAATTGTTATGGATGAAGCATACTCTCAAGGACTACGGCGTCAACATGAAGAATGTGCCTCTCTTATGTGACAATGAGAGTGCCATCAAGATTGCTCACAACCCAGTTCAGCACTCGAAGACAAAGCACATTCAGATTCGTCATCATTTTCTTCGTAATCATGTGTTGAAGGGAGACATTTCTATTGAGCATGTGAAGACTGAAAAAAGCTAGCCGATATCTTCACAAAGCCCTTGGATGAGAAGAGATTTAGCAAGTTGCGGTGTGAGCTAAATATCCTAGAATCTTCGAATGTTCTTTGAAAAGGACACTCATCCTAACACTTATGCAAAATTGATGACTTAGATGTGCAACACATGAAGAAATGTTTTACTTCAATCAATGAAGAATAACACTCTTAGTGTGAAGAAATTAATGAAGAATTTGATTCTCAGAACCCTACGATAATTGTATGCGGTGTCTGAAATCATCATTCTAATACGGTGGGTCACGCCACCACCAAAAGTTAAAATTCCTCAAATTATTCATATTCTTCAACTTTGCATAGTCTTCACTGGTTCCGTTGTTTTTCTTCATTGGATATATATATATATATATATATAGGGTGGGTCTATTCTAATAACACCCCTTAAGACCTTATTCTAATAACACATATCCCTTATTCTGATAACATCCCCACCCCCTCCCACTTCTCCCCCGACCAAAAACAGGTACCGCACCGGCCACCACCCACCTCCCGCACGACCACAAATCTTCCTCCACCTTCTTCCACCGACCCCAGCGCCGCCCACCAGTGCCGCCCGCCCCAACCACCTCCTACCCCGCGTTCAGCGCCCCCACCTCCCACCCCGCGGTGGCGCCCCCAACCCCGACCACCTCCCTGTTGGGGAACGTAGTAATTTCAAAAAATTCCTACACACACGCAAGATCATGGTGATGCATAGCAACGAGAGGGGAGAGTGTTGTCTACGTACCCTCGTAGACCGACAGCGGAAGCATTAGCACAACGCGGTTGATGTAGTCGTACGTCTTCACGGCCCGACCGATCAAGCACCGAAACTACGGCACCTCCAAGTTCTAGCACACGTTCAGTTCGATGACGATCCCCGGACTCCGATCCAGCAAAGTGTCGGGGAAGAGTTCCGTCAGCACGACGGCATGGTGACGATCTTGATGTACTACTGTCGCAGGGCTTCACCTAAGCACCGCTACAATATTATCGAGGATTGTGGTGGAAGGGGGCACAGCACACGGCTAAGAATATGATCACGTGGATCAACTTGTGTGTCTATGGGGTGCCCTGTAACATCCCAAATTTTCAATTTGGAATGTTATACACTAGATCATCATGCATATCATATTTTCTTGCATTTTGCCGATCCTAGAAATTTCACGCAACTCAAGGACCCTCGGAGAGAGTTGGAGATTTTGTTATTTTCATATTTGAGTCTTCTCAAATTTTGAAGAAAGGATCATTGGTTTTGTCAGAGTTTATTTGCCTTTTATTTGGATAGGGAAAAATGCGCGTTTTCAAAAATTGCATTTTAGGAGTCGGGGAAATTTTACTTTATTAGATTTGGAGTTCGTTTAGATCTCTTTCTGTCTTTTTTTTCCGAGCACAGAACCGTTTAAAAAAAATCCCAGCGACTTGGGCCAAAGGCCCAAGCCACCGAGCCGGCCGGCCAGAGGCCAGGAGGCCGCGCGAGCGCCCCAGGCGCTAGGGAGCCGCGCGCCAGGCGCCCAGGCGCAGGAGGCCGCCGCCGCGTCCTTTGTGGATTCCTAGTAGGATTCATCCTACTTTCGTTTTTTTAGATCTTTTCCCTCTTTTCTTTCCTATTCCTAGTCTAATTTCTTGTCCTCTACTCCAAGTAAACCCTCCCCTCCCCAATATAAATACTTCCACACACCCCCCCTCTAAATCATCATCAAACCCAAAGCCTAGAGCACCCCACCCCGCGCCCTTGCTCACCCGCGCGCCGCCCAAAGCCGCCGCCCGCGCCGCACCACCCGTGCCACCGCCGCACCTTGCCGCCGCCCCACGCCCACGCCGCCGGAGTTCCTCTCCGGAGTCTTCACCGGAGGTAGCCCGCGCTACATCTACTCTTTTCATCGGATCGTTTTCTTCTAATCGTTCTGATTCTTTTTCTCCAATTCGTTTTTCTTCATGAAACCATTCTGGTTTTCTAGATCGGTTTTTCGATCGGTTTTCTTTTCTCAAAACCCTAGATCGGATTCGTTCTCTTTTCCGATTTAGTTGTCTTATGACCGCTCGCCGGACCGTTCGTCCTAACGAACATGATCACCGGATTATTCTCCTAGGTTAACGAACGTCCGTTCGTTCAACCGTTCTTCTTTTTCTTCTCGTCGGATTTATTCCGCGATCGCAATCTCAAATCCGATCTTCTTTCTAGTCTATCTTCTCGCTCATTTATCGGAATCAGGTGATTCAAGCGCCTGGAGTTTCGTTTCGAAACCGCCGTTCCGACTAATCAACTTTAACTAAGTTTTTGCTACGGTAAAATTTGACCTAGTTTCAACTTGCTAGAACCGATTTGTTTTCTTCCACCGTTTGTTTTCGGTTTCTTTGTTCGGTTCTTTCTTTCTTTTCAACCGGAGTTCTTAAGTTGAACTTTCTGGTTCGATCTTTTGTTTGAGTTTTACCTGTGCATTAGATGAGTACTTATTGTATGCTTGCCGTTTGTTGCGATAGATTACCCGGATTGCGCCGCCTGTTACTTCAAATCCCTAGGACTTGCGGATCATCAGCAAGGCAAGTAACACTTTGATCATACCTTTTCTACAACCCAGTTTTACTGCATTAGATCCATCCTCACACATTGCATGATTAGGATCTAATTAAATTGTGGGATGGGAAGTAGATGAGGTAGTACCTATTACCTGTTACTATGAAACCTTTGGGAGTTACTTCTACGTTTGCTTATTATGCCATGCTATGCTAGTAGACGTGGATTGGGTGAGTGATATCCATGACAGATGTGAGATTGATAATTTTAATGGTTTATCTAAGGTGGCAACTTAAACACACATCTTGGTGGATTGAGGCACCTGATGTCTATCAGGACTTGCCTGTTTTTATTTTGGACCGCCACCCAGGCTCAAAGGGATCATAAGATCTTTCATACTAAATACTTACGTGTGCAGCCACAAGCCATTATGGGCTCTGCCATAGTTGACTAAGTCATGCGAACTCTTATAGGGGTAGACTAGCAGATGTAGGGGATATAGGTGGTACGGTCTACTCCATCGTAAGGTGCTAGCGCTTCTGAAAGACTATGTCTTGGTCATCCGTTTCTCAAACACCGGTAGTGCGAGAAAACCAACGGAGGCGATCGAGTCTTGTGGGGAAAAGTGCACAAACCTCTGCAGAGTGTAACAAACTAATCATGATTAGCCATGTCCCCGGTTATGGACAATCTTGAGTATCTAGTACTTGAATATCATGTGAATCTCATCATGTTACTTCTAATTAATATTGTTGGGTTATTAATGTTTACTTTTAATTGGGATTGAGGATGCTATCAACCATTCTCAATGTGTAACAACCACCATGATAGTTAAATAAATGTATTCCTTTGTAATAGGGAAAAATTGGCTTTACGCAAAACAGTAACCATAGAGCTTTCCACCAACCAAATATGCATATAGTATAGTTGTTTCATTCCATTACTCTCTATGTGTTACTTCGCCAGCATATTCCATGTGCTGACCCGTTTCGGGCTGCAACGTTAATGTTGCAGACTTTTCAGACGACGATTGAGGTGTGTTAGGTCGTGGTTCTATACTCAGTGATGCCGTTGGATTTGATGGACCCATTTATTCTTCCAAGTCTTCCGCTGTTATTGATTTTAGATGGCCTTAAGCCATATTTATGTAATAAGTTCTCTTCGGAGACATCGTTGTAATAAGTGTGTGATTGCTACTCTGCTATAAATCCTCCGAGTACTGTGTGGTGTCAGCATTACTGATCCAGGGATGACACCGGAGCACAGAGATCAGACTGTTTGAGGTCTGGTCGCTACAAGAGATGGTACCAGAGCACACACTGACTGTAGGACACAACCACTAAGTTAAAGCCATAGATCACTATTCTCTCCTCATTTTCTAACTCCTCATCTTTCTCTTTAGGATGAAGGACGCGAAGATTAAGTACGCTCAACCGGATGAAGGCACACCTTTTGGATTTCACTTGAAGGAAGTCACCAAGCACCTGAACATTGGATTACCAAGCTTCACGGGAACCTTCAACGCCACTTTGCCTGAAGAGGAGCGCTGGAAGATTCAAGCTCACGTTCCAGGGAAGGACATTCGCGCCAATCACGAAGCCCATGGATAGTGTTTTCAATGCACCAACTTGGAGTCTAGGAAGGAGCATGGCAGCCCATCTCACCATAGGACGCATTGGAGAAGTTTATCAAGAAGACCTCAAGGACACCATCTACCAGATTTGCGGACGCCGAGATGAACAATGGGAGTTAGTCAGCACCAAGAAGGATAAATCCATTGCAGCATTCATCCAGGAGTTAAACCAGCACATTCGACGCCACGAGAACCAGATGTGCAATGATATGATGGACTTGAAGAATGCGAAGACAAGGATCATCGAGCTAGAAGGAGAACTGAAGGCTACACGCAAGGACTACATGGACGAGATCGTAGCTCTAGTAAGGCACAACGTCGATCTTAAGCAAGAGATTGAAGAACTCAAGAGGAAGTTAGCATCCAAGGAGGAAGATGAGTACGTCGCATGCCCAGATAACTACATCATCATCGACGACACCGATTCGGATCCAAGTGAACCCGACTTTGATGACGAAGCTGGAGCGGACATCATGGAGTCTTCCGTCGGTTCAAATTTCTAGATGACCACCAAATATTAGTAGTATTTTCCCCCATGTAAACACTATAGTTCGAGCACTTTTGCGATAGCTAGATCGATTGTAAGCCCTTGTTTGATTGAATGAAGTGATTTTGTGTGAATTTGCTCATGTGCATTGGGGTAGTGTTTTCTCTTTAGACCTCTCTCTATTCTTATTTCTCATCCTTTTCTAAACCCTCAAATGCCTCTGAGACGTGACCCCGGATTTACCATTAAGGATTGGTAACTATGTTTTTCCCTCAAACCTAATAGTATTGGAATCTCAAGGTTTGGATGTAATTCTCGGTATGGATTGGTTGTCGATGTATGGAGGAAACATCGATTGTGCTAGTAAGTCAATTTTGCTTACAACACCGGAAGGAAGAAGGATCAAGTATGTATCCCGGCATGTGCCGAATAGGACACAAGTAAATTGCCTGACAGGAGTCGTGCAGGAGGAAGTACCAGTGGTAAAGGATTTTCCTGATGTATTTTCGGAGGAGTTGCCAGGCATGCCACCGGATAGAGACATTGAGTTTTTGATTGAGTTATTGCCAGGCACTGGACCAATATCAAAGAGACCATACCGGATGCCAGCAAAGGATTTGGTAGAAATTAAGAATCAGATTAAGGAGTTGTTGGAGAAAGGTTACATTCTCCCAAGTTCTTTGCCTTGGGGATCACCCGTACTTCTAGTGGAGAAGAAGGATGGATCATTAAGGATGGTTGTTGATTATCGAGGATTGAATGAAGTAACCATCAAGAGCAAGTACCCACTGCCAATGATAAATGATTTGTTTGATCAATTGCAAGGAGCTAAAGTGTTTTCCAAGATTGATTTGCGATCAGGGTACCACCAGTTGAAGATTCGGGAACAGGATATTCCAAAGACAGCATTCACCACGAGATATGGACTGTATGAGTATACCGTTATGTCATTTGGATTGACTAACGCTCCTGCCTATTTTATGAACATGATGAACAAGGTGTTTATGGAGTTTTTGGATAAGTTCGTCGTAGTGTTCATTGATGATATCCTGGTTTATTCGAAGAATGAAGAAGAGCATAAGGAACATTTGCGTTTGGTATTGGAGAAGCTAAGGGAACATCAGTTATATGCAAAATTTAGCAAATGTGAGTTTTGGTTGAAGGAAGTAGGATTCCTCGGACACGTTATATCCGGAGAAGGGATAGCAGTTGACCCCACAAAGGTTGAGACCGTAACCAAATGGGAAGCACCAACGATAGTTGGAGAGATCCGGAGTTTTCTTGGACTCGCAGGATACTACCGGAGATTCATTGAGAACTTTTCAAAGATTGCAACGCCTATGACGGAGTTGTTAAAGAAGGATACTAAGTTCAAATGGACTGAGGAGTGTGAGGCTAGTTTCCAGGAGTTGAAGAAACGTTTGGTTACCTCACCAGTGTTGATTTTGCCGGATCAGACCAAGGATTATGAGGTGTATTGCGACGCTTCACGTCGAGGACTTGGAGCAGTGCTTATGCAGGAAGGAAGAGTTGTTTCGTATGCTTCACGACAACTGAAGCCTCATGAGTTGAATTACGCCACACATGATTTGGAGTTAGCAGCCGAAGTGCATGCATTGAAGACATGGAGACATTTCCTCATTGGAAATCATTGTGAGGTGTACACGGATCACAAGAGTTTGAAGTACATTTTCACGCAGAAGGAGTTGAATCTCAGACAAAGGAGATGGTTGGAGCTCATCAAGGATTATGACATGAGATTGCATTACCATCCCGGAAAAGCTAATGTAATAGCTGACGCATTGAGCCGCAAGAGCCATGTCAATACATTAATAACAGAGGAAATACCCAAGGAGTTAGCAGAAAACCTTCGTGAACTAAGTTTAGAGATAGTTCCGAAAGGCTATGTGGCAGCATTGGAGATTCAGTCAACATTGATGGATAGAATCAGAGAAGCTCAGAAATCTGACAAGGAGATTGCTGCTATAAAGGAGAAAGTAAGCAAAGGAAAAGCAAAGGGATTTCGTGAGGATGAGCACGATACCCTATGGTTTGAGGACCGTGTTTACGTGCCAAATGACCCGGAGATCAGGAAGTTGATTCTACAAGAGGCACATGATTCACCCTATTCGATTCACCCAGGAAATACCAAGATGTATTTGGATTTGAAGGAGACATTCTGGTGGACCGGAATGAAGAAGGATATTGCAACATATGTAGCAGTTTGTGACATATGTCATAGAGTAAAGTCAGAGCATCAGAAGCCAGTCGGATTGTTGCAACCATTGCCGATACCCGAATGGAAGTGGGATAAGATAGGCATGGATTTTATCACCGGACTGCCCAGGACGAAAGCAGGATATGACTCGATATGGGTAGTAGTTGATCGTTTGATGAAGGTAGCACATTTCATTCCAGTTAAGACCACTTACACCAGTGCTAAGTTGGCAAAGATATACATGACTAGGATCATTTATTTGCACGGAGTTCCAAGGAGTATTGTATCAGATAGAGGAACCCAATTTACCTCAAAGTTTTGGAATCAGTTGCATGAAACTTTGGGAACTAGGCTAGAGTTTAGCACAGCTTTTCATCCGCAGACAGATGGACAGACCGAGAGAGTCAATCAGATTTTGGAAGATATGCTGAGAGCTTGTGCACTAGATTATGGATCTAGTTGGGACGATAACTTGCCGTATGCGGAGTTTTCTTATAACAACAGCTACCAAACCAGTTTGAAGATGGCACCTTTCGAAGCTTTGTACGGAAGGAGGTGCAGGACACCATTGTCATGGGACGAAGTTGGAGACCGTCAATTCTTTGGACCAGATTTGATTAAGGAGTCTGAACGGAAAGTTAAGTTGATACGCGATAGGCTCAAGGTAGCCCAGTCCAGGCAGAAGAGTTACGCAGATTCTAAACACAAGGAGACGGTTTACGAAACCGGAGACAGAGTTTATCTCTGAGTATCCCCACTTCGGGGAGTTAAGCGTTTTGGAGTTAAGGGAAAGTTAGCACCACGTTTCGTTGGACTGTACAAGATCTTGTAACGTATGGGAGAAGTCGCATACAAGTTGGAATTACCAGAGGGACTGTCAGGAGTTCATGATGTATTCCATGTTTCTCAGCTGAAGAAGTGTCACGCCGAGATGGCGGAGGTACCGTTAAGAGATACAGTGCCGCTAGAAGCAATTCAGTTGAAGAACGACTTAATGTATGAAGAGAAACCAGTTAAGATTCTCGAGTATGCTAGCAGAGTTACCCGCAGCAAGATTATCAAGTTTTGCAAAGTTCAGTGGAACCACCACTCAGAGGATGAAGCCACCTGGGAGAGAGAAGAAGATTTGCTCAAGGACCACCCTCACCTATTTTCTAGCCAACCCGAATCTCGAGGGCGAGATTCATCTTAAGGGGGGTAGGTTTGTAACATCCCAAATTTTCAATTTGGAATGTTATACACTAGATCATCATGCATATCATATTTTCTTGCATTTTGCCGATCCTAGAAATTTCACGCAACTCAAGGACCCTCGGAGAGAGTTGGAGATTTCGTTATTTTCATATTTGGGTCTTCTCAAATTTTGAAGAAAGGATCATTGGTTTTGTCGGAGTTTATTTGCCTTTTATTTGGATAGGGAAAAATGCGCGTTTTCAAAAATTGCATTTTAGGCCCGGAGAAAAGTTCATTTTGTTCAACTCATTTTTAGGAGTCGGGGAAAATTTACCTTATTAGATTTGGAGTTCGTTTAGATCTCTTTCTGTTTTTTTTTGAGCGCGGAACCGTTTTTAAAAAAAGAAAAAAAATCCCAGTGACTTGGGCCAAAGGCCCAAGCCACCGAGCCGGCCGGCCAGAGGCCAGGAGGCCGCGCGAGCGCCCCAGGCGCCAGGGAGCCGCGCGCCAGGTGCCCAGGCGCAGGAGGCCGCCGCCGCGTCCTTTATGGATTCCTAGTAGGATTCATCCTACTTTCGTTTTTTTAGATCTTTTCCCTCTTTTCTTTCCTATTCCTAGTCTAATTCCTTGTCCTCTACTCCAAGTAAACCCTCCCCTCCCCAATATAAATACTCCCACACCCCCCCCCTCTAAATCATCATCAAACCCAAAGCCTAGAGCACCCCACCCCGCGCCCTTGCTCACCCGCGCACCGCCCAAAGCCGCCGCCCGCGCCGCACAACCCGCGCCACCGCCACACCTTGCCGCCGCCCCACGCCCACGCCGCCGGAGTTCCTCGCCGGAGTCTTCACCGGAGGTAGCCCGCGCTACATCTACTCTTTTCATCGGATCGTTTTCTTCTAATCGTTCCGATTCTTTTTCTCCGATTCGTTTTTCTTCACGAAACCGTTCCGGTTTTCTAGATCGGTTTTTCGATCGGTTTTCTTTTCTCGAAACCCTAGATCGGATTCGTTCTCTTTTCCGATTTAGTTGTCTTATGACCGTTCGCCGGACCGTTCGTCCTAACGAACGTGATCACCGGATTATTCTCCTAGGTTAACGAACGTCCGTTCGTTCAACCGTTCTTCTTTTTCTTCTCGTCGGATTTATTCGTCGATCGCGATCTCAGATCCGATCTTCTTTCTAGTCTATCTTCTCGCTCGTTTATCGGAATCAAGTGATTCAAGCGCCTAGAGTTTCGTTTCGAAACCGCCGTTCCGACTAATCAACTTTAACTAAGTTTTTGCTACGGTAAAATTTGACCTAGTTTCAACTTGCTAGAACCGATTTGTTTTCTTCCGCCGTTTGTTTTCGGTTTCTTTGTTCGGTTCTTTCTTTCTTTTCAACCGGAGTTCTTAAGTTGAACTTTCTGGTTCGATCTTTTGTTCGAGTTTTACCTGTGCATTAGATGAGTACTTATTGTATGCTTGCTGTTTGTTGCGATAGATTACCCGGATTGCGCCGCCTGTTACTTCAAATCCCTAGTACTTGCGGATCATCAGCAAGTCAAGTAACACATTGATCATACCTTTTCTACAACCCAGTTTTATTGCATTAGATCTATCCTCACACATTGCATGATTAGGATCTAATTAAATTGTGGGATGGGAAGTAGATGAGGTAGTACCTATTACCTGTTACTATGAAACCTTTGGGAGTTACTTCTACGTTTGCTTATTATGCCATGCTATGCTAGTAGACGTGGATTGGGTGAGTGATATCCATGACAGATGTGAGATTGATAATTTTAATGGTTTATCTAAGGTGGCAACTTAAACACACATCTGGGTGGATTGACGCACCTGATGTCTATCAGGACTTGCCTGTTTTTATTTTGGACCGCCACCCAGGCTCAAAGGGATCATAAGATCTTTCATACTAAATACTTACGTGTGCAGCCACAAGCCATTATGGGCTTTGGCATAGTTGACTAAGTCGTGCGAACTCTTATAGGGGTAGACTAGCAGATGTAGGGGATATAGGTGGTACGGTCTACTCCATTGTAAGGTGCTAGCGCTTCTGAAAGACTATGTCTCGGTCATCCGTTTCTCAAACACCGGTAGTGCGAGAAAACCAACGGAGGCGATCGAGTCTTGTGGGGAAAAGTGCGCAAACCTCTGCAGAGTGTAACAAACTAATCATGATTAGCCGTGTCCCCGGTTATGGACAATCTTGAGTATCTAGTACTTGAATATCATGTGAATCTCATCATGTTACTTCTAATTAATATTGTTGGGTTATTAATGTTTACTTTTAATTGGGATTGAGGATGCTGTCAACCATTCTCAATGTTTAACAACCACCATGATAGTTAAATAAATTTATTCCTTTGCAGTAGGGAAAAATTGGCTTTACGCAAAACAGTAACCATAGAGCTTTCCACCAACCAAATATGCATATAGTATAGCTGTTTCATTCCATTACTCTCTATGTGTTACTTTGCCAGCATATTCCATGTGCTGACCCGTTTCGGGCTGCGACATTAATGTTGCAGACTTTTCAGACGACGATTGAGGTGTTTTAGGTCGTGGTTCTATACTCAGTGATGCCGTTGGAGTTGATGGACCCATTTATTCTTCCAAGTCTTCCGCTGTTATCGATTTTAGATGGCCTTAAGCCATATTTATGTAATAAGTTCTCTTCGGAGACATCGTTGTAATAAGTGTGTGATTGCTACTCTGCTATAAATCCTCCGAGTACTGTGTGGTGTCAGCATTACTGATCCAGGGATGACACCGGAGCACAGAGATCAGACTGTTTGAGGTCTGGTCGCTACATGCCCCCTGCCCCCGTATATAAAAGAGTGGAGGAGGGGAGGGCCGGCCCTCTCTATGGCGCGCCCTAGGGGAGTCCTACTCCCACCGGGAGTAGGATTCCTCCTTTCCTAGTCCAACTAGGAGTCCTTCCATGTAGTAGGAGTAGGAGACAAGGAAGGGGAAGAGGGAAGAGAAGGAAGGAGGGGGCGCAGCCCCTCCCCCTAGTCCAATTCGGACTAGGCCTTGGGGGCGCGCGGCCTGCCTCTCCCTCTCCCCTAAAGCCCAATAAGGCCCATATACTTCTTCTCCCGTATTCCCGTAACTCCCCGGTACTCCGAAAAATACCCGAACCACTCGGAACCTTTCCGATGTCCGAATATAGTCGTCCAATATATCGATCTTTACGTCTCGACCATTTCGAGACTCCTCGTCATGTCCCCGATCTCATCCGGGACTCTGAACTCCTTCGGTACATCAAAACTCATAAACTCATAATATAACTGCCATCGAAACCTTAAGCGTGCGGACCCTATGGGTTCGAGAACAATGTAGACATGCCCGAGACACGTCTCCGGTCAATAACCAATAGCGGAACCTGGATGCTCATATTGGCTCCCATATATTATACGAAGATCTTTATCGGTCAGACCGCATAACAACATACGTTGTTCCCTTTGTCATCGGTATGTTACTTGCCCGAGATTCGATCGTCGGTATCTCAATACCTAGTTCAATCTCGTTACCGGCAAGTCTCTTTACTCGTTTCGTAATACATCATCTCGCAACTAACTCATTAGTTGCAATGCTTGCAAGGCTTATGTGATGTGCATTACCGAGAGGGCCCAGAGATACCTCTCCGATAATCGGAGTGACAAATCCTAATCTCGAAATATGCCAACCCAACATGTACCTTTGGAGACACCTGTAGAGATCCTTTATAATCACCCAGTTATGTTGTGACGTTTGGTAGCACACAAAGTGTTCCTTCGGTAAACGGGAGTTGCATAATCTCATAGTCATAGGAACATGTATAAGTCATGAAGAAAGCAATAGCAACATACTAAACGATCGAGTGCTAAGCTAACGGAATGGGTCAAGTCAATCACATCATTCTCCTAATGATGTGATCCCGTTAATCATATAACAACTCTTTGTCTATGGTTAGGAAACATAACCATCTTTGATTAACGAGCTAGTCAAGTAGAGGCATACTAGTGACACTATGTTTGTCTATGTATTCACACATGTATTATGTTTCTGGTTAATACAATTCTAGCGTGAATAATAAACATTTATCATGAAATAAGGAAATAAATAATAACTTTATTATTGCCTCTAGGGCATATTTCCTTCAGTCTCCCACTTGCACTAAAGTCAATAATCTAGTTCACATCGACATGTGATCTAACATCAATAGTTCACATCTTTATGTGGTTAACACCCATAGTTCACATCGATATGTGACCAACACCCAAAGGGTTTACTAGAGTCAGTAATCTAGTTCACATTGCTATGTGATTAACACCCAAAGAGTACTAAGGTGTGATCATGTTTTGCCTGTGAGAGAAGTTTAGTCAACGGGTCTGCCATATTCAGATCCGTAAGTATTTTGCAATTTTCTATGTCTACAATGCTCTGCACGGAGCTACTTTAGCTAATTGCTCCCACTTTCAATATGTATCCAGATGAAGACTAAGAGTCATCTGGATTAGTGCCAAAACTTGTATCGACGTAACCCTTGAACCTTTTGTCACCTCCATAATCGAGAAACATATCCTTATTCCACTATGGATAATTTTGACCGCTGTCCAGTGATCTACTTCTAGATCACTATTGTACTCCCTTGACAAAATTAGTGTAGGGTATACAATAGGTCTGGTACACAGCATGGCATACTTTATAGAACCTATGGCCAAGGCATAGGGAATGACTTTCATTCTCATTCTATTTTCTGCCGTGGTCAGGCTTTGAGTCTTACTCAATTTCACACCTTGTAACACAGGCAAGAATTCTTTCTTTGACTGTTCCATTTTGAACTACTTCAAAATCTTGTCAAGGTATGTACTCATTGAAAAAAAAACTTATCAAGCGTCTTGATCTATCTCTATAGATCTTGATGCTCAATATTTAAGCAGCTTCACCGATGTTTTCTTTGAAAAAATCCTTTCAAACACTCCTTTATGCCTTGCAGAATAATTCTACATTATTTCCGATCAACAATATGTCATACACATACACTTATCAGAAATGATGTAGTGCTCCCACTCACTTTCTTGGAAATACAGGCTTCACCGCAAGTCTGTATAAAACTATATGCTTTGATCAACTTATCAAAGCGTATATTCCAACTCCGAGATGCTTGCACCAGTCCATAGATGGATCACTGGAGCTTGCATATTTTGTTAGCACCTTTAGGATTGACAAAACCTTCTGGTTGCATCATATACAACAATTCTTTTAAATCCATTAAGGAATGTAGTTTTGTTTATCCATTTGCCAGATTTCATAAAAATGTGGCAATTGCTAACATGATTTGGACAGACTTAAGCATCGCTACAAGTGAGAAAATTTCATCGTAGTCAACACCTTGAACTTTGTCAAAAACCTTTTTTGACAAGTCTAGCTTTGTAGATAGTAACACTACTATCAGCATCTGTCTTCCTCTTGAAGATCCATTTATTTTCTATGGCTTGCCGATCATCGGGCAAATCCATCAAAGTCCATACTTTGTTCTCATACATGGATCATATCTCAGATTTCATGGCCTCAAACCATTTCGCGGAATCTGGGCTCATCATCGCTTCCTCATAGTTTGCAAGTTCGTCATGGTCTAGTAACATGACTTCCAGAACAAGATTACCGTACCACTCTGGTGCGGATCTCACTCTGGTTTACCTACGAGATTCGGTAGTGACTTGATCTGAAGTTACATGATCATCATCATTAGCTTCCTCACTAATTGGTTTAGTAGTCACAAGAACAGATTTCTGTGATGAACTACTTTCCAATAAGGGAGAAGGTACAATTACCTTATCAAGTTTTCTATTTTCCTCCCACTCACTTCTTTCGAGAGAAACTCCTTCTCTAGAAAGGATCCATTCTTAGCAACGAATGTCTTGCCTTCGATCTGTGATAGAAGGTGTACCCAACAGTCTCCTTTGGGTATCCTATGAAGACATATTTCTCCGATTTGGGTTTGAGCTTATCAGGATGAAACTTTTTCACATAAGCATCACAACCCAAAACTTTAAGAAACGACAACTTTGGTTTCTTGCCAAACCATAATTCAGATTGTGTCGTCTCAACGGATTTAGATGGTGCCCTTTTAACGTGAGTGCAGCTATCTCTAATGCATAACCCCAAAACGATAGTGGTAGATCGGTAAGGGACATCATAGATTGCACTATATCCAATAAAGTACGGTTATGACGATCGGACACACCATTATGCTGTGGTGTTCCAGGTGGCATGAGTTTGTGAAACTATTCCACAATGTTTTAATTGAAGACCAAACTCGTAACTCAAATATTTGTCTCTGCGATCAGATCGTAGAAACCTTTTCTTTTCTTGTCACGATGATTTTCCACTTCACCCTGAAATTATTTGAACTTTTCAAATGTTTCAGACTTATGTTTCATCAAGTAGATATACTCATATCTGCTCAAATCATCTGTGAAGATCAGAAAATAATGATACCTGTTGCGGGCCTCAATATTCATCGGACCACATACATCAGTATGTATGATTTCCAACAAATCTCTTGCTCGCTCCATTGTTCCAAAGAACGGAGTCTTGGTCATCTTGCCCATGAGGCATGGTTCGCAAGCATCAACTGATTCATAATCAAGTGATTCCAAAAGCCCATCAGTATGGAGTTTCTTCATGCGCTTTACACCAATATGACCTAAATGGCAGTGCCACAAATAAGTTGCACTATCATTATTAACTTTGCATCTTTTGGTTTCAATATTATGATTATGTGTATCACTACGATCGAGATCCAATGAACTATTTTCATTGGGTGTGTAACCATATGAGGTTTTATTCATGTAAATAGAACAACAATTTATTCTCTTACTTAAATGAATAACCGTGTTACAATAAACATGATCAAATCATATTTATGCTCAACGCAAACACCAAATAACACTTATTTAGGTTCAACATTAATCCCGAAATTATAGGGAGTGTGCGATGATGATCATATCAATCTTGGAACCACTTCCAATACACATCGTCACTTCACCCTTAACTAGTCCCTGTTTATTCTGCAACTCCCGTTTCGAGTTACTAATCTTAGCAACTGAACTAGTATCAAATACTGAGGGGTTGCTATAAACACTAGTAAAGTACATATCAATAATATGTATATCAAATATACTTATGTTCACTTTGCCATCCTTCTTATCCGCCAATCACTTGGGGTAGTTCCGCTTCCAGTGACCAGTCCCTTTGCAGTAGAAGCACTTAGTCTCAGGCTTAGGACCAGACTTGGGCTTCTTCACTTGAGCAGCAACTTGCTTGCTGTTCTTCTTGAAGTTCCCCTTTTTTTTCTTTTGCCCTTTTCTTGAAACTAGTGATCTTGTCAACCATCAACACTTGATGCTCTTTCTTGATTTCTACCTTCATCGATTTCATCATGAAGAGCTTGGGAATCGTTTTCGTCATCCCTTGCATACTATAGTTCATCACGAAGTTCTACTAACTTGGTGATGGTGACTAGAGAATTCTGTCAATCACTATCTTATCTGGAAGATTAACTCCCACTTGATTCAAGCGATTGTAGTACCCAGACAATCTGAGCACATGCTCACTAGTTGAGCAATTCTCCTCCATTTTTTAGCTATAGAACTTGCTGGAGACTTTATATCTCTCAACTCGGGTATTTGCTTGAAATATTAACTTCAACTCCTGGAACATCTCATATGGTCCATGACGTTCAAAACGTCTTTGAAGTCCTGATTCTAAGCCATTAAGCATGGTGCACTAAACTATCAAGTAGTCATCATATTGAGCTAGCCAAACGTTCATAACGTCTGCATCTGCTCCTGCAATAGGTCTGTCACCTAGCGGTGCATCAAGGACATAATTCTTCTGTGCAGCAATGAGGATAAACCTCAGATCACGGATCCAATCCGCATCATTGCTACTAACATCTTTCAACACAATTTTCTCTAGGAACATATCAAAATAAACACAGGGAAGCAACAACGCGAGCTATTGATCTACAACATAATTTGCAAAATACTACCAGGACTAAGTTCATGATAAATTTAAGTTCAATTAATCATATTACTTCAGAACTCCCACTTAGATAGACATCCCTCTAATCCTCTAAGTGATTACGTGATCCAAATCAACTAAACCATGTCCGATCATCACGTGAGATGGAGTAGTTTCATTGGTGAACATCACTATGTTGATCATATCTACTATATGATTCACGCTCGGCCTTTCGGTCTCCGTGTTCCGAGGCCATATCTGTATATGCTTGGCTCGTCAAGTATAACCTGAGTATTCCGCGTGTGCAACTATTTTGCACCCGTTGTATTTGAACGTAGAGCCTATCACAACCGATCATCACGTGGTGTCTTAGCACGAAGAACTTTCGCAACGGTGCATACTCAGGGAGAACACTTCTTGATAATTATTGAGAGATCATCTTAAAATGCTACCGTCAATCAAAGCAAGATAAGATGCATAAAAGATAAACATCACATGCAATCAATATAAGTGATATGATATGGCCATCATCATCTTGTGCTTATGATCTCCATCTTCGAAGCACCGTTGTGATCACCATTGTCACCAGCGCGACACCTTGATCACCATGTAGCATCATTGTCGTCTCGCCAATCTTATGCTTCCACGACTATTGCTATCGCTTAGTGATAAAGTAAAGCATTACAGCGCCATTGCATTGCATACAATAAAGCGGCAACCATATGGCTCCTGCCAGTTGCCGATAACTTGGTTACAAAACATGATCATCTCATATAATAAAATTTAGCATCATGTCTTGACCATATCACATCACAACATGCCCTGCAAAAACAAGTTAGACGTCCTCTACTTTGTTGTTGCAAATTTTACGTGGCTGCTACGGGCTTAAGCAAGAACCAATCTTACCTATGCATCAAAACCACAACGATAGTTTGTCAAGTTGGTGTTGTTTTAACCTTCGCAAGGACCGGGCGTAGCCACACTCGGTTCAACTAAAGTTGGAAAAACTGTCACCCGCTAGCCACCTTTGTGCAAAGCACGTCGGGAGAACCGGTCTCGCGTAAGCGTACACGTAATGTCGGTCCGGGGCGCTTCATCCAACAATACCGCCGAACCAAAGTATGACATGCTGGTAAGCAGTATGACTTATATCGCCCACAACTCACTTGTGTTCTACTCGTGCATATAACATCAACACATAAAACCTAGGCTCGGATGCCACTGTTGGGGAACGTAGTAATTTCAAAAATTTCCTACGCACACGCAAGATCATGGTGATGCATAGCAACGAGAGGAGAGAGTGTTGTCTACTTACCCTCGTAGACCGACAGCGGAAGCATTAGCACAACGCGGTTGATGTAGTCGTACGTCTTCACGGCCCGACCGATCAAGCACCGAAACTACGGCACCTCCGAGTTCTAGCACACGTTCAGCTCGATGACGATCCCCGGACTCTGATCCAGCAAAGTGTCGGGGAAGAGTTCCGTCAGCGCGACAGCGTGGTGACGATCTTGATATACTACCATCGCAGGGCTTTGCCTAAGCACCGCTACAATATTATCGAGGATTATGATGGAAGGGGGCACCGCACATGGCTAAGAATATGATCACGTGGATCAACTTGTGTGTCTATGGGGTGCCCCCTGCCCCCGTATATAAAGGAGTGGAGGAGGGGAGGGCCGGCCCTCTCTATGGCGCGCCCTAGGGGAGTCCTACTCCCACCGAGAGTAGGATTCCTCCTTTCCTAGTCCAACTAGGAGTCCTTCCATGTAGTAGGAGTAGGAGACAAGGAAGGGGAAGAGGGAAGAGAAGGAAGGAGGGGGCGCAGCCCCTCCCCCTAGTCCAATTCGGACTAGGCCTTAGGGGGGCTCGCGGCCTACCTCTCCCTCTCCCCTAAAGCCCAATAAGGCCCATATACTTCTTCTCCCGTATTCCCGTAACTCCCCGGTACTCCGAAAAATACCCGAACCACTCGGAACCTTTCCGATGTCCGAATATAGTCGTCCAATATATCAATCTTTACGTCTCGACCATTTCGAGACTCCTCGTCATGTCCCCGATCTCATCCGGGGCTCCGAACTCCTTCGGTACATCAAAACTCATAAACTCATAATATAACTGCCATCGAAACCTTAAGCGTGCGGACCCTACGGGTTCGAGAACAATGTACACATGACTGAGACACGTCTCTGGTCAATAACCAATAGCGGAACCTGGATGCTCATATTGGCTCCCACATATTCTACAAAGATCTTTATCGGTCAGACCGCATAACAACATACGTTGTTCCCTTTGTCATCGGTATGTTACTTGCCCGAGATTCGATCATCGGTATCTCAATACCTAGTTCAATCTCGTTACCGGCAAGTCTCTTTACTCGTTTCGTAATACATCATCTCGCAACTAACTCATTAGTTGCAATGCTTGCAAGGCTTATGTGATGTGCATTACCGAGAGGGCCCAGAGATACCTTTCCGATAATCGGAGTGACAAATCCTAATCTCGAAATATGCCAACCCAACATGTACCTTTGGAGACACCTGTAGAGCTCCTTTATAATCACCCAGTTACGTTGTGACATTTGGTAGCACACAAAGTGTTCCTCCGATAAACGGGAGTTGCATAATCTCATAGTCATAGGAACATGTATAAGTCATGAAGAAAGCAATAGCAACATACTAAACGATCGAGTGCTAAGCTAACGGAATGGGTCAAGTCAATCACATCATTCTCCTAATGATGTGATCCCGTTAATCATATAACAACTCTTTGTCTATGGTTAGGAAACATAACCATCTTTGATTAACGAGCTAGTCAAGTAGAGGCATACTAGTGACACTCTGTTTGTCTATGTATTCACACATGTATTATGTTTTCGGTTAATACAATTCTAGCATGAATAATAAACATTTATCATGAAATAAGGAAATAAATAATAACTTTATTATTGCCTCTAGGGCATATTTCCTTCACTCCCACCCCACAGCGGCGCCCCAACCTTGGCCACCTCCCACCCCGCGGTGGCGCCCCCAACCCCGGCCACCTCCCACCCCGCAGTGGCGCCCCCAACCCCGGCCACCTCCCACCCCGCAGCGGCGCCCCAACCCTGGCCCCTAAACCCCTCTCACAGCCGGCGCGCACCTACCTACCTCCCATGGCCGCTGCGCTCCAACCCCTTCCAACCACTGGCGCCATGGGGGGAGCCGATCGCCACCGAATCCTGCGAGGCCTCCACCACCGGATCCGGACACCATGGCCATCGGTGCAGCCACAAGCCGATGGATCTGGCTGCGACCCACCACCTCCCGTGCATGGTGGCCGGATGGGAGGGCCGACGAGCTCCATGCCATGCTGGGCTCCTCCAGTGCCACCACTTCCTTCTTCCCCTTCGGTCGTACCACCTCCCGCTCTGCCTCCCCGCACTTTGTCGGTGAGCCGCCAATCCTCCACGCGCGTAGCCGGTGCCCTAGCCTTTCTTCCCGCAACGCATCCGACCTTTCTGCTCCCGCCTGCACGTCCTTCCCCCCTCCACCCTCTCGCAGGCCACGGATCCGTGGCCCTCAATCCATCCCCGGGGAGGATCCAGGTGAGGTCGAGGGGCACCGTCGCATCTCCTTTCCCTTCCCCCGGCGTCGTCGACCGTCCCCTCGCCTCGATATGCAGCGACGCCGATGACCGGCAGTAGGGTGCGCTGCCCTTCCTCTCCCCTCGAATTTTTGGGGCGCCAATGACACAACGCGGTATCCGGTGGTCGGGCTCGGGGGTGGAGGCCGCCACCGATCCCCTGTTGGATCTCTTTCCACCAAGACCCGGTGACCTCCCCTTCAATCTGGTCTCGACACCGGCTCCCCCACTCTTCTCCATGGACGGCTGCGCACAGTCACCATCTCTAGCGCGCGGTTTCACCAGAAGGAGCCCGGGAGCGCCTCTCTCTCGCCACCGTGGTATTTCCAACACAGGGGCTTGCAGTTTGCAAAATAATTTTTGTGTATTTTTTTAGATTATTGTTGTTGATTTGAGTGAATTCAGTTTCTAATCAAGTTTGTTAATTCTTCAGTGTATAGTTCGACTGGCGACGGCATGAGGTTCACTAGCTCCTTGTAGTTCTTTTAATAGGAAAAGGTGGTAGCTCCTGCTTGCAGTTCGCCATGGTAGATGGGTTGATGTAGCCCACTTGAAGGAGTCTTGTGGTTCACTCCATTGAACAAGGAAAAAGCAAAAGAGTGTAGTCTTGTGATGCAGCCCATTTGTTTCATTTTTGTGTGTATTTTGAAGATGGGGTGCAGGAAGACGGTGATTTTTGTGTGTATTTTGCTCACGGTTTACATTTTTTCCGCTTTTCAGATTTTGGCTACCATCCCATGGGCACACAGGTGCAATGTTGTGGGGACTGGACATGCAGTGCGCTGGCACCGGCTTGCATTTCACGGATAGAAATGTGGATTTATTTTTTAAGTCCCTCATCACTGTAATTTGTGTGTGTTTGTATTGTGGATTAAAAAGAGGAACATTGTAGTTCGTGCGCCCTGTCTCGTAGTCCAGAGAAGTATAGATTGCAACTTTTATTGAAAATGTGCATTGAAGACAACAACACATTTTTTAAGTGCAGCTCACTTGTTTCATTGCCGCAGTGATCTTCTCTCTCCCAGTGGTTCACTATGTTGCCAAGTGCAAAAACAAATTGGGAGAAAGTAAATTAGAAAAGATTGATTTTTTATGTAGCTCACTTTGTTGTTGTGTGGAGTAGAAACAAAATTGGAAAAGGAAAAAATTAATGCAGTACACTCACCTCGTCCCTGCAGTGCATGCTCATAAAAAAGTTGTGGAGACGATAAAAGAAAAATAATGTGGTTCACTTTTCACAGTATTGCAGGTCACCAACGCTCGACATGAAGTGCACTCCACCTCGTTTGGGAAAAATTTCGTCCCACAAAAAAATCATGCAGTGCACTTGTCCTTCTAATGAAGTGCGGGTTTTAGTCTAAAGAAGTGTGGTTTGCTACCTTGTTTGGAAAATTTTATGTTCCACAAAAAAGAGATCATCCAGTGCACTTGTCCGTCTGATGAAGTGCGTGTTTTTGTCTAAAGAAGTGCAGGTTGCTACCTCGTTTGGGAAAATTTACGTCCCACAAAAAATAAATCATGCAGTGCACTTGTCGGTCTGATGAAGTGCGGGTTTTAGTCTAAAGAAGTGTTGTTTTCTGTCTGATGCAGTAAGGCCCGTTTACGGTAGTCTCGAGGTTCACTTTTCATAGTCTTGCGGTTCACCAACACTCGACATGAAGTGCACTCCACCTCGTTTAGGAAAATTTACGTACCACAAAAAAGTAATGTGGTTCACTTCTTGATAGTGTTGTGGTTCATTTACACACGATGTGAAGTGCACTCTACTTTCTCATCCTTGAAAATAATTACATTTGAATAAAATAAACCATGCAGATCTCTAACACGACTGATGCAGTGCGGTTTTTCGTCCGATGCAGTGCGGTTTCCAGTCGGATGAAGTACCCACGTCGATTTGGGTGTCGCGAAAAACAGAGTGTCCATATTTTGGTAAATTTAAAACTGCTCTTAAACCATAAGAAATTAGAGAGAGCGTTCTACATGAAAAGTTGCGCCTCGTCGATATCTTTCCAACGGCGTATAATTTGAATCATTTCGACCAGCGGTTTGTGAAAATTTCACGAAAAACGGCTGCTGCCACTCGTCGTTCACCGCATGATTTTCAAAATTAACTTAAAATCATAAGGAATCTCAAAAACATTTCAAGATATGAAAGTTGTGCCTCGTCCATACCTTTTCAACGATATATTATGTGCCTTGTTTCGACAAACGGTTAAAAAACTGGAGCGAAAACAGCACCGAAAATTTGAAATTTTTTGAAAAACAGAATTCCGCGATTTATTAAATTTGAAACTGCTCTTAAACCGTAACGAATTAGAGAAAATAATAGTTATGAAAAAGATGCGCCTCAACGATATCTATCCAATGGTGTATCGTTTGCTTCATTCCGACGAGCGGTTTAGAAAAAAAGGCGAAAAACGCTCGCTGCCACTCGTCATGGACTGCACCATTTTCAAAACTTCTCTTAAACCGTGAGCAATCTCGAAAAGTGTTCAACATGGCGAAGTTGCGCCTAATCAATAGATTTCCAACGGTATATCATACGCCTTGTTCCGATGAATGGTTAAAAAACTAGAGCAAAAACAGTACCGAAAAAACACTGCGTACAGTTTTTTACGACACGAAGTTCACTAGTCTCGGTAATGCAGTGCTCTAGCTAAAGAAAGTGCAGTGCCCTCACGTTGAGCATGCAGTGCGGAAGTGTTATTAGAATAGTTATTCTGATAATATTATCAGAATAGACCGGCTGTATATATATATAGACCGTTAGAAGTTTAGGGAAACTTAATTAGTTTTGTGGCAAGCTATTTCTTCAAGTTGGTTTTCTGCTAAGTGAATGTGATCGGACCCTTCCCCTCTATGCTATACTCAACCCAGTCTGTTCACAAATTCTTCATGTGCGTTCTATTTGAAACTCGTTCAAAATCTTCACTGTGTCCTTGTCAGCTGAAGAAATTGAGAACGGAACTTTAAAACTAATCTTATCCAAATTTTCGGTTTTGCCACTCAAATCGTTCTGCATCCCACGATAAATTTTTAATTCACCCACGATCTTACACGATCTCCACTACACAGTACGTGGGTGACACATGTCGTGCGAAGGAGAAGGGTCAGGGGCACATTCGTCCCAAATCTTTGGGCGAACAGTTTTTCACTGCTACTATAAATACCCCCCTCATCCCTTCCTCACTTCCTTTACTCTGCTCGATCTCTCTCTCCCACTTGAGCTTCCCAAACCCTAGCGCCGCCGCTACTCCATCATCGCCGGTGAGGAAGAGCTTCACTGCCTCGACCTCGTCATCGTCGTACTCGCGCCGACCACGGAAATCTTCACCTCCGCCGCCGCCGTAGACGTCTTCCTCCGCCAAGTTAGGGCGTGGAAGATCTACAGCAACGAACTCCACTGTTTCACCTCACTGCTCGTCGTGTTCTTCATTCAGGGTAATTAAAAGTTAATTTTACTGCCCTCTTTGATTCAAAGTTTCTCTATAAAATCTTCAAAGGTGTTTTATTCTTCAAATCTTCACACACTAAAGACCTCACATGTCAACTGTTCTTGATTCGTTTCTCTAAGCATCATTTTTCTTCAAGATTCCTCAATTGTGTGGATCTTCGATCTATACAACTCTGGAACCTAAGACAAAGAACGCTTAGTGAAAATCTTCAAGACTCATCTAGTCAAATGCCTCAAACTTGTTCTTTTTGAAAAACCTTCTGAGAACGCATATGACCTCTCCAAATTCCTCGCAACTATACCCTGTTCACAGGTACACATGCCAGCTGCTGAATCACTAGGTTCTCATCAACTTAACTCATTTGCAGTGTTCCTCGAAGAAAAGTTGCATACTTCTTCAGAGAATTCGATTGTTCAAATTCCTCAACTGAAGAAAATGGCTAATGGTAAAAGGCCACAGAAGGGAGGAAAGAGGCCTGAGGTAAATATAGCGTTTGAGATCCCTGATGACATATATGTTGGGTACTGCACACCTACTGAGGAAACCAAGAATGAGCGCAAAGTGCGCAAACAGAGGATAGAGAGGAGATGGGCAAGAGAATGGAGGGAGTACAGATATGTCACTCCTAAGTACATGAAGAAATTCGCACTCAATCCTCCATGCCCAAGAGCTCCATTGGCACCTGGCCAAGTAGCAGATTCCACCAGCCTCAAGCGCGGTGAGGACTATCCTGATGAATGGGCAAAACGCCAAGGCAAGTTGGCCAAGCAAGCCAAAGAAGCAGTGAGGAAATTCAATGAAGACTCTGTTGTGGCTGCTGCTGCCTCTGTTGAGGCCTCTGTCAAGCCAAGGAAATCCATGTCTAAGAAGCCTGCTCGTAAGACAAGTGCTTCACCAACAGTGCCCTCACGGCCAAGTTCCTCAGCTGCGCCCTCACGGCCAGACTCTTCAAGGTCCTCACGACCAATCCCTCAAGCTGCTCCTTCAAAATCCTCAGCACCTCCTCCAAAGTCCTCAGCTGTTTCGACAAAGTCCTCAGCACCTGCGCATCTGGCCTCGTGCCAAAGGGCTACAGGCATCTCCATTGCCTCTGGTGTCTCAGCAAGCTCCTCAGTTGCACCAAATTCTTCATCTGGCCCCACTCTGATGAAGACCAAGGCAACTGCTGGACGAGGTCCTCGGCCAAGTCCTCAAAAGAAGCAAGTCGCTTTCCAAGTGCCATCTGAAGAAGATGAAGCCGATGATGATGAACTTGCAGAAATCATCACACACGGACAAGTTAGGGCTGCTAGAACTAAAGGCACACCTGTGCCACTACTTTTGGATCCCAAGCTGATCCTCGACTACATTGATCTCTGGCACAAGGACCCAAACACTCCTATGCCTGACTTCAAGCTGACGCCTGGTCAAAATCACATGCTGACTCATTTCATCCAAGAGGAGAAATGGAAATATGATTAGGCCAGGCAGATCAAGAAGGCCCAGTACAGAAAGGAGAAATACCTGAAGAACAACGTTGTCACTATGACCACTGATGAACTTGTAAAAATCCAATCTGAAATCAAAACCCTCAGCGATGACTTCCAAGCCTACTATGCTGATTGGCAAGGAGCCAAGTTAGATTTGTAAAGATAATTGAACAGTTCACTTCAAATGTTGCTACCCTAACACAATAGGAAATTCCTCAGGCTGAAGCATCTGCTCAGCCGAGTGAAGAACATGCCAGCACCGCTGATGACAATTAGGCTGCTGAAGAAAATGTGTGTTCCAGGGCTGATGACTGCATTCCAGCCACTGAAGAAATTGCCAGGGCACCCACTAGTGGTGTGCCTGAAGAAACTGAAGAACTCAGGGCAACTACATCAGTTGTGCCTGAAGAAAATCAACCAGATTCCTCAGCTGCTCCTGCACCAACTTCAACTCCAATCCTTCCATCTACATCAGATGTGAAGAATACCAAGGCTGCAGAGCGTGCTGCAGTGAAGAAAAGGAAAGCAGCTGCTGCTTCAGATTCTTCAGCTCCGAAGAAAATGAAGCCAGGCCATCAAAGGATCTTGTTCCTTTTGATGAAGAATATGTGATCCCCAGCGGATCTGATGAAGAAACTCCTTCTGCTGCTTCGTCTGAACCGTTGGATGAAGAAATTGAAGTGGATGCGATCCCTTCAACACCTATCATCTCCTCGCCTATGCCTCAGTTCACAGCTGAAGAGGCTGGCGTTAAAGAAATGGAAGATGAAGATGTGGACATTGGCTGCTCCACACCCGTAATCAGTGATGAATTCTGGGAAAGTCAGCATCCAAACTCTCCAATGTTCACCCCTCTACAGCAAATTCCTCAGTCCCCCACACAAACTGTTCACATGGGCTCTGAAGAAACTCATCCCACTGCATCTGTCCATGAGGAAATTCCAGCCACTAGCGCTGAAGAAACTGCTGCTGCTGAACAACCAACTACGCAGACTACCACTGAGAAAGAACCAGAAATTCCTCAGCCTGAAGAACCTGTGATTGAGATTCCTGAGGTCGTGATGCAACTCACTAACACTCCTCTGCCGAAGCCAAAGGATCCATTCTCACGCAAGCAAAAGTTCAAGGCTGATGATTTCTTCGACGAGCACGTATTCTTCAAAGATTACAACCCATATGACTCTGCTCGCATTAGGAAGAGGCGTTTCTGGACTGCTAGTCAAGCCAATTTCTATTCCTCAGTGTTGTTCAACAAGGAGAAGATTTTCTACCATAAGCATATTCCTCACGTGGATATGGAATCTCTGCCGTGCTTCGCACCAGTCCTCAGTGTTCTTTACGACGCTGGACTGCTCAATTTTTGCTCTGACATCTGCGATTGGAATGAAGAACTAATTCTTCAATTCTATGCAACACTGCACATCACCGGAAATGCTGAAGATGTGAATTCATGGGTGCTAGACTGGATGTCTGAAAACACTCACTACACTGCACCAGCCTCTGAATTGCTTCGTGCTCTACCACTCAGTCCTTCCCTTGAAGAAGCTCGCTGCATCTACAGTGAACCTGAGCTCACACATCATTACATGCAAGTGCTGATGAAGCCTTTGAAACCAGGTCAGGCGCCACGAACAAAATTCCTCGTGAAGGAATTGATGTACGTGCTCAGAACTGTCTATCGTATTCTTACAAGGACAATCAGTCCTATCAAAGGCCATGACTCATCTGATGAGGAAATTGTTGGCATCATGAAAAATCTGGTATTCAACATTGTTCATGGAATTCCTGTCAACTATCACGATTTCTTCATGAGGACTATGGCCAATGTTGCACTGTCTCCGTTTGAGCTGAAGCCTTATGCACCTTGGATCATGAGATTCCTCAGGACAAGGTCTTCACTCAAGTAGACGTATTCCTCAGTTGATGGAAAGGGCAAGGCACCAGCTGTAATTGATGAAGGCATTCGTCCATTCTATGGTCAGTTTCGCAAAGCTGCATCTTATTCCACCAATGATGACTCTGCCACACATGACTCTGCCAATGCTCCCAAGTCCACTCCTCAAGCCACTGCTCCGCGCGTGATGACAGACCGTGAACTTCTGCTTAGTCTTCACCAGAAGGTGGATCAAAATCACAAATGGGTTAACTGTCAGTTTGGTTCACTTCTTCACAACATGACTGTCACACACAATGCAGTGAAGAAAAACCACTACTAGCTCCATCAAGTCTTCGGTCGCACTTGGGCAATCCTGTCACATCTATATGGTGAAGAAGATCTGAAGAACATGGGTCTTAATGAAGATTTTGACTGGTCTGCACCTCCATCGAAGAAATTCAAGAAGGTCAAGGTTCCTTCTCTGGTGGCCAGCTCATATTCTTCATCGCGCGACACTGATGAACATGAAGATTTAGACGGCACTGTGGCAGGCCCTACATCAACCAACGACCCCAACAACGCTGGCGCTCCTTCATCAACCTGATTATCTTCAGGGGCGTTAGTCCTTAGTTTCGATCCTTTTGGTCATTTGATGACAAAGGGGGAGAAATTTGAGTTAGTCTTCAAGCGGGTCTATTTTATCGCCCATATACAACATTTTTTTGCTAAGTTACAACTCTCGTTCTTCTGAAACTTTATTGGATCGAGTTGTAATCTTAAACCCAATGGTGCTCTGATACTTTTGATGCACTATGCTCTGATACTCTTTTCTGCATGCTTATTCCTCGTTAATATTATTGCACGCATGATGAATTTCATCAGGCACCATATTTCATCATGCATTTCAAATTCTTCATATTATATGTTAAATGCGTGTATGAATTACAAGATATAGGGGGAGATCTCCATGATTCAACTCTTCAAGTGTGCATTGCTTCAAAAGAAAATTCCTCACTATGCACATCTTCAGGGGGAGTTCTTCTATATCTTGCAATCAAATTCCTCAATATCAGTATTTACACTTCATATGTTTATCCCCGTTGAAAACTTAACCTATATTGTCATCAATCACCAAAAAGGGGGAGATTGTAAGTGCATCTAGTGCCCTTTAGTGATTTTGGTGTATTGAAGACTTATAGGTTAAGGGACTAATGCGTGTGTGAGTGTACACAGGTCTATAAGTCTATGAGGAGTTTGATATTTATAGAAAAAGTCGACCCCTAAAAATGAATATCTTCGACTGAAGATTTTGGTATTTCTGAAGACTTTCATGAAGACTTTGAAAGTAAAGAAATTGGTGTGTCCGTGAAGACTTGATATTCATGCGAGGAATATGAAGCTTGAAGACTTTCATTTTCATAGTTTTGTTTTTCTCTTTCTTGAGTCATAGGAAACACCGTATTGTTAAAGGGGGTCGAGGAAATACTAAGGAAAAATTTCCATGTGATGCTCAACTCAAAATCCTACACCCACCAATCCCTTCGAGTGAAGCCATTGGAAATCTCATACAGTTCAGTCAATTTCTTCAGTGACAGAGACGAAGTTCTTCTGGTCTCTGAGGAATTTGTCCTGACTGAGGAGTTAGGAATTCGCCCGTGCGGATTGCCTACACAGTGAGAAACATGATAGCCCTGAGGATTTTGCTACTCAAAATTCCGACCGTTGCCGTGCTATGCGCCAGCTGTTCGAAAATATCTATCCACCTAATGGTCATATCATTGAAGGGCATTTATGTCTTATCATGTCGGGCTGCTCCCTAGGCTATAAATAGCCGCCCCCTACAACCACTAGCTGGTTGGCTGCTCCGAGAGAAACTGACACTTGTCATTTGAGAGCAACCCATCCTCCGAGGACTTTGAGCGAAAATCATCAAGTGGGGAAAAACCAAGAACCCAAACACCTACAACCCCCAAGTGATTGAGCATCACTGAAGAGATTGATCCTGAGTGGATCCGACGCTTGTTACCTTTGAAGATTGTGCTTCTTCTAGACGGTTAGGCGTCATGGTCTAGAGCATCCAAGAGGAATTGTGGATCGCCGGCTGACCAAGTTTGTGAAGGTTTGGAAGGCCTGAAGACTTACCACGAGTGATTGGACGAGGTCTGTGTGACCTTAGTTCAAGGAGAATACGGTGAGGACTGGGTGTCTTGGACTAAGTGTCCTTAACTGGGTGTCCGGGACTGTGTGTCCTCGAGTTTAAATACTCAGCCGCTCCAACTAGACGTACAACTGAGACAGCAGTTGGAACTGGTCTACCAAATCATTGTCTTCACCGAGCTTACTAGTTCTATTTCCTCAACTCTTTCATTTCCTCATAACTGTGTTGTATATTTGTTCACATCTGTGTTTGAAGACTTTGACTGAAGACTTTCTCAATTTCTTCAGTTTGTTTGTCTTCATCCTGTGTTATCATGTGATTACGCTTCCTATACTCTATGCCTGTCTTCATTTCATCATGATGACTATGCTTGTATTCTGTTGTGTTTACTTTTGAGTACTTATTCCGCTGCTAGTAGTTCTTCGCTAAGGAATTTCCTCACCGGCAAATTCCTCAGTGAAGAATTTCATAAAAATCGCCTATTCACCCCCCCTCTAGTCGATATAACGCACTTTCAAGGTGGCCCTACCTAATCCAACCCGATTACTGCGGCTTCCTCCGCCCTACACGCTTCCCAAAATTCGAATCCCATAATATCCACAAGCAGTAGAGCAACCTGTCAGACGGAAGATTTTTCCCATATCAACACTCGAAGCTTAGCAGTAAAAGTTCACTCGGCAGAACCAAGAATGGATCAAGGCGACTGAAAAAGAAGTTGAAGTCATTGTGATTACTCATTTGGTCCCAATAAGGCGCTTCCGAAGCACGAAAAATGAATCGGGGGTGTTCTCAACTCCTTCTCCACTCCAACCCTGAACCATTCAGAGGCTAATGATGAAGCTATGTACCTAGGGTAGGGTCATAGGCCTGACCTAGACACCCTCCCCTAGGACATCATCCTAAAACCAGAAGCATTCGAGGGATAGCATAATCCACTCGAACTCGAAGCATCCCACTCGGAAGACTCGAAGTCAGTCGACCGCGACAACTACCACTCGACATACAGAAGATCTAAAGTCACTCTGCACGGCAACGGTCGGACATTTACTTCATAGACTTAATAGACATTTATGTCACTTTATTGCTAGCGTTACCAATAACGCCCCCTCTTGATGTAACTTAAAACCCTTGTAACATGGGCTGGCAGGGGTCTAAGCGCACTCTATATAAGCCACCCCTCCACTGACACAAGGGTTCGCACCCCCTGTAAACACACACATACATAATCCAGTCGACCGCCTCTGGGCACCGAGACGTAGGGCTGTTACTTCCTCCGCGAAGGGCCTAAACTCGTAAAACTCGTGTGTACAACTTCGCCATAGCTAGGATCTTGCCTCCTCATACCTACCCCCCATTCTACTGTCAGTCTTAGATCCACGACAGCCGCGCCCCTTCCCCATGGACTGGTCCGAATTGGACTAGGGAAAGGGGGCGCCCCCTTCCTTCGTTCTCCTTCTCTCTTCCCTTTTTCCTATTTCATATGGGAGGTGGAATCCTACTAGGACTAGGGAGTCCTAGTAGGACTCCACACTTTGGGTGCGCCCTATGAGGGCCGGCCTCCTCCTCCCTCCATCCTTTATATACGTGGCCAGGGGCACCCCATAGACACAAGTTGATCCTTGATCTCTTAGTCGTGTGCGGTGCCCCCCTCCACCATAATCCACCTCGGTCATATCATAGCGGTACTTAGGTGAAGCCCTATTTCGGTAGCTTCATCATCACCATCATCACGCCGTCGTGCTGACGAAGCTCTCCCTCGACACTCTGTTGGATCCTGAGTTCGTGGGACGTCACCAAGCTGAACATGTGCAGATCGCGGAGGTGTCGTACATTCGATACTAGTATCGATCGATCGTGAAGACATACGACTACATCAACCACGTTGTCATAACGCTTCCGCTTACAGTCTACGAGGGTACGTGGACAACACTCTTCCCCTCTCGTTGCTATTCATCACCATGATCTTGCATGTGCGTAGGAATTTTTTTGAAATTATTGCGTTCCCCAACAAAAATGATTGTAGAACATCCAAGAATGATAATAAAACAGCATGAATACTTCATAAATTATAGATACATTGGAGACATATCAGCATCTCCAAGCTTAATTCCTACTCGTCCTCGAGTAGGTAAATGAGAAAAAAATTATGAAGTGTGAATGTTAGCAAAGTGCATAAGTTTGATCCATGATAATTTCAATCACTTTTCCTAGCATCATGACAACAAATCTTTCTTATAAAATTTCTCATGTTTAAAGTAGCAACCAATTCACATGTTAAGGTTCAAACAATGAATTCTCTTGAAACTCAACAACCTATGTTCTCAGTCACCAAGAAATTGTAATTCAACTTATTCAACAGAGTTTAAGTAAGAGCTCCACATACTCAACCATCATATAGTCTTCTATGATTGCTAACACTCACCACATACACATGAGCAAAACGTTTCAACCGGACACATAAAGAGATAGGGGCTTGTAATTTCGCCTCCCAATGTATTCACCTCAAGGGTGATGTCAATAATAATAACTCATGTTACCCATATCCAACTGGATATATGTGCCTAGATCTTTCCTCACCACATGATGCTTACCAAAAGAGAAAAATAAAAAGAATAGAGAGAAAAACTTTGACCCTTGCATGAAAGTAAATACATAAAAGTAAAAGATAGGCCCTTCGCAGAGGGAAGCAGAGGTTGCCATGTGCTTATTTGTTTGTATGCTCAACCCCTTAGTGCAAAAGAACGTCACGTTATATTGCCCCTTATGATAGCAACCTTTATTATGAAGTCTGTCGCTTTTATTCTTTACCATCACAAGTTCGCACAATGCTCAATTTTCTCTTACACTAAATGATCTAACACTTTTAGAAGCAATTTTTATTGCCTTATTGCATCGATGACAACTTACTTGAAGGATCTTGCTCAATCCTTAGTTAGGTATGGTGGAATCTTGAAGATAAGATTTTGTTTTAAGGGTTTTTTGGATGCACAAGTAGTATCTCTACTTTGTGCGGAATTTTTGGCTAGCAAAGATGGGCGGCAAGCACCACATGTTGAAGGATCTATGACAATATAACTTCTATGTGAATATGAACAAACATAAACCATTACGTTGTCTTCCTTGTCCAACGTCAACAATTTTGGCATATAATATTTTGATGGGGGCTGACAATCACAAAAGATTTCCATGATAGTGTATTTTGCATGTGAAAGTTATCTTCCTTATACTAATTATTCGTGAATTGCTTGTATGACCAATAGTGTGATTGTCAAGCCTCAAAAGATTTCACTTTCTAAACCCAATGTGAAGCTGCCACTAGGCATGATATGATTTCAACTTCATGACATTCAATTTATTCAACAATTTACTCATAGGATATAAGTGAAGCACAAGAGTAAATGCATAGAAAAGAGCTTCGTTGACGGGATGTGAATGCCGCTTACCTAGCCTCCCTGGTAACTATTTGAGGACTCTATTTTATTTAAAAACTTTAGATCTAAGTATTTTATTAAAACAGCAAGCAAAATTAAAATAAAATGACATTCTAAGAATATCACAACTCATGTGAAGAAGCAAAAACTTAGGCTCAACCGATACTAACCGATAATTGTTGAAGAGGAAAGGTGGGATGCCTATCGGGGCATCCCCAAGCTTAGATGCTTGAGACTTCTTGAAATATTATCTTGGGGTGCCTTGGGAATCCCCAAGATTGAGATTTTGTTCCTCCTTAATTCTTCTCATATCACGGTTTTCCTAAATCTCAAAAGCTTCATCCACGCAAAACTCAACAAGAACTCGTGAGATAAGTTAGTATAAACCAATGCAAAAACCTTATCATTCTCTACTGTAGCAAATCACTAAAATTATTATTTAACATTGCCTAATAAATGCATCTGCATATTTAATAGTCCTATCCTCAAATAGAATCATTAAACAAGCAAACATATGCAAACAATGCAAACATAACAGCAATATGCCAAAACAGTACTGTCTGTAAAGAATGCAAGAGTATCAATACTTCTTAAACTCCAAAGATTATGAAAATTTACCACACTGTAGAAAAATTATCAGAGCTTAGTTTGCAAAAAGTTTCAGTATTTTATCACATTTTGACTTTTCTAGGGAATTTTTGTAACAGCGGTAAACTTTCTGTTTTCAAACAGCAACATGTAGGCTTGCAAGATAAGCATAGTAAAGGCTATCATTGCCACTTTTATTGAAATAAAAGATGCAAACAAATTATTCTAAATAAAAACAAGTAAATATAACAAAATAAAATTATGCTCCAAGCAAAACACATATCATGTGACGAATGAAAACATAGCTCCAAGTGAGGTTACCGATAACGTTGGAGACGAAAGAGGGGATGCCTTCCGGGGCATCCCCAAGCTTATTTGCTTGGATATTCCTTGAATATTAACTTGGGGTGCCTTGGGAATCCCCAATCTTAGGGTCTTGTCGCTCCTTATTCTCCTCATATCGACATCTTGCCCAAAACTAGAAAACTTCTATCACACAAAACTTAACGGAACTTTGTGAGATAGGTTAGTATGATAAAGAGCAAACCAATTCACTTTTGGTACTGTCAAAGACAAGATTCATAATTGTTATCACACAATGACTACTGTAGAATATAATTTCCACAATTTATATTGAGCAATATAATCCATGAAAACTAGAAAACAAGCAAACTATGCATTGAAAGCAGAATCTGTCAAAAACAGAACAGTCTATAGTAATTTGTACTCCAACCATACTTCTGCTACTCCAAAAATTCTGAAAAAATAGGAAAACCTGGGTAATTTGTATATTAATCTTATACAAAAAGAATCAGCATTTTATCACGCTACTATTAAAAATGAGAATTGTTTTTCTGAGCATAAAAGTTTCAGTTTTTCAGCAAGATCAAATCAACTATCACCATAAGCCATCCCAAAGGTCTTACTTGGCATTTTATTGAAACGAAAGCAATAAAACATGACCAATACAGTAGAATAATCATGTGAACACACAAAAACAATAGGTAAAAGTGTTGGGTTGTCTCCTAACAAGCGCTTTTCTTTAATGCCTTTTAGCTAGGCATGATGATTTCAATGATGCTCGCATAAAAGATAAGAATTGAAACATGAAGAGAGCGTCATGAAGCATATGACTAGCACATTTAGGTATAACCCACTTCCTATGCATAGGGATTTTGTGAGCAAACAACTTATGGGAACAAGAATCAACTAGCATAGGAAGGCAAAACAAGTGCAACTTCAAAACAATCAACACATAGACAAGAAACTTGATATTATTGAGATATGTAAAAGCATAAGTTCCTTCCTCATAATAATTTTCAGAAACATCATGAATGGATTTAGAAATATAACTATCACATACAACACACTTTTCATGATGCACAAGCATAGAAGATCTATTAATCTTTATGGCATACATGTCATCATAATAATCATCATAGATAGCAACTTTATTGTCATAGTCAATTGAAACCTCTTCCAAAATAGTGGATGTATCACTAAATAAAGTCATGACCTCTCCAAATCCACTTTCATCAATATTGTAATAAGATTAAACACCCTCCAAAATAGTGGGATCACTACTACCTAGAGTTGACACTCTTCCAAACCCACTTTCATCAATGTAATCATCATAAATAGGAGGCATGCTATCATCATAATAAATTTTCTTATCGAAAGTAGAAGGAATCAAATGATCATATTCATTAAGAAAAGCATCCCCAAGCTTAGGACAAGCATTATTTCCAGCAAATAAATCTTCAAACATATCATACTAATTAAACATAGCATCCCCAAGCTTGTGGTTTTGCATATCATCACAATCATTCTTATCAATAGCATGAATGGCACCAATAGTATAGCAAACATTATTATCATATTCTTCCAAGCAAGTGCTAAAAATATTTTCAAGATCATAAGGGATACCGTTGTCTTCCCAATCATAATCATTACAACTAGCAGGTATCACAAAATCATACTCAATATCATCATCCTCCATCAACATATGTGATTCACTTTCATGAGGCGCAATGGTGATAGGAGCAACATTATTTGGGAGAGATACTGTAACATCCCAAATTTTCAATTTGGAATGTTATACATTAGATCATCATGCATATCATATTTTCTTGCATTTTGTCGATCCTAGAAATTTCACGCAACTCAAGGACCCTCGGAGAGAGTTGGAGATTTCGTCATTTTCATATTTGAGTTCTTCTCAAATTTTGAAGAAAGGATCATTGGATTTGTCGGAGTTTATTTGCCTTTTATTTGGATAGGGAAAAATTGCGCGTTTTCAAAAATTGCATTCTAGGTCCCGAGAAAAGTTCATTTTGTTCGACTCATTTTTAGGAGTCGGGGAAAATTTACTTTAGAAGTTTTGGAGTTCGTTTAGATGTTCTTTTATTTGTTTTTCTGCGCGCGTAACCATTTAAAAAAAATCCCGCAACGCCCTGGGCCAAGGCCCAAGCCGCCGGCCAGGCCGGCCATCTCGCGCGCCAGCGCAGGAAGCCGCCGCCGCCCTAGAGTCCTAGTAGGACTCCGTTTCGTTTTTTTTTCTTTCCTCTCCTCCCCTTTTCTTGCCCCCTCCCCCAAGCAATCCTCTCCCCTCACCTATATAAATACCAACACCCCCCCTCTAAACCCCACACCACCCCGCCGCCCCCTAGCGCCACGCCTCCCCTAGCACCGCCGCCCGTGCCGCCCTACGCCGCCGCCGCCTTGTGCCGCCGCCGCCGCTCAACACCGCCGTCGCCGGAGCCTCGCCGGAGGTAGCCGCGCCGCATCTTCTTATCCCCTCGGTTCGGTTTTTCTTATAAACCGTTCCGGTTCTTTTCTTTTCTTCCGATTCGTTTTCTTTTTCGTTCTTCATTTCGATTTCTTTTCCCGAAACCCTAGATCGGATTCGTTTTATTTTCTGGTTTAGTTGCCTAGAGACCGTTTGCCGGACCATTCGTCCTAACAAACGAGATCACTGGATTATTCCTCGGTTAACGAACGTCCGTTCGTTTAACCGTTCTTCTTTTTCTTTTCATCGGATTTATTCCGCGATCGCGATCTCAGATCTGATCTTCGTTCTAGTCTATCTTCTCGCTCGTTTATCAGAATCAGGTGATTCAAGCACCTGGAGTTTCGTTTCGAAACCGCCGTTCCGACTAATCAACTTAAACAAGTTTTTGCTATGGTAAAATTTGACCTAGTTTCAACTTGCTAGAACCGAGTTGTTTTCTTCCGCCGTTTGTTTTCCGTTGTTTTGTTCGGTTCGTTCTTTCTTTGCAACCGGAGTTCTTAAGTTGAACTATCTGGTTCGATCTCTTGTTCGAGTTTTACCTGTGCATTAAATGAGTACTTATTGTATGCTTGTTGTTTGTCTGCGATAGATTACCTGGATTGCGCCACCTGTTACTTCGAATCTCTAGGACTCGCGGATCATCAGCAAGGCAAGTAACACTTTGATCATACCTTTTCTACAACCCAGTTTTATTGCATTAGATCCATCCTCACACATTGCATGATTAGGATCTAATTAAATTGTGGGATGGGAAGTAGATGAGGTAGTACCTATTACCTGTTATTATGAAACCCTTGGGAGTTACTTCTACGTTTGCTTATTATGCCATGCTATGCTAGTAGACGTGGATTGGGTGAGTGATATCCATGACAGATGTGAGATTGATAATTTTAAGGGTTTATCTAAGGTGGCAACTTAAACACACATCTGGGTGGATTGAGGCACCTGATGTCTATGAGGACTTGCCTGTTTTTCTTTGGACCACCACCCAGGCTCAAAGGGATCATAAGATCTTTCATGCTAAATACTTACGTGTGCAGCCACAAGCCAATATGGGCTCTGGCATAGTTGACTAAGTCGTGCGAACTCTTATAGGGTAGACTAGCAGATGTAGGGGAAAGTAGGTGTACCGGTCTATCCATCGTATGGTGCTAGCGCTTTTGAAAGACTGTGTCTCGGTCATCCGTTTCTCAAACACCAGTAGTGCGAGAAATCCAACGGAGGCGATCGAGTCTTGTGGGGAAAAGTGCGCAAACCTCTGCAGAGTGTAATAAACTAATCATGATTAGTCGTGTCCCCGGTTATGGACAATCTTGAGTATCTAGTACTTGAATATCATGTGAATCTCATCATGTTACTTCTAATTAATATTGTTGGGTTTTAATTGTTCACTTAATTGGGATCGGAATGCTGTCAACCATTCTCGATGTTTAACAACCACCATGATAGTTAAATAAAATTTATTCCTTTGCAGTAGGGAAAAACTGGCTTTACGCAAAATAGTAACCATAGAGCTTTCCACCAGCCAAATATGCATATAGTATAGCTGTTTCATTCCATTACTCTCTACGTGTTACTTTGCCAGCATATTCCATGTGCTGACCCGTTTTCGGGCTGCAACGTTAATGTTGCAGACTTTTCAGACGACGATTAAGGTGCTTTTAGGTCGTGGTTCTATACTCAGTGATGCCGTTGGAGTTGATGGACCCATTTATTCTTCCAAGTCTTCCGCTGTTATCGATATTAGATGGCCTTAAGCCATATTTATTGTAATAAGTTCTATTTTGAGACACGATGTAATAAGTGTGTGATTGCCACTCTGCTATAAATCCTTCGAAGTACTGTGTGGTGTCAGCATTACTGATCCAGGGATGACACCGGAGCACAGTAGACTTGATCCATTCGGGTCAGGTCGCTACAGAGATGGTATCAGAGCACATGCTGACTATAGGACACGACCACTAAGTTAAAGCCATAGATCACAATTCTCTCCTCATTTTCTAACTCCTCATCTTTTCTACTCTTTAGGATGAAGGACGCGAAGATTAAGTACGCTCCACCAGATGAAGGCACACCTTTTGGATTTCACTTGCAGGAAGTCACCAAGTACCTAAACATTGGATTACCAAGTTTCACGGGAACCTTCAACGCCACTCTGCCTGAAGAGGAGCGCTGGAAGATTCAAGCTCATGTTCCGGGAAGGACATTCACACCAATCACGAAGCCCATAGATAGTGTTTTCAATGCACCAACCTGGAGTCTGGGAAAGAGCATGGCAGCCCATATCACAATAGGACGCATTGGAGAAGTTTATCAAGAAGACCTCAAGGACACTATCTACCAGATTTGCGGACGCCGAGATGAACAATGGGAGTTAGTCAGCACCAAGAAGGATAGATCCATTGCAGCATTCATCCAGGAGTTAAACTAGCACATTCGACGCCACGAGAACCAGATGTGCAATGATATGATAGAGTTGAAGAATGCGAAGGCAATGATCATCGAGCTAGAAGGAGAACTGAAGGCTACACGCATGGACTACATGGACGAGATAGTAGCTCTAGCAAGACACAACTGCGATCTTAAGCAGGAGATTGAAGAACTCAAGAGGGAGTTAGCATCCAGGAATGAAGACATGTACGTCGCATGTCCGGACAACTACATCATCATCGATGACACCGATTCGGATCCAAGTGAACCCGACTTTGAAGACGAAGCTGGAGCGGACATCATGGAGTCTTCCACCGGTTCAAATTTCTAGATGACCACCAAATATTAGTAGTATTTTCCCCATGTAAACACTATAGTTCGAGCACTTTTGCGATAGCTAGATCGATTGTAAGCCCTTGTTTGATTGAATGAAGTGATTTTGTGTGAATTTGCTCATGTGCATTGGGGTAGTGTTTTCTCTTTAAACCTCACTCTATTCTTATTTCTCATCTTTTCTAAACCCTCAGATGCCTCCGAGATGTGACAATGGATTTCCACCGGAGCTCACTCAATTGATCCAACAGCAGAATCAATTGATGCAAATGTTAGTTCAGAATCAGCAGAACAACAACAACAACAACAACCCACCACCACTGCCGCCACCTGTTGACCACTTAGCCCGTTTCCTTAGGCTGAATCCGCCGGTGTTTTCTAGTAGCACCGAGCCAATAGTAGCAGACGATTGGCTCCGCAAGATAGGAAGGGAGTTGACCACTGCAGGATGCACGGATGGTGAGAAAGTAAAGTTTGCCGCACATCAGTTGGAAGGACCCGCGGCAGCATGGTGGGAGAATTTCACAGCCACTTTCCTAATTGACACCGTCACATGGGATCAGTGCCAACAAGCTTTCCGCACTGCACATGTTTCAGCAGGAGCCATGGCCATGAAGAAGCGTGAGTTTCACAACTTACGCCAAGGAGGAAGGACAGTTGGCCAGTACGTTGATGATTTCAGCAAGTTAGCACGTTATGCCCCAGATGACGTTGCTACGGATGCAACCAAGCAGGAGAAGTTTCTGGAAGGATTGAATGACGAGTTAAGCATGCAGTTGATGGTAGCAAGTTTCAACAACTACCAGGAGTTGGTAGATAGTGCCATCATGATTGAAGGGAAGCAACAGCAGATTGAGAACCGCAAGAGGAAGTATGGACAGGGTAAGTATAACTCTAGAGCCCAGCAGAAGCCCCGTTTTACCCCTAAATTGGGATTTCAGTTTCAGCATACCCATGGAGGAGGTAGTTCGCACAACCACAATGGCCACAAGAATGGTAATGGGAATGGAGGAAGCAATGGCCAGAACCGTACCACCCCATCAACCCCATCCAAGAGAGACCTGAGTCAAGTCACCTGTTTCAAGTGTTCCAAGACCGGACATTATGCCAATGAATGTCCTGAAGGCCAGAATGGAAATGGCAATGCAAGCTCTGGGAAGAAGCTGAACCCTTTCAATAGGGGACAAGTGAACCACGTTAACGTGGAGGAGGTTGAAGATCAGCCTGATGTAGTAATCGGTAAGTTTTTGGTTAAGTCATTTACCGCACTCGTTCTTTTCGATACTGGTGCATCACATTCATACATATCAAGGGGATTTGTGGAAAAATATAGCCTGCCCACTAGGAATCTTAAAACACCTATGCTAGTAAGTTCGCCAGGAGCAGAATACATGGCCAGTCAAGGATGCTTTCAAGTGCCATTAAGCATAGGAAGGCATGTTTTCCCAACAGATTTGATTATTCTGGAATCCCAAGGTCTGGATGTAATCCTCGGTATGGATTGGTTGTCGATGTATGGAGGAAACATCGATTGTGCAAGTAAGTCAATTTTTCTTACAACGCCGGAAGGAAGAAGGATCAAGTATGTATCCCGGCATGTGCCAAATAGGACACAAGTAAACTGCCTAACAGGAGTTGTGCAGGAGGAAGTACCAGTGGTAAAGGATTTTCCTGATGTATTTCCTGAAGAGTTGCCAGGCATGCCACCGGATAGAGACATTGAGTTTTTGATTTAGTTATTGCCAGGTACAGGCCCAATATCAAAGAGACCATACCGGATGCCAGCAAAGGATTTGGTAGAAATTAAGAATCAGATTAAGGAGTTACTGGAGAAAGGTTACATTCACCCAAGTTCTTCGCCCTGGGGATCACCCGTACTTCTAGTGGAGAAGAAGGATGGACCATTACGGATGGTTGTTGATTACCGTGGATTAAATGAAGTAACCATCAAGAACAAGTACCCACTGCCAATGATTAATGACCTGTTTGATCGTTTGCAAGGAGCTAAAGTGTTTTCCAGGATCGATTTGCGATCAGGGTACCACCAGTTGAAGATTCGAGAGCAGGACATACCTAAGACAGCATTCACCACAAGATATGGACTATATGAGTATACCGTTATGTCATTTGGATTGACTAACGCACCTGCCTATTTTATGAACATGATGAACAAAGTGTTTATGGAGTTTTTGGATAAGTTCGTCGTAGTGTTCATTGATGATATCCTGGTTTATTCAAGGAATGAAGAAGAGCATAAGGAACATTTGCGTTTGGTTTTGGAGAAACTAAGGGAACATAAGTTATATGCCAGATTTAGCAAATGTGAGTTTTGGTTGAAGGAAGTAGGATTCCTTGGACATGTTATATCCGGAGAAGGGATAGAAGTTGACCCCACAAAGGTCGAGACCGTAACCGAATGGGAGGCACCAACGACAGTTGGAGAGATCCGGAGTTTTCTTGGACTCGCAGGATACTACCGGAGATTCATTGAGAACTTTTCAAAGATTGCAAAGCCTATGACGGAGTTGTTAAAGAAGGATACTAAGTTCAAATGGACTGAGGAGTGTGAGGCTAGTTTCCAGGAGTTGAAGAAACGTTTGGTTACCTCACCAGTGTTGATTTTGCCGGATCAGACCAAGGATTATGAGGTGTATTGCGACGCTTCACGTCAAGGACTTGGAGCAGTGCTTATGCAGGAAGGAAGAGTTGTTTCGTATGCTTCACGACAACTGAAGCCTCATGAGTTGAATTACGCCACACATGATTTGGAGTTAGCAGCCGTAGTGCATGCATTGAAGACATGGAGACATTTCCTCATTGGAAATCATTGTGAGGTGTACACGGATCACAAGAGTTTGAAGTACATTTTCACGCAGAAGGAGTTGAATCTCAGACAAATGAGATGGTTGGAGCTCATCAAGGATTATGACATGAGATTGCATTACCATCCCGGAAAAGCTAATGTAATAGCTGACGCATTGAGCCGCAAGAGCCATGTCAATACATTAATAACAGAGGAAATACCCAAGGAGTTAGCAGAAAACCTTCGTGAACTAAGTTTAGAGATAGTTCCGAAAGGCTATGTAGCAGCATTGGAGATTCAGTCAACATTGATGGATAAAATCAAAGAAGCTCAGAAATCTGACAAGGAGATTGCTTCTATAAAGGAGAAACTAAGGAAAGGAAAAGCGAAGGGATTTCGTGAGGATGAGCACGATACCCTATGGTTTGAAGACCGTGTTTATGTGCCAAATGACCCGGAGATCAGGAAGTTGATTCTACAAGAGGCACATGATTCACCATATTCGATTCACCCAGGAAATACCAAGATGTATTTGGATTTGAAGGAGACATTCTGGTGGACCGGAATGAAGAAGGATATTGCAGCATATGTAGCAGTTTGTGATGTGTGTCATAGAGTGAAGGCAGAACATCAGAAGCCAGCCAAATTGTTGCAACCATTGCCGATACCCGAATGGAAGTGGGATAAGATAGGCATGGATTTTATCACAGGACTACCCAGGACGAAGGTAGGATATGACTCGATATGGGTAGTAGTTGATCGTTTGATGAAGGTAGCACATTTCATTCCAGTTAAGACCACTTACACCAGTGCTAAGTTGGCAAAGATATACATGACTAGGATCATTTGTTTGCATGGAGTTCCAAGGAGTATTGTATCAGACAGAGGAACCCAATTTACCTCAAAGTTTTGGAATCAGTTGCATGAAACTTTGGGAACCAGGCTAGAGTTCAGCACCGCTTTTCACCCGCAGACAGATGGACAGACCAAGAGAGTCAATCAGATTTTGGAAGATATGCTGAGAGCTTGTGCACTAGATTATGGATCTAGTTGGGACGATAACTTGCCGTATGCGGAGTTTTCTTATAACAACAGTTACCAAACCAGTCTGAAGATGGCACCTTTCGAAGCTTTGTATGGAAGGAGGTGCAGGACACCGTTGTCATGGGACGAAGTTGGAGACCGTCAGTTCTTTGGACCAGATTTGATTAAGGAGTCTGAACGGAAAGTTAAGTTGATTCGCGATAGGCTCAAGGTAGCCCAGTCCAGGCAGAAGAGCTACGCAGATTCTAAACGCAAGGAGACAGTTTACGAAACCGGAGACAGGGTGTATCTCCGAGTATCCCCACTTCGAGGAGTTAAGCGCTTTGGAGTTAAGGGAAAATTAGCACTGCATTTCGTTGGACCGTATAAGATCTTGCAACGTATGGGAGAAGTCACTTATAAGTTGGAATTACCAGAGGGACTGTCAGGAGTTCATGACGTATTCCATGTTTCTCAGCTGAAGAAATGTCACGCCGAGATGGCGGAGGTACCGCTAAGAGATACAGTGCCATTGGAAGCGATTCAGTTGAAGGACGACTTAACGTATGAAGAGAAACCAGTCAAGATTCTCGATTATGCCAGCAGAGTTACCCGCAGCAAGGTTATCAAGTTTTGCAAAGTTCAGTGGAACCACCACTCAGAGGATGAAGCCACCTGGGAGAGAGAAGAAGATTTGCTCAAGGACCACCCTCACCTATTTTCTAGCCAACCCGAATCTCGAGGGTGAGATTCATCTTAAGGGGGGTAGGTTTGTAACATCCCAAATTTTCAATTTGGAATGTTATACATTAGATCATCATGCATATCATATTTTCTTGCATTTTGTCGACCCTAGAAATTTCACGCAACTCAAGGACCCTCGGAGAGAGTTGGAGATTTCGTCATTTTCATATTTGAGTTCTTCTCAAATTTTGAAGAAAGGATCATTGGATTTGTCGGAGTTTATTTGCCTTTTATTTGGATAGGGAAAAATTGCGCGTTTTCAAAAATTGCATTCTAGGTCCCGAGAAAAGTTCATTTTGTTCGACTCATTTTTAGGAGTCGGGGAAAATTTACTTTAGAAGTTTTGGAGTTTGTTTAGATGTTCTTTTATTTGTTTTTCTGCGCGCATAACCATTTTAAAAAAATCCCGCAGCGCCCTGGGCCAAGGCCCAAGCCGCCGGCCAGGCCGGCCATCTCGCGCGCCAGCGCGCCAGCGCAGGAAGCCGCCGCCGCCCTAGAGTCCTAGTAGGACTCCGTTTCGTTTTTTTCTTTCCTCTCCTCCCCTTTTCTTGCCCCCTCCCCCAAGCAATCCTCTCCCCTCACCTATATAAATACCAACACACCCCCCCCCCTCTAAACCCCACACCACCAAGCCCCAAGCCGCGCCCTCAAGCCGCCGCCGCCCCCTAGCGCCGCGCCTCCCCTAGCGCCGCCGCCCGCGCCGCCCTCTGCCGCCACTGCCTTGTGCCGCGGCCGCCGCCCAACATCGCCGTCGCCGGAGCCTCGTCGGAGGTAGCCGCGCCGCATCTTCTTATCCCCTCGGTTCGGTTTTTCTTATAAACCGTTCCGGTTCTTTTCTTTTCTTCCGATTCGTTTTCTTTTTCGTTCTTCGTTTCGATTTCTTTTCCCGAAACCCTAGATCGGATTCGTTTTCTTTTCCGGTTTAGTTGCCTAGAGACCGTTCGCCGGACCATTCGTCCTAACGAACGTGATCACTGGATTATTCCCCGGTTAATGAACGTCCGTTCGTTTAACCGTTCTTCTTTTTCTTTTCGTCGGATTTATTCCGCGATCGCGATCTCAGATCCGATCTTCGTTCTAGTCTATCTTCTCGCTCGTTTATCGGAATTAGGTGATTCAAGCGCCTGGAGTTTCGTTTCGAAACCGCCGTTCCGACTAATCAACTTAAACAAGTTTTTGCTATGGTAAAATTTGACCTAGTTTCAACTTGCTAGAACCGAGTTGTTTTCTTCCGCCGTTTGTTTTCCGTTGTTTTGTTCGGTTCGTTCTTTCTTTGCAACCGGAGTTCTTAAGTTGAACTATCTGGTTCGATCTCTTGTTCGAGTTTTACCTGTGCATTAAATGAGTACTTATTGTATGATGTTTGTCTGCGATAGATTACCCGGATTGCGCCGCCTGTTACTTCGAATCTCTAGGACTCGCGGATCATCAGCAAGGCAAGTAACACTTTGATCATACCTTTTCTACAACCCAGTTTTATTGCATTAGATCCATCCTCACACATTGCATGATTAGGATCTAATTAAATTGTGGGATGGGAAGTAGATGAGGTAGTACCTATTACCTGTTACTATGAAACCCTTGGGAGTTACTTCTACGTTTGCTTATTATGCCATGCTATGCTAGTAGACGTGGATTGGGTGAGTGATATCCATGACAGATGTGAGATTGATAATTTTAAGGGTTTATCTAAGGTGGCAACTTAAACACACATCTGGGTGGATTGAGGCACCTGATGTCTATGAGGACTTGCCTGTTTTTCTTTGGACCGCCACCCAGGCTCAAAGGGATCATAAGATCTTTCATGCTAAATACTTACGTGTGCAGCCACAAGCCAATATGGGCTCTGGCATAGTTGACTAAGTCGTGCGAACTCTTACAGGGTAGACTAGCAGATGTAGGGGAAAGTAGGTGTACCGGTCTATCCATCGTAAGGTGCTAGCGCTTCTGAAAGACTGTGTCTCGGTCATCCGTTTCTCAAACACCAGTAGTGCGAGAAATCCAACGGAGGCGGTCGAGTCTTGTGGGGAAAAGTGCGCAAACCTCTGCAGAGTGTAATAAACTAATCATGATTAGCCGTGTCCCCGGTTATGGACAATCTTGAGTATCTAGTACTTGAATATCATGTGAATCTCATCATGTTACTTCTAATTAATATTGTTGGGTTTAAATTGTTCACTTAATTGGGATCGGAATGCTGTCAACCATTCTCGATGTTTAACAACCACCATGATAGTTAAATAAAATTTATTCCTTTGCAGTAGGGAAAAACTGGCTTTACGCAAAACAGTAACCATAGAGCTTTCCACCAGCCAAATATGCATATAGTATAGCTGTTTCATTCCATTACTCTCTACGTGTTACTTTGCCAGCATATTCCATGTGCTGACCCGTTTTTGGGTTGCAACGTTAATGTTGCAGACTTTTCAGACAACGATTAAGGTGCTTTTAGGTCGTGGTTCTATACTCAGTGATGCCGTTGGAGTTGATGGACCCATTTATTCTTCCAAGTCTTCCGCTGTTATCGATATTAGATGGCCTTAAGCCATATTTATTGTAATAAGTTCTATTTTGAGACATCGATGTAATAAGTGTGTGATTGCCACTCTGCTATAAATCCTTCGAAGTACTGTGTGGTGTCAGCATTACTGATCCAGGGATGACACCGGAGCACAGTAGACTTGATCCATTCGGGTCGGGTCACTATAGATACCTTTTTACCTTTATTCTTTCTTCTTTTCTTCTTCTTCACCACATCATGTGTGGGTTTAATTAATTCTTTCAATCTTCTTGTTGAAGAGATTGATTGGATAGGAAGCTCCTCCTCGTTACCTGATTCATCATAATAAACACTAGGAGGGTATTGGGAAATATTTTCCCTTTCATTAGTACTCTCTTCATATTCTATTTGTTTTCTTGCCTTTAGATAGTTAGCAATATAAGGATTCTCAATGCAATTTACCGCACAAAACATATAAATTTCCTCTAGATCAAAATCAAGAAATATCTCTGGGTTTGGAAAACCCTTAGTTAAATGTTTCATTTCGTCATACCCGAAAAGAAGACTAAGCTCTTTATGATGCTCAAGGGAAATCATGTTATCACAATTTTTGGACACGATTTGATTATGAAACAATTTGCATTGGAGATTTAAATGACCATGTTCATTGCAAAGTTATAAGGATGGCGAAAAAATTACATCTTTCAGCACAATCATCTAGCCTCTCTTGCAACTTTTTCGTTTCTAAATATTTATGCTTCTTACAAAATCTATCTTCCCTTCTTGGTGTGCATTTGCACTCCCAATTTACTCCGCAAAAATTGACATGTTTATAAGAAACATTTCTGTCATGACTTGTGCAATCATCATTAGCATTTTGGATATTCAAAGAATTTATACTAACAACATTGCAATCATGCTCATCATTCAAATATTTTGTGCCAAACATTTTATTGACTTCTTCTTCTAACAATTGAGCACAATTTTCCGATCCATCATTTTCCAAAAAGATATTATAAAGATGATCAATAATATGATGCAACCTCAATTCCATTTTTTGTAGTTTTATTTTATAAACCAAACTAGTGATAAAACAAGAAACTAAAAGATTCAATTGCAAGATCTAAAGATATACGTTCATGCATTCACCTCCCCGGCAACGGCGCCAGAAAAGAGCTTGATGTCTACTACGCAACTTTATTATTGTAGACACGTGTTGGGCCTCCAAGCGCGGAGTTTTGTAGGACAGTAGCAATTTTCCCTCAAGTGGATGACCTAAGGTTTATCAATCCGTAAGAGGTGTAGGATGAAGATGGTCTCTCTCAAACAACCCTGCAACCAAATACAAGAAATCTCTTGTGTCCCCAACACACCCAATACAATGGCAAGTTGTATAGGTGCACTAGTTCGGCAAAGAGATGGTGATAAAAGTGTAATATGGATGGTAGAAATATATTTTTATAATCTGAATAAATAAAAACAGCAAGGTAGTAAATAGTAAACGGGCACAAAAACGGTATTGCAATGCTTGAAAATGAGGCCTAGGGTCCGTACTTTCGCTAGTGCAACCTCTCAACAATGTTAATATAATTGGATCATATAACCATCCCTCAAAGTGCGATGAAGAATCACTCTAAAGTTCCTATCTAGCGGAGAACATAAGAATAAATTGTTTGTAGGGTACGAAACCACCTCAAAGCTATTCTTTCCGTTCAATCTATTCAAGAGTTCGTACTAAAATAACACAAAGCTATTCTTTCCGTTCGATCTATCCTAGAGTTCGTACTAAAATAACATGAAAACAAATACATATTCATAATACTCAATCCAACACAAAGAACTTCAAAGAGTGCCCCAAGATTTCTATCCGAGAAACAAAGACAAGAACGTGCATCAACCCCTATGCATAGATTACCCCAATGTCACCTCGGGAATCCACGAGTAGAGTGCCAAAATATATATCAAGTGAATCAATACGATACCCCATTGTCAACACGAGTATTCAATTGCAAGACATATATCAAGTGTTCTCAAATCCATAAAAGTATTCAATCCGGTAACAATGAAATCTCAAAGGGAAAAACTCAATTCATCACAACAAGATAGAGAGGGGAAACACCATATGATCCGACTATATTAACAAAGCCCGCGATACATCAAGATCGTGACATCTCAAGAACACGAGAGAGAGAGAGAGATTAAACACATAGCTATTGGTACAAACCCTCTGCCCCGAGGGTGGACTACTCCCTCCTCATCGTGGTTGCCGTCGGGATGATGAAGATGGCCACCGGAGATGATTCCCCCTCCGGCAGGGTGCCAGAAAGGGTCTAGATTGGTTTTCGGTGGCAACAGAGCCTTGCGGCGGTAGAACTTCTGATCTAGGGTAAACCCGAGGGTTTTCGGAACTTTGTGAATTTATATGGTAAAGAGGGGGTGCAGGAGGCCACCGAGGTGGGCACAACCCACCTGGGCGAGCCGAGGCCCCCAGGCGCGCCCTGGTGGGTTGTGCCCCCCTCGGGGCACCCCCCAGGTGCTTCTTTGGCCCACTGGTGGTCTTCTGGTCCATGAAAAATCCACAAAAAGTTTTGCGGTGTTTGGACTCCGTTTGATAATGATTTCCTGCGATGTAAAAAACAAGCAAAAAACAGCAACTGGCACTGGGCACTGGATCAATAGATTAGTCCCAAAAAATGATATAAAGTTGTTATAAAATGATTGTAAAACATCCAAGAATGGTAATAAAACAACATGAATACTTCATAAATTATAGATATATTGGAGACGTATCAAAGCTCAAGAAGTAGCAGGAAGAATTTCTGGTGCCGTTGCCCTGGAGATCTACGACAAGTCAAGACATACCAACTACCCATCATAAACTCTCATCTCTTGCATTACATTATTCGCCATTCGCCTCTCGTTTTCCTCTCCCTCACTTCTAAAATGATTTTCGAATTTTTTTCCCTTTTTTCGCCCTTCTTTCGTTCGATCTTATGTTTGCTTGTGTTGCCATGTGCCTTTTATTTGCTTGCATCTTCTCTTGCTAAAAATCTATTGATATGGATCCTCATCCACTCGCTAATATTTTTAAAATATCCAATTATGATGAACCAATTGCTAGTGAGTTGAGTGCACTAGATTATCTTTATGAGGTTTTGTTTGAAATTCGTGAATCTGAAAATTGTGATGAAGTGTTGAAAGAAGAAATTTTATGAAGTGATTCACGATAGCTCCTTGAATGAAAAGCTTCATTGCAATGATATTATTATATATTCTATTAATGTCAATTGTGTTAATGATATGCAAAACCCTAAGCTCGGGGATGCTAATTTTTCTATGTCTACTACTTGTTGCAATGTTCATGATTGGGGTGATTTTTCTTATGATCTTGAAAATTTATTTTAAGTCCCATGATGAATATGAGATTGATAATAATGTTTTCAATAATACTGAAAGTGGGTTTGGAAGAGTGTCAACTTTAGATCCCACATATTTGGATAATATTCAATCTTATGAAGTTTTTGATAAAAGTGGGTTCGGAGAGGTCATGACTTTATTTTATGATAATCTCACTATTTCGGAAGAGTGTCAACTTTGCATGCATGTGGATCATGAAGAGAAAACTTTATGTGATAGCTATATTGTTGAATTTGATTATGATCCTACATGTAATTATTATGAGAGAGGAAAATATGGTTGTAGAAATTTTTCATGTCACTAAATTACCTCTCGTTATGTTGAGATTGCTATTGTTTCTTTCTTCTTTCTTGCATATGCTAGTTTTTGTTTGTTTTGATAATTTGTTTGCTTATATAATGCCTATGCATAGGAAGTATGTTAGACTTAGATGTGTTTGTCATGTGTTTTATGATGCTATTTTTGTCCTTTAATTCTTGTCTTTCGTGTGAGCATCACTGAAATATCATATCATTGTCTTAGATATCGTCATAACTTTGCGCTTTTCTATCAATTGCTCGGTAGTAATTTGTTCACCCACCGTAATATTTTCTATCTTGAGAGAAGCCTCTAGTGAAACCTATGGGCCTCGGGTCTATTTTCCATCATATAAGTTTCCGATCTACAATTTTAGTTTCCGATTTACTTCCTTTGCAATCTTTTACTTTCCAATCTATAAATCAAGAATACCTAAAATATTTACTTTACTATTTATCTATCTCTATCAGATCTCACTTTTGCAAATAACCGTGAAGGGATTAACAACCCCTTTATGGCGTTGGGTGCAAGCTGTTGATTGTTTGTGTAGGTATTTGGTGACTTGTTCGTTGTCTCCTACTGGATTGATACCTTGGTTCTCAAACTGAGGAAAATACTTACTCTACTTTGCCGCATCACCCTTTCCTTTTTAAGGAAAAAACCAACGCAAGCTCAAGAAGTAGCAGTAACCTTCCCCGATATAGTGGAGATTTGTTGGCTGGTCTCCATGGGTTTTTTTCCTTTTGTGTTGGAGGGGCTTTCCACACTAAAATCATGTGTCTCCTATGTTGATTTCGTTCTTCGTCGTTTGATCTGCCTGTCGTATCTCTAACACTTCCTGCAAAAAAACAACGTTGTAGCCAGCGGTGAGTAATCGTGCAAACTGAGCAAGATAGCATATCCGTTAACTATATTATTATTTTCCTTTTAAAGAAAGTCAAGAACTAGCCCATTCATTTCAAGTAGAAGAGAATAGAGATACCGGGCTCATGGGGTTAATGAAAACCTTTAAAAACATAATTGTGATGATCCATTTATATGATATAAGTAGTAGGAGTTGAATATTCAGATTGACATGGTAACTATTCTGTGTCGGCCAGGTGCCTTGTCTTGGGAGTGTGGTGTAACTTTTTTCGTTCGGTTTTTCGTATATTAACGGGCAACTCTCTTCTAACTTTTTATATATATGGAGTTTTATGGGGCTGACTTACAGAAAAAAGTAGAAGATAATGCAATGATGAAGGGATAATGAGAGCATCTTCAATGCTGACCCTCAAATTTGCTTTGGCATCTGTCTGCAGATAGGGCGCGGGGGGGGGGGGGAGGAGAGTTCCCGGACAGTGATGTCGTAGCCCATCATCCAAAGCTAGCCGCGTATGTACGGTTACATTTTAAATGAATTTTAACAAAAATGGATAAATTTGATTCAAACTGAAACAAATCGGACGATATCCATTTAAGCTAGGATAATTTTTACACAAGACCAGATGATATTTCGTCCAATGAACGAAAAACCTTAAAAAGGAAACCCTAAACTACCCTACACTTGAAGGTGACCTCATAGGCCATGCTGGGCTGGCCAGCGGTCCGTCATCTTCGCCGGATCCGGCGTCGGAGTCGGCCTTCGGGCAATGAAAGGGAGCGGCATTGTGGAAGGACTTCCGGCCAGCCGCCTGACGCTCGTAGATAATCCTCTCCACTTCCTCCTATGTCGTGTGCAGTGTGGCCGCAGCCACCGACGACATGGGCGGGGGGAGAGGCCGGCGGGCCTTGGAGGAGGCAGTGCTGGGGCGGCAATCTCGCTGAGAGACCACTCCTCGCCGTAGTTTTTCATATCCTCGTCGAGGCGGCGGAGACGGCCCTTGCTCATCTCCGCAGTCGTCACGGAGCGGTCCATGGCCCAGGCGTACGCCAGCTCCGGGTCTACCGCGATGTGTGGCGGCAGGACGTCGGAGTCCGCGAACTCCGACCGGCGTGCAGCATTGCACCTGTCCCGCAGGTACCGCTCTCTGTCGGCGTACTCATGCGTCGTTATGGTGCTCCAGACGACGAAGAGCTGCCGCTACTGCCGTGGCCACCGAGGTAGTGGCGAATGCGACCGCGCGCCTTCCTGGTGATCGCATTGGGCACGGGCAGCGGCGAGCGGCGTGTGTCCCTCACACGCCGAGGTGCGGAGAGCGCCGCTCCTCCTTCACGTGTCAATCCACTCGTCCTTCATGTGCCGAGGTGGGGCGAGAGGGGCTCCTCCTTCACGTGGGGTCCAATTTGGATGCCGCGGTTGCGTGCCGGAGAGCATGGAGGGGATGCAGGCTCTAGCTTCACGGGGAGGAGCGTCCCCGGTGGCGCCACCGAGCCATTCAGGTGGAGGATGGAGCAACGGAGCATCAGTTCCATCCGCTGCTCGCACTCCTTGTCCGTGGCGGCGTACACCTGGTCCTGCACCACCGGCGTGGACTGCTGCGGCGGTGGCTGGTCCTCCTCATCGGAGGAGGAGATGACGATCTCCGTCTTCGTTGAGTAGCCACCCGCCAATGAGGACATCGGCCCCGGAGTTCGAGGGCGGCGTCGCCACGATCCTCCGGAGCCCGTCTCGGAACCGCCGCCTGACCCATGACTTGCCCATCATCGGAGTTATGGAGAAAGAGTGGCGGGGAGGGAAGAAGGAGGAGGAAGAGCAGAGAGATCGTGATGTGGACGGTGCCACAACACGGCTTATAAAGCCTCAGCCAGGCCATGCGAACGGACGGTCAGCGGCTTCAATGCGGCGCAGCAACCGAGTTGGTTTCTCGGGAAGCTGCGTCTGCATTGAAGCAGCGACTCCCGAGATGTCACGTCCGTCAGCGCCGGTCACACCGCGGCATCAATGTCGGCTGTTCTGTGCTCTGGGCCGGCATTGATGCGGCGCGGGAAGCAGCGTGTGCATCAGAAGGAAAGCGCGAGAGAGGCGGGTAGGGTTGTTGGGTGAGTCAGGGCGGTCAGACGCAGGTGTGGTAGTGTCCGGACACCTGCAAAGCTCTCCTAGTTTGTCTCCGGTTTGTGGAAAAAGCACGCCCGAAGCACCGAGCGGACCGATATAGGTCCATGTTGGATGACACAATACGTACGCATGTATGTGGACGGTTTGATGGTCGGCGTTGAAGATGCTCTTACAACCTTTATTTTGTAAATGTGATGGCCCATCTATGTGATATAAGCAGTAGCAGTTGAAGATTCAGATTGACACGGCATATTGACATATGTACATGTTTATTATCTTTATGCTTGAAGACGACGACATTGTGGTGTGCACTGACTAGTTCTTCTTGGATGACAGGGTAAAATGAACGATGAATGACATAATTGAAAATGACCACACTCGCACGGGAATTGGTCGGACGGGCTCTGGTTTATTAGTTGACATTGCAATTTGGAGGATCAAACTCCGTCGTGCGACCTCGGACAGAACCACTACATAAAATTTAGTGCCTCAACTTGCAATACGATGAGAAAGAGTTGAATTCTTGATCTTTTTCAATTGCAAATTATACTTCCGGGACCTCATAATTAAACCACAAGTTGAGTTATGAGTTATGACAGCACTACAGATTTGAAATACAGCACAATGCCCCCAATGCAAGTAGGATCAATAAAAGTGGAGCTCCAAGATTGAGACCAAAACATATAAAAATTCCTATGTCACGTTGAAGAGAGATCCATGGCTAAGTCAATTGAGGTGCAAATTCCTGCCTGCTGGTCTCGACCTCAACCAAATCAGCGGCCCGGCGCTCAAATCCTGTTGCTGACCGAGCAGGTGCGTGCTAGTGGATCAGAGGCGAAATCGCGGCATCATCTCGGCTGCTACCTTGTGTTAGCAAAAGGTCCAAGAACAGTGAGCCGATTTAGGAAACTCCTGGCTGATTTGGGATTTGTTAGGCTTTCTTTTCTGCCTTCAGACCAGATATGAAATGACAAGTACAGCCACTACCAGTGCAGGAACCAATATTGAAATAGATATGATGGATGTTCTATTTCTGGATGAAGACGGACTAATTGTTTGGTTGCACATGTCTTGATCAGATTCATACCTGAAATTACTTACTACAATCAGTTCAGAGTTTTTGGTGTGGAAAACAATCTTAAATTTGTTACATCCGTACATGTGTAAGATCACGGGAAGAAGAACACTCCACATTTCACATTTGAACGCATATTAATTGAAAAAAAAATCTATCATCATATTACTAAAACAGGGGGTTAAAAGGAGCTCCTGCATATCAGGGTTATACTATCTAAATTAATCAAGCAGCATTAAAACATATAAATTGGTACTAGCAATGTGCTTGTGCGTTGCAACGGATTCAAAGCAGAATAGTACTTATTCACAAACTTGCAAGAAAACAATCTAGTTTTGATATGCATATACCACTAAAAATATATTATGTTTTACTCAAAATATATTCGCCAGGCTGTTTTGATGGGGTGAGGGAGGGGTGTGGTTGATTTCAAAATAATAAGAGGTTTTCTGCAAATTGGAACAGAGAAATGGGTTATTGTTGCAAAAATGCCATAACTTACCTCACGGCCATTAAATATAGATTTAATGATCAGAAATGACGGATAACAGATACACCATCATCACAAACTGAGTCTTTTATAAAAATAGAGATAAAGCAAACGTATCTATATTTGATGAAGACATCTACATTATACGAAATATCTAGCCATGCAAATGGGAGAACGCTAGCACGGCCATAAGAAATGGACAGGTAAAATGGGGAAAAATTGAATTCAACAAAGGTACTTGAGCAGTTTTTTCTTGTGCTGCCGCTTCCTTGGTCCGACATACTACGTGGTTTGGTGGAACCTGCTTTCCAGCTGAACAACATTCAGGGTCATTTCGTCGAACACTCTCAGCACAGGGAGACGGCAAGACAACGTACGCCAACACCGTCAAAGAGGCCCAAGCTCTGATGCATCAAGGGCGCCTTCTGCTTCAGTTCAGACGCAATAGACCGCCAACCAAGCGGTGCACGGTCACTGGCCGTCGCCGTCGCCTGTGCTCCTTGCCGCTTGGCTGGGCGCTTACATTGGATAAGCTAGGGGGGGGGGGGGGGTGCCGAGCTTCTTTGCTCCGACATCAGGTAGGGTGTGTTTGGTAGCATGTATGGACCTAGTTTAGTTGTTTTCATCTCATACATGCTGAGTGTAGACATGTTGGGTTCATGCAGTTGCTGTTGTTTGGCAGTGACTAATAAATGCGCCCGTGCAACGCATGTTAATATTTAGGCAATATATTAATTGCATGCAGATATTAGGTATGATATTATTTGTGTGTTAATTCTATGATTAATGCAATAGTTGGTATGATATTAATTGCACGTTAAACATGTTGAACACTCGCCATTGGAGCAGTGTAGGTCGTTGGATTGACTTAGTTTGACGGCCGAGATCAATTGGATCTGCCTCTTTGGGTCTTTTTATATTGGTATATATATAGATGTATGTGCTGAGACATACTGAGTTGAGATTTTGTTTATCAGCCTGCATGTGTTTAGACATGCTGAACAATTTTGAATTCTGAATATTTTTTTGAATGATGAACAAAATCGAAAAAATGTCAACACAAATTTAAACATATTTTGAAAATTTAAACAAAATTTGATATTCTAAACTTTTTTGGAAAATTAAAATAATTTTTGAAATTCTTTTTTTAAATTTGAACATATTTGAAATTACGGGTTTTTTTGAAAATTTAAAAAAATTGAATATTTGAATATTTTATAAAAAAATTAAAATTCTATTGTTTTTCAAAATTCAAACAAATTTGGATTTCCTTTTGAAATTCCGAACATTTATGAACTTTTTAGAAAAATTGAAATTTCAAATATTTATTGAAAATTTGAACAAATTTTGAAATTATGTTTTTTTAATTCAAATTTTTTAATTTTTTCTGAAATTCTAAAGTTTTTTGAAAATTTAAACAAATTTTGAAATTTTGATTCTTTTTGAAAAAATAAGCATATCTGAACGTGGTCTGATCGGTGAGGACGAGTGTCAGGGCCAGCATAGTTGCCTCCATGCATCCTGTCTGGGGTGCATGAGATGAGCATGGCTGAGGGCACTTTTATGCATCAGATGAGCATAGCTCAGGTGAGCCCATACACCCTATCAAACAAGTAAAAGTGGATCGGATTGAAAACTTTTACCCTCATGTATCCTACCAAACATACCCGTAGTGACTGAGGCTTGGACTGAAGGAGCAAACTCCAGCGCGCGCTGGCGTGACCCCGCCGCCTCTACTTACTTCTCCACGCACCGCTGTGCTCCTTCCTGGCTTCCACCTATAGTCCTACGCTGCCTTCTCGCCTGGCCGCCCTCAGACTTCTCTCTAAGCATCCACGTAAGCGTTACCGATTTGCTTCGGGTACGGCCTTAACGAACAAACGCTCGCCGTCGGATGTCGCCACAAGGGGAGTGAAGGAGGAACGGCCTCCATAGGACACGTTACATGCCAGTGCCACAAAGCAACGCCGCAAGCGCTATTCGGTCGCAGCGGCAGGGTCATCGTGCAATGGACGGCTTGAGTTTTGCACGACGATACGATCAAGATGAAACATGGTGTACATTGCAAGATTCACACATCTACAGTATAACCTTCTCTTCAAAGTCAGAATAAACATCACGATGCACACCTACACTACAGGGTATTGGGTGAGAAATTGGGACAGGGATCAGGTGACATGCACATTTGCATGTCACCGTGTGACTTGCGGCCTAAATTTATATTTAAACATTGTAAAAAAATCTGAAAAAAAATCATGCATGTTCATAGCACATATTAAGATAATCCCTAAAAAGTTCAGATCAAAATTCGAAACATACATCAAGAAGCAAAAAAGAGAAATCTGTTATGAATAGTTGCGAATGGTTCTCTGTATACTATTCACATATGAGTCTCTTTTTTGCTTCTTGGTGTATGTTTTAAATTTTGATCTGAACTTTTTAGGGATTATCTTAATATGTGCTATGAACATGCATGTTTTTTTTCAACTTTTTTTACAATGTTTAAATATGAATTTAGGCCGCAAGTCACACGGTGACATGCAAAGGTGCATGTCACCTGATCCCTGTCCGAGAAACTGAGGAGATTCATGCGATCATAACCAGTGACACGCACGTGCAAAAAGAAATGGTTATGTACGCATATCATCGCTCCATTGATGCGCAAATACTCAACTAAAAAATTTACTACTACTACTTAATATCCTCTGCGCGCCATGTAGAGCTCGATGAAATCTGTGGCCTTGAATCGCACATACTATCTTGGTTCAGTTATCTCTGAATCCGATAGCACCCCTTCACACAGCTCCTGTGTGTCACACTGGCTCTGGAATGGCTCCGGCACACGTAAGGTTGCACTCTCGCAGCTGAGCATCAGAAGAACATCCCACATGCTGGGCCGGTCTCCCGCATTGGGCCTGGAGCACCATAATGCGATCTGAATGCATTTCATTATCTCGGTCATTCTTGATTCACCATGCAATGCTGGATCTATCATGTGGTACATCTCCATTGATTCTGCCATTGTCGGCAATCTGAGAAGCTGCAGCGTCATAAATACAAAATGCAATTCTTCTTATATTACTTGAGTGCCCCTATTTAGTAAAATCCGATATATGAACAAAGAAAATGGGTTGGTACATCCAAGGAATTCTATTTGCAGAGGACATCAGTTAGCACATGTACTTACATCACCTGCATCCTTGAAAAGTGCATCGGGCCTCTTTGCAGTAATTATCTCAAGAAGAGTGATACCAAAGCTATACACGTCACTCTTCACTGAGTAAATACGGTTAATAACATATCCAGGATCCATATAACCCCTAGAACCAAACAAATACAAAAATATATGAAGATGAAGAAAATACATGAGGTGATAGAGCAAAGGCTTTACCGTGAACTTGATAAGTTCATACCTTGTACCGAGTAAACTACGCTTGTGTCTTTCATGCCCATCCGGACTACACACTTTTGCAAAAGCAAAATCAGTAATCTTAGGAGTCATATAAGAATCTAAGAGAATCCTTTGTGGATTTAAATCCCCATGCATAATTTGTATCCCACAGCAATCATGTAGATAGACCACCCCACGGGCTATCCCTAAAATTATTTTGAAGCGCTCAGACCAGTTGAGCAACACCCTTGTTCCTGTGCCAGTGAGATACTTATCGTCACAATCGTGAGAGAACAAACTAAGTGAAAAAGGTCCACAGTGACCTATAAGAACAACTTAGAAGAGACATACCAGTTACCGCGTCAGACAAACACCCATTTGGCAGAGATTCATAGACTAAAAGTGCTTCTCCTCTTTCACTGCAACATCCAATGAGCTTAGCAACGTTTTTGTGTAGAAGCTTTGCATGAAAGCGGACTTCATTTTCAAATGTGAGTGAAGAATGGGAGTTATTTTGATAAAATCTTTTGATCATGACTTCAAGTCCACTGTCCAATCGTCCCTGCAAGCATCAACACTAGGTTTATCTACGACAATTTGTCGGTATGTGATTTAGTACTGCTGCAAAGATTTCCAAAAAAAAGGGAGCATCTAGGTTGGATATATGCCAGATAACCATTCGATTCTAGACATGTACATTTCGGCTCAATACAGTATTCGATTTTACATCCATGTTATGTAGAAATTCTTTAAGATTGTGCTCCTTTTGCAGATAACAAAACAAAAGGTGACATACATATGTACATATCTTAATCCATGTTAAAACTAATTACAAGTAAGAATTTCTCTGGTAGAAATATGTCTAAATTGGCATGTTAGAACCTTCATCCGGGGAATGGATATCTATCTTTAACAAGCAGCATGCAATCTTTCACCTCTCAAAACTCAATATCAGAGCTATGCTGTTTAGGAAAAATTCAGAAAGAATAAAGTTTAATGTGTCGTATGCAAAGGTAAAGGTGTTGTGGATGCACCTTTTTTTGCATGCCATTATTAGCCAGGGCTGATGAAACTTGATTTACATATGTCAAGACATGTCTTGTCAGATCTTTTATAAACTTGAGGTAGCTAAATCAGAAGCAGGGGGACAGGGAATTTTTAATTAATGAACTGATCACTTCATGATGTTTGAATATATGAAAGTAAAGGAGCAAATGTGTGTTTGCTGATGTAATGCCCAAACAATTTTTTGCACTGGTAATTCGATTATCTTAAAAGGGTAACAGCATCAGTAAAAAAACACTAAAAATACCAGTGAATAAACCAGGGAAGTTTTGTTGTGACGTTCACTGTTGTAAAAATTTAGTTATGATGATTGTGTGTTATGCATTTAAAAGTGCAACAAGATTTGGACCATTAAGAATATACTTGCGAAGAATAATACAAGAAGATAAAAAGGATTTTTTTTCTCCTAGAGCCAAAAAGATTTTTTTTTTCAAAAGCACATTCACATTATGTACCTTATACACATCAGCGTATCCACAACTTCTAATTTTGCATCGGAATGCAAAATTATTTGTAGCAGCCAATAATTGGGAGAAATGGAAACCTGAAAACCCTGCAGGGAATGCACCATGAGCTTTGCTTGTTTGTGATGCAGACTGTAGTTTCCTTTCAAAGTTGATGGGTTTTGCCGAATGTTAAAACTAATATGTCTAAATATTCATTTATTGATTCTATTATCTTCAGTATCCATTGATGTTGAGTTGGTGCTTGTAGCTAGTACCTGGTCCGTTGAGTTCATGAATACAAGGAGCTGTTTCTACCATTTTCCAGGGCAAACAGTGACCCCACCGGAACCTCTGCTTCCTGGCAAAAGGTTCAGCAATTTCCTGGTGACCTGAATTAAAACTCAATTAAATATGTTATACACATGACTCATGAGCAATATCAGAAAAAGTAATAGGAATATACTTTCATTAAACCATGTTCAAGAAGAATCATACGGGGCATGAAGTTGTACTTTGGAAAGTTCAGTAAACATTTGGCAAGGTTGAACTTATGAAAGTACATGGCCCCATGGCAAGGAAATCAGCTCCCACTTATGGGTTAAGATCCCATCTCTCGGTTACGTAGTTTATCATTTAAATTAGGAAGAGATATTAACTTGGGACTCGAGTCAATCAGAAGATCCATGATCTATTACTTATATCAGATTGTTAAAGAGCAACCCCTATGAGTAATAAATCCAGCAAGAATTAGAAGAGCAACTCTTCTATCTTGCTTTTGGGGTGATAGCCCTTCCCCTACCTCTCCCTAAAACCTACTAGTACACAATACAATGCAATATATCAAATTCAAGATCCAAACTCCATAAACAGTTAACTGAAAGAATTACTTGTTAGCTGGTGTTCCTCAACTGCAATGGACTCAGCGCTCCTGCATGCCTGCAATCTTTCTAATTCAACAGGCCGTAAACTACATTCAGTCCTGAAAATTCATGGTTAAGAGATAAAAGTAACTATTTTATGTATGTAACAAAATGTTTCAGAAATAATGTTGTGGCCACTTCTTGCAGTAACCAAGCAACAGATTAAGTATCTCTATTTCCTTGTGCTTGCTAACAACTCACCGAGCTTCAGAGTTTGAGTGGCTGGTAGATGATGTCAGCACTCCTCCTTGGTCCTGAAACAACAAAACAAATTTCAAGCATACGTGACTAGTATTACGTGAAGACCCTTGGCTACAATCGAAAAGCCATGATGATGTTTATCAGTGAAGTACAAACTGACTATACCTGAGATGAGCACGTTGACAGCGTGCCATTGCTTATTCTTTCGAGACGACAAGTTATGTCAGCATGGAAGATCATAGGGTAGAAGCGGAGGTGCTTGGCAATCTTCTTCTTCACACGTCGGAACTGGTTAGTGTGTTTCCATCCCATGAATATGCGATATGTGGTGCTGCAGTCCTGGCAGGAGCTGACGAGGCTGTACGCCTCCCGGAGCGTCCCCTCCAGTCCATTGAGTGCGTTTACAATCTCTTCTCGCTGCATCATCTCTGGGTTTTGCAGCATCCGTAGCAGGCCATTTATCAACTGCACATCCTGCACAAGCTCCTGGCAGGTCTCCTTGTTGCGCTGAACTGTCTGTGCTGCCTGTACAATCGTCGAGATGAGCCCCAACGCATCCACTCCCACCAGCTGCGCGATGGTCGCTGCCTGCTCCATGCCGTTCCACTGCGCCATATCTGCACCACCTCTCTCCTTCTCTGAGTGAAAACGGTAGGAAAGGAAACCACTCTATTATGCACGTAAAAACTTTGATTAAAACTGTCGAACTGTTCGAAACACAGTTCAAAGGAAGGGGATAAGAAGTGGGAGCATACCTTGGGATTGAACCAGAGTAGATTGCCTGTCAGCTGTTCAACTGCGAGCAGCACACGAGAAACTGTCTGCCTCGATCTTGTCCTGAAGTAGCGGTAGAGGAGGGGAGCGCAGATAGCCACACAGTACAGTACAGTGTTCTGCGGGACATGGGAGGACATGGTGTTGTCGATTCGACCTTGACCTTTGACTGCAATGAACGCGTGTACTGCTAGACTAGTTGCATGAGAGGGAAAACGCGCAAGCGGCAGAGGTAGTCTCCGTCTCCGCGAAACTTCGTGGAAGGTGAGTGACGGCAATGCTTAGACAGAGGCGAGACGACGAGTGCTCGACCTTGACCTTGACCTTGACGAGACAACGAGTGCTCGCCGTAGTCGCGTGGTGCTTGCACGCTCGGGGCTCACGGTCTCAAGGAAATGGAGAGGACGCGGTTGGACAGAGACCAGGGAGGTGTCAAGCGGCACGGCATTTCCGCGTCTGCGCCTGCCGCTCATGGCGCTCCAAGCACAATGGCCGGGTGAGGTGTCAAGCGGCACGGCATTTCCGCGAGCACCTGGAGCGCAGCGGAGGAGCAGGAGAAGGAGTGGCGCAAGCACAACTCGATCCGCCTCCGCTCCGCGGGAGCTCTGGCTGCTTGGCGCGCGGACCTTCCACCGGTGGTGCACCAGCCGGCTTCCCTCCACGCATCATTCAGCGCCGCGTCTCGATCGGTGGCGCTCGGCCGGCGGGGCGGAGCGTCCGCGCGGCCGAGCGCACGAGCGTGCTTTTTTTTTTTTTTGAGAAAAGACGCCCGTGCTTGCTTTTTTTTTTGAGGTGTCGCGAGCATGCTTGCTCGGGCGCATACTACAGTATCTCGCTTCGGCGAGTCGCACGCCCTGCTCGCCTGCAGTTGTTTCCGCGTGGGCCAGCCCACTAAACTGCCGTTTCTCATTTTCTCGTTCGATTGTTCTTGGTTCTTTTTGCTGTTCCTATTTACTTTTTTGTTTTCACTTTTTTTTAAGTTCCCTCACTCCACAAGCTTCTGTAGTTTTTGAATAATTTCAACGGAGATTAAAAATGGCCGTCTAATGTAAAAGATTGTTTGTGTGGTTTTAGCAAAATGTTCATAAAATTTAAAAGCTTGTTTGTCAATTTCCACAAAAGGATCACATGTTTAAAACATATATGTCCATGCCATTTTAAAAAATATTCATGAAAATATAAAAAAATGTTCACATAATTGGTAAACAATGTTCTACTATTAAAAAAACTTTTAATGGCAATTAAAAAATGTTCACACGTTTAAAAATATGTTCATGACATTTCCGAAAAAAGTTTAAGAAATGCAACAATTTGTTCGTGCATTTTTTATTAAAAACTTGTGCCCTTAAAAATGTTCATAAATAAATAAGATTTTTTTTGCATGTTTGTGATATTTTTGGAAAAGTTTAACTTGTGCTTAAAATTGTTCACCGTGTATTTAAAAAATGGTTAATATGCACGTTACAAATGTTCAACATATCTTCAAAAAATGTTCAACATGTATTTAAAAATGTCAAATTGTATATGAAATGTTTTAAAAATTCACCACGTATTTGAAAATGAATGTAAAAATAGAAAAAAAGGAAAAGGAAAAAATAAATAAGAAATAAAAATGAAATGGGACAAGGGAAAAACAAAAGAAATAGAGTAACAAAGCTAGAAAAGAACCATAGAAAAAATATTAAAACCTGGTTGAAAATCAGAACAAATACACTTAAACCTGACGGAACTATTGGAAAAATGTGTAAAACCTAGAGTAATACCCTAAACAACTTTGCATGTTTTTTTTGGCATCGTGAGGACATCATGCCATCATATTGCATTGCATTAACTTGACATGAACATATTAGTCACAACAATATTTTTATTATTGCAAACCCTAATTAATATTGCTATTTATTATTCTTTTTCATCCTAAACCCATGGCCTTTCTCCTAAACTTTCACATGATGTTCTTTTCTCATATTAGAGCTTGTAAGGCCCCATATGCAGTATTATTCCAAATATAGACCCTAGCGGTCCATTTCTAGAATAGAAGCACATATAGAGCCGCCATAGCATATGACTACATATCATATGTCATGGTCTTTACAAATCAAATATAAGAATAATTCCACTACCAAAGGGATGGTATATATATGAATAGGGCATACAAGTGTAAAGATCAAAATTTATTACACACAAAGACCACATGGTCCAACATCCATCATCACAACGAAAGTTTCGGCATCTAGATGGATCTACTTTGCCCCTCGGACGAAGACTTCCCAAGTTGTTTTCTTATGCTTTGGATGATAAGATTTTAGTGTCTGATTTCGTGGATAGCCAAAACAGGGCATCTTTCTTCCAGTTACCAATATCTCAGCAAGTTGCGGTAGAATTGGACTATCACATTTCCTGGGTTGATAATTTGCAAAGAAACTGTTCTGCTAATGATGTTTGGTCTTGGGCTGGATCTTCTGGAGCTTACACGTCTATGAGCTATTATACCATCATGCACTCCCATCTACCCATGATTGAGGCTTGCAAATGGTTATGGAGTAGTAGATGCACGCCTAAGATCAAGGTTTTTGCTTGGTTGTTGCTCTTTGACAGACTTAACACTAAGGACTTGCTTGTGCGTAGGCATTGGCGTGATGCCGGGGATGATAATCTTTGTGTGTTGCGTCACCAACACATTTATGAGGATCACTTGCATTTGTTCTTTTCTTGTAACTATAGTGCAAGAATTTGGAACTATCTTTAGATTGACTGATCTAGAGGCTCTAATGTTCAATAGTGCATCTCTTTGGCTAGGAAGAGATTTGCCAAAAGCTTCTTCTTTGAGGTGGTCTTCACAGCTGCTTGGAATATTTGGATCATCAGGAATGACAGAACTTTCAGAGGAGAGAGAGCTTCTTTTAGTGCTTGGCGTTGTAAATTTGTACATGATTTGACTTTGCTATCTCATAGGGTCAAGACTCATATTCGACCTCACCTTTTAAAATGGTTGGAGGGGCTCCCTTGAGCTTTGTAATATATAGGTAGGTTAGGTGAGTTTAGCCTTTCCAGTTTTCTTTTGTAAAATGTATAGTTTTTCTGTTTAGACTTGCTTTGCTATTAATAAAAGACTGTGGGGTTGTGCCCTGCAGTAGTTAGTAAAAAAACAGTGAAAGTTTCAAATAGTCCGAGTAAAAAAATCAAGTAATGCCTAAGAGGTGGAAACATAAAAGCAAACTGTCACATTCCATCGATTCCATGCTGCCAGCTGGAACCCGCTAATCTACTCGTCATCATCGAAGAACTCCACATACTAACGAACATGTCGTCACAATTAGCGTAGTAGCATGTACCTATAGTTGTTGTGGTGGAAAGGGTGAGTGCTTTGGGTCTCAACTAGTCTCATTACTAAAGATACCAGGACTAACAATACTTTCAGGTGTGATAATGGGTTAAATGGTGAAGTTACAACAAGCGGCTAAGCAACATACTATACTTACTTCTATTAGAATTTGAGATGAGAAAGCATATGCGAACAAGGTCGTAAGTTGATCATATATCCACCTACCTACCCATTCTTAACACTCTGTTGTCCTCTCCTTCGGGAATTATCCCTCGAAGAAGAGACAATTAAAGCATGCACATGTTGGAATTTTTTTGTTGAATTGATTAAGGTTGTCCATGAATCAACATTAAGCTCCAAATCATCCATGAACGCGAACACCTTAGAGGCACCAACATACCCATTATAGGCTTCATACGCACTCTGTTAACAACTGGGATCTACCCCTTAGAGGCACCCATTTTATGAGCTAGCATTGGAAGTTTCGAGCGGTACGACAACGCTTGCCCGGCGACACGGACTACTATGACCCAAGACATGTTGATTAAGGTAGTTTTGAATGAACGATACTTGCTCCGTTACTACATCCTAGTCCAAGAGACACCCGGTGGGTCGACATCTGAACCAAGAGTCATCGTATCTCTGACCCGGTCCCTAGTATTGCACCAAGTTTCGAGGTGGCTAGTACTTAGACCTGGCCATGGGCTGCCCGGCCCGGCCGGCCCGGCCCGACCCGGCCCGGCCCGAAAAAGCCCGACCCGGACCGGCCCGACGCTGCTCCCGGTCCGGACTCGGGCCTAGATTTTGAGCCCGGTGGCCTGGCCAGGCCGGGCCCGGGCCCGTCATTTTTGCAGTTTTCTGAAGGGGCCCGGCCCGAGGTCCGAGGCCCGGCGGGCTTTTGCATGTTCGGGCCGGACTTGGGCCCAAAAACTAGGCCCGATGGCCGGGCCGGGCCGGGCTCGAGCCCAGGTTTTTTGGCTCGGGCTTGGCTAGGCCCGGCCCGAAGCCCGGCCCGGCCCGAGGTTTGGCCAGGTATGCTAGTACTAAGTCCCAAGTAGCCACTCGTAGCTTCACACGTGCGGACCAACGTGGGATTCCACACCACTGGCCCCAAGTTTTTCCAAAGATCCATGAGGCCATGGCCCTTGACAAAGAAAACGCAAGTTTGTAAATTTAAACCAGCTTGTGACTCGTTATGGAAACTATCAAGGGGGCATAAAACACCCACATATGGTTAACGCGCTCAATCATGGAACATAATAACAAGAACTCGATTCTTAGGGCAACTCAAATGAAACAAAAACAATAAAGCATTAGGCCCAGCCTTCCACCCTTCGTCTTGTGCACTGCCATATCATAATATCATATACTCCATCCGTCCCAAAATAAGTGTCTTTGATAAAGTTGTACTAAATCAAAGACACTTATTTTGGAACGAATGGAGTACTTAGCATGTCCCAGATAAGAGTTACGAAGGTAACAACATGGCATAAGACAGACTGCAAACCCTATGCATGACACTAAGCAAAGGTTAAGCACGCGTAACATAGCCATCACAAGGTTTGCTAGGAGATGGAAGTCAAGGTTGTGCTTAATTCCAACATGCCGGTTTGCAAAAAAACCTCAGGCAAGGGATCCATGAAGAGCACACCATCCCAAGATTTTTTTTTAACCCACGGTTTGTCGTTGCATGATGGACTAATTGAGATGTGCTCCATATGCTCAAAAAAGATTGACATGTGCTCCATCAGCCAACTCACTTATTTCGCTCCTCTATAGTAACTTTGATATACTACTAGTGTTTTCTGTAGTGGTTGCGGCAACACGGTGGTTGCCGAATTCCACAATCAGCCATACGTATGTCAGACGGATGGGGAAAAATCAATGCGTATTGTGCCTTCATTTTCTGCAAGCTGATGAGGAAATCTCTAAAAAGGACTTTCAAAGCTCCTGTATGTCTGGACCAAAGTGTCTAGATCGTTTTTACCATTCAACGGGATCTCCTAAAATATGCATTGACCTGGTAGCAAATTTAAGGATGTTTTGACGTCCGCATGTCTAACCAAAAGCAATCATGTGGCCCACTTTCTTCTCCTAGCTGCATAACACACACACACGCACACACACGCGCGCGCACACACACACTGACACACACACACAAGAAATAGGAAACTTCCAAGGATAGCTTTGGATGACTTCCTCCCCTATCATATCGGCGGATAAGCTTCGGACGTGTCGGCGAACATTTAAGTTAGTCCGTTTTAAGAGCTTGCGTTGGAGATGCCCTGGGCCCCAGGAAATTCAGGGTATACCTGTAAGTCAAAGTCTCGGGTATTTTGCGTCCTTCCGGTGCAAGTGTGCAAGACACCTGGCAGCTGACCGTTTGTAGCCTGAGTTCGGCGGTGGATGGGTGGATTGAACATCTCGCCCAGTTTGCACGCTAAGACGCCCCTGTAGTACTGGGTATAGACTTGGACGGGATCAACCGTCATGTTATAATCTGGAAGTGATCAGGCTACTATCACTGTCGATCGCGACCGCGGACTTTGACAACCCTGTGCATACAGCTACCCAGTTAGGCTCTCTCGGCCGTCCTATCTGAAGGCGTCTTGCTTATATAACTATGGTCGATACTCCATTGCTAGCTGCATTGCATCCCTCTGGCTGGCTCCGAGGGCAGAGGATGGGTTTGAATAGATCGATGGGTTGCACGATACCTTGCTTCTTGATCTTTCTTGCTGCGAGTCTACTACATGTACATGTGCACTCCGATGCTGATTCCTTAGGTACGTCCACGGCTTTGCTCTCAGTAATGAAGGTCTTTTTTCCTTGCCCAGTCCAAGATTAATTAAATTTTCATGGTTACTATAGTATTAGAAGGGTTGGGCGTGCTTTGCTGTGTCCTTGGTATTGTTGAGATTCTTAAAAAAATAATCTCATTTTGTTTTAAAATATAAGATGTATTACTTTTGTGAAAAGTCCAATCTCTCTAAGTTTGATCAAATTTATGAAGAAATATATCAAAATCCGTAATATCAAATTGGTGTTATTGAATTCATCATGAAATGAATTTTCATAAATTTTTGACTTAATATTGTGGATGTCGATATTTTTGGCTCTAAAGTTGGTTAAAGTTAAAGAAATTTGATTTTTCAAAGAGCTAATACCCCTTGTATTTTGGAACTGACGGAATATTTAGTTTGACGGATGGGGAAGACGATGGTGCGTGTGTTTTATTTTTATTTATAATGCAGTTATTTGTGGGCCTTTCATGGCGTGATTCTATGTTATGCGTTAATCAACTCATACTTTTGTGGATAAATTTCTTCATCGGTGGCTACATGTACTATATTGATGCTATAGTATCATCACATGATGGTGATTCTTTTTTCTAGGTGGTAAGAGGGTGCACGGGGTTGATATGTTTTTTAGCAGGCTGGTGTTGATTGATTTAAAAAAATCGTTGGACCGATCAAAATCGTAAACCAAATTCAAAATCGAATATCTCAATCAAACAAAAGAGCTTCAAAATTAGAGAATATGGTGAATTAAAATAATTAAATGTGAGAGCTCCTTAAGAAACTATTGATCTGGTCAAAATCGGGTAACCAAGTTCTAAATTGAAGATCTCAATTAATTATGAGGACTTAAACATTAGGAAGCATAATGTATAGTATAAAAGAATTGAATGAGATTTTTGAGAAATTGTTGACTTGGTCAAAATTGAGTGATCCAATTTTAATGGGACACCTCAATTGATTGTGAAGTCTTTTACCCCTAGAGAGCTTAGTGATATAGTAAATAGTTGGATGCAATAAACAAAATTCAAATTATACCATTATTTTTATAAAGAAGAGGCCAATCCCGGCTTATGGTGAAAGCTTCAGCGTCTTGTTCTGGAGTTTGGATGGAACTCCAATCATACTGAATAAAAATAATAAATACAAGGAGTTTTGAACAAATTAGCATAAACAGGCTCCCTATACCCCTTCTAGGCTTCTCGGTAGCAGCTGATCTGCAAGTCCACTTTTTTTATTACTTTCAAATATACATGCGGAAATTCGCACGGGCATGTAGGTTGGGGCCACGGACCTTCCAAGCTCTGCCCGGCCGCTCAGTTGCCTCGCAAATTTTTTTTTGAACGGTCACCGTGGGGGGGGGGGGGGGGGGGGGGCGCGATAAGATCCCCAGCTGAATATATTGCTCAAAAAGCTGTCAAAGCCAAGAGTCACCCCTTAAGCTTTGGTTGATCCAGTTTATAAGGAAAACCAAATCAAAAATCTAAACAAGTTGATCCCGTTTATGAGAGAAACCGAGCCGAAAACCGTACATGTAACAAGGTTACAGAAGAAGAGAAAAAAATTGACGCCCAAGAAAAGGCACGACCTATCTAGCAGGCAGAAAGGCCAACACCACGAAAGACAAAAGTAGATGTAGGGTGCTGTCGAGGGATCACAATACTAAGACTCAGCAAACAACCTAACGCACCACACCGGCGTGCATACCGAGCCCCACGGCACACCAAAGGATCATCTATAATCAACGAGTGCCAAACCTTAACACGAACCTTGACTGGGAGATCCTCCACGGGCGGTCGAGACGATTAGCAGGTTGGGGAGGCATCATTGCGTCGTCATTGAGCAAAAGTGAACCGAGACAACACCAAGAGCCCGAAGCTCACCGCAGCACAACAGCAACCATGGGAGGGTCTTGAGCATGACAACAACAGGGTGGAGACCACGCGAAGGACAGACAAAGAGAAACACATGAAGAAGAACACACCAACATGGATGGCACACAAATGATGAGCAAAGGCAGAAGGATGGTGGCAAAGGGCTCGACGAGGAAGCAACGCAACGACAACCATGGAAGGGTCTTGAGCAGGCACAACAATAAGACGACACACCACCGAAGGGCAGGGGTCGGATGAGAGGCAGCGGGTGATGGGTTGGAGGGGGGGTGTCACGGAGTCATTGGCAGACCCAAAGTCGCCAGCAACCTAGCACGAGGCATGTCAATGACAATGGCAGGGATTCCCAAGCGACACCTTAGCTTTCGCCCGGACCCCCCCCCCCCCCCCCCCCCCCCCCCCCCCCAACCACGCCTCCGGGGAGGATTACGACGGAAAGGGCGGCCGCCGTGGTCACTCATACAGAGAAGGATTTCTCCGGGAGTAAGCACCTGACCTCAAAGGCACTGCCAGCCGGCGTAGATACTCCAGCCTCGCCCAAGCATCAGAATCAACGCTAGCACTAGGGATGAAGCGGAGCAAAGGAGGTCGGGCGGCCACCCCGCACCACCCAGGCTGGACGAGCAGGCAGACCAAGACCCGAACAAGGCGGGGCGATGGATCCCGCAGCCGTGGGACACTGGCCTGTAGCAGAGGAGGGTCGACGTGGAGGATGGTGGTGCAGGTTGAGAGCGGCGAGCACCGGCCGGATCTGAATGGTGGAGGACGTCGACGGGCACGATGGAAGTGGATGCCGCGCGACGGTACGAGATGGAGCGAGGCAGGAGCTGGTCGGGGCATGGAGGAGCAAGACCCGGCATGGAGCCAAGCCGCGCTGGTGCAGGCCATGCATGAGAGGGGAAGGTTGAATCCTGGAGCAGCGGATGTGGATCCAGAGCTGAGGCGCATAGCTCAGCGCTCGAGGGTGTGGAGCAGAGGCATGGAGTCGAGGCGCTGGAGAGTTGCGGTGAAGGCGGAGCGCAGCAGGCGAGGTCGAGGGCGGTCGAGGGAGCCCGTTGGATGCCAGCACGGCGAGCGGTGGCAAGGACCGGCCGCGACAGAGCAGGTGAAGCTGCACTCCCGGCCCAGTCGGATGGAGGTCGAGGAAGGACGAGGGAGACCCGCGGAGCCCATCGCGGCAAGCGGCGATGAGCGTCGGCAGGAGCCGAGCAAATCGAGGCGGCGCACTGTGATGAAACTTTTGGATCTTGGGGAGAGGGAGGAAGCCTGCGGGCATGAGAGCAGGCCAAGCAAGGCCCCGCCGCCGCCGTCCATCACACAGGGCTTAGCCTGGCGACATCCTCCGGCGACGGCTAGGGAAGGCAGCGGTGGTGGGGGGTTGGTTTGGTGGTGGCGGCGTGGGGCCTCTGGAGTCGCCACGAGCGACTCGGGAGGCAGCGGTCTCATCAACGTGTTGGGGCGCCCAGTTGCCTCGCAATTTATGAAGTAGTTGGACCCCTCACAAGAGCGTAATAAGTTTCAAGTTTCAATCATTGAAACTTATGAGTTTCAACTGAAACTTGTAATTTTCTCGCTCATTTTTACTAAGTTTCATAGATAAAATTTTAAGGTACTTTTTTGTCAGCCGTAGCCACGAAAATCATGATTTTATCAATCACGCATACTAAGTTTCAAGAGTTGAAACTTAACATTTATTTTCAAAATTCGTCAAAACATATTCAAAATGGATTTCATTTGAAAGCACTCATCACAATAAACACGAATATGCAAATAGAACTTAATTTGGACTTTACGTTTAAAAGATATAAAAGTCTGAAAATCAAAAGCCAAAAATAAAAGCACGCAAGGGACTCGGTGCCCACACTTGTACCGTCCGCTGCTTTGTTAAGCCCGACCCGCCCCAAGGTATGATCAGGTTTAGATCAAAGCGATGGGCAGTACAAATTACAAACTTGACTCAATATAATGGAAAATTGCACTTCCATGAGAGGACCCCTAACAGAGATGAAAGATCACAATTGGGTCTGAATCTTCTCTCGAATGAAAACAATCTAGTCGGCGCCTGGGACAGAACCACTTGGTCCGACAAGACCTCCCTATAACTGCATTGCCATGGACTCCACCCTGAAGCACACTATCTCCCTCTCGCATACTTTAATTCAACACTAAATTGATAACCATTACAATCTCATGTCAGGCCTTTTTGTCGGGACTTGTGAGATATATTCAGCTCAATAAATCAGAGTCTAATTCATTTATCGACTTCTAGCAATTCACAATGTATGTATTCGAAAGATTTTTTTTACAGAAGTTAGAAAAATGAAAAGTTCACCAGAGCCTCCTGAGAAAGTACAAAAATAATCACAAGGAAACAGGGCTCAGCTCACTACAGCCCGAGATTTGATCCATTTCTTGCTCCACCAGCGTTCCATTGATTTTTACCTAACATGTTTCTCCATCCGTGCAGACGAAGGATTCATCAGCATAGACTGCGGGCTTCCAGGTGGATCCAGCTACCTGGACGAGAAAACAGGTTTCAACTACACTTCAGACGATGGGTACATAAACACGGGAGAGAACCACAACATCTCTGTAGAATACAATGCTCTTGAACTGCTCAGGTCAAGTTTGAACCTCAGAAGCTTCCCCAATGGAGGCCGGAACTGCTACACCTTGTCTCCTGCCACGACAGGCCTCAAGTACCTCGTGAGAGCAACGTTGTTGCACGGGAATTATGATGGTAAGGAGCGTGACCTCGTCAGGTCGCCACTGGTGTTTGACCTCTACATGGGGCTCCATTTCTGGGACCGGATCAGCGTCAGTAGCACTACAACGATGTATGTCGCAGAGGCGATCTTTGTGGCTGAGGTGAGCTCAATATCTGTTTGCTTGATAGACATTGGCAGTGGGACTGCCTTTGTGTCGTCACTGGAGATGAGGCAGATGAAGAGCTCATTGTACCCAATAGCCTTGCAAAATCAGTCCATCGCGCTCCAGGAACGGCGTAGCCTTGGTGCAAGCAGCCTAGTCAGGTAATTAAGTTTAGAGAGTAATGTAGTGTATTTTCTAGTAACTACTCCCTCTGTAACAAAATATAAGATGTTTTTCAATGCCCTATGCAAAACCAAAAAAACATCTTACATTTTGGTACAGAGGCAATATAAAGTAACAAATACCTGTAAATAAGACGAAGAACAGTGAACTGCACTATATCTTTCTAAACATTCTATTACTTGGGTCTTTCATTCATATCTACTAACAACAATAATTCTCCGCTGATTTCTTTTACATGACAATCAAGTGGTTAGAGGAGACTTAGATTGAGCAAAAATTCAATATATGGGCATGCTGAATAAGATTAACACACCTGTTAGCTCATTTGTATAAGTCTGGGGATCATATTATAAAGAATGTATATCTTGAGCTTACAATCCAGGCAAATAATTTGATAAAGTTTACTAACCTGCATGCAGTTTACTCGGTGATGAAACATTAGCATATACAAAACCACTAAACACAGTTTACATACAATCTTTTAGGAAGTGTGGTTCACATCAATTGCAGAAATAGTGTACAACAAGAAAATAAGTACAAAGTTGCTACTTCATAACTAGTGAAAACATAACAATTTACATAAATACATAAAGATATACACAAGCATATTAACTCAGTTGTTACCTTTGCAGGTATCCGGATGATCCCTACGATCGTTTGTGGTGGCCATCAAACGGTACCTCACGGTGGCTGAATCTATCGACAACAAGTGAAATTAAACGTTATTTAACTGATGCAGTTGAGGTGCCAATTAGAGTGCTCCAAACTGCCGTCACCTCGCCTACCACCTCCATCCCTCTCAACTTGTCGTGGGCAGTTCCTTCTGCCTGGCCGGCCATGGCACCGCCTGGGTACTACCTCAATTTGTATTATACTGATTTCCAGAATCAACACAAACGGGAATTTGATATATACTACAATGGCTTCCTGTGGGAGGCAAATAATCGGCCAGTCAGCCCAGCATATCTCTTTGCAGACTATACAACTGCCACCGCTATAGTCACTGATGCCAGCGGTTTCTACAATGCCTGCATCATCGCTACCAACACCTCTATGCTCCCTCCCATACTAAGTGCATACGAGATATACTACCTCATCCAGCATGATGATACTGCAACCGATACACAAGATGGTACGTCCACATTCCGATTTCCCTCGGTTCCAGCCAACGGAGAAGAGTTCTCTGCATAATTGTGAAGTCATGGTTTGCCATTTTCACATGTGTTAAGAGAAAATGATAAATACAAAGATGCAAAGAGAAACAGCTAAGACCCTTACTCTGAATAAAAAAAAGGCAACAAATTTAGGATAATGTCTGGTTCACCATAGGGTCCTACAAATAATACACTTCACACCATTCCAAATATTGAGACGTAAAATCATTTGTGCAAATACGAACATGGCAGGTATCCAGTGCAAAAGCCAATTTTGGGCACAAAGCAACTTTTGGCTAGGTATCGGATCAACACTTACTTTCTTGCAAATAAGTTCTAGATGTAGTTCATGGTTGTGGTGCCATTCTTTAAAATTAAACTTCAAATTAACAGTGCGTTAGAAGACAAGACAAGTTTGCTCAGAACACATCTAACTTTTATTTAATTTTCCTATCCTTTTTATTTATAACTTGTCAGATTTTTCTTACCTTTTCTACTCTTTATGTAGATTATGTTGAATAAACGTAAACTTGAAACACTAAATGTATAAGGCTAGTAATTTTCTGAATTTTCATGTTGATTTGGTACTTACACTAAATCTTTGCACTTTTGTATAAGATACCTCTGCAACATTCAGCTTCTTGAACTTCTCACTTGTTTCTCTTCATTGCAAATGATTTTCCATCCTAACTAGCTGCACATAACTATATGTACTTCATGTGTTAATTCGCAACTTTTCTGATGCTATTTGGTAAAGGAAGGGGACATGTATCTCTACTTGGGAATAGTAATTGCATTTGCCCCTACCAGTTTCCAAGTTTATCAATTACTTTAATCAGGACCCTGTAGCCCTTCTTTCAAGGGGTTACAACCAGCACCATCTCCAAATATGCAAATGCCTATGGCGTTTCATGTGTACTTCATACAAAAAGCATATATACTGCTAATACTTCACACATCATGTGTATTCATTGTAATTTCAGACTGGTTTTAATTCTGAAATCTGAATAGGTGAAGAAATCCTTAAACTGAAGAAGAAAAGGAGAAACATCACAGATAACTCACATAGGAATACCAGATTGTAGTATGCATTGCAAATTAATAACTTTTTTTTTCAGTTCATAAGGTTAATAGGGTTGTCCCTAATTATACTATTGTAGTATGCTAATTTCATGCTTTGTTCTATCATTTTTATTCTCTTAGTTGAAGCAATGATGAATATCAAAAGTGAATACCAAGTCGAGAAGAACTGGATGGGTGACCCATGTTTACCCCAAAAATATACATGGATTGGATTGACATGTAGAAGTGATGGAGTGACATCAAGAGTAAAAACTTTGTAAGTCTTTGGTTAATTTTTTCATACTACTTTCGAATTAATAAAGCTGGCACTGAATTTTGGTTCCAAGTGTGTGAGATTATCCAGATTTAAACCCTAACTCTAAATCATCCAGCGGATTAATTATTGTTTTTCCAACATAGTAGCACTAACATAGTACATCATTTTTTCAGGGACATGTCCAACAGCGATTTGCAAGGTGCAATATCTGAACAATTTTCTTTTTTGAAATCACTCCAATACTTGTGAGTATAAATTTATAAAAGTTTGTTTTCTTAGTTAATAGCTCGAAATTCTGTCAGTAAGTGGTATGTTTTCAAAATCTATTTCAGGAATTTGTCATTCAATAATTTAAATGGACCAGTGCCTGATTCTTTGACAAACTTATTGTCCCTTCGTGTCCTGTAAGTCCTATGCTTTGGCAGTTTATGAAACAAGACAGTCATATAGATTGATTGGGGATGATTTGTTGTCTTTTTTTTTTTCTGCAGCGATCTATCAGGGAATCATCTTGATGGTCCAATTCCTGAAGCTTTATGCATGGCACGCTCACTTACTTTAAGGTTTGGATCTCTTTCTTCTCTTTGATTTTGCTCCATAGATGCTGATACAATTTTAAAGCAGACCTCCTTGAGAGTTGAGACCGACTTGTAAGAATTGGAATGCAACATCTATAGATTTAGGGTGAAATGAAAAGCAACATATTAAGTGTTTATTTTTACTCTAATGTCTAGTAAATCAACCTCTGGAACATCCATATATGCCTTCATCCAATTCATTAGAGCAATTTTTTAATGTAATTTTAGGTATGACACCATAAATGGAGATCCATGCAATGGAAAATCACCACATAAGGCAAACACCCTCCTCATAACTGTCGTAGCAGTACCTGTGGTGATAATGGCATTGCTGGCATGTACATTGACAGTGTTTTGTTTCTACAGAAAGCAAGGTAGATATATGTCCTGTTAATTCTTACAAATTTGGTTTATTTCAAGATACGAGTTCTAATGATTTCGACTTTTTTCCTTTGCTGTAACAAATGATTTATCAAGATTCAGTTCCAAGTGTGCTACTGGGATGTGTTGATCTGCCAGGTCCCAAAAGTCAAGAAAACTGTAAAGGTCACATACACACGTCCGATAGCCGTGAATTCACATATGCGGAGTTGGTTGCAATAACAAACAATTTTTCCGCATGCATTGGTGAAGGAGGTTATGGACCTGTCTTCCATGGCCAATTAAAAGATGGTACCCAGGTTGCTGTCAAGATGCATTCTCCAACATCAGCAACAGGAAAAGGGATGGAAGAGTTTTTAGCTGAGGTATTTAATTTGAATCTATAGAGTATGACAGGCCATTTTTATAAGTATGCATTCCATGCAGAATATAGATTCAATTGTCCAAGGATTTCTCATGTTATTCGTAGTATACTGAAAAGATTTGTGAAATTACGGGTATATGAAGTTTGTAGATCATTAGGTAAGATAAATAACAGGTGGAACTAATAAATGCATATCCAATATTGTAACTTGCAAGGTGAAAGGGATAACGATTCCATCACTTCCATACATATATCATTTGAAACTAACTTTCAGAACTAAAAACACTTCTGCAGGGTCTCAGACTCTAAATTTATTTTATTTTATTTTGTAGGTTGGGAGCTTAACAACCGTGCACCATAGGTATCTCGTTGTGCTGGTTGGCTACTGCACTGACAAGGACCATTTAGCTCTAATTTACGAGTACATGCCTAATGGAAGTCTTTATGATAACATACGAGGTTCGTAATTTGCAAATTCCAAAATTATAATCCCGGACTTCCTTGCGAAATCCCTTTCATGAAGGAAAAAAACTATGATTAGTAGTACTATGCATCATTGTTCTTTAGAGATCATGCAGTGTACAAAACTATTTACATGATTTTAAGCCTTCATTAAATGCATCTTGTGTCACTCACTTTGCGACTGCATCCGGATAAATTGTTAGCTTTTACAACTTCAATTGTGATACTTCAGGCAGAAATGCAACTGTTCAGACACTGGGATGGCGTGATCGAGCACGGATTGCACTTGAAGCTGCCCAAGGTGTACTTTGGAGGAAACACTGCATTTCTTGATTTTGCCAGTTAAATGCACAAGCAATATATGATAACATGTATTATCTTACATAGGTTTGGACTACTTGCACACGGGATGCGTATTACCAATAATTCATAGAGACTTGAAGGCGCACAACATTCTTCTAGGACATGACATGATTGCTAAGATCTCAGATTTTGGATTGTCCAAGTCATACATCAATGTGGCACAAAGTCACATATCTGTGACAGCTGCAGGAACTCTAGGCTACATCGATCCAGAGTTTGTTTTCATACCTATTCTCTTAGAATCATGTATAAAGTTATTAGGAAGTAAAAAACACTTCACTATAAAAAAGGTGGATTGAATTATATTATTTTTTATTAAAATAAAGGCCTCATATTAGGCAATCAGGCCTTTGTAATGAACCCATGCATATGTAAGCGTCTTCGATTTAAACACCAAATTAATATTAGAAGTTCCCACCAGAATTAGTTGTGCCTCGCGATTTACTATAGTTGTGTACAACAAAAATGTGGAAAATCTAACAAATGGTACATTAAATGAAAAATAAAAACATACATACTACATCGTAAAATAAAAATAAAAGATTGTGCATATTTGGTGCCTAAACTAGAAGTAGATTGCAGCTACACAGCAAAGGGTGATTGCATATGAATCCTGCTAACCAGGCATTGTTGGCCTATGTGTGCATTGCTTCAGTTTCTACTTAACTTCATAAAATTCAAATAGTTTTCACAGAACGAACTAACCAGGCACATTGGCCCAACTGCTCTTATCTAGGTACTGTGTTAGCGGCAAGCTCACCACAAGCAGTGATGTCTTCAGCTTTGGAGTGGTTTTACTAGAGATTGTCACAGGTGAACCTCCAATCTTGCCGACCCCTGTGCATATTGTGCAGCGTGTAAAGGAGAAGGTTATCATGGGCGATATTGAGGCAATTGTTGATCGAAGACTTCACTGTCAATATGACTTCAGTTCTATTTGGAAGGTTGTGGACATGGCCCTGCTTTGCACAAGAGAGGTGTCCAGTGAGAGGCCAACAATGAGTATGGTGGTGGCTCAGCTAAAGGACGCTCTAGCACTGGAAGAATCACGTGTAAGTTCAAGCACCATTAGCCAAGTCGGTTCTAATGTGGACCTGTCAATTAGCTGGGTGGCATCAGGAAGATGAAGCCTAAGTGATCCATTCTGAAATTACTCTTTAAATATTGGTGTATTCATGGACATGTGTGCATGTCTAATGGAGTCCTAGACACGTATGCTACAACTTGAGAGATGTATCTGTGACATATAGCATATCATGCATTCTGTATATCGGAATTGCCACTTCCAAATGTGGATGTTCTTCTGCAAACCGGAGCAATATGTAAAGCTAAAAAGATTACCCGGATCTGTATTTTCTGTCACTTCTCTCCGGCAGAATATCCTGCTACATACATACCAAAGTTCTGTTCAGGAGCATCTAAAAGCAAATGGAAGACATCTCTTCCAATGTTAAATGACAAAAAACACGACGAAGCATGATGAATTCTCAGTTGCTAATACGAACAAGCACAAACTATTCGAACCTGCAATTCACTATTTCACAGCTAAAAACGCTAGGAATTCGATTGAGCCCGAGTTAGGGCACCTGGTGCGTAGCAATGCATAGCGAAATCATGCTGGAACATACAACTTCAACACATGGATATGGATCAAAATTTGAAGCATTCGATGAATCAGGTTGCGGTGTAACCTAGTTACCTCGACAAGGATACGCTACTGCAAACTGTGGCAGGAACTTGAAGCCTCGCCACCAGCACCAGATGGGGGAGCATGGCCGCGGGGAATCGGAGGGGAGCTGGCTAATCTCGATGGCCACCGGAGGCTGTGTAGGGCGTGGGCCACTCACGCTGGCGACTCGCAAGTCAACGCCCAAGGGGAGCGAGAGAAGCGTTTTTTTCTGTTGCTGGCGCGGACTGCGCAGGAATGTTACGGAGAAAATATCGGATGTATATCCGGTGTTTCCTCGGAAATGGCTCCATTTACAAAAATAATAATCAGAATTTAACTCTTTAAATTTCAAAAATTGAAAAGAATACACATGTACATAGGGATGTATATTGAATGTTTCTAAAATTTAATGATGAAATATGTTTTGACATGAGCAGCGAAAAAAAATCATGTAAGGGCCCAGGATTTGAAGATTTAAGGAGTGCCTATTCAAAATTTCAAAGATTAATTTTTTTTATTACAGCGATATATCAGAATTGATCGTAACATGAAATTGCTTCATATTTTAGAAAACAGGCATAAGAAGTATTCGACTTTAAATTAATAGTAAAAGTCAATACAGCCAATGTAACGTAGTTATAACAAACTCATATGGTAAGCGACGAAATTACAAATGAGCTACGGACTACTTATATATAGTACATCAAAATTCAAGAGGGGCCATGAGTCCGTAAGCGCCGCAATTACGAATGAGCTCTCCTATGGTAAGCATGAAGCTGCTTTTTTTTAGCATCAGTACAGACACAAGTGCTTATATACACGCGCATACACTCACCCTTATGAAAGCACACACGCACACCCTACCCGTATGAGCACATTCGAGAGACTGAGCCGGCATATCATCTTGAAATTTACGAAGTCACCGTAGGCGCCTCGTCGTCGACGGGAACGTCTCCTCCCACTGAAAGCACATCGCCGGAAATCCTGAAATAAATTCAGGAATAATGCGAGCACCAGGATTTGAACACTGGTGGGTTAGGGATACCACTTGTTGGAAATATGCCCTAGAGGCAATAATAAAATGGTTATTATTGTATTTCTTTGTTCATGATAATTGTCTATTGTTCATGCTATAATTGTATTAACCGGAAACCGTAATACACGTGTGAATACATAGACCACAACATGTCCCTAGTAAGCCTCTAGTTGACTAGCTCGTTGATCAATAGATGGACATGGTTTCCTGACCATGGACATTGGATGTCATTGATAACGGGATTACATCATTAGGAGAATGACGTGATGGACAAGACCTAATCTTAAGCATAGCACAAGATCGTGTAGTTCGTTTGCTAAAGCTTTTCTAATGTCAAGTATCATTTTCTTAGACCATGAGATTGTGCAACTTTCGGATACCGTAGGGATGCTTTGGGTGCACCAAACGTCACAACGTAACTGGGTGGCTATAAAGGTGCACTACGGGTATCTCCGAAATTGTCTGTTGGGTTGGCACGAATCGAGACTGGGATTTGTCACTCCGTGTAAACGGAGAGGTATCTCTGGGCCCACTCGATAGGACATCATCATAATGTGCACAATGTGACCAAGGAGTTGATCACGGGATGATGTGTTACGAAACGAGTAAAGAGATTTGCCGGTAACGAGATTGAACAAGGTATCGGGATACCGACGATCGAATCTCGGGCAAGTACTATACCGGTAGACAAAGGGAATTGTATACGGGATTGATTGAATCCTCGACATCGTGGTTCATCCGATGAGATCATCGTGGAGCATGTGGGAGCCAACATGGGTATCCAGATCCTGGTGTTGGTTATTGGCCGGAGAGTTGTCTCTGTCATGTCTACGTGTCTCCCGAACCCGTTGGATCTACACACTTAAGGTTCAGTGACGCTAGAGTTGTAGAGATATTAGTATGCGGTTAACCGAAAATTGTTCGGAGTCCCGGATGAGTTCCCGAATGTCACGAGGAGTTCCGAAATGGTCCGGAGGTATATATATATATATATATATATAGGAAGTCCAGTTTCGGTTACCGGGAGAGTTTTGGGGTCACCGATATTGTACCGGGACCACCGGATCCCGGGGGTCCAGCAGGTGGGGCCACCTGTCCCGAAGGGTCCCATGGGCTGAAGTGACGTGGGAACCAGCCCCTGGTGGGATGGTGCGCCCCCCTTGGGCCTCCCTTATGCCTAGGGTTGGAAACCCTAAAGGGGTGGGGGCGCCTCCACCTGGCTTGAGGGCCAAGCACTACAAAAAAAAGACACATCCGTGACATTTTGGGCCGAACAAATTTTTTTTCTCTATACATATGACACTTCTATGACGATAATTGTGACAAAACCCGGTAACATCATAGATGTGGTGGGCTCCTACTTTCATGACAAAAAATCATGACAGAAAATGGGCTTTTCGTCCTGGGCGGGCCGGAGACGCAGATGCATGACATTCTTTGGGCCGTCCATGACGAAAAAAACCATGGTAGAAGCGAGGGGGAGGAAAATTTCGGGGAGTTCCCGGTTACGGTGGGAGGTCGGGGGCCGAGCGATGCGCGTTTCTCTCATACACGTACGCGCGTGTGTGCGAGGCGTTGGCTCTAACTAAACCCGAGCGAGGCGTTGGGCTCTAACTGAACCCGAGCGATTGCACTGCAGGCTACGCGTTACTGAACCCGAGCGATCGATCGATGGCTGTTAACTGAACCGGATCGAGCGATTCCTTGGCTACTGCTGCTAACTGAAGCCGATTGATGGGATGAACAATGAGCGTTGTGGGGGGAGGGTTGGATGAACAGTGAGCGGTGGCGTTGCCTCTGGATGAACAGGACCCCGTGGTGTGGTGGAGGGCTGGATGAACAGTAGACGGTGGAGGGGTGCCCGTGGAGGGGTGGATGAACAGGACCCCGTGGTGTGGAGGGCAGGATGAACAGTAGACGGTGGAGGGGTGCCCGTGGAGGGGTGGTTGAACAGGACCCTGTGGTGTGGAAGGCTGGATGAACAGTAGACGGTGGAGGGGTGGTTGAACAGTAGCCGGTGGAGTAGCGTGCGATGGAGCCTGGATGAACAGGAGCCCGTGGAGGTTGGAGGAGATCGACGGTGGATGAACAATAGCTCGTGGAGGCTGGGGGGGGGGGGTCGACGGTGGAGATGAACAGTATCCCGTGGAGTCCCGTTTTGCGGTACGCCACACGCCTCTCGATGAACAGGACCCCCGTTTCGATCGTAGCGCTCCAACACAAGTCCGTTTTCTTCGTTTTGCGGCACGCCACACCCGCCCGATCAACAGGACCCCCGTTTCGACCGTAGGAGGTCCGTTTCCTCCGTTTTGCAGTACGCCACACCCCTCCCGATCAACAGGACCCCCGTTTCGACCGTAGAAGGTCCGTTTCCTCCGTTTGCGGTACGCCAGGCCTCGTTTCCATCGCCTCTTCCGTCCAAGCCCTCCCGATAAACACGACCACGCATTCCGTTCCGACCCAGCCGCGTTGCCTGCCGATGAACACGACGCATTCCGTTGCCTCCCCATGAACACGACGACGACGCTGTTTCTCCGTTCCGACCCAACCATGTACACGAGCCCTCGCCGTACGTATGCGCGAGTAGGCGTTCGAGACCCCCACCCGTATGTACACATATGTGGCCGTATTTTCTTGCTTGCACCCTGGCCGCAGTACGTACATGTACATGCCACGTGCGCGCCTCTATTACGACATGTGCGCGCCTCTACTATGACACGTGTGCGCCTCTACATCGACCAATATGTACGTACACGTTCGCGACCAGAATGTCAACGCTACGTACGCTTCGACCAGGTGGGTCCCGACTGTCAGGCACTTTCTTGCCTGCGAAGATGTAGCTGGTGGGTCCCAGCAGTCAGGGGGCGAATCGTTTTTTTTTGCCCGGACGCACTTCCTTGCGTGCGAAGATGTAGCTGGTGGGTCCCAGCAGTCGGGGGGCTGGTGGGTCCCAGCAGTTAGGGGGGCGAATCGTTTTGGTTTTTTTACCCGGACGCACTTCCTTGCGTGCGAAGATGTAGCTGGTGGGTCCCAGCAGTCAGGGGGGCGAATCATTTTTTTGCCCGGACGCACTTCATTGCGTGCGAAGGTTTAGCTGGTGGGTCCCAGCAGTCAGGGGGGAAACATTTTTTTCGCGTAATACGGTGACCCGTCCGGTGGGTCCCTACTATCAGGTGGAGGAATCATTATTTTCCGCGTAATAAGGAGGCACTTCCTTGCTGCCGCCGTGGACCCAGCTGTCAGCCTCTCCACGTACAGTCCACATCCGATGGAAGTCGTACCTTGACCACATTGACCATGCCGCGCCGAGAGCATCAGGGCGGTGGACGACGGCGAGGCCTAGGAAGGGGACGACACGGAGGCAGGGAAGACTCGGCAGTTGTTTCTCACGCGGAGGGGAGTACGACTGTACGAGGGTTTACTAGTTCGCCTGCCATCGTCGGAGAATAACAACAGGTGTGGGTGAGTAGAGGGATGGCTAGGCCAGCGATGAGAGTACGGTCGGGCGGTGAGGCCTGCACAGCAGCACAGCCGGCCGCGCGGAGGAGGGAGTAGGCAGTCCCGCCGACGCTTGTTTGAGCGGCTGAAGCAAAAAGAGCAGAGATTGAAGAAGCACGACGGCCATTGAATGGACATCCAACAGTCAGTGCTTGTGCGTCAACCTTTTTTTAGAAAATCTTCAAATCTGTGGAAAATAGCATACAACCCATCTGCCATTATTTCTAATAATTTACAGCCCATTTGCTAATTCTTAAGGTTTTTTGGAGTTCATATTCTTTTTGTTAGCATTAGAGCCCAAATTATGGCCACGGTTAAAAAATTATACGAAATTTTGCATATTTCGGTGCGGTCTGAACTATTTTTAATCCCGAAATTTCAACTCACATTTAAACTAATTTTAAAAATAAATGTATATCAATATAAAATCTAACAAATTCTCCACGCACAAAAATTAATGTAATTTAAAATCTTGAAATGAAAAAAAAGATATTTGAAACTAATTGCCGGTTTGATGTGTTTTAAAAATGTACAACCCATTTCTTATTACTGATGGGCCATTTTCTCGGCCAGCCGAATGAAAGCTCTCCTCGTCTTGAAAGATTTGCAGCCCAACATGCCTGACAAAGCGACTTAGTTGACAAATCACAAAAAACTAGGCTATGGCCGTGGACCCAGCTGTCAGCATCTCCACGTACAGTACTCTTCCGATGGAAGTCGTTCTTTGACCATGACGCGCGGAGAGCACCACGGCGGTGGACGACGGCGAGGCCTAGGAAGGGGACGACACGGCAGTGGAAGCCCGCGCGAAGAGGAGTACGAGGGTTCACTGGTTCGGCTGCGGTGTGAGCCTGCCGTCGCCGCAGAATAACAAGGGGTGTGGGTGAGTAGAGGGATGGTCTGGCCAGCGGTGGGAGTAGTACGGAGCGGTGAGGCCTCCGCGGCTTCACAGCCGGCCACGGGAGGCAGGAGCACGCGACACGACCGGCGCTGCTTTGGGCGGCGCTGGAGCAAGAAGACCAAAGGTTGAAGAAGCACTACGACCGTTGGATGGACATCGTACGATCACTGCAGCTAGAATCGTTTATATTGACTAAGTTGACAAAGCCGCGTCAACTTAGTAGGCCCACAGCTCGGATTTGGCAGAGAACATATAGCCCACTTTCGATTTGTAAGAATGTACAGCTCATCTTTTTTAATTTTAATGGATTTTACTACAACCCATTTACAGTTTGTTAAAAGTACAACTGAACTTCTAGCTAGGACAACGATTAATAATTTCAAACAACTGCTCAAAACAGAATTCAAAAAAATTCCCATATTTTGATGGGATTCGAAATATTTTTATCCGAAATTTCTAGGAAGGTTAAATATAATTTTAAAATAAAGTTGTATTACGTTAAAATCCAACGAAATATTGCGCGTGCAACAAGTAATGAAATTAAAATTTTCAAATTCCAAAAATAATATATTTTTCAAACTAATTACGTGTTTGGTGCATAGTAATTGTCCAGTTATTATAATTACATCCCATTTATTATTTCTTAAAGTCCATTTTCTTGTTAAGCCTAATGCATACCTCCTAGGAAAGTTTGCAGCCCAGCGGGGCGGAGAATAACAAGTTGACCCGGATATTGTGTACAACTGTCGGCCTAGTTGCTTTGCTGGTGTTGAAAAAAAGCTATTTTTATACACACATTAAAAAAATTGTATAGATAAGGAATATTTTTTATACACACATTTAACAATTTTTAAATACATGATTAACACTTTTTAAAACATATTTTTAGTCAACAGTGGGCCCACAGCGAGCGGAGGAGGTCACAATACACATATTTTTTAAATACATGATTAACACTTTTTAAAACATATTTTTTAGTCAACAGTGGGCCCACAGCGTGCGGAGGAGATCATAATACACATATTTTTTAAATACATGATTAACACTTTTGCAAAAACAATTAGCCTACAGCGAGCCGATTAGCTCTAGTCGGCCCACAGTGGGTGATAGGGGCAAAGGTGTCCCGATGTTTCGATGAGATGGTGGCTACCGTTTTCTGTGGGAGTCGACCTTGACGATCCGACTACGAACGTGCGAGACGTCGCGCCTTAGCAATCGCTAAACCAACTTCCGAGGGTTATTGACCACGCCGGAGCACGATCAACCTGACCACGAGGGTCTGTTTCCTGCAAGCAAACGAAGAACAAGCAAGAAACTGAGATTGCAATCTAGATATTGCGAATATAAGATGAAAGCTTTATTGATCAAGATGGGGTTCTGTGACGTCTTGGTCTGGTCGTTGGACACAAACGAAGTACGCGAAGTTGCAGCTATGGCGAACTTTTAATCTAAACAAAACCCAAAGTCTAAACGACGCCCTAAGGGCTGTATATATGGAGGAAGAGGGGGGAATTTCGTGGCCCTTGAGGGTGGGGTCCGAAACCAACCCTAACTCTTGTTTCCCCACACATACGGACTCTAAAAATAGCCTATACTTAAGTATCTCGAAATTACATGGGCCTGGCCCATTAATAAGGTGACGCAGCACCTAGAATAGCCTATGAACGAATATTATGAAGTGGCATCTCGTATATTTCGTCCAAGGCTTCATGCACTCCTTATGGCGGCTTCAAAGTCCTGAAATCATCACTTGTAACTCCGTTCTTGATCCCCTTGCGCATGCCATCAACTCCATGTGTGTTCTTGCTCCAATGTTCATCCTTCTCCAAGCTAGGCCCTTCATTTGTAAGCAAAACAAATGTATCCAATTTAGGCAGCATCATAATCTCATGAACATTAGAATCATTACCAAGAAACGAAAGTACCTGGTAATTTAATTGGCGTGCGCGAGCTCTAGTAATTGGTCCAGTATATGTAACAGTAGGGGCTGTGGGTGTAACAATGGTATTGATGTCCTCATCATCCTCCCCTTCTTGAAATGAAGTCGTCCTCGACGGAAACTCATCTTCCTCACCCAAATAAGGCTTCAAATCTGCAATGTTAAAAGTGGGACTAACCCCAAAATCTGCAGGTAGCTCAAGTTTATATGCATTATCATTTATTTTCTCTAACACCTTAAAAGGACCATCAGCACGTGGCATTAGCTTTGATTTGCGCAGATTAGGAAATCTATCTTTACGCAAATGTAACCAAACAAGATCTCCAGGTGCAAACACAACATGTTTTCTACCCTTATCTCCAGCAAGTTTATATTTAGCATTCATACGCTCAATGTTTTCCTTAGTTAACTCATGCATTTTTAAAATCAATTCAGAATGTTCTTTAGCTTCAAAATTAACCTTCTCCGAAGATGGAAGAGGCAACAAATCAATAGGTGCACGAGGTAGGAAACCATACACAATTTCAAAAGGGCACATCTTAGTAGTAGAATGCAATGAACGATTATAAGCAAATTCAATATGAGGCAAGCATTCTTCCCACATTTTCTTGTTATTCTTCAAAACAGCCCTAAGCATAGTAGACAATGTTCTATTGACTACTTCAGTTTGTCCATCAGTTTGGGGGTGACAAGTAGTACTAAAAAGCAGCTTAGTCCCCAACTTAGCCCATAAACATCTCCAAAAGTGGCTAAGAAATTTAGTATCACGATCTGAAACAATAGTATTTGGCACACCATGCAAGCGAATAATTTCACGAAAGAACAAATCAGCAACATTAACAGCATCATCGCTTTTATGACAAGGTATAAAGTGTGCCATTTTCGAGAACCTATCCACGACAACAAATATGCTATCCCTCCCCTTCTTTGTTCGAGGTAAACCTAAAACAAAATCCATAGATATATCCTCCCAAGGAACACTAGGTACAGGCAAAGGCATATATAAACCATGAGGATTTAGTCGTGACTTAGCTCTTTGACATGTAGTGCAGCGAGCAACAAAACGCTCAACATCCCGTCTCATCTTTGGCCAAAAGAAATGTGTAGCAAGTATATCCTCCGTCTTCTTGACGCCAAAGTGTCCCATTAATCCTCCTCCATGCGCCTCCTGCAACAACAAAAGACGAACGGAGCTAGTTGGAATGCATAGCTTGTTAGCACGAAACACAAAGCCATCGTTGAGAACGAACTTGTTCCAAGTTCTCCCTTCCTTACAATTCTGCAATACATCTTTAAATTCAGCATCATGAACATATTGATCTTTGATGGTCTCCAAACCAAATATTTTAAAGTCAAGTTGTGAAAGCATAGTATAACGATGAGACAATGCATCAGCAATAACATTTTCTTTACCCTTCTTGTGTTTAATGACATAAGGGAAAGTCTCAATGAATTCAACCCATTTAGCATGTCTACGGTTCAGTTTTGCTTGACTTTTAATGTGTTTCAAAGATTCATGATCAGAATGTATAACAAATTCCTTGGGCCATAAATAATGTTGCCATGTTTCTAAGGTCCGAACAAGAGCATATAATTCTTTATCATAAGTAGAATAGTTCAGACTAGGCCCACTCAATTTTTCAGAAAAGTATGCAATAGGTTTGCCATCTTGTAATAACACACCTCCTAATCCAATTCCACTAGCATCACATTCAAGCTCAAAAGTCTTATTGAAATTAGGAAGTTGGAGCAAAGGAGCATGTGTCAACTTATCTTTCAATACCGTGAAGGCTTCTTCTTGTGCGGTACCCCAAACAAAAGGCACATCCTTCTTTGTAAGCTCGTTGAGAGGTGCAGCAATGGTGCTGAAATCTCTCACAAAACGCCTATAGAAACCAGCGAGGCCAAGGAAACTCCGCACTTGTGTGACCGTTTTGGGCTGCGGCCAACTCTCAATAGCTTCAATCTTGGCTTTATCAACTTCAATTCCCTGTGGCGTAACAACATAGCCAAGAAAAGATACTCGGTCGGTGCAAAAGGTGCACTTTCCAAGGTTACCAAACAAACGTGCATCACGTAGAGCAATAAAAACAGCACGTAAATGTTCCAAATGTTCCTCCAAAGATTTGCTATAAATCAATATGTCATCAAAGTAAACTACCACAAATCGTCCAATGAAAGCACGTAAAACTTCGTTCATTAACCTCATGAAAGTACTAGGTGCATTAGTTAACCCAAAAGGCATGACTAACCACTCATATAATCCAAACTTAGTTTTAAATGCTGTTTTCCATTCATCTCCCAATTTCATACGAATTTGATGGTATCCACTACGCAAATCAATTTTGGAGAATATTGTAGAGCCACTCAATTCATCAAGCATATCATCTAGCCTAGGAATAGGATGACGATAACGAATAGTAATGTTATTAATGCCTCTACAATCAACGCACATACGCGACGTACCATCCTTTTTCGGCACTAAAATGATAGGAACAGCACAAGGACTAAGGGATTCGCGTATATAACCTTTGTCGAGCAGTTCTTGTACTTGACGCATAATCTCCTTCGTCTCCTCTGGATTGGTACGGTATGGTGCACGGTTGGGTAATGATGCACCGGGAATTAAATCAATTTGATGTTCAATCCCTCGAATAGGTGGTAATCCCGGTGGCACGTCTTGTGGAAAGACGTCAGCGAACTCCTGCAAAATGTTAGTGACAGCAGGAGGCAAAGAGGAAGGCACATCCTCGAATGAAAATAATGCCTCTTTGCACACAAAAGCATAGCAAACAGATTTGCTAAAATCTAGATCATCGATATCAGATTTGGTGGCAAGTAAACATGCACTTTTCAATTTAATTTCAGAAGCAACACTAGATTGTTTATTATTATTAGGCTGCATTTGTTGCTCAAATTCTTTTGCCACAATCTGATTTTCACTCTTATTTTTCTCTTGTTTTGCTTTATTAGCTCTATTAATATCATCTTTCAAAATGGAATCAGGAGTCATAGGAAGCAAAGTAATATTTTTATCCTTATGAACAAGAGTATACTGATTGTTTCTACCATGGTGAACAGAATTTTTATCAAATTGCCATGGTCTACCAAGTAATAAGGAACATGCTTGCACAGGTACCACATCACAATCAACATAATCAGCATATGTAGAGATACGAAAATGCACACGAACAGTACGTGTTACCTTAACCTTGCCGCTGTTGTTGAACCATTGGATGTAGTAAGGATGTGGATGTGGTCTTGTGGTGAGAGATAGCTTCTCCACCATCTCCATGCTAGCCAAGTTGTTGCAACTCCCTCCATCTATGATCACGCGAACAGAACGTTCCTTCACAACTCCCTTTGTATGGAACAAATTATGCCTCTGATTTTGCTCAGCTTGTGTAACCTGCACACTCAAAACACGTTGAGCAACTAAACATTCATACCTGTCAGCATCTTCAGGAGCCATGTATTGCGTCTCATGATCAGAATCGTCTCCACCGTGCTCGTCACGTGTAATAAGAGCCAAAGTCTCCTCATCATAGTCACTAGCGGACTCATACCCACCATCCTCACTAACAATCATCACACGTTTAGATGGGCATTCTCTCGCATAATGACCTCCACCCTTGCAACGTCGACAAATAATATCATGTGTTTGCCCTGTGGATGCCATGGATGAAGAAGAGCTCTTTGCAGGCCCAGAAGGTGTGCTCTTGGCAGATAGTGGTGATTGTGCCTGCTTTATTGTATCACGGTTGGAGGTGGCAGCCGACGGAGGCGCCTGTGTAGCAGAACGTGTGGAAGTAGATGATGCACGTGGTGTCCATGATGAAGATCGACCTGCAGAAAAGTTAGTCCGCGCCAATGCCTGTCGATCCTGCACTTCACGTTCAGCTTTACAAGCAAGATGGAATAAACGAGTGATATTAGTATAGTCCTTATACTCTAGAATCGTCTGAATCTCTCTATTTAATCCACCCATAAAACGTGCAAGCATAGCTTCATTCTCCTCAACAATACCACATCTAATCATGCCAGTTTGTAATTCCTGATAATACTCTTCTACAGAATTTTTTCCCTGTCTTAAGCGCTGCAATTTTTGAAGTAATTCACGTTGATAATATGGTGGAACCCAACGAGTACGCATAGCAGTTTTCAAAGCAGCCCAAGTAGTAGGAATGGGATATAATCTACAATGCTCAGACCACCAAACACATGCAAAACTAGTGAATGCACAAACAGCAGCAGGAACACGTCTCTCCTCGGGATATTGTAAACATGTAAATCGTTGTTCAGTTTCTAACTCCCAAGTAAGATATATATCAGGAACATATCTACCCTCAAATGGTGGAATATTCAATTTTAGTTTAGGGAGATGGTCATGATCTCGTACCTGAGGGTGAGCCCTACCATTGCCATTATTTGCATGTGGACGACCTGGTGGTTGCTGTGCTGGTGGTGGCACGTAGTTCTAATTTTGATCAACCTCATCCTCGTAATCGCCAGCAAAATCATCCTCCTCCGCATCAGCAGCAGGAGCCACAGAAGTAGCAACAGCAGCACCAACAGTTTGGCCAGGTGCAAGAGGGAGACGGCTCGCTCGGCGGAGGGCTGTTTCACGATGTGTAGGTAGTCGTCGTTGTTGTTGTTGTAGAGGTGCGTTAGGTGCAGCCGGTGGTGGTGGTGGAAGACGCGCGAGCAATTCATTAAACCTGTTATCGAGCTTTGTTTCGAACGTCTTCTCCATGCCATCTATCTTCTCCATGGCCTCTTCAAATCTGTTTAGCACATCTTGCACCTGTCCATTCATCATTTGCTGAAATTTATCATGCAACTCCTGATTCGTCATGTTCTTCCAGTCAGTCTCGTCGGCTTGTGATCCTGCCATGGTTAGCAACAATAGAAACACACAAGAATATGATCCTACAGAATACTAACAAGAGGTGGTGGTGGTGTCACAAATCCGTCAAGCAAATCTCAAATTCTTACCAGTTCTTACCCAGCAGCAGGCGGTGATCGGCAACCGTGGTAGTCAAAACACTCAAAAGCTTGGATAGAGCGATTGCCAGGGAGAGTCAAACGCACGATGTAGATGTATGTGGAGCTGGGAAGGCTTATAGTATGGTAGCAAAAAGGGTCAGCAATAATCAATTCAGAGATGCAAAGTTGAATAAACGCTCAACGACGGTACTGTGCTAGTCCTAGGCTAGACCGTGCTAGAGACGCGAGCCTAGAACACTAACAAAATCACGGCGCTGCACGTAAATAAGGGAAAAGCACACTCTGGAACTTTTTTTTCGCTCTTTTTCTTTTTTTTGCGCTCTTTTTTTTTGCGAAAAATCACTATAATGGCGAGTGTCTCAAAACTCTTCCCTCGTCAAACTGGTAGGATGGCACGAAAATTTTTTTGTTCACTTTTTTTTTTCGAAAATCAGGGCAGCGACGACGAAAAAGTGCGACAAATAATCACTATGATGGCACGTGGCTCAAAAGACTCAGAAAAGCCTAAAAATAGGATAGGGAAAAAAATTTGCCCGTGAAAATTTTGGCCTAAAAACTGCCCGGGGGTCTCCAGACTCTTTTTTTTTCGAGACCTACGCAGGCAAGGAAACACGAAACGGAATTTAGATTGGTCTCAAGAACAAACCTAATATGAGAAGAACTCGGATTGGTGGTGGATATATGGTTGTGGTATATGGCAGCGGTGGTGGATATATGGTTGTGGTATATGGCAGCGGTGGTGGTATATGGTAGCGGTGGTGGAATATGGATACGGATTGGTGGTGGTATATGGATACGGATTCAGAGCGGTGGCGGATCAGCAATGGAGGTAGATGGGCGATGATGATGGTACGGCGGCGGCGTGACAACTTATGACCAGAACTCGAAACTCTAAAAGACTAGACTCTAAGACCAGCAACTTGACACGACGATGCAACTGCAAATTCAACAAAGCAAAAACCCTAAAAAGATTATGCAAAGGCTCAGATTGGTTCGGATATGATGAACTAACCCTAATTTTTTTGTGGCTTTTTCGTGGACTGTAGGTATGAAGAACAGACTCGATCTAATCTACGAAAAACTGTAAAATCTCACCGAGCAACCTGGAAATCTGATACCACTTGATAGGGGCAAAGGTGTCCCGATGTTTCGATGAGATGGTGGCTATCGTTTTCTATGGGAGTCGACCTTGACGATCCGACTACGAACGTGCGAGACGTCGCGCCTTAGCAATCGCTAAACCAACTTCCGAGGGTTATTGACCACGCCGGAGCACGATCAACCTGACCACGAGGGTCTATTTCGTGCAAGCAAACAAAGAACAAGCAAGAAACTGAGATTGCAATCTAGATATTGCGAATATAAGATGAAAGCTTTATTGATCAAGATGGGGTTCTGTGACGTCTTGGTCTGGTCATTGGACACAAACGAAGTACGCGAAGTTGCAGCTATGGCGAACTTTTAATCTAAACAAAACCCAAAGTCTAAACGACGCCCTAAGGGCTGTATATATGGAGGAAGAGGGGGGAATTTCGTGGCCCTTGAGGGTGGGGTCCGAAACCAACCCTAACTCTTGTTTCCCCACACATACGGACTCTAAAAATAGCCTATACTTAAGTATCTCGAAATTACATGGGCCTGGCCCATTAATAAGGTGACGCAGCACCTAGAATAGCCTATGAACGAATATTATGAAGTGGCATCTCGTATATTTCGTCCAAGGCTTCATGCACTCCTTATGGCGGCTTCAAAGTCCTGAAATCATCACTTGTAACTCCGTTCTTGATCCCCTTGCGCATGCCATCAACTCCATGCATGTTCTTGCTCCAATGTTCATCCTTCTCCAAGCTAGGCCCTTCATTTGTAAGCAAAACAAATGTATCCAATTTAGGCAGCATCATAATCTCATGAACATTAGAATCATTACCAAGAAACGAAAGTACCTGGTAATTTAATTGGCGTGCGCGAGCTCTAGTAATTGGTCCAGTATATGTAACAGTAGGGGCTGTGGTAACAATGGTATTGATGTCCTCATCAGTGGGCCGACAGGACCCAATCAGGCCACAGTGGGCCGACAGGGGCCAGTCGGCCAGCTGTAGGCCGACTGGAATCCAATCGGCCGGCTATGGGCCAACTAGGCCCAGTCGGCCTGCAGCGGGCTGACGGTGTATTTTTTTTAAAAAAATTTACCTAGCATAATATTTATGAAAATTAATAAAAATGTATTATTTAAAAAATAGCGAAAAAAGGCCTGTGTAGTATAGTACAACCTAACATGGTTACTCAGCCCACATTCAGCGACGCTGGAAAGGCCCAAACAAGGCTTCTGTACAATTTTTTGAAGTCACTGAGCTCAATTAATAACTTAAGAAAAAAGTTAGATTACAGTGGAACCTAATTAAAAGCTGTCACGAGCAAATAAATAATTCAACGTGTCCCTCTTGTGCATGTGCGTGTGTGTGTGTGTGTGTGAGAGAGAGACCCATCGGCCGATGCTCGTAAATACATCTTTCAGCCATATGCATTGCTGATGCTCAATAAAAACTTATATAGTTGACACAATCATATAGAACATCATAGCACACTGAACTTGCATACAAAAATTTCACGCAGGCGGCACAATCAGGATGGAAGCAGTGGATCGCTACGGGAAGGGCTATGTTGAAACCAACGAAGTCATACATAACGGTTCATCGTCTTTATCAATGACGAAGAAATATCTTAAATGTTGTGCAAAGAAAACAGACAGACAACACAATAAGTTCTGCTAGCACATTAAGTTGACGTACATCCCTTTCTAAAAAAAGTTCAGGTACAAAATTAGAACATGTCACAATCAAATGTACTGGCATATCAGTGCTTCACACCCATAGCTCGGATTTAACTAGTATCTGACAAGATTCAGTTGTTACCTCAAATTAGAGCACATCCAGACAGCCAGCCCTGCCTCTTCTCCCAAAGAAGCAGTGGCCTCCGCCACGCGATGGAGTAGGCCCTGTGCCATCCATTGTTCCGAGCAACACGGGGAAAGTCTGACGTTGACTCCTGTAATGGACGTCATCGACGGACCCTGGCACCAGCGGCGGCGGCAGGACTTCGATTGATGGATTGGCCACTTCTTCGACATGCATGAACACTCGATACAGGTACATCCCTAACGTGGTCTGCGGCGGCCTTGGTGGCGACGAATAGTACAACCCCGGTTCCTGCACCGGTATCTCAACACCAATCACCTTCGGTATGGTGGACGGCTTCTTCATCCATGCCATAACCGTCAGAGCCCAGCTGTCTGGAGGAACAAACATACTTACGAGCTCACCTCCAAGGTCGTTGATAAGCTCGTTCATGGACTCGCTGTTCCAAGAACGTCGAGGCATGCCATGGAAGGTAAGCTTTGTTAAAAACTCAAGCTCAGAGGGCACCGAGCCCCATCCTAGGTGCCACCGATCAAAGCTCACCAGCGCGCCATCCAGAACAAACGCCGGGAAGATTCGAACACACGACTGCAGTCGAAAGTTGTCCGGAACCTGACGAAGAAATTAGCCGGTGGCGGATAGACTTCGACGAGGAAGTCACTTATTTGGATGCCGTGCGCAATGCCAAGAGCTTTGACAAGGTCATCCGGGGAGACGGGAGGCCGGTCGCCGTTGATGGTTACCATCAGCACTTTGCCGGCAAACTGGTCGTCAAGCGCCGCCATGCCACTGTTGAGCGACAGCATGCAGCGATCGAAGGCAGGACGGACCTCAGGACCTCTGGCTCGGAGATCCGCGTTGACCGGCGACATGATAGTGCGCTTGAGTACAAGGAGTACAGGAGGGGGATTTGGGGGAACTAGAGTAGGAATCAAGATTCCAGAGGTGGGGGAGGGGCGGGAGACTGGGGATGAAAAGGTGGCATGAATTTCGAGCACGCGCCAATATGCTCTCGGCGCGCAAGCGCACGAAAACACCGGTGGCACCCACATGTCGGCCTAAGAGTCCTTATTCTTTCTTTTTTGGAGAGCCCGGCCTTTTTTTCTCAGGATCTTTTGAGAGCCCGGCCTGAGAGTCATAATTGACCTGTTTGGCATTGCGTTACTAGTCGGCCCATATTCAACGACACCTCACTGGCCCAAACAAGTGTACATCATCGAAAAGACACTGAGCTCAAATTATATAACTTGAAAAAAGGAGATATACTCTGAACACTGGAGAATGGTGATGCCCTCATTTAGCCCACCAGTAGTTCGAGACAATAAACAGTTCGAAACAACGATATATACAACATTCAAACACTGACTAGTGACTACTACTGACATAAACAGCAAGACATGATAGTTCATAAGAAGTCTTGCTACACCACCAAAACGCACCCATCTGCAGCGCTCAGACTCTCGTGATCCAGGCGAGAATGACATTCTAAACAGAAGCAACTATTACATAGTAAGAGTGACATAGACGAGGATGACCAAATGACAAGGAATATGCATAAAAAAGAAAGAACTACCCATCCAGAACCAGCAGCAAAGACAACAAAGTCATTCGAAGAGATGATCCAACACCATCATAATTTGTAGCCCCGCTTCAGCGACCAGTGATCCGGAGACGCCAGTACTCCACCCTTTCGATGCAACAGCCCAATTACCTATCAACTTGAAGGCTCGAACCACATCACTGCCTGTCGTAAATGAGACATCCAAGGATCAAAGTTAATCCGGATGCCTTTGTCATTCTCACCTTCTTTTGGCTGCAGGCTGTATCGTTGACAATTAGGGGAGTTTGCTCCCGAACTCCTAGGGCTCATCATGTAGACACAGTTTTCCATAGCAAACAGAGCCTCTCTGCCATCAAGGTCCTTGCCAACGGTGATCTCTTGGTTAATCGGATAATTGAGTCCGAGAAACAGAGAGTGTGAACCAAGGCTGTTTACCTGCCTTCAACTAAAAAATCCTAAAGGCCCCAACAAGCTGGTATCCTGCTCATAGACGTAACAACCACTGTCCGGATACTCACGTATTACACGGTGCTTGTATACAGTGGGTTTTTTTGCAATATAACTTTTCTGGCTCATGTGTCCGAATGATCATCAGTCTTTTGTCGTCGTCTGATCGAGCGAGGAACCAGTTGTGCTTCCCTGTTTTTGGCAAAGGTGGTGTGATTACAAAGGGCAGTAACTGTAGGGACACTGCATCATATCAAAAAGGACGGGCATTGTTAATGTAAGATCAACATTGTTCAGAGTATGAGTAGGATAATGCAAGAAACAGCATTGATATGTCCCTATTGGAACTGGGAGGAAAATACAGGGAAATGTATACTGGGTTCGAAAATATAGAAGTGCCATGCATGGTTATACTCATGTTATCTCGCAATCGATTCTTCACAGGAAACCACCATGTCATGCATGTTATGTAATCATGTTCTGTCCTCACAAACAAATTCTTCAAGGTAACTAACAGACCATGCATTGTTATATACTCGTGTTCTGTGGGCAAAAATTTTGTGAGGATATTATTCTAGCCATTGATTGCTGAAGGGCGAATATAGGTATGTACACATGGTAAGCATTGCAGGATTTCACTACTTCCAAATATAGAGTTCTCCATATGCACAATTACTTCCCTAATGTATGGTTAGATAAAACCAACAGTGTGGTGCATGTTTCTACATCATGAAAATGAGGAAACTAACATGAGAGGAAACAACTTACACGCGCCGTCCCAGCAATACGTGGTGCCATCTGCTTTGTCGATCGCGTAGATGATGCCATTGTGTTCAATAGCATCACAGAAGTGTGTATCAGCTTTGATGATGATCCACTGCGAGCCGAGTTGTCTCCAGCTAAAGAAGGCACCGGCGTAAAGATAGGCGAGTCCACGATCGAACAAGGCAATTAGCTTGAAGTCTGCGTAATTCGCATGTCATGTGGGCACTTGGCAGATTACAATCTTCTGCAAAACAAGGTCCGTCCAACTGACGTAGTAATCTAGACGACTTGGACCGCGATGGTAATACTCTATATAATCCAACGGAGGAAGGATAATCTCATGGGAGGTCTGGAAGTTCACGAGCACCAACTTTTTACGGGGGAGAAGGATGTCGGTGCTGGAGCGGCTAGCGAGGGAATAGTGGTACTGGGGGAGGCGAGTGAGGCGACGGTACACGGGGGTAGCCCGAACACGCTGCCTGGACTAGTGTCAGTCGCAGGGTGTTGTCACTTCACTGTGAGGACCAGATGAATAGTATTTTGACCATCAAGTGTACCACAGTTGTACTACTACTACTACTACTACTACTACTACTACTACTACTACTACTACTACTACTACTACTACTACTACTACTACTACTACTACTACTACTACTACTACTAGGTACATGAGTACTCCTGTATTGTATAGCGTAAATAGGTCTCCCGTGCTAGCATGCCTGTTCACTTCATCATTCAGGTATCATCCATATTGCGAGCAGAACCAAATTCTTGTGCATGCCCAATCAACGCTCTGCCGCGATGCATGCAGTGGTCGTTCTGGTGCATCAAGGACGGCATGCAGATCGTTCCACACTTGAGAAGAGGAAAAATGGAAAGGTAGAACGCGGCAGTAGAGGAAGAGAACGCTGGCTAACGAGGCTGGGAGGGGATCGAGCAGGAAGTTAATGCTCCACGCCTAAAGGTTTTGGGAAAACCTAATTTTCATGAGGTGATTTATACTCACCTAAACGGAGGGAGTATTCCTTATCCAGAGAATGTTGTGTCTCCCACTCACGCGCTCAAAAAAAACTACGACACATTTTTTATCTGTTTGCATAGGTCCCACCTATCAGGAAGGATGGGCACGTACACGAACAGGTACGACTCATCAGTCTACCCGCATAGCCTTTTCGTTTAGTCTACCTAGCCGTCTAATCAACTGCCTGCACGCCACTTCTCCCATTTACTCCTTCTCCATCGGGAACCGATTCTCCTCGGCTTCTTCACCTCCCCCTCGTCTTCATTTGCATCCAAACCCCACTGCGTTCACATTGTTTTAACCTCTTTAAATAATCATCTACTACTTCAGTTAGACTAGCCATCTAATCCTAATTCTCCAAACCATAGCCCTCCATTCCAGCGGTTCCAAATGGCGAAAGAGATTGAGATGCAGGCTTTTAGCGTCCAACATGTCCTCGTCGAAGGCTCGATGCACATAGTTGCTACCGTCACCGTCCACCGAAGGGTTGTTCGGCAGTGGATCAGCAATGTATCCAACTCCCTCGAAAAGGTAGAGACGAGGGTCATCGGTCTCGACGCAGAGTACACGGAGCGTGCCCCTGGGAAGATCCAGCGCGCCGCCGTCCTTCAGCTGTGCCTCGAAGATGATGTTTTGGTGTACCACATCATACACTCGCCCTCCATACCAGGTGAGCTTCACGATTTCTTGTCTCGGGAGGACGTATACTTCTGTGGGGCAGCCATCGAAGGGGACAAACAGAAGCTGGAGCCGTACAACCTTGATTTGAAAAGCATCGCTGACCTACAAACCAGAATCAAAATTCCTGTAGAAGTTTGTGATAAACAGACACCATCCCTATTCGACGTAGCAAATTTTGTGCTCGGTACAAATCTTCATAAGGGTGACGAGACAGTGGCATTAAGGTCGTCTGGATGGGAGAATTATCCCTTGACGTACGAGTGGATAAAATATGCTGCCCTCGATGCCCGTGTGAGTTTCGAGATAGCTGCAAGGTCCAAAGAGCTTGTTGTGAAGCTGTCTACCATAGAGAATGAGAACAACAACAACAACAACAACAAGAAGAAGAAGAAGAAGAAGAAGAAGAAGAAGAAGAAGAAGAAGAAGAAGAAGAAGAAGAAGAAGAAGAAGAAGAAGAAGAAGAAGAAGAAGAAAAGGCTGCACCAGTAGGAGGGCATTATGGATGGATGAACTATTTTTTCTCTTGTAAAAAAATTATTCCCTCTCGGTGTATATTGATATAGATGGACTATTTCGATGGTGTGCATGTCTTTGGAACAGAGTAGTAGCATGGGTCCGCTTGACTATAAGGAACTATTTATCCGCATATATAGCTTTCTCTGCTACTCCTTCCAGTGATCGGTATGCAGTGCATGTGTCCGTAGACATGACAGCTTGTCCATGGAAGTTCAACTATGGTGACCATCACGTTTCATCTCGCGATTCCCACCACGCCTCTCCAACCCACGGCACCACGCCCCCCGATGTGCGCCTCACCCCTCTTGGCCGCACTGCCCCTCTGCCTTTATGTGCATGACATGTGGGCCACCTAAAATGCGGCGAGCATCAAGTTTCTACCACAGCCACCCGCGATTCCCACGACGCCGCTCGAACCCATGAAACCACATCCCCCGACCTGCGGCTCACCCCTCTTGGCCCCACTGTCCCTCTGCCTACGGGAGCATTACATGTGGACCAGTCACCTATGGGGTCCACATGTTATTAACTCAAAGGTAGGTGTAGTAAGGCGCTGAAGCTCAGTCCCGACGGCCCTGAGAGGGAAATGTAACTCCTGCGCCAGGGCTTGTGGTGCTCCCGCAGCACGAACTCGTGCCAAACTCGAGATTTGTTTCTTTACTATACATGCACGCAATGATTTAATGGACATTGTAATCTCAACATGTGATGGGGAGCTCTAAATTTGAATTTGAAACTTACAAAACGAAAAGATTCAAAACAAATAAACTGGGAGAGAGGGAGTATATCGTAGGATGTGTCCCATACAAAATAAGTTCCCTGGTTTGTCACCGCGAAGATGCGGTTAGAAAGGAGCACATCGTCTTCCTACTCGTACGGCATCAAATCGGCCGCAGACAGCATGGTCCGCCTTTGACCGCCATGTGCAAGGTTCGTGCTTTCTTATTCAATCTCACCATGGTTCCATCGTACCAATTCATGCGGTGGCCCGTTGCATGGCTGATCCCAATGTTGGACAAAGGTTCTACGGGAACAATGTCACCGTTGTAAATGTTGTGCAAATTGATGTTGGTACCCTCCCGTACATATGCAAGCCAATCTCCACTCGCACCGAGCCTAACCTGTGAAACAGTGGGCAGGGGGAGAATTAGGAAATGGACACAGAAGTAGTCTTTAGAATGCATTTACTACGTGATCAAACTCATCTTACCTGCTCATCGGAGGAAATCCGAGTGCCCCTCAACGTCGGCATCTCAAGGGGCGTCAACTTGCAACTACAGCCACGCCGCGCTGGAGAGACCCCCCAAGGAAACATCCTCGTGCGTTCCACGGAACATCAAGATGCATTTGTATGAGTAGTTTATCTTGTGAGAGAAAAGGATGAACGAGGGAAGGCCTCTAGAGATAGAGATGGACACTACTACTACCAATGTGTTGGCCCGTGCGTTGCAATGGATCCAAAGTAGTAGAATAATACTTGTTCACGTGCTTGAAATATAAACACTCTAGTTTTGATATATGTGTCTCAGCAGACATGACAGCTTGTCCATGGAAGTTGAACCACGATGACCATCACGTTTCTTGTTTCTACCACTACCACACCCACACGCGATTCCCATGACGCCGCTCCAACCCACGGCACGACGTCCCCCGACGTGGACATGGATCCTCTGACGTGGCTATCACTGCCTTGCCCTACCTTTCCTTTGCTGACAGGTGGGACCCACGCTTATGGGTCCCACATGTTAGTGACAGAATGGTAGGATTGTTCGCGTCAGGGGATCCTCATCCCCCCGACATGCCCCTCATCCCTCTCGGCCCCACCGCTCCTCTGCCTTTGTGTGCATGATATACTCCTAATATATTACTCCCTCCGTACCTAAATATTTGTCTTTTTTGAGATTTCAAATGGACTATCACATACGGATTATATAGACATATTCTAGTGTTTCTAGCAAGATGCCCGCACGTTGCACGAAGTTGATGGAAAAGGTAAGCACAACTTATAAATTGACGGATCGAGTACTAGTTACAGTGATGCATATAATAAAGCAAAGGGATCGCACATGTCGGTATTGACTGGAACAAGAATGCAACAACACAATAAGAATTAAGGCCACGATGATGCGATCGCAGTGGTGGTCACAGAAGGCAAGAAGAAAGATGGATCCACGAACGTACGACCTCCTCCTCCTCAACTTAGTGCGTCGGGCCACCGACCGGCAGCTAAGGAGCGGCGGCTTTTGTGGCGAGGTCGAGGTGCTTCTCAGCAAAGGCATCCAAGGCTTCCAGCCGGTTGAGGAAGGCCAACCTCGTAGCATCCTCACTGGCATTGTAGATACCTATGTACATGATTTGCTCGTACACATGGATGTGTAGGTCGACGAATTCTTGCAGGGCGAGGCGCCTCGCGGCGAGCGCGACCTCCAGGTGGACATTCTTTGTGGCGTCGGCGGGTAGTCGCAGGGCCACCAGTGCTTGAAAGAGGTTCCGGCCATGGAGGCCGATTAGGGTGGCAGGCAATGAGGAGCCCGGGCGCGTGGGCTGGAGGAGTACGGCGATGTCGTCCGCGAGCTTCTTGATGACGGTGAACTTGTTGCTGGTGTCAACGATCATCTGGTCCAACTGAGAGTCGTAGTTGGTGTCGACGGCGGCCATCCACCAGCCGGTCTCCAACACCGTCTGGAGACGATCCTCGGCGCCATGCCGCAGCCCGACGTCGTGGACCATCTGGCGCAGCCGCTGGCCGCTCACACGCATCGCCGCCATGGGTCTGGAGTGAGCTCTTTTGCGCTTAGTGTAGGTGCTTAGGCAAATGCTTAGGTGCGTACGATGTGGTAGATGCATTGGAATGGAGGGGCGCCTTTATATGAGGGCAATGAGGGCAAACTGCGTTGCATTCACATCGTGCAGCCTCTTTTCCCGGACCTCCTCCCATTACTTCCCTCATGCATTAATTGAGGAGGATGCATTGGCCGTTCAACATATCGGGAACCGCTACTCCCTCCCTCGTCTGCATTAAAGCCGTATCGGGAACTGCGTCGCCCGCTTTCAAATCGAATACTCCCTCCGTCTAGGTGAGTATTAAGTCATCTTACGAAAACCAAATAGTAAACACATAGGCGTGGTGCATTAACTCTCACGTTGTTTCTTAGGCTAGCCATAGTGGGAGTAACTTAGGTAGTTACTTAACACATCCCAAGACAATTTTGCTTATGTGGCAACTATTTAATGAGGAAAGAGGTGCTTGTGGTAACATAATATGTTACTATAACATAGCGCTTTAGTCGCTTCGACAGAGACGCGAGAAGACGAGGGAGTAGGCTGCTGCAAACGTAGGGCTGTGTGATTTGACAGCGAGTTACTGCTGGACAGGTGGGGCCTCGTGATTTGACTTGCCATTATCATTTTAACTATGGCGCTACGACCGGCATGAGTCTCCCAGATTCCTGACCACCTCCATACAGGTGCCTCTCCCAATGCTCCACCATGTAGTAGAGGCTGGCTCTTGCATGAGAGCCCACTTCTCCACTTTTTCCTTGCCTCTATTTCCTCCACATATGCAAAAATGCCATGTAAAGCGCACTATTGTACTTACTTTTACTTGCTCCTACAGGTGCTTAAGCTTGCCACATAGGCATAAAGTCTGATGTGGCAAGTTATTCAAGAAGAGAGAGACTAGTTTGGTGACCCAAGGAAGAAACGGTGCTGAGCGCGTGTACCTAGGTGAAAAGACAATTTTGAGTCTATAGCTAATTAAATGAAGCATACTTAGCAACACCATTTCATTGGAAGAGGTCACTCCTTGGCAAATGCAATAAATACTAGTACTCCATGTGTCCCATAATATAAGAACGTTTTTGGCACTACACTAGTGTTAAAAACGTTCTTATATTATGGGACAGAGGGAGTACGAAGAAAGAGATAGAGAGGAGTAAAAAAATACACTTATAGCCAACCTTGTTGTAGTATGAGTGACTAAGTGATGACTATGTATAACATGCCAAACATCAGATAGCCTAACGCACCGTGTTAAATCTCCAAGGGCGCGACCGCACGAGCGACACGACGGTCATGGTAGGCACGACCACGATACGGGCTGCTGGCAACCCTTGGATCTGAGATCAAACGGTCGCATGCTAAGTTGCTGAAAATTTGTAGAATAACCCTCCAGGATAGGATATTCACCCATAGGTCTAGAATCATGCCATGCAACCGTTCGATCTTAGATCCAAGGGCTCTCGAAAGCCCGTATCATGGGAGAATGGAAAGACACTACCCTGCCGTTCGCACGCTAGAAGTTCGCTCCTACTCGTCCCCGCACGTCCTTCAATACTACGGCGGTTCGCTCCTAGTCGTCCCGTCCATTCACATTACGGCAGTTTCACTAATCCTAACCCTCCTCCCAAATCCATGGCGTCCCAAATCTCCAGGATCAGCGGTGAATACAAGGTTAGAACCATCACCGACGATGAGTTCGACGTCATCTACACCCGTTCTTCCACGACGGTGAAAGGATGCCTTTCTCGCTTCAGACGCATGTTCGAAAACTCTGATGATGAGTGGGTCGCTGGGCTAGATGTTGAGTACACCACAGTCCTGGGACGAGAGAAGGATCTAAAGGAAGAAGAGAGGAAGAAGCCCGCCGTGATCCAGGTTTGCGTGCATGACTTATGTTTGGTCTACCACATATGCCATGCCAACGTTGAGTGCCAGGATTTTAAGGACTTCCTCGGGAGCAACCTAGTCAAATTCATTACGGTAGACTTTGGTAACGACAAAGAAGTCCTGTGTCGGGTAGGCCTCATTGTAGGCAACACCTTCGACCTCCAGAAGAATCGGCTGGTGTCCTTTCTTCAGCCTTCAATGCTGACCCTGGTAGGAGCCATGGTTCATCCTTCGTACGGTAAACTGGAGAAACCTCCATACACGTTTCATCGTCATGCATGGCAGCGGAATGTACTAGATATAGACCAGATCAAGTATGCTACAATGGATGGCTACCTTTGCTTCAATATCTACAAGGGTTGGATGAAGAGCAACAGCCAAGTGTGCGGTTCAAGCAAAGAAGTATCGGCCAAGAGGAAGAGGGACAAGAACAAAGTCGAGGACGTGGACGAGGACTCCGAGTAAGGTGGCAGTGTCGTCGCTCATGGTGGTTCTAATGCAGTGTCTACCGAAATAGTTGCAAAGTTTAATTTCAGGTGTGCTTAATTTAATTTGAGGGGTGTGTTGTGCTGAGCCCCCAGCAGAACTATGTTATGTTTCTTCTTGTTACTTTAACTCTTCAGTACGTACATATAAGTATTTCTTACATTTCATCTTTTAGTTGGTACAGTACTACCACTCGTTTCTTCACATTATATACGTACAATATATATATGGCCAACATCATATAGCCAGCAGTTTAGTTGTCAAAGAATTTCAGGGTGCTTAGTTTTGTCAAAGAATTCCAGGGTGCTTAGTTTTATTTGAGGGGTGGGTTGTGCACTTGTGCTGGACACCATTATTGTGACAAGCCTTTTTAATAGTACTATATGCATAATTTGGCGACGAGCGCTCTCTATATGTACCACCTTTTTTTTAATTTCAAGTTTTGCTCCATGGCGCAATCCATCGATACTACTACTGTACAAAAGTGGAGTATATATATTTTTTAAAAGGCCAGAGGGCGAGGCAGTCTAGCTCGATCGGTTTCACGAGAGGCGGGGGCCTTTGTGATTTCACGGCTCATTACTGCTGTCAAATCGAATAGTACTGCGCCGCCCGCTGCACGCCCAGCTCCTCCATTAAACCCCTCCGTTAAACCCGCATGCAAACCGAGAATCCTTCTCCGGCCACACGTCCGTTCATGAGCGGGCCGGAATTAAACGCAACACCAGCCGAGCTCCCCCCGTCCGCCCTCAGTTTAAACGAGGCCGAGCGCTGGCCAAGCTCCTACCATCCGCCCTCTATTTACACGAGGCCAGACAGACAACGGGCAAGAATCGCACCCCTCTGCCGCTCCCCCATCTCCTCCTTCACCATTTTCTCCACTCCTCTGATGGCTTCCGATGAGCCGTTCTCCGGCATATTACCCGGCTGGGTGGCCTGCCGAGCCCTCGGGATACGGGCGAGGCCGCTTCGTGCTTCACCAACATTGCTTGGCCCGATGGAGCCAGTTGCCGCCCCAAGCAGGCGCGTGGTTCAGCAACTCGCCGCTCCAGTTCAGCTCGATGAGGAGTGGCGAGTTGCTCCTCGTCGGCATGGCGGCGAGCACGCCGGTACGGGCACCGTCGCTGCCGCGTCGTCCTGCGCCACCAGTGTCTGCGGTGGCCGCGCCTCTCGTGTCTGTGGGCGTGCCTCCCGTGCCTACGGCAGCGCCATGCAGGCAGAGACAGAAGCCGGGTGCGTGGAGAGCGACGAGTCGGTGGCCAGCTTCTCCGTGTCCGCCGCCATCATCAAGGAGAAGTAGAACACGGGAGGCCGCCGCCACTTGGGACCCATGAAGGCCACTGCCGAGGCGACGACCACGGATTCAGGTGGTTTCTTTGTTGCTTCGTCTCTTCCGAGGACCTTCGTCGACCCCGCAAGTGTCTGACGGACATGAGGAAGACAAAGGGATCCGCGGGCGGCCATTTAGATTATGTACTCCCTCTCCAGCTGGCGGGGAATTTTTGTTCTAAGAATGGATAAATTGTATGTATCTATAACTAAAATAAGTCTAGATACATCCATTTCTAGGACAAGTATTTCCGGACGGAGGGAGTATTAATTATACAAGAGAGACGGATTGGCACCTCTTAGTTCATGTAAATGTAATGAAATCCATGATGTTTATATGAAGATTCGGCTTTTTTATACGAAATCCTTCATGCTTATATGAAATCAGTCCGTGTTTGCACGAATTTCATCTGGTGGGTTAGAGTTGTAAAAATGTATGCCGCTGGCGTTTGATGTCGTCCTCCGCTTAAGGAAGCGGGAGGAAATTTGCCGGCTGCCGTTGGAGATGCTCTTTATGCTGGAAATAATAGAGTGACATCCAATCCATTTGAGCTAATTGCCTGTATGATTGTCCCTCTATAAAAAGTTAATTGCATGCATAGTGTACACGTGACTTGCAGGGTGGCTACAGCTTCATACAGAAAGTTAAAAAGAAACAAGTCCATCCTTAATCTTGTATTCTAAGTACTCTGTGGGTTCCACTGTCAGTATAGTGGCGAAAGAAGTACATATCAAATAAGTAGAGTAATATATAATATAAAAATATAAAGTTAAAAGACAAAATACAAACTCATGTCATCGCCTTGCGAGCATCCGGCACTAACCAACCCAGCACATTTTTGTTGTAGACCATGCTAGAGATATATCTCCATGTCTACTCTTATATATACTCCATTCGTTCCTAAATATTTGTCTTTTTCAGATTTCAAATGGACTACCACATATGGATGTGTATGTAGACATATTTTAGAGTGTAGATTCACTCATTTTGCTCCGTATGTCTTTTCAGGAAGGGGTCAAATTTGTCCTTGATTTATTTATGAGGTATCCAGATGGCACTGCACCGCCAAGAAAAGAGGGTAACATCAAAATTATGGACTACTTTTTTGAGTATGTTGGTAAGGTACGGTCATATTCACTTGTTGAAATCTCTAAAAAGACAAATACTCCCTTCGTCCGGAAATACTTGTCATCAAAATGGATAAAAGGAAATGTATCTAGACGTATTTTAGTTTTAGATACATCTCTTTTTATCCATTTTGATGACTAGTATTTTCGGACGGAGGGACTAGAAAAAGAGTTGGTGATGATGGTGTGCGTGCCATCCTGCAATATAGGCCGTCGGATTTATATCTAACAGATAGGAAAGAAACTATGGAAATTTTGAAAAAATATACCCACACGTCTCTCCACATTTGCAAATAAGGCCTTCCCTCGTTCAACCTTTTCTCTCACAAGATAAACTACTCATACAAATGCATCTTGATGTTCCGTGCAACACACGGGCAGCTAGCTAATTTCTTTTAAAATAGTTGCCGCGATAATTGGGTTGAAGTGATATATTTTATGTCTGCCCCGAATGACTTTGGATTCACTAGTAGTAACAAAGAAAAGGTTGCCTTGTTAATTAACAGAAAACAGGGTGAAAACTATCACATGAGGCCGGTAAAAACAAGGCACACTGGGTTCAGCGTCATCGTCACTACAGCTGTGCGCGCGCGAGAAGTCTACATATCGAGGGGGATACCGAGCGAGGCACCGAGACACAATGTTTGAGAGAGAAACCAATTGACAGATTATGATTAGATCGAGTTGTCACCCTTCTGCTGTCATTGTTGGGGGGGGGGGGAGGGAGAGAAAGACGTATTGAGAGTGTGTGCGGTAGACACAGAGGCACAACTAGTGTGTGTGTGTGTGTGTGTTTGAAAGAGGAGTAGATAGATTATTATCAAGATCGATGTGCCACCCTACTCCTTCGGTGCCGGGTAGTGTGTGTGTGTGTGTGTGTGTGTGTGTGTGTGTGTGTATGTTTGAGAGAGAAGCCATTCGATAGATTAGTATCAAGATCGAGGTGTCACCCTACTCCTTCGGTGTTGGGAAGTGTGAGTGTGTGTGTGTGTGGGGGGGGTGCAGTGACACTCACATATCTCTACTCTTATAAAATAACAGAGTTGGTGATGATGGTGTTCCTGCCATCCTACAATATAGGCCATCCGATTTATATCCGACGGACGGGAAGGAAACTATGGCAATTTTGCAAAAAGATACCCACACCCCTCTCCGCATTTGCAAATAAGGCATTCCCTCATTCATCCTTTTCTCCCACAAGATAAACTTCTCATACAAATGCATCTTGATGTTCCGTGCAACGCATGGGCATCTTGCTAGTAGGGAGAAGGAGTTTGTGTGACACATATCTAGCTATATTAAGGGATAGGTAGATAGCATATGTGTGAGAGACATTAGTGGCTGTGGGTGGGCGGAATTAAAGGGGTGGGCGTGTTAGACATAGAGAGCATGTGTGTTTCTGTGTGAGAGACTTGTAGGACGAGGTAGAAAGACGAATTTAACCCTGACGGAGGGAGAGAAATACACGAAGTGCACGTGTGTGTGATTCCGATGCCCACAGGGAAATGAGATATGTATGCGTGTGAGAGAGATTGCACAATTCATTGACGTATCACTATCTAGCGATCGTTGACGTGCATCGCTTGAACATAAGTCAATATCTACTTCGTATCGTGGCCAAAGGTACAATATCGATTCAACGCTATAAAGATTGGACACTCACATATCACATTTTTTTCTATTTAAATAAACCTTTTTAGTTGTGCATGCCAAAGTTACAGTGATGTTTCTTCAAACAACCAATGTAGCTATCATGAACATGCACCATTGTTACTCTTGCATTCAAATTCATTAGTCTTGGATGATTTAAGTTTCTATTTTGAAGTAATATATGTAATATTCATATATGAATTCAATGGGTACACAAGTTATGAAATGGAGGCTATGTAATCATATGAGGTAACACTTTTAAGTAGCTGACTACAATATCCATTTCTTTTTGTGCGCCTCTACACTAACACGTCAATGCATTATGTTTAAAGTAAATAACCAATGGCACTAAATTATCTATTTACACGAGAAATACATAGGCTGAGCGTTTGATCCCTTTTTTTGTGAACGCGCCACTACACCCGTACGATTGGCCGTGCCCGTGTGAACCTCCAAGTTATCGGCGCATCATCCCGAGTTATTGTCTTTTTTCTGGGGTGGACTTCACACCAGTTATTAACTGCTGATGCATGCCCCGTGTACACAGTCTAGCATGACCTTCCCGCTAGCATGGTCCAAAATTAGTTGAAACTGGATACGAACGATCTCGCGGGCGGCAAAATCTCCCGCCTCCTTCTAAAATTTCCGCCACCTTAGTCTTTAGCATGCGAAATCCCCCTTTTGTCCTTGGTGCACGGAGACCAATAGTTACAATACCGCCCTCATCTACATGATAGGTCGGGGCTGCTTTGGTAACTTCTGGTTCCCCCACTACATGGCACCCCCATTTCCTCTCCCCCCCCGCGCAAAAACGACTAACTACACGGCACACCGTCCGTACTTCATCCCCCTTTCTCCCCTCCCCTCTCGAAACCCTAGACTGCTCATCCACCGGCGTTCCATAGCCCATTCACTGCCAGCGGCGTCCACCTCACCGGATCTGCTTCTGCGGCCGCATCTACCCCTCCTACCTCCCCTAGAAACAAGTATACTGCTCATCCACCACTGTACCACAGCCCATTCAGTGCCGGCCTTGTCCACGACGCCGGATCTGCTTCGCCGGTACTCTCGTCAACCGCCGCGCATCTACAGCGGCTCATTCGTACTCCCCACCGGAGACGCTTCGTCCACACCCCCCAAAGCCGCCCCACCGACGCCCCTGTCGACGGCCTCTGATCCTCTTCGCCGACACCTTCCTCAACCCTACCGGAGCCGCTTCGCCGACACCTTCCTCAACCCTACCGGAGTAGCTTCTCCTATACCATTCTCAACCCTACCGGGGCCGCTTTGCCAACTCACAAGTCCACGGCCTCAGATTCGCTTCCTCACACCCTCATCCAACCTACCGGAGCAGCTTCTGACACCCCATCCACGGCCGCAGATCCGCATCGTCGACACCACCCTTAACCCAACCACCGGAGCAGCTTCTGATACCCCGTCCACGGCCGCAGATCCGCATCGTCGACACCATCCTTAACCCAACCACTTGAGCAGCTTCACCTACGCCCTCGTCCACGGCCATAGATTCGCTTCGCCCACACCGTAGTCCACCCTACCGGAGCCGCTCCACAAACACCCTACTCGATGGTTCTAGATCTCCTTACCGGACCCCGACAGCCAGCGCAACGTCATCACCCTCGACATTTCTAACCTAATTCCCACAGTCTGGAGAGATGCCAAGCACCCGCCACGGCCTAGGTACTTGTCACCTTTAAACCCGTCCAGCATCACCTACCCGATGTACTTCAAATATACTAACCGGTCGCTGTTACCTGTTATGCAGCTGGCAAAAACTACAAGGACGATGTTTCTTCTGGATCTAACAGCTTGGCCAACCAAGATCCTGGACCGAGGCATTGCTATGATCTTGTAAGCGTGTCTCTCTCTCTCTTGTATTGTTCTGTGCCTTTCAGCGTGCTTTGCTAGGATTTTCGACCAGTAATCCCTTTGTGCAGACAATGATTTCTACTACTGGCTGCTAAATTAGATATGTAGATGTCATACATGATACTACCTCGTACCTCCGTTCCTAAAGATAAGTCTTTCTAGAGATTCCACTATAGGCTACATATGGAGCAAAATGAGTGAATCTACACTCGAAAATGCATCTATATACATCTGTATGTGGTCCATAATGGAATCTCTACAAAGACATATATTTAGGAACAGGGGCAGTACATTACACAAAATCATAGGTGGTATGTAGGAATTCCAGTGCACTACATTAGGCTCCCTTAGAGTGCCTGCTAGTCCAGCATACAGAGTCATGGCTAGTTTATGGTACGCACACAATCGTTAATTGATGGTTTAAATATGCGCAAGGGATATGCAATGTAGTATCATGTAGAGATGTCTGAAATTAGCCGTGTCAACTTGCAGATAGGGTTACACAATGAAAAAGTACAAGATGTATGTGGCAATTTCATGGAACATCGCAAAAAAGGAGAGGCAGCGGTGAGCCTATACTGTGTGCTATGGTATGTCACTCCTCCATTGCAATCATCGTGACATGTTATTTGTATGCCAGTTCTATTAGCCAAGTTTCTTAGGGACAGTTATTATGAGTTATCCTAAGAAAATAAGCACCTGTGAATATAAGTTCCATGTAATAAGCCAACCAGTTATTTTCATTGCGTTTTTAGCTTATCTTTGGTATGATCAGTGGAAATTCCAGATTGCATTTTTTTTCATTTTGCTGCCCATGGAAATTAATTTGACTTGCAAACATCACAAATTGAACTCAGTGCAGTAATTAATATGATAGGAAAACATACCTCACTATTTGCTCAAAATGCAAATACAAAGATACCATCTACTTGGCACAATCTACTTTGGTCAATGTTTTCCATAGAGATCACATTGCCTAATTTAAACGAAGAACGCATGACCAACATTTAAATGAAGAACAATTATTTATTGGAATTCGATGGTCCAAGTGGCTGGTTATTATCGTATAGCAGCACCACCTGAAAGCATCATATAGCAGCAGGAGCTCATAGCAACTCATCATACAGCAGCAGCAGTCTGCAATTCATCATATACCAGTAGCAGCTCATAGCAATTCATCATATAGCAGCAGCAGAAGCAGCTCATAGCAATTCATCATATAGCAGCAGCAGGAGCAGCTTGTAGCAACTCATCATATAGCAGTAGCAGGAGCAGCTTGTAGCAACTCATCATATAGCAGCAGCAGCTCATAGCAATTCATCATATAGCAGCAGCAGCTCATAGCAACTCATCATACAACAGCAGCAGCTCATAGCAATTCATCATATAGCAGCAGCAAGAGCAGCTCATAGCAATGCATCATATAGCAGCAGCAGAAGCGGCTCATAGCAATTCATCGTATAGTGGATCAGAATGAAAATTTGGCAAAAAATCAGAGGAGATTCTCACCTTGTTGGATGAGCTCATCCTTCAATAGCACCTCAAGGCCATGGCTTGGGAGGAGGGGAGGGGGAATAAGGTGCCTTTTGCTGCAGTGTGGCATCAGCCGTAGTTGTGCAGCGCCCGCTGGAGTAGTGCGTTGGATGAACCACAGTGGAGCAGCTGCTGGAGACCATGAGAATGAGGGGCGGCACCAGAGGGAGGAGAAGCCAGGGAGATTTGCCCCTACCCGTCGGCCATGTAACCTAGCTGGACATAGCATCATCGAGGACAAGGCCAGATGGGACCAGTGGCGACGGCCCACTGGAGGAACCCTAGTGCTACAGGCAGAGGATCGAGGTAGAGGGAAAGGGGAGAGGAGATGCAAGCGGGCAGGGCAATGAATGCTTGCGTGTTTGTTTTTACTTGAGGGCCAGGTGTGACACGGGCATCAGCAGTTGCATTTTGAGTGTAATATAGGCAGACAACAGAGTCATTTCACTATTCCCCTCCCCTTCAATTTTTAGTGAGGTTCTACCCGAAACACCCCCCTCCAAAGCAAGATTAGTTAAGTCCAAGCCCATAACTCAAAAATGACTTCTTTACATCTTTTATGGCTTATTTTGACAATATGCCCTGAAAAGGCGGAATCGAACTGGCCCTTAACCTGCAATTCAATTGTGCGCGCAATGATGAATCACTCCTTCCTGCTATCTGTACATTTAGGCATCATCATACATGGCATAACCTAATACATGTGCATTCCATTGTAGAATCTGGAATATGCAATGTTTATGTTAGTTCCTACATAGCACATGATGTTTAAATGCCCCTTAAATCTGGTCAGTCAAGTGATGGTCTTTAAGCCTCCTTCTTTGCTTCTTTTGTTGATATGTAAGATTTGCTCACACTTCTGTTCAATTGCTTGTTTGCATCAGCCAGCCATACTAGGGCTGTTTGCTTTGATTACTTGCTGTTCTTGACCTAACACTCTAACAGAGCTTGTCAATGATTTAAACACTAAGGGCTGCTGTAGTGGGGCCTTGTCTAACTCATAGGTGACATAAAGGTTTGGCTGTACACTATATTAGGCTCTCTAATAGTACGTGGAGATCCAGTTCGAAGGTATGCCTAGTTTTTACATAGTGCAGACATAGTAAATGCTTATTTCATTGTGTGCAAGTGCAAGAGATGCGGCATGTTTCATTATGTGGTGTTGTTTTGTTATAATCTCATCCTTTTGTGTTCACAGACTGGAAAGTATGCATATTTATCTTCCAAGGAGACGAGTAACTAGTTTGTGTCACCTTGCAGAGGGGGTGCAATGAAGATAAGATTGAGGATTTCCAAGTACAAGATGTTAGGAAGGAGCCTTGCAAGAGAAGTAGGAGCTGCGCTGAGCCTCTTCAACCTGCTAAGGTAAGTCACTGTATGCAACTCAACAGTTCAATTCCTTGTTTGTTTCAGGCATAGTTAATTTTCTCTTTTCAATTGCTTTATTTGTCCTCAGTTAATGAGATGCCCAAATAATCATGCCTGATATTCGGTACTTGTATCACTATTAGTTGACATATATAAAGGCCTTACCATTTAATTACTCTGTCGAAGTGTGCCTGAAGCTTTGAAGTCTATTAACCAACTATTATTGCATGAGGCTCACAATCTAGTTTATACTACGCTAATGATTGCATAGTTTTGCCTGCTGTAGTATGTTTGTATGAAACCATCCACTATTCATTATGCTCCCTAAGACTTTAATTGAGGCATAGAATGGCCAACTTCTTGCTTACTTATACGCAACGTGCTGTCCAAATTTGTAACTTGTCTGTGTTTTCGATTGGGCCCCAACATCATGCTCCTCTGGTGAGCTAAGATGGATTTCTGTATGCAGGCTGCACATACTATCTTTTTTATAATTTTTAAAATATCACCTGCTTATGCTTCATGACGTGTAACATTTTTTTAAAGTGACATGTAACATTATTGTTAGTCCTGTTTTGCCATGTAGAACAAAATAGTGTCTTGTTCGCTTCACTATTGTAACTATATTTTTGCCCTAGTCATGTGTACTTACAGAAACATTTCAGGATGAAGTGACATCAACACAAAGATCTGCGAGCAGTGCGGCATGGCCGTTACCAAATGATTATGGATTGGAATTGGAATGTGCTGATGTTCTCGAGCATCAACTAGAGGTGGCAAGACAACGTGTACATGATTGTCAACGTATAATCAACAAGTTGAGACTGGACATGCAGGTATTAGATGCAGGAGTCAAAACATGAAACAAGACACTGAGGTAACCATGAAGGAATTGGAGATTTTGCAGACTGAAATTTGTGCTATCTGAATCCGGCCAATCCTATTTTCTGAAGAGATTATAGTTCAAATGGAGTTAAGTTGATGCGCGTCCATGATGTATGAGCTGTATTTGCCCAATGTATGTAATTTGCTGTTTGTGTATCTTTATTATCACCTGTGCCGAACCATAATGCCCAGTGGGTATAATCGGATGTAATTTCTTTATTGTATAGTGTAGGATTATTCTACCTTTCTATGCCTTGATCTCTTTGTTGTAATAGTGTAGTATTTTTAGAGGTGATAGTATTGAGTAGGATAATTCTTTGAATATGCTATATCGTTCAAACGGGGGCCAATTAGCCCGACCATGGCCCTTCATGGGCCGTTGGATCCATGGGCCTTCTACGTCTCGTAGGATCCATGGGCCTTCTACGTCTTGTAGGTTCCATGGGCCTTGTACGTCTCATAGGATCCATGGGCCTTGTACGTCTCGTAGGATCCATGGGCCGCCGACTCATTTATGGGTCTTGTACGGGCCTTTAATGGGCCGTAGACGGGCCTTTAATAGAAATCGTACGTTTTATGGGCTGACCATAACGGGCCGTTAATAGGCCGTATTTGGTGATGCTATGAAAATGGCCCAATAGACTAACGGTCCACAAACGGGCCGACTGTAACGACGGGCTGAATTTGGCCCACAAGCAGAAAATGACAGTAACGGACCGTAAGTAACTGAATGCTGCAAATGAGCCCAAGAATAAATGGGCCCTCAGAAGGCCGAAAGTTAACTTGGGCTGGAAACGGGCCAACGGAATAACGGACCATTAATGGGTATAAAGTGATACATTGTTCATTACAGGACAATTTCACCACGGGCCGTTAATGGGTGTAAAGTAATACACTGTTCATTACGGGCCAGTTTCAGCACGGGTCGCTAATGGGCCAAGAGTTACAAAGGGCCTCATATGGGCCGAAAGACGTCATGGGCTATACATGGGCTAGAAGTGAAAACGGGCTGGAATCATAGTGGACGGCCCAGATGACGCTACTGGGCCTAATTCGGATAGGGCGTAACGGGCCTTGGGTTAGCGGGTTGTAAATGGGCTATATGCGAACAGACCATTAACAGGCTTTCCATGGGCCGTCCCGCCAGCTTTTGACCAAGTCAAAAGGGCCGGCCCGCCAGCTTTTGACCAAGTCAAACGGGCCGGCCCGCCAGCTTTTGACCAAGTCAAACAGACCGGCCTTTTCACAGGAATGGGCCACTGTTGGGCCATGCCGTGTGTCGACGTATCATAGGCGCCTATCTGACCCGCTGACGAGCTGACACGTATTTCGTCCGGCCAATAAGAATTTTACACATGGAAATTTCCCATTGGTCGGGGCTGTTAACGGGTTATCGGATCCAAAACCTGACCCGATAGCTTAACGGCGTTCCGTTACAGTGGATGCCACGTGTCGGCCACCCTTGACGAAAGCACTTCTGTGACACGCGATTTATCGTCATGGAAGTGGACACTTCCGTGATGATAATTTTGGTAATGTCATGGAACACTTCTACGACAGCACAGGTATGACTATCTTGATTCTGTCATAAATTTGTCATGGATGTACATGCATGACAAAAAAGCGACCTACTGTGACAAACACGTATCATCACGGAAGTGTATTTTTTTTGTAGTGAAGCCACCCCTAGGCCGCCGCCCCTCCCATTAGATGGGATCTTTAGGAGGGAGGGCAGTAGCACCCTAAGCCCTGGCGCCTCCCTCCCTCCCGTGACATCTCTTCCTCCCCGCTTGCGCTTGGCGAAGCCCTGCCGGGATTCCGCTACTTCCACCACCACGCCGTCGTGCTGCTGGGTCTCCATCAACTTCTCCTTCCCCTTGATGGATCAAGAAGGAGGAGACGTCTCCGCTCCGTACGTGTGTTGAACGCAGAGGTGCCGTCCGTTCGGCGCTAGGATCATCGGTGATTTGGATCACGACGAGTACGGCTCCATCAACCCCGTTCTCTTGAACGCTTCCGCTTAGCGATCTTCAAGGGTATGAAGATGCACTCCCTCTCTCTCGTTTCTAGATAACTCCATAGATTGATCTTGGCGATGCGTAGAAAATTTTAAATTTCTGCTACGACCCCAACAGTGGCATCATGAGCTAGGTCTATGCGTAGATTCTATGCACGAGTAGAACACAAAGTAGTTGTGGGCGATGATTTGTTTAATTTGCTTGCCGTTACTAGTCTTATCTTGATTCGACAGCATTGTGGGATGAAGCGGCCTGGATCGACCTTACACGTACACTTACGTGAGACAGGTTCCACCGACTGACATGCACTTGATGCATAAGGTGGCTGGCGGGTGTCTGTCTCTCCCACTTTAGTCGGATCGGATTCGATGAAAAGGGTCCTTATGAAGGGTAAATAGCAATTGGCATATCACCGTTATGGTTTTGCGTAGGTAAGAAACGTTCTTGCTAGAAACCCATAGCAGCCACGTAAAACATGCAACAACAATTAGAGGACGTCTCACTTGTTTTTGCAGGGTATGCTATGTGATGTGATATGGCCAAAAGGATGTGATGAATGATATATGTGATGTATGAGATTGATCATGTTCTTGTAATAGGAATCACGACTTGCATGTCGATGAGTATGACAACCGGCAGGAGCCATAGGAGTTCTCTTAATTTATTTATGATCTGCGTGTCAATGAAAACGCCATGTAGTTACTTTACTTTATTGCTAACCGTTAGCCATAGTAGTAGAAGTAATAGTTGGCGAGGCAACTTCATGAAGACACGATGATGGAGATCATGATGATGGAGATCATGGTGTCATGCCGGTGACGATGGTGTTCATGCCGCGCCTCGAAGATGGAGATCAAAGGCGCAAGATGATATCGGCCATATCATGTCACTTTATGATTTGCGTGTGATGTTTGTCATGTTTACATCTTATTTGCTTAGAACGACGGTAGCATAAATAAGATGATCCCTCGCAATAATTTCAAGAAAGTGTTCCCCCTAACTGTGCACCGTTGCTAAGGTCCGTTGTTCCGAAGCACCACGTGATGATCGGGTGTGATAGGTTCTAACGTTCACATACAACGGGTGTAAGCCAGATTTACACATGCAATACACTTAGGTTAACTTGACGAGCCTAGCATGTACAGAGATGGCCTCGGAACACGGAAGACCGAAAGGTCTAACATGAGTCATATAGTGGATACGATCAACATGAAGATGTTCACCGATGATGACTAGTCCGTCTCACGTGATGATCGGACACGGCCTAGTTGACTCGGATCATGTATCACTTAGATGACTAGAGGGATGTCTATCTAAGTGGGAGTTCATTGAATAATTTGATTAGATGAACTTAATTATCATGAACATAGTCAAAAGGTCTTTGCAAATTATGTCGTAGCTCACGCTTTGGTTCTACTATTTTAGATATGTTCTTAGAGAAAATTTAGTTGAGAGTTGACAGTAGCAATTATGCGGACTAGGTCCGTGAACTGAGGATTGTCCTCATTGCTCCACAGAAGGGTTATGTCCTTGATGCACCGCTCAGTGTGTTGAACCTTGAGCATCGTCTGTAGATGTTGGGAAACATCTGACATACACGTTTTGATGACTACGTGATAGTTCAGTACGTAATACTAACGGTTTAGAATTGTGGCACCAAAGATGTTTTTGAAATGTCACAGAACATATGAGATGTTCCAAAGACTGAAATTGGAATTTCAGGCTAGTGCCCACGTCAAGAGGTATGAGACCTCTGACAAGTTTCTTAAGCCTGCAAACTAACGAAGAAGAACTCAATCGTTGAGCATGTGCTCAGATTGTCTGAGTACTGCAATTGCTTGAATCGAGTGGGAGTTAATCTTCCAGATGAGATAGTGATGGTTCTCCATAGTCACTGCCACCAAGCTATTGGAGCTTCGTGATGAACTATAACATATCAGGGATAGACATGATTATCCTTGAGAAACTCGCGATGTTTGACACCACGAAAGTAGGAATCAAGTAGGAGCATCAATTGTTGATGGTTAAACCACTAGTTTCAAGAAGGGCAAGGGAAAGAAGGGATACTTCATGAGACGGCAAATCAGTTGCTGCTCTAGTGAAGAAATCCAAGGTTGAACCAAACCCGAGACTAAGTGCTTCTATAATGAGGGGAACGGTCACTGAAGCAGAACTACCCTAGATACTTGGTAGATGAGAAGGCTGGCAAGGTCGACAGAAGTATTTTGGATATACGTCATATTATTGTGTACTTTACTAGTACTCCTAGTAGCACCAGGGTAATAAATACCAGTTCGGTTGCTAAGCGTTGGTAACTCGAAATAAAAGGCTGTGGAGACTAGCTAAAGGTGAGATGACGATATGTGTTGGAAGTGTTTCCAAGGTTGATGTGATCAAACATCGCACGCTCCCTCTACCATCGGGATTGGTGTTAAACCGAAATAATTGTTATTTGGTGTTTGCGTTGAGCATAGACATGATTGGATTATGTTTATCGCCACACAATTATTCATTTAAGGAGAATAATGGTTACTCTGTTTATTTGAATAATACCTTTAATGGTCTTGCACCTAAAATGAATGTTTTATTGAATCTCGATCGTAGTGATACACATGTTCATGCCAAAAGATATAAGATAGTAATGATAGTACCACGTACTTGTGGCACTGCCATTTGAGTCATGTTGGTATAAAACGCATGAAGAAGCTCCATGTTGATGGATCTTTGGACTCACTTGTTTTTGAAAAGATTGAGACATGCGAACCATGTCTATTGGTAGATATGCATGAAGAAACTCCATATAGATGGATCGTTTGGACTCACTTGATTTTGAATCACTTGAGACATGCAAATCATACCACATGGGCAAGATGACTGAAAGGCCTCATTTTCATTAAAATGGAATAAGAAAGCAACTTGTTGGAAGTAATAAATTTTGATGTGTGCAGTCCAATGAGTGCTGAGGCACGCAGTGGATATCGTTATGTTCTTACTTCACAGATGATTTGAGTAGATGCTGAGTATATTTACTTGATGAAACACAAGTCTGAATTATTGAAAGGTTTAAGTAATTTCAGAGTGAAGTTGAAGATCGTCGTGACACGATGATAAAATGTCTATGATATGATCATAGAGATGAATATCTGAGTTACGACTTTGGCACACAATTAAGACATTGTGAAAATTGTTTCACAACTAATACCGCCTGGACCACCATAGTGTGATGGTGTGTCCGAACATCACAACTGCACCCTGTTGGGTATGGTGCATACCATGATGTCTCTTATCGAATTACAACTATCGTTTATGGGTTAGGCATTAGAGACAACCGCACTCACTTTAAATAGGGCACCACACAATTCTGCTGAGGAGACACCGTATGAACTATGGTTTAGAGAAACCTAAGCTGTCGTTTCTTAAAAGTTTGGGGCCGCGATGCTTATGTGAAGAAGTTTCAGGCTGATAAGCTCGAAGCCAAAGCGGATAAATGCATCTTCATAGAATACCCAAAAATAGTTGGGTATACCTCCTATTTCAGATCCAGAAGCAAAAGTGATTGTTTCTATAAACGGGTCCTTTCTCGAGGAAAAGTTTCTCTCGAAAGAATTGAGTGGGAGGATGGTGGAGACTTGATGAGGTTATTGAACCGTCACTTCTACTAGTGTGTAGTAGGGCACAGGAAGTTGTTCCTGTGGCACCTACACCAATTGAAGTGTAGCGACCCGACCCGAATGGATCAAGTCTCTGTGCTCCGGTGTCATCCCTGGATCAGTAATGCTGACACCACACAGTACTTCGAAGGAATTATAGCAAAGTGGCAATCACACACTTATTACATCGATGTCTCAAAAGAGAACTTATTACAATAAATATGGCTTAAGGCCATCTAATATCGATAACAGCGGAAGACTTGGAAGGTAATTTGGGTCCATCAACTCCAACGGCATCACTGAGTATAGAACCACGACCTAAAAGCACCTTACTCGTCGTCTGAAATGTCTGCAACATGAAAGTTGCAGCCCGAAAACGGGTCAGCACATGGAATATGCTGGCAAGGTAACACATAGAGAGTAATGGAATGAAACAGCTATACTATATGCATATTTGGCTGGTGGAAAGCTCTATGGTTACAGTTTTGAGTAAAGCCAGTTTTTCCCTACTGCAAAGGAATAAATTTATTAAACTATCATGGTGGTTGAACATCGAGAATGGTTGACAGCATTCCGATCCCAATTAAGTGATCAATTAAAACCCAACAATATTAATTAAAGGTAACATGACGAGGCTCCGGCGAGAGGGGGCTCCAGCGGCGGCGCTAGGGCGGCGGCGGCAGGGAGGCGGCGGCGCTAGGGGCGGCGGCGGCGCTAGGGGGCGCGGGGTGAGGGACGCGGGGTGGTGTAGGGTTTAGGGGGGGGGGTGTTGGTATTTATATAGGAGGGGAGGGGAGAGGAGACTTGGGGGACGGGGCAAGAAAAGAGGGGGCGGAGCCAGAGTCCTACTAGGACTCGGGCGGCGGCGGCGGTTGGCCCTGCGCTAGGCGCGCGCGCGATGGGGAGGAGGCCGGCCCGGCCGACGCTGGGCCTTGGCCCAGGCGGGGCACTGCGTAGATTTTTTTTAAATCGGTTACGCGCGCAGAAAAACAAAGAAAAGAAAATCTAAACGAACTCCAAAACTCCCAAAGTAAATTTTCCCCGACTCCTAAAAATGAGTCGAACAAAATGAACTTTTCTCGGGGCCTAGGATGCAAATTTTTGAAACGCGCATTTTCCCTAATTCAAATAAAAGGCAAATAAACTCCGACAAATCCAATGATCCTTTTTTTCAAAATTTGAGAAGAACTCAAATATGAAAATGACAAAATCTCCAACTCTCTCCGAGGGTCCTTGAGTTGCGTGAAATTTCTAGGATCGACCAAAATGCAAGAAAATATGATATGCATGATGATCTAGTGTATAACATTCCAAATTGAAAATTTGGGATGTTACAAACCTACCCCCCTTAAGATGAATCTCACCCTCGAGATTCGGGTTGGCTAGAAAATAGGTGAGGGTGGTCCTTGAGCAAATCTTCTTCTCTCTCCCAGGTGGCTTCATCCTCTGACTGGTGGTTCCACTGAACTTTGCAAAACTTGATAACCTTGCTGCAGGTAACTCTACTGGAAAACTCGAGAATCTTGACTGGTTTCTCTTCATACGTTAAGTCGTCCTTCAACTGAATTGCTTCAAGCGGCACTGTATCTCTTAACGGTACCTCCGCCATCTCGGTGTGACATTTCTTCAGCTGAGAAACATGGAATACATCATGAACTCCTGATAGTCCCTCTGGTAATTCCAACTTATAAGCGACTTCTCCCATACGTTGCAAGATCTTATATGGTCCAACGAAATGTGGTGCTAATTTTCCCTTAACTCCAAAGCGCTTAACTCCTCGAAGTGGGGATACTCGGAGATACACTCTGTCTCCGGTTTCATAAACTGTCTCCTTGCGTTTAGAATCTGCGTAGCTCTTCTCGGGGCCTAGGATGCAAATTTTTGAAACGCGCATTTTTCCCTAATTCAAATAAAAGGCAAATAAACTCTGACAAATCCAATGATCCTTTTTTTCAAAATTTGAGAAGAACTCAAATATGAAAATGACAAAATCTCCAACTTTCTCCGAGGGTCCTTGAGTTGCGTGAAATTTCTAGGATCGACCAAAATGCAAGAAAATATGATATGCATGATGATCTAGTGTATAACATTCCAAATTGAAAATTTGGGATGTTACAAACCTACCCCCCTTAAGATGAATCTCACCCTCAAGATTCGGGTTGGCTAGAAAATAGGTGAGGGTGGTCCTTGAGCAAATCTTCTTCTCTCTCCCAGGTGGCTTCATCCTCTGAGTGGTGGTTCCACTGAACTTTGCAAAACTTGATAACCTTGCTGCGGGTAACTCTGCTGGCATAATCGAGAATCTTGACTGGTTTCTCTTCATACGTTAAGTCGTCCTTCAACTGAATCGCTTCCAATGGCACTGTATCTCTTAGCGGTACCTCCGCCATCTCGGCATGACATTTCTTCAGCTGAGAAACATGGAATACGTCATGAACTCCTGACAGTCCCTCTGGTAATTCCAACTTATAAGCGACTTCTCCCATACGTTGCAAGATCTTATACGGTCCAACGAAACGCGGTGCTAATTTTCCCTTAACTCCAAAGCGCTTAACTCCTCGAAGTGGGGATACTCGGAGATACACCCTGTCTCCGGTTTCGTAAACTGTCTCCTTGCGTTTAGAATCTGCGTAGCTCTTCTGCCTGGACTGGGCTACCTTGAGCCTATCGCGAATCAACTTAACTTTCCGTTCAGACTCCTTAATCAAATCTGGTCCAAAGAACTGACGGTCTCCAACTTCGTCCCATGACAACGGTGTCCTGCACCTCCTTCCGTACAAAGCTTCGAAAGGTGCCATCTTCAGACTGGTTTGGTAACTGTTGTTATAAGAAAACTCCGCATACGGCAAGTTATCGTCCCAACTAGATCCATAATCTAGTGCACAAGCTCTCAGCATATCTTCCAAAATCTGATTGACTCTCTTGGTCTGTCCATCTGTCTGCGGGTGAAAAGCGGTGCTGAACTCTAGCCTGGTTCCCAAAGTTTCATGCAACTGATTCCAAAACTTTGAGGTAAATTGGGTTCCTCTGTCTGATACAATACTCCTTGGAACTCCATGCAAACAAATGATCCTAGTCATGTATATCTTTGCCAACTTAGCACTGGTGTAAGTGGTCTTGACTGGAATGAAATGTGCTACCTTCGTCAAACGATCAACTACTACCCATATCGAGTCATATCCTGCCTTCGTCCTGGGTAGTCCTGTGATAAAATCCATGCCTATCTTATCCCACTTCCATTCGGGTATCGGCAATGGTTGCAACAATCCGGCTGGCTTCTGATGCTCTGCCTTTACTCTATGACATACGTCACAAACTGCTACATATGCTGCAATATCCTTCTTCATTCCGGTCCACCAGAATGTTTCCTTTAAATCCAAATACATCTTGGTATTTCCTGGGTGAATCGAATATGGTGAATCATGTGCCTCTTGTAGAATCAACTTCCTGATCTCCGGGTCATTCGGCACATAAACACGGTCCTCAAACCATAGGGTATTGTGCTCATCCTCACGAAATCCCTTTGCTTTTCCTTTGCTTAGCTTCTCCTTTATAGCAGCAATTTCCTTGTCAGATTTCTGAGCCTCTCTGATTTTATCCATCAATGTTGACTGAATCTCCAATGCTGCTACATAGCCTTTCGAAACTATCTCTAAACTTAGTCCACGAAGGTTTTCTAGTAACTCCTTGGGTATTTCTCCCGTCATTAACGTATTGACATGGCTCTTACGGCTCAATGCGTCCGCTACTACATTAGCTTTACCGGGATGGTAATGCAATCTCATATCATAATCCTTGATGAGCTCCAACCATCTCCTTTGTCTGAGATTCAACTCCTTCTGCGTGAAAATGTACTTCAAACTCTTGTGATCCGTGTACACCTCGCAATGATTTCCAATGAGGAAATGTCTCCATGTCTTCAATGCATGCACTACGGCTGCTAACTCCAAATCATGTGTGGCATAATTCAACTCATGAGGCTTCAGTTGTCGTGAAGCATACGAAACAACTCTCCCTTCCTGCATAAGCACTGCTCCAAGTCCTCGACGTGAAGCGTCGCAATATACCTCATAATCCTTGGTTTGATATGGCAAAATCAACACTGGTGAGGTAACCAATCGTTTCTTCAACTCCTGGAAACTAGCCTCACACTCCTCAGTCCAATTGAACTTGGTATCCTTCTTCAACAACTCCGTCATAGGCTTCGCAATCTTCAAAAAGTTCTCAATGAATCTCCGGTAGTATCCAGCGAGTCCAAGAAAACTCCGGATCTCTCCAACTGTAGTTGGTGCTTCCCATTCGGTTACGGTCTCAACCTTTGTGGGGTCAACTGCTATCCCTTCTCCGGATATAACGTGTCCAAGGAATCCTACTTCCTTCAACCAAAACTCACATTTGCTAAATTTGGCATATAACTGATGTTACCTTAGTTTCTCCAAAACCAAGCGCAAATGTTCTTTATGCTCTTCTTCATTCTTTGAATAAACCAGGATATCATCAATGAACACTACGACGAACTTATCCAAAAACTCCATAAACACTTTGTTCATCAGGTTCAGAAAATAGGCAGGTGCGTTAGTCAATCCAAATGACATAACGGTATACTCATACAGTCCATATCTTGTGGTGAATGCTGTCTTCGGAATATCCTGTTCTCGAATCTTCAACTGGTGGTACCCTGATCGCAAATCAATCTTGGAAAACACTTTAACTCCTTGCAAACGATCAAACAGATCATTTATCATTGGCAGTGGGTACTTGTTCTTGATGGTTACTTCGTTCAATCCACGGTAATCAACAACCATCCGTAATGATCCATCCTTCTTCTCCACTAGAAGTACGGGTGATCCCCAAGGCGAAGAACTTGGGCGTATGTAACCTTTCTCCAGTAACTCCTTAACCTGATTCTTAATTTCTACCAAATCCTTTGCTGGCATCCGGTATGGTCTCTTCGATATTGGGCCTGTACCTGGCAATAACTCAGTCAAAAACTCAATGTCTCTATCGGGTGGCATGCCTGGCAACTCTTCAGGAAATACATCAGGAAAATCCTTTACCACTGGTACTTCCTCCTGCACAACTCTTGTTAGGCAGTTTACTTGTGTCCTATTTGGCACATGCTGGGATACATACTTGATCCTTCTTCCTTCTGGCGTTGTGAGCAAAATTGTCTTACTAGCACAATCGATGTTTCCTCCATACATCGACAGCCAATCCATACCGAGAATTACATCCAGACCTTGGGATTCCAGAATAATTAAATCTGTTGGGAAAACATGCCTTCCTATGCTTAATGGCACTTGAAAACATCCTTGACTGGCCATGTACTCTGCTCCTAGCGAGCTTACTAGCATAGGAGTTTTAAGAATCCTAGTGGGCAGGCTATATTTTTCCACAAATCCCCTTGATATGTATGAATGTGATGCACCAGTATCGAAAAGAACGAGTGCGGTAAATGACTTAACCAAAAACTTACCGATTACTGCATCAGGCTGATCTTCAACCTCCTCCACGTTAACGTGGTTCACCTGTCCCCTATTGAAAGGGTTTGGCTTCTTCCCTGAGCTTCCATTGCCATTTCCATTCTGGCCTTCAGGACATTCATTGGCATAATGTCCGGTCTTGGAACACTTGAAACAGGTGACTTGACTCAGATCTCTCTTGGCTGGGGTTGATGGGGTGGTACGGTTCTGGCCGTTGCTCCCTCCATTCCCATTACCATTCTTGTGGCCATTGTGGTTGTGCGAACTAACTCCTCCATGGGTATGCTGAAACTGAATCCTGATTTAGGGGTAAAACGGGGCTTCCTGTCCATACTTCCTCTTGCGGTTCTCAATCTGCTGTTGCTTCCCTTCAATCATGATGGCACGATCTACCAACTCCTGGTAATTGTTGAAACTTGCTACCATCAACTGCATGCTTAACTCATCATTCAATCCTTCTAGAAACTTTTCCTGCTTAGCTGCATCCGTAGCAACGTCATCTGGGGCATAACGTGCTAACTTGCTGAAGTCGTCAACGTACTGGCCAACTGTCCTTCCTCCTTGGCGTAAGTTGCGAAACTCGCGCTTCTTCATGGCCATAGCTCCTGCTGAAACATGTGCAGTGCGGAAAGCTTGCTGAAACTGATCCCATGTGACAGTGTCAACTGGGAAGGTGGCTGTGAAATTCTCCCACCATGCTGCCGCGGGTCCTTCTAACTGATGTGCGGCAAACTTCACTTTCTCGCTATCTGTGCATCCTGCAGTAGTCAACTCCCTTCCTATCTTGCGGAGCCAATCGTCTGCTACTATCGGCTCGGTGCTACTAGAAAACACCGGCGGATTTAGCCTAAGGAAACGGGCTAAGTGGTCGACAGGTGGCGGCGGTGGTGGTGGGTTGTTGTTGTTGTTGTTGTTGTTCTGCTGGTTCTGGACTAACATCTGCATCAATTGATTCTGTTGCTGGATCAATTGAGTGAGCTCCGGTGGAAATCCATTGTAACGTCTCGGAGGCATCTGAGGGTTTAGAAAAGATGAGATATAAGAATAGAGTGAGGTCTAAAGAGAAAACACTACCCCAATGCACATGAGCAAATGCACACACAATCACTTCATTCAATTCAAACAAGGGCTTACAATCGATCTAGCTATCACAAAAGTGCTCGAACTATAGTGTATACATGGGGAAAAATACTACTAATATTTGGTGGTCTTCTAGAAATTTGAACCGGTGGAAGACTCCATGATGTCCGCTCCAGCTTCGTCTTCAAAGTCGGGTTCACTTGGATCCGAATCGGTGTCGTCGAGAATGATATAGTTGTCCGGACATGCGACGTACATGTCTTCCTTCCTGGATGCTAACTCCCTCTTGAGTTCTTCAATATCTTGCTTAAGATCGCCATTGTGTCTTACTAGAGCTACGATCTCGTCCATGTAGTCCTTGCGTGTAGCCTTCTGTTCTCCTTCTAGCTCGATGATCCTAGCCTTCGCATTCTTCAACTCTATCATATCATTGCACATCTGGTTCTCGTGGCGTCGAATGTGCTGGTTTAACTCCTGGATAAAAGCTACAATGGATCTATCCTTCTTGGTGATGACTAACTCCCATCGTTCATCTCGGCGTCCGCAAATCTAGTAGATAGTGTCCTTGAGGTCTTCTTGATAAACTTCTCCAATGCGTCCTATGGTGATATGGGCTGCCATGCTCCTTCCTAGACTCCAAGTTGGTGCATTGAAAACACTATCTATGGGCTTCGTGATTGGCGCGAATGTCCTTCCCGGAACGTGAGCTTGAATCTTCCAGCGCTCCTCTTCAGGTAGAGTGGCGTTGAAGGTTCCCGTGAAACTTGGTAATCCAATGTTTAGGTACTTGGTGACTTCCTTCAAGTGAAATCCAAAAGGTGTGCCTTTATCCGGTTGAGCGTACTTGATCTTCGCGTCCTTCATCCTAAAGAGTAGAAAAGATGAGGAGTTAGAAAATGAGGAGAGAATGGTGATCTATGGCTTTAACTTAGTGGTCGTGTCCTACAGTCAGCGTGTGCTCTGATACCATCTCTGTAGCGACCCGACCCGAATGGATCAAGTCTCTGTGCTCCGGTGTCATCCCTGGATCAGTAATGCTGACACCACACAGTACTTCGAAGGATTTATAGCAGAGTGGCAATCACACACTTATTACATCGATGTCTCAAAAGAGAACTTATTACAATAAATATGGCTTAAGGCCATCTAATATCGATAACAGCGGAAGACTTGGAAGGTAATTTGGGTCCATCAACTCCAACGGCATCACTGAGTATAGAACCACGACCTAAAAGAACCTTACTCGTCGTCTGAAATGTCTGCAACATGAAAGTTGCAGCCCGAAAACGGGTCAGCACATGGAATATGCTGGCAAGGTAACACATAGAGAGTAATGGAATGAAACAGCTATACTATATGCATATTTGGCTGGTGGAAAGCTCTATGGTTACAGTTTTGCGTAAAGCCAGTTTTTCCCTACTGCAAAGGAATAAATTTATTAAACTATCATGGTGGTTGAACATCGAGAATGGTTGATAGCATTCCGATCCCAATTAAGTGATCAATTAAAACCCAACAATATTAATTAAAGGTAACATGATGAGATTCACACGATATTCAAGTACTAGATACTCAAGATGTCCATAACCGGGGACACGGCTAATCATGATTAGTTTATTACACTCTGCAGAGGTTTGCGCACTTTTCCCCACAAGACTCGATCGCCTCCGTTGGGCTTCTCGCACTGCACGGTGTTTGAGAAACGGATGACCGAGACACGGTCTTTCAGAAGCGCTAGCACCTGACGATGGATAGACCGGTACACCTACTTTCCCCTACATCTGCTAGTCTACCCTGTCAGAGTTCGCACGACTTAGTCAACTATGCCAGAGCCCATAATGGCTTGTGGCTGCACACGTAAGTATTTAGCATGAAAGATCTTATGATCCCTTTGAGCCTGGGTGGCGGTCCGAAAGAAAACAGGCAAGTCCTGATAGAAACCAGGTGCCTCAATCCACCCAGATGTGTGTTTAAGTTGCCACCTTAGATAAACCATTAAAATTATCAATCTCACATCTGTCATGGATATCACTCACCCAATCCACGTCTACTAGCATAGCATGGCATAATAAGCAAACGTAGAAGTAACTCCCAAAGGTTTCATAATAAACAGGTAATAGGTACTACCTCATCTACTTCCCATCCCACAATTTAATTAGATCCTAATCATGCAATGTGTGAGGATTGACCTAATGCAATAAAGTTGGGTTGTAGAAAAGGTATGATCAAAGTGTTACTTGCCTTGCTGATGATCCGCGAGTCCTAGAGATTCGAAGTAACAGGCGGCGCAATCCGGGTAATCTATCGCAGACAAACAACAAGCATACAATAAGTACTCATCTAATGCACAGGTAAAACTCGAACAAGAGACCGAACCAGAAAGTTCAACTTAAGAACTCCGGTTGCAAAGAAAGAAAGAACCGAACAAAGCAACGGAAAACAAATGGGGGAAGAAAACAACTCGGTTCTAGCAAGTTGAAACTAGGTCAAATTTTACCGTAGCAAAAACTTGTTTAGGTTGATTAGTCGGAACGACGGTTTCGAAACGAAACTCCAGGCGCTTGAATCACCTGATTCTGATAAACGAGCGAGAAGATAAACTAGAAAGAAGATCGGATCTGAGATCCCGATCGCGGAATAAATCCGACGAAAAGAAAAAGAAGAACGGTTAAACGAACGGATGTTCGTTAGCCAAGAATAACCGGTGATCACGTTCGTTAGGACGAACGGTCCGGCGAACGGTCTCTAGGCAACTAAATCGGAAAAGAAAACGAAACCGATCTAGGGTTTCGAAAGAAAATCGAAACAAACGAAAGAAAAGAAAACCAGAACGGTTTATAAGAAAAACCGAACCGAGGAAAAGAAAAGGTGGCGCGGCGCGGGTACCTCGGCGAGGCTCCGGCGGCGGCGCTAGGGCGGCGGCGGCGGCAGGGGAGGCGGCGGCGGCAGGGAGGCGGCGACGCTAGGGGCGGCGGCGGCGCGGGGTGGTGTGGGGTTTAGGGGGGGGGTGTTGGTATTTATATAGGTGGGGAGGGGAGAGGAGACTTGGGGGAGGGGGCAAGAAAAGAGGGGGCGGAGCCGGAGTCCTACTAGGACTCGGGCGGCGGCGGCGGTTGGCCCTGCGCTAGGCGCGCGCGCGATGGGGAGGAGGCCGGCCCGGCCGGCGCTGGGCCTTGGCCCAGGCGGGGCACTGCGCGGATTTTTTTTTAAATCGGTTACGCGCGCAGAAAAACAAAGAAAAGAAAATCTAAACGAACTCCAAAACTCCCAAAGTAAATTTTCCCCGACTCCTAAAAATGAGTCGAACAAAATGAACTTTTCTCGGGGCCTAGGATGCAAATTTTTGAAACACGCATTTTTCCCTAATTCAAATAAAAGGCAAATAAACTCCGACAAATCCAATGATCCTTTTTTTCAAAATTTGAGAAGAACTCAAATATGAAAATGACGAAATCTCCAACTCTCTCCGAGGGTCCTTGAGTTGCGTGAAATTTCTAGGATCGACCAAAATGCAAGAAAATATGATATGCATGATGATCTAGTGTATAACATTCCAAATTGAAAATTTGGGATGTTACATGAAGTGGAAGCTTATGATAGTGATAATGAAACTTCGGATCAAGTCACTACCAAACCTCATAGGTCGACAAGGATGCATACTACTTCAGAGTGGTACGTAATCATGTCTTGGAAGTCATATTGCTAGACAACAATGAACCTACGAGCTATGGAGAAGTGATGGTGGGCCCAGATTCCGAAGAATGGCTCGAGGCCATAAAGTCCGAGAGAGGATCCATGTATAAAAGAAAGTATAGACTTTGAAAGAACCACTTGATGGTCGTAAGGCTGTTGGTTGCAGATGGATTTCAAAAGGAAGACAGACAATGATGGTAAGTGTCACCATTAAGAAAGCTCGACTTGTCGTTAAGATGTTTTCTGACAAGTTCAAGGAGTTGACTATGATGAGACTTTCTCACTTGTAGCGATGCTAAGAGTCTGTTGGAATTATGTTAGAAGTTACTGCATTATTTATGAAATCTTGCAAATAGGATGTCAAAACATTGTTTCCTCGACGTTTTTCTTGAGGAAAGGTTGTATGTGATACAACCAGAAGGTTTTGTCAATCCTGAAAAATGCTAACAAGTATGCAAAGCTCCAGCAATCCTTCTAAGGACTGGAGTAAGCATCTCGGAATTGGAATGTACGCTTTGATGAGATGATCAAAGATTTTGGGTTTATACAAAGTTTATGAGAAACTTGTATTTCCAAAGAAGTGAGTGGGAGCACTATAGAATTTTTGATGAGTACATGTTGTTAACATATTGTTGATCAGAAATGATGTAGAATTTCTGGAAAGCATGCAGGGTTATTTGAAAAGTGTTTTTCAATGGAAAATCTGGATTAAGCTACTTGAACATTGAGCATCAAGATCTATAAGGATAGATCAAAAGCGCTTAATAGTACTTTTGAATGAATACATACCGTGACAAGGTTTTGAAGGAGTTCAAAATAGATCAATAAAGAAGGAGTTCTTAGCTGTGTTACAAGGTGTGAATATTGAGTAAGACTCAAGACCTGATCACGGCAGAAGAGAGAGAAAGGACGAAGTTCGTCCCCTATGCTTTAGACGTAGGCTCTACAGTATGCTATGCTGTGTACCGCACCTGAAGTGTGCCTTGCCATGAGTTAGTCAAGGGGTACAAGAGTGATCCATGAATGGATCACATGACAGCGGTCAAACTTATCCTTACTAACTAGTGGACTAAGGAATTTTCTCGATTATGGAGGTGGTAAAAGAGTACATCGTAAAGGGTTACATCGATGCAAACTTTGACACTAATCCGGATGACTCTGAGTAGTAAACCGGATTCGTATAGTAGAACAGTTATTTGGAATAGCTCCAAGTAGCGCGTGGTAGCTACATCTACAAGATGACATAGAGATTTGTAAAGCACACACGGATCTGAAAGGTTCAGACTCATTGACTAATAAACCTCTCTCACAAGCAAGATATGAACAAACCCCATGGGTGTTGGATTCATTGCAATCACATAGTGATGTGAACTAGATTATTGACTCTAGTGCAAGTGGGAGACTGTTGGAAATATGCCCTAGAGGCAATAATAAAATGGTTATTATTGTATTTCCTTGTTCATGATAATTATCTATTGTTCATGCTATAATTGTATTAACCGGAAACCGTAATACATGTGTGAATACATAGACCACAACATGTCCCTAGTAAGCCTCTAGTTGACTAGCTCGTTGATCAATAGATGGACATGGTTTCCTGACCATGGACATTGGATGTCATTGATAACGGGATCACATCATTAGGAGAATGACGTGATGGACAAGACCCAATCTTAAGCATAGCACAAGATCGTGTAGTTCGTTTGCTAAAGCTTTTCTAATGTCAAGTATCATTTCCTTAGACCATGAGATTGTGCAACTCCCGGATACCGTAGGGATGCTTTGGGTGCACCAAACGTCACAACGTAACTGGGTGGCTATAAAGGTGCACTACGGGTATCTCCGAAAATGTCTGTTGGGTTGGCACGAATCGAGACTGGGATTTGTCACTCCGTGTAAACGGAGAGGTATCTCTGGGCCCACTCGGTAGGACATTATCATAATGTGCACAATGTGACCAAGGAGTTGATCACGGGATGATGTGTTACGGAACGAGTAAAGAGACTTGCCGGTAACGAGACTGAACAAGGTATTGGGATACCGATGATCGAATCTCGGGCAAGTACTATACCGGTAGACAAAGGGAATTGTATATGGGATTGATTGAATCCTCGACATCGTGGTTCATCCGATGAGATCATCGTGGAGCATGTGGGAGCCAACATGGGTATCAAGATCCCGCTGTTGGTTATTGGCCGGAGAGTTGTCTCTGTCATGTCTACGTGTCTCCCGAACCCGTAGGGTCTACACACTTAAGGTTCGGTGACGCTAGGGTTGTAGAGATATTAGTATGCAGTTAACCGAAAGTTGTTCGGAGTCCCGGATGAGATCCCGGACATCACGAGGAGTTCCGGAATGGTCCGAAGGTATATATATATATATATATATATATATATATATATATATATATATATATAGGAAGTCCAGTTTCGGCTACCGGGAGAGTTTCGGGGTCACCGGTATTGTACCGGGACCACCAGAAGGGTCCCGGGGGTCCATCGGGTGGGGACACCTATCCCGGAGGACCCCATGGGCTGAAGTGACGTGGGAACCAGCCCCTGGTGGGCTGATGCGCCCCCCTTGGGCCTCCCTTGCGCCTAGGGTTGGAAACCCTAAAGGGGTGGGGGCGCCTCCACCTGGCTTGGGGGCCAAGCCACCCCTAGGCCGCCGCCCCTCCCATTAGATGGGATCTCTAGGGGCCGGCGCCCACCCCCAGGGCCCCTATATATAGTGGAGGGGAGGGAGGGCAGCAGCACCCTAAGCCCTGGCGCCTCCCTCCCTCCCGTGACATCTCTTCCTCCCCGCTTGCGCTTGGTGAAGCCCTGTCGGGATCCCGCTACTTCCACCACCACGCTGTCGTGCTGCTGGATCTCCATCAACTTCTCCTTCCTCTTGCTGGATTAAGAAGGAGGAGACGTCTCCGCTCCGTATGTGTGTTGAACACGGAGGTGCCGTCCGTTCGGCGCTAGGATCATCGGTGATTTGGATCACGACAAGTACGGCTCCATCAACCCCGTTCTCTTGAACGCTTCCGCTTAGCGATCTTCAAGGGTATGAAGATGCACTCCCTCTCTCTCGTTGCTAGATAACTCCATAGATTGATCTTGGTGATGCGTAGAAAATTTTAAATTTCTGCTACGATCCCCAACACCACTGTCCACCTATCCAACTCAACCACAGGTTGATTCGCAATGAAGCTGCTTTCTTGAGAAGACATTCTCGCCACGTCATTGTCCTTCCTCTTCGTCAAAGGACACCAACCATTGCTATCCCGCAAAAAAAAAGAGAATACCGTTGCTGCAAAAAAGGCACCATTTAAAAATGTAATTAGCAGGGCAAGAAGGGAACAATCCTTCAATAGAAATTTTGTTGCGAATAGTCCAGAGGGCCCGAGTCAGGGGCGATGTGTAACGCCCGGATAATCATGCTACAGGAATCCCACGTTAACGATGCCATGTCACCTCTGTCACTGTAGTTAATCTCGGGTTGGTTCGAAACCGTTTCAAATATTCAAATTTGAATAATGTCAACAATAAAAGTTTTTCAAAATTTAAAACAAAACAAGTCCTCGGGGTCAACACGAACAAGTAAAACTAATATATCCTCTCAAAACTAACATGTCTACAATGTTTTTAGTAACCTCACATAAATAAGAAACCATACTAGCCAATGTATCATAACAAAAAAAAACTCTGATTACAAAAATAGGTACCTCTTTATTTTGTTAGCTTACTTGACGTTGTGATTGGGGTGTGACTTGAGGCACTAATCTAGATTATGTAATCCATGCGATTATCCATCTAGACCGTCAGGTAATTTTAAGAAAAAACCACATGTCAAACAAACCCTAAAATTTAAGATGTTAAATCTCACTCCTTTGGATTAATAAGATGAATAAATCATTTTTTTTCTGTCACTTACAAACTGGATCTGCAGACCAGATGGAAAGGATTAGAGATCGGGGGCGGTCGGCGGTCTAAGTTACAAGCATATTTGACGAGATTTCATCAAGCAGCGATCACTGTGGTCTCATTTCATCCTAAACTTCACCAGGGCTGTACAGGGACTCAAAATAGCCTGCCCGCATATGCGATTGTGTGACCGATTAGGCAGTTTGTTTCACCCCCGGTGTACAAAGCTAGAATGTAAACTGAAAGCCATGTGCTCTTGCATGCGAGACAAGGCAAGTGGAGGCCGTTTCAATCCTTCCTTGTTTGGTTTGGAAGGCTGTTCATCACGACTACTTGTACAAAACAAAGGTCAAAAATAATTCTTGTTTCGAGGCTGCATTTAGCTTACACTAGCTAAGGTTTAGTCTGGAAGAATCCACATCTAGGACCATCCAATAGCTGCATGCATGATGATATATTTAGGGTAAACATGGTAATGCAAGTTTCAAAATTAAGACAAAAATTTGATGATGCAAATATTTTCTCTTGGCGATGCATTTTCTTGCTGATCTAAACACGCATGCATGCCTTGTCCGGTAGCGTCACGCTGGGCTGCTCAAGCTCTATAAAACCCGCCACTCGCATGCATTCCTCCACTTCAACCACAACCTCACACACACACAATCCAACAACAAAACAATGGCTTCCATGGTCTCCATCCTCTTGAGCTGCTCACTCCTAGTTCTCCTCCTTGTCCAGTCTACACACTCCTCCGTCACCCCGAAGGCCAAGAACGCCATTGCCGAGGAGCACAAGCAGCCTCATCCTTCCAGCTCGAGCACCTAGATCGTCCTCACCAACCACCTCGCCAAGCCGTCCAAGTTCGACACCCTCGAGCGCTGGTACGCGTCCATTCTGGGCAAGAACTCCAACCGCATCCGCTACACCTACGGCACCGTCACGCACGGTTTTGCGGCTCGTCTCACGGACGGCGAGGCCCAGCGCATGGTGACCGTCCCCGGCGTGTCCCGCGTGTACAAGGACAGGCTGTACCACACCCAGACCACGAGGTCGCCGTGGTTCATGGGCCTCCACGACGACTTCGGCGCGTGGCCGGACGCCGAGTTCGGCGACGGCCTCATCATCGGCTTCGTCGACAGCGGCATCTGGCCGGAGCGCGCCATCTTCAGCGACGCCGGGCTCAGCCCCGTCAGGTCCACCTGGAGGGGCCAGTGCGTGGACGCCCCAGGATTCAACGCCAGCCTGTGCAACAACAAGCTCGTCGGCGCCAAGTCCATCATAACAGTCGACGAGCTAGATGCCGGTGGCCTCGCCGATTCGAGTCCGAGGGACATCGATGGGCACGGAACGCATGTGTCGTCAACGGCTGCAGGCTCCGAGGTCCCCTCGGCCGATCTCTTCAAGTTCGCGGGCGGGAGAGCGAGCGGCGTGGCGCGCATGGCGAGGATCGCCATGTACAAGGCATGCATCCGGGGCGGATGCTCCTTGTCGGCCATTACCGCGGCGATCGATGCCGCGGTGAGCGACGGCGTGGATCTCATCTCCTTGTCCCTCGGAGGCCCCGTAGAAGCCTTCTACGACGACCTCGTCGCCGTCGCCACGTTCGGCGCTGAGCGCAGAGGCGTCTTCGTCGTCATGGCGGGCGGCAACGACGGCCCGAAAGCGTCAAGCATAACCAACGTGGCCCCGTGGATGACGACCGTCGGCGCCGCCACCACGGACCGGGTGTTCCCGGCGACACTCCGGCTCGGGAACGGGGTGGTGCTCACCGGGCAGTCCCTGTACAACATCCCGTTCTCCCAGGGAGCGGGCACGATCCCGCTAGTGAGCAGCGACTGCGGCGAGTACGGCGACCTGACGCCCGACAGGGTCATGGGTAAGGTCGTGGTGTGCTCCCAGGGTGTAGGAGCTTGGGCCGGCTTTGACGTGGAGAGAGCCGGCGGAGCCGGGATGATTTCCGCCGATAGTAGGATACGGTTCGGGGACGCGGTGAGGGCCCAACCCTTAAACCTTCCCGGTCTCCTTCTCAGCTCCACCGGCGGCAAGAAGCTGGCCGATTACATGTCGTCCGTGGCGTACCCGGTGGCGTCCTTCAACTTCACCTGCAACACGGTCACCGGCGAGAACCGGGCGCCGATGGTGGCGGCCTTCTCCTCGCGGGGCCCCAACCCGATTGTCCCCGAGATCCTCAAGCCGGACGTCATCGCGCCAGGAGTGAACATCCTCGCCGCCTGGTCTGGTGCCGCCTCGCCATCAGGCTCCAACATGGACCCGCGGAGAGTGGAGTACAACATCATCTCGGGGACGTCGATGGCGTGTCCGCACGTCGCCGGCGTCGCGGCCCTGCTCAAGAAGCGGCACGGCGACTGGACGCCGGCCATGATCCGTTCGGCGCTGGTGACGGCCGCCGGCCCGCTCGACAAGAACGGAAGGGACATCTTGGACAGCGGCAGTGCCGTCGGCGCCGCCCTCACGGGCGCGACGCCGCTGGCGGCCGGGGCCGGGCTCGTGCTCCCGCAGCTCGCCATGGACCCAGGCCTGGTGTACGACGCCGGCACGCAGGACTACATCGACTTCCTCTGCACACTCAACTACACGGTGAAGGCGTGGAGCAGATGCGGCAGTTCGTGCCGGAGCTGAGCAAGTGCGACAGGACGATCCCCGGCGGCGTGGCCAACCTCAACTACCCGTCGTTCGTGGTGGTGTTCGACGGCCGCACCCGCGTCCGCACGCTGACGTGGACGGTGACCATGGTGTCGGCGCGCCCCGAGAGCTACAACGTGACGGTCGCGGTGCCCGACGGGGTGAAGGTGACCGTGACGCCGGCGACGCTGGAGTTCAGGTGGCCGAAGGAGAAGAGGAGCTACAGCGTGCAGTTCAGCAGCGAGGCGGGGGCGAAGGCGAGGACGGCCGGCACGTGGGAGTTCGGCCACATCGCCTGGGAGAACAGGAAGCACCGGGTCAGGAGCCCCGTCGCCTTCAAATGGGACAACTGATGCCATGCATGTAGGCCTGAACTCTGAGAGAGTAATGTTGTGATACTTGAGAGTTGATCTGTAATGAAGAAGAAGAAGAATCAGCATTTCATTGTGGTGAACTTGTGATGAGGAGAAATGAATAATCATCATGTTAATTTTTCTCCTGTCCAATTGCATCTAATTTCGTATGGATCGTCGTCCAACTTCATGCAATGGAATTATACGTACTATACATAGTTTTAATCCGTAGACCCGCATTTGCATTTTGCATGCCTCTCTCGGTGGCTGACCATGCGTATTTCCTTGGTGATGCATTCATGTTTAGCTAGGTTAGAATACTTGAGATGCACTTCTATCATGGATGGTACTGTACGTCATACGTCTAAACAGACTGGTGTTGCTTCCGCGCATCATCTGCCGTCGTATTGTATCGGGACAAATGCTACTTGGAGAGAAGCAGATTTGAAAATAGCTAACAGCGTCATGTTAAAAAGTATCAACACCTATAATGTCTAACAAATATAATACAAAAATATATTTAATGAATGGTACTGTATGTCATATGTCTAAACAAAACATTTGGATCAGTCGACTGATTGGGTTCATGAACATGAGAACATGTCCTTCGGCCTTCTTCTCTCTCACAAGCCTTTCCTCCTTGAGTGCATGCCTCCGCTCCTCCGTCTTCAACTTCCTCTCTCCGGCCGCCAACTTAGGCCTTCATTTCTCGTCCTCCAAAGACTTGAGCTCATTCCACCTTTCCGTCTTCTCTTCTTTGCGTTCGATCACCAATGATTTCTTGGTCAGTCATAGACACAAGCTCTTCCTTGTAGTTGCCGCCGAAGGCTCCTTTCCTTTTCCTCTCTCTTGCAATCTTGTTAGCATCGGGCCTCTTATTGGGATTTTCACCCTCCTCATCACTGGCTTCAACGATATGCTAATCCTTGACCTCTGCGGAGTGGCCTTGAAGTTTCTCCTAATCCACTTCTCATTGTTGGCAAGTTCTTTGTAGCAATGGTGCAACATGAAGCGCTTGCCACCATTCTTCTTGTTGTGTTGCTTGTATAGCTCTTGGACGAGAGGCACATAAAGATTTTCACCACCACTAGTAGAAAAGGGGGCAAAGGTCAAGGCACGAACCGGGACTAATGTGAGCATTGATCCCGGTTCGTGCGGCTAAGGCATTAGTCCCGGTTCACCTGAGCCCTTTAGTCCCGGTTTGAGGCACGAACTGAGACTAAAGGGTGCGATGCCCTTTAGTCCCGGTTTGTGTCTCAAACCGGGACTAAAGGTCCCATTTTCAAACTCTACCCCCCTGGATCACCTTTTTTGTTTTGAAAAAATCAAAAGAAAATGATAAAAACTTCAAAAAATAAAATCCTTCGAGAGGTAGTTATATTACTACATCTACTAGTTAGGAAAATTTAAAAACTTAAATTTGGACATGTTTTGCAAAAAATGTAGGGAAAATGTAAAACGGCTATAACTTTTGCATACGATCTCGGAAAAAAACGTATAATATATCAAAATGTTCAGAACGAAAATCCGCTTCCAATTTTGACGGCCTATGGCCGGTTTGCAAATTTTGGAATCCTCAAATTCTAAAAGGAAAAAAAGTTATGCTCAAATTTCAGTTTTTTTTGAATTTTTGTTAAATCTGGTCAAACTATGGTCAAACTACTTATTTAAGAAGTATTAGTGTTACTAAATAATTATTCAAGAATATTAGTGTTACTAAATAATTATTTCAGTTTTTTTGAATTTTGGTCAAATATGATCAAACTGTGGTCAAACAATGGTCAAACTACTTATTCAAGAAATATTAGTGTTACTAAATAATTATTTCAGTTTTTTTGAATTTTGGTCAAATATGGTCAAACTGTGGTCAAACAATGGTCAAACTACTTATTCAAGAAATATTAGTGTTACTAAATAATTATTTCAGTTTTTTTGAATTTTGGTCAAATCAGGTCAAACTATGGTCAAAGTGTGGTCAAACTAGGGTCAAACTGTGGTCAAACTACTTATTCAAGAAATATTAGTGTTACTAAATAATTATTGTTTTTTTAGAACAATAGTTTCAAACTCAAACAGTGAAATGTGTGACTTCATGCTCAAGCTAAATTCCTGAGGGTTAATAGGATTGCCATCTTACTATTGTGAGGAAAACAACAAGTGCAGACTTGGAAACGAGAGAGAATAGAGCCCAGAAGTTAAGCATGCTCAGGATGGAGTAGTGAGAGGATGGGTGACCGTTCGGGAAGTTAGATGATTTGGAATGATAGGGGTGATTAGAGATTAAATGTTAAATTGAGCAGTGATGAGGGGTGATTAGAGATTAGAGGTTAAAATAATTTAAAAATTTGAAAATAAAAAAAATTAAAAAATCATAAAATTTCTTTTAGTACCGGTTGGTGTTACCAACCGGGACTAAAGGTGGACCTCCAGGCAGTGGCCACGTGGAGGGCCTTTAGTCCCGGTTCGTATAAGAACCGGGACTAAATGGGGAGGCTTTAGTAACGACCCTTTAGTCCTGGTTCCAGAACCGGGACTAAAGGCCCTTATGAACCGGGACTAAAGGCCCTTTATCTACTAGTGCACACTCGATGGCGAATGGTTGACTCGATCAATACAACCGAACCATTGGTTGCATTGCTTTTGGATGGTGCCCCGGCAGTGCCCAAAAGAGCCTTCAGTGCGGCTTGATGTGACATCCACGATGGTGCTATGGTACTCTTCCGTCCTACCCCAATACTTCTCTTTTGATTGACCTGTGTCAACCGATGCATCAAGCGTCATGTTCGTCCAAGCTTGACAAAAAGCAATCTTCTTCTTGGCAATAGTTGTGTATTCTCGGTCTCTTCATGCTTGATTGTGTCTTCATGGGATTATCGACCTCATCCTCCTCCACTTCAGGATCATCCTCCTCCCCACCCTCTATTGTTGAGAAAACATCGGATATTCATATTGAGGGGCGTAGGGGTGGCTAGCGACGGGGTACGAGCAGCCGGACAAGTCGAGGCGCTGGAGTTGCCTTCTTCTTCGCCCCCGCCTCGGCAAGCATCTTAATGGCCGATGTCGGCTTCTTCGCCCGCTTACTGCCAGCCAAATCAAGAGAAGGGTGACTTGCCGTTGCTGGGGCCGGCCTTGCCACCGCTCTTGCTGCCGGCCTTGGTTGACTGTGGGGAGTCCTGAAGCAAGTTTTTGGTCCCCAGCCTCTTCCTTCTTGCGGGCAGCGGCACGTGGGTCGACTCTGGCGGCGTCACGCCGATGGCGGTAGCCGGCGAGGTGGCGAAAGTCTTGCAGTTCATTTCGGCCAAAATCAGGGGCATCGATGGCAAGAATGGGTGGCGACGACATGAAGTGGTGGCCGTTCGGGGGCCGATATATTTACTATGGGAGGCACCGGTCGAGTATATTTGAGAGAGTCGGGATGCCTTTTGCAGCCAACTCATATTTATTTATGCTCTAATAGTTTGAGAGATCGCTGGGTATGACAACTTCTTGAAATGAAGAGTTAAAGGTTGGGTGTGGCTAGATCTCAGTCGACTGAGATGTAACAAGTCTCAGTCAAGTGATAAAACATATAAAAAGAAAAAAATTAGAATGGAAATTTTGCACGAATCTTCACGTAAGATCCCATGATTATTGCAGCGCTGAGACTTGGTAAGTCTCAGTCGACTGAGATTTAGCAATCCCATTAAAGCTTTTAGGAGACCGGTTAGAGATGCTCTAAGCAGGTAGCTATGTTAGCCTATGACTTTTTTTGAAAAGGAGGATATCCCTCGGCCTCTGCATCAGGACGATGCCTGCAGCCATATATTATTAATAGTGTGATCCAGCAACCGAACATCATCGACCCAAAAAGCGAAAAAAAACCTGAGGCCGTATACCTCGTGCCAGTAACTCTCCCACATAGCCACTAACCCTATGATACAAGACATAACATAAACGAAAAACACACAACTCCTAGGCTACACCTTCAAGAAGGAATCGTCGCACGTGTGCTGATGATGGTGAGTTCACCACAAGATTGAACTTCGGATTTTCATCCCCAAAGCAAAGCTCCAGTCCACCACCTTCAACAAAGGACACGACGCAAGCGCGCGGCGACATAGTCCGATCAGACATCTTGTGTTTCCACCGGAGTGCATAAGCTTGTCATTGAAGCCATCTGTACCATCCGCCCTTATCCAGCTACTGACGCCTCGATAGCTGGATACCTTTGGAGGAGACAACGGAAGACAAAGACGTCCCATACCGCCTGCCTCCCGTTACTGTCACACCACCTTCGATCCAACAACAACATGCTAAACTTGACACCTCTGCCAAAACCACCGTGCATCACCTGCCGACAACATGCATGACTTGACGTCTCCATATAAGAAGTCATGCGTAGCATCCGCCGGTAGCACATCCACCAGTGAACTCACCTGCCGACGATAGGCACCGCCCGACAACTCCGAAAGAGGTACATGTGTTACCTGCCGAGCCGCATCGAACCTGATCTGTTGATGTAAGGGACGTCCCATACCGCCACCAGCCTCAGAAGGCCGTCACCATCTCGAGATCCGGACTCCGAGTCGCCCAAATGACCCCGAAGTCTACCGCCATTAAAGAAGAGGGGCCGCCGCCCCAATTCCGGGCGCTATAGGGAGCACCCACCGTCGCGCCAGCCGCTGTCGTCGCCCATACAACATCAATCACCGCTGAGATCCCGCATCAAGCGTCGTCGACGCCGAAGAAAGCTCCGAGCGCCATGTGATGGAAATATGCCCTAGAGGCAATAATAAAGTTGTTATTTATATTTCCTTATATCATGATAAATGTTTATTATTCATGCTTAGTACATGTGTGAATACATAGACAAACAGAGTGTCACTAGTATGCCTCTACTTGACTAGCTCGTTGATCAAAGATGGTTAAGTTTCCTAGCCATGGACAAAGAGTTGTCATTTTATAAACGAGATCACATCATTAAAGAATGATGTAATTGACTTGACCCATCTGTTAGCTTAGCATGATGATCATTTAGTTTACTGCTATTGCTTTCTCCATAACTTATACATGTTCCTATGACTATGAGATCATGCAACTCCCGAATATCGGAGGAACACTTAGTGTGCTATCAAACATCACAACGTAACTGGGTGACTATAAAGATGCTCTACAGGTGTCTCCGATGGTGTTTGTTGAGTTGGCATAGATCAAGATTAGGATTTATCACTCCGTGTATAGGAGAGGTATCTCTGGGCCCTCTCGGTAATGCACATCACTATAAGCCTTGCAAGCAATGTAACTAATGAGTTAGTTACGATATGTAGAATTACGTAACGAGTAAAGAGACTTGTCGGTAACGAGATTGAACTAGGTATTGAGATACCGACGATCAAATCTCGGGCAAGTAACATACCGATGACAAAGGGAACAATGTATGTTGTTATGCGGTTTGACCGATAAAGATCTTCCTAAAATATGTAGGAACCAATATGAGCATCCAGGTTCCGCTATTGGTTATTGACCGGAGACGTGTCTCGGTCATGTCTACATAGTTCTGGAACCCGTCGGTCCGCACGCTTAACGTTCGGTGACGATTGGTATTATGAGTTTATGTGTTTTGATGTACCAAAGGTTGTTCGGAGTCCCGGATATGATCACGGACATGACGAGGAGTCTTGAAATGGTCGAGACATAAATCTTGATATATTGGAGCTATATTCAGACACCGGAAGTGTTCCGGGTGATTTCAGAGAAAACTGGAGTGTCGGAGGGTTACCGGAACCCCCCGGGGAACTAGTGGGCTTAGATGGGCCTTTGTGGAGAGAGAGAGAGGGGCTGCCAGGGCAGGCCGCGCGCCCCTCCCCCCTTGAGTCCGAATTGGACTAGGAGTGGGGGTGACGCCCCTCCTTTCCTTCCACTCTCCCACTCCTTCCTTCCCCCTCATAGTAGGACTAGGAAAGCTGGAATCCTACTCCTACTAGGAGGAGGATTCCTCCGCTCCTTTATATACGGGGGCAGGGGGCACCCTAGAACACACAACAGACAACTGTGCTAGCCATGTGGTGCCCCCACCACCATAATCCACCTCGGTCATATCGTCGTAGTGCTTAGGCGAAGCCCTATGCCGGTAACTTCATCATCACCGTCATCACGCCATTGTGCTGACGAAGCTCTCCCTCGACACTCAGCTGGATCGAGAGTTCGTGGGACGTCACCGAGCCGAACGTGTGTAGATCGCGGATGTGCCGTACCTTCGGTACTAGGATCGGTCGGATCGTGAAGGCGTATGACTACATCAACCGCGTGTGCATAACGCTTCCGCTTACGGTCTACGAGGGTACGTGGACAACACTCTTCTCCTCTTGTTGCTATGCATCACCTTGATATATCTTGCGTGTGCGTAGGATTTTTTTTGAAATTACTGCGTTCCCCAACAGTGGCATCCGAGCCAGGTCTATGCGTAGATGTTATATGCATGAGTAGAACGCAACGGAGTTGTGGGCGTGGGTATATACATATTGCTTGCCATCACTAGTTGATTCTTGGTTCAGCGATATTGTTGGATGAAGCGGATCAGGCCGACATTACGCGTATGCTTACGCGAGATTGGTTCTACCGACGTGCTTCGCACACAGGTGGCTGGTGGGTGTCAGTTTCTCCAACTTTAGTTGAATCGGATTCAATGAACCGGGTTCTTTCTGAAGATCAAAAAGGAATCACTATACCACGTTGTGATTTTTGATGCGTAGGTAAGAACGGTTCTTGCTCAGCCCGTAGTAGTGATGACCCACAAGTGTAGAGGATCTATCGGTAACGGATAGTTTTGTGATAAGGTAATTTGTAACGAGTAGCAAGTAATAAAAGTAAATAAGGTGAAGCAAGATGGCCCAATACTTTTTTTAGCAAAGGACAAGCCTGGACAAACTCTTATATAAAGGAAAGGGCTCCCTAGGACACATGGGAATTATCGTCAAGCTAGTTTTCATCACGCTCATATGATTCGCATTCGGTACTTTGATAATTTGATATGTGGGTGGACCGGTGCTTGGGTATTGTCCTTACTTGGACAAGTATCCCACTTATGATTAACCCCTATTGCAAGCATCCGCAACTACAACAGAAGTAATAAGGTAAACCTAACCATAGCATGAAACATATGGATCCAAATCAGCCCCTTACGAAGCAACACATAAACTAGGGTTTAAGCTTCTGACACTCTAGCAACCCATCATCTACTTATTACTTCCCAATGCCTTCCTCTAGGCCCAAACAATGGTGAAGTGTCATGTAGTCGACGTTCACATGACACCACTAGAGGAAAGACAACATACATCTCATCAAAATATCGAACGAATACCAAATTCACATGACTACTTATAGCAAGAGTTCTCCCATGTCCTCAGGAACAAACATAACTACTCACAAAGCATATTCATGTTCATAATTAGAGGGGTATTAATATGCATAATGGATCTGAACATATGATCTTCCACCAAGTAAACCAACTAGCATCAACTACAAGGAGTAATCAACACTACTAGCAACTACAAGGTTTGGATATAAAGATTGGATACAAGAGATGAACTAGGGTTTGAGATGAGATGGTGATGGTGAAGATATTGATGGAGATTGACCCCCTCCCAATGAGAGGATCGTTGGTGATGATGATGGTGATGATTTCCCCCTCCCGGAGAGAAGTTTCCCCGGCAGAACAGCTGCGCCGAAGCCCTATATTGGTTCCGCCAAGGTTCCGCCTCGTGGCGGTGGAGTTTCGTCCTATGAGCTAGCTTATGATTTTTTCCTCAAGGAAAGACTCCATATAGCCAAAGATGGGAATCAGAGGGCCACCAGGGGGCCCACGAGGAAGGGGGCACGCCCAGGGGGTGTAGGGCGCGCCCCCACCCTCGTGGACGGTGGGTGGCCCCCCTCTCGTACTTTCTTCGCTTATTATTTTTATATATTCTTAAAATAACTCCCGTGGAGTTTTAGGGCTTTTGGAGATGTGCAGAAAGGTCTCTAATATTTGCTCCTTTTCCAGCCCAGAATTCCAGCTGCCGGCATTCCCCCTCTTCATGTAAACCTTGTAAAATAAGAGATAATAGGCATAATTATTGTGACATAATGTGTAATAACAACCCATAATGCAATAAATATCAATATAAAAGCATGATGCAAAATGGACGTATCAACTCCCCAAGCTTAGACCTCTCTTGTCCTCAAGCCAAAATCGAAAAATATGTCCACATGCTTAGAGATAGAGGTGTCGATAAAATAAAATACATACATGAGGGCATCATGATCATTATTATAATAGCAACATATATAGTTATTGTCATATGATCTCTTATGCTAAAGTAACAATTCAATCACATTTTCAAGTATGAATCATAAACTTCATTGAAAACTAACAAACTACAATCTCAGTCATTGAATCAATTGCAATTTATCATAACATCGGAAAGAGTCAATAAGAGCTTTTCAGCAAGTCCACATACTCAACTATCATTTAGTCTTTCACAATTGCTAACACTCACACGATATTTATGGTTATGAAGTTTTAGCCGGACACGGAGAAAGATAGGTCTTATAGTTTTGCCTCCCAACTTTTTACCTCAAGGGCAATGTCAACAATAATAGTTCATGAAAAATCACATCTAATTAGCTATATATATCTAGATCTTTCCAACACATTGTGCTTGCCAAAGGATAAAATGTAAAAAGGAAAGGTGAAGATCACCATGAATCTTATATAAGGTAGAAGATAAAAGTAAAAGATAGGCCCTTCGCAGAGGGAAGCAGAGGTTGTCATGCGCTTTTATGGTTGGATGCACAAAATCTTAATGCAAAAGAATGTCACTTTATATTGCCACTTGTGATATGGACCTTTATTATGCAGTCCGTCGCTTTTATTTCTTCCACATCACAAGATCGTATAAAGCTTATTTTCTCCACATTAATATATCATACATATTTAGAGGGCAATTTTTATTGCATGCACCGATGACAACTTACTTGAAGGATCTTACTCAAGCCATAGGTAGGTATGGTGGACTCTCATGGCAAAAACTGGGTTTAAGGATATTCGGAAGCACAAGTAGTATCTCTACTTGGTGCAAAGAATTTGGCTAGCATGAGAGGAAAAGTCAAGACCAACATGTTGGACAATCCATGACAATATAATTTATCTCAGATGTAAGAAAACATAACCCATTACGTTGTCTTCCTTGTCCAACGTCAACTCTTTAGCATGTCATATTTTAATGAGTGCTCACAATCATAAAAGATGTCCAAGATAGTATATTTATATGTGAAAACCTCTCTTTCTTTATTATTTCCTATTAATTGCAACGATGACCAAAACTATGTTTGTCAACTTTCAACAACTTTTATTCATCATACTCTTTATATGTGAAGTCATTACTCTCCATAAGATCCATACGATCTCTTTATTTCTTTTTATTCTTTCTCTTTTATTTTATTCCCTCAAGATCATAGCAAGATAATCAAGCGCTTGACTCAACACTAATCTTTATTATATATAGCTCACGGACTCGATTACATAGAAGGATCATAGAGCAAAACTCAAAACTAGATCATACTAAAACTTTATTCTACTAGATCAAGATATTACCAAAAGGATTAAACAAAGAAAAACGGTAAAGATAAAAGTTGTGATGGTGATACGATACCGGGGAACTCCCCCAAGCTTGGTAGTTGCCAAGGGGAGTGCCCATACCCAATACTCGGTTCTTCTTTGTTGGTGAAGAAGGTGTTGGTGATGATGGATAATCGCACATCGAGCATAGTAGATCCTCCTATTTGCGGATAATGCCTTTGAGTGCAATGATATGCTCCTTCAACAAAATATTTTCACTTATGAGATACTTATTTTGAATGCGGGCTAACTCAATCATCTTGAAAGCTTCAATCTCCATTGGGGTAAAGAGATTGTGGTGAGGTTGAAGGATGTCTTCTTCTGCTACTGCCGGAACTTGATCCCCTATGGCCTTCTTGATCCCATCATCCCTGTTGATATCTCCGGGCTCTTCTCTCTTCAGATCTATCTTCATTAGCCAAGCATCATTGCCCTCATTGTTGGAGGAGGAGGGAGATGACATGAGGCCTGGCCTTGATAACCCTGGCAAAAAACATCTCGAAACAAAAACAGGAGATATTTGCGTGATACGGTGGTCAAAACCTTCGGGAGATTATATAATGAATTTTTACCGACCAAAAGAAGTATCGTGCAAGAAAACGGAGTCCGAAGGGCACATGAGGTGCCCATGAGGCAGGGGGCGCGCCCTCCACCCTCGTGGAAGCCTCGTGTCCTTTCCGGACTGCTTCTTATTTTCCTATTTTCTTAAATATTCCAAAATGGAGAAAAATTGCCATTAGGACTGTTTTGGAGTCGGTTAACTTACCGTACCACACACCTATTCCTTTTCAGAGTGTGAAACGTTCTGGAAAGTGTCCCTTATGTATTCCTCCGGGGTTACAGTTTCAATAACATTGGTTTCAACATTTATGGGAATACTTGAGATATAATGTTTGATTCTTTGACCGTTCACCACCCTCGGATTTGTGCCTTCGAAGTTGTTGATTTTTATGGCACCGGAATGATAGACCTCCTCGATGACATAAGGACCTTCCCATTTAGAGAGGAGTTTGCCTGCAAAAATCTTAAACGAGATTTGTATAGCAATACATAATCACCTACATTAAACTCACGCTTTTGTATCCTTTTGTCATGCCATATTTTAACTTTTTATTTAAACAGTTTGGCATTTTCATAAGCTTGGGTTCTCCATTCATCAAGTGAGCTAATGTCAAAAAGTCTCTTCTCACCAGCAAGTTTGAAGTCATAGTTGAGCTCTTTAATAGCCCAATATGCCTTATGTTCTAGTTGAATAGGTCAGTGACAAGCTTTTCCATAAACCATCTTATACATAGACATACCCATAGGGTTCTTATATGCAGTTCTATAGGCCCATAATGCATCATCAAGTTTCTTGGACCAATTCTTTCTAGATCTATTAACAGTCTTTTGCAAAATTAACTTAAGCTCTCTATCACTCAATTCTACTTGACCACTAGACTTTGGGTGATAAGGAGATGCAATTCTATAATTAACATCATACTTAGCAAGCATTTTACGAAAGGCACCATGAATAAAATGTGAACCACCATCAGTCATTAAGTATCTATGGACTCCAAACCTCGGAAAAATAACTTCTTTAAGCATCTTAATAGAGGTGTTATGATCAGCACTACTAGTTGGAATAGCTTCTACCCACTTAGTAACACAATCAACAACAACTAAAATATGAGTATACCCATTAGAGGAAGGAAACAGTCCCATATAATCAAAGCCCCAAAGATCAAATGGTTCAATAACAAGTGAATAATTCATAGGCATTTCTTGAAGTCTACTAATATTACCAATTCCTCGACATTCATCACAAGACAAAACAAACTTACGACATCCTTGAAGAGAGTAGGCCAATAAAAATCGGATTGCAATACCTTATGTGCAGTTCTGTCTCCAGCATGGTGTCCTCCATAAGCTTCGGAGTGACACTTGCGTAGGATCTGTTCCTGTTCATGCTCAGGTACACAACATCTAATAACACCATCTACTCCTTCTTTATAAAGATGCGGGTCATCCCAGAAGTAATGTCTTAAATCATAGAAGAACTTTTTCTTTTGCTGGTATGTGAAACTAGGTGGTATAAACTTAGCAACAATATAATTAGCATAATCAACATACCCTGGAGCAGTACGAAAAGCATTTATGACAGCTAATTGTTCATCAGGAAAGCTATTATCAATAGGTAGTGAGTCATCAAGAATATTCTCTAACCTAGACAAGTTGCCTGCAACGGGGTTCTCAGCTCCCTTTCTATCAATAATATGCAAATCAAATTCTTGTAGCAAGAGAACCCATCTAATAAGTCTAGGTTTAGCATCTTTCTTTTCCATAAAATATTTAATAGCAGCATGATCAGTGTGAACAGTTACTTTGGAATCAACAATATAAGGTCTGAACTTATCACAAGCAAATACAACTGCTAAAAATTCTTTTTCAATAGTAGCATAATTTCTTTGAGCACTGTCTAGAGTTTTACTAGCATATTGAATAACATTTAATTTCTTATCAACTCTTTGTCCTAGAAAAGACCCTACAGCATAATCACTAGCATCACACATAATTTCAAATGGTAAATTCCAATCAGGAGGCTGAACAATAGGTGCAGAAATCAAAGCTTTCTTAAGTATTTCGAATACTTCTACACAATCATCATCAAAGACAAAAGGAATATCTTTTTGTAAGAGATTGGTCAGAGGCCTGGAAATTTTAGAAAAGTCCTTAATGAACCTCCTATAAAAACCGGCATGACCAAGGAAACTTCTTATACCTTTAATGTCCTTGGGACATGGCATCTTTTCAATAGCATCAACTTTAGCTTTATCCACTTCAATACCTCTTTCAGAAATTTTATGCCCCAAGACAATACCTTCATTAACCACAAAGTGACACTTCTCCCAATTCAAAACAAGATTAGTTTCTTCACATCTCTACAAAACTCGATCAAGGTTGCTTAAGCAATCATCAAAAGAAGTCCCATAAACGGAGAAATCATCCATGAATACCTTAACAATCTTTTCACAAAAATCACAGAATATAGCAGTCATACATCTTTGAAAGGTAGCAGGTGCATTACATAAACCAAAAGGCATACGTCTATAAGCAAAGGTAGCGAAAGGGCAAGTAAAAGTTGTCTTTTCTTGATCCTCTTTTGATACAGGTATTTGAGAGAAACCAGAATAACCATCTAGAAAGCAAAAATGTGCATGTTTGGATAATCTTTCTAGCATTTGATCAATAAAAGGTAAATGGTAATGATCCTTTTTAGTAGCTTTATTTAATTTGCGGAAATCAATTACCATTCTATAACCTATAACAATTCTTTGTGGGATCAGTTCATCTTTATCATTAGGAACAACAGTAATACCTCCCTTCTTAGGGACACAATGGACAGGACTTACCCACTGACTATCAGCAACGGGATAAATTATACCTGCCTCCAGAAGCTTTAGTATTTCTTTTCTTACCACTTCTGTCATCTTAGTATTTAACCGTTGTTGGTGATCAACAACCGGTTTCACGTATTTCTCCAATTTTATTTTGTGCTGGCATAGAGTGGGACTAATGCCCTTAATATCATCAAGAGTATATCCAATAGCAGCACGGTGCTTCTTCAGACTTTTCAATAATTTCTTTTCTTCATGCTCTGAAAGGTTAGCACTAATAATAACAGGATATATCTCTTTCTCATCAAGATAAGCATATTTAAGAGTATCAGGTAAAGGTTTAAGCTCAAAAACGGGATCACCCTTGGGTGAAGGAGGATCCCCTAGAATTTTAACAGGCTAGTTATGTTTCAAAATAGGTCCCTGTTTAAATAATACTTCATCTATTTACCTTCTTTCATTCATAAACATATCATTTTCATGGTCTAGCAAATATTGTTCTAAAGGATCACTAGGAGGCACGGCAATAGAAGCAAGACCAATAATTTCATATTTACTAGTCAATTCTTTATCATGGGATTGTCTACGAAATTTAGCAAAATTAAATTCATGAGACATAACCCCTAAACCAAAGAAACAACATCCTTATTGCAGTCTATCTTAGCATTAACGGTATTCAAGAAGGGTCTACCAAATATAATGGGACAAAAGTCATCTTGTGGGGAACCAAGAACAATAAAATCAGTAGGGTATTTAACTTTCCCACACAAGACTTCAACATCTCTAACAATCCCAACTGGTGAAATAGTATCTCTATTGGCAAGCTTAATTGTAACACCAATTTCCTCTATCTTAGCAGGTGCAATATCATGCATAATTTCTTTGTAGAAGGAATGAGGTATTGCACTAGCACCCATATCACATAAGCCATGATAGCAATGATCTCCTATTTTAACAGAAATAACAGGCATGCCTACAACTGGTCTATGTTTATTTTTAGTATCAGGTCTAGCAATTCTAGCAGCTTCATCACAGAAGTAAATAACATGCCCATCAATATTATCGGCCAAGAGATCTTTAACCATAGCAATATTAGGTTCAACTTTAATTTGCTCAGGGGGTTTGGGTGCCTTAATATTACTTTTGTTGACCACAGTTGAAGCTTTAGCATGATCCTTTATTCTAACAGGGAAAGGTGGTTTCTCAATATAAGCAGTAGGAATAACAGGATCATTATAAGTGATAGTCTTTTCTTAAACTTTAATGGGTGCAACTACTTTTAGTTCAATGGGAGGATTATATTTAAACCACTTCTCCTTGGGGAGATCAACATGAGTTGCAAAGGATTCACAGAAAGAAGCTACTATCTCAGAGTCAAGTCCATATTTAGTGCTAAATTCACGGAAAGCATCGGTATCCATAAAAGATTTAACACAATCAAACTTAGGTGTTATACCTGACTCCTTACCTTCATCGAGGTCCCAATCTTCAGAGTTGCGTTTAATTCTTTCCAATAAATCCCATTTGAATTCAATAGTCTTCATCATAAAAGATCTAGTACAAGAAGTATCGAGCATGGAACGATTATTGAGAGAAAGCCGAGCATAATTTTTTTGAATAATCATTTCTTTTGAGAGCTCGTGATTGGGGAATGAATATAACATTGACTTAAGCCTCCCCCAAGCTTGAGAGATGCTCTCTCCTTCGCTAGGCCAAAAATTATATATATATATATATATAATTACGACCACGATGAACCAGATGCATAGGATAAAACCTCTGATGAAATTCCAATTTCAATCATTGGTAGTTCCATGATCCAATATCATCACATAGCCTAAACCATGTCAATGCATCTACCTTCAAAGATAAAGGGAAGACCTTCTTCTTGATAACATCCTCAGGCATACCTGCAAGCTTAAATAATCCACAAACCTCATCCACATAGATTAGGTGCAAATTGGGATGCAATGTTCCGTCACCTATGCAAGGATTAGCTAGCAGTTTCTCTATCATACCCGAAGGAATTTCAAAGTAAAAATTTTCAGTAGGTTGAGTAGGTTGAGGAGCAACTCTTTGCTCTACTGGTCAGGGTGAAGATACCCCGAACAAGCCCCTCAAAGGATTATGTTCCATAGTAACAAGTGACAGTAAATTGCAGCACACTATATAAAATTTCCCTTACCAAATTGCACCTACCAAAGGCGCTTCACTCCCTGGCAACGGCGCCAGAAAAGAGTCTTGATGACCCACAAGTGTTGGGGAACTATCATAGCCTTTTCGATAAGTAAGACTATCGAACCCAACGAGGAGCAGAAGGAAATGATAAGCGGTTTTCAGCAAGGTATTCTCTACAAGCACTGAAATTATTGATAACAGATAGTTTTGTGATAAGGTAATTTGTAACGAGTAGCAAGTAATAAAAGTAAATAAGGTGCAGCAAGATGGCACAATCCTTTTTGTCGCAAAGGACAAGCCTGGACAAACTCTTATATAAAGGAAAGCGCTCCCGAGGACACATGGGAATTATTGTCAAGCTAGTTTTCATCACGCTCATATGATTCGCGTTCGGTACTTTGATAATTTGATATGTGGGTGGACCGGTGCTTGGGTACTGTCCTTACTTGGACAATCATCCCACTTATGATTAACCCCTATTGCAAGCATCCGCAACTACAACAGAAGTATTAAGGTAAACCTAACCATAGCATGAAACATATGGATCCAAATCAGCCCCTTACGAAGCAACGTATAAACCAGGGTTTAAGCTTCTGTCACTCTAGCAACCCATCATCTACTTATTACTTCCCAATGCCTTCCTCTAGGCCCAAACAATGGTGAAGTGTCATGTAGTTGACGTTCACATGACACCATGATGTCTACTACACAACCTTCTTCTTGTAGACGTTGTTGGGCCTCCAAGTGCAGAGGTTTGTAGGACAGTAGCAAATTTCCCTCAAGTGGATGACCTACGGTTTATCAATCCGTAGGAGGCGTAGGATGAAGATGGTCTCTCACAAGCAACCCTGCAACCAAATAACAAAGAGTCTCTTGTGTCCCCAACACACCCAATACAATGGTAAATTGTATAGGTGCACTAGTTCGGCGAAGAGATGGTGATACAAGCGGTATATGGATGGTAGATAATAGTTTTTGCAATCTGAAAATATAAAAACAGCAAGGTAACGAATGATAAAAGTAAGGATAAACGGTATTGCAATGATAGGAAACAAGGCCTAGGGTTCATACTTTCGCTAGTGTAAGTTCCCTCAACAATGATAACATAATTGGATCACATAACTATCCCTCAACATGCAACAAAGAGTACTCCAAAGTCACTAATAGCGGAGAACGAACGAAGAGATTATGGTAGGGTACGAAACCACCTCAAAGTTATTCTTTCCAATCAATCCGTTGGGCTATTCCTATAAGTGTCACAAACAGCCCTAGAGTCCATACTAGAATAACACCTTAAGACAAAATCAACAAAAACCCTAATGTCACCTAGATACTCCAATGTCACCTCAAGTATCCGTGGGTATGATTGTACGATATGCGTCACACAATCTCAGATTCATCTATTCAACCAACACATAGAACCTCAAAGAGTGCCCCAAAGTTTCTACCGGAGAATCACGACGAAAACGTGTGCCAACCCCTATGCATAGGTTCATGGGCGGAACCCGCAAGTTCATCACCGAAACATACATCAAGTGAATCACGTGATATCCCATTGTCACCACAGATACGAACGGCAAGACATACATCAAGTGTTCTCAAATCTTTAATGACTCACTCCGATAAGATAACTTCAAAGGGGAAACTCAATTCATTACAGGAGAGAAGAGGGGGGGGGGGGAGAAACATAAGATCCAACTATAATAGCAAAGCTCACGATACATCAAGATCGTGCCAAATCAAGAGCACGAGAGAGAGAGAGATCAAACACATAGCTACTGGTACATACCCTCAGCCCCGAGGGAGAACTACTCCCTCCTCGCCATGGAGAGCACCGGGATGATAAAGATGGCCACCAGAGAGGGATTCCCCCTCCCGCAGGGTGCCGGAATGGGTCTAGATTGGCTTTCGGTGGCTACGGAGGCCTCTGGCGGCGGAACTCCCGATCTATTGTGATCCTGGATGTTTTTAGGGTATATGGAGATATATAGGCGGAAGAAGTACATCAGGAGGGCCACGAGGGTGGAGGGCGCGCCCAGGGGGTGGGCGCCCCCTACCCCGTGGCCTCCTCGAGGCTTCCCTTACGTGCACTTCAAGTCTTCTGGGCTTCTTTCCTTCCAAAAATGGGTTTCGTGAAGTTTCAGGTCAATTGGAGTCCGTTTGGTTTTCCTTTTCTTCGAAACCCTAAAACAAGGTAAAAACAGAAACTGGCACTGGGCTCTGGGTTAATAGGTTAGTCCCAAAAAATGATATAAAAGTGTATAATAAAGCCCATAAACATCTAAAATAGTAGATAATATAGCATGGAGCAATCAAAAATTATAGATACGTTGGAGACGTATCAGCATCCCCAAGCTTAATTCCTGCTCGTCCTCGAGTAGGTAAATGATAAAAACAGAATTTTTGATGTGGAATGCTACCTAACATATTTCTCTAAGTAATTCTCTTTATTGTAGCATGAATGTTCAGATCCATAAGATTCAAGACAAAAGTTTAATATTGACATAAAAATAATAATACTTCAAGCATACTAACTAAGCAATCATGTCTTCTCAAAATATCATGGCTAAAGAAAGCTATCCCATCAAAATCATATAGTCTGGCTATGCTCCATCTTCACCACACAACATATTTAAATCATGCATAACCCCGATGACAAGCCAAGCAATTGTTTCATACTTTTGTTGTTCTCAAACTTTTTCAATCTTCACGCAATACATGAGCGTGAGCCATGGATATAGCACTATAGGTGGTATAGAATGGTGGTTGTGGAGAAGACAAAAAGGAGAAGATAGTCTCACATCAACTAGGCGTATCAACGGGCTATGGAGATGCCCATCAATAGATATCAATGTGAGTGAGTAGGGATTGCCATGCAACGGATGCACTAGAGCTATAAGTGTATGAAAGCTCAACAAAAGAAACTAGTGGGTGTGCATCCAACTCGCTTGCTCACGAAGACCTAGGGCATTTTGAGGAAGCCAAGTTCTATAATGAAAGATTCCCACTAGTATATGAAAGTGACAACATAGGAGACTCTCCATCATGAAGATCATGGTGCTACTTTGAAGCACAAGTGTGGTAAAAGGATAGTAGCATTGCCCCTTCTCTCTCTTTCTCTCATTTTTTGGGCCTTCTCTCTTTTTATGGCCTCCTTTCTCTTTTCTCTTTTTTATTTGGGCTTCTTTGGCCTCTTTTATTTATTTTTATTTTCGTCCGGAGTCTCATCCCGACTTGTGGGGGAATCATGGTCTCCATCAACCTTTACTCACTGGGACAATGCTCTAATAATGATGATCATCACACTTTTATTTACTTACAACTCAAGAGTTACAACTCGATTCTTAGAACAAGATATGACTCTATATGAATGCCTCCAGCGGCGTATCGGGATGTGCAATGATGCATGAGTGACATGTATGAAAGAATTATGAACGGTGGCTTTGCCACAAATACGATGTCAACTACATGATCATGCATAGCAATATGACAATGATGGAGCGTGTCATAGTAAACGGAACGGTGGAAAGTTGCATGGCAATATATCTCGGAATGGCTATGGAAATGCCATGATAGGTAAGTATGGTGGCTGTTTTGAGGAAGGTAAATGATGGGTTTATGGTAGCGGCGAAAGTTGCGCGGTACTAGAGAGGCTAGAAATAGTGGAAGGGTGAGAGTGCGCATAATCCATGGACTCAACATTAGTCATAAAGAACTCACATACTTATTGCAAAAACTTATTAGTTATCGAAACAAAGTACTACGAGCATGCTCCTAGGGGGATAGATTGGTAGGAAAAGACCATCGCTCGTCCCCGACCGCCACTCATAAGGAAGACAATCAATAAATAAATCATGCTCCGACTTCGTCACATAACGGTTCACCATACGCGCATGCTACAAGAATCACAAACTTTACAACAAGTATTTCTCAAATTCACAACTACTCAACTAGCATGACTCTAATAACACCATCTCAATATCTCAAAACAATCATCAAGTATCAAACTTCTCTTAGTATTCAATGCACTTTATATGAAAGTTTTTATTATATCCCTCTTGGATGCCCATCATATTAGGACTAAATTCATAACCAAAGCAAACTACCATGCTGTTCTAAAGACTCTCAAAATAATATAAGTGAAGCACTAGAGCAAATGACAAACCACTCCGAGAGATATAAGTGAAGATCAATGAGTAGTCGAATAATTATGCAACTATGTGAAGACTCTCTAACATTTAATAATTTCAAATCTTGATACTTTATTCAAACAGCAAGCAAAACGAAAGAAAATAAAATGACGCTCCAAACAAAACACATATCATGTGGCGAATAAAAATATAGCTCCAAGTAAAGTTACCGATGAACGAAGACGAAAGAGGGGATGCCTTCCGGGGCATCCCCAAGCTTAGGCTTTTGGTTGTCCTTGAATGTTACCTTGGGTTGCCTTGGAAATCCCCAAGCTTAGGCTCTTGCCACTCCTTATTCCATAGTCCATCGAATCTTTACCCAAAACTTGAAAACTTCACAACACAAAACTTAACAGGAAACTCGTAAGCTCCGTTAGCGAAATAAAACAAAAGACCACTCCAAGTTAATGTAATGAACTCATTCTTTATTTATATTGGTGTTAAACCTACTGTATTCCAACTTCTCTACGGTTTATAAACTATTTTACTAGCCATAGATTCATCAAAATAAGTAAACAACACATGAAAAACAGAATCTGTCAAAAACAGAACAGTCTGTAGTAATCTGGATCAACCGTATACTTCTGGAACTCATAAAATTCTCAAATAAATTTCTGTACCTGAGGAATTTATCTATTAATCATCGTCAAAAAGAATTAACTAAATAGAACTTTTCAAATAAAGATGGCAGCAATTCTCGTGAGCGCTAAAGTTTCTGTTTTTTACAGCATGATCAACAAGATTTTCCCCAAGTCTTCCCAAAGGTTCTACTTGGCACAAACACTAATTAAAAGCATAAAACCACATATAAACAGAGGCTAGATGAATTATTTATTACTAAACAGGAAGAAAAATCAAGGAACTAAATAAAATTGGGTTGCCTCCCAACAAGCGCTATCGTTTAACGCCCCTATCTAGGCACGATGATTTCAATGATGCTCACATAAAAGATAAGAATTGAAACATAAAGAGAGCATCATAAAGAATATGACTAGCACATTTAAGTCTAACCCACTTCCTATGCATAGGGATTTTTTGAGCAAACAACTTGTGGGAACAAGAATCAACTTGCATAGGAAGGTAAAACAAGCATAACTTCAAAACTTTAAGCACATAGAGAGGAAACTTGATATTATTGCGATTCCTACAAGCATATATTCCCCCTAATAATAATTTTCAGTAGCATCATGAATGAATTCAACAATATAACCAACACCTAAAGCATTCTTTTCATGATCTACAAGCATAGAAATTTTATTACTCTCCACATAAGCAAATTTCTTCTCATGAATAATAGTGGGAGCAAACTCAACAAAATAACTATCATGTGAGGCATAATCCAATTGAAAACTAAAATCATGATGACAAGTTTCATGGATATCATTATTCTTTATAGCATATAAGTCATCACAATAATCATCATAGATAGCAACTTTGTTCTCATAATCAATTGGAACCTCTTTCGGAATAGTGGAATCATCACAAAATAAAGTCATGACCTCTCCAAATCCACTTCCATCAATATAATCATCATAAATAGGAGGCATGCTTTTATCATAATAAATTTGCTCATCAAAACTTGGGGGACAAAAAATATCATCTTCATCAAACATAGCTTCCCCAAGCTTGTGGCTTTGCATATCATTAGCATCATGGATATTCAAGGAATTTATACTAACAACATTGCAATCATGCTCATCATTCAAATATTTAGTGCCAAACATTCTAATGCATTCTTCTTCTAGCACTTGAGCACAATTATCGGAATCCTTATTCTCACGATAGATATTAAAAAGATAAAGCGTATGAGGCAAACTTAATTCCATTTTTAATTTTCTTTTATAAACTAAACTAGTGATAAAACAAGAAACTAAAAGACTCGATTGCAAGATCTAAAGATATACCTTCAAGCACTAACCTCCCCGGCAACAGCGCCAGAAAAGAGCTTGATGTCTACTACACAACCTTTTTATTGTAGACGTTGTTGGGCCTCCAAGTGCAGAGGTTTGTAGGACAGTAGAAAATTTCCCTCAAGTGGACGACCTAAGGTTTATCAATCCGTAGGAGGCATAGGATGAAGATGGTCTCTCTCAAGCAACCCTGCAACCAAAGACCAAAGAGTCTCTTGTGTCCCCAACACACCCAATACAATGGTAAATTGTATAGGTGCACTAGTTCGGCGAAGAGATGGTGATACAAGCGTTATATGGATGGTAGATAATAGTTTTTGTAATCTGAAAATATAAAAACAACAATGTAACGAATGATAAAAGTGAGGGTAAACGGTATTGCAATGATAGGAAACAAGGCCTAGGGTTCATACTTTCGCTAGTGTAAGTTCCCTCAACAATGATAACATAATTGGATCACATAACTATCCCTCAACATGCAACAAAGAGTACTCCAAAGTAACTAATAGCGGAAAACGAACGAAGAGATTATGGTAGGGTACGAAACCACCTCAAAGTTATTCTTTCCAATCAATCCGTTGGGCTATTCCTATAAGTGTCACAAACAGCCCTAGAGTCCGTACTAGAATAACACCTTAAGACACAAATCAACCAAAACCCTAATGTCACCTAGATACTCCAATGTCACCTCAAGTATCCGTGGGTATGATTGTACGATATGCATCACACAATCTCAGATTCATCTATTCAACCAACACATAGAACCTCAAAGAGTGCCCCAAAGTTTCCACCGGAGAATCATGACGAAAACGTGTGCCAACCCCTATGCATAGGTTCATGGGCGGAACCCGCAAGTTCATCACCGAAACATACATCAAGTGAATCACGTGATATCCCATTGTCACCACAGATACACACGACAAGACATACATCAAGTGTTCTCAAATCTTTAAAGACTCAATCCGATAACTTCAAAGGGGAAACTCAATTCATTACAAGAAAGAAGAGGGGGAGGAGAAACATAAGATCCAACTATAATAACAAAGCTCGCGATACATCAAGATCGTGCCAAATCAAGAACACAAGAGAGAGAGAGAGAGAGATCAAACACATAGCTACTGGTACATACCCTCAGCCCCGAGGGAGAACTACTCCCTCCTTGTCATGGAGAGCACCGGGATGATGAAGATGGCTACCGGAGAGGGATTCCCCCTCTGGCAGGGTGCCGGAACGGGTCTAGATTGGCTTTCGATGGCTACGGAGGCTTCTGGCGACGGAACTCTCGATCTATTGTGCTCCTGGATGTTTTTATGGTATATGGAGATATATAGGCGGAAGAAGTACGTCAGGGGGGCACGAGGGGCCCATGAGGGTGGAGGGCGTGCCCAGGGGGGTGGGTGCGCCCCCTACCTCGTGGCATCCCCGAGGCTTCCCTTACGTGCACTTCATGTCTTCTGGGCTTCTTTCCTTCCAAAAATGGGTTCCGTGAAGTTTCAGGTCAATTGGACTCCGTTTGGTTTTCCTTTTCTTCGAAACCCTAAAACAAGGTAAAAACAGAAACTGACACTCGGCTCTAGGTTAATAGGTTAGTCCCAAAAAATGATATAAAAGTGTATAATAAAGCCCATAAACATCTAAAACAGTAGATAATATAGCATGGAGCAATCAAAAATTATAGATACGTTGGAGACGTATCACACCACTAGAGGAAATACAACATACATCTCATCAAAATATCGAACAAATACCAAATTCACATGACTACTTATAGCAAGATTTCTCCCATGTCCTTAGGAGCAAACATAACTACTCACAAAGCATATTCATGTTCATAATCAGAGGGGTATTAATGTGCATAATGGATCTGAACATATGATCTTCCACCAAGTAAACCAACTAGCATCAACTACAAGGAGTAATCAACACTACTAGCAACTACAAGGTTTGGATACAAAGATTGGATACAAGAGATGAACTAGGGTTTGAGATGAGATGGTGCTGGTGAAGATGTTGATGGAGATTGACCCCCTCCCGATGAGAGGATCATTGGTGATGACGATGGTGATGATTTCCCCCTCCTGGAGGGAAGTTTCCCCGGCAGAACAGCTCCGCCGAAGCCCTAGATTGGTTCTGCCAAGGTTCCGCCTCGTGGCGGCGGAGTTTCGTCCCGTGAGCTAGCTTATGATTTTTTCCTCGACGAAAGACTCCATATAGCCAAAGATGGGCATCAGAGGGCCACCAGGGGGCCCACGAGGCAGGGGGGGCGCGCCCAGGGGGTAGGGCACGCCCCCACCCTCATGGACGGTGGGTGGCCCCCCTCTAGTACTTTCTTCGCTCATTATTTTTTATATATTCTGAAAATAACTCCCGTGGAGTTTCAGGGGTTTTGGAGATGTGTAGAATAGGTCTCTAATATTTGCTCCTTTTCCAGCCCAGAATTCCAACTGCGGGCATTCCCCCTCTTCATGTAAACCTTGTAAAATAAGAGAGAATAGGCATAAGTATTGTGACATAATGTGTAATAATAGCCCATAATGCAATAAATATCGATATAAAAGCATGATGCGAAATGGACGTATCAAGTAGCCACGTAAAACTTGCAACAACAAAGTAGAGGATGTCTAACTTGTTTTTGCAGGGCATGTTGTGATGTGATATGGTCAATACATGATGCTAAATTTATTGTATGAGATGATCATGTTTTGTAACAGAGTCATCGGCAACTGGTAGGAGCCATATGGTTGTCGCTTTATTGTATGACTAGCACATATGCCCGTGTGTTGCAACGGGAGAGATATTTTTTTTGCAAGAAGCAACGGAAAAGATAATTGATGTGTCATCCAACAAAAGGGTCTCTACAATGGTAGGCAACAAAGCAAGGAGTTGTCGTCTTCTCACTGGACATGTTTGACACGGGAAATCTTGATAGTGATGGGGTTGGTCGGCGTGGTAGCGAGCACCCAACTCATGCCTTTTTTCCTCCGGGTCCGCCTACATCTTGGAGTTGTGCTTGCCTCCTCATTTGGTGGATGAGCGGCGACCTTCGGAACACGGTTCTTTCAACCACTCTATCCTACGACAGCGTAGTCAGGTGGATCATTAATTGCAATGTATAAATCCCTTTTCATTAGCATAATCAGGCATGAATGTCCCTTCTTTTTGAGGGTTTATTCTCTTTGATTATTTTAGTGCTCAAGTGCCCATAATTTTGCTATAACTAAACCCAAACAACATATTATCTTTTATTGGCACGTGCCCATAATTTTTTCCATTTATACTCAACCAGCATAGACGAACATGCACCACTAATCAATGGCCAGCGCGAATATTTAAGAAAATACTATGGCGTTAGATTAGATTTATTTAGTGTTTTTGAACATTCAAAAGAAAATAGGAATTGGCGAATATTCTTGGAGACGTGAACAATTTTTTAAATCCCGAATAATTTTCAAAAAATGCGAATAATTGTTTTTTGAAAATTCCAATATTTTTGGAAAAATACCAACAAAATTAGAAACATTAATATTTTTTAAATTAAACAAACAATATTATGAAAACATGAAATTTTATGAAAACCCAAAACTTTTTGAATTTTTGATTTTTTTAAAGGGGAACATTCAAAACAATTTTAGAATTTTTTTCTTAGAGGACAATATTATTTTGGATTTTGGACATTTCACTAAAATAAGAATATTTTAAAATATGGAAAGTTTTATAAAGTGTCATTTTTATAAAAAAATCTAGAAGAATTTTCGAAAAACACATTTTTTAAAAATGATAAAATTTCGAAACAGGATTTTTTAAAGTATCGGACATTTTTCAAATCTAGAACAATTTTGTTTTACCAAATTTTATTATTTGAACAAAATAAAAATTCTGAATGTTTTTGTAAATTTTCACTTGACAGAAAAAATAAAAATAAAGAAGGAAAAAAGGAAATATGAAAAAGAAAGAGATAGGAACAGAAAAATAAAAATAAAAATAGAACACTGAAAAAGGGGAAACGGGCTGGCCCAGTCTTGGGCGGCTTGTGTGCAGTTTCAACTATTTAACGCTCCATGCAATAAACAAGGTCGTCCGAACTGCGTGGGCAAAATAATAAGTGGGCTGTGTTTGTTGGGTCGATGCACGCGCGGCCCAATTACGGAATTCTGGATAAAGCTTTTTTTTCTTTTCTAGCGGATAGACGCACAAAAGTTTAGTACCACCTCGGATAGAGAAAAAATTGAGGGTGAACGGATGAAAAAATTGGAGAAACGCGCCTTGCTTTATTAGTAGGTATAGAAATGCAATCGCCATGTAATTGCTTTACTTTATCACTAAGCGGTAGCAATAGTCGTAGAAGCAATAGCTGGCGAGACGACAACAATGCTTCGATGGAGATTAAGGTGTCAAGGCGGTGACGATGGTGATCATGACGGTGCTTTGGAGATGGAGATCAAAGACACAAGATGATGATGGCCATATCATATCACTTATATTGATTGCATGTGATGTTTATCCTTTATGCATCTTATTTTGCTTAGTACGGCGATAGCATTATAAGATGATCTCTCACTAAATTTCAAGGTACAAGTGTTCTCCCTGAGTATGCACCGTTGCTACAGTTCGTCGTGTCGAGACACCACATGATGATCGGGTGTGATAAGCTCTACGTTCACATACAACGGGTGCAAGCCAGTTTTGCACACGCGGAATACTCGAGTTAAACTTGACGAGCCTAGCATATGTAGATATGGCCTCGGAACACTGAGACCGAAAGGTCGAGCATGAATCATATAGTAGATACGATCAACATAGTGATGTTCACCATGGAAAACTACTCCATCTCACGTGATGATCGGACATCATTTAGTTGATATGGATCACGTGATCCCTTAGATGATTAGAGGGATGTCTATCTAAGTGGGAGTTCCTAAGTAATTTGATTAATTGAACTTTAATTTATCATGAACTTAGTACCTGATAGTATTTTGCATGTCTATGTTGTTGTAGATAGATGGCCCGTGCTGTTGTTCCGTTGAATTTTAATGCGTTCCTAGAGAAAGCTAAGTTGAAAGATGATGGCAGCAACTACACAGACTGGATCTGTAACTTGAGAATTATCCTCATTGCTACACAAAAGAATTACGTCGTGGAAGCACCGCTAGGTGACAAACCCGCTGCAGGAGCAACGCCAGATGTTATGAACACCTGGCAGAGCAAAACTGATGACTACTCGACAGTTAAGTGTGCCATGCTTTATGGTTTAGAACCGGGACTTCAACGATGTTTTGAACATCATGGAGCATATGAGATGTTCCAGGAGTTGAAGTTAATATTTCAAGCAAATGCCCGGATTGAGAGATATGAAGTCCCCAATAAGTTCTATAGCTGAAAAATGGAGGAGGATAGTTTTGTCAGTGAACAGATACTCAGAATGTCTGGGTACCACAATCACTTGACTCAGCTGGGAGTTAATCTTCCTGATGATAGTGTGATTGACAGAGTTCTTAAATCACTACCACCAAGCTACAAGAGCTTCGTGATGAACTATAATATGCAAGGGATGGATAAGGCGATTCCTGAGCTCTTCGCAATGCTAAAGGCTGTGGAGGTAGAAATCAAGACGGAGCATCAAGTGTTGATGGTCAACATGGCCACCAGTTTCAAGAAAAAGGGTAAAGGGAAGAAGGGGAACTTCAAGAAGAATGGAAAGCAAGTTGCTGCTCAAGTGAAGAAGCCCAAATCTGGACCTAAGCCTGAGACTGAGTGCTTCTACTACAAAGGGACTGGTCACCGGAACCAGAACTGCCCCAAGTATTTGGCGGAGAAGAAGGATGGCAAAGTGAAAGTTATATTTGATATACATGTTGCTGATGTGTACCTTACTAATGCTCGTAGTAGCGCCTGGGTATTTGATACTGGTTCAGTTGCGAATATTTGCAACTCGAAACAGGGGCTACGAATTAAGTGAAGATTGGCTAAGGACGAGGTGAAGATGCGCGTGGGAAATGGTTCCAAAGTCGATGTGATCGCTGTCGGCACGCTACATCTACATCTACCTTCGGGATTAGTATTAGACCTAAACAATTGTTATTTGGTGCCAGCGTTGAGTATGAACATTATATCTGGATCTTGTTTGATGCGAGACGGTTATTCATTTAAAACAGAGAATAATGGTTGTTCTATTTATATGAGCAATATCTTTTATGGTCATGCACCCTTGATGAGTGGTCTATTTTTACTAAATCTTAATAGTAGTGATACACATGTTCATAGTATTGAAGCCAAAATATATAAGTTTAATAATGATGGTACAACTTATTTGTGGCACTGCCGTTTAGGTCATATTGGTGTAAAGCGCATGAAGAAACTCCATGTTGATGGACTTTTGGAATCACTTGATTATGAATCACTTGATGCTTGCGAACCATGCCTCATGGGCAAGATTACTAAGACCCCGTTCTCCGAAACAATGGAGCGAGAAACTGACTTATTGGAAATAATACATACTGATGTATGCGGTCCGATGAGTGTTGATGCTCGCGGTGGGTATCGTTATTTTCTTACCTTCACAGATGATTTGAGCAGATATGGGTATATCTATTTGATGAAACATAAGTCTGAAACATTTGAAAAGTTTAAAGAATTTTAGAGTGAAGTGGAAAATCATCATAACAAGAAAATTAAGTTTCTACGATCTGATCGTGGAGGAGAATATTTGAGTTATGAGTATGGTCTTCATTCGAAACAATGCGGAATAGTTTCACAACTCACGCCACCTCGAACACCATAGCGTAATGGTGTATGCAAACATCGTAACCACACTTTATTAGATATGGTGCAATCTATGATGTCTCTCACTGATTTACCGCTATCATTTTGGGGTTATGCTTTAGAGACGGCTGCATTCACATTAAATAGGGCACCATCTAAATCCGTTCAGATGACACCTTATGAACTATGGTTTGGCAAGAAACCCAAGTTGTCGTTTCTTAAAGTTTGGGGCTGCGATGCTTATGTGAAAGAACTTCAACCTGATAAGCTCGAACCCAAATCAGAGAAATGTGTCTTCATAGGATACCCAAAGGAAACTGTTGGGTACACCTTCTATCACAGATCCAAAGACAAGATATTCGTTGCTAAGAATGGATCCTTTCTAGAGAAGGAGTTTCTCTAGAAAGAAGTGAGTGGGAGGAAAGTAGAACTTGATGAGGTAACAATACCTACTCCCTTATTGGGAAGTAGTTCATCACAGAAATCAGTTCCAGTGATTCTTACACCAGTAAGTGAGGAAGCTAATGATGATGATCATGAAACTTCTGATCAAGTTACTACCAAACCTCGTAGGTCAACCAGAGTAAGATCCACACCAGAGTGGTACGATAATCCTGTTCTGGAGGTCATGTTACTTGACCATGACGAACCTACGAACTATGAGGAAGCGATGATGAGCCCAGATTCCGCAAAATGGCTTGAGGCCATGAAATCTGAGAGGAGATCCATGTATGAGAACAAAGTGTGGACTTTGGTTGACCTGCCCGATGACCGGCATGCCATAGAAAATAAATAGATCTTCAAGAAGAAGACTGACGCTGATGGTAATGTTGCTGTTTACAAAGCTTGACTTGTTGCAAAAGGTTTTCAACAAGTTCAAGGAGTTGACTACGATGAGACCTTCTCACCCGTGGCGATGCTCAAGTCCGTCCGAATCATGTTAGCAATTGCCGCATTTTATGATTATGAAATTTGGCAAATGGATGTCAAAACTGCATTCCTTAATGGATATCTTAAAGAAGAGTTGTATATGATGCAACCAGAAGGTTTTGTCGATCCAAAAGGTGCTAACAAAGTGTGCAAGCTCCAACGATCCATTTATGGACTGGTGCAAGCCTCTCGGAGTTGGAATATACGCTTTGATAGTATGATAGAAGCATATGGTTTTATACAGACTTTTGGAGAAGCCTGTATTTACAAGAAAGTGAGTGGGAGCTCTATAGAATTTCTGATATTATATGTGGATGACATATTGTTGATCGAAAATGATACTGAATTTCTGAATAGCATAAAAGGATACCTAAATAAGAATTTTTCAGTAAAAGACCTCGGTGAAGCTGCTTATATATTGGGCATCAAGATCTATAGAGATAGATCAAGACGCTTACTTGGACTTTCACAAAGCACATACCTTGATAAAGCTTGTTAAGAAATTCAAAATGGATCAAGCAAAGAAAGGGTTCTTGCGTATGTTACAAGGTGTGAAGTTGAGTCAGACTCAATGCCCGACCACTGCAGAAGATAGAGAGAAAATGAAAGCCATTCCCTATGCTTCAGCCATAGGTTCTATCATGTATGCAATGCTGTGTATTAGACCTGATGTGTGCCTTGCTATTAGTTTAGCAGGGAGGTACCAAAGTAATCCAGGAGTGGTGATGCATAGCAAGGAGAGGGGAGAGTGTTGTCTACGTACCCTTGTAGGCCGTAAGCGGAAGCGTTATGACAACACGCTTGATGTAGTCATACGTCTTCATGATCGAACGATCCTAGTACCGAAAGTACGGCACCTCCACAATCTGCACACGTTCGGCTCGGTGACGTCCCACGAACTCATGATCTAGCAGAGTGTTGAGCGAGAGCTTCCTCAGCACGATGGTGATACGTCTCCAACATATCTATAATTTTTTTATTATTCCATGCTATATTATATTCTGTTTTGGACATTATTGGGCTTTATTATAAACTTTTATATTATTTTTGGGACTAACCTATTAACCGGAGGCCCAGCCCAGAATTGATGTTTTTTTGCCTATTTCAGAGTTTCGCATAAAAAGAATATCAAACAGAGTCCAAACGGAATGAAACCTTCGGGAACGTGATTTTTGGAACAAACGTGATCTAGAGGACTTGGACCCTACGTCAAGAAAGCTACCAGGAAGGCACAAGGTAGGGGGCATGCCTACCCCCCCAGGTGCGCCCTCCACCCTCGTGGGGCCCACGTTGCCCCACCGACGTACTTCTTCCTCCTATATATACCTACGTACCCCAAACTACCAGATACGAAGCCAAAAACCTAATTCCACCGCCGCAACCTTCTGTACCCGTGAGATCCCATCTTGGGGCCTTTTCCGGACTCCGTCGGAGGGGGCATCGATCACAGAGGGATTCTACATCAACACCATAGCCTCTCCGATGATGTGTGAGTAGTTTACCTCAGACCTTCGGGTCCATAGTTATTAGCTAGATGGCTTCTTCTCTCTCTTTGGATCTCAATACAAAGTTCTCCATGATTCTAGTGGAGATCTATTCGATGTAATCTTCTTTTTCGGTGTGTTTGTTGAGACCGATGAATTGCGGGTTTATGATCAAGTTTATCTATGAACAATATTTGAATCTTCTCTGAATTCTTTTATGTATGATTGGTTATCTTTGCAAGTCTCTTCGAATTATCAGTTTGGTTTGGCCTACTAGATTGATCTTTCTTGCAATGGGAGAAGTGCTTAGCTTTTGGTTCAATCTTGTGGTGTCCTTTCCCAGTGACAGTAGGGGCAGCAAGTCACGTATTGTATTATTGGCATCGAGGATAACAAGATGGGGTTTATATCATATTGCATGAGTTTATCCCTCTACATCATGTCATCTTACTTAAAGCGTTACTCTGTTCTTTTGAACCTAATACTCTAGATGCATGCTGGATAGCGGTCGATGTTGGAGTAATAGTAGTAGATGCAGGCAGGAGTCGGTCTACTTGTCGCGGACGTGATGCCTATATACATGATCATACCTAGATATTCTCATAACTATGTTCAATTCTGTCAATTGCTCAACAGTAATTTGTTTACCCACCGTAATACTTATGCTCTCGAGAGAATCCACTAGTGAAACCTATGGCCCCTGGGTCTATTTTCCATCATATTAATCTCCCGTCAACAAGCTATTTCCGGCACTGTTTATTTTGCTTTCTTTACTTTGCATCTTTATCATAAAAATATCAAAAATATTATCTTATCATATCTATCAGATCTCACTTTCGTAAGTGACCGTGAAGGGATTGACACCCCCTTTATTGCATTGGTTGCGAGGATTTTATTTGTTTGCGTAGGTGCGAGGGACTCGTGCGTGGCCTCCTACTGGATTGATACCTTGGTTCTCAAAAACTGAGGGAAATACTTACGCTGCTTTACTGCATCACCCTTTCCTCTTCAAGGGAAAACCAACGCAGTGCTCAAGAGGTAGCAAGAAGGATTTATGGCGCTGTTGCTGGGGAGTCTACGCAAAATTCAACATACCAAGTACCCTCACAAACCCTTATCTCCTGCATTACATTATTTGACATTTGCCTCTCGTTTTCCTCCCCCCCACTTCACCCTTGCCGTTTTATTCGCCCTCTCTTTTCCGTTCGCCTCTTTTTCGCGTGCTTCTTGTTTGCTCGTGTGTTGGATCGCTTGCTTGTCACGATGTCTCTACCTAGATTTGGTGATGTTCACTTTAAAAGGCTAGAAGATATCAAAAGCAACGTCAGGAGTTTTATGGTCTTACAATTTGAGCAAAATAATTTATTTAGAAACGAGCTTAAGGAACAAAAAAGCTTTATGGGTTATATGAATAAAGAGCTTGATGATAGGTCTAAAGAATTTGATGGTTTGAAATCTCACATTGCTCATCTTGAGAAGTTAACAGCTGAAGTTTCGGATAAGCAGGCCACCTTAGTTAATAAGAGGGACGCTAAGCCGGATTTTTTTGGGAAAATAAAGATGAAGATCTAAAAGTTATTGATGTGTCCCCTATTAAATCTTTGATTTGCAATATGAATCTTGATAATGATGGGACTGAATATGATCCACCTTTACCTAGAAGGCGTTCCAAAAATTTGGAGTTTTTAGATCTTGATGCAAAAATTGGTAAAAGCGGGATTGAAGAGATCAAAACTCTAGATATTAATGAACACACTATTTTGGATTTCAAGGATTTTAATTATGATAATTTCTCTTTGATAGATTGTATTTCCTTGTTGCAATCCATGCTAAATTCTCCACATGCTTATAGTCAAAATAAAGCATTTACCAAACATATCGTTGATGCAATCTTATGAAGAAAAACTTGAGTTGGAAGTTTCTATCCCTAGAAAAATTTATGATGAGTGGGAACCTACTATTAAAATTAAAATTAAAGATCATGACTGCTATGCTTTGTGTGATTTGGGTGCTAGTGTTTCCACGATTCCAAAGACTTTGTATGATTTGCTAGGTTTCCGTGATTTTGATGATTGCTCTTTAAACTTGCACCTTGCGGATTCCACCAATAAGAAAACTATGGGAAGAATTAATGATGTTCTTATTGTTGCAAATAGGAATTATGTGCCCGTAAATTTTATTGTTCTTGATATAGATTGCAATCCTTCATGTCCTATTATTCTTGGTAGACCTTTCCTTAGAACGATTTGTGCAATTATTGATATGAAGGAAGGGAATATTAGATTCCAATTTCCGTTAAGGAAAGGCATGGAACACTTCCCTAGAAAGAAAATAAAATTACCTTATGAATCTATTATGAGAGGCACTTATGGATTGCCTACCAAAGATGGCAATACCTAGATCTATCTTCGCTTTTATGCCTAGCTAGGGGCGTTAAACGATAGCGCTTGTTGGGAGGCAACCCAACTTTATTTTTACTCCTTGCTTTTTGCTCCTGTTTAGTAATAAATAATTTACCTATTCTCTGTTTTGGTTGTGTTTTTTGTGTTTAATTAGTGTTTGTGCCAAGTAGAACCGTTGGGAAGACTTGGGGAAAGACTTTTTAATCTTGCTGTAGAAAATAGAAACTTTAACACTCATGAGAACTGCTGCCATTTTTATTTGGAAGGTGATATTTAGTTTATTATTTTTGAAGATGATTAATAGATAAATTCCTCACATCAATAAATTTATTTTAGAATTTTTGGGGTTCCATAACTTGCGTTAGCTACAGATTACTACAGACTGTTCTGTTTTTGACAGATTCTGTTTTTCGTGTGTTGTTTGCTTATTTTGATGAATCTATGGCTAGTAAAATAGTTTATAAACCATAGAGAAGTTGGAATACAGTAATTTTAATACCAATATAAATAAATAATGAGTTCATTACAGTACCTTGAAGTGGTGTTCTGTTTTCTTTCGCTAACGGATCTCATGAGATTTTCTATTAAGTTTTGTGTTGTGAAGTTTTCAAGTTTTGGGTAAAAGATTTGATGGATTATGGAACAAGGAGTGGAAAGAGCCTAAGATTGGGGATTCCCATGGCACCCCAAGATAATCTATGGACACCTAAAATCCAAAGCTTGGGGATGCCCCGGAAGGCATCCCCTCTTTTCGTCTACTTCCATCGTAACTTTACTTGGAGCTATATTTTTATTCAGCACATGATATGTGTTTTGCTTGGAGTGTCTTGTATTATTTGAGTCATTATTTGTTAGTTTGACACAATCATCCTTGCTGTACACACCTTTTGAGAGAGACACACATGATTCGGAAATTGTTAGAATACTCTATGTGCGTCACTCATATCTTTTGAGTTATATAGTTTTTGCTCTAGTGCTTCACTTATATCTTTTAGAGCACGGTGGGGGATTTGTTTTATAGAAACTATTGTTCTCTCATGCTTCTCTTAGATTATTTTGAGAGTCCTAAAAAACAGCGTGGTAATTTGCTTTAATTATGTTAGGCATTCAAGATTAGTAAAAAAATTCTTATGAGTGTGTTGAATACTATGGGAAGTTTGATACTAGATAATTGTTTTGAGATATGAAGATGGTGATATTAGAGTCATGCTAGTTGAGTAGTTTTGAAGTTGAGAAATACTTGTGTTAAAGTTTGTGATTCCCGTAGCATGCATGTATGTTGAACCGTTATGTGATGAAGTCGGAGCATGATTTATTTATTGATTGTCTTCCTTATGAGTGGCGGTTGGGGACGAGCAATGGTCTTTTCCTACCAATCTATCCCCCTAAGAGCATGCGCGTAACTTAGCTTTGATAACCTGTAGATTTTTGCAATAAGTATATGAGTTCTTTATGACTAATGTTGAGTCCATGGATTATATGCACTTTCTTCCTTCCACCATTGCTAGCCTCTCTAATACCGCGCACTTTTTGCCGGTATCATACACCTACCATATACCTTCCTCAAAACAGCCACCATACCTACCTATCATGGCATTGCCATAGCCATTCCGAGATATATTGCCATGCAACTTACCACCGTTCCGTTTATTATGACATGCTCCATCATTGTCATATTGCTTTGCATGATCATGTAGTTGACATTGTATTTGTGGCAAAACCACCGTTCATAATTCGTTCATACATGTCACTCTTGATTCATTGCATATCCCAGTACACTGCCGGAGGCATTCACATAGAGTCATATTTTGTTCTAAGTATTGAGTTGTAATTGTTGAGTTGTAAGTAAATAAAAGTCTGATGATCATCATTTTTATAGCATTGTCCCAAGTGAGGAAAGGATGATGGAGACTATGATTCCCCCACAAGTCGGGATGAGACTCCGGACTAAAAAAACGATGAGAGAAAAAGAGAGAAGGGACAATGTTACTATCCTTTTTACCACACTTGTGCTTCAAAGTAGCACCATGATCTTCATGATAGAGAGTCTCCTATGATATCACTTTCATATACTAGTGGGAATTTTTCATTATAGAAATTGGCTTGTATATTCCAATGATGGGCTTCCTCAAAATGCCCTAGGTCTTCGTGAGCAAGCGAGTTGGATGCACACCCACTTAGTTTCTTTTGTTGAGCTTTCATACTCTTATAGCTCTAGTGCATCCGTTGCATGGCAATACCTACTCACTCACATTGATATCTATTAATGGGCATCTCCATAGCCCGTTGATACGCCTAGTTGATGTGAGACTATCTTCTCCTTTTTGTCTTCTCCACAACCACCATTCTGTTCCACATATAGTGCTATGTCCATGGCTCACGCTCATGTATTGCGTGAAGGTTGAAAAAGTTTGAGAACATCAAAAGTATGAAACAATTGCTTGGCTTGTCATCGGGGTTGTGCATGATTTAAATACTTTGTGTGGTGAAGATAGAGCATAGCCAGACTATATGATTTTGTAGGGATAACTTTCTTTGGCCATGTTATTTTGAGAAGACATAATTTCTTAGTTAGTATGCTTGAAGTATTATTATTTTATGTCAATATTAAACTTTTGTCTTGAATCTTTCAGATCTGAATATTCATACCACAATTAAGAGAATTACATTGAAATTATGCCAAGTAGCATTCCACATCAAATTTTTTGTTTCTATCGTTTACCTACTCGAGGACGAGCATGAATTAAGCTTGGGGTTGCTTGATACGTCTCCAACGTATCTATAATTTTTTATTGTTCTATGCTATATTATATTCTGTTTTGGACATTATTGGGCTTTATTATACACTTTTATATTATTTTTGGGACTAACCTATTAACTGGAGGCCCAACCCAGAATTGCTGTTTTTTGCCTATTTCAGATTTTCGCAGAAAAAGAATATCAAACGGAGTCCAAACGGAATGAAACCTTCGAGAACATGATTTTTGGAATGAACGTGATCCAGAGGACTTGGACCCTATGTCAAGAAAGCTACCAGGAAGGCACGAGGTAGGGGGCGCGCCTACCCCCCCGGCATGCCCTCCACCTTCGTGGGGCCCACGTTGCTCCACCGACGTACTTCTTCCTCCGATATATACCTATGTACCCCCAAACTACCAGATACGGAGCCAAAAACGTAATTCCACCGCCGCAACCTTCTGTACCCGTGAGATGCCGTCTTGGGGCCTTTTTTGGAGCTCTGCCGGAGGGGCATCGATCACGGAGTGTGTTTGTTGAGAACGATGAATTGTGGGTTTATGATCAAGTTTATCTATGAACAATATTTGAATCTTCTCTGAATTCTTTTATGTATGATTGGTTATCTTTGCAAGTCTCTTCGAATTATCAGTTTGGTTTGGCCTACTAGATTGATCTTTCTTGCAATGGGAGAAGTGCTTAGCTTTGGGTTCAATCTTGCGGTGTCCTTTTCCCAGTGACAGTAGGGGCAGCAAGGCACGTACTGTATTGTTGCCATCGAGGATAACAAGATGGGGTTTATATCATATTGCATGAGTTTATCCCTCTACATCATGTCATCTTACTTAAAGCGTTACTCTGTTCTTTTGAACTTAATACTCTAGATGCATGCTGGATAGCGGTCGATGTGTGGAGTAATAGTAGTAGATGTAGGCAGGAGTCGGTCTACTTGTCGCGGACGTGATGCCTATATACATGATCATACCTAGATATTCTCATAACTATGCTCAATTCTGTCAATTGATCAACAATAATTTGTTTACCCATCGTAATACTTATGCTCTCAAGAGAAGCCACTAGTGAAACCTATGGCCTCCGGGTCTATTTTCCATCATATTAATCTCCCGTCAACAAGCTATTTCTGGCATTGTTTATTTTGCTTTCTTTACTTTGCATCTTTATCATAAAAATACCAAAAATATTATCTTATCATATCTATCAGATCTCACTTTCATAAGTGACCGTGAAGGGATTGACAATCCCTTTATTGCGTTGGTTGCGAGGATTTTATTTGTTTGTGTAGGTGCGAGGGACTCGTGCGTGGCCTCCTACTGGATTGATACCTTGGTTCTCAAAAACTGAGGGAAATACTTACACTGCTTTACTGCATCACCATTTCCTCTTCAAGGGAAAACCAACGTAGTGCTCAAGAGGTAGCAGACGGCATGATGACGGTGATGATGATGCTACCGGTACATGGCTTTGCCTAAGCACCTCTACGATATGACCGAGGTGGATTATGGTGGAGGGGGGCACCACACACGGCTAATAGATCTATGATCAACTTGTGTGTCTATGGGGTGCTCCCTCCCCCGTATATAAAGGAGTGGAGGATGGGGGAGGGCCGACCCTCTATGGCATGCCCTGGAGGAGTCCTACTCCCTCTGGGAGTAGGAGTCCCCCCTTCCCTAGTTGGACTAGGAGAGAAGGAAGGGGGAGAGAGGGAGGAAGGAATGGGGGGCGCCGCCCCCCTTCCTAGACCAATTCGGACCAGAGAGGAAGGGAGCGTGCGGCCTGCCCTGGCTGCATCTCTCTCTCTCCACTAAAGCCCATTAGGACCCATATACTTCCCAGGGGGTTCCGGTAACCCTCGGTACTCCGGTATATGCCCGAACTCACTCAGAACCTTTCTGATGTCCAAACATAGGCTTCCAATATATCGATCTTTATGTCTCGACCATTTCGAGACTCCTCGTCATGCCCACAATCACATCCGGGACTCCGAACAACCTTCGGTTCATCAAAACACATAAACTCATAATACCGATCATCACCGAACGTTAAGCGTGCGGACCCTACGGCAATTGCTAACATGATTTGGACGGACTTAAGCATCGCTATGGGTCAGGAGGTCTCATCGTAGTCAACTCCTTGAACTTGTCAAAAACCTTTTGCAACAAGTCGAGCTTTGTAGACAGTAACATTACCGTCAGCGTCAGTCTTCTTCTTGAAGATCCATTTATTCTCTATGGCTTGCCGATCATCAGGCAAGTCAACCAAAGTCCATACTTTGTTCTCATACATGGATCCCATCTCAGATTTCATGGCCTCAAGCCATTTTGCAGAATCTGGGCACATCATCGCTTCCTCATAGTTCCTAGGTTCATCATGGTCAAGTAACATGACTTCCATAACAGGATTACCGTACCACTCTGGTGCGGATCTTACTCTGGTTGACCTACGAGGTTTGGTAGTAACTTGATTAGAAGTTTCATGATCATCATCATTAGCTTCCTCACTTACTTGTGTAGGAATCACTAGAGCTGATTTTAGTGATGAAAAACTTTCCAATAAGGGAGAAGGTACAATTACCTTGTCAAGTTCTACTTTCCTCCCACTCACTTCTTTTGAGAGAAACTCCTTCTCTGGAAAGGATCCATTCTTAGCAACAAAGATCTTGCCTTCGGATCTGTGATAGAAGGTGTACCCAACGGTCTCCTTTGGGTATCCTATGAAGACACATTTCTCTGATTTGGGTTCGAGCTTATCAGGTTGAAGCCTTTTCACATAAGCATCGCAGCCCCAAACTTTCTGAAACGACAACTTGGGTTTCTTGCCAAACCACAGTTCATAAGGTGTCGTCTTGACGGATTTAGATGGTGCCCTATTTAACATGAATGCAGCTGTCTCTAAAGCGTAACCCCAAAACGATAGCGTTAAGTCAGTGAGAGACATCATAGATCACACCATATCTAGTAAAGTATGATTACGACGTTCGGACACGCCTTTAGCATTGCGAAGAGCTTGATACGTCTCCAACGTATCTATAATTTTTGATTGCTCCATGCTATATTATCTACTGTTTTGGACTATATTGGGCTTTATTTTCCACTTTTATATTACTTTTGGGACTAACCTATTAACCGGAGGCCCAGCCCAGAATTGCTATTTTTTTTGCCTATTTCAGTGTTTCAGAGAAACATAATATCAAATGGAGTCCAAACGGAATAAAATCTTCGGGAACGTGATTTTCTCACCAAACGTGATCCAGGATACTTGGACCCTACTCCAGGGAGTCAAAGAGGAGGTCATGAGGTTGGGGGGCGCCCCCCTAGGACGCGCCCCCTGCCTCGTGGGCTCCTCGGTGCTCCACCAACATACTCCTTCCACCTATATATACCTACGTACTCCCAAACGATCAGAACAGGAGCCAAAAATCTAATTCCACCGCCGCAACTTTCTATATCCATGAGATCCCATCTTGGGGCCTGTTCCAGAGCTCCGCCGGAAGAGGGCCGTCATCACAGAGGGCTTCTACATCATCCTAGCCCCTCCGATGAAGTGTGAGTAGTTTACCTCAGACCTTCGGGTCCATAGTTAGTAGCTAGATAGCTTCTTCTCTCTCTTTGAATCTCAATACAAAGTTCTCCCCCTCTCTCGTGGAGATCTATTCGATGTAATCTTCTTTTTGCGGTGTGTTTGTTGAGATTGATGAATTGTGGGTTTATGATCAAGTCTATCTATGAATAATATTTGAATCTTCTCTGAATTCTTTTATGTATGATTGGTTATCTTTGCAAGTCTCTTCGAATTATCCGTTTTGTTTGGCCAACTAGATTGGTAGTTCTTGCCATGGGAGAAGTGCTTAGCTTTGGGTTCGATCTTGCGGTGTCCTTTGCTAGTGACAGAAGGGGCAGCAAGGCACGTATTGCATCGTTGCCATCGAGGATAACAAGATGGGGTTTATTTCATATTGCATGAATTTATCTCTCTACCTCATGTCATCTTGCTTAAGGCGTTACTCTGTTTTAACTTAATACTCTAGATGCATGCTGCATAGCGGTCGATGAGTGGAGTAACAGTAGTAGATGCAGAATCATTTCGGTCTACTTGTCACAGACGTGATGCCTATATACATGATCATGCCTAGATATTCTCATAACTATGCTCAATTTTGTCGATTGCTCAACAGTAATTGTTCACCCACCATAGAATACTTATGCTCTTGAGAGAAGCCACTAGTGAAACCTATGGCCCCCGGGTCTATTCTCATCATATCAATCTCCATCACTTTAATCTTGCTTTGCTTTTTTACTTTGCCTTTACTTTTTACTTTGCATCTTTATATCAAAAATACCAAAAATATTATATCTATCAGATCTCACTCTCGTAAGTGACCGTGAAGGGATTGACAACCCCTAATCGCGTTGGTTGCGAGTAGCTATTGTTTTGTGCAGGTACGAGGGACTTGAGCGTGGCCTCCTACTAGATTGATACCTTGGTTCTCAAAAACTGAGGGAAATACTTACGCTACTTTGCTGCATCATCCCTTCCTCTTCGGGGGAAACCAACGCAAGCTCAAGACGTAGCAGAGCTCAGGAATCGTCTTATCCATCCCTTGCATATTATAGTTCATCACGAAGCTCTTGTAGCTTGGTGGCAGTGATTGAAGAACTCTGTCAATGACACTATCATCAGGAAGATTAACTCCCAGTTGAGTCAAGTGGTTGTGGTACCCAGACATTTTGAGTATATGTTCACTGACAGAACTATTCTCCTCCATCTTGCAGCTGTAGAACTTATTGGAGACTTCATATCTCTCAATCCAGGCATTTGCTTGAAATATTAACTTCAACTCCTAGAACATCTCATATGCTCCATGACGTTCAAAACGTTGTTGAAGTCCCGGTCTAAGCCGTAAAGCATGGCACACTGAACTGTCGAGTAGTCATCAGCTTTGCTCTGCCAGGTGTTCAAAACATCTGGCGTTGCTCCTGCAGCGGGGTTGTCACCTAGCGGTGCTTCCAGGACGTAATTCTTCTGTGCAGCAATGAGGATAATCCTCAAGTTACAGACCCAGTCTGTGTATTTGCTACCATCATCTCTCAACTTAGCTTTCTCTAGGAACGCATTAAAATTCAATGGAACAACAACACGGGCCATCTATCTACAACAAAATAGACATGCAAAATACTATCAGGTACTAAGTTCATGATAAATTAAAGTTCAATTAATCAAATTACTTAAGAACTCCCACTTAGATAGACATTACTCTAATCATCTAAGTGATCACGTGATCCATATCAACTAAACCATGTCCGATCATCACGTGAGATGGAGTAGTTTTCAATGGTGAACATCACTATGTTGATCATATCTACTATATGATTCATGCTCGACCTTTCGGTCTCCAGTGTTCCGAGGCCATATCTGCATATGCTAGGCTCGTCAAGTTTAACCCGAGTATTCTGCGTGTGCAAAACCGGCTTGCACCCGTTGTATGTGAACATAGAGCTTATCACACCCAATCATCACGTGGTGTCTCGGCATGACGAACTGTAGCAACGGTGCATACTCAGGGAGAACACTTATACCTTGAAATTTAGTGAGAGATCATCTTATAATGCTACCACCGAACTAAGCAAAATAAGATGCATAAAGGATAAACATCACATGCAATCAATATAAGTGATATGATATGGCCATCATCATCTTGTGCCTTTGATCTCCATCTCCAAAGCACCGTCATGATCACCATCGTCGCCGGCTTGACACCTTGATCTCCATCGAAGAATCGTTGTCGTCTCGCCAACTATTGCTTCTATGAGTATCGCTACCACTTAGTGATAAAGTAAAGCAATTACATGGCGATTGCATTTCATACAATAAAGCGACAACCATATGGCTCCTGCCAGTTGCCGATAAATGTGTTACAAAACATGGTCATCTCATACAATAAAATTCAGCATCATGTCTTGACCATATCACATCACAACATGCCCTGCAAAAACAAGTTAGACGTCCTCTGCCTTGTTGTTGCAAGTTTTACGTGGCTGCTACGGGCTGAGCAAGAACCGTTCTTACCTACGCGTCAAAAACCAAAATGCGGTATAGTGATTGCTTTTTGACCTTCAGAAAGAACCCTGTTCATTGAATTCGTTTCAACTAAAGCTGGAGAAACAGACACCCACTAGCCACTTGTGTGTGAAGCACGTCGATAGAACCAGTCTCGCGTAAGCGTACGTGTAATGTCGCTCTGGGCCGCTTCATCCAACAATGTCGCTGAATCAAGAACCAACTAGTGACGGCAAGCAATATGTATATACCCACGCCCACAACTCCTTTGTGTTCTACTCATGCATATAACATCTACGCATAAACCTGGCTCGGATGCCACTGTTGGGGAACGCAGTAATTTCAAAAAAAAAATCCTACACACCCGCAAGATCATGGTGATGCATAGCAACGAGAGGGGAGAGTATCGTCTACGTACCCTCGTAGACCGTAAGCAAAAGCATTATGACAACGCGGTTGATGTAGTTGTACGTCTTCATGATCGACCGATCTAGTACCGAACATACGGCACCTCCACGATCTGCACACGTTCGGCTTGGTGACGTCCCGTGAACTCACGATACAGTAGAGCTTCGAGGGAGAGCTTCGTCAGCACGACGGCGTGATGACGGTGATGATGTTGCTACCGGAACAGGGATTCGCCTAAGCACCGCTACAATATTACTGAGGTGGATTATGGTGGAGGGGGGCACCGCACACGGCTAAAGATCAATGATCAACTTGTGTGTCCATGGGGTGCCCCCTCCCCCGTGTATAAAGGAGTGGAGGAGGGGGAGGGGGCGGCCTCTCTAGGCATCCCCCAAGGGAGTTCTACTCCCACCGGGAGTAGGATTCCCCCCTTTCCCTTTGTTGGTTCTAGGAGGGAAGGAAGGAGGAGGAAGAAGGATGGAAAGGGGGGCCGCCCCCCTTCCCAATTCGGATTGGGCTTGGGGGGGGGGGGCGCCCCCTCCTTTTGCTTCTTTTCCATTTCTTCCACTAAGGCCCAATAAGGCCCATATACCTCCTGGGGGGTTCCGGTAACCTCCCGATGCTCTGGTATACTCCCGTTTTCACCCGGAACCATTCTGATGTCCAAACATAGGCTTCCAATATATCGATATTTACGTCTTGACCATTTCGAGACTCCTTGTCATGTCTGTGACCAAATCCGGGACTCCGAACTACCTTTGGTACATCAAAACGCATAAACTCGTAATACCGATCGTCACCGAACGTTAAGTGTGCGGACCCTACGGGTTCGAGAACTATGTAGACATGACCGAGACACATATTCGATCAATAACCAATAGCGGAACCTGGATGCTCATATTGGCTCCTACATATTCTACGAAGATCTTTATCGGTCAAACCGCATAACAACATACGTTGTTCCCTTTGTCATCGGTATGTTACTTGCCCGCGATTCGATCGTCGGTATCTCAATACCTAGTTCAATCTCGTTACCGGCAAGTGTCTTTACTCGTTCCGTAATGCTACATCCCGTAACTAACTAATTAGCTACATTGCTTGCAAGGCTTATTTTGATGTACATTACCGAGAGGGCCCAGAGATACCTCTCCGACAATCAGGGTAACAAATCCTAATATTGATCCATGCCAACTCAAGAAACACCATTGGATACACCTGTAGAGCACCTTTATAATCACCCAGTTACATTGTGACATTGGTAGCACACAAATTTTTCCTCCGGTATTCGGGAGTTGCATGATCTCATAGTCATAGGAACATGTATAGTTATGGAGAAAGCAATAGCAACAAACTAAACGATCATCGTGCTAAGCTAACAGATGGGTCAAGTCAATCACATAATTCTCTAATGATGTGATCCCATTAATCAAATGACAACTCATGTCTATGGTTAGGAAACATAACCATCATTGATTCAATGAGCTAGTCAAGTAGAGGCAAACTAGTGACACTCTGTTTGTCTATGTATTCACACATGTACTAAGTTTCCGGTTAATACAATTCTAGTATGAATAATAAAGATTTATCATGATATAAGGAAATATAAATAACAACTTTATTATTGCCTCTAGGGCATATTTCCTTCGACCACACCTTCATCTTCTAGCCACGTCCAGCCAACCGCACACGCTATGCACAGCCGATCTCCACCCACGCCACCAAGCGCCGCCGTCGGGAGCTGCGGCGGCCGTACCTTGGATCCGCATGATGTCATTGTCGAAGCTGTCATCCCGCACCGCATGGCATCGAGCGAGGAGAAGTGAAATCCCCGCTGCCGCCTATGCCGACCGGATCGGCGGCGCACACCGACGGCGGCGAGGGAGGGAGCTGGGAGATGGCGGACGAGCCCGGCGGCTAGGGTTCGCCCCCTCGGTCTCTCACGGGAGCGACGCAAGGGGTTGTGCCCAATACCTGAGTTACTCTAACGTGTCTAAGTGCTTAAATTGGGGGAGAATTTCACTTCCCCGGCTTGTGCACCAACTAGGGATGCATACGGTCTTTTAAGTATGAGTACTAGGATTTTTAATCTCGGCTACGTACCGAGCCTAGTTCTCAATAAATGCCTGAGTACCAAGAAAGCTTGGTCCTCAAGAATAAATAGGAACCTAAATTCGCCTCTGTGAGGATTTGAACCCAGATGTTAGGTTTGTACATCCACTCGCCCAACTAGTTGAGCTAGGCTCACTCCCCTATGCCAGCCTATGACTAGCGGTCGGGATCGAAACTAATTACTACATCATTTTTCAACTTGAAGGAGCATGGTAAATGATTGCTTTTTTGAGCCAAAACTGTAGAACAATCGTTCTACAATATTTTCTATATTAATTAAAAGTACAATTACAAAAGGATAGAGAGCCAACATACAGAAAATCAACCCACACCAGTTTTTGGAAACATTTCTAACATATGGAGATTAGAGATTATGCTCTATCCAACTGGTTATCAAATCAATTTTCTTTTGCTTTGCTCTAAGTGTAGTCATTTCCATGCTTTCTCGGAGATAATGTTTCCAGGATCCATAACTCATCGGTGGCTTTCTGAAGATTTTATCATTCTGATCATCCAGGTACTCCAACAACCCATAATCACCACTTCCATTGCAATATCCTTAGGAAGCACACTGAGAGTGAAAAGAAATTCATCATAGGTAGAAGTACCTCCATGTTTAGCCGGAGCAACTCTACTCCAGCAGTAACCAGCAAATTGGCAATCCCAGAAAAGATGAGTGCTGGTTTCCTCAGTAGAATCTGCACAAAGGGCACAGTTATAGTCCTCTAAGTGCATGGTTCTGCAATGAATCAAATTCCTTGTGCTCATCCTGTCATGCAGCAAAAGCCAAAAGAAAATTTTGTGCCTGAGCCTACATGTCATTCTCCAAACCTTCTGAAAGATCTCATGTGCATTACTAGGGCCAACCATGGCTTTATACATGGCCATAGCTGAAAATTTATGAGTGTTGCCTGCCATGATCCAAGAGTCTCTGTTTGCTGTTTCTGCCCTGGTTGTCATAATGTTCTGTAATGCATTGAACTGATTGTAGGCCCGGAGTGATAAAGGTCTATGGAAAATAGTGCTTAAGTCTTCATACTGCTGCGCCTGAGCCAAGGTGATGTATGCATTGATAGCAAAAAGAGTGAAGTTCTGGGAATTGGTTGTTCAGAGGCATGTTTAACCACTTATCTGACCAGAAAAGAATGGAGTCTCCTCTGCCAGCTTTGCACTTTGTATGGCTTTGAAGGTAGGAAGAAGTTTAAGTATTGTTCTCCACCAGAATGACCCAATCAATCTATCTACTGGTAGACTGTCTTGATAATATGCCTCCCATACAATATTGACCCATGGGATGTCCTCTCTGTTGAGGAATTTATGCAGAAATTTCATGAGAAGGGCTTGATTATGTGTTTGCAAATCTAGTACACCCAAACCAGCATGGGATTTAGGAAGACAGACTTTTTCCCAAGCAATCAAAACCATGCCTCTGTCCTGTGTCCCATATTTTCTCCAGAAGCAATTCATTAGATAGGAGTTAATTTGCTTAAGAACAGTCTTTGGTATCATGAGAGTGCACATGAAAAATGTTGGCATGCTGGTGAAGGCAGATTTAAGAAGTGTTAACTTATCTCCAGTGGATAACATAGTTGAGCAATTAAGCAATCTGTTCTCAATTCTTTTCAACATAGGCATGTAATCTTGAACTTTGGGTTTGGAAGTGCTCAAAGGGAGGCCCAGGTAAGTGTGAGGCCAATAGCCAATATTACAGCCAAGCAAAGCTGACAGTTCCAGCATTTTCTCATGTGGAGTATTAATTGAGATGAGAGTGGACTTGGCATAATTAATCTGCAGGCCAGAAAATTCAGCATAGTGCAAAAGCAGATTCTTGATATGTTGTACTTGCCTGAGATCAGCCTGAGCCACAAGTACAGTGTCATCAGCATACTGTACAATTGGGAAATCAGCAGAAGAGTTATGTTGCAGTGGTGGCTGTATCATGTGATTTCTCATGGCTTCATTAAGCATGCTTTGCAGGATATCAGGTGCAAGCACAAAGATGAGAGGGGATAGTGGATCTCCCTTTCTGACCCCTTTCAAACATAAAAAATTGTTTGCCAGGGACACCATTAAGAAGGATTGAGGAATAGCCAGTGCCATAAATCATCTTGATCCAATTGATCCACTTCTCCCCAAATCCTTTGGCTTGAAGAGTCTGAATAATAGTGTCATGGCTAAGCATGTCAAAAGCTTTTTCAAAATCCAATTTCAACATAATGAGCTCTTGTTTACTCTGATAACGCTGCTGAATATAGTCATATGCCCATGCAAGACAGTACTGTATGCACCTATTATAAGGAAGCCATATTGATTTTTATGCACCACATTCATAATGTAACCTTGCAATCTATTTACCAGCAGCTTTGTGATAATCTTAAGGGTGCAGTTCAGTAGAGAGATTGGCCTGGAGTCAGATGGGCAAATAGCAGAATCCTTCTTAGGGATGAGTGTGCTGAACGAATAGTTAATGCTTTGAAGATTAACTTTTCCAGAGTGGAAGTCTTCAATCAACTTGTAGAAATCATCAACAATAATGTCCCAACAGTGTTTCATGAAAGCATCATTAAATCCATCAGGCCCTGGAGACTTGTCTGCAGGCATATTATGCACCACCTTGTCAATCTCTTCTTTAGAAAAAGGAACTTCCAATGCAGAGAGATCCTCCAATGGGTTTAATAGCTGGTGGATCTAGAGTGGGTTACTACTGGATGCTTTTGTGCCCATTCTTGCTTTAAAATCCCTGAGAAGGATGGCAACCTTGGCATGGTGCTCATGATGCTCAAATCCATTTTCATCCTTTAACACAGCAATACAATTATTTCTCATTTTGATAGTAGCCTTTGCTTGAAAGTATTTAATGTTGGCTTCTCCCACTTTGATCTGCCTAATGGTGGCTCTTTGTTTCCAGTAGACTCTTTGATGCTCACACTCATCCCTAAGAAGGATTCTGCTGTTTTCCCATCTGACTTCAGGCCAATCTCTCTACTGAACTGCACCCTTAAGATTATCACAAAGCTGCTGGCAAATGATTGCAAACAACACACATGTGTTTTTTTAACACACATGTGTTGTTGTCGTGAAACTAACAGGTCGATAGCTGCTCCCTGACTCGGCCGATGATCCACCATTTGGACCGAACGATTCCCCCTTAATGTAAAGTGAGCTCTTATTCTTTCATCTCCTAGTTATATAGAGATAAGAGAGCTCTCTCGCCATGTATAGATGTGCATAGATTTTAGTCAGTTATGTTGTCTTCGTCTAGGTGCAAGCCTTTTTATATGTAAAGTTGATGATCAATAATAAACAAAGTTCTATCCTACTTCTTTGTGTCCATTTATTTACTTTCTCTATCTGAGCGGGATTGCCTACTTTGTCTATGTTACTGCTCCACAACCCTTTGATCGAACTGGGCAAAGGTTGCTGAACAAGTTATCAGCATGTTCCTCCACCAATTCTTCATGAGGTCTGTCTATATCTCATCTACATGTGAGATATTATCTCACATCTAAGATGATATCACAACTGTTTGTAAATCATCCATAGACGTCTTTCCTTGCTTCTTGTCTTTTTAGTCCAGCCCAACACGTAGTTGTCTTTTTTTTTGAGAATCAGCACGTTGTTGTCTTGTCTAGCAACGTCCGCTCATGGACAACTTTCGTGAAATCACTAATTAAGGAGTACTCGTTGCGAAGAACACTCCACTTTCCCAGGTTGCGACAAGTGGCGCACATGCAGCGCGCCACTTGTCGCAACCTGGGAGTTTTCCCTTTTTTCGTAGATCCGTTTATTCAAAATGTTTTATCTTTTAAACTTTGCGTCCAAATCTCGAACCATTTTGATCATTGGATTCCTCGCGTCGAGATCCTGAAAACTAGATCCCATGTTGATAGGTTTTGATGAACTTTTTTTCATGAAAAAAACCGGACGGAAAAACCGAACCGGGAGCATGGTTTTTTCCCTTTCCGAAAGAGGCACGCTCATGCCTCTCGCGAAATCACACCCGTGCCTCTTATGGAAGCAAAACCGTGACTCTCGTGGAAGAAAAAAAAACAGAAAACATGTTTTTTTCATTTCCGAGAGGTACGGCCGTGACTCTCGCGAAAGCACAACCGTGCCTCTCGCGGAAGCAAAACCATGACTCTCGCGAAAAAAACATAAAACGCATATTTTTCCCTTTCTGAGAGGCACGACCGTGACTCTCACGAAAGCACAACCGTGCCTCTCCCGGAAGCAAAACCGTGACTCTCGCGAAAGAAAAAAAAACAGAAAACGCATTTTGTTTTTCCCTTTCCGAGAGGCACGGCCGTGACTCTCGCGAAAGCACAACCATGCCTCTCGCGCAAGCAAAACTATGACTCCTGTGAAAGAAAAAAAAACAAAAAACATGTTTTTTTCCGTTTCCAAAAGGCACGGCCGTGACTCTCGCTAAAGCACAACCGTGCCTCTTGCGAAAAACCGTGACTTTCATGAAAGGAAAAAAAAGAGAACGCGTTTTTTTTGTGCAAATTTTTTTTTCAATTTTTTTGATTGAAAAGCTAAGGAAGACCGGGAGAAAACCAAAACGTCGAAAAAACCCGTTTAAAAAGTCGAAAACGCGTGCAGAAAAATAAAAGAAAATAAAATCCGGAGGGAGCGTCCAGAGCGCGACACGTAGCGAATGCCTGAGAGCGCGCCAAGTGGTGCTGATCGTTGCGAGGTTCCCGAAGGAGCACTCGTTAACTAGTTGCTCCCATATCAAGACAAAGCCTTGTCATTGCTGCCAGGCCTTGTAGTTGTTGCTGGGCCCAACAGGTTTTAGTTGTTTTTTCTTGCTCTTGTTTGATTCGGCGTGTCTTTGCTTGTTTCTGTGTGGACTCTTGATCTATGTAGTGCAATAAAAGGGAGAAAATTATTAATGAAAATAAAATCAATGAGAAAAAAAGGTGGGTGAAAAAACCCACAAAACAAATTTTATAGTTTTGTGACTGAAAAGCCAGAAAATAAGTACATGAGTAGGTACCTTCTTTGTTTGCTTCTGAATGGTCCTTCTTCCTTCTTTTCTCTCATTACTCCTACCGAACTACAACAAATTGAAAAAGAAATAAAAAAATAAAGGTGTCTTATAAGAAAAAATTGCTCTTAATTTTTACTATGGGAATAAAAACACATCGAAAATTATTACCAGTGTTTTCAATCCCTCAAACAACAAGTTTATCAGTTAGATCGACATTCACATGTTTTCCTTCATACTCAATGTCTTGAAGAAAAATTTCCCATTTAATAAAATGAACAAAATGTAGCGCTAGAGTGAAACCGGTTGTCCCATTTAACAGAACACAAATATAGTTGTAAACAATCATTATAAGCATAAAAATTCATACCTTCGTGGCCATCGCCTTGGGACTTTTCGCCATGTCTCTGCCCTCCAACTGGCCTTATATGTTCCTAAAAAATGTTAAGATGTTTCTAAAAAGACCGATTATACAAAAAGATGTGACTCAAAAAAAATGGTGTGTCCCATTTTGTATACTATAATGACATTTTGAAAAGGAGGTTAAGAAACAAAATCAATGTGTCGGGGATTAAAGAACATGTGAATTGCCGGCTTTTCTTGAAAAAAACATAACACTCTAAATGTTGGGTCCCCCAGACTCGGTTGCATTTCTTTCAATAAAATATCAAATTTGGGTTGAAGATGGGCTTAAAGTGGGACATTTTGAAAAAATGGGTCGGGCCCACAAAAACACATAACAGAACAAAAGGTGTTGAGCTACAATTGGGATGACAAAAACAAACTGGGAAGAAAGTTGGGGTTGAAGTTGCAACTGAGACAGCAAAAAAATAGATGTAGGCCCGGTTGTGAATTTAATGTGGATTTGCAACTAGGAAAACTGCCATTACATGCTTGATTGTTAGTCGGGGTTGGACTAGCAATTGGGACTCCCTACAAAGGCCCTATTGTGAGTCAAGGATGGACATGCAATTGGGGCGCAACTACACTACTACAAGCCCAGTTGTGAGTCAAGGGTGCAGTTGTAATTGGGGCAACTACAACTACAAAGGCCAGTTGCAAGTCGTTTGTGGTCTTGCAACTTGGGCGCCTATATACAACTACAAAGGCCCTGTTGTGATTCGAGGGTTGACTAGCAATTGGTGCAATTTCAACTTGAAGCCCCAGTTGTGAGTCGAGGGTGACCTTGTAACTCGGGCAACTACACTACTACAAGACCTAGTTGCGAGTGAAGGGTGGACATGCAATTGGGGCAATAACTTCAAAAAAGCCCCTAGTTGCGAGTGAAGGGTGGACTTGCAACTGGGGCAACTACAACTAAAAAACCCCGATTTTCAAGTCAAGGGTGGACTTGCAACTGGCGCAACTATGAATAAAAAGCCCTAGTTGCGAGTCAATGATGGACTTGCAACTAGGGCAACTACAACTACAAAAGCCCCAGTTGCGAGCCGGGGGTGGACTTGTAACTAGGGCAACTACAAGTACAAAAGTACGAGTTACGTGTCAATGGTGGACTTGCAACTGGAGTAACTACAACTACAAAAAGGCCCTAGTTGCGAGTCAAGGGTGGACATGCAACTAGGGCAACTACACTACTACAAGCCCCAGTTGTGAGTCGAGTATGCACTTGCAACTAGGGCACCTACAACTACAAAAGCGGACCCCAATTGCGAGTCGATGGTTGTAACACCCCTGTGTAATGAGCTACAGTAACCTCTCTTATTAAGCTAAATCATTTTGCTAAACAGTGCTTGATCATCTTTGTTCCATATCTCATATTAAATTCCACTTTGAATTAAACTTCAAATTATAATTGAAATTGAGAAATTCACAAACATGAAAACTAAAATGTTCATAATGTGGCAAATAATCCATAGATAATTATGGTGGAGAAACCAACATTTTATAAAGTGTTGAAATGCCCTAAAATACTTAAAACAGGGGCCAAACACAATAATTTAAAGACTATTTAAATTATAAAATTGCAAACTATTTTATTTAAGTGTCAAACTTATTGTGGCAGTGGCCTAATTTATAACACTAATTAAGGTGCTAGTTTTGTATTTTATAAAACTAAAACTTTTTAAAATAAAGGAAAAGATAACTTAAAATAAAAAGAAAAAGAAAAAATGAAAAAGAAAAAGAAAAGGAAAAAGCCCTGCCCCTAGGCCTTAGGCCACAGGGACAGGCCCAGCCGAGCTCAGCTTACTCCGTGTGGTCGTCTCCCTCCTCCACTACTCATCCGGCCGACCGCCCGGGCGCGTCCCCGCTGGACCGGGAGCATCGCCCCGTATTGCCACGCCGACGGGGAGGGGAAAAGTGACCCTCGGTCCCCTCTCCCACTTGCCCCCACTCGCTCGTGCTCTCCCCCGCCTCTTCCGCTAGATCTTGAGTGCCCCCATGGCCTTGCCTTGTGTTAGCCGCGGCCACCGTCATCCCCGCACCTCACCTCAACATGGCGGCTCCTGCCGCGGCTTGGATGCAGGGTGGAGTGGAGCCGCTGCTGGCTATAGGAGTAGTTCGCCTACTGGGCCATCGTAGTCTTCAACATCTCGATGCATGTACAGCCTCCCTCTCTACTAGGGTATTCACTGTGATCGGAAGTGCGGCGAGGTTGGTAGCCGCTTCTAACAGGTTATCAACAGGATAGGAAAAGTGACCCGTCGGCGCCACAAGACGGTCCGAAGTCGTCCGAACAAGCGGCGGGTATTGGGACGGCTCAAGCTGACGCTGTTGAGTTGGCTGGCGAGGCTGAGCCGGAGGCAGCCTGCCATTGCCATCTTGGGGCATGCCCCGGTACAATTGGGGTATAACTGGTGTCGTGAGGGTGCTTGTCCCGGCCCCTGGTGTAGGTGTGTTGAACAGACATGTAGGTTCAAAACCAGGGGGCAGGCGACTCTCATGTCATCTCCTGTGAACCACCTTAGAAGCTTTCTGACGGAGGCCTATGCGCCATGCCTCTATCCTTAGGTCTCCTGCTTCACTAGGCTTGTAGCTGCACCATGCGAGCACTCTCAGCGTTGATATACTCCTGAGCTTTTGCCATCTACTCACGGATTTTAGTTATCTCTGCATTGCGCTCTTCCTGATTCTCCGCCGTTAAGGGCGACTCAATGAGTGTTGTCAATGAGCGACCATCTCTAAGAGAACTTGAGTCGGTGTTTTTACTGGGCCAGATACGCTGGGGTCAGCTGCTGACGCACCGGTTTCATCCACAACACCTGTTGGGGTGGAGTTAAGAGCGGGTGTAGTGCCTGCCATGTAGACAACGGTCCAACAGGGCGGCTCATGGTTGACCGTGGCCAACTCATTATCAGAGTAGCCCCCAAGCATGCCGTCATACAGTGGGCGGATCGACTCTGTGTTCCCCAACTGATGATTCGCCATCAGAGTAGACCAGGGTGTCACCTCCAGACATGGAGTTGTCTGCGAGATCGACGCCCTGGGTGATGCCAACAAAGACATGGTTTTGGCCGACTTGAGCTCGGGCGGGTTGTGCGCGCTGAGACAGCTCGACGATGTCGATGCAGATGTCCGGCTCGGGTCCAGGCTCGCCGATCTTGCAGATGAAGACGTGGATCTTGCTGAAGGAGACCCGGTACCCGTACTTGATTGTGTTGGCCTTGGGGCCCCAGCCTGAATCATTGATGTAGAGCTTGTCGCGGCGACTCTTGGTCATGCGGCCGATCGCATATCCTTCGATCCCTGAGAGAGCTCTCTCCAAGAACTCAACACCACTGAGCGATAGCCCCACGGTGGGCGCAAACTGTCGTGGTTTTGTCACGACAGATTTCCTCATGAAAGGCTGTAGTCGTGAGGCCATTGCCACTAAGTAGTAGCTTGAACAGGGTTGATCGGAATCGAGAGACGAGGGTTTATCCAGGTTCGACCCCACATGGTGGAGGTAAAAGCCTCTACTCCAGCTTGATTGATATTGAAGATGATGATCTCGATTACAAGGGTGCGTCTTGGCTAACCTAGTACTCGAGAGCGTGTAACCTAGTCTTTCTGCCTCATGGGCTCCCCTTTATATATAGGTTGAGGCCCTGGGCTTACAATAGAGTTCGAGTCGTAGTACAACCCGTTCCCTAGTCAGTTTCCTTATTTGTCTTGTTTCCCAAGTAAAAGAACTATGGCGTCCTTCCGATGATGAGCCACCGTCTCAAGTGATGGGCCGTGAGCCGACCCACTCTACGAGTCACCCTGCAGGCCTCGAGGTCTTGATCGCCACAGCCCATCTCGTGTCTTGCTCTTCAGGCCGCCAATAGATAACCCGATCCTGAACGGGAGGGTTATACCGTGAGGTTATATTGTTGAGAAATTAAGCAATTGTTCGATTGATTTAATCCAATAATAAATCATGAACATGACATAGGCAGTGCTAATGACATACTGAATTTTGATGATGTACGCACGTACTAGGCAGATAGTAGAAACATCTATGCAAACCACTAGTACTGCACACATGAAAGTAAACATGAGCGGTGTAAATGTGTTATACCCTCCAGTAGGTCAGTCGGCCGTAGCAACAGCGGAGGCGTCGGCCTCGTCTATGATCCTCTTGTCTGCAGCAGCCTTCTCGGCAGCCGCACGATCGGAGTCAGTGCTCATGGTGAAGACGAAGGTGACGCATAAGTAGTCGACGTAGATGAAGTAGTTGAACCAAGGCGAGCAGTCGCGTAGGAGATGCTCCCCAAAAACCTAGTCGCCTCTCTCCCCTACAGGATCTGGAGAAGTGGGGTTTCGGAGGCCTGCTCTCCCGTCAGCCGTGTACGCGGTAGACGGGATGGGATCACCGAGGGCAACAGCAGTGAAAGGAACGACCAGGTAGCAGTGGAGGTGTGAAGCGCATGGAGCTGAGCTGCGATACCTCATATATATAGCCAGTCGGGTATGGGAACGGTCCAGCAATAAAACCGTTTAATTACAGACGTTTCCATCTCCACAATAAAAACATATTTATCTCCATAAAAACACGTTTAATTACAGACGTTTCCATACGTTTAATTACAGACGTTTCCATCTCCACAATTAAAACGTATTTACTATGGACGTTTTCATTTCCGCAATGAATATGACGTCTCACATTCATTTTGTGTCTATAATGGATTCTCCAATTTTGACCGGCAAAACATTGCATCGGCTCGGCTCATTCCCGCAACCCACGGCGCGCGCGCACGCGTCATGACGAGGCGAGGCGGGAGGCGGAGGAGGATCGCGCGTGTGGAACACCCTTATACTAGTGGGAGAAGAGCTCACCTTATAAGTTGGTGTACATCTCTCTCAACTAGCCATGTGGGACTAAACTTCCCACCACTCAATTGACAGCATGGGCCTTTAGGGATTTTCTGAAATGGTTAAGTGGGCATGTAGCCCAACTAATATTCAGCAATCCCCCACCAGATCCCAAAGGCCCATGGTGTTGTACTCTATTCCAAACTCTGTTTTGATATACCCGTATTTTCAGTGGAGACCCGTTAAGGTTGAACATCCACCTAGAACAAATAGCTACACTCCTCCACAACTAAACAATGGACTAGGCCTTGAATTGTTAATTTGGCGTGAATAAGTTTCACCAAGTGTCTTACCAGTTCTAGGCTGCCGAAGGCTGACCCCTCGGGTGGAGCATATTGGTCACTCTTGGCCTGTTCATGAACTTACTAGAGATCACCCTAATCTCATAGACTATGACCAGTAGTCACGCTCATATAGGTGTGTTCCTCCAAAGATTGCTCTGTAGGATAGCATCTTGCTTTTACAAGCCTTGGAACACATTAAGACAAAAGTCAACCTGCCATACAGTTACCGAGAGTTGTGCATCTCCAATGGAGTGGGTTAGCTAAAATACTCTCCTCAGTTAACCACTAGCTTGTTTTCCCAGGTCCTACTTCATGGGATCTCCGATCACATAGGTTGGGTTACTACCATGGAAACTCATGTGAGTCTCATACCCATCTCCCTCGATGCATTATCTATCACCACACGGGATAGCCCTTTTGTAAAGGGATCTACCACATTCTTAGCCATTTGGACATATTCCAATGCTATCACTCCGGAGTTTCTTAATTTTCTGACAGCTTTTAATCTCATTCTTATGTGTTTGTTGGACTTCATGTTTTCCTTTGAACTCTTCACCTTAGTGATGACAGTCTGATTGTCACAGTTCGTAAGGATAGCCGGAACCGGTTTATCAACCACTGGCAAGTCCATCAAAAGATCTTGAAGCCATCCTGCTTCGACACCAGATGTGTCTAATGTTGTTAATTCTGCTTCCATTGTTGATCTCGTTAAGATCGCTTGCTTGCAAGACTTCCAGGAAACAGCGCCACCTCCAAGAGTAAACATATACCCAGTTGTGGCCTTCATCTCATCAGCATCAGAGATCCAATTCGCGTCACAATACCCTTCAAGTACCGACGGGTATCCGATATACTGAAGTCCATAGTCCATAGTACCCTTCAGATAGCGCATAACTCTTTCAACAGCATGCCAATGTACATCACCCGGTTTGGAAACAAACCAGCTCAGTTTGCTCACAGCAAACACGATGTCAGGTCTTGTTGCGCTCGCTAGGTACATCAGTGAACCAATGATTTGAGAGTATCTCAATTGATCTATACAGTACAAAAAAATACACTTCCGTTATGATACGTGTTTGTCACAGTAGGTCGCTTTTTTTCATGCATGTACATCCATGACAAATTTATGACAGAATCAAGATAGTCATACATGTGCTATCGTAGAAGTGTTCCATGACATTACCAAATTTATCATCATGGAAGTGTCCACTTCCATGACGATAAATCGCGCGTTACAGAAGTGCTTTCGTCAAGGGTGACCGACACGTGGCATCCACCGTAACGGAACGCCGTTAAGCTATTGGGTCGGGTTTTGGATGCGATAACCCGTTAACAGCCCCGACCAATGGGTATTTTCCACGTGTAAAATCATCATTGGCTGGAGGAAACACATGTCGGCTCATCGTTGGGACAGATGTCAACCACTCGTTGGACGGAAGGCGCCTATGATACGTCGACATGTGGCACGGCCCAATAGAGGCCCATTCCTATGAAAAGGCCGGCCCGTTTGAATTGGTCAAAAGCTGGCAGGCCGGCCCATGGAAAGCCTGTTAACGGCCTATTCGAATATACCCCATTTACAGCCCGCTAACCCAAGGCCCGTTACGCCCTATCCGAATTAGGCCCAGTAGCGTCATCTGGGCCATCCAATATGATTCCAGCCTGTTTTCACTTCTGGCCCATGTATGGCCCATGACGTCTTTCGGCCCATATGAGGCCCTATGTAACTCTTGGCCTACTAACGGCCCGTGGTGAAACTGGCCCGTAATGAACAGTGTATCACTTTACACCCATTAACAGCCCGTGGTGGAACTGGCCCGTAATGAACAGTGTATCACTTTATACCCATTAACGGCCCGTTATTCTGTTGGGCCGTTTCCAGCCCATGTTATCTTTCGGCCTTCTCAGAGCCCATTTATTCTTGGGCTCATTTCCAGCATTCGTTTACTTATGGCCTGTTACTGTCATTTTCTGCTTGTGGGCCCAATTCAGCCCGTGGTTACAGTCGGCCCGTTTGTGGTTCGTTAATACATTGGGCCGTTTTCATAGCGTCATCAAATACGGCCTATTAACGATGGCCCGTTATGGTTGGCCCATGAACGGATGATTCCAACTCTAGCCCGTTTACGGCCATAATGCGGCCTGTAATTGCCCATGTTTGGCCATCGATCATACTGCCCGTATGAGGCCCATTGATGATATGGCTCGTAGAAGGCCCATTGTTTCTACGGCCCGTAGAAGGCCCACTGTTTCTACGGCCCGTAGGAGGCCCAGTGTCACTACAGTAAATATTAGCCCATGGTTATTGTGGCCTAGTTTTAAAAAAATAGGTTATTGCAGCCACTAGCAAACCATAGAGAAAGAACTGCAATGACTAGAAGCAAACAAATAAACAAGACAACAAGGAAATAAATAAGCAAGCAACTTATGCTAGGCTATCACGGCTATCACACATATTACATCCACTGGGCATCAAAGTTCGCCACTAGTGCAAATAAACGCGCCGACAAAAGAATATACAAAACTGAGAGCACTTCAGAAGGCACTAGGCCTGGCCAGGTTGGCCCCTCCAAACAGCTAAAGAAGCTGAGTAGACCTCAGTTGTGTCAACGATAGATGCATCAACACTAGATTTAAGGCATGATGGTGCGCATGGCAGTCCTCTGACATCTTCATTGCATCTTTGACTTCAAGTCGGAGCTGAGCTGAAGCAAGCCTTTCCGCTTTAAGTCGAGACTGAAGAAGTCGAACTGATTGAGGCAGCGACTGCACAGAGGTTGTCTCACGCCTGCTGGTGAGTAGCTTCAACTCACTGTCTTCATCAAGACAGGACCTTGGGGTCATCTCGCTGTCCTCAAGATGGTCTAGCTCACTATCTTCCCTAACGTTCTTCCTGGCATAAGAGATACAAGTCTGAAAGAGAAACAAGGAGACACGTAATAGGTTTCACAATTATATAAGCAAATAAATGGATCCGTTCTGCATAAGGAACATGTTTTTACAACTACAATTTGAAACTGGTAGTTGTTGCAAACATCCAATCAGATGTAAACAGCAAAGCAAACAATAGTGGAGGAAATGATGCCTATCCAAATCTATACTAGAACAAAGTTTGAAGGCTTGAGAAGGATGAACTTACATTACATGTTAACATGGGCTGGACAAAGCCCTTCTCCATGTTGATGGAAGGATAATTCAATAAATTCCCCAAAGAAAATTCTTTATAAGCATTGCCATTATTCTACATTTTGCAAAGAGTAAATATAGATCAAATAATATTGGAAGAAACAGAGGATAATGAAGCTCAGGTGCAGACTGATGATACATAATCAAATAGCAATTAATTAAGTACAGTGTTACAAGGAAAGAGGGAGAGAGGTACTGACAAGAGCAATGTAGAGCCCATTATTGTTTTGAGATCGTATGATCCTTTGAGCAAGGAGATTCATCTGAAATTAGTTTTCATACAAGAGAGAAGGTAAGGCACAAGCAGAAATTTAGGAGTTCAAATTTTGAATTGATATCATAGACAGTACCTGAGGCTGGGCTCCCAGCAGCTCTATTAGGGGTTTGGCCATTGGAGTAGGGGTAAAGTGTGGTACAGTTGGGCCTGTGTTTTCTGTGGCTGCTGATCTATCTGATTTAACAGGTATCACTACCTTTTCCAAATACCTAGTTTGTACTCCTTGACGACCTGCACTCACCCTCTTCCTTTTGGACACCTATTACGAAAGAACAACATTTGACTGGAAAAACATAGTGTGACGACACATGGAATAGGTACAGAAAATGGATAGGTATGGCATATACTCATATATGATACTTAAACTAAGCAGATGGTGTAACAAAGTAGAAGTAATGCAAGAGGTCAGAAGCAAAATATGTGCGACCAATACAACTTTGCAAAGTTAGAGCAAGCACCTTGATGGGTGAATAAGATAGGCCATCCTCCGCAATATTCCTCTCGTGCGCCCATGAAAGGATGCTGGTCCAGCGCCATGGATGAGAGACGTCCATCTCTTGAAGTGGATGACGGGGTAGGGGTAGCGGCTCCGGCAAGGTGGAGGATGGGGTGGCGGATGGAGGAGGCTGGCCGCAGTGCGGAGGTTGTCGTGCTGCCGACGGTGTATGAATGGGGAAATGGAGGGGAGGGGGGATCTCAAACTTTGGGACGCGCTTCTCTAAAATGGGGGAAACTTACAAACTTATCCCCTGTTTAAAATTTTGGACATCGCGTCAGTTAGGGATAGGACGGTAATCTCGCATCTCCCAAATATTTGCCGGTAACTATTTCGAGCGAGGAGAGGGTGTTTTGCCGCCCATGGTTGGCTCCCACGGTGTATGAACGGGGCTGACAGGTAGGGCGGTTGTTCACGTCTGACGGAAGTTACACATCTGCCCCTATTTAAAATATAAGCCTACATCGATTTTGGACGAGGAGAGTTTGTTTTGCCACCCACCGTGTATGAATGGGGAAATGGAGGAAGAGACACATGTCTTTCGGACGAGCTTGAATCAAATGTGTTTTGCCGCCCAACCTGTCTGAATGGGCTCAAAGGCTGTCGTGTCACGTCTGATTGAAGTTACTAGTATACCCCTATCGATAGCAGTGTAAATCCTGTCGATAAGGATGTCAAGTGTCAGGGGTAGACAGTAATTTCCATCTCGCAAACACTTGCTTCGAGCAGCCCACAAATTATAGTGGGTGTTTAGCCGCTTCGTTCAAAACTTGGGAGAATTAGCATTCACGTTTGCCCTGGGACCTGGCAAAGTAAATTCAAATCCAATTTGTATTCGATTACGAATATCCACAGATAATTATATGTTTTGTTATTTATTTCTTCAAAACCACAACAAAGATTTATTCCACCTTTATATATGATTATGATTTAGAAATGCCGTGATCTTCGAATTCAGTAGGTTGGATACACTCTGAGTCAAACAGTTATTTCATCCAATACAATATGCTCACACGACAAACAGTTCACCTTATGTCAATCATACAAGTTCTGAGGATTACCTCGCCTAAAAAATTCGGATCATTACAACACATGGACAACATAGGGGGGTCTTGCAACATAATCCATTCAGAGACATGACACAACATGCAAGTACAATAATCTAATGAAAATTTGAACTGGTATCTAAAGAAGAACCGGGATTATCTTGGGCTTCAGATAGCAGAAATAGCAGGACCTCCTCCGTCTTCAAATGCAACATTCTTACTTCCTCCAATTCTTGGGTTGCTTGCATAATGTGTGCTGCTAATTCCGTAATTTCCAGCCTCAAGATAAATATTACCTCATTCATGGCAGCCACACCATCTCTTTCTGCCTCTAGTAGAGCCTCAAGCACTATAATATCTGTGCTCAGACTGCTCTCCGGCGGTGTTGCCTCTGAACTGCTACCATCTAGTAACATGGATGGCGCACTGCTTTCACAAATAGATTCTAGGGTTGTACATTGTGTCCTAGTGTGAACGGCATCCTGAAAGGTTTCCGCTGACATTAGTAAGAGATAGTTATCGTATGATCCAGGCAGTAAGCTTACATGGTAAACGACGGACGAATTATTTCCGAGCATGGCAAACTATATTTAAATGGTTCGAAGCAGCATCAGCCGAAAAGAAATTAAAATGGTAAGATGAAACTAGGGATGTAAGTGGCAAATAAACGAAATCCGCCAGTCCCATCTAGTTAGTTTTTGCTACCTCCCTAGTTCATTTTCCTCAAAAAAACAAAAACTCTTTTGAACTATCATACCACTAGTGGACTTTAATCGGGATTAAACCGGACCCAGTTGACATCCCTAGTTGAAAGGGAGTGTACAACCGCTATATTTAAGTTGCCAAGGCATCTAAGCAGTTGAAATAATCTGAGAAAGCACTTAACAGTGTGGCCTCATATAAACTACGAAGACAGTCATGTGATGAAGTTGAGAGGAAAAGTTAAGGACTCAAATGAAATAGTCATGCATTTCTTTACGATAGTACAACAGGCACTACTGACATATTGGCCAACTCAGGTATAGCGTAACAACAAATAAGCATTCGAATCAAGCAATACAACAAAGCAGACAACTGAACTATTTGTAATTCGGTAGGATTACATGTTGAGGGCACAAGCCAAGAAAGCAGCCCACTCGCATTACATTTCACATGTACTAAAACACACTGGCTTACCATATGTTGCTGTGAAGCCTAGCTGCTGTTGCAATGTTCTTTGAAGATATCGTCAGCATCACGTGGTTTCAAATCTAGTTGTTGTAGTTTATTCTGCACCATCTATTTAGGTAAAATTAATTTTAATCACATGCACTGGTCCGAATTGATCATCAATGGTTCATCTAAACTAATGAAAGAAGGGTGTGTGCATACACGACAATACTCCCTCCGATTCTTTTTACTTTGCGTATAACTTTTTCTCAGTTTTCTCATATTAGTCTGCGCGTTGCCGATTCCTAGCGCTGGTTTCCTTTTGTGCCCCGCCCCATCTGCCTCTGCCCTAATTAATTGGCAAATTAGTCCAGAAAAATTAAACCAGTGCCCTCCTTGGTATGCGGGTCAAGAGTTATGGGCAGAGCAAATAGAATCGGAGGGAGTATATCTGCTTCCCTATATTTTTATGCTTGTTCGAGGTGCCAACCCCAAAAGAACAAATATTTTGCTTGATGGGGTTGGCAGCTCCATAATTAATAGAAGCATCAAATTAGTCATGCAACTTGGGAAGATCAAGAACACACAAACAAGTAATGAACAGAGGCTCTGAGCAGTGATGTAATAGCTAGCATCAGAAAATGTAGGGTAAAACAAACAAAAAGAAGTGGAACCACATGCTAGTTTGCTGATGTGTAATTAAGCATAGAGAACATTAAGCAGTCTGATGGAACCAACAGGTGGCATAAGAACAAAACTAAAGCATATTAACTATATGTGCACTGGTATGTAATTTAGCACATGTAACATGTTCACTGCCAGAAGTATGGCCCTACAGGTGCAAGCAGAATAACGTGTCTCATGAAAAACTGAATGATGCCCTGAAGAAATTCAAAGGTGCGGTGCTTATGCTAGGAAAGTGAACGTAGGCGCAGGCCGTTGGATAATAGTACCTGATTCTCGATAGTGTATGGGTATCATTGTCATACTTGATAGCTAAGGATCGTCGATGGTGCTCATGTTGCGGTTGAGTTTGGGCCGGCTGCCGCCGTCGCTAAAGCTGCTCCGGTGCTATGGTTGCGGCGCCTGTCGACATGCAAGAAAGCTCATTTGTGGTAAGTGAACAGTTGCGCGATAAAGAGAAAAACCGAAGGAGTACAAATCGAAATAACCTAATGAGGCTGCGGCATCGGTAAAGCAGGGCCGGTGGAGTTGAATATGGCGTCCGTGGAGCGGGTCTGGTGTAGTGGACGAAGGCTTCGGCGGGCGCGTTGTATAGTGCTTTCCGTGAGGCAGATTTGTTGTGGCGGACGAGGGCTTGTATGAAGGGCCAGCGAAGGGGCGGACGAGGGAGTCAGTGAAGGGCCTACGCTGTGGTGGACGAGGGCGCCGGTTAAGCAGATCCGGTGCGGTGGACCATGATGACAGTCAAGGAGATCTGGAGCAGTGGACAAGCCAGTCGCTGAAGCGGCTCCGGTGAAGTGGTGAGTTGGCAGTTGGGGGTTCCAAGGTGCGGAAGGTAGATCCGGCGGGGTGTGTGGTCCACCGCTGCGGCGGAGGACTAGATTCGATGGCTTGCCGTGGTTGGGGGGTCGGGGAGGGGAAGGGGAGGGGCTCTGGGGAAGAATGTTGGGGGCAAAGAGGGGAAAACAATGGAGTTACCAAAGCAGCCCTTTTCCGTTCATGTGGAAGGGGTAAAACAGGAATATCGCAGGGCTAAACTTTCGGGCGCGTGATATTTCGATGTGAGCGGGAAGTTTGAAAGCTTTTGGCACCTAAAATTATAAGCATTCTGCTCTCGTACGGCCGACTATGATATCATGGCCGACAATTTGTTTGTTTTGCACGCAAAAAAATGTGCAAGTTCTGAAAATAAATGTCTCCAACTCGAAACTTAGATTGTCCATTCAATTCAAATATGGATCATTGAGCTACTACAAGCAAATACCATCATACGGTCCAATTCAAATGAAATTCCAAATGTGTTTATCCTAAATATGATGACAAAAGCAAAAATGTGTATGTGTATGAATAAAGTGGATGATTATAAAGTTTGAACATGCTCATATGTGTATATCTCTAGGTTTGATATATGAATTTCAAATCACGAAATCCCGGCTTAAAAATGTACCTCCGTTTAAATGAATTACAAAAGCTAATGATGGAGTCAAATTCCAAAATTCCAATCTTAGGTTTGTAATTATGGTACATCAAGGTATATCACGCATGTTCAAAAGTATCATTATCTCATAGTACAAACTGTGAAACAAATTGATCAACCATGAGTGCACAATATCTCAATTACGCTAAAGTCCCTCAAATATAGACACCTCACTCTTTATCTGAAGTCAACCCCCCCCACCACGCACACACACACACACACACACACACACACACACAGAGAGAGAGAGAAGTCGTTCTCTCCCCCAAACACCAACACACGAGCACATTAACACCCCTCTCTCTTGTAAAGTCCAGAGCCCATCATAGATCTCTATCACTTTGTCTCTCGGGCATGCACACATCTCTTCCCTCACTCTCTAGGTCTCCCGCTATCTCTCTTACCCAAGCACACGCACTATGTAGACTGTATATTTCCCATACACACAAAACGTCGCCCCCAAACGTCTATCTCCCTAGTTTTGTGGTTCTCGCGCACTCACCTCACACACCACCCCCACTGCAAACAAGCACACTTTGTCTCCTTGTGCACCACTCTCCTCTTTCTATCTCTCCCACATGCGGACCCGCCCCAGCTCCTTCCCTGTATACATATATGTCGTGACTCTTTGCATAGCTCCCTAATGTATAATCGTTCTCGATTTCGCACATTGTTCTCTACACCATCTATTCTAGCTCTCTCATGAAGTCCCTATCACACACACGATGACTCGCTTCCCTTGCGTCTCCATTCATAGGCCAATTTCGGACAACATCAACATTGTCTCCCTATCTATACGCCATTTATGGACACAAACGACCCCTCTCGCCCCCTCTCTTCCTCTCTCTCTCTCTCTCTCTCTCTCTCTCTCTCTCTCTCTCTCTCTCCGGCGCTAGCTCTCTCTTTCTCTCGCTCTCACACCCCTCTCCCCCACACACACTCGATGTCTCTTCCAAATAGTCTGCTCCCCCCGCCCGCACCCATGCTATCTTGCTACTACACATGTCACACCATTCCCCCTTCCCTTATACTAGGTTTACATCATCAGTGGTCTGTCTACTCCACATACACTCTCTCCCTCTCACACACAATCACGTGCACAAACACACACAGACACGCACAAACACCCATTTACCTGGATCCTCATCTCTCCTCATGTCTGCATGTGTATCTCACACACTCACTCTCTAATTATGTATATGTGTCTCCACGTTACACAACACAAAGCCCCATGTACATGTCTCTCTCTATCCTCCACACACATAGACACAAAGAATCTGTTATCATTGCCTCAGTCTCTAACATATCACACACGCACACACACACACACTCTCTCTCTCTCGCAAACACGCTCAACAAGGGTTTCCTTGTGAATAACTTACCGTCTATTCATGAATAGTCATGGCAGTACGGCGAACACGAGACGTGAAAAAGAATAAATCTACACATGCTTAGACCACCTAGTATGACTACTAGGACTAGAGCAAGCCAAAAAGCGCACCGCCGTCACCCCCTCCTTGTCGGCGACGGGAAAATCTTCGTTTTTACACAGTTGAGAAGTCATTGTGCTAAGGGCCCACATGCCGAGGCATTGAATATAATGTAGATGCTAGTTTACGGAAGCAAGTATCGATAATACGTTTGTATCTCCATACTTATATTTCTTCTCTTATAAAAAACCGAGTTGGTGATGATGGTACGTGTGCCATCTTGCAATATAGACCGTCCGATCTATATCTGACGGATGGAAATTAAACTAAAAGATACCCGCACCCCTCTCCACATTTGCATACAAGGCCTTCCCTCGTTCATCCTTATCTCCAACAAACCTCATTGTTGAGCAATTAAGAAAGGAAGCCTCTTGAACAAACTGGCCTGGTGGCCGCTGCCGGCGTCGTCAATCCCCGTGCCTCCGCTCAGTTCGACCACCAACCACCACCACACCCCACTCATCTTCACCTTATCACATATTTCTCGAGATATCATTAGTTTTTACACATGGGATTACTCCCGCAAGGGTCAATCACAACAAGTGTTTTATAAAAAAATGCATCTTGATGTTCCGTGCAATGCACGGATCTTGCTAGTACTCCTACAGAAGACTAAGTTGGTGATGCTGGTGTGTCTGCAATCCGTCGTTTCTGACCATTAGATCTACATCTAAGGATTATGAGGTAAGTTGTTGCCTTTTCTCACCAACATCCCACTTTCCTACCAATTTGCAGAAAAACTCATAATTAGTATCTTAAAACCAACCACATCCCTCCCTGACCTCACCAAAACAGCCGAAGGAATATATTCTAATTGAAACATAATATATCTCTAGTGACATATGTATATCAAAATTAGAATGTTTTGTACCAAGTTTGTGTATAAGTATTATTCTAATTATGATTCGTTGCAACGGACATGAACATTGCTAGTATTTCCAACCATCCATTTCTTTTCCTAGTATTCCATAGTTTCGAGTTTTCCATCAAGATATTAGTCACTCATGGTTGATATTTACTTTCAATCATGTACACATATGCACTATGTAACTAGCCTTGCTTATTGGCTTCCAAAGCTTAACTTCCACTCCTACTTACAATATGTAGAGTATTTAACAAAAAACTACCACTTTCAACCAGCCCTAGGTGGAATCTATTGTACAAAAATAGCAAAAACATACCCAAAATTTCTTAATCCACGCCAAAAACTACCTAGTACTCCTACCAATTAGGTTCGTTTAAACCCATTTATGACAGGGTTGGCCCACATGTCCGTGCTGATGAGGCAGCTTAAACCAACACATTTTGTTTGACCGTTGACATGAGGGACCCACATCTGACCTTCTATCCTGTTATTCCCCCTCAAATCATTATTTTTCCTGAACATTACTTCAAACAGTACTGATGCGTGTTCGTCGGTGGCACCGGTGATGAGCGAGTTGGTCGCCGCTCCGTCGGACGGGCCGGACGCTGCACTGGCCTCCGCATGGGTTGGCAGGCTGGCCCGAGCGTGACTCACGAGTCACGAGCGAGCAAGCCGCCGCGCTGGCCTTCACTCGAGCCAGATGGTTGGCCTTAGCGCGGCGCGCGCGAGCAAGTCGCCGCGCTGCCTTGCCAATCTAGCTAGCAAACCTTGCAGACAAGCAGCTGGACGGAGCTATCTTGGCTAGCTAGCGGCCGCGAGCACCGGACGGAGCTGGCATCCGGGCTGCCGCAACATGGGCTCCGCACCGTCGGCGGTTTTGACCTCGCCTTCTGCCGGCGGCGGTAGTTGTGTCCCATGGCCGAGGATGACTAGGTGGACGGGCCGGAGGTAGGAGGTCACTCGAGGATTTTCGTTGGTAAGAGCATGTACAATGGTTGATAAGGTAGTCTTATCTTAAGTCTGCCACGTATGCTAGTGGTAGTAGTTTCTTGGCATTTTAGTGGTTTCTTGCATTATTAGAGCAAGTACAATGGAGCTGAGTCAGCGGGCTATAAGAAATAAACTACTACTACATGTTGGCTATACGATGGGTTGTAGATGACATGGCACTGGCTTATAGCCAGCAGTTGGCTATACCATTAACCATGCTCTTAGGGGTTTCTTGTAAGGAACAATGTACGTACTACTAGCGACAAAAGGTGATTCTAGGTTGTGTTGTACTCCAACGAGTAATACTAGTGGGCGCGGGAGTGTATACCTCGTTTTGTGGGTTCGATCCCGGCCGAACGCACTGTGGCCTTTTTAAAAAAATAGTACTACTACACTTTGCTGTGAGCCAATATTTTACACGGGTAGTTTGAGTTTTGAAGTCAAACGGATGTGCGGCCCCACAATCTGGGTGCACTGGACAGCCTAGCCACGTGAACGGGTTTTCCTTCCCAGCATCCCGTGGCTCGCGTGCTCTCCCTAGCCGCACCTCGCTTGCAGCTTCCAGCTAGTAGCATATTTAAACTAGCGCCTCCCAATTAAGCCCGAGGAGCCGGAAAAGCCTGGCGGGGCATTGGGAACTGTGCAATATGGCTGTGTACGTAAAGTACTCTACTACTACTCTGTAGCTTGTGGTGTTGCATGCATGGACTTCACTCCATTATCGGCTCTACTATAAAAGAAATTCCTCTTGCCGTGTTCTTTTTTAAACGGAGGCAAAAGCTTTGCTTCATCTCATTCATAAAGAAGGAACTACTAACAAAGTTCGACGAGATCCATTACACCTCCACAAATGGAAGCGAAAAGCCTAGTCTCGCTGTATCAAATAACTCAAATGTTTTGCCCCCGCAGTAACCATCGCTGATAAAAAGGCTGCTAGTGTGTGCGTGAGAGGAGCGGCTGAGTAGGCCAGCTACGTGAGAGGACCGGCTGAATAGAGCACCGAGAGTACCCACTAGGCCACTATGCAGGTGTACTTCCCCTGCATTGATAGTACAACGATGGTTCTAGAGAATAGTAGTACCCTCCACTTCCAACTATAGCTCCTTGGCCCTAAGATTCAAGAGTTCAAAACTGGTGCACTATACTACACTAGACTAGAAGTACAGTACATCGCACAGCTAGTTGAGAAAAGTAGTACTAGTACTGCTACAGTACAAGTACATACTCCTCCGTCACATAATGTAAGACGTTTTTTGACACTAGTTGGCGTGTACAAAAAATGGCAAAAACATACCCAAAATTTCTTAATCCACGCCAGAAACTACTACCTAGTGCCAAAAATTTCTTACTAGTGCTATTATGTACAGTATAATGCAATCCCATAACATTCCATAATCCCTTTCTTTCAAGAAAATCACTTCTGGAGAGAAGATTGCTATCTCCACACGAACTTCTCATAGGCCAGCACCACCGCATGCAGTCATGTGAGAGAGAGGGAGACATCCATGCAGCATGCAGAGAGAGGAGAACGCGGGCGGACAGCCAATGGGCTGCATGGGGCATTTATAGCTGCTAACTCCTCCCATCCATGCGCCAGGGGTATTTCCGTCCAAAAAGCATGCAGCGAGCCCCTGCCTTGGTATCCGGGTATGCTCTTATGCGCAGAGTAAAAAGAATCGGAGGGAGTACTAGTAAATAATAGCCTCACCCCTTCGTTGAGGAACGATCTACAGTTGGAAGGGACGAGGCCCTGCGGTTACTACACTCTTATCTCCTCCTCGCCAGTTCCCCTCCCCCCGAAGAGAAGGCAGTTCGTCGCTGCTCCCATGGATTCGCCAGGCGGTTCTCCTCCTCATCGGGGCTGGGAGACCTTGGACAATGATCCTGTGGGAGAAATTGCATGCCGCTCCGACGTCCTCACCGCCGCAAGACTCGGTGCTTCCTGCAACAACTTTTTCAAGACGCTGCTTAAACAGGCCATGCTTGTTGGTCTTCCACGCATCCTCGAGGAGAAGGTTCTTCTATGGGACAATCCTTCAAATAGTCCACCGCTCCCTGGCCATGGTTGCACGTTGACTCCGCTAGAGTTGCCGATGTTGAGAGGTAGTCGGATTTTGTCCGATGAGCAGGTCAGTAATGGAGTTTGATCATGTAGTACATCGTTATTCCATTTCCATCCCGTAATTTCCCTGCTACCCACCGTCTTATATATAGGTCTGGGTCGGTGCCAACGAAGATTGGCTTGCATACCTCCGGCCGGATACCACCATCATTTTGCACAACATCCAGAGCAGTGCGGCCGTTCTGGTAAACCCCTTCTCCACCATTGGGATCGGCCTTCCGGACTGGCTGGGCAAGAATACGTATGATGATGCCTACATGAGATTGAAGAATATAGCAATTGCGGACCCATCGACAAAGCAACGTGGCTACGATGATTACTATCTCATCGCGGTGTTCGACATAAGGATTTTCATCAATGCAGGAGGCAGTAACGGCAGAGGCTGGTGCATGTTGGTGGCGGCAGATTTGTTCCCCTACACGTTCGAAGACGTCGTGCGCCATCTAGGACGCATCTTCGCGGTGACAAGCCAGGGGACTTGTTTCATCTGGTTGACATCCTATGGTACGGGAGATTACAAACGGAATGCACAAACCACCATTTGCATCCCTAATGGTACTCCATTATTTTGCAGGGACCAGTCATCCCCCGATCAAAATAAGATCGCCGATCCTGGATGTGCATTTGCATCCGCGATTTGGTCTAACCTGGAACCTTGTAGCTGACTTTGGCATATTGGGATCAACTATCTTAGCTGTCGTTACCCATGGTACCACTGATGTGCAACATGGTCACATAATCTACCACAATCAAACCGTCACCATCTACCCAGGTATTCCATTTTTTAACCCTCTCGCCTTCTCTTTCATTGTTGTACTAGTAGTATACTTTGTAGTACTAGTAGGAGTACTTTTTACCTTGGAGGATGCGTATAGCTAGCTAGGCCCTTGAAGACTTGAACCCACTAGCTGCCACCATTTTTGTTTTTCCATGTCTTACTATCTCATCCATGTAGCCAAGAGTGGCTATATACAATAAGCAGGTTATTTTACTTCCTCTATACTGGAGTAGTACTATTTGCTGCACAGTATTATTGACTGCCACATTTGAGTACAACATTATTATGCATGGACCTTGACTATGTACGTCACCATGTCTCCAGATCTGGGATGCCGCGTGTACCAGATGAACGTCGCCGAGTTCGACCCCCGTGATGCTACGTGGGTGCCGAGGAACACTCTTGGAGAGTACTCACTTTTCATCGGGGACAGCTACCCCATTGTGACGCGGATGCCACCTTCCGTGCACGACACGGAAGGCCTGCCGTTCATGAAGCACAGTTGTGTCTTCAGTGCACACCGCCGGATGAACAACATGCTGGGACACGCTATCCCTGATTTATGCCGCTTCAGCTTGGATGAGTCTCCATCATGTGGAACCGGACTAGAAAGCTGCGACAATGATTCCCGTTGCCCACCGCTATGGATCGTGCCATCCATGAAGAACACCTGGGACTGGAACCTGGAGGAGGACATGTAGCCCATCTATAACGTGTATGTGGAGTACGGTAATTGTGAACGGTAGCGCTGTGAATATATGTAGACTAGTCATGCACAAATTTATCACATGAGTTGGAGATGAACTTGTGTGGCATACTGGCATTTGTCCTTTAGAATTTATTACTAGTAAATGTGTTATGTGTACGTGCAACTTGTGTGGTTGTTGCACGGGCTCCAACACGCTCTTTGAGAAAAAAGGTGGCACATCTTTGGATATACGTGACGTGGCGGCATCATACAGTAGCATCGTTCGCTATAGTTGTACTAGTACACTCCTACTAGGACGACAACTCCTATAAAACCTTGCGCTTGGCTTTTTGCCTCTTCGGGAGGTTCTACAGTTCGTACTTGTGTGAACCTTGCACTTGGCTCTTCGCCTCTTCGGAAGGTCCAACAATGATGATACTATAGTACAATATGCTTCTGGCAATCTGACACCAATTGAACTGTTGCACGTCCACCGCGAGGGCGAGGGCGAGGGAGAGGGAGAGGGAGAGGGCGCTGTAGTCAAAACCCTCTCCTCGTCATGCGAACCACCGCGCGCATGGGAGAGGGAGAGGCGTAGTAAGCAAGCTTCTCCTCGTTCGGCGAGTTGACGGGACACATCAAAGCAGTACTAGTACTAGTAGTAGTAGTCCATACTGCGTCCTTTCCGATTAATATGGCTTAATTTGAAACGAGAAAAATACACTGGCGGTCAACGTATGCAACAATACGCTCTTTACGGTCACTATATATAGTTTTGCGGCGATTATGCGATCACTAGCTCATCGTAGAGCACCGTATTGCACCCTACTGACCGGCCACATAGTCGACGTGGCACTTTGTTGACTGGTTAAATTGTCACCTGGTTTCTGGGTCCCACCTGTCAGTTGGCAGAGCAAAGAAATCAGTTAAACAAAACTTTACGCAGGCGCGACACGAGTCCAACCCTTGTGCGCGAACCGCCCTGGCTGTGTATGTGAGTGCATGCACGTGTCCTCCCTCGGTCTTCCAACAAAGAGTGTACTACATGATGTACATCTACACTTCCAATGTGTTTAGCCTTTAATCTAAATCGATATTGATTGACTAATGCACCAACTTGTGTTGTAGGTATAGGCTACATGTCTATCCTTAATTACAACATGCAACGGCCTTCATTTAATCTTCTTATCTCAATGGTCGCATGCACACATAAGTCTGCTACTTTTGGGCGTTAATTATGCCCTGGTCAATGTGTAAATCTCTAAATGTACAGTCTTTCACGGACGTAGGGAGTAGGTTGAGCACTTGAGCGTGAGCGTGTGTGTTGCGTCGTGTGCTGTGTGCCGCATGGGTGCGTGAGTGTTGCGTGCGCCATGTGTACGTGTGAGTGTTGCATGTTGCATGCATGCATGCATGCATGGGGCTTACTCCCTCCCATTGACATGTCCAATTGGCTATAGATTTCAACACGTGACTAGGTACGGAGCAAAATGAGTGAAGTGAGCATAGAGGCATAGGGATACTGTAGAAAGGAAGTCCTCGCGATCCATTTATTCCCCATCTCGGTCAGAGAGAACTATTCAACTAGTCTTCGCAGTGAAGTGACAATACACACTGCAGCAGATGGGACACGTAATTAATAAGCTGAACCAGCGTGTTGGTGTTACTAAATCAGGCGGTTATGTTTGGTAGTCTCAAGTCATTGAAAGCATACACAACCCACATATCTTATTGGTTGATATGCCACAAAACAAAAAACAAGAAGGGAGTTAATGTTCGATGCCTAAGTGTTTTGGGATTATTTGGTTTTCGTAAGGTGACTTACACACCTAGATGGAGGGAGTAGTGGAATTGAGATTGAATGCACTTTCTTCCTCGTCTTCCACTCTTCTTCCTCCTCTCTTCCCCATCGTCGGCCGCACACCATTTACCCCCGCTCACTGCTCACCCGCCCGTGCCATCTTCCTTGGTAGCTCGCGCATACCATATCCCCCACTCACTGCTCGGCCACACGAGGAGAAGCTTCTTCGCTCGCCCGCCCGAATCCACTTCCCCGTAGGTCGCAAGCACCGAAAACCCCAATGGCAGAACCGACTGACGTGTAGAGCCGCGATTGGAATTCCCTCCCCGATGTGCTCTTGGATCAGATCTGTAGTCGTGTGGACCTACTCAGCACCGTCCGTCTGGCCACATGCTCGGTGTCTTTGTACCGTCTACTCGTCTGCAACCGGCCGGCTCTTTTCAAGACACCCTGCTTGGTGATGCCCGATCCTCGCAGGTGGCCCAGACACTGACTTGACGATCCTACGGAGGTTGCCGTGGTGCCCCTCGACATGCTACCACTACCCGTCCACCTGTCCTTCATGCGCGGCCACTACTGGGCAGGCATGAAGGCCAACTGGATCGTCCTCATCCACCACACCGGTAGTCTGTGGCGTCTCGTGGATATCTAGACCCAGCGAGAGATCACCCTTCCATCTTTGGACACCGCCGCCATCGAGCCTCGCGGCCCGCCAGACACTCCTGCCTACTACGCACGAGACGCTTCAAGCTTTTGGCTCAACCTTTGTTTGCAGAAAGTTGTAATCTGCGAAGTGCCCACACCATGAGAAGACTACATGGATTACAAGCTCATTGCCTTGTTCAACAAGGGATTAGTCTATCTGGAATCCAGTCGCCATACATGGTTATGGCTCATCATCAATCCTGTCAAGGAAACATTTCTGTTTGATGCTATAGTGCACGATGGCATCGTTTACGCGGTCGACACACAGATTGGCTACCTATATTGGTGGAATCTATCGTCGTGTAATTGTTCTACCTCATCTCATCTTTACCTTATGAATACGACTGCATGTTCATTTGTTACAAATTTAGAATGCATAGCATGTCTATAACCACATCATTGCTATATTTTCCTCTCATTTCCTAGATTTTTATGACCACACATGTTATTGTTAGAGTTGATATGAGAACAATTGGCATCTAATGATTGTTAGAATACATATTATGACCATAACATCATGATTGCTATATGTTACTCTCGTTTACAAGATTTTTATAACAACACATTTTATTGCTTAGAGTTGATATGAGAACAATAGTAGTAAGTGCTACGGTAGAATATGAGTGGGTGCTGTCATAGCTATTTTCCTCTCATTGTTACATGATGTTTGAACCATGACATATTGCTAGAATATGAAAGACATTGGCTTATTTTTTAACTTGGGGTATGATTATGACCACGGCATTGCAATTCTCTATCTATGATATGTGTCGCTGTTATAATAATCTTAATTCCACACATACTCTGAACATGATTGTTTATTTTTGTCCTTTTGGTCTCCAATTTGAATTGTTGCAGCAGACGCAAATGCGCTGGCCTTCATGATTCCAGGACCTGGAATCATACCAGCCGATGGGTGGTGGTTTATCACTCGTTCAGCTGACGGCGGTCATTTGATGCTCATTTGCACGTACCAAATTGACCAAACCATTACATCAAACCACATGCAGTACAATGCGTGGGCGTTCGTGACATTGATGGCTATGGCTGCTTCGTGTTCGAGAAAGATCCCAGCTCCGTTGGGCCAGGTGTATTCAACTGGAGGCGGGTTTACAGCCTCGGCAACCACTCCTTGTTCCTCGGGCTCAATTATCCGATCATCCAACCAATCATTGACCATATCACCGGTGATGATTACTGTGCTATGCAACTTCCATTCGTGAGGGGGGCTGTGTTTACACATCATACCATGGGTTTCATGAATCACCATATCCAGAGATTCGTCGACATAGCTTGTTGCCAGATAATCTTCAGTGTGTGAAAGGCATCAAGCTTCCATGTGATGGATGGCTTTTGCAAACCCGACATGCGGCGATGTGGTTCATGCCAACAGCAAATATGCACAACTTGATTTGTGCTGATATCTAGACTGAGCCATGTATTCTGCTGCTATAGCACGACCCTCTTTTGTTGGATATTATGTACTGTTGTTAGTTTGAAGCACTCCTCTGGTTTGAAGGATAGATACCTTCCTGGGATCAAGTGCATCCTAACTCACCTGCGTAGGATGTACTGATAATGATGATCGAGATGCTGTGCAGAAGCCATATATATATATCAGTTAGGCTTCAAGTGCGTACTTGTTAGTTAAACCTATGTATAGATCGTGACACTAAATACGACCAGTAAGTAGTACAGTAGCAATACTAGTATACGTCGGTCAAATTATTCATCATGTCCACACATTGAATTGACGTGACAACACACTGCGCGTGAGGTGACACAAGAATCCTGGTGGCGTGTTCGGGTATTCCGGACTTCAGATTTGGAGTAACACTTATCTGTCGAAATCTTTCATCATTCACTTAAAACAGTCGATTGATCATACATTGAGTACCATATAACTGGAGTTACCGATGCAAGTCGAAGAAGGATTGGCCCGTGCTGCCGGCTGGCGTCAAGTTCGATCCCACGGATCAGGAGCTGATCGAGCACCTTGAGGACAAAGTGAGTGCTGACAGCGTGAGATTTCAGTCTCTCATCGATTTGTTCGTACCAACCATCGACAGCGAGCACGGCATATGTTACACCCAACCTGAGAAACTTCCAGGTAAGACACCGATCGGCCGTCTACTTGCACAAACATATTCCTTTGTTTATAGCTCTATTTTTCTTTTTAGACGCAGATCTAGTGAAGCAATTACAATTTGACAGTTAATAAAAAGTGAAACAAGTGACTGCAACATGCCAAAGATGTTATGAAAATGCAAACTAGGTACACTAAAACCTGTATTCCACAATACTGCAGGTATCACACTGAGTGGCCTAAGGAAGCATTTCTTCCAGCGCAATTCCAGGGCGTTCAAAAGGGGCGCGTGGACGTGTAGCAAGATACAGTCGGAGTGCGGCATGCACGCGATGTGGCACAAGACCGGTAATACCTTGCCGGTGATGGTCAACGACCGGCAGACGGGCAGCAAAAAAGATTCTGGTGCTGCACACCAACAAGAACTTCGACCAGCAGAGGACCAACTGGGTGATGCACCAGTACCACCTCGGGGACCTGGAGCAAGAGAAGGAGCGGGAGCTGGTCCTCTACAAGATTTTCTACCAGACGAACACTAGGGCTAGGAGGAAAAAGATTATAAGTTAGTTTGGTATTGGTAGTTGTACTACCTTGTCGTCCGCAAGTTGGTATTGTTGTTAACGATATTTTGGTATGAACTTGCATTTGCTTCCAACCATCATGCCGAGGGTCGAAGTGGATATAAAGCTGAATCATTTGTTTCGAAACGAATTTTCAGGCACCTGATTTTTATTTGATGGGTAGCATAAGCACCCGTCGTTCGAATTCCCAGTTCTCCATTTTTTTTGAAACAAGTGCATGCACTTATTATCACGATAAAAAAACAATATTCGTGCTGCATCCCAGTTATCAGTCTGTACTTTCAGAATTCTCTCGTTTATTGAGAACGTATATTGTTTTTTCAGGTCGAGCAAGTTTCAACTGGGCTGTAGATTGCCCAGGGTTGTTTTGTTTTTAACAGGCCCAGCCCATGACGACAACGGGGCACAAAGATCCAGCAGGTATCTACTGGCCTCTGGCCCGCCAGTGTTAGTTATATTTTGTCTTACAACATCCGCAGACAGTTTTTTTTACTGAATCAAACACACAGCCCAGTTCTATTTTCCTCTTGAAACGCATGTCCTACATCCGTTTTCTAATCTCTACCTATAGTTTTACTAGTTCATATACACGTATCATTATATTGAAAACACATAAAATTCCCTTTTCATATTTACATCCTTATTTTTGTTGTTTTTTCCCACCCAACGCTGATTTTTTTTAACACTGGTTTTCCCTTAAACCAACTAAATTGTCCCACGTCTTATTTGCTTACAAAAACAAAATGATTTTTTTGGCAAATCAATAAGTTCTTAGAAAAATGTTTATCATTTCGAGATTACAACAGTTCGGACTCCACCGAAATATGCAAAATAAGGTTGGACTTTTTGACCGTGGTCCTGGGTAGAAAATGGGCTGTAATAAATTACTTAAGAATTAGCAAATGGGCTGCAAATTATAAAAAATAGCAAATGGGCTTTATGTTGTGTGCCACAGATTTGGAGACTCACTTGTGGGCCTACTAAGTTCATGCGTACACAAGGTTTCTCAAAAAAGAAACTTAGTCAACAATCGACTCTACCAACGTCAGACCATTAGATGTCAATCTAACGGCAATCATGCTTCTTCAGTCTCAGATCTTCCTGCCCCAGCTGCCCAAACCAGCGCCGTCGGAACCGCCTGCTCCCACCTCCCGTGGCCGGCAGTGCTGCTGGGAAGGCCTCACGGCCCCATCATACTCGCATCCCTGGCCTGTCTATCCCTCTACTCACCCACACTTCCTGTTATTTTCCGGCGACAGCAGCCGAACCAGTCAACCCTCGTACTCTCCACCGCGTGGGCAGCCACTATCGTGTCTTCCCCGGCTCCGTGTCGTTCCCTTCATAGGCCTCGCCGTCGTCCACCAACCTGGTGCTCTCGGCAAGGCGTGGTCAATGATGTCCATCCAATGGCCGTAGTGCTTCTTCAACCTCTGGTCTTCTTGCCCCAGCTGCCCAAAGCAGCGCCGGTCGTGATGCATGCTCCTGACTCTCGTGGCCGGCTGTGCTGCCGCGGAGGCCTCACCGTCCCCATACTACTCCCACAGCTGGCCAGGCCATCCCTCCACTCACCCACTCCCCCTGTTATTCTGCGGTGACGGCAGCCTTACACCGCAGCCGAACCAGTGAACCCTCGTACTCTGCTCCGCGTGGGCATCCACTACCACGTCTTCCCCGGCTCTGCGTCGTCCCCTTCCTAGTCCTCGCCGTCGTCCACCGCCGTGGTGCTCTCGGCGCGGCGTGGTCAATGTGGTCAACGACCGACTTCCATCGGAAGAGTACTGTACGTGGAGAGGCTGACAGCTGGGTCCACGACAGCCGCAAGGAAGTGCCTCCTTATTACGTGCAAAATAATTATTCCTCCACCTGACAGCAGGGACCCACCGGATGGGCCACCAGTATTTCGCGGAAAAAACGTTTCCCCCCTGACTGCTGGGACCCATCGGACGGGCCATCGTATTTCGCGAAAAAAAAAGTTTGCCCCTGACTGCTGGGACCCACCGGACGGACCACAGTATTTCGCGAAAAAAACGTCCCCCCCCCCCCGCTTTCAGCTCGAATCCACAGGAAGTGCCTTCTTATTATGCACAGAAAAATGAATACTCCCCCTGCTAGCTGGGACCCAACCTAGTGGGAGACTGAGTGGTGGGCCTACTAAGTTGACGAGGATGGAGGGCTTTGTCAACTTAGTCAATATGAACGATTCTAGCTCAAGTGACCGTACGATGTCCATCCAACGGCCGTAGTGCTTCTTCAACCTATCTTGCTCCAGCCACCCAAAGCTGCGTCGGTCGTGCCGCGTGCTCCTGCCTCTCGTGGCCAGCTGTGATGCCGTGGAGGCCTCACCGCCCCCTAATACTCCCACCGCTCGCCCATGCTATCCCTCTACTCACCCACACCCCATGTTATTCTGCGTCGACGACAGCCTCACATCGCAGCCGAACCAATGAACCCTCGTACTCCTCTACGTGTGGGCATCCACTGTCGCATCTTCCCCTTCCTAGGCCTCGCCATCGTCGACCGCCCTGGTGCTCTCGGCGCGGCGTGGTCAACATGGTCAAGGAACGGCTTCCATCGGACGTGGACTGTACGTGGAGAGGCTGACAGCTGGGTCCACGGCCGCAACAAGGAAGTGCCTCCTTATTACGTGCAAAATAATTATTCCTCCACCTGACAGCGGGACCCACCGGACGGGCCACCGTATTTCGTGAAAAAACGATTCCCCCTGACTGCCGGGACCCACCAGCTACATCTTCGCACGCAAGGAAGTGCGTCTGGGCAAAAAAACAAAATGATTCGCCCCCTGACTGCTGGGACCGACTAGCTACATCTTCGTAGGCAAGGAAGTGCCTGACAGTCGGGACCCACCTGGTCGAAGTGTACGTAGCGTTGTCATTCTGGTCGCGAATGTGTGCGTACATACTGGTCGATGTAGAGGCTCGCACGTGTCGTAGTAGAGGCGCACACGTAGCATTTAGACGTACGTACAATGGCCAGGGTGCAAGAAAGAAAATACGGCCACGTATGTGTACATACAGGCGGGGTCTCGAACGCCTACTCACGCATACGTACGGCGAGGGCTCATGTACATGGCTGGGTCGGAACGGAGAAACAGCATCGTCGTTGTGTTCATGGGGAGGCAACGGAATGCGTCGTGTTCATGGGGAGGCAACGGAATGCGTCGTGTTCATCGGGAGGGCTTGGACGGAACAGGCGATGGAAACGAGGCCTGGCGTACCGCAGAACGGAGGAAACGGCCTTGTGTTCGACCGGCCACGTTCGAAACGGGATCCTCTTCATCGGGATGGGTCTGGCGTACCGCAAAACGGAGGAAACAGACCTCCTACGATCGAAACGGGGGTCCTGTTGATCGGGAGGGGTGTGGCGTACTGCAAAACGGAGGAAACGGACTTGTGTTGGAGCGCTATGGTCGAAACGGGGGTCTTGTTCATCGGGGGGGGGGGGGTGTGGCGTACCGCAATTGCTGTTCATCTCCACCATCGACCTCCTCCAGCCTCCACGGGCTCCTGTTCATCCAGCCTCCACGGGCTCCTGTTCATCCAGCCTCCACCGCGCGCTACTCCACCGGCTACTGTTCAACCACCCCTCCACCGTCTACTGTTCATCCAGCCCTCCACACCATGGGGTCCCGTTCAACCACCCCTCCACGGGCACCCCTCCAACGTCTACTGTTCATCCAGCCCTCCACACCACAGGGTCATGTTCAACCACCCATCCACCGTCTACTGTTTATCCAGCCCTCCACACCATGGGGTCCTGTTCATCCACCCCTCCACGGGCACCCCTCCACCATCTACTATTCAACCAGCCCTCCACCACACCACGGGGTCCTGTTCATCCAGAGGCAACGCCATCGCTCACTGTTCATCCACCCCCCCCCCCCCCCGCAACGCTCACTGTTCATCCCATCGATCGGCTTTAGTTAGCAGCAGTAGCGAAGGAATCGCTCGATCGGGTTCAGTTAACATCCATCGATCGATCGCTCGGGTTCAATAACGCGTAGCCTGCAGTGCAATCGCTTGGGTTCAGTTAGAGCCCAACGCCTCGCTCGGGTTCAGTTAGAGCCAACGCCTCGCACACACGCACGTACGTGTACGAGAGAAACTCACATCGCTCGGCCCCCGACCTCCCACCGTAACTGGGAACTCCCAAAAATTTTCCTCCCCCTCGCTTCTACCACGGTTTTTTCCGTCATGGACGGTCCAAAGAATGTCATGCAGATGCGTCTCCGGCCCGCCCAGGACGAAAAGCCCATTTTCTATCATGATTTTTTGTCATAGAAGTAGGAGCCCACCACATCTATGATGATACCGGGTTTTGTCACAATTATCGTCATAGAAGTGTCATATGTATGATAGAAAAAAAATTTGTTCGGCCCAAAATGTCACGGATGTGTCTATTTTTTGTAGTGATAGTCGTGCCTTTGGACTTTCGAATCAACACGCTAGGATCATATGGTGTTTGAGATGGTGTTCAGTCCGAATATCCAACATGACTCAACACCTTCTCAACATAGTGGGATTGCAGAAGTGTAATCCCACCCTCATTATCTCTCAGTAGCTTGATGTTTAAGATAACATTAGCCACACCAAGGTCTTTCATCTCAAAGTTTTGAGACAGAAACGACTTGACCTCCTCAATGACTTTGAGGTTGGTTCCGAATATCAGTATGTCATCAACATACAAGCACAGTATAACTCCTTCGCCCCCACCATGGCGATAGTATACACATTTGTCAGCCTCATTAACAATGAAACCAACCGATGTCAGAGTTGTATTAAACTTATCATGACATTGCTTAGGTGCTTCCTTCAGGCCATATAAAGATTTCAGCAACCTACACACCTTTCTTTCCTGACCATCTATCACAAAGCCATCTGGCTGTTGCATGTAGATTTCCTCGTTTAGCTCTCCATTTAGAAAAGCCGTCTTAACATCCATCTGGTGGAGAGAAGACCATGCGAGGCCACCAACAAGAGTAATACTCAAATGGTGGTCAGTCTAGCCACAGGTGAATAAGTGTCGAAAACATCTTACTCTTATTTCTGGTCATAGCCCTTGGCCACAAGCCTAGCCTTGTATTTTTCAATCGTACCATCGGGCCTAAGCTTCTTTTTGAACACCCACTTACATCCTAATGGTTTGCAACCATAGGGACGCTCAGTGATCTCCCATGCCCCATTAGCCATGATGGAATCCATCTCGCTACGGACCGCATCCTTCCAGTAGTCAGCTTTTGGAGAGGCATACGCTTCTGAAATAGAAGTGGGAGTATCATCCACGAGGTACACGATAAAATCATCACCAAAGGTCTTTGCAGTCCTTTGTCTCTTGCCCCTACCAAGGGTTTCCTCATCATCCTCCTCAGGATTTTCATCATGTGTTTGTTCATAATAATCCATAGGAATGGCAGGCTCAGGAGTCTCCTTAGATTCCTGTCAAGAAGTGCTTTGCATATCTCTCATAGGAAAAATATCCTCAAAGAATGTAGCATCCTTAGACTCCATAATTGTACCAACCTTCTGTTCAGGTACCTCAGATTTCACTACTAGAAATCTATAGCCAACGTTGTTCTTAGCGTAGCCCAAATTAACACAGTCCACAGTCTTGGGTCCAAGCTTACGATTTTGGGGGATCGGCACATTGACTTTCGCCAAACAACCCCAAGTACGCAAGTGTGAAAGCGTTGTCCTTCTCTTCGCCCATTTCTCATAGGGAGTAGTCTCATTATCCTTTGTCGGAACTTTATTCAGGACATGACATGCCGTCAATAGAGCCTCCCCCACCATGCCTTGGATAATCCCGATGTATCTAACATGGCATTAACCAAATCAGTTAGAGTACGGTTTTTCCACTCAGCAACCCCATTTGACTGAGGTGAATAGGGACGCGCCCTCTCATGAATAATTCTGTGTTCCGCACAGAAACAATCAAACTCATTAGAGAAATACTCTCCACCACGATCTGACCAAACTCGTTTTATTTTCTTTTCAAGTTGATTTCAACTTCCACCTTATAGATTTTAAAGTAGTGTAGAGTCTCATCATTAGTGTTTAAAAGATATACACAGCAATATCTAGTAGAATCATCTATAAGTGTCATGAAGTATCTTTTTCCACCTATAGTTAATACACCATTCATCTCACAAAGATCAGAATGTATGAGTTCTAACGGCGCCAAATGTCTCTCCTCCGCAACCTTATTAGGCTTGCGAGGTTGCTTTGCTTGCACACACGAATGGCACTTAGAACCTTTGGCTAAAGTGAAACTTGGGATTAAATTCAATTTTGCTAACCGCGTCATACTATCAAAACCAATGTGACAAAGACGTGAATGCCAAACTTCTATTTCATTAACACTCGAATGATTATTTTTCATGACTTTATTACAAAAATCAGCGAGGGAAAAGCGGAACAGACCTCCGCATTCATAACCTTTTCCAACAAACAGTCCATATTTCGTAACAACTACTTTATTAGACTCGAATACCAATATAAACCCTTCTCTACATAGAAGGGAACCACTAACAAGATTCTTCTTGATGGCGGGGACATGCTGCATGTTCTTCAGTTGCACGATCCTTCCCGAAGTAAACTTCAGATCGACCGTGCCAACACCATGAACAGAAGCACTCGCGCCGTTCCCCATCAGTACGGACCCGTTCCCTATGGCCTTATAAGAAGAAAACAATGAAATGTCAGCACACACATGAATATTTGCACCTGTGTCAATCCACCAATCGGTAGACTGACAAACTGAAAATACAGTAAACAAATTACCGTACCCAGATGGCCCACTCTCATCGTTGCTCACAATCATGTTGACAGTCTTGGAGTCATGTCCTGGCTTCTTAAACTTGTTTGGGCACTTGGCAGCCCAATGTTCATCTGAACCACAAGTGAAACAACCACCCTTCTTCTTATCTTTCTTGAAGGTCTACTTGCCCTTCTTTTTATACTCGGTATTCTGTTGGACACCAGTCTTCCCCTTGGGCTTGTGGGGGTGGAAGTTCTTCTACACCACATTGGCGATAGAGGCCCCTTTGGTCCCTTTTCCGTGCGAGTCCTTTGCCCTCGAATTTTGCTCCACACTCAGATGGCCAATGACATCCTCAACTGAGAATTCACGCCTCTGATGTTTTAGAGTAGTGGCAAAGTTCCTCCAGGAATTGGGTAACTTAGCGATAATGCAACCCGCGACAAATTTGCCCGGCAGCACACACTTGAGAAGCTCAAGCTCCTTAGCAATGCACTGTATCTCATGAGCCTGTTCCAATACAGAACGGTTTTCGACCATTTTGTAATCGTGGAACTGCTCCATAATATACACCTCACTTCTAGCATCCGTTGCGCCGAATTTAGATTCGAGGGCCTCCCACAAGTCCTTGGCAACCCACATATGTAAGTATGCATCAAGCAGCTTATCTTCGATCACGCTCAGAACGCATCCAACAAAGACGACGGTGGCCTCCCTGAATGCCTTCTCCTGTTCAGGAGCGATCGTTCCCGTGGGAGTAACACAGGCGACCCATAACACGTTCATGGCCGTGAGCCATAAGACAGTTTTAGTCTGCCAATGTTTAAGTATGTCCCCGTAAATGGGGCTGGTTTCAGTGTAGCAGCAAAACCATGGGTCGAAAATTGCCTACACATATTAGGATTTTGGATTGTTGAGAAATTAAGCAATTGTTCAATTAATTTAATCCAATAATAAATCATGAACATGACATAGGCAGTGCTAATGACATACTGAATTTTGATGATGTACACACGTGCTAGGCAGATAGTAGAAACATATATGCAAACCACTAGTACTGCACACATGAAAGTAAATAGGAGCGGTGTAAATGTGTTATACCCTCCAGTAGGCCAATCAGCCGTAGCAGCAGCGGAGGCGACGGCCTTGTCTGCGATCCTCTTGTCCGCAGCAGCCTTCTCGGCAGCCGCACGATCGGAGGCAGTGCTCATGGTGAAGACGAAGGTGACGCAGAAGTAGTCGACATAGATGAAGTAGTTGAACCAAGGCGAGCAGTCGCGTAGGAGACGCTCCCCAGAAACCTAATCGCCTCTCTCCCGTACAGGATCTGGAGAAGCGGGGTTTTGGAGGCCTGCTCTCCCGTCAACGGTGTACGCGGTAGACAGGATGGGATCACCAAGGGCAGCAGCAGTGAAAGGAACGACCAGGTAGCAGTGGAGGTGTGAAGCGCATGGAGCTGAGCCGCGATGCCTCATATATATAGCTAGTCGGGTAGGAGAACGATCCAACAATAAAACCGTTTAATTACAAACGTTTCCATCTCCACAATAAAAACGTATTTATCTCCATAAAAACACGTTTAATTATAGACGTTTCCATCTCCACAATTAAAACGTATTTATTATGGACGTTTTCATGTCCGCAATGAATATGACGTCTCACATTCATTTTGTGTCTGTAATGGATTCTCCATTTTTGACCGGCAAAACATAGCATCGGCACGGCTCATTCCCGCAACCCGCGGCGCGCGCACGCGCGCGTCGTGATGAGGCGAGGTGGGCGGCGGAGGAGGAGCGCGCATGTGGAACACCTCTCCTTCCTTCACACCAACTTATACTAGTGGGAGAACAGCTCACCTTATAAGTTGGTGTACATCTCTCTCAACTAGCCATGTGGGACTAAACTTCCCACCACTCAATTGACAGCATGGGCCTTTAGGGATTTTCTGAAATGGTTAAGTGGGCTTGTAGCCCAACTAATATTCAGCAATCCCCCACCAGATCCCAAAGGCCCATGGTGTTGTCCTCTGTTCCAAACTCTGTTTTGATATACCAGTATTTTCAGTGGAGACCCGTTAAGGTTGAACATACACCTAGAACAAATAGCTACACTCTTCCACAACTGAACAATGGACTAGGCCTTGAATTGTCAATTTGGCGTGAAGAAGTTTCACCACGTGTCTTACCAGTACTAGGCTGCCAAAGACTGACCCCTCGGGTGGAGCATATTGGTCACTCCTGGCCTGTTCATGAACTTACTAGAGATCACCCTAATCTCATAGACTATGACCAGTAGTCAGGCTCATATAGGTGTGTTCCTCCAAAGATTGCTCTGTAGGATAGCATCTTGCTTTTACAAGCCTTGGAACACATTAAGACAAAAGTCAACCTACCATACAGTTACCAAGAGTTGTGCATCTCCGACGGAGTGGGTTAGCTAAAATACTCTCCTCAGTTAACCACTAGCTTGTTTTCCTAGGTCCTACGTCATGGGATCTCCAATCACATAGGTTGGGTTACTACCATCGCAACTCATTTGGGTCTCATACCCATCTCCATCGATGCATTATCTATCACCACACGGGATAGCCCTTTTGTAAAGGGATCTACCAGATTCTTAGCCGTTTGGACATATTCCAATGCTATCACTCCGGAGTTTCTTAATTTTCTGACAGCTTTTAATCTCATTCTTATGTGTTTGTTGGACGTCATGTTGTCCTTTGAACTCGTCACCTTAGTGATGACAGTCTAATTGTCATAGTTCGTAAGGATAGCCGGAACCGGTTTATCAACCACTGGCAAGTCCATCAAAAGATCTCGAAGCCATCCTGCTTCGACACGAGATGTGTCTAATGCTGTTAATTCTGCTTCCATTGTCGATCTCGTTTAGATCGTTTGCTTGCCAGACTTCTAGGAAACAACGCCACCTCCAAGAGTAAACATATACCCAGTTGTGGCCTTCATCTCATCAGCATCAGAGATCCAATTCGCGTCACTATACCCTTCAAGTACTGACGGGTATCCGATATAGTGAAGTCCATGGTTCATATTACCCTTCAGATAGCGCATAACTCTTTCAATAGCATGCCAATGTACATCACCCGGTTTGGAAACAAACCGGCTTAGTTTGCTCACAGCAAACACGATGTCAGGCCTCGTTGCGCTCGCTAGGTACATCAGTGAACCAATGATTTGAGAGTATCTCAATTGATCTATAGTCGTGATTTTGCACTTTCGAATCAACATGCTAGGATCATATGGTGTTTGAGATGGTGTGCAGTCCGAATATCCAAAACGACTCAACACCTTCTCAACATAGTGGGATTGCAGAAGTGTAATCCCACCCTCATTATCTCTCAGTAGCTTGATGTTCAAGATAACATCAGCCACACCAAGGTCTTTCATCTCAAAGTTCTGAGACAGAAACGACTTGACCTCCTCAATGAATTTGAGGTTGGTTCCGAATATCAGTATGTCATCAACATACAAGCACAGTATAACTCCCTCGCCCCCACCATGGCGATAGTATACACATTTGTGAGCCTCATTAACAATGAAACCAACCGATGTCAGAGTTGTATTAAACTTATCATGCCATTGCTTTAGTGCTTGCTTCAGGCCATATAAAGATTTCAGCAACCTACACACCTTTCTTTCCTGACCATCTATCACAAAGCCATCTGGCTGTTGCATGTAGATTTCCTCGTTTAGCTCTCCATTTAGAAAAGTCGTCTTAACATCCATCTGGTGGATGAGAAGACCATGCGAGGCCGCCAACGAGAGTAATACTCGAATGGTGGTCAGTCTAGCCACAGGTGAATAACTGTCGAAAAATATCTTCCTCTTCTTTCTGGTCATAGCCCTTGGCCACAAGCCTAGCCTTGTATTTTTCAATCGTACCATCGGGCCTAAGCTTCTTTTTGAACACCCACTTACATCCTAATGGTTTGCAACCATAGGGACGCTCAGTGATCTCCCATGTCCCGTTAGCCATGATGGAATCCATCTCGCTACGGACCGCATCCTTCCAGCAGTCACCTTCTAGAGAGGCATACACTTCTGAAATAGAAGTGGGAGTATCATCCATGAGGTACACGATGAAATCATCACCAAAGGTCTTTGCAGTCCTTTGTCTCTTGCCCCTACCAAGGGTTTCCTCGTCATCCTCCTCAGGATTTTCATCATGTGTTTGTTCATAATAATCCATAGGAATGGCAGGCTCAGGAGTCTCCTTAGATTCTTGTCTAGAAGTGCTTTGCATATCTCTCATAGGAAAAATATCCTCAAAGAATGTAGCATCCTTAGACTCCATAATTGTACCAACCTTCTGGTCAGGTACCTCAGATTTCACTACTAGAAATCTATAGCCAACGTTGTTCTTAGCGTAGCCCAAATTAACACAGTCCACAGTCTTTGGTCCAAGCTTACGCTTTTTGGGGATCGCCACATTGACTTTCGCCAAACAGCCCCAAGTACGCAAGTACCAAAGTGTTGTCCTTCTCTTCGCCCATTTCTCATACGGAGAGATATCATTATCCTTTATCGGAACTTTATTCGGGACATGACATGCCGTCAATATAGCCTCCCCCCACCATGCCTTGGATAAACCCGATGTATCAAACATGGCGTTAACCAAATCAGTTAGAGTACGGTTTTTCCGCTCGGCAACCCCATTTGACTGAGGTGAATAGGGAGGCGTCCTCTCATGAATAATTCTGTGTTCCGCACAGAAACAATCAAATTCGTTAGAGAAATGCTCTCCACCACGATCTAACTGAACTCGTTTTATTTTTATTTCATGTCGATTTCAACTTCCACCTTATAGATTTTAAAGTAGTGTAGAGTCTCATCTTTAGTGTTTAAAAGATATACACAACAATATCTAGTAGAATCATCTATCAGTGTCATGAAGTATCTTTTTCCACCTTTAGTCAATACACCATTCATCTCACAAAGATCAGAATATATGAGTTCTAACGGCGCCAAATGTCTCTCCTCCGCAGCCTTATGGGGCTTGCGAGGTTGCTTTGCTTGCACACATGAATGGCACTTAGAACCTTTGGCTAAAGTGAAACTTGGGATTAAATTCAATTTTGCTAACCGCGTCATACTACCAAAACTAATGTGACAAAGACGTGAATGCCAAACTTCTGTTTCATTAACACTCGAATGAATATTGTTCACAACTTTATTACAAAAACCAGCAAGGGAAAAGAGGAATAGACCTCTGCATTCATACCTTTTCCAAAAAACACTTCATATTTCGTAACAACTACTTTATTAGACTCGAATACCAATTTAAACCCTTCTCTACATAGAAGGGAACCACTAACGAGATTCTTCTTGATGGCGGGGACATGCCGCACGTTCTTCAGTTGCACGATCCTTCCTGAAGTAAACTTCAGATCGACCATGCCAACACCATGAACAGAAGCACTCGCGCCATTCCCCATCAGTACGGACCGGTTCCCTGTGGCCTGATAAGAAGAAAACAATGAAATGTCAGCACACACATGAATATTTGCACCCGTGTCAATCCACCAATCGGTAGACTGACAAACTGAAAATATAGTAAACAAATTACCGTACCCAGATGGCCCACTCTCATCGTTGCTCACAATCATGTTGACAGTCTTGGAGTCCTGTCCTGGCTCCTTAAACTTGTTTGGGCACTTGGCAGCCCAATGTTCATCTGAACCACAAGCGAAACAACCACCCTTCTTCTTATCTTTCTTGAAGGTCTTCTTGCCCTTCTTCTTAAACTCGGTATTCTGTTGGACACCAGTCTTCCCCTTGGGCTTGTGGGGGTGGAAGTTCTTCTGCACCACATTGGCGACAGGGGTCCCTTCGGTGCCTTTTCCGTGCGAGTCATTTGCCCTCGAATTCTGCTGCACACTCAGATGGCCAATGACATCCTCAACTGAGAATTCACGCCTCTGATATTTTAGAGTAGTGGCAAAGTTCCTCCGGGAATTGGGTAACTTAGCGATAATGCAACCCGCGACAAATTTGCCCGGCAGCACACACTTGAGAAGCTCAAGCTCCTTAGCAATGCACTGTATCTCATGAGCCTGTTCCAATACAGAACGGTTTTCGACCATTTTGTAATCGTGGAACTGCTCCATAATATACATCTCACTTCCAGCATCTGTTGCGCCGAATTTAGATTCGAGCGCCTCCCACAAGTCCTTGGCAACCCGCATATGTAAGTATGCATCAAGCAGCTTATCTCCGATCACGCTCAGAACGCATCCAACAAAGACGACGGTGGCCTCCCTGAACGCCTTCTCCTGTTCAGGAGCGATCGTTACTGTGGGAGTAACACCGGCGACCCAGAACACGTTCATGGCCGTGAGCCATAAGACGTTTTTAGTCTGCCAACGCTTAAGTACATCCCCGTAAATGGGGCTGGTTTCAGTGCAGCAGCAAAACCATGGATCGAAAATTGCCTACACATATTAGGTTTTTGGATTGTTGAGAAATTAAGCAATTGTTCGATTAATTTAATCCAATAATAAATCATGAACATGACATAGGCAGTGCTAATGATATACTGAATTTTGATGATGTACGCATGTACTAGGCAGATAGTAGAAACATCTATGCAAACCAGTAGTACTGCACACATGAAAGTAAACAGGAGCGGTGTAAATATGTTATACCCTCCAGTAGGCCAGTCGGCCGTAGCAGCAGCGGAGGCGTCGGCCTCGTCTGCGATCCTCTTGTCCACAGCAGCCTTCTCGGCAGCCACACGGTCGGAGTCAGTGATCATGGTGAAGACGAAGGTGACGCAGAAGTAGTCGACGTAGATGAAGTACTTGAACCAAGGCGAGCAGTCGAGTAGGAGACGCTCCCCAAAAACCTAATCGCCTCTCTCCGTACAAGATCTGGAGAAGCGGGATTTTGGAGGCCTGCTCTCTCGTCAGCCGTGCACGCGGTAGACAGGATGGGATCACCGAGGGCAGCAGCAGTGAAAGGAATGATCAGGTAGCAGTGGAGGTGTGAAGCGCATGGAGCTGAGCTGCGATGCCTCATATATATAGCCAGTTGGGTAGGAGAACGGTCCAGCAATAAAATCGGTTAATTACAGACGTTTCCATCTCCACAATAAAAACGTATGTATCTCCATAAAAATGCGTTTAATTACAGACGTTTCCATCTTCACAATTAAAACTTATTTATTATGGATGTTTTTCATTTCCGCAATGAATATGACGTCTCACATTAATTTGTGTCTGTAATGGATTCTCCAATTTTGAACGGCAAAACATTGCATCGGCTCGGCTCATTCCTGCAACCCGCGACGCGTGCGCGCGTCGTGACGAGGCGAGGTGGGCGGCGGACGAGGAGCGCGCGTGTGGAACACCTCTCATTCCTTCACACCAACTTATACTAGTGGGAGAAGAGCTCACCTTATAAGTTGGTGTACATCTCTCTCAACTAGCCATGTGGGACTAAACTTCCCACCACTCAATTGACAGCATGGGCCTTTAGGGATTTTCTGAAATGGTTAAGTGGGCCTGTAGCCCAACTAATATTTAGCAATCCCCCACCAGATCCCAAAGGCCCATGGTGTTGTCCTCTGTTCCAAACTCTATTTTGATATACCAGTATTTTCAGTGGAGACCCATTAAGGTTGAACATACACCTAGAATAAATAGCTACACTCCTCCACAACTGAACAATGGACTAGGCCTTGAATTGTCAATTTGGCGTGAAGAAGTTTCACCAAGTGTCTTTCCAGTACTAGGCTGCCAAAGGCTGACCCCTCGGGTGGAGCACATTGGTCACTCCTGGCCTGTTCATGAACTTACTAGAGATCACCATAATCTCATAGACTATGACTAGTAGTCAAGCTCATATAGGTGTGTTCCTCCAAAGATTTCTCTGTAGGATAGCATCTTGCTTTTACAAGCATTGGAACACATTAAGACAAAAGTCAACCTGCCATACAGTTACCGAGAGTTGTGCATCTCCAACGGAGTGGGTTAGCTAAAATACTCTCCTCAGTTAACCACTAGCTTGTTTTCCTAGGTCCTACGTCATGGGATCTCCAATCACATAGGTTGGGTTACTACCATCGCAACTCATTTGGGTCTCATACCCATCTCCATCGATGCATTATCTATCACCACACGGGATAGCCCTTTTGTAAAGGGATCTACCAGATTCTTAGCCGTTTGGACATATTCCAATGCTATCACTCCGGAGTTTCTTAATTTTCTGACAGCTTTTAATCTCATTCTTATGTGTTTGTTGGACGTCATGTTGTCCTTTGAACTCGTCACCTTAGTGATGACAGTCTGATTGTCATAGTTCGTAAGGATAGCCGGAACCGGTTTATCAACCACTGGCAAGTCCATCAAAAGATCTCGAAGCCATCCTGCTTCGACACGAGATGTGTCTAATGCTGTTAATTCTGCTTCCATTGTCGATCTCGTTTAGATCGTTTGCTTGCCAGACTTCTAGGAAACAACGCCACCTCCAAGAGTAAACATATACCCAGTTGTGGCCTTCATCTCATCAGCATCAGAGATCCAATTCGCGTCACTATACCCTTCAAGTACCGACGGGTATCCGATATAGTGAAGTCCATAGTTCATAGTACCCTTCAGATAGCGCATAACTCTTTCAACAGCATCCAATGTACATCACCTGGTTTGGAAACAAACCAGCTCAGTTTTCTCACAGCAAACACGATGTCAGGCCGCGTTGCGCTCGCTAGATACATCAGTGAACCAATGATTTGAGAGTATCTCAATTGATCTATAGCTGTGCTTTTGGACTTTCGAATCAACACGCTAGGATCATATGGTGTTTGAGATGGTGTTCAGTCCGAATATCCAAAATGACTCAACACCTTCTCAACATAGTGCGATTGCCGAAGTGTAATCCCACCCTCATTATCTCTCAGTAGCTTGATGTTCAAGATAACATCAGCCACACCATGGTCTTTCATCTCAAAGTTCTGAGACATAAACGACTTGACCTCTTCAATGACTTTGAGGTTGGTTCCGAATATCAGTATGTCATCAACATACAAGCACAGTATAACTCCCTCGCCCCCACCATGGCGATAGTATACACATTTGTCAGCCTCATTAACAATGAAACGAACCGATGTCAGAGTTGTATTAAACGTATAATGCCATTGCTTAGGTGCTTGCTTCAGGCCATATAAAGATTTCAGCAACCTACACACCTTTCTTTCCTGACCATCTATCACAAAGCCATCTGGCTGTTGCATGTAGATTTCCTCGTTTAGCTCTCCATTTAGAAAAGCCGTCTTAACATCCATCTGGTGGACGAGAAGACCATGTGAGGCCGCCAACGAGAGTAATACTCGAATGGTGGTTAGTATAGCCACAGGTGAATAAGTGTCGAAAAAATCTTCCTCTTCTTTCTGGTCATAGCCCTTGGCCACAAGCCTAGCCTTGTATTTTTCAATCGTACCATCGGGGTTAAGCTTCTTTTTGAACACCCACTTACATCCTAATGGTTTGCAACCGTAGGGACGCTCAGTGATCTCCCATGTCCCGTTAGCCACGATGGAATCCATCTCGCTACGGACCGCATCCTTTTAGTAGTCAGCTTCTGGAGAGACATACCCTTCTGAAATAGAAGTGGGAGTATCATCCACAAGGTACACGATGAAATCATCACCAAAGGTCTTTGCAATCCTTTGTCTCTTGTCCCTACCAAGGGTTTCCTCGTCATCCTCCTCAGGATTTTCATCATGTATTTGTTCATAATAATCCATAGGAATGGCAGGCTCACGAGTCTCCTTAGATTCCTGTCTAGAAGTGCTTTGCATATCTCTCATAGGAAAAATATCCTCAAAGAATGTAGCATCCTTAGACTCCATAATTATACCAACCTTCTGGTCAGGTACCTCAGATTTCACTACTAGAAATCTATAGCCAACGATGTTCTTAGCGTAGCCCAAATTAACGCATTCCACCGTCTTGGGTCCAAACTTACGCTTTTTGGGGATCGGCACATTGACTTTCGCTATACAGCCCCAAGTACGCAAGTACGAAAGTGTTGTCCTTCTCTTCGCCCATTTCTCATAGGGAGTGATCTCATTATCCTTTGTCGTAACTTTATTTAGGACATGACATGCCGTCAATATAGCCTCCCTCACCATGCCTTGGATAAACCCGATGTATCTAACATGGCGTTAACCAAATCAGTTAGAGTACGGTTTTTCCGCTCGGCAACCCCATTTGACTGAGATGAATAGGGAGGCGTCCTCTCATGAATAATTCCGTGTTCCGCACAGAAAGAATCAAACTCATTAGAGAAATACTCTCCACCATGATCTGACCGAACTCGTTTTATTTTCTTTTCAAGTTGATTCTCAACTTCCGCCTTATAGATTTTAAAGTAGTGTAGAGTCTCATCTTTAGTGTTTAAAAGATATACACAGCAATATCTAGTAGAATCATCTATCAGTGTCATGAAGTATCATTTTCCACCTTTAGTCAATACACCATTCATCTCACAAAGATCAGAATGTATGAGTTCTAACGGCGACAAATGTCTCTCCACCGCAGCCTTATGGGGCTTGCGAGGTTGCTTTGCTTGCACACACGAATGGCACTTACAACCTTTGACTAAAGTGAAACTTGGGATTAAATTTAATTTTGCTAACCGCGTCATACTACCAAAACCAATGTGACAAAGACGTGAATGCCAAACTTCTGTTTCATTAACATTCTAATGAATATTGTTCGCAACTTTATTACATTAATCAGCGAGGGAAAAGCGGAATAGACCTCCGCATTCATAATCTTTTCCAACAAATAGTCCATATTTTGTAACAACTACTTTATTAGACTCGAATACCAATTTAAACCCTTCTCTACATAGAAGGGAACCACTAACGAGATTCTTCTTGATGGCAGGGACATGTTGCACATTCTTCAGTTGCACGATCCTTTCCGAAGTAAACTTCAGATCGACCATGCCAACACCATGAACAGAAGCACTCGCGCTGTTCCCCATCAGTACGGACCCGTTCCCTGTGGCCTGATAAGAAGAAAACAATGAAATGTCAGCGCACACATGAATATTTGCACCTGTGTCAATCCACCAATCGATAGACTGACAAACTGAAAATACAGTAAACAAATTACCGTACCTAGATGGCCCACTCTCATCATTGCTGACAATCATCGTTGCCTTCCCCGACCTTAGGAGCCCCATTGCTTGATCGTTTTTAGCAGCCGAGTTGTGTCTAGAAAAATGTTTTGAGTCCTTAGGAATTATATATCGGAGAGCTTAGGAATTCTTTTTACTTCCCAGTCTCCTCATCGCTCTGGTAAGGCATCTTGACGTAGAGTTTTGACTCTTCTCTTCTCAAATTTCACTACAAATTTCTTTTTAGGATCACGCGAGTATCTTAGTTTTGTTCCGATGGCTTATGATGAGAATACTGTCTTGGTGCCTCCTGTCAGGGGTTTAGTGGAAGTGTCCCGGGGAGTTGAGCTCTGAGGTGTTGTCATCATAATTCTATCGTGGCAATTCTGGTATACTTGAGATATGTGCGCGACATCGAAAATCTCCTTTATGCAGTTCGTTGGTGAGATAACCTCGACGCCACCCAGTACTGGGGCGGGAGTTCGGGAGTATCGCCATAACTTGTATAACGGATGCTTTTCTAAGGTTGAGATAGTTGGTTTCCGAAGGTTTCTTGGTTATGTGTTGAAGGATGGATGCAGCTGGATGTAGGATTTGCTAGCTTGGGTGAGATATTATGCTTCCCCTGTATCCCCAACACCTGATTGCATAACCGGAAAGTTTCGGGAGTTTCATAGGTGGGAATTCAAGTAGCCTTAGGATATCTTTCCAGCAGATGTGTGATATGAAATTGGGGTTCGACGTCTAGTGGTTCGCCTATTCACGGTCGATTTTACAGTGGCCTCGTTGTGTCTTAAAGAGTCCTTGGCTATGCTGACTCGGGGACGCTTCGTATGTCATGTGCACTGCCTTGTACATGATGGTGTTGTACGGTCGAGCCCGTGTAGGTCCTACCACGAAAACTTCGGACGAAATTTCTATCATGTGTTTGTTCCGGCTTATTTCGCAAGCCAATCCTTGGTTTTATTTTGAGTTGTGGTATTCGTTCTGCTTCGACGTCATATGTTGATTCCATCCCTCGTTGATGTACCCTCTTCTACCTGATTCTTCGTGGCTTCGCAATTTAGGAATATGTGACCACTTCAAGAGAAGTGCATTCGTTCATTTTGTTCGGATGTGAAGACTTTATGTTGCAATTTTCATTCCGTTGGATTCACCTTCAATATTTCTCTATTTGTGTGCTAACGGTGGTCAACCTCTTCAGGATGGATCCCGCTAAGAGCACCAGTCAGAACCAGAATCAAGATCCTCCGCCACCTCCGCCTCCTCCGGAAGCATGGCAAGCTGTGATGGCCGCTACTAATGCAAATACACAGCTGATCATGCAAATCATCCAAGAGCAGAATCAAAGCAGTCAAGCGAATCAAGGCAACAACCAAAACCATTTTGCAACTCTGAATCAGTTCCTCGCAAATGGTCCAAAGACGTTCAGCAACTGCGTTGAGGCTACCGATGCTGATGATTGGTTAGTCGATCTGGGCAAGCATTTTGAATGTAGCAACATCAGACTTGAAGATTTCGTCAAGTTCGCGTCTTTCCAGCTCAAGGATCAGGCCGCAGAGTGGTTTCAGCAGTACCGGGATTCCAGAGGTGGACGTTTGATCACTTGGGATGATTTCCATCGTGATTTCCGAGCTCATCACATTCCTCAAAGTGTGACTGAAAGCAAACGTGAAGAATTCCGCAATCTGAAGCAAGGCTCTTTGTCTGTCTATGACTACAACAAGTTGTTCCAGAAGCTTGCCCATTTTGCCAAACAGGATGTTCCTGATGAGAAGAGCATGATCTATCAGTTCAGGGGTGGTCTTCGTGAAGAAATTCAGCTCGCTCTTGTCCTCTTCGAGCCGCTGAGATACGATGAGTTCTACAACATGGCACTGAAGCAAGAGGCTGCTCAGCTAAGGTGTGATGCTTCCAGGAAGCGAGTCAGAGACACTACGCCTTCTTCCTCTACTCAAGTGGCCAAGCAGCAGAAGTATTGGCTTCCTCCTCCTCCGTTCCGTCAGCCGTATCAGCAAAAGAGCAAAGGTGGCAGTGGTTCATCTCACCCACCCAACCCAGGCTTCCAGAACAAGACTTCGTCTCAAGCTTCAAGATCGAGTGCTCCGTACCATCGTCCGCTCTCACAGATCACGTGCAACAAGTGCCAACAGAAGGGTCACTACGCCAACAAGTGTTTCAACCAGAGGCGTCTTCCTCCTCCTCCTCCTATCAGATCGGCAAGTACAGCTGTGGTCAAGCATAATCCCAAGCACGCCAAGGTCAATATGGTGAATGCAGCTCAGGCAGAGGATTCGTCACATGTGATCATGGGTAACCTTCCTGTTAATGATATTCCTGCAAAAGTTCTTTTTGACACAGGTGCATCGCATTGTTTCATCTCGAAGCCTTTTGCATCTAAGCATGAGTTCATTTCCCAAGCGATGCATAGTCCGTTAGCAGTGGTATCTCCTGGTAAATGTTTGCTCGCCAACCAGGAGATTCCGGATATTTCTATCATGTTGGGTGATTTCAAGTTCTTGGCTTCTCCAATGGTTCTTGGCAATTCTGATATCGATCTTATTCTTGGGATGGACTGGCTCTCTAAACATAAAGCTCAGCTTGATTGTGCGGCCAAGCAGATTCAACTGACTCATTCGTCTCAAGAAGTAATTGTCTTTGCTGCTCGGGATAATACCATCCGGTTGTTCTCTCTGAATGAGAAGGGTGAATTGGATGCTATTTCGCAGATTCCGGTTGTTTGTGAGTATCAAGATGTCTTCCCAGAAGAACTCCCAGGCATGCCTCCAAGCCGGCCGGTTGAATTTGTTATTGAACTTGAGCCCGGTACGGAACCTGTGTGCAAACATCCCTACAAGCTCGGCCCCAAAGAGTTGAAGGAGTTGAAGAAACAACTCGATGTTCAAGAAAGGATGGGTCTCATTCGGCCTAGTACTTCTCCGTGGGGTTGTGGTGTTCTTTTTGTGAAGAAGAAGGATGGAATGGACCGACTTTGTGTTGATTATTGTCCATTGAACAAGAAGACCATCAAGAACAAATACCCACTTCCCAACATCAACGAGCTGTTTGAACAACTCAAGGGTGCCCAAGTATTCTCCAAGCTTGACCTCCGTATGGGTTATCACCAAATTCGCATTCGTGAGCAAGATATTCCCAAGACGGCGTTCAGAACAAGCTATGGGTCATATGAATACACTGTCATGTCTTTTGGCCTCGCCAACGCTCCTCCGACGTTCTCTCGGATGATGAACTTCATCTTCAACCCCTACACCAATGACTTCGTTTTGGTCTATCTCGACGACATTCTGGTTTTCTCGAAGAACAAGGAAGATCATGCCAAACACTTGCGTTTGGTTCTTGACAAGCTCAGGGAACATCAGTTCTACGCCAAGTTCTCCAAGTGTGAATTTTGGCTCGATGAGGTTCTTTATCTTGGCCATATCATTTCAGCCAAGGGCATTTCCGTGGATCCTGAGAAGGTGTCTGCAATTGTTAATTGGGAACCTCCTCAGAATGTGAAGCAACTCCGTAGCTTCCTCGGTCTTGCAAGCTACTGCCGAAGATTCGTTGAAAACTTTTCCAAGATCGCGAAGCCTCTCTCAAATCTTCTTCAGAAGCACGTCAAGTACGTTTGGTCTCCGGAGTGTGATATCGCTTTCAACGCTTTGAAAGAGAAATTGATCACTGCTCCAGTTCTGACTCCGCCTGATGAAACCAAGCCGTACGAGGTCTTTTGTGATGCCTCTCTCCAAGGTCTAGGTGCTGTACTAATGCAAGAGAAGAAAGTTGTTGCTTATACCTCTCGCCAGTTGAAGCCTAATGAGAAGAACTACCCCACTCATGATCTCGAGTTGGCGGCAGTTGTGCATGCATTGTTGACTTGGAGACATCTTCTCTTGGGAAGGAAAGTGGACATTTTCACTAATCACAAGAGTCTCAAGTACATCTTCACTCAGCCTAATCTCAACCTCAGGCAGACTCGATGGGTCGAAATGATTCAAGAGTACAATCCGAGTATCGAGTATACTCCATGCAAGGCTAATGTGATTGCTGACGCTTTGAGCAGAAAAGCATATTGCAACAGTCTGATTCTCAAGCCTTATCAACCCGAGCTTTGTGAAGCTTTCCGCAAACTTAATCTGCAAGTTGTTCCTCAAGGTTTCCTCGCCAACCTTCAAGTTTCTCCTACCTTGGAAGACCAGATTCGCCAAGCCCAACTTCTTAATGCTATGGTGAAAAAGGTGAAGATTGGTATTGCAAAGAGCCAGTCCAAGTACAAGTGCTACCGACTTGATGACAAGGACACTCTCTTCTTCGAGGATCGAATTGTTGTGCCCAAAGGTGAACTTTGTAAAGTGATCATGAATGAGGCTCACAACTCTCTCCTCTCCATCCACCCTGGGAGCACAAAGATGTATCAAGATCTGAAGCAAACCTATTGGTGGACTCGAATGAAGCGCGAGATCGCTCAATTCGTGAATGAATGTGATGTCTGCAGAAGAGTAAAGGCAGAACACCAAAGGCCAGCAGGTCTCCTCCAACCTCTTGCCATTCCAGAATGGAAGTTTGACCACATTGAAATGGACTTCGTGACTGGGTTTCCTAAGTCCAAGCGTGGCAATGATGCTATATTCGTTGTCATCGACAAGCTCACCAAAGTGGCTCATTTCCTGCCTATCAAAGAGTCAATCACTGCAGCTCAATTGGCGGAGCTCTACACCTCTCGAATTGTCTCTCTGCACGGTATTCCTCAAGTGATATCTTCAGACCGTGGCAGCATCTTTACCTCCAAGTTTTGGGATTCTTTTCAGAAGGCCATGGGCACCAACATTCGCTTCAGCACTGCTTTCCACCCTCAAACAAGCGGTCAAGTCGAGCGTGTCAACCAGATTCTTGAAGATATGCTCAGGGCTTGTGTTATCTCCTTCGGCATGAAGTGGGAGGATTGCCTCACCTATGCTGAATTCTCGTACAACAACAGTTTTCAAGCAAGTTCGGGCAAGGCCCCATTTGAAATCCTGTATGGTAGGAAGTGCCGTACACCTCTCAACTGGTCTGAAACCGGTGAACGTCAGTTGCTGGGTAATGACCTGATCACAGAGGCAGAAGAAATGTGCAAGGTCATTCGTGATAACCTCAAAGCAGCCCAATCCCGCCAGAAGAGCTACTATGGTAGTGAGCACCGTGATTTGGCTTTCGAGATCGGAGATCATGTCTACCTCCGCGTCTCTCCTATGAAAGGGACTCGTCGCTTCGGTATCAAAGGGAAGCTTGCCCCCAGATACGTCGGGCTTTTCAAGATCGTCAGCAAGAGAGGCGACCTCGCCTATCAACTCGAGCTTCCTGCAAACTTTGCTAATGTTCATGATGTGTTCCACGTCTCGCAACTCCGAAAGTGCTTCAAGACGCCTGAACGCACCATCAACTTCGAGGACATTGAGCTCCAAGAAGATCTCTCCTACCGTGAGCACCCAGTTGCAATCCTGGAAGAGACTGAACGCAGAACTCGTAACAAGTCAATCAAATTTCTCAAAATCAAGTGGTCACACTATTCCGACCGTGAAGCTACCTGGGAACACGAGGATCACCTCCGTTCTGAGTACCCGGAGTTCTTTCAGTCCTAGATCTCGGGACGAGATCTTTTCGTAGTGGTGGAGTGTTGTAACGCCCCATATGTACCTTTCCCAATTTGTACTCCAACTCTTGCCGTTTCCGGCATTAAGTTATATTTAATTCTCGGGTTCGGGTCTTTGTCTCCGTGTGTTGTTTTTGTTTTTCGTGCATCTCATATCATGTCATCACGTGCATTGCATTTGCATACTTGTTCATCTCATGCATTAGAGCATTTTCCCCGTTGTCCGTTTTGCATTCCGGCGCTTCGTTCTCCTCCGGTGGCCATTTCTAGCTTTCTTTTATGTGTGGGGATTAAACATTTCCGGATTGGACCGAGACTTGCCATGCGGCCTTGGTTTACTACCGGTAGACCGCCTGTCAAGTTTCGGGTCATTTGGACTTCGTTTGATACTCCAACGGTTAACCGAGAGACCGAAAAGGCCTCGTGTGTGTGCAGCCCAACACCCCTCCATTTTGGCCCAAAACCCACCAAACTCTGCTCCATCGTCTCGGTCGTTCGATCACGATCATGTGGGCGAAAACCGCACCTCATTTGGACACTCCTAGCTCCCTCTATGCCTATATAAAGGCCCCCATTTTTTCGGATCTCCTCCTTCCCCGAAAAACCCTAAAACCTCTCTGCGCCGCGCCGGACACGTCCATGCCGGCCGGACGAAATCCCGCCGCCGCCCGCAACCAACCGGGGGCCACCACGTGGCGCACCGCCACCCGCAGCCACGCCGGCCCGCGCGGCCCGGCCGGGGCCCCCGAAGCCCATCGGCTCTACCCCGCCGCCAGGAAGGCCCCGCCGCCTCCTCCTCCGACTCCGGTGGCCCGCACCACCGCGGAGCTCGCCGGAGCAGCCCGCGCCACCGCGCCCGACCCGCCGGAGCTTCGCCGGCCGCCCTTCGTCGCCGGGATCCGCCGCCCGCGCCGCCCCGCGGCCACTCGGCGTCCGTGCCCGCCGGCGCCGCATCGCCGCCCCCGGCCGCCTCTCCTCGCCGGCCGCCCCTCGTCTCCCCGGCTCCGGTGAGCCCGGCCACCGCTGCCATCGCCGGATCGGGCGAGGAGCTACAGTACCGCGCCGCCGTGCTACAGTAACCAGATCGGATCTGGGTTGACCTCTCCCCCTCTAACCCTAATTCCGTAATTTTTATGCTACCTTTGACCTGCCATATCTTTGCATCCGTAGCTCCGATTTGGGCATATGATATGTCAAAATCTTCGTATTGACGAGTACATCATTTCATTCCATTGCATCATTTGCATTTGAGGTCATGTTGGTGCCCAAAATGCTGTTGGAAGGAGGCATCATGAGTTAAATTGCAGATCCGTTAGCCCTACATTGACTTTTGTCATTTTGCCATGATTATTGTGTGCATGATATGCCTGTGCCCCTTTGGGATGAATTGTTAAGCATGTTGTCTTCTTTCCATAGGTGCCTCCCATGCATTTTTAGGATGTGTGTGTTGTCTTGTGCAAGCTTGCAAATAGGGGTACCTGAGTTTACTGATTTCAGGGACTTAGTGAAAATCACTAAGTCTGGGATGTTTTAGTTCACGATGCTATATGTCCAGCTTGTTTCCTAGTGATCCGTGCCTCTTTTGAAGATGATCAGTAAGAGTGATTTGTTATGCTTGTTGTGCTTAATCCATCCATGTCTTTGCCTGTTATATTGGAGCACCCTAGGTTGACTCAATCGAGCTCAACTTTTGCATAGTTATTGTTTTGGGCAGATCGTGAACTCTTTTGCGATTTTGCCGGAGCTATTGCTAGTGATCCATGCATGCTATGCCATTGTTCTTCCCATGTATAGCTAGCATTTTGTGCCTTCTTAATGGATGTATGCTTGCCTTGCCATGACTTGCACCGTAGTGAGTGCATCGAGCTCGTTTACATGCCTCCGTGAGTTATGATTTCAGCATGTCCCAGTTTTCACTAAGTCTGAAAACTGATTGTGTTTCATCGATGTTCGTGTGCTCGGTAGAGTATTTTGTGAACCCTTTTGGCCCCAGGTCATTTTGGGTGTTTTGTTAAGCTTGTTGAGTAGCTCCATGCCATGCTCTTACTTGCCATGTTCAGGTTTTGCGTCATAATGTTTTGCTGCTCCGAAGAGAGCACCGTGGTCTGAAATTCCAGACTAGCGTTAATTTCGCTAAGTCTGAAATCTGTTTTGCTTATTCAGTTTTGCCATGCTTGTTTGAAGCCCTTAATGGATGAATTTGCCTATGCCTTAGTCCTGGTGATTTGTTAAGCTTCTTGAGTACATCACTGCCATGCCATTTGTTTTCATGTTTGGTGGCTGTAGCATGTTCATTTCATTGCATTTAGGAGCCTATTTGCTGTAAATCGCAGATCGGTTCGTTTAGTAAAACGCTTGCCATTTCCAAACCGTAGCTCCGATTGCCATGATCTTTATATCGTTTTCAGGGGATTTTTTCCCCTCTATCCAGTGGCACACTTGGTTTTCCAAGTTGAGGCCAGGTTCATGCATTTCCTGTCACGTCTTGGATTTTGCATCCCGCATCGCATCCCGCATAGCATATCGTCTTTGCATATTATTGATTGCCCTTGCACGTGGTTGATTGTATCCTTGTTGCTTGTTTGTGTTGTTGGGTGGAGCCGGGAGACGAGTTCGCTAACGAGGAGCCCGTTGAGTTTGCTTTTGAGGATCCAGTCAACTTTGACAACTGTGCAGGCAAGATGATCACACCCTTGAAATCACTACTATCTTTGCTATGCTAGTTTGCTCGCTCTTTCGCTTTGCCAATGCTACGATGCCTACCACTTGCTTGTCAGCCTCCCAATTGCCATGATTGAGCCTCTAACCCACCTTTGTCCTAGCAAACCATTGATTGGCTATGTTACCGCTTTGCTCAGCCCCCTTCTTATAGCGTTGTTAGTTGCAGGTGAAGATTGGAGCTGTTCCTTGTTGGAATATTTATTTACTTGTTAGGATATCATTATATTGCTATGTTATCTTTATTCATCTATATACTTGGCAAAGGGTGGAAGGCTCGGCCTCTCGCCTAGTGTTTTGTTCCACTCTTGCCGCCCTAGTTTCCGTCATATCGGTGTTATGTTCCCGGATTGTTGCGTCCCTTACGCGGTTGGGCTATAATGGGAACCCCTTGATAGTTCGCCTTGATTAAAGCTTTTCCAGCAATGCCCAACATTGGTTTTACCATTTGCCACCTACCATTTTCTTTCCCTTGGGTTTCCGGAGCCCGACGGTCATCTTTATTTTAGCCCCCACGGGCCAGTGCTCCTCTGAGTGTTGGTCTGGAACGTCAGCCGTCGGTGGCCACCAGGGGTAACTCTGGGCTGGCCTACCGGAAGTTTGGACAATCTGAGTGTGCCCTGAGAAAGAGATATGTGCAACTCCTATTGGGATTTGTCGGCGCATTCGGGCGGTGTTGCTGGACTAGTTTTGACCTGTCGAATCATCTTGTTGTACCGGGATACCGAGTCTGATCGGTGGGTCCTGGGTGAAGGTCTATTCCTTCGTTGACCGTGAGAGCTTGTTATGGGCTAAGTTGGGACCCCCCTGCAGGGATTGATCTTTCGAAAGCCGTGCCCGCGGTTATGGGCAGATGGGAATTTGTTAATGTCCGGTTGTAGATAACTTGAACCTTAAATAATTAAAATGAATCAACTGCGTGTGTTGCCGTGATGGCCTCTTCTCGGCGGAGTCCGGGAAGTGGACACGGCGTTGGAGTTATGTTTGCGTAGGCTGCTCTATATAGTTTTCCGCCCGTGCTTTGCCTCCTCTTCTCGCTCTCCTTTGCGATTAAGGTAGTCGGGCCATGAGTGATTGTATGATGGATGTTATTTATGTACTTTGATGTGACGTGGCGAGTGTAAGCCAACTATGCTATTATTCCCCTTTATATTATATATGTACATGTGTTGTGTAATGATTCCCGACTTGCGACATTGCTTTCAATGCGCCTATGTCTCTAAGTCGTGCCTCGACACGTGGGAGACATAGCCGCATCGAGGATCTGAAGTAGCAGGGTTTTGGAGGCCTTTTCATTTCCGCAAACGCATCGTGACAAGGCGAGCGGCGGAGGAGGAGCGCGCGTGTGGAACACCCCTCCTTCCTTCACACCAACTCATATTAGTGAGAGAAGAGCTCACCTTATAAATTGGTGTACATCTCTCTCAACTAGCCATGTGGGATTAAACTTTCCACCATTCAATTGACAGCATGGGCATTTAGGGATTTTCTGAAATGGTTAAGTGGGTCTGTAGCCCAACTAATATTCAGCATATATCCCCAAACAACTAGTCTCCTTGCCCAGCCCACAAAGTCGCTGATAGCATTCGAGCAGTAGCATTCACATGCTGAGATCCACCTCTTTTCTTCTTTGGATGGTTAAAAAGAAAACAAAAAGAAGCCCACATAGCCCAACTCATGCAAATGGGTTGCCGAGACGAGCCATACACCCCGCATCGCTCCCAAAATACAAGCCAACACGAATCTCTGGCATGATGATCAAACGGCCAGGAAAGTGAACAAGACATTCTTAAAACTCAGCCAAACCGAACAAATAATACAAGGAGTAAAAGGAAATAGAGAGAGTACTATGAAAGACAAATCAATTGTACTGGACGCTGTGAGCTACTCCCTCCCTCCCATAATAATATAGTGTCAAAAACACTCTTATATTATGGGATAAAGGAGTAGTATTTCAAATCAATGATGGATATGATGAAATGATCCAATACTTCTAACACCCTTGTAATCAAGGGTGGACATGATGAAATGATCCAATACTTCCAACACATAGTACTTTACTCTGGCGCATGCCCGAACAGGTCATCAACAAGTTAAGACGTATGACGTACAGTACCGTACATGATACTACAATCGTATGACGTCAGCAACTGAGAGAGCCCTGCAAAATGTAAATGCGGGTCTATGGATTGAAACTATGTATGATTCCATTACATGAAGTTGGACGATGATCCATACGAACATGATGATTATTCCCTTCCCATCACAAGTCCACCACAATCAAATGCTGATTCTTCTTCTTTTTCATTACAGACCAACTCTCAAGTCTCTCAGAGTTCAGGCAATCACACTCACTCTTATTCTACCACAGTACATAGCACGTGCTCCGGCCTACATGCATGGCATCAGTTGTCCCATTTGAAGGCGACGGGGCTCCTGACCCGATGCTTCCTGTTCTCCCAGGCGATGTGGCCGAACTCCCACGTGCCGGCCGGCCTCACCTTCGCTCCCGCCTCGCTGCTGAACTGCACGCTATAGCTCCTCTTCTCCTTCGGCCACCTGAACTCCAGCGTCGCCGGCGTCACGGTCACCTTCACCCCGTCGGGCACCGCGACCGTCACGTTGTAGCTCTCGGGGCGCGCCGACACCAAGGTCACCGTCCGCGTCAGCGTGCGGACGCGGGTGCGGCCGTCGAACACCACCACGAACGACGGGTGGTTCAGGTTGGCCACGCCGCCGGGGATCGTCCTGTCGCACTTGCTCAGCTCCGGCACGAACTGCCGCATCTGCTCCACCGTGTAGTTGAGTGTGCAGAGGAAGTCGACGTAGTCCTGCGTGCCGGCGTCGTACACCAGGCCTGGGTCCATGGCCAGCCGCGGGAGCACGAGCCCGGCCCCGGCCGCCAGCGGCGTCGCGCCCGTGAGGGCGGCGCCGACGGCACTGCCGCTGTCCAAGATGTCCCTTCCGTTCTTGTCGAGCGGGCCGGCGGTCGTCACCAGCGCCGAACGGATCATGGCCGGCGTCCAGTCGCCGTGCCGCTTCTTGATCAGGGCCGCGACGCCGGCGACGTGCGGACACGCCATCGACGTCCCCGAGATGATGTTGTACTCCACTCTCCGCGGGTCCATGTTGGAGCCTGATGGCGAGGCGGCACCAGACCAGGCGGCGATGATGTTCACTCCTGGCGCGATGACGTCCGGCTTGAGGATCTCGGGGACAATCGGGTTAGGGCCCCGCGAGGAGAAGCCCGCCACCATCGGCGCCCGGTTCTCGCCGGTGACCGTGTCGCAGGTGAAGTTGAAGGACGCCACCGGGTACGCTACGGACGACATGTAATCGGCCAGCTTCTTGCCGCCGGTGGAGCTGAGCAGGAGACCGGGAAGGTTGAAGGGTTGGGCCCTCACCGCGTCCCCGAACCGTATCCTACTATCGGCGGAAATCATCCCGGCTCCGCCGGCTCTCTCCACGTCAAAGCCGGCCCAAGCTCCTACACCCTGGGAGGTGGGAGCACACCACGACCTTGCCCATGACCCTGTCGGGCGTCAGGTCATACTTGCCGCAGTCGCTGCTCACTAGCGGGATCGTGCCCGCGCCCTGGGAGAACGGGATGTTGTACAGGGACTGCCCGGTGAGCACCACCCCGTTCCCGAGCCGGAGAGTCGCCGGGAACACCCGGTCCGTGGTGGCGGCGCCGACGGTCGTCATCCACGGGGCCACGTTGGTTATACTTGACGCTGTCGGGCCGTCGTTGCCGCCCGACATGACGAACTGCATGACGACGAAGACGCCTCTGCGCTCAGCGCCGAACGTGGCGACGGCGAGGAGGTCGTCGTAGAAGGGTCTCGCGGTGTCTCCGATGGAGATGGAGATGAGGTCCACGCCGTCGCTCACCGCGGCGTCGATCGCCGCGGCAACGTCCGAGTCAGGGCAATCTTTCATGGGAATGCACGCCTTGTACATGGCGATCCTTGCCTTGCGCGCCACGCCGCTCGCTCTCCCGCCGGCGAACTTGAAGAGATCGGCCGAGGGGACCTCGGAGCCTGCAGCCGTTGACGACACGTGCGTTCCGTGCCCCTCGACGTCCCTCGGACTCGAATCGGCTGTGACGAAGGACTTGGCGCCGACGAGCTTGTTGTTGCACAAGCTGGCGTTGAATCCCGGGGCGTCCACGCACTTGCCCCTCCAGGTGGACTTGACGGGGCCGAGCGCGGCGTCGTTGAAGCTGGCGTGCTCCGGCCAGATGCCGGTGTCGACGAAGCCGATGACGACGCCGTCGCCGAACTCGGCGTCCGGCCACGCGCCGAAGTCGTCGTGGAGGCCCATGAACCACGGCGACCTCGTGGTATGGATGTGGTACGGCCTGTCCTTGTACACGCGGGACACGCCGGGGACGGTGGCCATGCGCTGGGCCTCGCCGTCCGTGAGACGAACGGAAAAACCATGCATGACGGTGCCGTAGATGTAGCGGATGCGGTTGGAGTTCTTGCCCAGCATGGACGCGTACCAGCGCTCGTGGGTGTCGAACTTGGACGGCTTGGCGAGGTGGTTGGTGAGGACGATGTAGGTGTGCGAGGTCGAAGGAAGAGCCGGTTTGTGCTCCTCGGCAATGGCGTTCTTGGGCTTCGGGGTGACGGAGGAGTGTGTGGACTGGACAAGGATGAGAACTATGAGTGAGCAGCGCAAGAGGATGGGGGTCATGGAAGCCATTGTTGAATTGGTGTGTGGGTGAGGTTGTGGTTGCAGTGGAGGGTTGCATGTGATGAGTGGTGGGTTTTATAGCGGGCTTGAGCAGCTCAGCACAGATCAGCAGGAAAATGCACCGCCAAGAGAAAAATATTTGCATCGCACACCTGTTTTAGGGGATTCCTTGTCACACCTGTTTTCTATCTTAGTTCTAAGCTTGCATTACCATCTCTCTTAGCTAAACATATCATCATGGTGGCTCAGCTGCAGCTAGTGGATGGTAGATGCGGCTTCGATTCAGACTAATCCTCAGCTAGTGGCAGCTAAATGTGGACTTCAAACAAAACTTTGATGGCACATGAATGAATTTTGATGAGCAAAATAAATATCCATTTCAAGTATTGGACGTAGCGGCTTCGTCATTCAGAGCCCCATTATTCGTGATAGAACACTTTCCCCTTCTACTCCCGAGCTCATTTGAGCTCGCGATGAACAGTAAATTCTGAAAAAAATCAAAAATTTCGGGAAAGGAATAATGAAACGGCCTCCACTACTATGCTTTTGTCTTTTCCTGAAACCTCAACTCGTCTTGTCTCCACCGAGTTGCACCAAATAAACACACAACACATGCGTTGGCTTTCAGTTAACACTCTAGCTTTGTACACCAAGGGATGAAACCAACTGCCTAATCTGTCAGCAATAGCATATGCTGGCAGGCAAGGCTGTTTTCAGCCCCTGATACAGAAACCAGGTGTTCCTGCACAACCCTGGTGAAGTTTAGGATGAAATGAGATCAGTCATGCAAACACAAAGTCCTATGTAAGTAAACAGACATGACAAGATGTAAATAAGACCACCTTCAGATGGATTGACATTTAACTTTAGAACTAAATACAGGTCTTGGAGGTCAATTTATATTACAGAGCTATGTACGACCATTAGCAGGTTTCTGCTTCTGTACTACTACTTCCGATTTGTACTCAACGAGATGCTGAGTAGCCCTTCTCTGTTCGTCATCCAAGTTTTATCCAGGCTATACAGTAAAAGTGAATCCACCATATCTCTGAATTCGTAGACAAGTTCAGTTGCATATCTACACTCTGCAGGAGGGCTATGAAATGTGAAAAGATAACAAGTCAACTCCAACTCCCATGCATCACATGCGGAAACATGTAGACAACTTCAGTTGCATATCTACACTCTGCAGGAGGGCTATGAAATGCTCGCAGCAAGGCATAAAATTATAAACAACTACTAAAATTTACCATGATGTTGTACTAAATTTACTCTTTCAAAAGAACAAACTGTCATATGTGCATTGACAGCTCCTATTGTGATTGACAAGGCATTAGGCATGCATGAAGTTGTGCACTCTCCTTGGTGAATAAGAGTTCCAGCACCAGACAATATTCAATGCATTGCCCCAGCCAAGAAGCCAAAAAAGATGTATTAACGAAAACTCGGCCATCTAGTCTCAGAATTCTTTAGCTGTGGAAGAAAAGAGATACATAAAAAATGCAAATAGATAACATGACAGATATCATCAAGCTGCAGACATAGACAATAGCAGGTGCCTGCAAAATAAAATGAACAAAATTCGTGACTGAAACGGCCTCCACCCTACCTTTTTGTCTTTTCCTAAAACCTCAACTTGCCTTGTCTCCTTAGACTTACACTAATTAAACACACAACACATGCATGAGCACAGGCTTTCAGTTAACCTTCTAGCTTTGTGCTACGAGACGAAACCAACTACCTGATCTGTCAGCAATAGCACATACTAGCAGGCAAGGCAGTTTTCAGTCCCTAATCCGGAAACCAGATGTTCCTGTACAACTCTGATGAAATCAGTCATGCAAAACAATGGCCTAAGTAAACACCACATTGTATTGTCTTGAACAATGTGATTAAGCTACATTTACAGCTATACAAGGTGATGAATTTATACAGCTACGCGTGACTGTTATTATGTTTCAACTTCTGTGCTACTTCTGATTCATACTCAAAATCTTGCTTTGTACCCTTCTATGTTGGCCGTCTAACATTTATCCAGACTATATAGTATAAGGGAACCAATCGATCATGTGTGTCTGAATTTGTTTTCCCACGTGGCAGGTTGTTAATAGCTCCAGGGAACATGTACATGAGTGATGATCTACAGTGCAAGTGCTACCAGCGAGAATTACTACTACTCAAGAAGACGCTCTGCCTCCACTAGAGGTCTTCGCGGGATTCTCCCTCATCTTTGGTGCTTCCTGCCATAAAAAATAGAACTCTCATTATACTGCAACAAGAGTACCAAATTCTCTTCACTTCTGCTTCGATAGACCCCTTCCAACACAAGGACGGTCAAGATTGTCTCATACCCCTTCATAACGAAGGGCATGATGGGCATAATTTGAAAAGAGGCCGTCCGCCCGCTGTCCCGCCCGAAACGTGTACGTATACGAATACAGATATTTTCCTCGTCCAGTCGTCACGCGCGCACGCAGAGTCCACCCGTCGTCCCGTCGCGCGCGCGCCCACCCCACCCCACGCCCCCCCGTCAATTACGGCGTAACTGCGCGCCTGCCGCCCCTGCAGTCGCGTCCCGTCGCCTGACCGCAATTAACAGCGGCCCTAATTGCTCGCCTGCCGGCCCCGTCGTGTCGCCTGACCGCCATTTACCACCGGCGCGGCTGCGTAGGCCTGCCGCCCCCGCCGTTGCGTCCCGTCGCGTCCCGTCGCCCCATTATCCCCTTGTGCTATAAAAACTGCGCGCCGGCCGCATACCTCGCCGCACAACCCCGAACCCGCTCCCCCACCTCCTCGACATTTCCCTCTCGCCACCGACCCTCGAACCCGCTCCCCCAACCCTTGCCCCCACCGCGCTCGCCATGTCCGGCGCCAGCAGCTCTCGCGGATGGTGGCCATCGAACATCGGGATCTCGGAGGCGATGGAGTTGGTGCGGTACAACATCCTCGTGCCGTCGTCCAGCCGCCTTCCGGGCTCGTGGCACATCAGCGCCGCCGGCTATGCCGTGCCTGGCCCCGCTGCACCCCATGATGATGTCGTCAACCAGGCCGGTGGGAGGTGGAACCGGTTCGGTCGCTGGCGATTCTGGAGTGGCCGGTACTGGCACGACGTCCTCCGCGACTGTCGCGCCGGGCGGCTGGTCCTCCCTCCCCCACCGGCGACGAGCGCCCCTGCCCCTGCCCCACCTCCCACTCCCGCGCCGGTGGCCCCTCCCCCGCCTGCTCCGGCCGTGGAGATTCCGCCGGAGGTGCAGGCGCTACGTCAGGAAGGGGACCCCGACGACTCTCCGGGTTTGCTCCTCGCCATCGTCGCGTCAACGGAGCCCGGCCTCGTGCCGCCGCCGGAGCTGAGAGACCCGGAGGACCCGGAGGACACTCCGGGCTTGATGGAGACTCTCCGCAAGTCTGCTGCGGCGGCTGAGGAGGAGGACGACGACCTCGCGTTTCTGGACGACATGAGCAGCGACAGCAGCAACGGTGGCAGCGAAGGTGGCGGCGGCATGGGCGCGGTCATCGATGTCGTATCGGATGACGACGACGTAGTTTAGGGTTTATTTTGTGTTTTTTTTATTATGTTAAGAAACTATGTATGATATAATTAAGTTTGAATGAAGTTTGTTTGTTTGACTATTATGAGTTGTTGAAATATTTGGGTGAAAAAATAAAGAAATTCCAGGTTTAAGAACGCTTTCGCCCGGTAAAAAAATCATAAAATTTTAATGAAAAAAGTAATAATCAAATTTGCAAAAGAATACACAAGCAATAATCTGGAAAAAGTTGATAACGTAAACAGTTTTGTAAAAAAAAGTTAGAAAAAAGGCTAAGAAGTTTTTCATAAAACATTCAAAAGGTGTTTCGCTGTAAATTAAATCATAGAATATTATGAAAGTTAACTGAATTTTTGAAACATTTTTTGAATTTTACAAAAGTTGACGTAATCTTAAAAAACAACAGTAGAAACAAGTTGATTTTTAAAAAAAAATGATGCATCAAAAATTACAAAAGAGGAAAAAATGAAATAGCAATATAAAAGAAATCGGTGAACCCAGAATGGAGGGCACCAGGTGCTTGTTTGAGAAAATACGGAGTAACACGCAGTGTTTTAGGGTTATTTCGCCGGGAAAACCATAAAAAAAAGCATTGGCTGCCAAAAAGTAGCGAAAATTGTCGTGCGTGCTCCCGATGTAATAAAAACGGACACAAAACAAACGTCGCGTCACGTCGGCAGTGTTTTAGGGCATTTTCACCGGGAAAATCCTAGGAAATGCATGGAGCATCGGAAAAATATGCAAATCAGCGTGGGTGCTGTCGACGATGATGCCAACATGTGGAAAAAGTCTCGTGCCATTCGGCGGAGTAAAATAAAAATCGTAGTTGGGAACCGCCCCTCTGGTAGACCGAAACTGGGCTCGTTGCACAAGGTCCACGTGATCGCATGCATGCAATTGCATCAAAGTGTGCCTACATGTGGGCACGCCTACGTAGGGGCCCACGCAAGGTCGAACGAAAACGGACACCAAACGAACGTCGCGTCACGTCCGGGCAGTGTTTTAGGGCATTTTCATCGGGAAAATCCTAGGAAATGCATCGAGCGTCGGAAAAATATGCAAATCGGCGTGGGTGCTGTCGACGGTGATGCCAACGTGTGGAAAAAGTCTCGTGCCATTCGGCGGAGTAAAAGAGAAAAAGTAGTCGGGAATCCCCTCCGGTAGACCGAAAAGAAGGTCGTTGCACTGGGGGTACGTGATCGCATGCATGCAATTGTACCAAAGTGGGCGGACATGCGGGCACGGCCTACGTAGGGCCCCACACAAGGTTGGAACGCAAACGGACACAAAACAAACGTTGCGTCACGTCCGGCCAGTGTTTTACGGCATTTTCACAGGGAAAATCCTGGGAAATTCAGCGAGCGTCGGAAAAATATGCAAACTGGCGTGGGTGCTGTCGAGGGTGATGCCAACGTGTGGAAAAAGTTTCGTGCCATTTGGCGGAGTCAAAGAAAAAAAGTAGTCGGGAACCCCCCTCCGGTAGACCGAAAAGAAGCTCGTTGCACTGGGGGTACGTGATCGCATGCATGCAATTGCACCAAAGTGGGCGGACATGCGGGCACGGCCTACGTAGGGCCCCACACAAGGTTGGAACACAAACGGACACAAAACAAACGTTGCGTCACGTCCGACCAGTGTTTTACGGCATTTTCACGGGGAAAATCCTGGGAAATTCATCGAGCGTTGGAAAAATATGCAAACTGGCATGGCTGCTGTCGAGGGTGATGCCAACGTGTGGAAAAAGTTTCGTGCCATTTGGCGGAGTCAAAGAAAAAAAGTAGTTGGGAACCCTCCTCCGGTAGACCGAAAAGAAGCTCATTGCACTGGGGGTACGTGATCGCATGCATGCAATTGCACCAAAGTGGGCGGACATGCGGGCACGGCCTACGTAGGGCCCCACACAAGGTTGAAACGCAAACGGACACAAAACAAACGTTGCGTCACGTCCGGCCAGTGTTTTACGGCATTTTCACGGGGAAAATCCTGGGAAATTCATCGAGCGTTGGAAAAATATGCAAACTGGCATGGGTGCTGTCGAGGGTGATGCCAACGTGTGGAAAAAGTTTCGTGCCATTTGGCGGAGTCAAAGAAAAAAAGTAGTTGGGAACCCCCCTCCGGTAGACCGAAAAGAAGCTCGTTGCACTGGGGGTACGTGATCGCATGAATGCAATTGTACCAAAGTGGGCGGACATGCGGGCACGGCCTACGTAGGGCCCCACACAAGGTTGGAACGCAAACGGACATAAAACAAACGTTGTGTCACGTCCGGCCAGTGTTTTACGGCATTTTCATGGGGAAAATCCTGGGAAATTCATCGAGCGTCGGAAAAATATGCAAACTGGCGTGGGTGCTGTCGATAGTGATGCCAACGTGTGGAAAAAGTTTCGTGCCATTTGGCGGAGTCAAAGAAAAAAAGTAGTTGGGAACCCCCCTCCGGTAGACCGAAAAGAAGCTCGTTGCACTGGGGGTACGTGATCGCATGCATGCAATTGCACCAAAGTGGGCAGACATGCGGGCACGGCCTACATAGGGCCCCACACAAGGTTAGAACGCAAACGGACACAAAACAAACGTTGCGTCACGTCCGGCCAGTGTTTTACGACATTTTCATGGGGAAAATCCTGGGAAATTCATCGAGCGTCGGAAAAATATGCAAACTGGCGTGGGTGCTGTCGGTAGTGATGCCAACGTGTGGAAAAAGTTCCGTGCCATTTGGCGGAGTCAAAGAAAAAAAGTAGTCGGGAACCCCCCTCCGGTAGACCGAAAAGAAGCTCGTTGCGCTGGGGGTACGTGATCGCATGCATGCAATTGCACCTAAGTGGGCGGACATGCGGGCACGGCCTACGTAGGGCCCCACGCAAGGTTGGAACGAAAACGGACACAAAACAAACGTTGCGTCACGTCCAGCCAGTGTTTTACTGCATTTTCAAGGGGAAAATCCTAGGAAATTCATCGAGCGTGTGGAAAAAGTTTCATGCCATTTGACGGAGTAAAAAAAATTATCTATCAATCAATGTATTTTCGATAATGGTTGTTTTAGAAAACAGACGCAACTAATGATTGGGAAAAAAACTAATGAATGGGTTCTTAGAAAAAAAATGGATAAGCCCGCGTACATGCATATCCATCGGGGGTCAAAGCCCCTCCACGCCTCCACGATTTCCAGTCCACGCCGCCTCCACGAGCGCCTCTCCCGACGCCATCTAGGGCAAACGCCGCCCCCGACGCCACCTCACACCGCCTCCACGATCGCCTCCCCCGACGTCATCTGCGGCCGACGCCGCCCCCGACGCTGCCTCACGCCGCCTCCACGATCGCCTCCCCCGACGCCATCTGCGGCCGCCGCCGCCCCCGACGCCAAGTCATGCCGACGCCGCCCCAACGCCCGTGACGGCCCTGAGGCCATCTACCACCGACGCCAGCTCACGCTGACGCACCACAGAGCGACTGCCCCAACACGATCTGCCCCGACGCCGTCGCCCCCGTTGCCACGTAACGCCGACGCCCCAAGTTGGTGAACACAAATTCGGATTTACTTTTATGTTTCATGTGCTTTATCATGTATAACCTTGATTGTAGAATTTTTTGTCCTAGATCAGTAGAGTGTGTAGTTACAGTTTGTTAGTTGATTGAGAGCGTGCTGCATGTGCCACTCATTAAGTTAGTGCACTATGTACTGCGTAAATACATGCATGCATGAATGGCTGATACATGCACTGTATATACCATAGTGTTTCTTAGTTCTGTAAAAACCACCTAAGTGTTACATACCAAAGCTTTTTTCAGAAATCATAGTGTTTCTAAAAAAACTTTAAAATTATTTACAGGTTGCGACCGACGCCATCTGCCACCAACGCCACCGCGCCGTCGTCCCCCAGGGCCGGCCCTGATCCCATGGCACGAGGTACTATGCATTCATCATGTTTATCATGTGCCCATATAAAGTAGCTAACATTTTTTTGCTCCTATTCCTAGCGACGGTGGAGTACGGAGAGATTTTTTGTTCGGTTGAGAAGTGGTGTCTGTTGGTCAACAAACTAAACTCTAGGCAGAAAAAGCGTTTTGCAAGCACTAGTCTTGGAAAAATGCTGATGATACCTAGTGTGCTCATGCGCAAATGTTTGCTCAAGTTCATTATTAAATCGTATTCATTGGACAGAAAAAGGTTCATCATGCCATCAAAAAATGGTGCGATATCATTGCGCACCGAAGATGTGTTTGACATTTTCGGGCTACAGAATAAGGGCAAAGATGCCATGAAAGCGCTAGGAAAAGGGGGGTTAAAGGCGAAGGTGAAGGTGCCTAGTCGCTTTTTAGATTCCAATACGGGGGAAATGATGATAGACGACCTGATTGAGAACATCGTTGCCAGTGGCACATACGATGATGATTTCCTCCGTAGAATTGTTCTGGTTCTTCTAGGCACGGTTCTTGCACCGTAGTCCACGATAGAAGTTCCTAATGCTTATTACAAGTTAGTGCACGATGTGGAGGCCATCAAAGCATATAATTGGAATGCGTTTACGTTACGTGTTTGCGTGGAAGGCATCACAAAGACCTTATCAGATGTTACAAAATTTACTTGGCCGATCGGAAACCTTGCGCTCCTACAGGTAAATCTTATGTTATATTTGTTTCTTTCGAACTATAGTTTGTGATTTTTTTTGCTAATATACTTCATGTTCATGCAGTACATGTTTTGGGAGAAAGTGCAGCCACTGGATGATGAGGCATTTGATCCATTAGCTAATGAGTATCCATTGATGCTTAATTGGTCAGAAGATGAGGCTAAGAAGCATGACGCGTACGACACGGCATACGGCCGTGGTAATGGGACGGTAAGTTACTATTTATGTGTTACTATTTCGTACTACATGCACTTAAGTTACTATTTATCTGTTGAGAAATTTTAATTGATTTTACATGTTACAGATTGATGACGTGATAAGTGAGAAGTACAGGCAGACATTAATTGCTCAACAAGGAAGAAAGGCGGAGGAAGAATTACAACAAAAATTAGAGCAGGAAGATCGTGCCCAAAAAAAGAAAGATAATAGAGATGAGGCTTCATCGAGCAGGGATAGTACATTAGATCAGGTGATGAAATGCATCAAAGATATGCAAAAAGAAATTAGACTTCTCCCTCAAAAATGTGCTGAGGTAATATGAGTGATGTGTACTTCAGTTTACATTGGATTATTCATAATTTATGCATGTAGTTAATGCAATTAATGTGTCATTGCAGATAGTAGTGGAGAAGCTGGAGAAGAAAGGTCTTGTCTTCAAGCCAAACAAGGGGTCTGATGATGACATTGAGTATGTGGATCATAGTGAAGACTGGGTGGGGAAGTATGGTCCATCAAAATATTGGTCAGATGTATAATCAGCTCCTGCAAAAGAAGATATGGACAACAGGGTGGACGCATCCTTCACCACCGGGAACGGGAATAAATTGGCGCGTGAGAAAGGTGTGCATCACAACACACCTGGTACAGGAGATGAAGGAGACCCCTTCGTTATTGAGGATAATGGTAATTCTCCCAACCCATCTCTTGCGATGGTAGACACGAATGACTTTCCAGCTATTACTTCAACCCCCAAGAATATGAATGAAGTGTCAGACGGGTCTAGCGCCGATAAATCTGAGGAATTTAGTATGGATAGTCTGAACACCCGTATTAAAAATGCGAAAGAAAATGGCACTAAGGAGAATGATGGGAAGGAGAATGATGAAAAGGAGAATGATGGGAAGGAGAATGATGGGAAACGCAAGAGGAAACGGTCAAAATATTGTCTTTCACCTTTTCTTCAGAACGGTGGACGTAAACGTGCAAAGAAAAGTAAGTGCTAGGTAATTTATTCTTGCAACATACTTCTGTCCTTACATGCACACTTTATTAACTCATTGTTTCTTACTATTTTAGGTCTATTTGGTATAAGAGCTGCTATGATTAGTACTGATTACATTAATGAGGATCACATAGAGGCCGCGAAGGTTTATATCCGGACACTGGTAGAGTCGGAGAAGCTTTGCAGAAAAACTGTTGTGCACATGACGGGAATTGGTGGGGAAACATGTACACCTGATATGCTTGAAGCCATCATTTCAAAAAAGTGGTTGCATGGCGGTGTAAGTATTAGCACTAAGTTATTAAGTTGTACATGTCATTTACATAAATTATCTAATAGGCGTATTGCTGTTATGTTATTTTGTAGGTCATCAATAGTTATTGCAACCATATGCAGACCCATAATCCTCGTGCTGACCGTCACATATTATCATCTTGGGTGTCCCACTGGCTTATTCTTCGTGGTGATGGAAAGGTTAACAACTCTAAGAGGCATTTTATGGATCATTTCACAAACCAAACTAAAATGGTGTCTAGAGTTACTGAAGAGTATTTCATCAAAGATAAGGTACTTCAGTTTAGTATGATCATTCGTAGTACATCTGTGTGTACACCAACATGAATAAACTTTGTTGTAGGCATACTTTCCTTTTCATGTGGACGAAAGTCATTGGATAACAGTTTTTATGCACAACAAGAAAAAAGAGTTTCAAGTTTTAAACTCTACTGGTAAATGCAACAAAAGAGTTCTTGCAAAGATTGCTAAGTTGGTAAGCTTACAACGATACATAAAACAATATATAGTTATTCGAAACGTACTTCATATGGATTTTTCATTTTTATTTCAGAGGGCAGAAATAGCTAATGATACAAATGAGGTGAATGCTCTTATTGGAACGAAACATCCTGACGTATCTTCCTGGCCAATAAGGGAGTACGATATGCCATCACAAACAGACGGGTATGTTGCAAATGTTGAATTAGTATGTACTTGTATGATCCATCAATAATTGACTTGTGGTTTCTTGCAGAGTCTCTTGTGGTCTTTTCGTGGTGAAATGCGTTCAAAGCTGGCACGGAGATGATTGGACATTTGAGTTCGATCAAGATGAGGTTAATGCTTCAAGGGGACGCATTCTAGCTGAAATACTTTTTTTAGAATGCAACACGAAGGAAGTAGTGAAAGAGAAGATCCTCAAGATCATGGAGAAGAAATGAGTCGGAGGATGGGGTGTTGGCTATTATCTCCACTAAATAAACGTGCCGTTGTCGGTACTTTATACAATTTTCATATTAAGACATCATCTCTATATTGTAATGTGGCATGGTTTAGCATGTTCCGCAACTAAATAAATGTGCCGTGGTCGGTATTTGCTACAATATCTATTTTTCAATGTCACTTTTATTTGCATCATTGTCGGTGACACTCTTATTTGCATCATTGTGGGTGATGATATTTTTTTAAATGAGTATATTTGTTCTGCACTTTCGTAAAAGTAAAATAATATTTTTTAAAAATATTCAGAAAAAATGCCCAACCACCGCAGCCGGGCCCATAGTGGGGAACAGATCATACCCAAATCAAGCCCAAAGGGGGCGACTCGGGCGGCTGATAGAGCCCACTAATGGGCCCGACAACGGGGTCCAACAGGGCTGCAGGCATGTATAAGAGAGGAGCTTAGTGGAGGGGGCGGAGGCAGCTATTTAAGCCGCTCCTCGTGCCCCCCGGCTTCCGAGGTGGGACTAAAAATGGCGTCCCCATCGCGCCCCACACTGCACGTGGTCGCCGCAAGGCTCAGGAGGCCTATTTTGCACTGTCTCGGGCCGGCCCAGTTCAGCTCAATGAAGGCACGCCGCCACTCGGCCCCTCCCCCGGCCCACGCCCACTCCCCTCCCTCAGTGCACGCGGCCGCCGCAGGGCTCATGAGGCTGTTTTCGGCGCTGTCACCGGCCGGCCCAGTTCGGCCCATAGAGGCAGGGCGCCACTCGCCCCTCCCACGGCCCACGCCCACTCCCCTCCCCCGCGCGCTGCCGAACTCACGCCAGTTTAGTCCCACCTCGGAAGCGGAGGGGCACGAGGAGCGACTTAAATAGCTGCCTCCGCCCCCTCTTTCAAAGTCCTCTCTTATCACACTGCCCGCAGCCCCGTTGGACCCCGTTGTCGGGCCCATTAGTGGGCTCTATCAGCCGCCCGAGTCGCCCCTTTCGGGCTTGATTTGGGTGTATGATTTGTTCCCCACTATGGGCCCGGCTGCGGTGGTTGGGCATATTTTTTTTCTGAATATTTCCAAATAGTACAAATAAACAGAATTTGCAAATAGTACAAATAAACAGAATTTCGAAACAGTACAAATAAATAGAATTTCGAAACTTCATATAGAAACAATACAAATCATCACGTAACAGTACAAATCAAGTTTTCTGGCACACATGTGCGAATAAAAATAGCATAGGTTATTTAGACATGACTCGTGCGATCACTTTTATTCTTCCTACAAACCAAGCTGCGTCTCTACACCCAGTTCCTGAACAAAACATAAAGAAATGGGTGAGCAAATATAGTTGGTAAAATCAAAGTAGCAACATAACAAAAATAAAAAGGTTGCAACTCACTTCTCGTTCTTACTGCATGTAGCCTTGTTATGACCTGGGAGACCACACAGACTGCACAAAGGACCACTTTTCTTCTCTATAAAATCTTTTGGCCTACCATTCTTTGTAACGCCGGGCCCCCCCTTCGATCGCCCCTTCTTAGGTGCACCCTTCGTCGAAACTTTCTGAGGATCACCAATACCAGGCTCAACTTGTTGCGCCTGACTTGCCTCCTTCTTCAGCATAGCATACCTTCTACTTCCTATAAGTTCCTCCTCTAAAATCTTTTTCTGCGCTATTATGTTGTCCAGACACTTCATCAACTCGTCGTACAAGAAGGGATCATTTGCTGCAACATGAGCAGCTTCTGCGGTTTTAATGGTTATTGCACTATACCGTTCTCTCTCCAATGGCCCTGACAAACCCCATCCAAACATATCACTCTTCCGCTGCACAGGCAACCCATCTCTCGCATGTTTGGACAACCGATGCATGACACAACACTTTGGTATTTCAGTTAAGTTTAGATGATGGAGAACAAACAGAATGTGTTTGCATGGCAGCCCTTTCCGAACCATCCCAAGACAACTGCATGTAATAGTTTGTTCTGAGTTACCTGGTTCATAAACAACATTGTACCTGAACTTGTGGTTATCCTTCCATGTCACCATGAATGTTTGACGCCCAATTCCCACGAGCGTCTCAAATATCTCCAGCTGACCCATCTTATGCAAGTCATCTTGCAGGATGTAGAAATTAGCAGGTGTGAATACTTTGGCGGCATGCTCCTCAAGGGCCTTATATTCAGTAACCGACGGTGGTTCCTTCTGGAATGCCTCGCAGTCATCGTACGCCTCGTTCTCACGCAGGCGAACTATACAGTTCTCATAATGCACCACCAAATCAATAATTGTCATACCGTAGTCCAGGTGAAGGTGAAGGCAGGAGTTGAGGCTTTCACTCCTCTGGTTACTTCGCATACCAAGGAAAAAACCATCGGAAAGATATGAAGCTGCCCAAAGTCTCCTCTTCCTGTACATCCTGTCAAGCCACTCTTCGGTTCTATCCGTCTTCCACTTATCATAGAAAGCTTTCCATCTCTTCTCAAAGTTTGCTTGAGAGGTGGCATAGTACAGGAGCAATCTGAACTCATCCAGTGACTTGTAATGCAGGTGCCTTTGCATATTTTTCTCGATATGCCAGGAGCAAATACGATGGAAAACATCTGAAAGGACAGTCCGAATAGCCCGGATCATTGCAGCGTCATCGTCTGTGATTATTGACTTTGGCTTCACCTGACAGTTTGCCTTCATAAATGTCTGCAGCAGCCACACGTATGTCCCTTCCGTCTCGTCAGCAATGATGGCACAACCAAACACTGTGGTGCAACGTTGGTTGTTAACTCTGACAAAGGGGACGAACGGCATACCGTATCTGTTCATCTTATACGTGCTATCAAACACGACCACATCTCCGTAGTCCTGATAGTCCCTCCGCGACTGTGCATCGCACTAGAACATACTCTTCAATCGCCCTTCCTTGTCATGCACATACTCAAAAAAAAAACTCAGGGTCCTTCTCCTTCCTGCTCCTCATAATGCCAACTGCCGTCTCTGCATCTCCCTTTGCAATGAGCTTCGTTTTTTCTCTGCAACAAAGATTGTAAATGTCCCTCCTGATAAGCCCGCACTTATCGTACGAACCGTATCTGCTGATGAAGTTGTCCATTATAATATGCTTTCTTATCCCCGCCGCTTCCATCGCCAATATCTCCGCCCTCTGGCCATCTCCAATCCGTTTGTGTGACCACAAAAAACAAACCTCGTCGGGCCGAGCCATCACGTGGTTGTGATCATCCACGAATGATGCGACGAACCAAACGCCACGTTCTCTGTCCAGCTTCACCACCATATGTGCACCGCAGTCGCAACGAGTCTCCGGTCTAAGCCTGCGCTTGCGGCCCTCCATGGTTATGAACTTGCTCTGCCTTCTCCCTGCCCTGGAGCAAAGAAACCGCCGGTACCGTATCATTCCCGAAGCACCTCGTTTCACCTTCTGTTTTCTGATACTAAACCCGTGCTCTCTGGCATGATTGTTGTAGAATATGTATGCATCCCCTTGCGACCAAAAGGTCATAGCCATGACCTTCAAATGTGTCTCAATCATCTTCTGCTCCCTTTGAGCCTCCTCAATGTCAATCTCTCCCTCATTGTGATCAAGTACAAGACCATCTGACTCCTCCTACAACATTCATTTGAAAATATATGTCAATTATTATCATTTAAATCATACTATTGATCGACGTACAACATCTAACAACTAACCTGGCTCAAGTTATCTGCAAATGATTCCTGCCAACTATGTTGCACATTGTCAACATCCACATCTTCCTATAAATTTGTACACAAAGATATATAGTTAGCCATGCCATACTTTGCAAATTCAAAAATAAAAACAAAATATACGCCACTTACGTTGTCGCTATTTGCGCCATGTTCATCATTATCAAAATCCTCCGGAGGTAAGATATCATATGACGAGACGGAATCGTTGTCGCTGCTGTCATCATCTTTGTTCAAATTATCGTTATCGGTCTTAGTCACCTTATCAGCACCATTCTCGTCCCTCCCGAATGCGGATTCTTCGTCCATGTCAACACGCCAAACTCACAGAACTGCAAACATCGTGTGTTAGGTTTAGTACAATGCATCATGCCCAAAGCAACGCTAGTTCTGTAAATCATGCCCTAGTCCGTAGAGGAGGCGCTACGGCGGGAGGTTTTGATGAACCCTAAATCCTAAATCAGTACATGCATGAACTAGCCCTCACTTCTATCCATCATGCCCGCCCCATGCCCGCTAGGTTTAGATGACAAACCTTGACCCGCGGTGTAGACGTCGCCGGCGTTCGACGACAGTGCTGCGGAGGCGGCGACAGACGTCGGGCCCTTCACGTCCCCGGTGTAGGACGATGACGGTGAGATGCAGCGACGGACGATGTTGCGACGGCGAGGGCGGTGTCGGACGGGGTTTGGGTGGCGAGGGCGGTGTCAGACATTGGGACGGCGAGGGCGGCGACGGGCGACGTTGGGATGGCGAGGGTGGCCTCGGACGGGGTTCGGACGGCGGCGATCCGCGGCGGCGGCGATCGGCCACTTTGGAACTACCGTGATCGGCGGGCGGGCGAGAAGATGGGGGCAGGCCTAGATCGTGGTTAGTTTTTGCGGGCGGGCGACCAGATAGGTAGTTTTTTTTTCAACTGCGTATACGTATGCCCGGCAGAGCCGTACAATACGAGGTGGGTATATGTTTCTTCCGTATGCCCATTCTGCCCTTCTACGTTTTGTTGGGGGGGGGGGGGGTCTACCGAAGCAAGCCCCAATTCTCTTATGATAATGATGAGCACTAAGATGGGACTTCAGAATATACAAAGGCATTAAGCCATGCCACATGAGATATTGTCAAGAAACTTAATGAGCCACACATAAGAGCATGAATCGATCTTCTCCTACTAAATCACCTTCCACAGCTGATACTAGTGACCTGTGATCACGGGGAAAGACTGGAGATAAGAATGACGAAAAGTGAACGCCAAGCTTCTGACATGATTATGCATCAATATACGCAAATCTAGACATAATCAATTCAAAATCCTCAAGAGGGCTATGAATGGATAAATTTGTCAAAGAACTGTAGAAGCCTGCACAGCTGACAAGTACATATAAGATACTCCTTCCGATCCAAAATAAGTGTCGCATGTAAAAGTTTGGGTAAGCGTTCCTACTCCCAACAGGGGAGCCGCGGGGGTTATATATTGATTGATGACTTGTGTTACAAGAGTTGGCAGAGTCTTATCTAACCAACAAGAGATATTACAAGAGATCTTAAACAGGAGATAGAAGGAGATACAACACCGAACTATTCCAACGAGATACAAGAGCTACTCGGCCCAATAGCCTCATAACAATGTGTTTAACATCCTCCCTTAATCTGAACTTCTCAAGTTCAGATTACGCTTGAATTCTTCAAACAGTCCTGTTGACAGTGCTTTAGTAAATCCATCAGCCACTTGATCCTTTGAAGGTATAAACCGAATCTGCAATTCTTTGCTAGCAACTCTCTCTCTAACAAAATGATAATCAATCTCAATATGTTTCGTTCTAGCATGAAAAACAGGGTTGGCAGAGAGATAAGTAGCTCCAATATTGTCACACCAGAGACATGGGATTTGTGTATGAAATATTCCAAGTTCTCTGAGCAAAGACTTGACCCATATAATTTCTGCAGTAGCATTGGCTAGTGCTTTGTATTCTGCCTCAGTACTTGATCTTGACACAGTGGCTTGTTTCTTTGCACACGAAGAGATTAAGTTGGGTCCAAAGAATATTGCAAAACCACCTGTGGACCTTCTGTCATCTAAGCAACCTGCCCAGTCAGAATCAGAAAAGGCACTAACAAGTGTAGAGGTTGACTTGGTAAACGTTAGTCCAATGCTTAGTGTATTCTTCAAATATCTCAGTATACGTTTAGCAGCAGTCCAATGAGTAGAGGTAGGTGCATGAAGATACTGACACACCTTATTGACAGCAAACGAAATATCAGGCCTCGTAAGTGTCAAGTACTGAAGTGCTCCTACCAGACTCCTGTATTCAGTACCATCCTCTTGATTCAAAGGCACACCTTCTGTGAGAGACAACCTTTCTGAGCTGGAGAGAGGAGTTGACAGCCCTGCAATCCTGCCTTGCTCAAAAGATCAGTGGCATATTTCTCTTGAGAGAGATGAAGACCACCTTCCTGGTTTCGCTTGACTTCAATACCAAGGAAAAAATGCAAGTCACCAAGATCTTTTAGAGCAAAATCTGCCTGTAAATCTTGCAAGAGAGCTGTAACTGCTTTATTGGAGGAACTGGTGACAATAATATCATCAACATAGATAAGCACAAAAATAGTGGTGTTGGAACGGCGATAGATAAACAGAGAAGTATCAGACTTGGACGGAACAAAACCAAGACTTTGCAATTTGGAGCTCAAGCGAGAGTACCATGCTCGTGGAGCCTGTTTCAGTCCATAAAGTGATTTATCTAGTCTGCAGACATGGAATGGCCTGTTGGGATCTTCAAACCCAGGAGGTTGTTTCATATATACTTCCTGTTCCAGAACACCATGAAGAAACGCGTTCTGCACATCTAATTGACGAAGGCACCAGCCACGAGAAACAACAATAGAAAGAACCAGACGAATAGTTGCTGCTTTAACAACGGGACTAAAAGTATCCTCATAATCAAGTCCATACCTCTGTTTGAATCCTTTAGCAACAAGACGTGCTTTATAATGGTCAATGGTACCATCAGATTTCCGTTTGATGCGAAAAACCCACTTGCAATCAATAAGGTTGGTACCCGGAGAGGAAGGAACAAGGCGCCATGTATGATTTTTCTGAAGGGCACAAAACTCCTCATCCATAGCATGTTTCCATTTTGGATCAACAAGTGCTTCATGAACAGTGTGAGGTTCTCCTGTAGACATATCAGATACAGCCAAGCCATATTTAGTTTTATAATTAACAGAAGTAATGGCGCCTGATCGAAGTCGTGTACAAGGTGCCTGCAGCGGCACAGAAGATCCAGGAGCAGCAGAATCCGCCTGGACAGGCGCGCCGGTCAGATCGGCAGCTGACAGAGGCGATCCCGAGGCGGCTGTCGCGGTCGCTGTCACGGTCGGATCATCTGTGGCAGATCCAGAAGGTGATGAAGTAGATCGCGCCACAGAGGATCCAAGGGGATCCAGCAGCGCACGCGCAGGTGGAGCGATGGTCCCGCCTAGCGCAGGGCAGGCTTTCGCCTGGCGTAGATGCACGGAGATTGCGTATAGCGCCCGGATGGTGGGTCCCGGCCGGTCGGGGTGTCCCCTGACGGTGGTTGGCGGGTTGCACACGCGTCCGCCGTGGAACGGGCGACTGATCCCGAAGTAGATCCGGGCCCAGACTGGCGCAGTGATCCCAGGGCGGGTTCGGCAGCAGTCTGCCGCACCGATCCCGAGGAAGATTCGGCTGGATTTGCTGCATCCAAATCAGGGGCATTCGGCACAATATTTTCAGAAAAATTGCACCATTCTCCACTCCATTTTCTGCACTGTTCAATCCTGTAGCATGAAGCTCATATGGAACCAGAGAGGAATTAGTCAATATGGAATCATCATTATTAACACCCACACAATCATCGCTAAGAAGATGAGAAGGAAGAAGAAGGATTTCCTTCTTGAGAAGAGCACCGGCATTGAGATGGAGTTTTTCAAAAGGAAACTGGGTTTCGTCAAACACAACATCACGAGAGATGTGCACGCGTCCAGTGGATACATCAAGACATTTGAGCCCTTTGTGTTGAGCACTATAACCAAGAAAGACACACTGTTTGGAGCGAAAGCTAAGTTTGCGAGAATTGTAGGGACAAATGTTGGGCCAACAGGCGCAACCAAACACCCGAAGAGTTTGATAATCAGGGGTGACATGCAAAAGGCGTTCAGTGGGTGTCTCATTGGAAATAGTTCGACTTGGCCACATATTAATGAGATGAACGGCGGTAAGAAAAGCTTCATCCCAAAATTTGAGGGGCATAGAGGCATTAGCGAGAATAGCTAACCCTACTTCAACAACATGCCTATGCTTGCGTTCAGCAGAGCCGTTCTGTTGGTGTGCGTGAGGGCATGACACATGGTGAGATATACCTATTTGTTGAAAGAAGGAATTCAATTTTTCATACTCACCACCCTAGTCTGACTGCATGGCAAGAATTTTGCAATCAAACTTGCGTTCAACAAGGGCTTGAAAATTGTGGAAAACTTGAAACACATCTGAACGCTTTTTAAGAAGATATATCCAAGTATATTTTCTAAAGTCATCAATAAAGCTCACATAATAAGAGTGTCGACCAACAGAAGTGGGTGCTGGCCCCCAAACATCAGAGAAAATAAGTTGCAAGGGTTTTGTAGACACACTAGTAGAGACATAATTGGTAGTTGATGACTTTTTGCTTTTTGGCATGAATCACAGACAGTTTCTAAATTTCTCTCACCAACAATGGGGAGTTTATTCCTACTAAGAATTTGATGAACAGTAGCAAAAGACGGATGACCTAATCGACTATGCCACCTTTCAGCAGAAAGCTTGATGGCACCATAGACTTGTTTATTGAATTTGCAATACTTGGGAAGCAACGAATAGAGCCCTTGCACACAGATACCCCTATGAAGAACCCTCTTCGTGACCTGATCCTTGATCAAAAAGAAGAAAGGGTGAAACTCTAGAAACACATTATTATCAAGAGCAATTCTATGGACAGATAGAAGATTCCTAGCAGCATTAGGAACATGCAAGATGTCATTGAGTTCAAGATTTGTGTGTGGGGTTTCAATGATGGATTTTCCAATATGACTAATTTCCATACCTGGACCATTTGCAGCTGTGTAGATTTGATCATTGCCACGGTACTTTTCATGCATTGTCAGCTTGTCCAGCTCTCCAGTGATATGATTAGCGGCACCTGTATCCATATACCAATTTGTATCTACACCATATGACATGTCAGCAGTGGCTGCAACTTTTTTTCTTTAGAATTGTCCTCAGCATAGCGAAAATCACAATCTTTAGCTATGTGGTTTGTTCTTTTACAGATTTGGCACTTCCCTTCATATCCCTCGTAGCCCTGGAAATTGCGCCCCCGATTGTTGTTGCCGGAGGGGCGCCTGTTGTTTCCACCGTGAGGATTGCCCTGGTAGTGGCCGCCACCCCCACCAAGATAGCCGCCACCGCCACCGTTGTGGTAGCCGCCGCCCGGGTAGCCGCCGCCACCACTGTTGTTTGGGTGGTAGCCGCTGCCACCTCCCTGGTTGCCGCCGCTGTTGTGGTAGCCACCGCCACCACCGTACTGTCCTCCACCTCCTCTGTACTGGCCGCCTCCACCACGGGATCCACCACCACCTCCACCACTCCGCTGGTTTTGGTAGGTTTTGGTGTTTCCCTGGCGACCACAAGATGCAGTATTCACCGATGACTTGAAGGATCCGGCGTTTGTTCCATGGAACATCTCGACCCGCTGATCGAAGTTTGCTACCATGGAGAAGAGGATATCGACGGAGACCGGTTCTGTCCTTGCGTCGAGCGCCGAGATAATGGGCTGGTATTCCATGTCCAACCCGGCGATGATGAAGGAGAGCAGTTCATCCTTGACGATCGGCTTGCCCGCCGCTGCAAGCTCGTCGGAGAGGGCACGCATGTGACCAAAGTATGCGGCCGCTGTCTGGGAGCCCTTCTGGGTGTTGGTGAGGGCGACTCGTATGTTGTTGGCGCGTGAGAGAGACATGGCCAAAAACATGTTCCCAAGCGCTGTCCAGATCGCATGTGATCTCTCAAGCGAAGCAACCTGGACGAGAACTTCTTTGGATAGGTTTCTAAGAAGGTAAGCGATGATTTGTTGGTCTTGGATGAGCCATTGGGAGTAGGCAGGGTTCACAACAACCTGATCCTTCCCTTCAACATTTTTGGTGGTAAGGGTTTTTGATGGTTCTTCAGTGGTTTGATCTAGGTAGCCGAAGAGGCCGGCACCCATGATCTGCGATCTTGCCTGTGCGCGCCATAAGATGTAATTGGTTCGGGTAAGTGGCTCGGAGGTGTTGTAGTTGAGGCTAGAGTTGACGGCGGACGAAGAAGATGACATGGCTGACGGAGGGAAAGCAGGCTAGGGTTTTGGCACAGGTGGAAGGAAGGTGGCTAGGGTTCTTGGCGCAGGCGGAGATCGATCTAGATGTGGCGGAAGAGGTTGCTCTGTATACCATGTAAAAGTTTGGGTAAGCATTCCTACTCCCAACAAGGGAGCCACAGGGGTTATATATTGATTGATGACTTGTGTTACAAGAGTTGGCAGAGTCTTATCTAACCAACAAGAGATATTACAGGAGATCTTAAACAGGAGATAGAAGGAGATACAACACCTAACTACTCCAACGAGATACAAGAGTTACTCGGCCCAATAGCCTCATAACAATGTGTTTAACATCGCAGTCAGTTCAAAACTGCAACACTTATTTTGGATCGGAGGGAGTATAACATGTACTTCTACGCAAGTACATAGACGTGATATACTCTATTAACTCTTTAAAATTGAATCAACATGCTGTCATAAATGGCAGCTCCTATTGTGACTGACAGGGCATAAATGATAAGGTTGTAAAAGAACAAATCTAACATCAGACAATATCCAAAGCATTGTAGGTGAGATGTAATCATCAACTCAACCATCTAGTCTCCTATAACAGTATATAATTCCATTGAGTTGGTTCCTCCAAAGAAACAAACTCCAATTGAGTTGAGGAACAAAATAGTAAATTAAACCTAGATACTCAGATGTGTAACAGGAAATACTATCAGTTGCAGACATAGACAATAGCAGGTACCTGAAAAAGAAAATGAGTAACATTAATTCATCAAAATTCAATTTTATGAAATGTAGCAAGATATTGTCTAATTTGGTCAACTGTCAATGGACCACAGATGTCAATTACAAACAGAAAATATCATTTACAAGTATCCCTTTCAGCATTCAGATTATATAAAGACTGGACATTGAAGTGCCTGATTAGACTCCAAGTATAGTGGTAGGAAAGAACGTAAAGAAAATCTCTTAATATTCCAGTAATCTCACTGCGAATGGGACTTGCTGAGCCTACATTGGAAACTTCAATTGTTTCTCACCCAAGGAGGAACAACAAGCTGTCCTATGTATGACTTTCTGGAAGCTACTGAAATCTTGAACTTTTTTAGGTGCATAATTTTATAACTTTTTTGAACTGAAACTATAGGGGAGGCCCCAACAGTAAATTTTATTAAGGGTCGAGAAGATCCTGAAATCTTGAAGTTTTTTCGGTGCATATTAGTAACTTTTTTGAACTGAAACAACAGTAGAGGCCCTGAGAGTAAATTTTATAATTTGGTAACTCCGCTAAAAACTCATAAATTTCATGCAAGATAGAATCAGAATGCATCTTGACAGCAACCTTAGTTTCATCTTCTAAACGGCCATAGTAGACGAGCCCAAATCCTCCTTCTCCAATGAAACATTCGAACTTATTCATAAACTTCTCCAGGTCAATGTGGTGTGAATCAGAAATTCGTATTATTTTGCAGTTGGTTCCCATGAAAATTTTCTGAAGTTGGTTCCCATGAAAATTTTCTACCGATAATTTTCAGTGGAGGTGATGAAAATGGAATGATTGCTCTGGTCTTGGACGCTGGCTTGCTCTCGCAATGGCGACGGCGACCCGTCCCCGCCCGTGGCGCGGTAACCCCCGCCGTTCCCTCCGACCCCGTCGCCGCTCTGGCTTCCACGCCCCCTCCCTCGCCGCCGGCGCCGTCAGCGGCAGCCGTGCCGCCGCTCCCTCCGCTCGCCTCCGCTCCTACGCATCGCGTCCGGTGGGCAGACCTCGCTGACGAGGACCCGCTGCCCTCCCCCGCCGGGCACCCCTCCCCCTCTCCTGCTGCTCCCCGTCGCACTGCCCAGCCCGGCCAGGCCGGTGGCTCAGCCCCCCAGGTGCGGGGTTCTGCCGTTGGCTCGCGGCTAGTGCGGTCGCCGACGCGCCCTCGAGTTCGGCTCGGGCCATTGGGATGCAAGGCGTGGCCTTGAGGAACGGGGGTGCTCGCCGCCGACGCAATCGCTCTTGGGGCGTGGCTAGCCGATCCGACCGAGGCTCCGCCCGCTCGTCGTGGCGCCGCCCGTTGGCTGCTCTGCGCCCGGTGATGGCTCCGGCGTCGCCGGCGACGCGCCCCGGTCCGGCTCCCTTCGCTCCGGTTGCTCGCTCCTCCCCCTTTCGCCCGTTCATAGCCACCTTCAGGTCCTCCTCGCTGCGTTTCCGGGCTTCCATCCCCCTGCGACGTCCCTGGTTGCCCCTCACCGGCGGCGTGTCGGTGACAGCGGCGGCGGCGGCGTCTCCTGCTAGTCGTGGGGAAACCCTATAGGTTTCTCCCCCTTGCCGCCCCCTGGGCCGCTCGTCGCCCGATCGGGGCATTCTGGGCCACGGTCTGGCCCATCAGCCGCTCGCGCTTGCTGGGCCCACCTCGCCCCGGCTGGGCCGGCCCGCGGTGGCTGGGCCGCCCCTGTGCCCTAGTCCCGAGCCAACGGTTGGCTCGATTTGGCTTCCACGAGGGCTCCCAGCAACCCCGTCTTCCCTCCCCGCCGCCACGCTCAATTCATCCGTCCCCTCCCAGCCCTCCGGTTCGACCCACCACTCCCTCCTCCCTCCCCGCCGATCCCTGCCGTGGACTCGCCCCCTCCCCCCCTTCGCTGCGGCCGGCCATGCCGCGCGAGTGGGACGACGGCGAGACCCGGCACAAGTGGCGCGCGGATGATCGTCTCGATCCCCCCATCCCCCGACGCGCTGCGCCGTGAGGAAGAGCTTCGTCGCGAGCTGCAGGAGCTCCGCGATGGCCGACGCGATGATCGGTGCTCTCCGGCCCGCCGTGACACCCGGGGCAGGTCCCGCTCCCCCCCGTCCGACGGTGTCTGGGGACTGGCGCCCCTGGCACTGCTCGCCGTCCCCGGCCCCTCGGCACGGCCGAAGCCCGTCCCCGTCCCGCTCGGCGCGCCCTCCGTCTCCCCGCTCCCATGCACAGCCGGCCGCCCCTGCTCCGCGGAAGTATGTCCCACCCCACGCCGCCGCGCCCTCGGCTCCGTCCTCCGCGGCCACCCCGAGCGGCGGCCCGTCCCGCGGCCGCCAAGGACCCGCCAAGAAGAAGAAGCGCCGCGGTCAAGTACGGGGCATCCAAGCCGCGCTTCCCCTGGCGGCCCCGGGTTCCTCCTTCGCCCCGGGTCTGGGCTCCAACCTCCCTCGCCCCCTTGCTTCAATTGCGGGGTGGCGGGTCACTCGCAAGCCAACAACTTCAACCCCCAGTGTTGCTACATCTGCAAGGATCCGGGCCACCCCGCCCTACTGTGTTCGGATCGTCCGGTGACGTCGGAACTCATGATGTACGGCCACGGTATCGAGGGGCTTGGCTTCTTCCACCTTGAGGTCCCTGACCTCCCACCTCCCACCCCCTCACTTCAGACGATCGTCATCGTGGTCGACGGGGTGGCCTCTCTGGAGATGATTGAGCCTGAGCTCAACCACCTCTACCATCGCCAGTGGGACTAGATGGTCATGCCTACCGCTGGCGACATCTTCACCGTGGTCTTCCCCGAAGCTGTCAGCTATGGTTACGCCGCCCGCAGTGGCTGGATCACCCTCGCCCTCAACCAGCTCGTCGTCAACATCTCTGAGCCAATCCTCGACATGAAGGCAGTGGCCGTCCTTGACACCGCCTGGATCCTTGTGGCTGGCCTCCCCGACATTGCCCGGTCGGAGCCCGTCATCCGCCAGATGTCCCGGATCCTGGGCAAGGTGGTAGTGGTTGACGAGCTCTCCCTCCGCAAAGAGGAGGAGGTCTGGGTTAAGGTCAAGTGCCTGCACTCCTCCAAGCTCTGTGCCACCATGCGAGTGTTCTTCAACGACCAAGGCTTTGACCTCTGGATCGCCCGATGCCAACCCAGGTGCTGATGGGGACTTCCGTGGTCGCCGCCACCCTCGCGGCCGCCGTTCCGAGGAGGAGTGGGATCGGACGACTCGGCCTCCCGCTCCCCGTCCCGCTCGCCCTCTCCTCCAGCCACCGGAGGCCACGGTGAAGGAAATATGCCCTAGAGGCAATAATAAAGTTATTATTTATTTCCTTATTTCATGATAAATGTTTATTATTCATGCTATAATTATATTAAACGGAAACATAATACATGTGTGAATACATAGACAAACAGAGTGTCACTAGTATGCCTCTACTTGACTAGCTCGTTAATCAAAGATGGTTATGTTTCCTAACCATGAACAAAGAGTTGTTATTTGATTAACGGGATCACATCATTAGTTGAATGATCTGATTGACATGACCCATTCCATTAGCTTAGCACCCAATCATTTAGTATGTTGCTATTGCTTTCTTCATGACTTATACATGTTCCTATGACTATGAGATTATGCAACTCCCGTTTGCCGGAGGAACACTTTGTGTGCTACCAAATGTCACAACGTAACTGGGTGATTATAAAGGTGCTCTACAGGTGTCTCCAAAGGTACATGTTGGGTTGGCGTATTTTGAGATTAGGATTTGTCACTCCGATTGTCGGAGAGGTATCTCTGGGCCCTCTCGGTAATGCACATCACACAAGCCTTGCAAGCATTTCAACTAATGAGTTAGTTGTGAGATGATGTATTACGGAACGAGTAAAGAGACTTGCCGGTAACGAGATTGAACTAGGTATTGAGATACCGACGATCGAATCTCGGGCAAGTAACATACCGATGACAAAGGGAACAATGTATGTTGTTATGCGGTCTGACCGATAAAGATCTTCGTAGAATATGTGGGAGCCAATATGAGCATCCAGGTTCCGCTATTGGTTATTGACCGGAGACGTGTCTCGGTCATGTCTACATTGTTCTCGAACCCGTAGGGTCCGCACGCTTAAGGTTTCGATGACAGTTATATTATGAGTTTATGAGTTTTGATGTACCGAAGGAGTTCGGAGTCTCGGATGAGATTGGGGACATGACGAGGAGTCTCGAAATGGTCGAGACGTAAAGATCGATATATTGGACGACTATATTCGTGTTGAAGAACGTAGTAATTTCAAAAAAATTCCTACGCACACGCAAGATCATGGTGATGCATAGCAACGAGGGGAGAGCATGATCTACGTACCCTTGTAGATCGTAACGGAAGCGTTGACACAACGTAGAGGAAGTAGTCGTACGTCTTCTTTCCGATTCAACCGATCCAAGCACCGTTACTCTGGCACCTCCGAGTTCTTAGCACACGTACAGCTCGATGACGATCCCTGGGCTCCGATCCAGCAAAGCTTCGGGGAGGAGTTCCGTCAGCACGACGGCGTGGTGACGATCTTGATGTACTACCGACGCAGGGCTTCGCCTAAGCACTACAACGATATGATCGAGGTGGAATATGGTGGCAGGGGGCACCGCACACGGCTAAGGAACGATCTTAATGATCAACTTGTGTGTCTAGAGGTGCCCCCTGCCTCCGTATATAAAGGAGCCAAGGGGGAGGGGTGCGCCGACCAGGGAGAGGGCGCAGGAGGAGTCCTACTCCCACCGGGAGTAGGACTCCCCCCCCAATCCTAGTTGGACTAGGTTTCCGAAAGGGGGAAAGAGAGAGAGGGGGGCCGGCCCCTTCTCCTAGTCCTAATAGGACGAAGGGAAGGGGGGCGCGCGGCCACCTATGGGCTGCCCCTTTTCTCCTTTCCACTAAGGCCCATGAAGGCCCATATGGCTCCCGGGGGGTTCCGGTAACCTCCCGGTAATCCGGTAAAATCCCGATTTCACCCGGAACACTTCCGATATCCAAATATAGGCTTCCAATATATCAATCTTTATGTCTCGACCATTTCGAGACTCCTCGTCATGTCCGTGATCACATCCGGGACTCCGAACAACCTTCGGTACATCAAAATGCATAAACTCATAATAACTGTCATCGTAACGTTAAGCGTGCGGACCCTACGGTTCGAGAACAATGCAGACATGACCGAGACACTTCTCCGGTCAATAACCAATAGCGGGATCTGGATGCTCATATTGGCTCCTACATATTCTACGAAGATCTTTATCGGTCAGACCATTACGAACTTCACACATCAGGTCTGGTACATATTCTACGAAGCTCTTTGTCACCTCCATACATGAGAAACATATCCTTAGTCCTTTTCGGGTATTTCAGGATGTTCTTGACCGCTGTCCAGTGATCCACTCCTGGATTACTTTGGTACCTCCCTGCTAAACTTATAGCAAGGCACACATCAGGTCTGGTACACAGCATTGCATACATGATAGAGCCTATGGCTGAAGCATAGGGAACATCTTTCATTTTCTCTCTATCTTCTGCAGTGGTCGGGCATTGAGTCTGACTCAACTTCACACCTTGTAACACAGGCAAGAACCCTTTCTTTGCTTGATCCATTTTGAACTTCTTCAAAATCTTGTCAAGGTATGTGCTTTGTGAAAGTCCAATTAAGCGTCTTGATCTATCTCTATAGATCTTTATGCCTAATATGTAAGCAGCTTCCCCGAGGTCTTTCATCGAAAAACTTTTATTCAAGTATCCCTTTATGCTATCCAGAAATTCTGTATCATTTCCAATCAGCAATATGTCATCCACATATAATATCAGAAATGCTACAGAGCTCCCACTCACTTTCTTGTAAATACAGGCTTCTCCAAAAGTCTGTATAAAACCAAATGCTTTGATCACACTATCAAAGTGTTTATTCCAACTCCGAGAGGCTTGCACCAGTCCATAAATGGATCGCTGGAGCTTGCACACTTTGTTAGCTCCCTTTGGATCGACAAAACCTTCCGGTTGCATCATATACAACTCTTCTTCCAGAAATCCATTCAGGAATGCAGTTTTGACATCCATCTGCCAAACTTCATAATCATAAAATACGGCAATTGCTAACATGATTCTGACAGACTTAAGCATCGCTACGGGTGAGAAGGTCTCATCGTAGTCAACCCCTTGAACTTGTCGAAAACCTTTTGCAACTAGTCGAGCTTCATAGACAGTAATATTACCGTCAGCGTCAGTCTTTTTCTTGAAGATCCATTTATTCTCAATTGCTTGCCGATCATCGGGCAAGTCAACCAAAGTCCATACTTTGTTCTCATACATGGATCCCATCTCAGATTTCATGGCTTCAAGCCACTTTGCGGAATCTGGGCTCACCATCGCTTCTTCATAGTTCGTAGGTTCATCATGATCTAGTAGCATGATTTCCAGAACTGGATTACCGTACCACTCTGCTGCGGATCTCACTCTGGTTGATCTACGAGGTTCAGTAGTATCTTGTCCTGAAGTTTCATGATCATCATCATTAGCTTCCTCACTAATTGGTATAGGTGTCGCAGAAACAGTTTTCTGTGATGTACTACTTTCCAATAAGGGAGCAGGTACAGTTACCTCGTCAAGTTCTACTTTCCTCCCACTCACTTCTTTCGAGAGAAACTCCTTCTCTAGAAATGATCCATTCTTAGCAACGAATGTCTTGCCTTCAGATCTGTGATAGAAGGTGTACCCAACAGTCTCCTTTGGGTATCCTATGAAGACACATTTTTCCGATTTGGGTTCGATCTTATCAGGTTGAAGCTTTTTCACATAAGCATCGCAGCCCCAAACTTTAAGAAACGACAACTTTGGTTTCTTGCCAAACCATAGTTCATAAGGCGTTGTTTCAACGGATTTTGATGGTGCCCTATTTAATGTGAATGCAGCCGTCTCTAAAGCATAACCCCAAAACGATAGCGGTAAATCAGTAAGAGACATCATAGATCGCACCATATCTAGTAAAGTACGATTACGACATTCGGACACACCATTACGCTGTGGTGTTCTGGGTGGTGTGAGTTGCGAAACTATTCCACAATTTCTCAAATGTACACCAAACTCGTAACTCAAATATTCTCCTCCACGATCAGATCGTAGAAACTTTATTTTCTTGTTACGATGATTTTCAACTTCACTCTGAAATTCTTTGAACTTTTCAAATGTTTCAGACTTATGTTTCATTAAGTAGATATACCCATATCTGCTTAAATCATCTGTGAAAGTGAGAAAATAACGATATCTGCCACGAGCCTCAATATTCATCGGACCACATACATCGGTATGTATGATTTCCAACAAATCTGTTGCTCTCTCCATAGTACCGGAGAATGGTGTTTTAGTCATCTTGCCCATGAGGCATGGTTCGCAAGTACCAAGTGATTCATAATCAAGTGGTTCCAAAAGCCCATCAGTATAGAGTTTCTTCATGCGCTTTACACCGATATGACCTAAACGGCAATGCCACAAATAAGTTGCACTATCATTATCAACTCTGCATCTTTTGGCTTCAACATTATGAATATGTGTATTACTACTATCGAGATTCATCAAAAATAGACCACTCTTCAAAGGTGCATGACCATAAAAGATATTACTCATATAAATAGAACAACCATTATTCTCCGATTTAAATGAATAACCGTCTCGCATCAAACAAGATCAAGATATAATGTTCATGCTTAACGCTGGCACCAAATAACAATTATTTAGGTCTAATATTAATCCCGAAGGTAGATGTAGAGGTAGCGTGTCGACCGCGATCACATCGACTTTGGAACCGTTTCCCATGCGCATCGTCACCTCGTCCTTTGCCAGCGTTCGCTTAATCCGTAGTCCCTGTTTCGAGTTGCAAATATTAGCAACAGAACCAGTATCAAATACCTAGGTGCTACTGCGAGCTCTAGTCAGGTACACATCAATAACATGTATATCACATATACCTTTGTTCACCTTGCCATCCTTCTTATCCGCCAAATACTTGGGGCAGTTCCGCTTCCAGTGACCAGTCTGCTTGCAGTAGAAGCACTCAGTTTTAGGCTTAGTTCCAGACTTGGGTTTCTTCTCCTGAGCAGCAACTTGCTTGCCGTTCTTTTTGAAGTTCCCCTTCTTCTTCCCTTTGCCCTTTTTCTTGAAACTAGTGGTCTTGTTGACCATCAACACTTGATGCTCCTTCTTGATTTCTACCTCCGCAACTTTCAGTATTGCGAAGAGCTCGGGAATAGTCTTGTTCATCCCTTGTATATTATAGTTCATCACGAAGCTCTTGTAGTTGGTGGCTGTGATTGGAGAATTCTGTCAATGACGCAATCATCTGGAAGATTAACTCCCAATTGAATCAAGTGATTATTATACCCAGACATTTTGAGTATATGCTCACTGACAGAACTGTTCTCCTCCATCTTGCAGCTATAGAACTTATTGGAGACTTCATATCTCTCAATCCGGGCATTTGCTTGAAATATTAACTTCAACTCCTGGAACATCTCATATGCTCCATGACGTTCAAAATGTCGTTGAAGTCCCGATTCTAAGCCGTAAAGCATGGCACACTAAACTATCGAGTAGTCATCAGCTTTGCTCTGCCAGACGTTCATAACATCTGGTGTTGCTCCAACAGCAGGCCTGGCACCCAGCGGTGCTTCCAGGACGTAATTCTTCTGAGCAGCAATGAGGATAATCCTCAAGTTACGGACCCAGTCCGTGTAATTGCTACCATCATCTTTCAACTTTGCTTTCTCAAGGAACGCATTAAAATTCAACGGAACAACAGCACGAGCCATCTATCTACAATCAACATAAACAAGCAAGATACTATCAGGTACTAAGTTCATGATAAGTTTAAGTTCAGTTAATCAAATTACTTAAGAACTCCCACTTAGATAGACATCCCTCTAATCCTCTAAGTGATCACGTGATCCAAATCAACTAAACCATAATCGATCATCACGTGAGATGGAGTAGTTTTCAATGGTGAACATCATTATGTTGATCATATCTACTATATGATTCACGCTCGACCTTTCGGTCTCCGTGTTCCGAGGCCATATCTGCATATGCTAGGCTCGTCAAGTTTAACCTGAGTATTCTGCGTGTGCAAAAACTGGCTTGCACCCGTTGTAGATGGACGTAGAGCTTATCACACCCGATCATCACGTGGTGTCTGGGCACGACGAACTTTGGCAACGGTGCATACTTAGGGAGAACACTTCTTGATAATTTAGAGAGAGATCATCTTATAATGCTACCGTCAATCAAAGCAAGATAATATGCATAAAAGGATAAACATCACATGCAATCAATATAAGTGATATGATATGGCCATCATCATCTTGTGCTTGTGATCTCCATCTCCGAAGCACCGTCATGATCACCATCGTCACCGACGCGACACCTTGATCTCCATCGTAGCATCGTTGTCGTCTCGCCAATCTTATGCTTCCACGACTATCACTACCGCTTAGTAATAAAGTAAAGCATTACATCGCGATTGCATTGCATACAATAAAGCGACAACCATATGGCTCCTGCCAGTTGCCGATAACTCGGTTACAAAACATGATCATCTCATACAATAAAATTTAGCATCATGCCTTGACCATATCACATCACAACATGCCCTGCAAAAACAAGTTAGACGTCCTCTACTTTGTTGTTGCAAGTTTTACGTGGCTGCTACGGGCTTAAGCAAGAACCAATCTCACCTACGCATCAAAACCACAACGATAGTTTGTCAAATAGACTCTGTTTTAACCTTCTCAAGGACCGGGCGTAGCCACACTCGGTTCAACTAAAGTTGGAGAGACAGTCGCCCACAAGCCATCTATGTGCAAAGCACGTCGAGGGAACCGGTCTCGCGTAAGCGTACGCGTAATGTTGGTCCGGGTCGTCTTGTCCAACAGTACCGCTGAACCAAAGTATGACATGCTGGTAGGCAGTATAACTTGTATCGCCCACAACTCACTTGTGTTCTACTCGTGCAAATAACATCAAACCATAAAACCTAGGCTCGGATGCCACTGTTGAAGAACGTAGTAATTTCAAAAAATTTCCTACGCACACGCAAGATCATGGTGATGCATAGCAACGAGGGGAGAGCATGATCTATGTACCCTTGTAGATCGCAACAGAAGCATTGACACAACGTAGAGGAAGTAGTCGTACGTCTTCTTCCCGATCCGACCGATCCAAGCACCGTTACTCCGGCACCTCCGAGTTCTTAGCACACGTACAGCGCGATGACGATCCCCGGGCTCCGATCCAGCAAAGCTTCGGGGAGGAGTTCCGTCAGCATGACGGCGTGGTGACGATATTGATGTACTACCGACGCAGGGCTTCGCCTAAGCACTACAACGATATGATCGAGGTGGAATATGGTGGCAGGGGCACCGCACACGGCTAAGGAACGATCTCAATGATCAACTTGTGTGTCTAGAGGTGCCCCCTGCCCCTGTATATAAAGGAGCCAAGGGGGAGGGGTGCGCTGGTGTCAGAGTAAATAGCCATGGGTAGCCTAGCCGGCTTCCCCTGGCCCATCAGAAAAAATTACAAGCCTGGCCGACTTTCAAGAAGATTCAAGACCTAGGGCCGCCTCCCCCCTCAGCCGGCTACCTCCTTGGCCGGCTTCGGGGGCGGCCCGCCCTTTACCCTCATGAAGATAGCTGTGGATGGCCGGCTATGGCAAGGCCGGCTACAGCAAGGCCGGCTACGGCATGGCCGGCTACGAGAAGGCCGGCTCCCGTAAAGCAGTCAAAGCCGTACCCGCAATGTACGCGTCCACCCTGCGATGATGAAGCGGGGTGTGGCTACAGTGGAGCCTGCCACCCCAAGACCCGGAGCACGCCTGGTACAGTGCGCCGTACGGGTGGCCACGACCCGTCCGGCGCGGCACTGTTGCCATGGCGGCTCTGACGCCGTCCACGACGGGCTGCCAGCGTGGCCCCCGAGGCGGTGGGCCCCTTCGGGCAGAGAGATAACGATGGCGGCCGCACCTCCTCTCAAGGCGGCAAGATAGAGGGCCGGCTTCCCATAGCCGGCCTGCCACTTTCCTCGAAGGAGACGCCCATTAAGGTGTCACACCCTAGCTAGGTTATGCATTAGAGTATGCATCATGTTTACTTTCATCAGAAATGGAAATGGGGAAAGCAGAACCCCCAGCACCCCCCCCCTGAAATCAACTAGGGTTTACTAAAAATAAATTCAATGAACCTGAAATGCCCTTCAGATATGTTCACCCTCTTTGCCTTGGGTTAGAACCCTTGGGAAAAATGGTGCATATATTTTTAGGTCAACAAAAGGGGCATTGACTTAATTCATAAATATTTGAATTTGGGCATTTAAATACTATTAAATAATTCAAATGCTCAAATAATGTTGGAATTATTTTTGGGCCACTGAAATATTTCAGAAAGTGTCCATAAATATTTTCAGGATTTTATAAAATGATTTAGTATTTAAACTAAATCAAAACAGAATAGCAAAAATAGAAAACAGAATAAAATTTGAGAGAGAGAGAGAGTAGGCCAGTGGGCCACTTACCTGGCGCCACCGATCGGCCCAGCACTGTAGCTGGACGGCCTAGCCCACCAGGCCGTGCCAGTCGTCCCCTAGCTGCTGCCAGGAGGACGCCGGGCGTGTGCCCGCAGCGCGCCGGCACGCGCGCGGCCACCGACGGCCAGCTCCTGCTTGCCGCGCCCTCCCCTCGACGCCTGGACGTCGCTATGGACACCACGCACCCCCTGGCCCCCTCTTATCCCTCTCCCTCGCTCTCCCTCCTCCCCTGTTTCTCTCCCGCGCGACCACCCGAACGCGCCGTCGCCGCTGTTCGCTGCCACCGCAGCCACCGGCCACCCCTCGCCCTGCCGCTGCGCCCAAGAGCTCCGCCACATTGCCGGCTACCTCTCCGTCAAGTCACGCGCCTCGGGAAGCCCTACGGCGTCGCCTTCGAGCTCTTCCTCAACCTGCGGCCGCCGACGACTTCATCGTCGATTTGCCGAACCCCGTGCCTCCCCTGCCTCGCCAGTAGCACCAGAAGAACCACGGTGAGCCATTGACCCGGTTCCCCCTTGCCCCGTCGTCCCTCGCGTCCTCTAGCGCTAGCACCACCGCGCCCGCGAGCTCCTCGCCGCCGGCCATGGCGCCACCATGGCCAGGGGCCGAGCCAGCCACACCCGCACACGTCGTCGTGTTCCTGGTGACGCCAGGAGCCCGTAGAACCTATCCGCATGCCTCCCCGTGCCTTATAGCCTCGAACCCGAGCTCGCCCGAGCTCCGGCCGCCGCCTCGAGCCTGATTCCGGCGAGCTCCGGCCGCCCCGCAGCCTCCCGTGTGTCCCACTGGATTCGCGCGAGTCTGGGCATCGTGTAGATGAGCTCCACCGCCCGAATGGTTGCCGGAGCGGCGATCCCGAGCCCCTCCGCCGTGTCTGGCTCGCCGGCGTCAAGCCGCCGACGGGTGTTGACCCCGCTGACCAGGAGGTTTGACCTCCCGTGGGTCGCTGACATGTGGGGCCCAGCCCTATTAATCTTTAGTTAGGATTAGTTTAACAACTAATTTAACCCTTCTAATTAAATGGGTCACTGACGCGTGGGCCCAACCCCATTAACCAAGCCAGTTTAGTTTTAATTTAATTAGGATTAGCTACAGACACTGACGTGTGGACCCCACACATCAGGTTTGACTGGGTCAGCCGCCTTTGACCTGCTGACGCAATGCTGTTGTCATGCTGACGCAATATATCTTTTCTGGAATTAAAATAAATCAGGAAATTCCAGAATATATTCAAAACTTCAAAAATTCATAGAAATTCAACCATAACTCCAAATGAGACAAATTATATATGTAAAATTATCAAAAAAATTCAAGGAATCCATCTGTACCATTTTCATGCATGTTTGAACAATGTTTGTCCCCTGTTTTGGACAAAAAAAATAAAGGGCAATTAAATAATCATATATGGGGTTGGAATTTGAATCTTGCACTCAAACCAACTCCATTTAAATCATAGCTAGTTGCATTAGCTCAAGACACATCCATATTGCCATGTCATAGCATGCATCATATTGTTGCATATCGTCATGTGTTGACTGTGCTCGGTTGTGTTCTTCATGGTAGGTTCTGCCTCCGAGGATATTCACGAGTATCCAACTGAAGGGCAGTATCCCGTTACCACTCCATCAGGCAAGCAACCATTGATCATTCCGATACAACCCATGTTCTCGCTCCTGCTCTTGTTTACTGCATTAAGACAACACGATTCAAACTGCTGTGTGCTACGGTAGTTGAACCCTTATCCTCTGCATGACCTGTCATTGCCACAGTAACTAGATGAAACCCTCTAGCATGTGTAGGAGTTGTTTGAGCCATGTTTTGTGATTCCTACCTTGCTATGCCTGCTATGCTTAGAGTTGTGTCAGGTCTGGTTCATCTGGGTGATGGGCTAGAGTGAAATGCTTGTGCCAGTAATATGTGGGATGTGTTGAACATGTTTTGGTAAAGGTATCGATGAGAGGCCATGTAGGAGTACAGGGTGGGTTGTTTCATTGAAGCCGTCCCTAAGAACTGAGTTCTGTATGCGTGAATTAAGATTCAGCTACTACCACACATTGGGCCCTGAAATATGACCCCGCTCGACTTACTGACCCCTCTCGCCTCAGTCCAGGAGTTGCAACTAGTTTCTGGTGTTTGTAGGATATGTGTTGGCGGCCGTGCGTAGCGCTGACCCTAGGGGTGGGCTATGTTGCGGTAGATACACCGTGGCACGGTGTACCGAGTCACCCGTTTGGTGTCTCGGGAACCCTGTTCACATCGTTCGGGGCCGTTGAGGACACCCCGGCCGGATTTCCTTGCCGATGGAACCTGAATAGGCGATGACCCTGGACTAGAGACTTGTGAGGTTAGTCAGGTCGTGGTCTACACCCACGTCGGTTTTCGCTTGAAGTCTGCCGAGCACATTCCGTGTGCAGACGCTAAGTGGTGGAAACATGTGTGACGAAGTACACCCCTGCAGGGTATGAAACTATTCGAATAGCCGCGTCCGCGGTAAAGGACTACTTGATTGCATATACAGTTCATAGACAAGTTAACGGATACTACTAAAAGACTCAACATAAGTGTGAGTACCGAGGATGGCTCCCTCGCAGGATACGAGGAAGGATCCACGGTGGAGTATTGTGATGGTGAGTAGTGGACTCGTGTGCGAAAACTATTTTGCTAAAAGATTCCGTAGGATAGCTTAGCCAAGAGTCAAAGCTGGCTTGCTGCATAAACCCCACCACCTTCTTGAGAATGAGCATGTACAGTAGGTTCTGATGTAAGACTTGCTGAGTACCTTTGTACTCATGTTTGCTTATTTATTGTTTTCAGACGACAACACTGCCCCCTCCGATGGGTTTTACGTAGATCTTGACGTCGACGAGTGACTAGCCACCCAGGTGGTGATCCAGGCCATGGAGGGCCCTATGTAGATAGACAGGCTTTGAGAAGCCTTCTTTCTTTCTAGAGTCTGTACTCAGACTAGTTGCTTCCGCATGTGCTTGTATGACTGTATGACTTGAGTGTCGGGTCATGTGACCCCTACCTGTATGGATATGTTATGTATGGCTCCCTGGAGCCTTTAAATAAAGTACTTGAGTTGTAGAGTTTTGTTGTGATGCCATGTTGTATGTACTCATATCGAGCATATTGTATGTATGATTGAAATGCTTGGTATGAGTGGGATCCGACAATCTAGTTGTTTGTCCTTCGCAGCCTTTCTTATGGGGAAATGTAGTCTAGTGCTCCTCGAGCCATAGTAGTCCGCTACAGCCCGATTCACCGGAGTCCTGCTAGCCCAGCACTACTGTTCAGGACACTTGACTGGCCGGCATGTGTTTCACTTTGTCCCTATGTCTGTCCCTTCGGGGAAATGTCACGCGGTGATCTCCGGAGTCCTGTCTAGCCTGCTACAGCCCGGGATTCCCCGGAGTCCTGTTAGCCCAGTGCTACAGCCCAGAATCACTCGTTGATGACCGACATGTTCGTTGTGATTCATGTATGCCTGTCTCCATGGGTCTGTGCCGCTTTGGGTTCACGACTAGCCATGTCGGCCCGGGTTCTTGGTCATATGGATGCTAGCGACATTGTCATATACGCGAGCCAAAAGGCGCAAACGGTCCCGGGCCATGGTAAGGCGACACCCGTGGGATACCGTGCGTGAGGCCGCAAAGTGATATGAGGTGTTACCGGCTAGATCGATGTGACCTGGAATCGGGGTCCTGACAGCGTTGGCATCAGAGCCGGACTGCCTGTAGGTTCGTTCAGCCAAACTGGTCGATGTCGAGTCTAGAAATGCTTTAGTTATATGTAAGGGAATTGATTGTGGAAGGGAACGTAAGGTTCTTTTTACTCCTTTACCCTATGCTTCTGATCTGAGTCATTCTCTTCTCATTCAACGTGGGTTAAGGACTAGGCTCTCTTCTTCTATCAGGTTCACGTGTTACTAATCCGTAGTAGCTCATAGGATTATTGTTACGGGTTCCAGTCCAGTTTCTACTATTTTAGTACGTGGCTATTTGAATCAGAACCTTGATATGATGCTGTTGAGCGGTATTGTGAACTGTTGTGGATGTCTCAAATCTTTTTCTGAGCATTTACAGCAGTTATGTTGCCCAATTTTCCCTAGGAATTCTGATGTCTTTGTCTTGTGGTTGTGCTTTCAGATGGCCAATCAGTCTCAAAATCAAGTGGTTCGCCTCACCAGGTGCCTCGACGTGCCCGGTCATACTGCTATGTTGGTCCGGGTCATGATCGAGACAGGATACCGTTGGTATCCCGAATACACTGTTGAAGAGCAGTTCCGTGACTTTAATCAAAGCCAGTATTTATGCACCGTCAGGATATTTCCTTCCTATCCTGGATCTACCGAGCCCCTTCACTGTTCCTATGGACTCAGAGTTACCATTGAGATGGCTGTGCAGGATGCTGCCTATTCCATGATGACCATCTTGCGAGTCCGGACTGGCCTGCTTCGGAACACTGACTTCCGTTACATGCCAGCTTCACTTCCGGGAGCGCAGGGGTATCTTCAGGCTATCTATGCTGACTCCACTCAGGAGGACTCATTAACTCGTACCACCGCTGAGATGCTCGAAGATAAGGACCGAGAGAATCGGGCCTTGAGGCTGGAGCTCTTTAATACCCGTGCTGATCATTGGGCCACATTGACTCGGTTTGCACCCGCGGTGCAAGCTGGATGTATGGATACCAGGGATCTGTATCCCGTGAGAGCAGCTCTGCCAGACATGGTGGATTGGCGTGATGTGGGAGGCATCACCCCACCCCTTGGTCCCCGCAGGCCACCGTTTGTTGGTCCAAGACCTTATCCTAGCCCCTATGGTCCACAGGCTCCTCAGGACCGTCTGTTTCCGGATGATCACGTTGAACTTCCAGGCTATGGAGGTGACTTCTATGAGGACTACTACGGAGCTATCTGAGTTAGTAGTAGTACCACTAGTATTGTAGTAGTTGTATCTCCACTGTCCTGTGTGACTTGTGGAATACGACTTGGTGTGTAATCGATTCCGGAGGTGTAGACAAATAATGTATAGGGACTCGGAATGCCTCCGATGAGATGTAACGTCTACCTTCATAGTTGTACTGTAGCATGGGCTTGTACTAAACTATGTATGACGAGTATGACCGTTGGTGTATATATGACAGTTTTATATTACCATGGCATACGAATGAGCATCTCTACATTCCGCGTTATCCTTTACCTTCTGCACTTCCCTGTTAAGTATGAACCATCCTTGTCTAAACCGTTGTCCTGTTTCCTTCTAGGATGGTCAACACCCGCGGAAACCCTGCTGCCCCGGAGCAGGGGGAAGCCAATGCAGCTAGAGGTGAAAATTTGCCTCACCCGCCTTCCCTGGCCGAAGTGATGCTGGAGGCGGAAAGGAACAAGCGTGAGACCAACCGCCTGCTGGAGCGGATTGAGCAGAACACTGCACGCCACCCACGAAATGACTTGGTGTCAATCAACGACTTTATCAAGCTGTACCCACCAAAGTTTAACCATTCCGTCGAGCCCCTCGACGCGGATGATTGGCTTCGCAGCATCACTCACAAGCTACGTTCTGCCAACGTAGCTGAAGCCGACAAGGTTACCTATGATGCTTATCATCTCGAGGGCCCCGCTAGCCATTGGTGGGAAAACTACGAAGCTATGCGCCCGGTCGGCCAAATCACTACCTGGGCTGAGTTTAGCGAGGCTTTCCGTGAGCATCACATTCCGGAAGGTCTCATGGATCGCAAGAGGGAGGAGTTCTGCAACTTCACCCAAGGAAGGCTGACTGTGGATGCATATAGCCGAGAATTTGGGAACCTGGCACGCTATGCTCCTGAAGAGTTTTCTACTGACGCCAAGAAGCAGACAAGGTTCCGCAAGGGACTTAGCCCTGAGCTTCGCCGCGATCTCTGTCTGCACGAGTGCACATCCTTCCAGAAGCTGGTCAATAAAGCTATCAGTGCTGAGATAGGCCAGACTGATTATGACGCTTCACGCAAGCACTCTCGTGATTTTGGGTCTTCATCCGGCTCTGGAGCTCAGAAGCGCCGGGTGTGGATTCCAAGCACCGCACTGCCACCCAGATTCACCCCGAGGCCATCCTTTGAGGCGCCTCGTCCCAACTAGCAAATTGCACCGTCCAAGCCCTATGGTGGCCCCGCTGCTAATGTTGCTCCACGCCCCACTGTGGTAACATGCTTCAAGTGTGGAGAACCGGGTCACTATAGTCGAGAGTGTCCCCAGAACAACCCCAATCAAGCTGGAAAGTCCGTTGGCCGTGGTAAGCCCGCGGGAAAGACTTTCTACGCCAAGCCGGCCACTACTGCACGTGGCCATGTCAACTACGTCTCAGCCGAAGAGGCTCATGAGGATCCCAACGTCGTCCTTGGTACGCTCCTTGTTAACTGCCATCCGGCATCTGTTCTTTTCGATACTGGAGCATCTCATTCATTCATATCTGAGAATTATGCTCGGTTGCATAACACGACATTCTGTGACATGCCCACTTCCATGGTAATTCAAACTCCGGGTTCCAAATGGCAAACTTCTAGGGTAAGCCATGGGAACGAAATTCTTGTCGATAGGCTTGTCTTCCTTGCATCTTTAATAGCTCTCAAGTCCTCCGACATAAACATCATCTTGGGTATGGACTGGATGTCGGCTCATTACGCCAAGATCGATTGTGCCACTAGAACCGTTCAACTTACCCATCCCTCGGGCAAGACAGTTAATGTCTTAACTCGAGTGGCCAAGCGCCAACTTTACTCTCTAAATGCCAACCCTCTTCCAGACCTTGAGGACGTTCCGGTAGTCCGAGACTTCCCGGATGTGTTTCCGGAAGAACTGCCAGGTGTTCCACCTGACCGGGATGTCGAGTTTGTGATAGACCTTGTTCCAGGAACCGTTCCAATTGCTAGACGACCCTACAAGATGGCACCCTTAGAACTAGCCGAGCTTAAGAACCAACTCGATGAGTCCTTGAACAAAGGGTTCATCCGTCCTAGCTCCTCTCCTTGGGCTTGCCCCGTCCTCTTCGTCAAGAAGAAGGATGGAACGGATCGAATGGTTGTGGATTACCGACCCGTCAATCTGGTCACCATCAAGAACAAATACCCGCTTCCCAGGATCAACGACCTGTATGATCAGCTCACTGGATCCTCAGTCTTCTCCAAGATGGATTTGAGGTTGGGCTACCATCAAATCAAAATCAGAAACGGGGACATTCCCAAAACGGCTTTTGTCACTCGTTATGGCCAATACGAGTACACCGTCATGTCCTTCGGTTTAACCAATGCCCCGGCCACTTTCTCCCGGTTAATGAACTCGGTTTTCATGGAGTACTTGGACAAATTCGTCGTAGTATACCTCGATGACATACTCATCTACTCCAAGAATGAAGAGGAACATGCCGAACATCTAAGGCTGGTATTGATGAAACTTCGAGAGCATCGCCTTTATGCAAAATTCTCCAAGTGTGAATTTTGGTTGTCAGAAGTGACCTATCTAGGCCATGTAATCTCTCGTAAGGGTATTGCTGTCAATCCCGAGCGAGTTCAAGCCGTCCTTGATTGGACTCCACCTGTTTCGGTCAAGCAAGTTCGGAGTTTCCTTGGCCTAGCGAGCTATTGCCGCCGCTTCGTCGAGAATTTCTCCAAGGTTGCTAAACCTCTAACTGAACTCCTCAAGAAAGATAAAAAGTTCGAGTGGACTCCACAGTGCGAGTTCAGTTTTCAGGAACTAAAAAGATGCCTGACATCTGCTCCCGTACTGGTACCACCAGATTTCTCCAAGGACTTTATTATCTATGGCGACGCCTCGCGACAAGGACTAGGTTGCATACTCATGCAAGATCGTCAGGTAATTGCCTATGCTTCACGGCAATTACACCCACATGAGGAAAATTATCCCACACATGATCTAGAGCTTGCAGCTGTAGTCCATGCACTCAAAACCTGGCGACATTACCTCCTCGGTAATCGTTGCGAGATATTCACCGATCACCAAAGCTTGAAATATATCTTCACCCAACCAGATTTGAATCTCAGGCAAAGACGTTGGGTCAAGTTGATCTCGGATTACGACTTAGGAATAACTTACACCCCTGGCAAAGCCAATGTCATGGCTGATGCACTAAGTCGTAAGTCCTACTGTAACAACCTAATGTTACCACAAAGTCAACCACTTCTCCATGAGGAATTTCGTAAGCTTAATCTTCACATTGTTCCTCAAGGATTCCTATCCACCCTGGTGGCGAAACCTACCCTTATGGATCAAATCATAGCTGCCCAAAAGCGTGATAAGGGCATATCCCGGATTAAGGAAAACATTGCTAGCGGAGTAGCTACATGTTTTTCCATGGATGAGCAAGGTGTTGTCTTCTTTGAGAACTGCCTGGTGGTTCCCAAGAACCAACATCTACGCCAGATGATCCTTAAGGAAGCTCATGAGTCCCCTCTCACCATTCATCCCGGTAGTACTAAAATGTATCAAGACCTACGCCAGAGGTTTTGGTGGACTAGGATGAAGAGAGAAATCGCTCAATACATTGCTAATTGCGACGTTTGTCGTCGTGTTAAAGCAGAGCATCAACGGCCTGCTGGCACCCTTCAACCTTTGGCTATTCCTGAATGGAAATGGGACAAAATCAGTATGGATTTCATCACTGGGTTTCCCAGGACCAAGAGGGGGAATAATGCCATCTTCGTCGTGATCGACCGTCTTTCCAAAGTAGCCCATTTTCTACCTGTTCGTGAGAGTATCACCGCTAGCCAGCTAGCTGACCTATACATCTCCCGAATAGTGTCTCTTCATGGTGTCCCATTGGAAATTAACTTAGACCGTGGAAGTCTCTTCACCTCTCGATTTTGGGAAAGTTTCCAAAATGCTATGGGAACTCATCTCTCCTTTAGCACCGCCTTCCATCCTCAATCAAGTGGTCAAGTAGAGCGAGTTAATCAAATTCTGGAAGATATGCTCCGAGCTTCTGTTATCTCGTTCGGAATGAGTTGGGAGAAATGCCTTCCATTCGCGGAGTTTGCCTATAACAATAGCTATCAAGCTAGTTTGGGCAAGGCTCCCTTCGAAGTTCTCTATGGACGAAAATGTCGAACGCCTCTTAACTGGTCAGAAACCGGGGAAAGACAACTCTTTGGCCCGGATATGATTCAGGAAGCAGAAGAGCAGGTTCGCGTTATTCATGAGAAATTGAAAACAGCCCAATCTCGCCAAAAGAGTCAATATGATCGTAAGCATAAGCCTATGACATTTGAAATTGACGAGAAAGCTTACCTTCAGGTTACCCCGTTACAGGGAACCCATCGCTTCGGTATCAAAGGCAAATTGGCTCCTCGTTATATTGGACCCTTTCGCATTCTTGCCAAACGAGGAGAAGTTGCCTACCAATTGGAACTACCTCCGCATCTTTCCAGAGTTCACGATGTCTTCCACGTTTCGCAACTCAGGCGTTGCTTCGCGGATCCTATCCGTGGAGTGGACCACGAAACGCTTGATTTACAAGATAACCTCTCTTATCGGGAATACCCCGTTCGTATCCTTGATCAAGCCGAGCGTACCACTCGACGTCATAATATCAAGTTTCTCAAGGTTCAATGGTCACACCATTCCGAGGAAGAAGCCACTTGGGAAAGGGAGGATCGCCTTCGACTCGAGTACCCCGCCTTCTTCCCAGATGATCCTAAATCTCGGGACGAGATTCTATTGAGTGGGGGTGAGTTGTCACACCCTAGCTAGGTTATGCATTAGAGTGTGCATCATGTTTACTTTCATCAGAAATGGAAATGGGGAAAGCAGAACCCCCAGCACCCCCCCCTGAAATCAACTAGGGTTTACTAAAAATAAATTCAATGAACCTGAAATGCCCTTCAGATATGTTCACCCTCTTTGCCTTGGGTTAGAACCCTTGGGAAAAATGGTGCATATATTTTTAGGTCAACAAAAGGGGCATTGACTTAATTCATAAATATTTGAATTTGGGCATTTAAATACTATTAAATAATTCAAATGCTCAAATAATGTTGGAATTATTTTTGGGCCACTGAAATATTTCAGAAAGTGTCCATAAATATTTTCAGGATTTTATAAAATGATTTAGTATTTAAACTAAATCAAAACAGAATAGCAAAAATAGAAAACAGAATAAAATTTGAGAGAGAGAGAGAGTAGGCCAGTGGGCCACTTACCTGGCGCCACCGACCGGCCCAGCACTGTAGCTGGACGGCCCAGCCCACCAGGCCGTGCCAGTCGTCCCCTAGCTGCTGCCAGGAGGACGCCGGGCGTGTGCCCGCGGCGCGCCGGCACGCGCGCGGCCACCGACGGCCAGCTCCTGCTTGCCGCGCCCTCCCCTCGACGCCTGGACGTCGCTATGGACGCCACGCACCCCCTGGCCCCCTCTTATCCCTCTCCCTCGCTCTCCCTCCTCCCCTGTTTCTCTCCCGCGCGACCACCCGAACGCGCCGTCGCCGCCGTTCGCTGCCACCGCGGCCACCGGCCACCCCTCGCCCTGCCGCTGCGCCCAAGAGCTCCGCCACATTGCCGGCTACCTCTCCGTCAAGTCACGCGCCTCGGGAAGCCCTACGGCGTCGCCTTCGAGCTCTTCCTCAACCTGCGGCCGCCGGCGACTTCATCGTCGATTCGCCGAACCCCGTGCCTCCCCTGCCTCGCCAGTAGCACCAGAAGAACCACGGTGAGCCATTGACCCGGTTCCCCCTTGCCCCGTCGTCCCTCGCGTCCTCTAGCGCTAGCACCACCGCGCCCGCGAGCTCCTCGCCGCCGGCCATGGCGCCACCATGGCCAGGGGCCGAGCCAGCCGCACCCGCACACGTCGTCGTGTTCCTGGTGACGCCAGGAGCCCGTAGAACCTATCCGCATGCCTCCCCGTGCCTTATAGCCTCGAACCCGAGCTCGCCCGAGCTCCGGCCGCCGCCTCGAGCCTGATTCCGGCGAGCTCCGGCCGCCCCGCAGCCTCCCGTGTGTCCCACTGGATTCGCGCGAGTCTGGGCATCGTGTAGATGAGCTCCACCGCCCAAATGGTCGCCGGAGCGGCGATCCCGAGCCCCTCCGCCGTGTCTGGCTCGCCGGCGTCAAGCCGCCGACGGGTGTTGACCCCGCTGACCAGGAGGTTTGACCTCCCGTGGGTCGCTGACATGTGGGGCCCGGCCCTATTAATCTTTAGTTAGGATTAGTTTAACAACTAATTTAACCCTTCTAATTAAATGGGTCACTGACGCGTGGGCCCAACCCCATTAACCAAGCCAGTTTAGTTTTAATTTAATTAGGATTAGCTACAGACACTGACGTGTGGACCCCACACGTCAGGTTTGACTGGGTCAGCCGCCTTTGACCTGCTGACGCAATGCTGTTGTCATGCTGACGCAATATATCTTTTCTGGAATTAAAATAAATCAGGAAATTCCAGAATATATTCAAAACTTCAAAAATTCATAGAAATTCAACCATAACTCCAAATGAGACAAATTATATATGTAAAATTATCAGAAAAATTCAAGGAATCCATCTGTACCATTTTCATGCATGTTTGAACAATGTTTGTCCCATGTTTTGGACAAAACAAATAAAGGGCAATTAAATAATCATATATGGGGTTGGAATTTGAATCTTGCACTCAAACCAACTCCATTTAAATCATAGCTAGTTGCATTAGCTCAAGACACATCCATATTGCCATGTCATAGCATGCATCATATTGTTGCATATCGTCATGTGTTGACTGTGCTCGGTTGTGTTCTTCGTGGTAGGTTCTGCCTCCGAGGATATTCACGAGTATCCAACTGAAGGGCAGTATCCCGTTACCACTCCATCAGGCAAGCAACCATTGATCATTCCGATACAACCCATGTTCTCGCTCCTGCTCTTGTTTACTGCATTAAGACAACACGATTCAAACTGCTGTGTGCTACGGTAGTTGAACCCTTATCCTCTGCATGACCTGTCATTGCCACAGTAACTAGATGAAACCCTCTAGCATGTGTAGGAGTTGTTTGAGCCATGTTTTGTGATTCCTACCTTGCTATGCCTGCTATGCTTAGAGTTGTGTCAGGTCTGGTTCATCTGGGTGATGGGCTAGAGTGAAATGCTTGTGCCAGTAATATGTGGGATGTGTTGAACATGTTTTGGTAAAGGTATCGATGAGAGGCCATGTAGGAGTACAGGGTGGGTTGTTTCATTGAAGCCGTCCCTAAGAACTGAGTTCTGTATGCGTGAATTAAGATTCAGCTACTACCACACATTGGGCCCTGAAATATGACCCCGCTCGACTTACTGACCCCTCTCGCCTCAGTCCAGGAGTTGCAACTAGTTTCTGGTGTTTGTAGGATATGTGTTGGCGGCCGTGCGTAGCGCTGACCCTAGGGGTGGGCTATGTTGCGGTAGATACACCGTGGCACGGTGTACCGAGTCACCCGTTTGGTGTCTCGGGAACCCTGTTCACATCGTTCGGGGCCGTTGAGGACACCCCGGCCGGATTTCCTTGCCGATGGAACCTGAATAGGCGATGACCCTGGACTAGAGACTTGTGAGGTTAGTCAGGTCGTGGTCTACACCCACGTCGGTTTTCGCTTGAAGTCTGCCGAGCACATTCCGTGTGCAGACGCTAAGTGGTGGAAACATGTGTGACGAAGTACACCCCTGCAGGGTATGAAACTATTCGAATAGCCGCGTCCGCGGTAAAGGACTACTTGATTGCATATACAGTTCATAGACAAGTTAACGGATACTACTAAAAGACTCAACATAAGTGTGAGTACCGAGGATGGCTCCCTCGCAGGATACGAGGAAGGATCCACGGTGGAGTATTGTGATGGTGAGTAGTGGACTCGTGTGCGAAAACTATTTTGCTAAAAGATTCCGTAGGATAGCTTAGCCAAGAGTCAAAGCTGGCTTGCTGCATAAACCCCACCACCTTCTTGAGAATGAGCATGTACAGTAGGTTCTGATGTAAGACTTGCTGAGTACCTTTGTACTCATGTTTGCTTATTTATTGTTTTCAGACGACAACACTGCCCCCTCCGATGGGTTTTACGTAGATCTTGACGTCGACGAGTGACTAGCCACCCAGGTGGTGATCCAGGCCATGGAGGGCCCTATGTAGATAGACAGGCTTTGAGAAGCCTTCTTTCTTTCTAGAGTCTGTACTCAGACTAGTTGCTTCCGCATGTGCTTGTATGACTGTATGACTTGAGTGTCGGGTCATGTGACCCCTACCTGTATGGATATGTTATGTATGGCTCCCTGGAGCCTCTAAATAAAGTACTTGAGTTGTAGAGTTTTGTTGTGATGCCATGTTGTATGTACTCATATCGAGCATATTGTATGTATGATTGAAATGCTTGGTATGAGTGGGATCCGACAATCTAGTTGTTTGTCCTTCGCAGCCTTTCTTATGGGGAAATGTAGTCTAGTGCTCCTCGAGCCATAGTAGTCCGCTACAGCCCGGTTCACCGGAGTCCTGCTAGCCCAGCACTACTGTTCAGGACACTTGACTGGCCGGCATGTGTTTCACTTCGTCCCTATGTCTGTCCCTTCGGGGAAATGTCACGCGGTGATCTCCGGAGTCCTGTCTAGCCTGCTACAGCCCGGGATTCCCCGGAGTCCTGTTAGCCCAGTGCTACAGCCCGGAATCACTCGTTGATGACCGACATGTTCGTTGTGATTCATGTATGCCTGTCTCCATGGGTCTGTGCCGCTTTGGGTTCACGACTAGCCATGCCGGCCCGGGTTCTCGGTCATATGGATGCTAGCGACATTGTCATACACGCGAGCCAAAAGGCGCAAACGGTCCCGGGCCATGGTAAGGCGACACCCGTGGGATACCGTGCGTGAGGCCGCAAAGTGATATGAGGTGTTACCGGCTAGATCGATGTGACCTGGAATCGGGGTCCTGACATAAGGAGACAAGATACGGCGGGGCTACAGTAATCGCTCGCCAAGGCGGCGTTACTGTAGCCACGCTTACCCCGACCAAGCCTGCGTCAACAGCACGGAGCAATAGTAACCAGCCACCGACCAGGCCCTGGCCTGTGGGGCCTGCCTGTCGACCAAGGAGCCGGCAGCCAGCGGGACCCACCAGCCGGCGGGCCCCAGAAGCCGGCGAGCATAGTCACAGACAGCTGGGCCCCGCGCCCAGCTGGATTACCATTGTACCCCCGGGGGGTAGGCCTATATAAGCCCCCCGGTGCACCCATGCAAAGGGTTGGACTCTCAATCTAGACCTAGACACCGTACAAGGAGAGGAAGCAAGCTCAGCCGAGCCCTTCTTCCTCCTTCCACCCAAAACAGCTCAAGGAGCATTGTAGCTACTTGTTCATTTAGTAACCATGCGGAGACCCCGCAGAGCAGCAGTAGGGGTGTTATCTCCTCGGAGAGCCCTGAAGCTGGGTAAGATTCGCCGGCGTGCATGTCTACGCCTTATCCCGTTTCCAGGCACCGGCGATGTTTTACTGGCTCCCACAATGATAAGCCACCCGTTGGCATATGTCGCTCCTACCACCCGACATTTGGCGCCCACAGTGGGGCCAGGTGCATCATCGTCCGGAGACCTGTTCTGGACGGGAACCCTTTTCCTTCCCCGCGAGCGTAGCCAGCCCGGCTCGCCCGATGGCGCTTGCCGCGACGCGCTGCATGGCGTCACCGACATCTGCACGGCGAGCGGCCTCGCTGACCTCTTCGACAAGGCCCGCATCTCCGACGAGCTTTCCTCCGATGCGGGCACCGATCACCTCGCCAACCTCCTCGGCCAGCTCCACGTCTCCAGCGAGCCCGCTGTGGATTTGGAGTCGGTTGGCTCCACCGACCCGATGCCTGTCGACTCTGACACGGCATCCTACGATACCTTCCCCACCAACGTCACAATCTACAACGATCCACTCTCTCCGGCTGCTGATCGCGATTCTGACACTACCGAGGTGATGGTTATCGGCCTCGACGGCCCGACTGACGAGGGCGCCCGTGACGCCCCACGCGCGGCGGCCCACGACTTGTCTGCCCCCCTTCCGGCTGACGCCAACGACGAAGTACTGGAGGCACGCCGCCTCGCCCTCCTCGCGGAGGGCCGGCGGCTAGCCTCCGTAAGACGCCTCACCGAGGCCTACCAGCGCGAAGCTGACCGCGCCGCCTTCGGCACGCCGGCTCCGGCTGGCCCAAGCCGGGCTGGTGCTGTCAGGCAACGCGGCGCCGTCATCGCCGACACGCTTGGAGTGGATCGCCCGGTCTACGCCACCCCGCTCGAGAACCTGCGCGCCGCCCAGGCGGCCGTAGATGAGCTGGACGGCTTGGAAGCCGAAGACCTCCCCCACATGACGCGGCGCATCCAGCAACTAATCAACGCGGCCGCTCGGCGGCACGAAGCCGACGCCTGCGCGGGGAGCCCTCCCCCGCGCCGCGATTACGGCGCGACTTCCCGATCGCCGAGTACGAGCAACACCCGCGCGCGGCGCGAGAAAGAGCCGGCTTCCAGCCGAAGCCGGACCCAAATCTCCATCGAGCGAGATGCGGACGGCCGCCCCTGAGCCATGGAATGGCGGGGCACCCCGCCTCCGCCTCGAGCTCGCGGAGAGAGATACCCTACCCCGCCTCCGCCTCGAGCTCGCGGAGAGAGATACCCTACCCCGCCTCCAGTGGCGCACCCGACTCTCAGCGGCCAGCTTGGTCGCCGCGAAGGAGTCGGCGAAAACGACGCCCGCCACCGGATCGACCGCCTGGCCCGATCCCTGGCGCTAGAAGAAGAAGATGATGTCGGCCCGCCTTGCTTTGGCCCCCGCATCCGCGACGAGCCCTTCCCCAAAGGGTTCTCGCTCCCAAGAGACACGCCCAAGTACAACGGCTCGGTGAAGCCGGAAGACTGGCTGACCGACTACTCCACAGCCGTCAGCATCGCCAATGGCAACCGGCACGTTGCCGTGAAGTACGTGCCCCTCATGCTGCAAGGCACGACACGGACTTGGCTTAACAGCCTCAAGCCCCTCAGCATCAACAGCTGGGTGGACTTCACTGAAGCCTTCGTTCGCAACTTCACCAGCACCTACAAGCGGGCTCCCAAGCCCAGACAGCTCTCCCTATGCGTACAGGGCCCAGCCGAGTCCACTCGCGACTACCTCACGCGTTGGGCCGAGCTCCGCAACTCCTGCGAAGGGGTGCACGAGGTGCAGGCCATCGAATACTTCACTGCCGGGTGCCGAGAGGGCACCCTCCTCAAGCACAAGCTTCTCTGCGATGAGCCGACTACCCTCGACGAGCTCCTGAACATCGCCGACAAGTACGCCACCGCCGACTCCTCGATGAAGACCGAGCTCCGGGTGGACGCGTCTGGAAAAGTGCTCAATCCGGTGCCCCAAGCACCGGCTGGCGATTCCGGCCGCCGCCAACACCAGAATGATCAGAAGCGCAAAGGCCCTGCGCCGCCTCCTGCTAGCCGGCAGGTGGCCACGGTCGAAGATACGCCGCCTGAGGGGCGGCCCGCGCCCAAGAAACCCAAGGGCGGCCGGCCGGCTTGGCAGCCGGCCTTCTCCTACGAGCAAACCCTTGATGCCCCTTGCAAGTTCCACAGCGGCGCGAAGCCGTCCAACCATACGACCCGGAAGTGCAACTGGCTCGCCAGAATCTCCAAGGGCGAAGGGCTCACGCCGACTCCGCCTGCCGGCCCGCCGCCTCCGGCTCCACCGCCCAAGGCCGCTCGGCCCGCGGTCGACGCCGTGCAGGACGAGTTCCCCGATGAGCAAGCATCCTACGTTGTCTTCACGAGCCAGCCCGAAGACCGGCGCAGCAAGCGCCGAGAGCAACAAGAAGTCAATGTGGCCGCTGCCAGCCCAGCCAGCCACATGCACTGGTCAGAGAAATCCATCAGCTGGAGCCGGGCCGACCACCCAGAGGTGATGCCGTCCCCCGACTCCTATGCTTTGGCCCTGGAGGCCACCCTTGCAACGGATACGCGCGCCGCACGCTTCTCCCGCGTGCTGATCGACGGTGGAAGCAGCATCAACATCCTGTACCGCGACACCATGGAGAAGTTGGGTGACTAGGCAAAGCAGCTTGCGCCGACTCGAACGGTGTTCCACGGCATCGTACCCGGTTTATCCTGCGCCCCCATCGGCAAGATCAAGATCGATGTACTCTTTGGGGGGCAAGGATCATTTCCGCTGGGAAGCAATCTGGTTTGAGGTGGTGGACCTGGAGAGCCCTTACCACGCCCTGCTTGGCCGACCCGCCTTGGCCAAGTTCATGGCGGTCCCCCACTACGCTTACCTCAAGATGAAGATACCGAGCTCCAAGGGTGTCATCACCATCGCCGGCGACTACAAGAAGTCCGCCGACTGCGCCGCGGCCAGCAGCCGGCTGGCCGAATCCCTCGTGATTGCCGAGGAGAAGAAGACGCTGAACAGGGTCGTGGCCCTGTCCAGCAAGCAGCTAAACCAACCCGCCGACTCCAAGGAGTATGATGCCCAAGGATCTTTCCAGCCGGCCAAGGAAACCAAGAAGATACAGCTCGACCCCGAGCACCCCGAGAGGTTTGCCGTCATTGGGGCGAGCCTGGATAGCAAATAGGAAGGCGAGCTCGTCGATTTCCTCCGTGAGAATCGGGATATCTTTGCATGGTCCCCCAAGGACATGCCGGGTGTTCTGAAGGATTTCGCCGAGCACAAATTACATGTGCGGGAGGATGCCAAACCAGTCAAGCAGCCTCTCCGCCGACTGTCAGAGGAGAAGAGAAGGATCGTAGGGGAGGAGATAGCCCGGCTTCTCGCAGCCGGCTTCATCATGGAAGTTTTCTTCCCCGAGTGGCTCGCGAACCCGGTTCTCGTGCTGAAAAAGAATAACAAGTGGCGCATGTGTATAGATTACACAAGCCTCAACAAAGCCTGCCCAAAAGATCCCTTCACTCTGCCCAGGATTGATCAAGTGATAGACTCCACAGCCGGATGCAAGCTGTTGAGCTTTTTGGATGCCTATTCGGGATACCACCAGATAAAGCTGAACCCGGACGACCGACTGAAGACCGCCTTCATCACGCCGTTTGGAGCCTTCTGCTACCTGACTATGATGTTCGGCTTGAGGAATGCCGGCGCCACTTTTCAGCATTGCATGCAGAAGTGCCTCCTCACGCAACTCGGCAAGAACGCCCACGTCTACGTGGATGATATTGTGGTGAAGACGGAGAAGCATGTCACTCTACTAGAAGACTTGAAGGAGACATTCGAGAACCTGCGCCGGTTCCAAATCAAGCTCAACCCTGAGAAATGCGTGTTCGGAGTGCCGGCCGGCCAGCTCCTAGGCTTCCTGGTCTCCGAACACGGCATAGAGTGCAACCCTGTGAAGATCAAGGCCATCGAGAGGATGGCGGTCCCAACCAAGCTTAGAGAGATTCAGAAGTTCACCGGGTGCCTGGCCTCTCTGAACCGCTTCATCAGCCGGCTTGGAGAGAAAGCTCTCCCTCTCTACCGCCTCATGAAGAAGAGCACTCACTTCGAGTGGAATGACCAGGCCGACCAAGCTTTCCACGAGCTGAAGAAAATGCTGTCCACGCCACCTGTCTGGGCGGCACCGACTGAGAAAGAGCCCATGCTCCTCTATATTGCCGCCACTAGCCGGGTGGTCAGCACCGTCATTGTGGTCGAACGCCCCGAAGAAGGCCGAGCCCAGCCGGTCCAAAGGCCGGTTTATTACCTGAGCGAGGTGCTGTCCACCTCGAAACAGAATTACCCGCACTACCAGAAGATGTGCTACGGCATGTACTTCGCCGCCAAGAAGCTGAAGCCGTACTTTCAAGAACATCCCATCACGGTCGTATGCACTGCCCCGCTGGCCGAGATCATAGGCAGCCGGGATGCATCCTGCCGGGTGGCTAAATGGGCCATCGAGCTGGCCCCCTACACAATCTTCTACCAGCCCCGCACCGCCATCAAGTCGCAAGCACTGGCCGACTTCCTCGTCGACTGGGCCGAAACCCAGTACTTACCGCCAGCGCCCAACTCCACCCATTGGCGCATGCACTTTGACGGATCCAAGATGCGCACCGGCTTGGGAGCCGGCGTCGTCCTTACCTCTCCTAAGGGCGACAGGCTCAGATACACGCTGCAGATCCACTTCGCCGCCTCCAACAACGTAGCCGAGTATGAAGCGCTCATACACGGGCTCCGGCTTGCCAAGGAACTTGGCATCCGCCGGATCCTGTGCTATGGCGACTCAGATTTGGTGGTTCAACAATCTTCTGGCGACTGGGACGCCAAGGACGCGAACATGGCGAGCTACCGCTTCCTAGTACAGCAAATCAGTGGATACTTCGATGGATGTGAGTTCCTCCATGTGCCGTTAGCCGACAACGAGCCAGCAGATGCTCTGGCCCGAATAGGCTCCTCGCGACAAGCGATACCAACCGGCGTCGCCCTACAGCGCCTCCTCAAGCCATCCATCAAGCCGTCTCCGGAATCCGACTCCATCTTCGTGCCGCCTAACCCCGATGGGGCCGGGTCCGGCTCGAAGAATCAAGCAGCCGGCCCGGGGACTTCAATACTCGGCTCGGGGACTGCAGTACCCGGCTCGGGGACTGCCGCACCTGGCTCGGGGACTGCGGTAGCCGGCCCGGGGACTGCGGTAGCCAGCCCGGGGACTTCTTCAACACAGCAAGCGGCGGCCAACTCCAGCACTTCATTACCCAGCCCGCCCACCCTGGTGGCTGTGGCCACATTGGTGGCACAGGAAGTCGCCGCTCCATCATGGGCCCAAACCATCCGCAACTTTCTGGTGAACCAAGATTTGTCGGCTGACAAAACCGGAGCAAGACAAGTCCAGCGCCGAGCCGGAGCATACACAATCGTCAACAGAGAGCTTGTCAAGCGCAGCGTCACCGGAGTCTTACAGCGATGCGTCGAGCAGGAGAAAGGCGTTGCAATCCTCAGAGATATACACCAAGGAGAGTGCGGCCACCACGCCGCATCAAAATCACTTGTCGCCAAAGCCTTCCGCCACGGTTTCTTCTGGCCGACTGCTTTGGACGACGCCAAAGAGCTAGTCAAACACTGCAAAGGCTGCCAACTTTTCAGCTCCCAGCAACACATGCTGGCTTCGGCACTCAAGACCATTCCCATCACCTGGCCCTTTGCCGTCTGGGGATTGGATATGGTGGGCCCATTCAAGAGGGCGCGCGGTGGCATGACACATTTGCTCGTCGCCGTCGACAAATTCACCAAGTGGATTGAGGCGAAGCCGATCAAGAAGCTGAATGGGCCGACTGCGGTGACTTTCATCGTGGATATAACAACCCGGTACGGCATACCGCACAGCATCATCACCGACAACGGCACGAATTTTGCCAAAGGTGCCTTGGCACGGTTCTACGCTGCACAAGGTATCCGGCTGGACCTTGCGTCAGTCGCCCACCCGCAGTCAAACGGCCAAGTGGAGCGAGCAAATGGCCTCATCCTATCCGGCATCAAGCCCCGACTGGTCGTACCTCTGGAGCGTTCAGCCGGCTGTTGGCTCGATGAGCTGCCGGTTGTCCTATGGAGTCTGCGTACTACCCCCAACAGATCAACCGGCTTCACCCCTTTCTTCCTTGTATATGGTGCCGAGGCGGTCATCCCAACAGATATCGAGTTCGACTCGCCTCGGGTAACCATGTACACGGAAGCGGATGCCAAAGAAGCAAGAGAAGACGGCGTCGACCTGCTGGAAGAAGGCCGGCTGTTAGCCCTCAGCCGGTCTGCCATCTACCAGCAGGGTTTGCGCTGTTACCACAGCCGGAGGGTCTGACCAAGATCTTTCCAGGAGGGCGACCTTGTGCTCCGGCTGATCCAGCGAACAGCCGGCCAACACAAGCTCGCAGCCCCCTGGGAGGGCCCCTTCGTCGTCAGTAGAGCTCTAGGCAACGATGCCTACTACCTCATCGACGCGCAGAAGCCGAAGGCACGCAAGAGAGATGACTCTGGCAAGGAGTCGGAGCGACCATGGAATGCCAATCTTCTTCGGAAGTTTTACAGTTAAAATGCAGTATGTATTATGTCCACTTTTGTATTAAGTACGAAACAATAGGCTCCCCGAGGAGGACTCGAGGACTGCCATCCTTTATTTTATGAATGAAAGTTATCATGCATATGACATCGCCTGTTCATTTATTTTGTCCGGCACCGGGTTCGACGAGTCGGCCCGGGGACTAGTCGACTGGAGTTATATTAGGAGCCCTACCCGCAGTCAGACAAGTAATGTGCTGACACCCAGGCTTGGCTCTTGCCAAAATCGCAGTTCGAAGAACTGACTGCCCGGCTGGCATGAGTCATAAGCCGGAAAGGGTGCGCGCATGAAAAACAGCTAGGGACTAACGGGCTTATATATAACAAAAGCCGGCTTGCCGCCTCCCGCCGACCGACTACCAGAGTAGCCGGCCGGCCGGCTTACATTCAGTCTGCTTCAAATCCAAGAAAGCTCGAGTACTTGCCTTCCCAAAGAGGGAAGGCGGCAAAGGAAAAAGCCTAAGGATAAAAAAGTACACTTGAATGGAAGCCAACACATGCATACATTAATATTTACACAAAGGACCTCCAAAGAGGCCAACATCCAACATTGTTCGATACACCCCCAGTGGGTGGAATTGCGGAAACTTAAAATTGTTTGGAAAAGCAAAAGCAGGAACAATAGGAACGGCAGATCAAGCCGGCGGGGCCGCTGACGAGCCGGGCTTGGCGGTGGAGGCGGTCGTGCCGGCTGGAGGAGCGGCCGGCTGGCCAACTTCGGCCTGATCATCGCCTCCGGCAGAGGGCGCGCTCCCGCGTGGCTCGTTGTTGGAGACACGGTCGGCTTGAGGGCGGTCGGCCGTCTGACCAGTCGGCTCGGCGTCTCCGCCGTCTTCCTCCTCGTCGTCCTCACCCTCGTCGCTGGAGGCGATCTCCTCGGCCGAGTCCTCGCCTTCCGCCGGGTTCAGCCCGAACCACTCCTCCGGCTGGGCGACGCCGTCATCGCTGAGTTCCGGTGCGAAGACGCTGGTTTCGGTGCACTCGGCGATCGTCGAGGCGCGCTACGCGATCGCCGGCCGCACCTCCTCCAGCTCCGCGTCGAACTCCAATCGCCAAGTCCGCAACTGGTCCAGGCTTAGCCCTGGGTACCACGCGCGGACGAACTCGAACGCACGCCCGGCTCCGAGACGGGCTGCGGACGCCTTCCAAGCCTCGAAGCGGCCGACTGTGACTTCTAGCCAGTCGGCAGTCCGACTCGGGGTGCGGGGAATCATCTGGCCGGGCCAGAGCGCGGCCAGCACCTGCGCCCCGGCATGTTGGAGCCGGCGGAGCATCCGATGGGCCGGCTGCAGCCGCGCCTGGATGGCAATAAGCTACTCCGACAGCGTTCGATTCGCATCCGGCGGGATAACCACTCCGGCCTGACGGCGCGCCTCGCGATGGGCCTCGATGGCTTGGGCAGCGAGGACGGAGTGGCCGGGAAAGTATTCTACGCAAGGTAGCAAGCACAAGTCAAAAAAAAAACCTCAGGCGGCCGGCAGATGGAGGAAGGGCAAGAAAGGCGGCTTACCATCGATCAGATCCTCGATTCGGCCGAAGCCTTCTTCCAGCGCCTGGCGCGTCTCGGCCAGCTCGCCTCCCTGGTCTCGAACTCCGCCTTTAGGGCAGCCTCGCCGTCCTGCGCCTTCTGCAGGGCCACCTTATGGCTTTCCTCCTGGTCGGACAATTTCTTGGCTAGGCGGTCGCGCTCCTGCACCAAGTCAGCGTACTCGGCGTCCCTGGCACGAACAGCGGCCTGCACTTCGCCGAGTTCCCTCCGCAAGTCGGCGTTGGCCTCTGCACGAGCAAAAGACAAAGAGAAAAAGTCAGCAAGGGAAAAGTCGTCAAGGAAGATCCGACCCGACTGCTCTGCAGTCGGCCCAAATCTCGGGGACTACACCCAGTGGGTGCGCTATCGCGCCCCCACGAGAAACAGATAAAAGCAATACACTTACATCGGCTACTGGCCAGGTCTTCGGTCCTCCGGCTCAGCTCCCGAGCCTGGGAGTTGAAGGCGGCGGCACGAGAGTTGTGATAATCCTAAAGATCAGACAGAAAACAGTTAAGATAGTCGTCGAGTAAGATCCGACCCGACTGCGCTGCAGTCGGCCCGGATCTCGGGGACTACACCCAGTGGGTGCGCTAGCGCGCCCCCACGGAAAAAATCAGAGGACCAGAACGGTCAACAAATAAAAACTTACCCGGATTGCGGACCGCGTCGACAGAAACTCCTGAGTGAATTGCCTCAGGAGGCCGGCCTGTGCCTGCAGCCGGCTCCAAATCCCTTGGGCCGCCACGTTCAGCTCGCCGCTTCCTCCACTGGGAGTCCACCCGGACGTGGCGGAGCTGGCCGCCTACAAGGCGTCTGCCGTCTGGTCGGCACCCGCGGCTCGGCGCGTGTCCGGCGGGGCCGTGCTCCCTCCGGCGTGCTGGCTCGCCGCCAGCTCGATTTCAAGACCGGCTCCGGCCTCGGGTGCGACCCGGGCCGGCTCCTCCGGCACCGCCGACGACTGGCCACCTTCGCCTGCTCCGGCTGGCACTGCCGGCGGCGTCCTCTCCGCGAAGATGTCGAAGAGTTCATCCCTCTGCACCGGCGGCTGGTCGGGGGTGATCTCCTCCGCCGTGGGCAGCGGGATGTCCGGGTCCAAGGTGTGGAGGGGGATGGCGAGCAGCGGAGGCCGGCTATGCGTGCCCTCCGCCTCCGTCTCCGCGGCCGCCCGCTCCGATGGAGTCTCGGCCGCCGCGTTCGCTCGCTCCGTCGCCGCCCGGGCGGCCTCCCGCTCCGCTGCCTCCCTCTCTCGTCGCGCCTCGCGAGCGTTCCGCTCCGTGGCTTCTGCAAGATCGGCACGGGGTCCACGCGGCGGGGCCCTGAAGATCCAGCACCCGGCCCGACCACAGAGCTGCTTGGGCCTCGCTCGAGCGAAAGCGGCGCCCTGCTCAGAAATCGGAGAAGAATTAAAACAAAGGAAGACAACAAAGTAACAAGCACGCAAGCGGCTGGAGGGCTTACGCGGAAACTGCTGGAGGCTTCTTCACCGCCTTCCGGAAGCGGGCCGCCTTCGCCGCCGCTTCGTCTCGCTTCGTGGCCGCGACGGAGGCCCTCGTCTTTTTCGGCCGGCTGCCGAAGAGGGGAAGCGCGGCCCGACGTTTCGCCTTTCCACCACCGGCAGCTGGCGCGGTGGACGTATCCGCGCTGTGACGGTCGGTTGCCGGCAGGTGGCGCGGGATTTCTTCAACATCGGCGTCATCCGGCCAGTCGTCAAAGCTGGCCGAGAGCCCCGTGCCTCCGGGCTCGGCGACGTCCCCCGTGGCGGTGTCCTCCATGGCGACCGCAGCCAAGTCCGGGTCGTCGATGTCGTCTACCGTATGGTCCGGGGCATACTGGCGTTCGACTCCGGCCGCCCCGGCTGGCGGTGGAAGAAGAGGGTTCTGATAAAAGAGAAAAGAGAAAAGAGAAGAGCCGCCTGGTCAGAAGCCGGCCGACTCAAGCCGGCTGATGACAAAAAGAAGGACTTACCACGGGCGGAGGATGGGCGCGGGAGTACGGCGCCTTGCCGAATTGCCAGTCATCGGTGAGCTTGAGGTTGGCGATGTAGTTCACCATAAGTGCTACCTCGGCATGGGGCATCTCCCGTGTACTCAGCCGGCAAGGGTCGAAGCGGCCGCTCATCTGGCATAACATGTGAGGCCAGCTCTGAAGGGGAAGGATCCGGCGCTCGACGAAGGCGGCCACCAAGTCGGCTCCACGCAGGCCTTCCGACTGGATCATTACCCGAAGCCGGGCGATGGAGGTGTTCCCGGCCTGAGACAAGGACTTGGCCCGGAAGCCCCAAGACGGCCGCCTCCCAGCCGGCGGGCCGGCTACGTAAGCCGGCAGATTGACGTAGTCGCCCTGCGGGGTGACGTTCTTGACGTAGAAGTAAGATTTCTGCCAGAGTTTGACAGATTGGATTAGAGGAATGTGCGGGAATGGGTTGTTGTCGCTTGCCCTCTTCATCGCGATGAAGGCCCCGCAGGGAGCTGGCACACCGGCGGAGACGGTGCCGAGCTTGTTCTGGAAGAGCTCCGCCCAGAGCTCCAGCGTCGGCAGCACTCCCAAGAAGCCTTCACAGAGAGAGACGAAGGCCGACAGCTGCATCACCGCGTTGGGCGTAAGGTGATGCGGCTGGAGATTGTAGAAGTCGAGGAAGGATCGCATGAAGCCACTCGCCGGGAAGCCGAAGCCACGCAAGAAATGCACGCAGAAGACGACGCGCTCGCCTTACTCTAGCGCCGGCGAAATCTCCATCTCCGGCGCCAGGCGAGCCTGCACGAGGTTAGCGGCGGGCAGGCGCCAGGTCTGGCAGAGAAATTCGATGTGGTCTTCATGGACGTTGGACCCGTCCCACGAGCTTGAGAGCGCCATGGACAGGGCGGCGTGGGCGGGCTGCGGCGGGAGGCTGCGTCGGGCGCGAGGAAGAAGAAAGGGAAGAAGAAGAGCAAGGAGGGACGAGGAGCGGGGGAGCGAACGAGCCTCTGTCTCTCCCCCTCCCCCTCCTACTTGTAGGCTCGTGCGTCGGAGCCGAGGAGGTGCGGCGTGGGGGATCGTGGGGATCGATCGTGCCCATCTCCCCCACGCCCCGCGTTAATTGCGTGCCTTGAAGACACGAGGAAACGACCGCAGGGAGGCGAGCAGTCCCCTCGAGCCGCAGAAGATCTGCGCCCGGGCCGAGGCCAAGGAGTGGCGGGCCCGGGCCTGCGGCGGCGTCCCGTCGCGCGCGTGCGACGGTAGGACTTCTCCGCCACGTGGCCCGTCGTGGGACCCGCGGCCAGCCCGTGGGTCAGCCACGGTCACATTAATAAACAAGGAAGCTCTTCGAAGTCGGCTTACAACGGCGAAGTCGGCTCCTCAGGATATGAAGCTGACCAAGCTTCTCGTCCCTCTGTCCGCCGTGAAGCTCGCCCAGCTTCGGGGACTACTGTCGGAGTAAATAGCCATGGGTAGCCTAGCCGGCTTCCCCTGGCCCATCAGAAAAAATTACAAGCCTGGCCGACTTTCAAGAAGATTCAAGACCTAGGGCCGCCTCCCCCCTCAGCCGGCTACCTCCTTGGCCGGCTTTGGGGGCGGCCCGCCCTTTACCCTCATGAAGATAGCTGTGGATGGCCGGCTATGGCAAGGCCGGCTACAGCAAGGCTGGCTACGGCATGGCCGGCTACGAGAAGGCCGGCTCCCGTAAAGCAGTCAAAGCCGTACCCGCAATGTACGCGTCCACCCTGCGATGATGAAGCGGGGTGTTGCTACAGTGGAGCCTGCCACCCCCAAGACCTGGAGCACGCCTGGTACAGTGCGCCGTACGGGTGGCCACGACCCGTCCGGCGCGGCACTGTTGCCACGGCGGCTTTGACGCCGTCCACGACGGGCCGCCAGCGTGGCCCCTGAGGCGGTGGGCCCCTTCGGGTAGAGAGATACCGAAGGCGGCCGCACCTCCTCTCAAGCCGGCAAGATAGAGGGCCGGCTTCCCATAGCCGGCCTGCCACTTTCCTCGAAGGAGACGCCCATTAAGGAGACAAGATACGGCGGGGCTACAGTAATCGCCCGCCAAGGCGGCGTTACTATAGCCACGCTTACCCCGACCAAGCCTGCGTCAACAGCACGGAGCAACAGTAACCAGCCACCGACCAGGCCCTAGCCTATGGGGCCTGCCTGTCGACCAAGGAGCCGGTAGCCGGCGGGACCCACCAGCCGGCGGTCCCCAGAAGCCGGCGCAGAAGCCGGCGAGCATAGTCACAGACAGCTGGGCCCCGCGCCCAGCTGGATTACCATTGTACCCCCGGGAGGTAGGCCTATATAAGCCCCCCGGTGCACCCATGCATAGGGTTGGACTCTCAATCTAGACCTAGACACCATACAAGGAGAGGAAGCAAGCTAAGCCGAGCCCTTCTTCCTCCTTCCACCCAAAACAGCTCAAGGAGCATTGTAGCTACTTGTTCATTTAGTAACCATGCGGAGACCCCGCAGAGCAGCAGTAGGGGTGTTATCTCCTCGGAGAGCCCTGAAGCTGGGTAAGATTCACCGGCGTGCATGTCTACGCCTTATCCCGTTTCCAGGCACCGGCGATGTTTTATTGGCTCCCACAATGATAAGCCACCCGTTGGCATATGTCGCTCCTACCACCCGACAGCCGGCCAGGGAGAGGGCACAGGAGGAGTCCTACTCCCACCGGGAGTAGGACTCCCCCCCCCCACAATCCTAGTTGGACTAGGTTTCCCAAAGGGGGAAAGAGAGAGAGGGGGGGTCGGCCCCTTCTCCTAGTCCTAACAGGACTAAGGGAAGGGGGGCGCGCGGTCACCTATGGGCTGCCCCTTTTCTCCTTTCCACTAAGGCCCATGAAGGCCCATATGGCTCCCGGGGGGTTCTGATAACCTCCCGGTAATCCGGTAAAATCCCGATTTCACCCGGAACACTTCCGATATCCAAATATAGGCTTCCAATATATCAATCTTTATGTATCGACCATTTTGAGACTCCTCGTCATGTCCGTGATCACATCCGGGACTCCGAACAACCTTCGGTACATCAAAATGCATAAACTCATAATAACTGTCATCGTAACGTTAAGCGTGCGGACCCTACGGTTCGAGAACAATGTAGACATGACCGAGACACTTCTTCGATCAATAACCAATAGCGGGACTTGGATGCCCATATTGGCTCCTACATATTCTACGAAGATCTTTATTGGTCAGACCGCATAACAACATACGTTGTTCCCTTTGTCATCGATATGTTACTTGCCCGAGATTCGATCGCCGGTATCCAATACCTAGTTCAATCTCGTTACCGGCAAGTCTCTTTACTCGTTCCGTAATACATCATCCTGCAACTAACTTATTAGTTGCAATGCTTGCAAGGCTTAAGTGATGTGCATTACCGAGAGGGCCCAGAGATACCTCTCTGTCAATCGGAGTGACAAATCCTATTCTCGAAATACGCCAACCCAACATATACCATTGGAGACACCTGTAGAGCTCCTTTATAATCACCCAATTACGTTGTGACGTTTGGCAGCACACAAAGTGTTCCTCCGGCAAACGGGAGTTCCATAATCTCATAGTCATAGGAACATGTATAAGTCATGAAGAAAGCAATAGCAACATACTAAACGATCGGGTGCTAAGCTAATGGAATGGGTCATGTCAATCAGATCATTCAACTAATGATGTGACCGTGTTAATCAAATAACAACTCTTTGTTCATGGTTAGGAAACTTAACCATCTTTGATTAACGAGCTAGTCTAGTAGAGGCATACTAGTGACACTCTGTTTGTCTATGTATTCACACATGTATTATGTTTTCGGTTAATACAATTCTAGCATGAATAATAAACATTTATCATGATATAAGGAAATAAATAATAACTTTATTATTGCCTCTAGGGCATATTTCCTTCAATTCGGACATCGGAAAGGTTCCGAGTGGTTCGGGTATTTTTCGGAGTACCGGGGAGTTACGGGAATACGGGAGAAGAAGTATATGGGCCTTATTGGGCTTTAGGGGAGAGGGAGAGGCAGGCCGCGCGCCCCCCAAGGCCTAGTCCGAATTGGACTAGGGGGAGGGGCTGCGCCCCCTCCTTCCTTCTCTTCCCTCTTCCCCTTCCTTGTCTCCTACTCCTAATACTTGGAAGGACTCCTAGTTGGACTAGGAAAGGGGGAATCCTACTCCCGGTGGGAGTAGGACTCCCCTAGGGCGCGCCATAGAGAGGGCCGGCCCTCCCCTCCTCCACTCCTTTATATACGGGGCAGGGGGCACCCCATAGACACACAAGTTGATCTTCGTTGTCGTTCCTTAGCCGTGTGCGGTGCCCCCCTCCACGATATTACACCTCGGTCATATTGTAGCGGTGCTTAGGCGAAGCCCTGCGATGGTTGAACATCAAGATCGTCACCACGCCGTCGTGCTGATAGAACTCCTCCCCGAAGCTTTGCTGGATCGGAGCCCGGGGAGCGTCATCGAGCTGAACGTGTGCCAAGAACTCGGAGGTGCCGGAGTAACGGTGGTTGGATCGGTTGGACCGGGAAGACGTACGACTACTTCCTCTATGTTGCGTCAATGCTTCCACTTCGGTCTACGAGGGTACGTAGACAACACTCTCCCCTCTCGTTGCAATGCATCACCATGATCTTGCGTGTGCATAGGAATTTTTTTGAAATTACTACGTTCCCCAACAATGGCATCCGAGCCTAGATTTTATGGTTTGATGTTATATGCACGAGTTGAACACAAGTGAGTTGTGGGCGATATAAGGCATACTGCTTACCAGCATGTCATACTTTGGTTCGGGGGTATTGTTGGATGAAGCGGCCTGGACCGACATTACGCGTACGCTTACGCGAGACTGGTTCTACCGCCGTGCTTTGCACATAGGTGGCTGGCGGGTGTCAGTTTCTCCAACTTTAGTTGAACCGAGTGTGGCTACGCCCGGTCCTTGCGAAGGTTAAAATAGCACCAACATGACAAACTATCGTTGTGGTTTTGATGCATAGGTAAGATTGGTTCTTGCTTAAGCCCGTAGCAGCCATGTAAAACTTGCAACAAACAAAGTAGAGGACGTCTAACTTGTTTTTGCAGGGCATGTTGTGATGTGATATGGTCAAGGCATGATGCTAAATTTTATTGTATGAGATGATCATGTTTTGTAACTGAGTTATCGGCAACTGGCAGGAGCCATATGGTTGTCGCTTTATTGTATGCAATGCAATTGCCCTGTAATGCTTTACTTTATCACTAAGCGGTAGCGATAGTCGTAGAAGCATAAGATTGGCAAGACGACAACGATGCTACGATGGAGATCAAGGTGTCGCGCCGGTGACGATGGTGATCATGACGGTGCTTCGGAGATGGAGATCACAAGCACAAGATGATGACGGCCATATCATATCACTTATATTGATTGCATGTGATGTTTATCTTTTATGCATCATATCTTGCTTTGATTGACGGTAGCATGATAAGATGATCTCTCACTAAATTTCAATATAAAAGTGTTCTCCCTGAGTATGCACCGTTGCCAAAGTTCGTCGTGCCCAGACACCACGTGATGATCGGGTGTGATAAGCTCTACGTCCATCTACAACGGGTGCAAGCCAGTTTTGCACACGCAGAATACTCAGGTTAAACTTGACGATCCTAGCATATGCAGATATGGCCTCGGAACACTCGAGACCGAAAGGTCGAGCGTGAATCATATAGTAGATATGATCAACATAGTGATGTTCACCATTGAAAACTACTCCATCTCACGTGATGATCGGACATGGTTTAGTTGATTTGGATCACGTGATCACTTAGATGATTAGAGGGATGTCTATCTAAGTGGGAGTTCTTAAGTAATATGATTAATTGAACTTAAATTTATCATGAACTTAGTCCTGGTAGTATTAGCATATCTATGTTGTAGATTAATAGCTCGCGTTGTTGCTTCCCTATGTTTGTTTTGATATGTTCCTAGAGAAAAACTATGTTGAAAGATGTTAGTAGCAATGATGCAGATTGGATCTGTGATATGAGGTTTATCCTCATTGCTGCACAAAAAAATTATGTCCTTGATGCACCGCTAGGTGACAGACCTATTACAGGAGCAGATGCAGACGTTATGAACATTTGGCTAGCTCAATATGATGACTACTTGATAGTTTAGTGCACCATGCTTAACGGCTTAGAATCGGGACTTCAAAGACGTTTTGAACGTCATGGACCATATGAGATGTTCCAGGAGTTGAAGTTAATATTTCAAGCAAATACCCGAGTTGAGAGATATGAAGTCTCCAACAAGTTCTATAGCTACAAGATGGAGGAGAATCGCTCAAGCAGTGAGCATGTACTTAGATTATCTAGGTACTACAATCGCTTGAATCAAGTGGGGAGTTAATCTTCCAGATAAGATAGTGATTGACAGAATTCTCTAGTTACCATCACCAAGTTAGTAGAACTTCGTGATGAACTATAATATGCAAGGGATGACGGAAACAATTCCCAAGCTCTTCGTGATGATGAAATCGATGAAGGTAGAAATCAAGAAAAACATCAATTGTTGATGGTTAACAAGACCAGTAGTTTCAAGAAAAGGGCAAAGGGAAGAAGGGGAACTTCAAGAAGAACAACAAGCAAGTTGTTGCTCAAGTGAAGAAGCCCAAGTCTTGACCTAAGCCTGAGACTAAGTGCTTCTACTGCAAAGGGACTGGTCACTGGAAGCGGAACTACCCCAAGTAATTGGTGGATAAGAAGGATGGCAAAGTGAACAAAGGTATATTGGATATACATGCTATTGATGTGTACTTTACTAGTGTTTATAGCAACCCCTCGGCATTTGATACTGGTTCAGTTGCTAAGATTAGTAACTCGAAACGGGAGTTGCAGAATAAACAGAGACTAGTTAAGGGTGAAGTGACGATGTGTATTGGAAGTGGTTCCAAGATTGATATGATAATCATCGCACTCTCCCTATACTTTCGGGATTAGTGTTGAAACTAAATAAGTGTTATTTGCTGTTTGCGTTGAGCATGAATATGATTTGATCATGTTTATTGCAATACGGTTCTTCATTTAAGTTAGAGAACAATTGTTGTTCTGTTTACATGAATAAAACCTTCTATGGTCATACACACCAACGAAAATGGTTTGTTGGATCTCGATTGTAATGATACACATATTCATAATATTGAAGCCAAAAGATGCAAAGTTAATAATGATAATGCAACTTGTTTGTGGCACTGCCGTTTAGGTCATATTGGTGTAAAGCGCATGAAGAAACTCCATGCTGATGGGATTTTGGAATCACTTGATTATGAATCACTTGATGCTTGCGAACCATGTCTCTTGGGCAAGATGACTAAAACGCCGTTCTCCGGAACAATGGAGCAAGCAACAGATTTGTTGGAAATCATACATACTGATGTATGTGGTCCGATGAATATCAAGGCTTGCAGCCGGTATCATTATTTTCTGACCTTCACAGATGATTTGAGCAGATATGGGTATATCTACTTGATGAAACATAAGTCTGAAACATTTGAAAAGTTCAAAGAATTTCAGAGTGAAGTGGAAAATCATCGTGACAAGAAAATAAGCTTTCTACGATCTGATCGTGGAGACAAATATTTGAGTTACGAGTTTGGTCTTCAATTAAAACAATGTGGAATAGTTTCACAAATTCGTGCCACCTAGAACACCACAGCATAATGGTGTGTCCGAATGTCATAGCCGTACTTTATTAGATATAGTGCAAATCTATGATGTTTCTTACCGATTTACCACTATCGTTTTTGAGGTTATGCATTAAAGACAGCTGCATTCACGTTAAAAAGGGGCACCATCTAAGTCCGTTGAGACGACACAATCTGAACTGTGGTTTGGCAAGAAACCAAAGTTGTCGTTTCTTAAAGTTTGGGGTTGTGATGCTTATATGAAAAAGTTTCATCTTGATAAGCTCAAACCCAAATCGGAGAAATATGTCTTCATAGGATACCCAAAGGAGACTGTTGGGTACACCTTCTATCACAGATCCGAAGGCAAGACATTCATTGCTGAGAATGGATACTTTCTAGAGAAGGAGTTTCTCTCGAAAGAAGTGAGTGGGAGGAAAGTAGAAAACTTGATAAGGTAATTATACCATCTCCCTTATTGGAAAGTAGTTCATCACAAAAATCTGTTCTTGTGACTACTACACCAATTAGTGAGGAAGCTAATGATGATGATCATGTAACTTCAGATCAAGTTACGACCGAATCTCGTAGGTAAACCAGAGTGAGATCCGCACCAGAGTGGTACGGTAATCCTGTTCTAAAAGTCATGTTACTAGACCATGACGAACTTGCGAACTATGAGGAAGCGATGATGAGCCCAGATTCCGCAAAATGGCTTGAGGCCATGAAATCTGAGATGGGATCCATGTATGAGAACAAAGTGTAGACTTTGGTTGACTTGCCCGATGATCGGCAAGCCATAGAAAATAAATGGATCTTCAAGAGGAAGACGGACGCTGATAGTAGTGTTACTATCTACAAAGCTAGAATTGTCGCAAAAAAAAAATTCTACAAGTTTAAAGGTGTTGACTATGATGAGAGTTTCTCACTCGTATCTATGCTTAAGTCTGTCCGAATCATGTTAGCAATTGCCGCATTTTATGAAATCTAGCAAATGGATAAACAAAACTGCATTCCTTAATGGATTTATTAAAGAAGAGTTGTATATGATGCAACCAGAAGGTTTTGTCAATCCTAAAGGTGCTAACAAAATATGCAAGCTCCAGTGATTCATCTATGGACTGGTGCAAGCATCTCGGAGTTGGAATACATGCTTTGATAAGTTGATCAAAGCATATAGTTTTATACAGACTTGCGGTGAAGCCTGTATTTACAAGAAAGTGAGTGGGAGCACTACAGCATTTCTGATAAGTATATGTGAATGACATATTGTTGATCGGAAATAATGTAGAATTATTCTGCAAAGCATAAAGGAGAATTTGAAAGGAGTTTTTCAAAGAAAGACCTCGGTGAAGCTACTTACATATTGAGCATCAAGATCTATAGAGATGGATCAAAACGCTTGATAAGTTTTTTCAGTGAGTACATACCTTGACAAGATTTTGAAGTAGTTCAAAATGGAACGGTCAAAGAAAGAGTTCTTGCCTGTGTTACAAGGTGTGAAATTGAGTAAGACTCAAAACACGACCACGACAGAAGATAGAAAGAGAATGAAAGTCATTCCCTATGCCTTGGCCATAGGTTCTATAAAGTATGCCATGCTATGTACCAGATCTATTGTATACCCTACACTGATTTTGGCAAGGGAGTACAATAGTGATCTAGGAGTAGATCACTGGACAGCGGTCAAAATTATCCTTAGTGGAATAAGGATATGTTTCTCAATTATGGACGTGACAAAAAGGGTTCGTCGATGCAAATTTTGACACTGATCTGGATGACTCTAAGTCTCAATCTGGATACATATTGAAAGTGGGAGCAATTAGCTAAGAGTAGCTCCGTGCAAAGCATTGTTGACATAGAAATTTGCAAAATACATACGGATCTAAATATGGCAGACCCGTTGACTAAACTTCTCTCACAATCAAAACATGATCACACCTTAGTACTCTTTGGGTGTTAATCACATAAGCGATGTGAACTAGATTACTGAATCTAGTAAACCCTTTGGGTGTTGGTCACATGGCGATGTGAACTATGGGTGTTAATCACATTATGATGTGAAGTATCGATGTTAATCACATGGTGATGTGATCTAGATTATTGACTCTAGTGCAAGTGGGAGACTGAAGGAAATATGCCCTAGAGGCAATAATAAAGTTATTATTTATTTTCTTATTTCATGATAAATGTTTATTATTCATGCTAGAATTGTATTAAACGGAAACATAATACATGTGTGAATACATAGACAAACAGAGTGTCACTAGTATGCCTCTACTTGACTAGCTCGTTAATCAAAGATGGTTATGTTTCCTAACCATGAACAAAGAGTTGTTATTTGATTAACGGGATCACATCATTAGTTGAATGATCTGATTGACATGACCCATTCCATTAGCTTAGCACCCGATCGTTTAGTATGTTGCTCTTGCTTTCTTCATGACTTATACATGTTCCTATGACTATGAGATTATGCAACTCCCGTTTGCCGGAGGAACACTTTGTGTGCTACCAAACATCACAACATAACTGTGTGATTATAAAGGTGCTCTACAGGTGTCTCCAAAGGTACATGTTGGGTTGGCGTATTTTGAGATTAGGATTTGTCACTCTGATTGTCGAAGAGGTATCTCTGGGCCCTCTTGATAATGCACATCACATAAGCCTTGCAAGCATTGCAACTAATGAGTTAGTTGTGAGATGATGTATTACGGAATGAGTAAAGAGACTTGCCGGTAACGAGATTGAACTAGGTATTGAGATACCGACGATCAAATCTCAGGCAAGTAACATACCGATGACAAAGGGAACAACGTATGTTGTTATGCGGTCTGACCGATAAAGATCTTCGTAGAATATGTGGGAGCCAATATGAGCATCTAGGTTCCGCTATTGGTTATTGACCGGAGACGTGTCTCGGTCATGTCTACATTGTTCTCGAACCGTAAGGTCCGCACGCTTAAGGTTTTGATGATAGTTATATTATGAGTTTATGAGTTTTGATGTACCGAAGGAGTTCGGAGTCCCAGATGAGATCGGGGACATGACGAGGAGTCTCGAAATGGTCGAGACGTAAAGATCGATATATTGGACGACTATATTCGGACATCGGAAAGGTTCCGAGTGGTTCGGGTATTTTTCGGAGTACCGGAGAGTTACGGGAATACGGGAGAAGAAGTATATGGGCTTTATTGGGCTTTAGGGGAGAGGGAGAGGCAGGCCGCGCGCCCCCCAAGGCCTAGTCCGAATATGACTAGGGGGAGGGGCTGCGCCCCCTCCTTCCTTCTCTTCCCTCTTCCCCTTCCTTGTCTCCTACTCCTAATACTTGGAAGGACTCCTAGTTGGACTAGGAAAGGGGGAATCCTACTCCCGGTGGGAGTAGGACTCCCCTAGGGCGCGCCATAGAGAGGGCCGGCCCTCCCCTCCTCCACTCCTTTATATACAGGGGCAGGGGGCACCCCATAGACACACAAGTTGATCTTCGTGATCGTTCCTTAGCCGTGTGCGGTGCCCCCCTCCACGATATTACACCTTGGTCATATTGTAGCGGTGCTTAGGCGAAGCCCTGCTGAAAGTGCGTTATATCGACTAGAGGGGGGTGAATAGGCGATTTTTATGAAAGTCTTCAAAACGTGAAGGTTATGAAGACAAACAGTACAGATATGCCAATCACGTAAGCAGCGGAAGTTAGATTACACTAGGCAGGCCATAGTCAAGTATTCAATAGAGTGAAAACGCAAGACAAGTAGCTGCAGTGTAATAAGGATCAGGCAGGAAGAAGTTATGAAGCCAAACAGATCATCCAGTTATGTTGTGAAGACAGAAGATAAAGCAAGCATGCAATGGCTTCACAGTATTTATAGCCACTTGGCAACCCGACCTGATTTGTCCGAAATGACCCTGGGTCGCTAAGGAACTAACACGTGTACCAACGGTCGGATTTCGAACTCACACGGCAACTTTACTTGGGCTACAAGTAAAGCTGACTTGTCTGACTCTGGACAAGATTTTCTCTCATAGTCTTCGCTCGAAGACATAGGATTTGAATTGGGCATCACTTCACTCATCCTGACTGGTTCTCTTGGACCCCACTTAACAGTACGGTGGTTCCTATGACACAGCATAAATGAAGTAAAACTACGAAGGATCTAAGTCTTCGAGTTCCATAAGCTTCATAGGGAGTCTTCACATGTCATTGTCTGCAATATGAATATCTTCATAAACCACCATTGTCTTCAATGTCTTCGTACATTTTTAGGGGTCATCTCTGGTAGTGAAACCGAATCAATGAGGGACTTCTACCTGTGTTATCCTGCAATTCTCACAAACACATCAGTCCCTCAACTAGGTTTGTCGTCAATACTCCAAAACCAACTAGGGGTGGCACTAGATGCACTTACAATCTCCCCCTTTTTGGTGATTGATGACAAACTAGTTGAAGTTTTCAACGGGGAATATGATTTGTGAAATTGTAAAGGAATTGTCTTCATAAGCTGCAAGGGCTCCCCCTGAAGATGTGCATATAAGTAATTTGCTTTTAGAACACAAATGCACATGGCAGGTTGTACTTGCGGAAATCCACTTCAACTTATGATGACAATCCACCATGCATGTAGAAGTATATGAAGAGAATGACATGCATAATGAAAAATGGACGTCTGCGAAATGATATAAGTGCGGAAATTATCGTCGTACATGCGGAATTTATCTTCGCAAAAACATAATGGCAAACAAGTAGCAGACGACCATCAAGTTTAAGTGTTACAACTCAAAGAACCAAATGTAGCAAAACGAGAGTTGTAAGCACGAAGCAAAATGTAGCAAAATATAAAGCACCCGCCCATATTGACCCGCTTGAAGACTATAAACATCATATGCTTCTCCCCCTTTTATCAGTGATGACCAAAAAGGTTTGAAGACACAGAGTTTTCTACGCGCTCCCAGGCGCAGCAGGGTCGGTGGAGGCGTTTGGTGGTGCTGAAGAGCTTGGTGGTGGTGATGTAGCGTCGTCTTCTTCTTCGATAATTCGGGCGGACACGGTGGCAGCAGAGGAAGAGAACTCTGAATCTTCAAGTGATGGTGTGCTTCGCATCACAGCTCTTCTAGGAGGTGTGGAGTCAAACTTGAATCGCTCTTTGAAGCCATCCTCTTGAAGTCCAGCTTCAGTGCACATCATGGTGAGGCCTTTCCAAGTGCGGCGACAGGTTTTGTGTGTGACGAATGCATTCTTGGTGGCCAGATTTCTGATGCGATTGACGTCTTGCATGATACTTCTCATCTGCCTCTTGAGCCAGTCGTGATGCCTATCTTGCTTTTGGTGAAGAGCCACAAGAAGTTCTCGGTCATTGAGTGCACGAGCGCGTTTCTTGGGTCTCGGTGCAGCTGTGCTGTCAGTGGCTTCAGTTGATGCAGGGGCATGTGTGGTGCTAGCCATTGGATAGACTCGTGAGATGGCTTCAACACCTTCATCATTCTGAGTGAAGCTCTGGTGTTCTGCATTTTGAAGACTTAATGGTTGCTTAGCAGGCTTAGGATATATTGCTTCAGCAGAGGTGTCCACATCGGGTAAGAAGATCCTATGGTTGCGGACTGAGGGCTGATAGGAGATAGCAGAGTGAAGCTTGATCAGCCTCATAACCCAAGGAGCATAAAACTTCAAACCAAAGAGATCTGAGCCAGACGCTGCAAGTTGGCGTATAAAGAGATCCTGTGCGTTGAAACATTTGCCATGCAGGATACAGAAGATGAGAGTCTTCATTGCACCTTCAACCTTTGCATATGGAGAGTGCCCCTTAATGGGCCATAGAGTCCGCCTGATGATGTGATATATGGTTCTGGGCAGGTACTCTAAGTCTTCAACGAAGAACTTAGTTGGATAAGGTGCATCATGAGGCAATGGCTTCATCATTGAGAGCATCTGACTCATATTTGGCTCAGGCCACTGGAATATGCTCGCAATTGCTTCAGCATGGAGTTGGCAGCCTTCTTCGAAGAGTTCGCCAGGAGTGGGTAGGCCGGTAAGCTCAATGATATCGAATGCATTAGCTTCATGATGGACATTTTCGGTCATCCACTCCAGGACCCAAGTCTTCGGATCTCTGTTATAGCCTTTGATATGCAGGGTGGCATAGAACTGGAGCAGAAGCTCTTCATTCCAGTGCTCTTCATCAGTGATAAAAGGCAGCAGACCCACTTGCTTGAAGCAATCCAGTGCTTCTCCCAGACCAGGCAGACCAGCAATAGCTTCAACCTCAAGGCGCTGGTGAGGAAAGATGCGGCCTTGGTTGTATAGGATGCATGAATAATAGCTGCGTTGTGGGTAACTCCAGAACCTATCTGATACAATCCGTTCCCTTGAATACGGGTTCATGGAGCTGTTGAAGAACGTGTTATCTGCCCTGAAGCTGTTGATGTTGAAGGAGCCAGGAGCGATGCAGGACCTGGGAACCTTGGCAGTCGTGGGATCGGCTTCTGGACCTGGGGCCTGTGCGCAACATGATAGTTGAACTGTGGACCGGCGGCAGACTCAGGCACAGAAGGTTCAGGTGCAGTAGCTTCAGTGTCTCTTGAAGCTGTTGTTGGGAAGGGCTCCACAATTGCTTCAGTGTTGGTTGTGGCAGCCTCAACGTTTTCAGCCTCAACACGTGTAGTGAGAGGGATGGATTCAGGTACGTTCTCCCGGGAAACTGCTTCTTGTTGGTGCGGGGGAGATGGAGCTTGAGGTTCTTCTTCAATATCTTCGGCAGATGCAGCCGGAATGTTGTCAGCAGCCTGAGCCCTTGGCCCTTTGTGAAGCCTACGGAATGTAGGCGATGCCGGTGGAGTTGCAATGGGCTGGGGCTCATTATCTTCCTCCTGTGGGCGATCTGCCCACGATGCATCTTGTGTGATTGGTGTCAATGGACGACCAATGCTGATCAGTTCGCTTGTCTCAAGCTGAGGAAGGGCTGTATCACCTTGTACATTGTCTTGGAGACCAATGTCTTCAGCAGTGTTGGGGTCGGCTGCTGGAATGTCTTCAGCGTGCGGAGCCTCTGTGAAAGCAGGCTCATGCACTGTCAACTGACGATCTTTGTCAGGATAGCGGACGGAGAGGGGTTCGACTATCAAGAGCTCTGTGGGAGCAGCCCGAGATTTCTTGGTCTTGCGCTTCTTTTTGGTGGGGTCAGAAGGAGAGGTTTCAGAGTGTTTCCTCTTCCTTGCTTCAGCTTCGGCTGTCCGTGTCTTCTTGAGCTCTGAAGCGGTTGACCGGTTCTTTGGCTTCGAGCCAGTCGTAGCAGTGGGGAAGACAACCGGAACAGCTTCCTGCCTTGGTGCCTCTGGTTCAGCCACAACAGGCTTCTTCTTTTTCTTCGCAGCCATCCTGGGGTCGCTGCCGAGACGCCCAAGTGCCTTGCGCTTCTCGGCCTCATTGTAGGCCTGCACACAACGATCAGCCAGAGTCTTCATGCGCTTCCGCGGACCCTGAGCTTCTGCATGTTTCTTCAGAAAGTTTTCTTTTAACTCGTGCAACATGATCTTGAAGTCCTTGACTTTTTGGACGCTGAGCCTGGCCATATTCTGCTTGAACTGAGCCTTTTCAAAATCAATTTTCTGCTTCAGTTCAACAATGCGCTAGGCAATTGCAAGTTCTGAAGCAATAGCGCCTTGGAAGGCGACGCTGAGGCCAATGGGCAGCTGCAGATCATCGAAGCTGATATTTGGTGTAGCAAACCACTCATCGATGAAGTTGTGGATGATTGCTACATCAAATAGAGGCAGATTGTTGAAGATTTCAGCCTCCTCCTTGCTCTTGATGAGCTGCTCAAGAGCGTCATCTCCAAGATCTTCATCGCTTGAAAGATCAATGGTTTCGCAGCGCAGAATGGCAGCAACTGTGAGCTCTTTGCCTGTTTGTGGCTGAGGCTTCTTGGCTTCTTGGGGCTTGGAGACTCGTGATAAGTCTTCAGACTGCACACTGGCTTCAGGAGGTGCAGTTGCCAATGGCTTCGCTCTGGAGATTTTGGGAGAAGCGGCTGGCTTTGAAGCTTTTGGCTTCTTCGTCTGCTTCGGCTTCGGTGCAGCAGGAGCGTCATCAGACTCAGTGTCTGCTGGAGGGTCGTTCACGGCAGTCCCTTGGACTAGAATGCGAGTGATGAGGCCTGCGAGATTGGCATACGGCCCGATGATATTGGGATTGGCGTCGCGTGTGCCATCCGCCCTTGGTCCAGAGGGACCAGGGTTGAAGTCCAACCCCAACGTCTTCTTGTTTTGCTTCGCAGAGTTCTGAGCAAATTGGAAGTTGCGCTTGAACAGATTGTCATCGCGACACCAGAGTAGTGACGACGGATGAGCATCAGCAGGCTGCGGTCCTCTGACCATGCATGGATAGAAGCCTTGAGCAATGGCTTCGTCTCTGGACCGGGGTACGAGATTTTTGTATAATACGTCTCCCCACGGTCTCTTGATGGCGCACTTTTCTGCATATTCCTGAGTGACGAAGTGGTATTGGAACCACTGCTCTGCCCAATATCTTCGAATCCATTGGATTCGTGTCTTGCGCTGACCATAGCTCTCTTCAGGATCAGTTTTGTACATTTCTGCCAATTCATCAGGCAGATCTTTGGACGTTTCACCACGTCTCTGTCTGCCTCCCTTCCTGGCAGCTGTTTCTGAAGCCATGAATCTTAACTTGGAAGGCTTCAAGATGTTCAAAGTCTTCAAAGGCTTCCTTTTGCTTGACCAACAAGAACTGGCTTCAGGAGAATTGATGTGACGCTGTAAGAACTCTACAATTGAATGCAGACTATGAGAACCAAAAGATTCTCCCACGGACATGTACCTGTGACAGCATTAAGGTGCGAGGGAAGGGGAAGAGGTCATATGCATTCTCAGAAGATTTTGAAGATAAATCAGTTTAGAAGATATTGACCTCATCATGCGAAGACATTCACTTATAGAAAAGAAGTTGGTTCCAGATTTGTACGAACCCATAGATCAGTACAAGTGAGGAATCTAACTACTTCATGAAGCACAAGTGAATATACTAGGCAAGTTATGAGATGCAGACTGAGACAGTTCTAACTTGTGTGAATAGAAACTTCTTATGGCAGAAAGTGACCGAACTATAGGATCAAACGAGGCTGTAAAAAGAGGTTTTATTTACCACACTTGGAACTACTAGACGGAGTGGGAGATGAGGCCGAGCAGTTCGATCCACCGTGCCCTAACTTGGCGATGGAAGACATCTACGGCGACGGCGGAGAGAGTGATGTCCGCGGTTGGCGTGAAAACGGCGTCAGAGAGGTTGCGGCAGTGAAGCGCTTCGTCGCCGGCATCGTCGAGAGCTAGCGGTGGCGCTAGGGTTCGTGCGAGGGTGGAAGAAGAGATAATGACCGCAGTGAATCGTGTATTTATAGGGATAGAGGCGGCACTGCGCTATTACTCAGGTGCCCCTGGCAATTCGCATCTGAACAGCACGTGGCCATCATGCGGTATTTTTGGGGGCAGTTCCACATCCCACGCACGCCTTGATTGTCGGCTGTCGTTCCTACTTCTCTGGATTTCTTGTTGATGAAAAAGCATTGAAAACGGTTTTAAAGTTTGTCTCTATGTCTTCTCCTGACAAGGATGCAGTGAAGACATTCGACAGTTTCAATAGAATGCATACGACTTGGAGAGATAGAGTTTGAGGTAGGAAGCATGGAGAGGTTAGGGTCCGATCACATTCACTTAGTTCAAAAGATTCAAACAAGAAGACATAGCTATAAGTGAATGCTGTAGAGGACAGAACACCAGTACATATATATATATATATATATATATATATATATAATTAACACAGTGAAGATAATCATGAAGACAAATTGATTGAAGCCAAACCAAATGTGAAGACATTGCGAGGTAACGCCATGAGTGAAACACTTCAAATAGAACGTTTGGTGGTGGCGTTACCCACCGTATAGGAAGTATTAGAATTAGACACGGCGCACAATTATCGTGGCGCTCCGAAGTGAAATTCCATGTTAATGTATTCACACTTAGAATGTATGTCTTCATTGATTGAAGATATACGTTACTTCGTGTGTTGCACATCTAAGTCATCAACATGCATAAGTGTTAGGATGTGTGCCTGATCACAGGACATTTGAGGATTCCAAGATATTTAGCTCACACCGTAACTTGCAAAATCTGTTCTCATCCAAGGGCTTGGTGAAGATATCTGCCAATTGCTCTTCAGTGTTGACGTGTATGATATCAATATCTTCCTTTACAACATGATCTCTGAGAAAATGATGACGAATTTCAATGTGCTTTGTCTTCGAGTGCTGAACTGGGTTGTTGGCGATCTTGATGGCGCTTTCGTTGTCGCAGTAAAGTGGCACTTGCTTCAGATGAATGCCGTAATCCTTGAGGGTTTGCTTCATCCATAGAAGCTGAGCGCAGCAGGATCCAGCAGCAATGTATTCAGATTCAGCAGTGGAGAGAGATACACAGTTCTGCTTCTTTGAACACCAACATACAAGTGATCGGCCCAGAAAGTGACATGTGCCTGACGTGGACTTCCGATCAACCTTGTCACCAGCGTAATCAGCATCCGAGAATCCAACCAGATCAAACTCTGAGCCCTTTGGATACCATAACCCTAGAGTTGGGGTGTGAGCCAAATATCGAAGAATTCGCTTCATAGCTAAGTGATGCGACTCCTTTGGTGCCGCTTGGAATCGAGCACACATGCAAACACTAAGCATAATATCTGGCCTAGATGCACATAAATAAAGCAAAGAACCAATCATGGAGCGGTATACCTTTTGATCGAACTCTTTACCATTGTCGTCAGGACCCAGATGATGTTTGGCTGGCATTGGTGTTGTGAAACCTTTGCAGTCTTGCATACCAAACTTCTTCAGGCAATCTTTGACATAATTCTCTTGAGATATGAAGATGCCATTGCGTTGTTGCCGTATCTGAAGACTGAGGAAGAATTTCAGCTCCCCCATCATAGACATCTGATATTGCTCTTGCATCATATATCCGAACTCCTCACTGTACTTCTGATTGGTGCAGCCGAAGATAATGTCATCCACATATATTTGGCACACAAACAGTTCACCATCATATGTCTTCGTGAAGAGAGTGGGATCTAGGGAGCCAGGTATGAAGCCTTTGCTCTTCAGGAAGTATTTGAGCGTGTCATACCAGGCCCGAGGGGCTTGTTTGAGGCCATATAGTGCCTTATTGAGCTTGTAAACCATGTCAGGATGTTTTGGATCTTCAAACCCAGGTGGTTGTGCAACATACACTTCTTCTTCAATCTTGCCATTGAGAAAGGCATTCTTCACATCCATTTGATATAAAAGTATGTTATGATGATTTGCATAGGCCAGCAGTATACGGATGGCTTCAAGTCTGGCCACAGGAGCAAATGTTTCATCGAAGTCAATGCCTTCCACTTGAGTATATCCTTGAGCAACGAGACGAGCTTTGTTTCTGACAACTTGACCATGCTCATCTTGCTTGTTGCGGTATATCCATTTGGTACCTATTAGGTTATGCTTCCGTGGATCCGGACGCTTAACCAATTCCCATACATTGTTCAGCTCAAACTGATGAAGCTCTTCTTGCATTGCTTGAATCCACTCAGGTTCCATAAAAGCTTCTTCAACTTTCTTGGGTTCTATGATTGAAACGAATGCGAAGTGTCCGCAGAAATTTGCCAGTTGAGTTGCCCTTGAACGAGTCAGTGGACCAGGTGCATTGATGCTATCAATTATTCTGTCAATCTGCACTTCATTGGCAACACGAGGATGTATGGGTCGAAGACTTTGCTCTTCATGTGGATCAGGTGCTGAGATGATAAGTTCTTCTTCAGGATGAGCTTCAGAAGGTATAATTTCTCCAGTTCCCATTAGCTTGATTGATTCACTGGCTGGAACTTCATCTAGCACATCTGGCAGTTGCTCTCTTTGTGAACCATTGGTCTCATCGAACCGCACATCCATTGTTTCAACCACTTTGTAGTGAAAGAGATTGAAGACTCTGTAGGAGTGCGAATCCTTTCCATATCCAAGCATAAAGCCCTCATGTGCTTTTGGTGCAAATTTTGAGGTGTGGTGTGGGTCCTTGATCCAGCATCTTGAGCCAAATACTCTGAAGTAACTGACATTTGGCTTCTTGCTAGTTAGAAGTTCATAAGATGTCTTGTTCAGAAGCTTGTGAAGATAAACACAGTTGATTGTATGGCATGCAGTGTCAATGGCTTCAGGCCAGAATTTTCTTGGAGTCTTGTACTCATCTAGCATTGTTCTGGCCATCTCAATGAGTGTTCTGTTCTTGCGTTCGACGACGCCATTCTGCTGTGGCGTGTACGGAGCTGAGAATTCATGTGTGATGCCCAAGGTATCCAGATATGTATCAAGGCCAGTGTTCTTGAATTCAGTGCCATTGTCACTTCTGATGTGCTTTATCTTGGCGCCATAATTGTTCATAGCCCGATTTGCGAAGCGTTTGAAGACATCCCGCACTTCAGTCTTGTAAAGGATTATGTGCACCCAAGTATATCTAGAGTAATCATCAACAATGACAAAGCCATAGAGGCAAGCAGTAGTGGAAAAAGTTGAGTAGTGAGTGGGACCAAAGAGATCCATGTGAAGCAGTTCGAAGGGTCGAGTAGTGGTCATGATTGTCTTTGAAGGATGTTTTGCCCTTGTCATCTTCCCTGCTTCACAGGCACCACATAAGTGATCTTTCTTGAACTTGACGCCCTCGATGCCTATGACATGCTTCTTCTTCGCAAGGGTGTGAAGATTCCTCATGCTAGCATGTCCAAGCCTCCGATGCCAAAGCCAGCATTCTAAAGCCTTTGCCAAAAGGCACATTGCAAGTTGTGGCCCTGCTGAGAAATCTACCACATACAGATCATCTTTCCGATACCCTTCAAACACTAGAGACTTGTCAGATTCCATTAGTACCAGGCAACGATATTTTCCAAAAATTACAATCATGTTCAAATCGCAAAGCATTGAGACAGACATTAAGTTGAAGCCAAGGGATTCAACAAACATGAGTTTATCCATGTGTTGATCCTTTGAGATTGCAATTCTACCTAGACCCAATACCTTACTTTTACCAGTGTCAGCAAATGTGATGTGGCTCTTGTTGGATGGACGTAAGGTTGAGTCCATAAAAAGACTTCTTTTGCCAGTCATGTGATTTTTACACCCACTGTCAATAATCCATTCTGAAGACTCTGAAGACGCTGGTGTCGTACCCTACAATGCAGTTAGGGGGATAGGCTTCACGAAGAGTATTGTGAAGCAAAAACATTTGACGAACCAGTGGGTTATGAAAACTTAGATCCAGGTTAGGACTAATAGGGAGAGTAGCATGCGATTCAGGTACGAAATACATAGTGATGACATTCGGGCATTTGATCTTGTGCCCCACAAGATTTTTAAGGTCCCCAGCAATATCGTCAGAAGATTTTGGTTTTCTGCTGGAGACCTTTCCCTGCAAAAGAGAGTTAAGCTTTCTTAACCACCCACATCTTCAAGGGTGGCTTAGAAGCAATAAGTCTAAGTGCAACATCTGAGAATTTTGGCTTTGGAGCCCTAGCAAACAGTCTAGCAGGCGGGCAATAGTACTCATAAGAATAGGCAGAATAGTTCTTGGTCATATGAACATGACGGTTTGAAGAACCGCTCTCATATGCCTGAGCATGGTTTCCCTGCAAAACATTTGCGTTAGTGCGACTCAGGTGAGCCCTCTGCTTGTATGAAGCCTTTGGACCATATGAAGCCTTTGGTCTAAGGTTTGTCTTCTTCATGTGAGGTGTCATGAGGACATTCACCGGAAGATTCTCCAGACACGTTTTTGGAACCCAAATCTTCTTCATAGGCGGTCCATTCCTGCAGTTAGTACCAATGTACCTGGCAAATACTTCACCATTCTAATTCTTAAACAGTTTATAGTTTGCATCAAAGGATTCATCAATGATAATAGGATTAGCACAAGTGAAGCCAGATAGATTGGATGGATCTGTTGAGGATTCCTTTGCAGCAACCCATGTGGTTTTGGGGTACTGCTCAGGTTTCCAGTAAGAGCCATCTGCATTAATTTTCTTCACGAACCCAACACCCTCTTTCCTAGGGTTTCGGTTCAGAATCTGCTTCTTGAGGACATCACATAATGTCTGATGTCCTTTGAGACTTTTGTACATCCCTGTTTCAAGCAATGTCTTCAACCTAGCATTCTCATCAGCAATAGCAGTGGTATCCTCAGCAGAGGGGTTAGTTACCACTTCAACAGTTGAAGATATTGCAACAGCAGTAGCAGTGGAACATTCAGCAACAGAAGTAGCATTATCACGCTCAATGCATTTAAGGCATGGTGGTTCAAATCCTTCCTGAGCGGAACTGATCCGTTCGGCGCAAAGTGACTCGTTTTCCTTTTGAAGATCTTCATGAGCCGCTCTCAATTTCTCAAGATCTTGCTTCCTTTGAAGATAATCATAGGAAAGCTTTTCATGAGTTGTTGAGAGAGTATCATGACGATCTTCAAGTTCCTGATACTTAACATGAAGATTTTTTATGTCTTCAATTAAGGATTCAGATCGAGTCATTTCAGCACCCAACAGATCATCGCTTCTGTCTAACAGTTTTTGAATATGTTCCATGGCTTTTTGTTGTTCAGTGGCAATTTTAGCAAGAGTTTTGTAGCTGGGTTTTGAGTCACAATCAGAGTCATCGTCACTAGATGTTTGATAGTGAGTAGTGCGCGTGTTTACCTTGGCACTGCGTGCCATGAAGCAGTAGGTAGGAGTAGAGTCGTCCTTGTCATTTGCATCGGTGTTGGTGATGAAGTCATTGTCTTCAGTGTTGAAGATGGACTTGGTGACGTAGGCTGTAGCCAGACTCGCAATGCCAGAATCAGACTCCTCCTCAGACTCCACCTCTGCCTCCTCAGAAGCGGACTCCTCCTCTGAATCTATTTCCTTGCCAACAAACGCACGAGCCTTGCCAGTTGAGCTCTTCTTGTGTGATGAAGACTTTGAGGAAGACTTGGAAGAAGACTTTGAGTATTTCTTCTTCTTGTCGTCGGAGTCATATTCCTTGCTCTTCTTCTTCTTTCTGCTCTCATTGTCCCACTGTGGACACTCGGAGATGAAGTGTCCAGTTTTCTTGCACTTGTGACATGTTTTCTTCTTGTAGTCATGAGCAGAAGCTTCATCATTCCTTGAGCTTGATCGTGAAGACTTTCTGAAGCCTTTCTTCTTGGTGAATTTCTGGAACTTCTTCACTAGCATTGCAAGTTCCCGTCCAATGTCTTCAGGATCATCAGAACTGCTGTCAGATTCTTCTTCAGATGAGGACACAGCTTTTGCCTTCAAGGCACGAGTTCGCCCATAGTTTGGACCGTAGATATCTCTTTTCTCAGAAAGCTGAAACTCATGTGTGTTGAGCCTCTCAAGTATGTCAGACGGATCGAGTGTTTTGTAATCTGGACGTTCTTGAATCATCAGGGCTAGGATGTCAAACGAACTGTCAAGTGATCTCAGCAGCGTCTTGACGATTTCATGTTTGGTGATCTCAGTGGCGCCGAGGGCTTGAAGCTCATTTGTGATGTCAGTGAGCCGGTCAAATGTGTGCTGGACATTCTCACTGTCATTTCGCTTGAAGCGGTTGAAGAGATTGCGAAGAACACTGATTCTCTGATCTCTCTGGGTTGAGATGCCTTCATTGACTTTGGAGAGCCAGTCCCAGACCAGCTTGGATGTCTTCAAGGCACTTACACGGCCGTACTGTCCCTTGGTCAGATGACCACAGATGATATTCTTGGCAGTAGAGTCTAGTTGAGTGAACTTCTTGACATCAGCAGCAGTGACACCTTCTCCAGCCTTGGGAACGCCATTTTCAACGACATACCATAGGTCGACGTCAATGGCTTCAAGATGCATGCGCATCTTATTCTTCCAGTAGGGATATTCGGTTCCATCAAAGATGGGGCACGCAGCGGAGACTTTAATTATCCCTGCAGTCGACATAGCTAAAACTCCAGGTGGTTAAACCGAATCACACAGAATAAGGGAGCACCTTGCTCTGATACCGATTGAAAGTGCGTTATATCGACTAGAGGGGGGGTGAATAGGCGATTTTTATGAAAGTCTTCAAAACGTGAAGGTTATGAAGACAAACAGTACAGATATGCCAATCACTTAAGCAGCGGAAGTTAGATTACACTAGGCAAGCCATAGTCAAATATTCAATAGAGTGAAAACGCAAGACAAGTAGCTGCAGTGTAATAAGGATCAGGCAGGAAGAAGTTATGAAGCCAAACAGATCATACAGTTATGTTGTGAAGACAGAAGATAAAGCAAGCATGCAATGGCTTCACAGTGTGTAACAGAGAGTAAAAGGACGTGAAGATGAAACCAGTGACACGCTGAAGACAATGATTTGTTGGACCAGTTCCAGTTGCTGTGACAACTGTACGTCTGGTTGGAGCGGCTAGGTATTTAAACCAAAGGACACACAGTCCCTGACACCCAGTCCTGAACACGCATCTCAGGACACCCAGTCCTCACCGTTTTCTCCTTGAGCTAAGGTCACACAGACCTCGCCCAATCACTCTGGTAAGTCTTCAAGGTAGACTCCCAAACCTTCACAAACTTTGTTCACCGGCAATCCACAATTTCTCTTGGATGCTCAGAACGCGACGCCTAACCGGCTGGAGGATGCACAGTCCTCAAGTGTAATAAGTCTTCAGATCACTCAGACAAGAAGACTTAAGTGATGCCCAATTTACTCTGGCTCTGGGTGGTTAGGGCTTTTCTCCTCGCTAGGAATTTTCTCTCAAAGGCTTCGAGGTGGGTTGCTCTCAAACGACAAAAGCCGTACACTGAAATCTGAGCAGCCAATCGTTTATGGTTTTAGGGGTGGTCTATTTATAGCCACTTGGCAACCCGGCCTGATTTGTCCGAAATGACCCTGGGTCAATAAGGAACTGACACGTGTACCAACGGTCGGATTTCAAACTCACACGGAAACTTTACTTGGGCTGCAAGTAAAGCTGACTTGTCTGACTCTGGACAAGATTTTCTCTCATAGTCTTCGCTCGAAGACATAGGATTTGAATTAGGCATCACTTCAGTCATCCTGACTGGTTCTCTTGGACCCCACTTAACAGTACGGTGGTTCCTATGACACAGCATAAATGAGGTAAAACTACGAAGGATCTAAGTCTTCGAGTTCCATAAGCTTCATAGGGAGTCTTCACATGTCATTGTCTTCAATATGAATATCTTCATAAACCACCATTGTCTTCAATGTCTTCGTACATTTTAGGGGTCATATCTGGTAGTGAAACCGAATCAATGAGGGACTTCTACCTGTGTTATCCTGCAATTCTCACAAACACATCAGTCCCTCAACTAGGTTTGTCGTCAACACTCCAAAACCAACTAGGGGTGGCACTAGATGCATTTACACCTGCGACGGTTGAACATCAAGATCTTCACCACGCCGTCGTGCTGACAGAACTCCTCCCCGAAGCTTTGCTGGATCGGAGCCCGGGGAGCGTCATCGAGCTGAACGTGTGCCAAGAACTCGGAGGTGCCGGAGTAACGGTGCTTGGATCGGTTGGACCGGGAAGACGTACGACTACTTCCTCTATGTTTCGTCAACGCTTCCGCTTCTGTCTACGAGGGTACGTAGACAACACTCTCCCCTCTCGTTGCTATGCATCACCATGATCTTGCATGTGTGTAGGAAATTTTTTGAAAGTACTATGTTCCCCAACACACGGTCGCCAGGCTGCACCCGGACTGCTCTCCTCCCCAGCGGCTCCTCTAGGGGCTCCGTCTAATCCGGCGACCAGGGCCTCAGAGGAGAGTGATGCCTCCAGCGTCGGTCTGGTCGTCTGTTCCGCCTCATCCCCCCGTGCTCCAGCGGCCCCCATCTCCGCCGAGACTGTCCTGGAGGTGATGCCGCTCCCGTCTGCGGCCCCGGCCCCCGGCACGGCCTTGCCTGGCCCTCCTTCTGCGGCTCCTCTCGTGGCCACCCTCCCGCCCCCGATCGCGGCATCTCCGTCCGCGCCCCCTGTCACATCCCTAGCCTTGCCATGCACTTGGACTAGCTTGGTTGCTGCATCATGTCTAAATTTCTTCTAAACTTGAAATGGGGATTGTTCAAACCCTAGCACCAGATCAAATCAAATAGGTTCAACTTAAAATAATCTTCAATGAACCCAAAATGCCTTTGGAAATGTCCATGATTTTTGATAAAGGTGAAAACCTCTGCCAAAAATGATGAGCATATTTCTTGGCCATTTATGGATTTTTGAATAAACTCATATTGTATTTGAATTGGGGCATTTAAATTCTGTAAATATTTTAAATGCTCTAATACTTCTGAAAACAATTGGGGGCTTTTGGAAATAATTCAAATAGTGCCCACAATTTTTGTCAGGATTTTACAAAATGAGTTAGTATTTTTACTAATTCAAAACAGATAAAAAAAATAGAAAACAGAATAAATTAGAGAGAGAGAGAGAGTGCTCACCTGGAAAAGCCCCCCGGCCCAGCTCCTGTGCAGCCCACCAAGGCCACCTGGCTGGCCCAGCTGGCCAGCCCAGCCCACTGGTTTTCCCCCCTGTCGTCTTCCTCGCGACAGAAGGACGCCGGGCGCGTGCCCCGTGCGCGCGGCCACGCGCTCCGGCCAGCTCCTGCTTGCCGCACCCCCCTCGACGCCTGGACGCCTCTGGGAGACGCCACGCAGCCCCCTGGTCCCTCTCGCTCACTCCCTCGAGCTCATCCCCCTCCTCTGCTCTCTCCCTACGACGCCACCGAACACGCCCATCGCTGCCATTGGTCGTAGCCGCGACCACCGTACCTCCCTAGCCCATCCAACGTGCTCGAGAGCCCCGCCTCGTCCCCCTCTTCCTCCTCACCAAGACGGAAGGCGCCGGAAGCCCTGGATGCCGCCAGCTCCGCCCTTCCCCTCCTCGGCCACCGAGGATCGTCTTCGTCGATTCGCCGTCAACCGTCCGTCCCCGAGCTCGTCGACGACCCCATCCGATGCGCTGTGAGCCCTCGGTTCTTCCCCCTCCTTTCCCGTGGTCGTTCCCGCACCCTAGCACCTAGGCCGTGCTAGCCGAGCTCCGATCGCCGCCTGTCTTGTCGCCGCCGTGGCCTGAGCTCGAACGGGTCACGCCCGTACACCGCACCGAGCTCCTGGTGACCCCAGGAGGCTGCCCAGCGCTTCACTTTGCTCACCCGCACTCCACAACGCCATTCCGCCGAGGTCCGAACTCCGGCCACCGCCGCGAGCTCCATTCCGGCGAGCTCCGACCACCTCAGCCCCAGCCGCTGCCATGAGTGGATGCGGGAGAGCTCCAGCTCCCCGCGGGTGCCCTCCGCCGATCATTTGGGCACCGGGAGAGCGAACCCGACGCCTCCGCTGTCTCTGGCTCCACCGGCGACGAGCCGTGGGTCAACTCCGGCGAGTTGGCCCGGGTTTGACCCCTGGTTGACTCTCCCCTGGGTCATTGACAAGTGGGGCCAGCCCCTGCTAATTACCAAGGGTTAGGATTAGTTTAGTGTTAACAAACTCTGTTAATTAGACTATACACTGACACGCGGGACCCACTGTCAGGTTTGACCTGGATCGACTAGTTGACATGCTGACGTGGTGCTGATGTCACCCTGACGTCATAAACCTTTTTCTGGAATTAAAATAAATCAGCAATGATTTATAAATTTCAGAAAATACCCCAAACTTCAAAAATTCATAGTAATTCAACCGTAACTCCAAATCAAACAAATTATATATGAAAAATTATCAGAAAAATTCAAGGAATCCATCTGTACCATTTTCATGCATGTTTGAGCAAGTTAACCTCACTGTTTAGTCCAAAACATGATAATGCACTATTTGAATTCATAGATTGAATTTGAATTTGAACCCTGAGTTCAAATCAACCCAAACCTTCCTGCCACTAGTTGCATTAGCTCAAACCACAGCATATTGACATGTCATGATCATGCATCATACTGTGCATTGCATTGATTGTATTTCTTTCTCTGTTGCCGGTATTTGTCCCCTCTCAATAGACATTGTACCGACGATGTGATCGTTGACACTGATGAAGACCCAATGATATCTTCAGAAGTGCCAGGCAAGCAAACCCCCTTGTTCATTCCGATACAAGCCCACTCTCTCGCTCCTGCTCTCTTTTAATGCATTAGGACAACAACGATTCATCTGCTACTTGTTGCAGTAGTTGAACCCCTTATCCTCTGCATGACCTGTCATTGCCACAGTAAATAGATGAAACCCACTAGCATGAGTAGGAATTGTTTGAGCCCTGATGTGCCTACTCATTCATGCTTGTTTGTCATGCCTGCTACTGCTTAGAGTTGAGTCAGGTCCGATTCATCGGGGATGGATCGGAGGTGTGTAAACATGTCCTACTGTTGAGAGCTAAGTGTGTGAACGCGATTTGGTAAAGGTAGCGGTGAGAGGCCATGTAGGAGTACATGGTGGGTTGTCTCATTGCAGCCGTCCTCAGGAACTGAGTTCTGTGTCTGTGATCCATGAACAGTTACTACCGCGCATTGGGCCCGAAACCAATGGACCCTCTCGGCTTCTTAATCACCCTAGTACTCTGTCCAGGAATTGCATCTAGTTTCTGGTGTTTGTAGGATATGTGTTGGCGGCCGTGCGTAGCGCTGACCCTAGGGGTGGGATATGTTGCGGTAGATACACTATGGCACGGTGTACCGGGCGCCCGTTTGGTGTCTCGGGAACCCTGCACACATCGTTTGGGGCTGTGAGCGAAACTCCGGCCGGATCTCCTCGCGGATGGAACCCGAATAGGCAATAAACCTGGACTAGAGACTTAAGTGTTTAGGTAGGCCGTGGCCGACACCCTCGCCCGGTTTCCGCTTGAAGGTTGCCGAGGTACATGACGTGTACAGGGCTATAAGTGGTGAGAGCGTGTGTGAAGAAGTACACCCCTGCAGGGTTATCAATATCTATTCGAATAGCCAGATTCCTCGGATATGGAAACTTGGACCCCTTGCATAGTTCATAGACAAGTGAAAGTGGATACTCTAAAACTCGCAAGATAAGTGTGAGTACTATGGATGGCCTTCCCGTAGGGAGACGAGAGCGGATCCATAGTGGTGTATTGAATGGTGAATATGTGGACTCGTGTGCGCCACCTCAAAAGAGTTACTTGCAGTCGTAGTTTAGGTTAGCCACTGGGTCAAAGCTGGCTTGCTGCTGTTAAACTCCACCACCCCCTTTGTTGATACCGATGCATATGTAGCTAGTTCTGATGTAAGTCTTGCTGAGTACCTTTGTACTCACGTTTGCTTAATTTATGTTTTGCAGAGAGACTTCAGTCCCGCTAGTAGTTCCCCTTGGACTTCGACGTTTAACTTGATACCTCAGCTACGATCTTGTGCCCTCGACAGGATTTGGTAGATAGTCAGGCTTCTTAGCCTTTTTCATTTATAGAGGTCTATACTCAGACATGTTAAGCTTCCGCATGTGTTTGATTTGTATGCTATGATTGTTGGGTCATGAGACCCATGCTTGTAATATCTGGCTCTTCGGAGCCTAATGAATTAATACTTGAGTTGTAGAGTTATGTTGTGATGCCATGTTGTATTCACACATATCGAGCATATTGTGTGTATGATTGAAATGCTTGGTATGTGTGGGATCCGACTATCTAGTTGTTTATCCTTGGCAGCCTATCATATGGGGAAATGTAGTCTAGTGCTTCTGAGCGATAGTAGTCCGCTACAGCCCGGATCACCGGAGTCCTGCTAGCCCAGCACTACTGTTCAGGACACTTGACTGGCCGGCATGTGATTCACTTCGTTCCTATGTCTGTCCCTTCGGGGAAATGTCACGCGGTGACATCCGGAGTCCTGCCTAGCCTGCTACAGCCCGGGTTACCGGAGTCCTGTTAGCCCAGTGCTACAGCCCGTATTCACACACTGTTGACCGACATGCTCGAGGTTGATTCATGTATGCCTGTCCCCATGGGGTAGTGCCGCTTTGGGTTCACGACTAGCCATGTCGGCCCGGGTTCTTTGTCATATGGATGCTAGCGACACTATCATATACGTGAGCCAAAAGGCGCAAACGGTCCCGGGCCAGGTAAGGTGGCACCCGTGGAAATACCGTGCGTGAGGCCACAAAGTGATATGATGTGTTACATGCTAGATCGGTGTGACCTAGGATCGGGGTCCTGACAGCGTTGGTATCAGAGCCTGACTGCCTGTAGGTTTACCAAGCCAAACTGGTCGAAGTTGAGTCTAGAAATGCTTTAGTTATGTAAGGGAATTGATTGTGGAAGGGAACGTAAGGCTCTTTTTACTCCTTATACCTCATGCCCATCTGATCTGAGTCAACCTCTTCTTTTCTACGGGGATTAATAATTAGGCCTTTTCATCTATCTATCAGGATGACGTGTTACTAAACCGTGGTTGCCTAAGATTGTTGGATTTAAGCCAGTTCAGTTTCTACTACTTCTGTGTGTTCATAGTTGGTCTCGAACCTTGATTTTGTGCTTCTGAGTGGTTATGCCACCATTTTGTAGGATGTCTCAAATCATTTTGAGCACTTATAGCCGTTATGCTGTCCGAGTCATCCCAGGTTTCTAAATAGTCTGATGCATTTGCAAACCTTTTCCCCTATTCCTGATGTCCATTTAGGCCAGGTTAATCACACTAATCGGTGAGTTGAGGTACTCCGTTGCCTCGGCATTTATGTTGGAACTGTTATTATGACCCTAGGTGTCTTAGAGGATCACCTAGTAATCGAACCATGTTTTGTGTCCCCAGTGTGTGATTCTGGCCATTATTCTCAAAAGCATCCCGTGATGCCATGTAGTGGTAGGTATTCTATCCCTGGGTTTTGAACCCGAGATTCACCCTACTTCATGTTGTTAGTATTTGCTAGTTCCCTTAAGATATTAGTAACCTTTGCGATAATCCTCGAGGTCCATAGTATTTCCTTCTTCCAAATACTATGAACCACTTATGGCAGAAGTTCTTGAACCAAAGGATCACAACCAGAGTGCTCTTGATGAGTTCTCCATTCTATAGTATGGCTCTGCCAGTTCTACCTTTCTGCATGGGTTATCTGGAAGAAATATGTTGAGCTTTGCTCGACATACTAATCTATGCCTCCACAACTCAGAAAGTTATATGTTCCTTGAGTTGTCCCTCTTTAGTTGTTTTCTGACCTTCGTCTATCAATTGATAGTCAGAAGTAGTCGTGCATTCATGTTTATCAGTGCCTTTTACTTCTGTGGCCCGTCAAGCCATTCTATTTGGAATGACTAGGAGAAACAAACTCCAGTACCTCATCCATTTCTGGGATCGGGTCAAAGTGGTTGTATTCCGCAGATCAAAATGCCAATCCAGCTTTTGTTCTGTTCTACCTCGGAGTATTACCCACTTTATGTCAAGAGCGTCGTGAGAATTGCACCTTCTCCTATGAATTCTTGACGCAGTGATACTCTCTCCATCATTATTCATTTCTCGGTTTCAGTGTTGTTGCAACCGGAATGTCGACAAGTGAATCGTGGTGTGTGAAATCAATACTCCTAGCAACCCCGTTGCTTGGTAGTTAATGGACAATACCCTCATTCTTAGCGCGTTGGTTATTGAATTATCATTCTAAGACTGATCGTGCTACCTAGTCCATATTTCTGGTGCACACTTCGATCAATGGATTAGGATTGTGCCAATCCCTCACTCTTTGATCATATCATCTTGCCCTGAAAAGCAAGATTGTTCTCGAGCTTAATAACATACCGGTGGTTCGTGATTTTCCGAACATCTTCTCGGAAGTGTTACCAGGTTGTCACCTGACCGCTATGTTGAGTTCGTGATCATGTTGATTTTCCTCCAAACCACCCAATCTCCAAGAATCTGTGTGGGATACCCCTGAACTAGTTGGTTAAGCCAAACAATAACTTGGAGAGTTGGAAGATGAAAGCTTAATCCACTTAGTTCATCACTATGGGATATCTTTGTGTTTGTGGGTGTGTTGAAGAAAGATGATATCTCCATCGATTGGTCCTCATGATCAGTTGTTGGATCTATTGCCTTGTCAAAACTTAGACTTGAGTATGGGCTATCGTCAAGTCAAATCAGAACAACGATGTTCATAATGTTGTCTTACTCGTGGTTGATCCCTTGAGCATACACCATTATATCTTTTGGTCTGACCAATGCTATCACCGTGTTCACATGATGGTGGAAGTCCAGTGATATGAAAATTTCGATGAGTTGTTGTTGAGCCCATCAGCAGCATTTTGTCTCCCCCATGATTCATGTTGAACGTTACATTAGTATTGGAAACTTTATAAGCATTATCTTCGTGTTTCGTTCATGAAGCATATGTTTGGATGAAAGAAGTGACTTCCTTTAATTCATGTGCACTCGATGTAAGTTGCCGCCATGAATTTGAGAAAGGTTTGGTTTGTTTCCCTTGGAGTCATCCCAAATCAGTCATGCATATGTGCGAAATATTCTATGGTTTGGTAGATTAATTACCTCCACTCCATATGTGTTCCTAGCACACCAAGCCACTGATTGGTTTGTTCAAGGAGAAGAAGTTTCTTCTTAGGAGCTAGACTTACGTAAGGACTTCGATATCCTCGTTGATGGTTCCCTCCTGAACTCGGTAGTGTTTCGTTGTAAGACTACCAGGTGGCCATGCTTGTCTAGGACAACGTGTTCACATGCTTGTAGCAGAGCCGGCTCATGTTTTGGAGCCTACTACCGTAGTTCATTCCCCCGAGAATCTCGCAACGTTGTCTCGTCGATTTGTGTTGCAAACCTTCATTTTCCTTTCTAGACTCGATGAGTCTGGAATATCCTGACACCAACCAGATCTGAATCTCAGGAAGATATGATGGTTGGAGCATTTTCCAAGAACCATAATATTGGTCTCCTGATAACCGGTAAAGTGGATGTCGTGGCCAACACATCCAGCCGGAAGACCTATTATTGTAGTATCTCGGTTGAAGAAAGTTGGCCACCTTCCCATAAGGATTTCGTAGGATTTAATCCAGAAGTTGTTCCTTATGGATCTGTTGTATTCCGAAGTCCGACCACTACTTGGTGGCTATGCCGATGCTTAAAGCATGACCGTGGTAACCAGTACATCAAGGAGAACATTAGAAGCGGAGTGCTAAATGTCTCTCGGTCGATCATCCAGATTTTGTTTCCTTGGCTTCGCTAAGGTGAAATCTGAGAAAGTGTTATCTTCCTTTGCATCTGCATCTTCCACCATTATTCATCATGGTAGCATGTTGTGTTGCCAGGATCCTTGACACGGATATTGGCAGAACCTTGATGAGTATGGAAATGCTCAAGTTCTTGAGAGCACGCTTAGGCACTAGGTTCTGATGTTGTCGTTAACTGGGATGTGCCTCCGTTCTCTCAGTTGTTCGATAGCCATCCGATTGGTGGAATCACCTTGCCGGTGAACCTTCTCCCCAGTTACTAGAATCATTCCCAACATTTGCATTTTGTTCCCAGCTTGCACCTCAGCAGTTGTTGTTCATGGTCATCTTCAAAAGTGGACTTACCATAGGTCCCATCCATTTCCGATGATAAGCAAAAATCATCCATTGCGTTGTCTTCAACAAGGTAGTCCACATCATCCATCCTAGTCCGAGTATGTCATTCTTTCGAACTCCTTCCACTGATCATTTGTGATTGCCTTAGGCTGGTATAAAGAGTTTCTATGATCTCCGAATCAAAAGTAATTCTTTTTGCCACTTAAGGGAATAATTCTGCGAGTCACCTTCCTTAAGATGTCTCGTTATGGTATCATGGCAATTATCCCTCGCTACTTTGAAACCATGCATCATCCTACTCTAGCGTGGGTTTGTTGCGTACCAAATTGAACCTTGTCATCTGCTTCTTCTTGTTGATTCTGATATGTGCCTTGTGTCTCAACTCAAAAGGTGTTCTTACGTCTCATTCCGTGGAGTTGATCTTGTATCCACTCTTGGGAGGTTGTCTTGCTCTCTTGTCGCCATGCTGGATGAAGCTCTCGAAGCAAAGATGTCAAGATCGACATGATGCAATGAATCAACATCTTTGAGAAGGGCAATCGGATCGTGAAGGTTCTTTATTGGCATTCCCTCTGTCTTCTTACCTCACGTCTTGAATCTCGGGACGAGATTCTTGTTTAGTGGGGGCGAGTTGTCACATCCCTAGCCTTGCCATGCACTTGGACTAGCTTGGTTGCTGCATCATGTCTAAATTTCTTCTAAACTTGAAATGGGGATTGTTCAAACCCTAGCACCAGATCAAATCAAATAGGTTCAACTTAAAATAATCTTCAATGAACCCAAAATGCCTTTGGAAATGTCCATGATTTTTGATAAAGGTGAAAACCTCTGCCAAAAATGATGAGCATATTTCTTGGCCATTTATGGATTTTTGAATAAACTCATATTGTATTTGAATTGGGGCATTTAAATTCTATAAATATTTTAAATGCTCTAATACTTCTGAAAACAATTGGGGGCTTTTGGAAATAATTCAAATAGTGCCCACAATTTTTGTCAGGATTTTACAAAATGAGTTAGTATTTTTACTAATTCAAAACAGATCAAAAAAAAAATAGAAAACAGAATAAATTAGAGAGAGAGAGAGAGTGCTCACCTGGCAAAGCCCCCCGGCCCAGCTCCTGTGCAGCCCACCAAGGCCACCTGGCTGGCCCAGCTGGCCAGCCCAGCCCACTGGTTTTCCCCCCCTGTCGTCTTCCTCGCGACAGAAGGACGCCGGGCGCGTGCCCCGTGCGCGCGGCCACGCGCTCCGGCCAGCTCCTGCTTGCCACACCCCCCTCGACGCCTGGACGCCTCTGGGAGACGCCACGCAGCCCCCTGGTCCCTCTCGCTCACTCCCTCGAGCTCATCCCCCTCCTCTGCTCTCTCCCTACGACGCCACCGAACACGCCCATCGCCGCCATTGGCCGTAGCCGCGACCACCGTACCTCCCTAGCCCATCCAACGTGCTCGAGAGCCCCGCCTCGCCCCCCTCTTCCTCCTCACCAAGACGGAAGGCGCCGGAAGCCCTGGATGCCGCCAGCTCCGCCATTCCCCTCCTCGGCCACCGAGGATCGTCTTCGTCGATTCGCCGTCAACCGTCCGTCCCCGAGCTCTTCGACGACCCCATCCAATGCGCTGTGAGCCCCCGGTTCTTCCCCCTCCTTTCCCGTGGTCGTTCCCGCACCCTAGCACCTAGGCCGTGCTAGCCGAGCTCCGGTTGCCGCCTGCCTTGTCGCCGTCGTGGCCTGAGCTCGAACGGGTCGCGCCCGTACACCGCACCGAGCTCCTGGTGACCCCAGGAGGCTGCCCAGCGCTTCACTTTGCTCACCCGCACTCCACAACGCCATTCCGCCGAGGTCCGAACTCCGGCCACCGCCGCGAGCTCCATTCCGGCGAGCTCCGACCACCTCAGCCCCAGCCGCTGCCATGAGTGGATGCGGGAGAGCTCCAGCTCCCCACGGGTGCCCTCCGCCGATCGTTTGGGCACCGGGAGAGCGAACTCGACGCCTCCGCTGTCTCTGGCTCCACCGGCGACGAGCCGTGGGTCAACTCCGGCGAGTTGGCCCGGGTTTGACCCCTGGTTGACTCTCCCCTGGGTCATTGACAAGTGCGGCCAGCCCCTGCTAATTACCAAGGGTTAGGATTAGTTTAGTGTTAACAAACTCTGTTAATTAGACTATACACTGACATGCGGGACCCACTGTCAGGTTTGACCTGGATCGACTAGTTGACATGCTGACGTGGTGCTGATGTCACCCCAACGTCATAAACCTTTTTCTGGAATTAAAATAAATCAGCAATGATTTATAAATTTCAGAAAATACCCCAAACTTCAAAAATTCATAGTAATTCAACCGTAACTCCAAATCAAACAAATTATATATGAAAAATTATCAGAAAAATTCAAGGAATCCATCTGTACCATTTTCATGCATGTTTGAGCAAGTTAACCTCACTGTTTAGTCCAAAACATGATAATGCACTATTTGAATTCATAGATTGAATTTGAATTTGAACCCTGAGTTCAAATCAACCCAAACCTTCCTGCCACTAGTTGCATTAGCTCAAACCACAGCATATTGACATGTCATGATCATGCATCATACTGTGCATTGCATTGATTGTATTTCTTTCTCTGTTGCCGGTATTTGTCCCCTCTCGATAGACGTTGTACCGACGATGTGATCGTTGACACTGATGAAGACCCAATGATATCTTCAGAAGTGCCAGGCAAGCAAACCCCCTTGTTCATTCCGATACAAGCCCACTCTCTCGCTCCTGCTCTCTTTTACTGCATTAGGACAACAACGATTCATCTGTTACTTGTTGCGGTAGTTGAACCTCTTATCCTCTGCATGACCTGTCATTGCCACAGTAAATAGATGAAACCCACTAGCATGAGTAGGAATTGTTTGAGCCCTGATGTGCCTACTCATTCATGCTTGTTTGTCATGCCTGCTACTGCTTAGTGTTGAGTCAGGTCCGATTCATCGGGGATGGATCGGAGGTGTGTAAACATGTCCTACTGTTGAGAGCTAAGTGTGTGAACGCGATTTGGTAAAGGTAGCGGTGAGAGGCCATGTGGGAGTACATGGTGGGTTGTCTCATTGCAGCCGTCCTCAGGAACTGAGTTCTGTGTCTGTGATCCATGAACAGTTACTACCGCGCATTGGGCCCGAAACCAATGGACCCTCTCGGCTTCTTAATCACCCTAGTACTCTGTCCAGGAGTTGCATCTAGTTTCTGGTGTTTGTAGGATATGTGTTGGCGGCCGTGCGTAGCGCTGACCCTAGGGGTGGGTATGTTGCGGTAGATACACTGTGGCACGGTGTACCGGGCGCCCGTTTGGTGTCTCGGGAACCCTGCACACATCGTTTGGGGCTGTGAGCGAAACTCCGGCCGGATCTCCTCGCGGATGGAACCCGAATAGGCGATAAACCTGGACTAGAGACTTAAGTGTTTAGGTAGGCCGTGGCCGACACCCTCGCCCGGTTTCCACTTGAAGGTTGCCGAGGTACATGACGTGTACAGGGCTATAAGTGGTGAGAGCGTGTGTGAAGAAGTACACCCCTGCAGGGTTATCAATATCTATTCGAATAGCCGGATTCCTCGAATATGGAAACTTGGACCCCTTGCATAGTTCATAGACAAGTGAAAGTGGATACTCTAAAACTCGCAAGATAAGTGTGAGTACTATGGATGGCCTTCCCGTAGGGAGACGAGAGCGGATCCATAGTGGTGTATTGAATGGTGAATATGTGGACTCGTGTGCGCCACCTCAAAAGAGTTACTTGCAGTCGTAGTTTAGGTTAGCCACTGGGTCAAAGCTGGCTTGCTGCTGTTAAACTCCACCACCCCCTTTGTTGATACCGATGCATATGTAGCTAGTTCTGATGTAAGTCTTGCCGAGTACCTTTGTACTCACGTTTGCTTAATTTATGTTTTGCAGAGAGACTTCAGTCCCGCTAGTAGTTCCCCTTGGACTTCGACGTTTAGCTTGATACCTCAGCTACGATCTTGTGCCCTCGACAGGATTTGGTAGATAGTCAGGCTTCTTAGCCTTTTTCATTTATAGATGTCTATACTCAGACATGTTAAGCTTCCGCATGTGTTTGATTTGTATGCTATGATTGTTGGGTCATGAGACCCATGCTTGTAATATCTGGCTCTTCGGAGCCTAATGAATTAATACTTGAGTTGTAGAGTTATGTTGTGATGCCATGTTGTATTCACACATATCGAGCATATTGTGTGTATGATTGAAATGCTTGGTATGTGTGGGATCCGACTATCTAGTTGTTTATCCTTGGCAACCTATCATATGGGGAAATGTAGTCTAGTGCTTCTGAGCGATAGTAGTCCGCTACAGCCCGGATCACCGGAGTCCTGCTAGCCCAGCACTACTGTTCAGGACACTTGACTGGCCGGCATGTGATTCACTTCGTTCCTATGTCTGTCCCTTCGGGGAAATGTCACGCGGTGACATCCGGAGTCCTGCCTAGCCTGCTACAGCCCGGGTTACCGGAGTCCTGTTAGCCCAGTGCTACAGCCCGTATTCACACGCTGTTGACCGACATGCTCGAGGTTGATTCATGTATGCCTGTCCCCATGGGGTAGTGCCGCTTTGGGTTCACGACTAGCCATGTCGGCCCGGGTTCTTTGTCATATGGATGCTAGCGACACTATCATATACGTGAGCCAAAAGGCGCAAACGGTCCCGGGCCAGGTAAGGTGGCACCCGTGGAAATACCGTGCGTGAGGCCACAAAGTGATATGATGTGTTACATGCTAGATCGGTGTGACCTAGGATCGGGGTCCTGACACCCCCACCAGCGGCGCCCCCCGTGGCCGTCTTGCCACCCTCGACAGGGCCCTCTCCAGTGGCTCCGCTGCCACTGGTGGACCCAGCGCCCCTCGCCCCGCCCCTGCGCCACCATCGGCATGCTCGACTCCGACCTCCTTGCTCCTCATCTGCACTGGACAAGCGCTCCAGCCCCCCCTCCCCGCCCGCGGTTGTCCCCGGCACAGATGGGGAGACTCGAGTGACCACCCCCATGGCCGCCCAACCTCCTCCTCCGTGGTCTGCGGCCTACTCCCTCCGCGCTCGGTCTGCCTCCTCCCCGATGACAGCCTCCCACCGAAGCACTCGGCTTGACGCCGCGCGCCTTGAGGGCGGCCCGGCCCTGCCCATCCTAAAGCGGGCGGAGCTCCGTGCTGCGGCACGGAACCTGGAGCTAGGTACATCTGCAACCCCATCCTCTGCTACTACTTGTTTGTTCTCTGCTCTCGAGTCAGCCCGCTTGGGCACCTTTTGAAAGTCGCGACCGACTCTGCGATCATCTTCATGGGGGAGGTGGCTTCCCCCTTAGTGCAGATCGAGGCCATCAAGGCCCGCGAGATCCTTGACGGTAGACTAGCGGCGGCCCGTGCGGCTCTGCTCTCACCTCCCGCTCTTGAGCCTGCAGAGGGGGCACCCGCCGCGGCCCCTCCTCGGAGGACCGGTGGCCTCCTCCCGCTGGCTGCCGCCAACCTTCGTGGCCGCACTCGGTCTCGGACCGCCGCTCTCCGCGCGTAGAGCGCATCCCGTGTCCTAGGGTCAAGTAGCCCCCCAATGGATTCCTAATGCGCGCCCTCTTCTGGAACATCCGCGGTTTCGGCCATGATGGCCGGCGCCGCCAACTCATTGAGTACATGCGTGAGGAACACATTGACATTGTCGCCATTCAAGAAACCATGCGCACGGAATTCTCCCTCCCCGAGCTCGATCGCCTTAGCTCACACCTCTTCGCTTGGCATTGGCTCCCTTCTAGTGGGAGCACTGGCCACTCCGGCGGCATCCTGTTAGGTGTTAAGGATGCCACCTTCGAGGTGGGGAGTATGGACCGAGGCCAGTTCTTTGTTAGCATGGAACTTTTCGAGCGGGCCCTGAACTTCAAGTGGGAGGTTATTATCGTCTACGGCCCAGCAGACCATAGTAGGTCTGCCTCCTTCCTTGAGGAGCTCCACCGGAAGGTTTCGGCAGCGACTCTTCTGGTGGTGGTTGGGGGCGATTTTAAGCTCCTTCGGTTCGCGGAGGACAAGAGCAATTCGCACGTCAACTTTGCTTGCATGCAAATGTTTAATGACTGCATTGCCGACCTTGGTCTCCGCGAAATAGATAGAGTTGGTGCCAGGTTTACCTGGACCAACCGTCAGGCATCCCCGACCCAGTCTGTCCTGGACCGGCTCCTAGTCTCCCCGGAATGGGACCTCCCATGCTCCCTTGCTTCCCTCCGCGCCATCACTCGGATTGGCTCCGACCATGTCCCCCTCCTCTCCTCTACGAGCGCCCCCCGACCCCCCCCCCCCCTCAATTTTGGTTTGAGACATTCTGGTTGTCCCAAACAGGCTTCATGGAGGCGGTTGGCGCCCGTTGGGTGGAGGCTCGAGCCCATCCTCAGCCTCGTCCCCCCTCTGCCATTGACTCTTGGCACCTTTGTGCCAAGCGAGCCCGGCAGTTCATGAAAGGGTGGGGCACCAATCTGGGGCGTGACCTCCGCGAACGCAAGAAGGCTCTGTTGACCGCCATCCAGGCCCTGGACCTTCGTGCCGATGGGACGGGCCTCTCTACTGAGGAGTGGCTCGCCCGATACGACTTGGAAGACCAGCTCTCTGTCATCCACACCAACGAGGAGACCTATTGGCGCTTACGTGGTGCCCAGAAATGGGTGCTGAAGGGTGATGCGAACACGGCCTATTTCCAGGCCATTGCGAATGGCCGCCGTAGACGCAACACCATCCCCCTCCTTTGGGATGGCCCGACCCTCCTTCAGTCCCCTCGTGACATTAGGGCCCATGTCGATAGCTTCTATAGGACCCTATTCTCAGCCGCTCTTCGGAGCGGCTTATCTCTGGCCCATGACTGCTGGTCCAGCCGCCAGCTAGTCTCCCATACGGAGAACGCCCTTACAGCCCCCTTTTCCGAGGGCGAGGTCTGAGCTGCCATTAAAGGCATGAACCCTACCTCGGCCCCGGGTCCGAATGGCCTCCCAGTTAAATTCTTCCAGACCTTCTGGAATGTGATCAAGCCTGAGATAATGGCCATCTTCGACGAGTTCTATGTGGGGTCCATCAACCTTGGGCGCCTCAACTATGGGATCATCTCGCTCATCCCCAAGGTGCCTGGAGTGTCTGACATCCGCCAGTTTCGTCCGATCTCGGTGATTAATGTGATCTTCCGGATTCTAGAAAAAGGGTACGCCAATAGGGTGACCCTTCTTGCTGACCACATTACCCACCCCAACCAATCCGCCTTCATCCAAGGCCGATATATCTTGGATGGGCTGCTAATCCTTCATGAAGTCCTACATGAGGTCTGATCCAAACACCTCAAGGCGGTCTTCCTGAAGATTGATTTCCATAAGGCCTACGATACTGTTAGTTGGCCCTTCCTTCGGGAAGTTCTGCTTCGTAAAGGCTTCGATGAACGTTGGATTACCAGAGCGATGCAGATGGTCTCTTGCAGTCGCACGGTTGTGAACATCAATGGGGAGATTGGCCCTTACTTCCCCACCCTGTGTGGGGTCAGACAAGGCGACCCATTCTCCCCATTCTTGTTCAATATGGTGGTGGACGTGCTTGCTGCCATCCTGGATAAGGCTAAGGCCGCGGGCCATATTCAGGGGATCACTCCCCATTTGGCCGGTGGCGTCGGGATCTCCCTGCTCCAGTACGCCGACGACACGATCATTATGGTCGAAGGCTCAGACGCGGACATCGCGAACCTTAGATTCCTCCTCCTCTATTTCCAACAAATGTCTGGCCTCAAGATCAACTTCGACAAGAGTGATGTGATGGTCTTGGGCTACAGCACGACGCAGGCCCTCGACATTGCCAACTACCTTAACTGTCGCCTTGGCTCCTTCCCCACGACCTACTTGGGCACGCCTATTAGTGACTCTCGGCTTACAGTTGCTGACTTGCGTCCGTCCGTGGCCAAGTTGCAGACTCGCGTTGAGCCATGGCAGGGTAGAGGGCTGTCGAAGGTGGCTCGGACGATGCTCATCAACTCCTCCCTCTACAGCCTCCTCTTGTTCCTCATGAGCTTTTACAGCCTCCACGGGACTCTTCACCATGAGATCGCCAAAATCCAATCTCGATTCTATTGGGTTGGCGATAATAATAAGCAAAAGTACCATATGGTTAGCTGGCCTGACATCTGCAAGCCCCGTGATCAAGGAGGCCTCGGTATCATGTGCTCTAAGCGCATGAATACTGCCCTCCTTTCCCGCTGGCTTTGGCGCATTTCGCAAGGGCATGGCGGCCTCTGGGTTAGACATCATCCGGAACAAGTACCTACGTGGGCAACCCCTGGCCTTCTGTCAAAGGTCCGGCAGTTCCTAGTTTTGGCAGTCGATCATCCAACTGCTACCCGTCCTCCGCATCGGAACGTCCATCTCGGTTGGATCGGGGGCGGCGACTTTGTTCTGGTTTGACCCATGGGCGGGTGACTCCCCCTTCGCGGCTCGCTTCCCCGACCTCTTCTCCATCGCTGTCGCCCCCACGATCTCTGTAGAGTGGGCCCTTATTAACTTAGGGCGCCTCGCTTTCCGGAGGCCGAGGCCGCCGGTTGGCAGGAGCTGCTTGACTGCATCGCCCTCCACGAGCCGGTTGCAGATGCCGGCCCGGATGAGGTCCGGTGGCGTCTTGAGCCTTCAGGCCAATTCTCCAGCAAGTCCCTCTATCTGGCCATCGCCCCCTCGTCCGCCCCGCCCCGCCCCTTTCGGCGGTGTGGTCCATCCGCTTGCCATTGAAAATCTGGATATTCATGTGGCAATGGATCCGCGGACGGACCCCGTCTGGGATGGAGGTTCGCAAGCGCAACGGCCCTGGGTCTGGCCACTGCCCGCTGTGTGGTACCCCCGAAGATTCCAATCACATCTTCTCCTCCTGTGTGTCCGCTCAATTCGTTTGGAGCTGCTTTAGAGAGGTGGTGGGTGGTGATTGGTGCCACACCAACTTCCCCGACCTCTTCGCCGAACTCCAGAACTCCCCCCTGCCCTCTCGCCACATTAGGTGGCTCAAGATTGGGGCACTCGCGTGGACCCTCTAGACGATCCGCAATAAGCTTGTGATTCAACACGTCCCTCTTCAACGGGCTACTGACGCTCTCTTCAAACTGTCTAGTTTTTTGCAGCTCTGGGAGCCGCCTAGCCGCCCTCAGGATCGGGGCGCCATCTCCGCCTTCATCGCCGACCTCCGCTTGATGGTCGTCCGCCTATCGCCACCGTTCCCCCTGCCTCCCCCAGAGCTTGATTAGACGCCTGGCATGTTCGTTGTCGCCGGCTGCGGCCGCCTTTATTTTGTTTGTTTTTTGGGCTTGTTGAGATGTGCCCTCAGCAGAACCTTTGTACTCCTTGTTGTGTGACCTGGGTGGGTGTGTTCTGAACTAGTCCTTGTATGCGTGCACTTGGCGGTTTGCTTTATTTATAAAGCGGGGCGAAAGCCTTTTTGGGTAAAATTTTCTACCTTTTTTTAACGGAAAACAGTAGGAAATTTTCTGACCTTTTCTACTTCTTGAGCACTCACAAGCTTGGCCCTCCAGGAGGATCTAGTGTAGAAACTGGTGGCATAAATGTTAGATATATAGCATAAATAGCAAGAAATTAAAACCTTAATAATCAATAATACATGTTATAACAATATAAGAGCACACACAGTATTAAGTTTTATATTCTGTCTCCAGAACAAATATGAAAGCGCAAGTACAGTCACCACCAGCACAGAAACCACAACTGAAATAAATACGACAGACAGACTAATGGTTTCATTGCACATGTATTGATCAGATTAATACCTGAAATTACGCAATACAACCTGTTCAGAGTATTTGGTGCGGAAAATTATCATGAATATGTACATGCGTAAAGATCATAGAAAAGAAACATTCCACATTTTTACCCTAAAAAACCATTCCACATTTCAGAGTGTATCAATAGAAACAAAAAGAAAAGAAAAGAAATGTCAACAAGAAAACACAAACCTGGAAACCAGATATCCTATTCCAGAGGGGTTCTGCAGATGAACCATGGGGAAGATCGCCTGGCAAGTTTCTGTTGAAAGTAACATGCATCTGAGACATTTAGTAAGTTTTCTGGTTTGTTAACAATTACAAACTAATATATCCACTTGGTAATGAACAAGGTACCCTCACACTTTAGTTGTTGTATAAGAAAAAACCCTGAAACGTTTTAGCAACCATAGTGGACCTAGACACTAATCTCAAACTCTACATTAAATAGCTAGGTCCAATCAAGCTGCACCGTAATTCATGACATCACGTGGCGCAGTCACAATGCTGAGTCATAGAGAGGTAAATATGGATCAAGAAGGATCCTACCCTTGATTTTGATGAATGCAAGTTCGAAAGGCAGTCGTCAAATGAAGTCCTCTTGTGCGGGTATAGATCTAGTTCGCATTTTTCTCTCATAAATAAATACAGGTGAAAGGGGGATCTTCACTCATATGAAATTGAAATTGAAAGGGAGTATATAGAAAATAAAGTTATAGAAGACAGAGGAGATCAATCGATTATGTTCCCCATAAAAGCAATGTTTTAGTCGCTAAATGCAACTATGCAGGTTGAGGTTCCTTAGGCCAATCTGTAATAGTACCAAAATAATGTTAAAAGGAGCTTCAACATTCCAGATTATGAATTGCAATTTAATCAGATCAAGTTCATATGCAAACGTGCCAGAACGTTGGCTAGTTGTTGCAGCCATAATAATATCTCAAAGATCAAGCACAGTCATCAGAACATGACACGTTAAATAGAGAATATTTAAGTTCATGTATGATACATCAGCTGTTTTTCAAGAATTCGGCGTACCTGGTTTGATGACACCTGCTCTTCAGTTAGACAATCTTGAGCGCCATTTCATCAAACACCTTGAGCGCAGGGGATGGCTAAGGCAAGGCAGTGCATGTCTTGTCGATCAGCTATGGTGCATCAGTTGGTCGCCTGCTGCTCAAGGCGCACTGAGCCGCCGGTCAAAATGGCTCGCAGGCCCTTTGCTACCGGCGCCATGCTTTCGCCACTTTGGTGAGCCGAGAGTCCTCCCGGTGACGTGGTGAGGGGTCAGGTCCAGCGCCCGCCCAATTGCCAGCCTGTCAATCCGTTGTACGTCGGGGATGAGATGACGCGATTGTCTTCACTCAGCTCTGGGTTGCGCCCGGCACTCGGTTTTCTGGATGCTATAGCTTTTCTTTTTCACAGGAAACCTCAGTGTTTTATTGCTTAGCCAACAGTGTTAGTGTATCGACAAGGCGAATCTGTAAACATTCCGCAACGGGTTGTCCGGATAGCGGAAGCCATCCAACGCCCGATCTCTATTGGTCCGCGCAGTGGTCTGGACATGATTTCTTCCACAAACAAGACACATAACACCCAACCGTGTAAGGAACGCAAAATTAAGGAACATAACACTGGTAGGATGGAAACTAGGCCGGCAAGAGTGGAACAAAACACCAGGCATAAGGCTGAGCCTTCCACCCTTTACCAAGTATATAGATGCATTAAATTAAATAAGAGGTATTGTGATATCGCAACATATCCATGTTTCCAATAAGGAACAAACTTAATCTTCATCTGCAACTAACAATGCTATAAGAGGGGCTGAGCAAATCGGTAACATAGCCAAACAACGGTTTGCTAGGACAAGGTGGGTTAGAGGTTTGACTTGGCAATATGGGAGGCATGATATAGCAAGTGGTAGGTATCGCGGCATAGCAATAGAGTGAGCAACTAGCAAGAAAAAATAGAACTGATTTCGAGGGTATGGTCATCTTGCCTGAAATCCCACAAGAAAGAAGAATGAGTCCATGAAAAAGACAAACAGACGTAGTCGAACGGATCCTCACAAATGCGACGTTATCAGAACCAACCCGAAGAAGCAACACCGGAAAGAAGCACACAACATAGTAAACAACCAACACATGAACATGGCATGATGCACAATCAAGTATGATGCATGTCCGGTTTAAAGATACATGGCATGGCAAAGTGCACAAACAATCCTACAAATTAAGTGGAGCTCAATATGCAACTCTGTTGCATATTGACGAAACTCCACTACCAAGTTATTTAGTTCGATCTCGTTTAAGTACCCAACAATATTAAATGTTGATTAACATGGCAAGAGGTGAAGCAAATGAAAACTACCTATCTAGGCGAGTTTAAATGAGGCCGGAACAACAAACAACAAGTACGGAAACTCCTCATGTGCATATTTTAGGTTTTATACTGTTCTGCCCTAAACCATATTTTAGAGTTGTTAAACATGCAAAGTAAAGCCACCATGTTAAACTATGCATTTATCTACCCCATTTACATATAAAGTTTGTTAGGTTTGGAGCTACGGTTATTTAATTAAGAATTAAATCATTTTAACATGGCAATAGGCAAATATAAGCAAACATCATTTTAAGCATTTCAAACATGGATGCAAGTTGGATATTATTAATCTACACAAAATTCTAAGTATTTTTCATATATGAAACATTTTAATACGATGCTTGGTTAATGAGTTATTATATGCATGAAGTTTAGGGGCTAAACTACAAAACTGCAATTCCCTGGAAAAAAACTAAATTCGACCCGAGGGAAAAAGGCTAAATGGGCCGGATCTATCTAGCCCAACAGTGGGTGGGGGCGCAGCGGTGAGGCTCACCATGGGCCTGGCCCAGCTCGGTGGAGGGACGCGGGCAGCTGGGCCTTTGCGAGGCTGGCAGGAAAGTGGCTCGGCCTGGTGCGGTGCTGGGCCTCGCGCAGCGGTCAACAAAAGAAGCAGGACTTGGCGTTTGTCATCGTCCTCGCGTGCTCGCACGCAGAAGCAGGGGAACGGCTTGCCGGCATGATGCAGAGGAGGTAGCAGCCGGCGGGACGTGGGGAGATCGGCCGGATCCTTCGAGGGAAAGGGGAGATGGTCCAGGCGCGGGCGAGCGGGCGACTTGGTGCTGCTCGTACCAACAGAAGCAGCAGCAGGTCATGGCGATGCGGAAGACGGGCAGAGGCGCGATGCAGAGGCAGACTTGGGGCTCCGGCGGGAGGAACTTGAGGCGCAGGGGAGGCGAGCTTGAGCAGATCCGTCGAGGAGGAGTCCGCGGATGCGAGTAGCTCGACATGAGGGCGGCCATGGCGAGGTACATCGTTGGCATCCCATGGCTGGTGCAGACGCGCTGGCGACGAGGAGTAGTGGGAACGGGCATAGAATGGCGGACGTGGGGAGGTTTGCCGGAGTCCGGACCGACCCAAGCCCATTTTCTGACCGCACTGGCCCACTAAATACCCCCTCCTCCCACATGATTACGCCCGGCGTCAGATGCCCGCATCCATGCCGCTGTAGAGCGCGCCGCTCAACATTGAAGACGGCTCAGGGCAGACATGACCTCTCATTGCCTCCGCCAATGAAATAGCGCGCCGGCCGAAGGCGCCGCACGCGACACGTCTCCAGTGTCCATTCCTATTCAAAGCCAGAGACGCATGACTGAACGGGATGGGCGGATGTCTACCGCGCATGTTCAGTGCCGCTGTATGTCCGTCTGCTGCCATTAAACAGGCTCGCGGGCTGAGAAACCACTCCGATGTCACGCATTGACGCACCTGGATGCCTGGCCTCACCGGAATCCGCTATGTAACGACGGCCACAAACGGCTAACACCACACCACAACACCAACCCCTCCACATCCTCCTCCCTTGCATTCCATCCGCCATGACCGCCAGCAGGAAAGCACTATGGGACAGTCTGCCGCCGGAGATGAAGCACGCGGTGGCCACACTTGTCGCCGCCTGGCATAGCCGCCGTGCCAGGAGGATCAAGGCGGGCTTGCTAGCCAACTCGCTCGAGGTCTCCGACAACAAGAACGACACCACGATGGAGATGGGCTCTAACGACTCCACACCGGCTCCCACGCCTCCTGTGCACGCCGGCTTCACCATGGAGCAGGCGCAGGCACAGTTCAACGCTTAGCAGGAAGTGGCAGTCGCGGAGGCGCAGTTACAGGCGATCGCAGAGGAGAACATAGCCAGATGCGCCTCCTACGCGCCGCCAACGAACCATCAGTCGGCCCGATCGGACAAGGACGATACCCTAGTAAATCAAATGGCCGCTAAAGCAATCTTGTTAGAAGATAAAAATGATAGAGATCTTAAAATGATTGGTGTTTCTTCTATTGATTGTTTGTTTAGTAAAATTAAGATTGATGATAAAGGCACTGAAGAAGAGTCAACTTTAGTTAGAAGGCATCCCGATAATTCGAAGGGTGAAAATCTTGTTGAGAAAATTGATAAAGGTGGGTTTGAAGAGGTCAAAACTTTAACTAGTGATGTGCCCACTCTTTTGGACTAATAATCATAACAAACCTGGTGGAAATGCATAGGACATGCTTACTTTCAACGACATCATCCACAAGAAGCAACTTATTGAGCTTCCTGTGCAAGGTAGGGCATACACTTGGAGTAACATGCAGCTTGACCATCTCCTTGAACAGATTGACTGGTTTATTACCTCACTTTGTTGGACCAATGCATATCCTAAAACTCTTGTTAGGCTGCTTGGCAAGCCAGTGTTTGACCATATACCCTGTGTCGTCTCCATTGAGACAAAAATTCCGCACAACAAGCTTTTCCGCTTCGAGCCATACTGGATCCTTCACCCAGGGTTTTTGGATGTGGTGCAGGAAGTGTGGGATCGACCAATCCAATATAATAATGTTGCCACTACCTTATGTCGTAAATTTAAAGCTTTGCGACACACTCTAAAATCCTGGAGTAAGCGTATATCTCATCTTTCCGTGGAAATCACGAACTGCAAGGCCGTCCTGGCTGACTTAGATGAGCTAGAAAACAAGCGTAGCTTGACAACGTCCGAGGCAAACTTCAGATGCATACTCAAGTCACATTTGCTAAGATTGCTCAAATATCAGAAACTCTATTGGAAAAAGCGATGTACTATATGGTGGATCAAGTTCGGAGACAAAAACACTAAGTTTTTCCAAGCCGTGGCCACAAAGAGATACCACAAGAACAATATTGCTTGCTTCCAGACAGAGGATGGCACGATGGTTGAGGATCACCCTGCCAAAGAGGCCCTTCTATTCCACACTTATAAGACCTGTCTCGGGGTAGTTGAAAGCACAAGTGCTCCCTAGGTGGTTTTGGTAATTAATGACAACATATCTCTTGTTGGACTAACGTTTCTATCTAGTATGTTTCAGATAAGTTCAACAATGGAGTGGCATGGACTAAAGGTTGTGGGAAGTTCTCCAAGATGCTAAGGACAAAGGATTGGCTAAAGCTTAAGCTCAAGACTCTTCATTTTACATTTTAGTGATCCAAGATCACATTGAGTCCATAGGAAAAGCCAATACTATCAAGGAGGGATGAGGTGTTGCTTAATGAGCCTCTTGCTCAAGTGCTTAATGATATGCTCCAAAATCCTCAGCTACTTTCCCACTTCCACATATGATATAAACCCAAAGCCAAACTCGGACCTACCGATTATTTCTATCCGGCGCCACCGAGTTTCACTTGTCATAGCCACTGCCAGAAACCCTAATCAGTTTGGTCTCACCGATGGGATCTCGGTCTCACCGAGATGGCCTTGCAAACTCTCTATTACCTATTGCAATACTTTCAGTCCCACCGAGATATGCAATCAGCCCCACCGAGTTTGCTTGGTCAACTCTCTGTTTCACTTATTACCCAAATCAGTCCCACCGAGTTTGAGTAATCGGTCAAACCGAGTTTTGAATTTACCCTAACCCTAGCACATCGGTCCCACCGAGTTGATCCAGTCGGTCCCACCGAAAATCTCTAACGGTCACTAGGTTTACTATTTTGGTCTGACCGAGTTTGTTGATTCGGTCCCACCAAGATTGGTAAACTATGTGTAATGGTTGGATTTTGTGTGGAGGCTATATATACCCCTCCACCTCCTCTTCATTCATGGAGAGAGCCATCAGAACACATCTACACTTCCAACTCATATGTTTTGAGAAAGAACCACCTACTCATGTGTTGAGACCAAGATATTCCATTCATACCATATGAATCTTGATCTCTAGCCTTCCCCAAGTTGCTTTCCACTCAAATCTTCTTTCCACCAGATCCAAATCCTATGAGAGAGAGTTGAGTGTTGGGGAGACTATCATTTGAAGCACAAGAGCAAGGAGTTCATCATCAACACACCATTTGTTACTTCTTGGAGAGTGGTGTCTCCTAGATCGGCTAGGTGTCACTTGGGAGCCTCCGACAAGATTGTGGAGTTGAACCAAGGAGTTTGTAAGGGCAAGGAGATCGCCTACTTCGTGAAGATCTACCGCTAGTGAGGCAAGTCCTTCGCGGGCGATGGCCATGGTGGGATAGACAAGGTTGCTTCTTCGTGGACCCTTCGTGGGTGGAGCCCTCCGTGGACTCGCGCAACCGTTACCCTTCGTGGGTTGAAGTCTCCATCAACGTGGATGTAGGATAGCACCACCTATCTGAACCACGGGAAAAACATCCGTGTCTCCAATTGCGTTTGAATTCTCCAAACCCTTCCCTTTACATTCTTGCAAGTTGCATGCTTTACTTTCCGCTGCATTTACACTCTTTGCATGCTTGCTTGATATGTATTGTGAATGTTGAAATTATGCCTAAACTCCACTTAAACCAAAAAGGGCTTAAAAAATTGCAACTTTAGCATTAAGTGTCTAACCACCCCCCTCTAGACACATCTACTTCAAGGTCCTAAAAGTGGTATCAGAGCTTTGGTCTCCATTGCCTTGGTTTAATCACCATTGGAGGAATATGGATGTGTCTACTTTAGGGAGTCTTAGAAATAGAGTGCCTATTCTTGATGGAGAGTATTTTCAGGAGTGGAAAAATGAGATGCTTGTAATTTTCAATCAATATCATTTGAACAAGTATATTGCTAGCCCTTGTGCACCTCATATTGATCCTTTGCATCCTACCCTAGATGAAGATATTGACATGATTCGCAATCTTAGAACTATTGAGCTCATCATTAGAGGATTGCCCAAAAATTTGATTGCTAGTTTGCCTACTCTTAATTGTGCCTATACTATATGGAAATTTCTTGAGGAACGATTTCCCGATCATTCCTTGAAAATTTTGGATGAAATTCTCCATAAATCTATTGCCTTGAGTAAGATGAACTCTAGTGATCCTAGTTTTGGTGATTGTCTATTTGAGCTTACCAATCTCAAGCGTGCTAAAGGAGATGTTGGAATCATTATATCCGAAGCTATAAGAATTCATAAAAGTGACTACTTTGATGATCATTTATCTAATGAATTACCCTCTCTAGGAAATGATGAGTCACAAGATCATGGTGAACATGGATACTATGATGATGATGATAGTGACTTCGATCTTGATGATGCAATGAGACATTTTGGTCTTACGACAAATCTTCGGGGATATGCGTCAGGAGGAAAGGAATGGGTTCTTGATAATGGATGTACTGATCATATGACCGGAGATGAAGAGATGTTCCGTGAGCTTGCTGAAAATGACGGCCCTCGGAAATATGTCACCTTTGGTGATAATTCAAAGGGTAAAGTGGTTGGCCTTGGTAAGGTGGCTATCTCACATGATAGTTCTATTCAAAATGTCATGCTCGTTGAATCTCTCAGCTACAACTTACTTTCAGTATCTAGACTTGCTGATTTCGGTTTGACTGTCCTATTTACTAAGGTAGATTGCCAAGTATTTCGTCGATACAATCATAAAATGGTCTTTACCGGTATGCGTAGAGGTGATCTTTACATTGTTGATTTCTCTAAAAAGGCACAACCTAAAACTTGCTTTATTGCTAAATCCTCAAAAGTTTGGTTGTGGCATAGACGACTAGGTCACGTTGGCATGAGAAACCTTGACAAGCTTATTAAAGGAAATCATATCCTTGGAGTTAAAGATGTCATATTTGATAAGGATAGACTTTGCAGTGCTTGTCAAGCAGGTAAACAGGTTGGAGGAAGGCATCCCGTGAAGAACATCATGACCACAAGGAGGCCACTCGAGCTACTTCATATGGATCTTTTTGGTCCCAACGCCTACAAGAGTCTCGGTGGAAATTCTTTTGGTCTAGTTATAGTTGATGACTTTTCAAGATTTACGTGGGTGTTCTTTCTTAATGACAAGTCGCAGGTTCAGAAGATCTTCAAAAACTTCGCTAGGAAGGCCCAAAATCAGTTTGACGTGAAGATCAAGAAGGTTCGGAGTGACAACGGAACGGAGTTCAAGAACGCAAATGTGGACACCTTTCTTGACGAAGAAGGGATTTCACACGAGTTCTCGGCTACGTACACACCTCAACAAAATGGAGTTGTTGAGAGGAAGAACCGGACGCTCATCGAAATGGCAAGAACGATGCTTGATGAATACAAGACGCCGAAGCACTTTTGGGCAGAAGCGGTTGAGACAGCTTGTCATGCAACAAATCGCTTGTATCTTCACAAGCTACTCGGCAAGACGGCATACGAGCTCCTCACCGGTAACAAACCCCAAGTTGGATACTTTCGAGTATTCGGCTCAAAGTGCTACATTCTTGACAAGCATCGTCGTTCAAAGTTTGCTCCTAAATCTCATGAAGGTTTTCTACTTGGTTATGGCTCAAACTCTCACACTTACCGTGTCTACAACAATTTCACCCGAAAGGTTGAAGAGACGGTAGATGTGAAGTTTGATGAATCTAATGGCTCGCAAGTAGAGCAATTGCCAATCGATGTAGGAGACAAAGACCCTTCAGAAGCAATCCAAGACTTGTCTATTGGCAAAATTCATCCAACAGAAGTGAAGGAGAGTACCTCGTCCGTCCAAGTGGAAGCTTCTACTTCACATCAAGGTGAACCAAGAATTGATACGGAAGCATCCACAAGTGGGACACACCAAGATGAAGAAGACAAGGAAATGCATCAAGACGAACATCAACAACCTCCTTCTCCACCACGACAAGAGAACGACAACGTCAACAATGAAGAAGGCCAAGAAGAAGAACAAGATGAAGAAGATGTTCAACGAAGACCCAAACAAAAGCTCTCACGAGTTCGAGCAAGAATTGCCAAAGATCATCCCGTCGAGCAAATCTTCAATGATATACAAACCGGGAGAATCACTCGCTCAAAGACTCGTTTAGCTAACTTTTGTGAAAACTATTCATTCATCTCTAGCATTGAACCTATGTAGGTTGAAGAAGCATTGGAAGATCCGGATTGGATAAACGCTATGCATGAAGAGCTACACAACTTTGAGAGAAACCAAGTTTGGACATTGGTTGAGAAGCCCGACAACAACCACAACATCATTGGTACCAAATGGGTGTTTCGCAACAAGCAAGATGAAGATGGACAAGTGGTTCGCAACAAAGCACGTCTCGTCGCCCAAGGGTACACACAAGTCGAAGGTATGGACTACGGTGAGACATATGCTCCCGTTGCTAGACTTGAGTCCATTCGCATCTTACTTGCCTATGCTAATCACCATAATATCACCTTGTACCAAATGGACATTAAAAGTGCTTTTCTAAGTGGTGAAATAGAGGAGGAAGTTTATGTCAAACAACCTCCCGGCTTTATCAATCCCAAGAAACCAAATCATGTTTACAAACTTCACAAAGCTCTTTATGGTCTTAAACAAGCTCCTAGAGCATGGTATAAATGCTTGACCAAGTTTCTTATTGCAAGTGGTTTTGAAATTGGTAAAATTGATTCTACTCTTTTTACTAAAAGGGTTAGTGGAGAACTGTTTGTATGCCAAATTTATGTTGATGATATCATATTTGGTTCAACTAACCCTCTCTTTAGTGAAAAATTTGGAAAGCTAATGTCAGAGAAGTTTGAGATGTCTATGATGAGTGAACTCAAATTCTTTCTCGGTTTGCAAATCAAGCAAACTAAGGAAGGTACATTTGTCTCTGAAACGAAGTACACCAAGGACTTATTCAAGAAGTTCAATATGCAAGAATGCAAAGGTATGTCTACACCCATGCCTACTAGTGGACATCTTGACTTGACCAAAGATGGTGAACCGGTTGATCAAAAGGTTTATCTCTCTATGATTGGCTCTTTGTTATACCTATGTGCTTCACGTCCCGACATTATGCTAAGTGTGTGCATGTGTGCACGTTATCAAGCTGCTCCTAAAGAATGTCATCTTAAGGCCGTGTAAAGGATAGTGAGATACTTAATTCATACACCAAACTTTGGCATTTGGTATCCTAAGAGGTCTTCTTTTGATCTTGTTGGCTATTCCGACTCGGATTATGCCGGGGACAAGGTTGATAGAAATTCTACTTCGGGTACTTGTCAATTTCTTGGTAGATCTCTTGTGTCTTGGTCTTCCAAGAAACAAAACTCGGTATCCTTATCCACTGCCGAAGCGGAATACATTGCCGCTGGTTCATGTTGTGCTCAATTACTTTGGATGACCCAAACTCTTAAAGATTGTGGGATCTATGTGAAACATGTTCCACTGCTTTGTGACAATGAAAGTGCTATCAAAATTGGTCATAATCCTGTACAACATTCTCGAACTAAGCATATTGAAGTTCGTCATCATTTCATTCGAGACCATGTTGCTAAGGGTGACATTGATCTTAAGCATGTTCGTACCGATAAGCAATTAGCGGATATATTTACTAAACCTCTTGATGAGAAAGTGTTTTGCAGGTTGAGAGGTGAATTGAACATTATTGATGCTTCGAACTTGGAGTAGGAACTCCATTGGATACATGCAAGACATGAGCTTATGACTAATCCATGATATATCTCTTATAATGACTATCTTATGTCTTGGATATATTTGTACCTTGCATGTTGTCTAACCCATGTAGGTGCTTGGTTGAATCTAATTCCATAAGATTGCGACTCACTCACATCTTGAGCAATCTCTACATCACCAAGTCTCTACACAATGGTGGTTGAAGACAAGGAAGCACAAAACCATTCAAACATATCCTTTGACAAATTCTATGTTGAGCTTCATGATTGTCATTTTTGGATACACAAGTGCTCTTCCTTGCAAGAACTAACCCATGTAGGTAGATGAACTCAAACTCCAAGTGGTACTCCCAACTCTTGATGAGCTACATCAACCTTAAGCACCCACACAAGTTCAACTACATGAGCAAGAACCACACCACCACCCAAGGTATTTTATTCCATCTTAGAGAAGCTTTACTCCAAGACATGAGTCAAAGCAACTCAACAAGATGTGAATACATCAAGATGCTTAAACGAAAAATGGTAACCCCATTTTGAGCTTAAATGATGAGTATGACCTATGATCAAGTGTTCTCACTTGACTCCTAAGTCAATATACTCTAACATAGGTGACTATGTCACCGCCCAACTCTAGATGAAGTTCTCTTGTGTTCTTTTTTTGTGTTATTGCATTTGTCTCATGCATGTTTATCTTCTTTCTCTTTTTCAAAAACAAAAAAACTTCATCTAGATCCTTCAGTTTCTTCTCTTTTCCTTTTGTTTTCGTTCTGCATTTTCTGCATTCAATTCATTGCAAATCTTTGTGAGATCCTACATGTCTAGTGAGCTGAGGTGACAAGTGTTTCTCTCTGTGTGAACTCGGTTTCACCGACTTGTCATTTTTGGTCCAACCGAATCTTTTCGGTACCACCGAAACATGCCACTCGGTGCCACCGACTTCGCAACAGGAAAAACAGTTTGCCACTTGTTCTATATTTCTTCTGATCCAGCTCTACTCAATGAATCTTGTCCACTCGAAGCATCACAGTTTTATCCATTGCTTTGTGCTGAGTCTCAAGGACCAAACCTATACGACGGATTCCAGAAAGCCCTTCTTGGAAATTGATGTCAAAGGGGGAGAGAGAGATCACATCAAAGCTCAAGGGGGAAAGAAAGTCTCAAGGACCAAACCTACAAGAGAGAAAGTATTAAGGGGGAGAAAGAGATTTCCAGGGGGAGAGAATACTCAAGGATCCCAGATGTCCCAGATGCTTGATGTTCAAGAGGAGAGATGTCACATGTCTTTTTGGGGGAAAGACATGTTCATATGTGCTTATTTGCACTAGGTTCTATCCATTTGTATCTTTCAGCTCTGACTTTCTGTTCCCTATCTTCTCCCAATATCCCATGTAAGATTCAGGGGGAGCAAGACACCTAAGGGAAAGAAATCAGTCAAATTCATTACATATCTTTACTCTTGGGGACATGTTGAATCCAATGTGGTACCTTGTACTCACTCTCTACATGTCATCCCAGTCTTGGTTCTCTTGTGGCTTCCTTGGTTTTCTCTGGCTAGTGGAGGTACCTGTGTTATCTAACCTTGTTTGTGCAGGTTCATTCCATCCTAAGCCAGCCAAAGACTACAAGGTAAGTGTATGCATCAAAATCATGAGTATGAGGAATTCTTGCTATGTACATACTGTTTGCAAGAAGGACTCATGAGCACGAAGGTATTTTCCTTGATAATCTTTTGCTCTGATGCATATGGCCAAGATACATGTAACACATTGCCTACTCTGTCATGGTTATGCTCTCATATGCCTCTATATTTCACATTTACATGAGTGCATATATGTAGGGGGAGCCTATGCTTGTTACATGTTCTTCCAAAGCTTTACTTGCTGTTCTTTATATCTTTATCTAAAACTTTGATGTATGTTGCCATCAATTACCAAAAAGGGGGAGATTGAAAGCACAAGTGCTCCCTAGGTGGTTTTGGTAATTAATGACAACATATCTCTTGTTGGACTAACGTTTCTATCTAGTATGTTTCAGATAAGTTCAACAATGGAGTGGCATGGACTAAAGGTTGTGGGAAGTTCTCCAAGATGCTAAGGACAAAGGATTGGCTAAATCTTAAGCTCAAGACTCTTCATTTTACATTTTAGTGATCCAAGATCACATTGAGTCCATAGGAAAAGCCAATAATATCAAGGAGGGATGAGGTGTTGCTTAATGAGCCTCTTGCTCAAGTGCTTAATGATATGCTCCAAAATCCTCAGCTACTTTCCCAATTCCACATATGATATAAACCCAAAGCCAAACTCGAACCTACCGATTATTTCTATCCGGCGCCACCGATTTTCACTTGTCATAGCCACTGCCAGAAACCCTAATCAGTTCGGTCTCACCGATGGGATCTCGGTCTCACCGAGATGGCCTTGCAAACTCTCTATTACCTATTGCAATACTTTCGGTCCCACCGAGATATGCAATCGCCCCCACCGAGTTTGCTTGGTCAACTCTCTGTTTCACTTATTACCCAAATCGGTCCCACCGAGTTTGAGTATTCGGTCAAACCGAGTTTTGAATTTACCCTAACCCTAGCACATCGGTCCCACCGAGTTGATCCAGTCGGTCCCATCGAAAATCTCTAACGGTCACTAGGTTTACTATTTCGGTCTGACCGAGTTTGTTGATTCGGTCCCACCGAGATTGGTAAACTGTGTGTAACGGTTGGATTTTGTGTGGAGGCTATATATACCCCTCCACCTCCTCTTCATTCATGGAGAGAGCCATCAGAACACATCTACACTTCCAACCCATATGTTCTGAGAAAGAACCACCTACTCATGTGTTGAGACCAAGATATTTCATTCCTACCATATGAATCTTGATCTCTAGCCTTCCCCAAGTTGCTTTCCACTCAAATCTTCTTTCCACCAGATCCAAATCCTATGAGAGAGAGTTGAGTGTTGGGGAGACTATCATTTGAAGCACAAGGGCAAGGAGTTCATCATCAACACACCATTTGTTACTTCTTGGAGAGTGGTGTCTCCTAGATTGGCTAGGTGTCACTTGGGAGCCTCCGACAAGATTGTGGAGTTGAACCAAGGAGTTTGTAAGGGCAAGGAGATCGCCTACTTCATGAAGATCTACCGCTAGTGAGGCAAGTCCTTCGTGGGCGATGGCCATGGTGGGATAGACAAGGTTGCTTCTTCATGGACCCTTCGTGGGTGGAGCCCTCCGTGGACTCGCGCAACCGTTACCCTTCGTGGGTTGAAGTCTCCATCAACGTGGATGTAGGATAGCACCACCTATCCGAACCATGGGAAAAACATCCGTGTCTCCAATTGCGTTTGAATTCTCCAAACCCTTCCCTTTACATTCTTGCAAGTTGCATGCTTTACTTTCCGCTGCCTTTACACTCTTTGCATGCTTGCTTGATATGTATTGTGAATGTTGAAATTATGCCTAAACTCCACTTAAACCAAAAAGGGCTTAAAAAAATGCAACTTTAGCATTAAGTGTCTAATCACCCCCCTCTAGACACATCTACTTCAAGGTCCTACAGTAGTCTCTCTATCAGACATGAAATTTGATCTGCCTACTCTTATTCCGCATGCAACCAATCTTGATCATCTGACCGCACCTTTCACTCAAGATGAAATTGATGGAGTGGTTAAAGACATGCCATCTGATCGTGCACCTGGCCCACATGGATCCATTGGGGCTTTTTTGAAAGCTTGTTGGTCCATCATTAGACACGACTTCTACGCTCTTTGCTCACTGTTTTATGAAGGTTCACTTGATATTACCAGTATCAATGAGGGTCTCATCACGCTCATACCAAAAGTCAATACACCAGAGATGGTCAATGATTACAGGCCCATAACATTGTTAAACTGATGTCTTAAACTGCTAACCAAGTTACTGGCAGATCGATTACAAGGCACCATTCTGAAATTAATCCATCGTAACCAATATGGGTTTATAAAGGGCCGCACTATACAAGATTGTCTTGCATGGGCCTATCAATACTTACATCAATGTCAGAGCTCGGGTAGAGAGATCATACTTCTCAAACTTGATTTCGCCAAAGCATTTGACACCATAGCGCACGAGCCAATGATAAACATCATGCAACACACGGGGTTCAAGGACAAATGGATTTCTTGGATCAAGTGCCTTTTTTCCTCGGGCCGCTCCTCGGTACTCCTTAATGGCGTCCCCGGCCGACAATTTCAATGTCGATGCGGGGTGAGACAAGGTGACCCCCTATCCCCCCTCATTTTTGTTCTCGCGGCTGAGTTATTACAAGCGGCAGTGAATGATACGTTTAGAAAAGGAGAATTAGATTTACCTTTCCCATGCAACGAGCATAATGACTATCTAGTCATTCAATACGCAGACGAGACTCTTCTTGTTTTGTCGGTCTGTCCTCGCCAAGCAGCCTGGGTCAAGCAGATCCTCTCTGATTATGCGTCCTCCATTGGACTCAAGATTAATTTTCAATAGTCCACTCTCATCCCGATTAATCTTGACGTTGGCTCCACTGCAAACTTAGCCAAAATATTTGGATGCGCTGTTGGCATGATGCCATTCACTATCTTGACCTCCCCCTTGGCACAACTAGACCAACTATCCAGGTATTCATGCCCTTGGTCTGCAGATTGGAGCGTCACCTCACTTCCACCATTTCCATGATGTCGTATGGGGGTAGCCTTTCGTGGCTTAATGCATCTGTCACCTCTCTTCTAGTTTTTGCCATGTGCACCCTCAAGTTCCCTCCCAAACTTATTGAGATATTGGATAAGATTAGAAGACGATGCCTTTGGACGAGGAAAACTGAACAAGGCGGCAAGTGCAACTCTTTGGCGGCCTGGGATTTGGTGTGTAGGCCCAAGAACAAGGGGGGCTGGGGGTGATTAATATCAAAATCCATAATGAAGCCCTCCTCTTGAAATTTCTATACAAATTCTACAACAAGCGTGACATGCCGTGGGTCACTATGCTCTGGGATAACCAATATATAGATCAAGTGCCACATGTGATGGATATGTGGGGTCCTTTTGGTGGAGAGACATTCTCAAGTTAACACCGATTTATAGAGGGATTTCTCGGGTAAAGGTAGTTGACGGCACGACTGTTCTGCTCTGGAAAGACCTCTGGTCTCATGAAGTTTTGGAAACTCGCACCCACGCGCCTTTTCCTTTACCTCTCGAGAAGATATGACCGTCACTGACTTCTGGGCCACCACCACTCTGCATGAAACCTTTCAGCTACCACTATCTCCTCACGCCCTTCGAGAGGTACAGGAAATACAAGAGGAATCGGCCAGGCTTTCCCCCTCGCCGTCTCTGACAGACATTTGGCACTACACCTGGGGCGCCGCGGAGTTCAGACCAAAACACTACTACATCAACTACTTCCGTGATGCAACAACACACCCTGCCTTTCGACGCCTCTAGAGATCCAATTGTAGTATGAAGATCAAAGTGTTTGGTTGGTTATTGTTCCACGACAGGCTCAACACACGCAACATGCTTCGGAGGAGGCATTACAACATTGGAAATGATTTCACTTGTCTTCTCTGCGGGCAAAACATTGAAGAAACAATGGACCACATGGTGTTTACGTGCCAATTCAACAAGAGATGTTGGGCCAAACTGCACATTGAGTGGCCTGAATTTGAGAACAGGCTCACTGCTTTACATATTGCACAAACGGATTGGCCTAATCCCTTCTTCACTGAGATACTCCTAACTGTTGCTTGGAGTCTGTGGAAAGAAAGAAATAACAAGCATTTTAGAGGAGTCAATACCACCATTGGATCCTAGATTACACGCTTCAAGGAAGTGATGACCCACAAGTATAGGGGATCTATCGTAGTCCTTTTGATAAGTAAGAGTGTCGAACCCAACGAGGAGTAGAAGGAAATGATAAGCAGTTTTCAGTAAGGTATTCTCTGCAAGCACTGAAATTATCGGTAACAGATAGTTTTGTGATAAGGTAATTTGTAACGGGTAACAAGTAATGAAAGTAAATAAGGTGCAGCAAGATGTCCCAATCATTTTTGTATCAAAGGACAAGCCTGGACAAACTCTTATATAAAGGAAAGCGCTCCCGAGGACACATGGGAATTATCGTCAAGCTAGTTTTCATCACCTTCATATGGTTCGCGTTCGGTACTTTGATAATTTGATATGTGGGTGGACCGGTGCTTGGTTACTTTCCTTCCTTGTACAAGCATCCCACTTATGATTAACCCCTATTGCAAGCATCCGCAACTACAAAAGAAGTATTAAGGTAAACCTAACCATAGCATGAAACATATGGATCCAAATCAGCCCCTTACGAAGCAACTCATAAACTAGGGTTTAAGCTTCTGTCACTCTAGCAACCCATCATCTACTTATTACTCCCCAATGCCTTCCTCTAGGCCCAAATAATGGTGAAGTGTCATGTAGTCAACGTTCACATGACACCACTAGAGGAGAGACAACATACATCTCATCAAAATATCGAATGAATACCAAATTCACATGACTACTTATAGCAAGACTTCTCCCATGTGCTCAGGAACAAACGTAACTACTCACAAATCATATTCATGTTCATAATCAGAGGGGTATTAGTATGCATAAAGGATATGAACATATGATATTCCATCGAATAAACCAACTACCATCAACTACAAAGAGTAATCAACACTACTAGCAACCCACAGGTACCAATCAGAGGCTTTGGGACAAAGATTGGATACAAGAGATGAACTAGGGTTTGAGATGAGATGGTGTTGGTGAAGATGTTGATGGAGATTGACCCCCTCCCGATGAGAGGATCGATGGTGATGATGATGGTGATGATTTCCCCCTCCCAGAGGGAAGTTTCTCCGGTAGAACAGCTCTGCCGGAGCCCTAGATTGGTTTCGCCAAGGTTCCGCCTCATGGCGGCGGAGTTTCGTCCCGTGAGCTATCTTATGATTTTTTCCTCAACAAAAGACTCCATATAGCCAAAGATGGGCATCAGAGGGCTGCCAGGGGGCCCATGAGGCAGGGGGCGCTCCCGGGGGGTAGGGCACGCCTCCCACCCTCGTGGATGGTGGGTGGCCCCCCTCTGATACTTCTTTCGCCCAATATTTTTTATATATTCTGAAACATGCTCCCGTGAAGTTTCAGGACTTTTGGAGTTGTGCAGAATAGGTCTCTAATATTTGCTCCTTTTCCAGCCCAGAATTGCAGCTGCCGGCATTCCCCCTCTTCATGTAAACCTTCTAAAATAAGAGAGAATAGGCATAGGTGTTGTGATATAATATGTAATAACAATCCATAATGCAATAAATATCGATATAAAAGCATGATGCAAAATGGACGCATCAGGAAGATCTTGGACTGTTGCAACATAGGGTCAAAGTAGCTCGTAGAGCGGCCCTACTCTCCTACTGTGCCACGCTTGACTAGGTCATGCTTACTCTAGATCCATTTTCTTGTAAAACGCAGTTTAGCAAAAATAGTAGAGATGTGCTAGATTCCACTCTCTTGGTGATGACACCAGAAGTGGATACCCCATGTTTGTAATTGTGTATGTCTATGTAAACACCCCATTTATATAGATATATGAAACTACAGTAGGAGTTCTCTCCTACTGTTAATTCCCTCAAAAAGGACTTTAATTATGATAATTGCTCTTTGATTGATTGTATTTCTTTGTTGCAATCCATGATAAATTCACCCCATGCTTATGAATAAAATAAAGCTTTTACTAAACATATTGTTGATGCTATGATGAAAGCTTTGGAAGAAAAGTTGGAATTAGAGACTTCAATTTCTAGAAAATTGCATGATGAATGGGAACCTACCATCAAAGTCAAGATTAAAAATTATGAGTGTTTTGCTTTATGTGACTTGGGTGCTAGTGTTTCTACAATTCCGAAATCTTTATGTGATGTGCTTGGTCTTACCGATATTGAAGAATATTCTTTAAATTTGCACTTGGCAGATTCTACTATTAAAAAGCCTATGGGAAGAATTAATGATATTCTTATTCTTGCAAATAGGAATTATGTGCCCATATATTTTACTATTCTTGATATTGATTGCAATCTGTCTTGTCCAATTATTGTTGGTAGACCGTTTTTACACATTATTGGTGTCATGATTGATATGAAAGAAGGCAATATTAACTTTCAGTTTCCACTAAGGAAGGGTATGGAACACTTCCCTAGAACAAGAATTAGGCCACCATATGAATCAATCATGAGGGCATCTTATGGGTCTAAAAATAAAGATGACAGTACTTGAATCTTTGCGGCCTAGCTAGGGGCGTAAAACGATAGCGCTTGTTGGGAGGCAACCCAATGAATAAAATTTATTTTTGTATTTTTCTTTCTGTTCTTGAGTGTTTGCACAATTATGCTACTTTTTTTGTTTTAGTTAGTGTTTGAGCCAAGCAAATCCTTTGGGATCATGTTGGGTGATAGTTGATTTGATCTTGCTGAAAAACAGAAACTTTTGCGCTCATGAAAATAATTCTCATTTTTAACAGAAGCGCGATAAAATACTGATTCTTTTTTAAGAGGATTAATATAAAAATTGAACATGTTTTCCTATTTTTTCAGAATTTTTGGTGTTACAGAAGTATTTGAAATATTCAGGTTGCTAAAGACTGTTCTGTTTTTGATAGATTCTGTTTTCTTTGCGTTGTGTGCTTATTTTGATTGATCTATGGACTCTTTTGAGGGGTTTGAGCCATAGCAAAGTTGGAATACAGTAGATATAATGCAAAAATAAAATATGAATGGGTTTGCAACAATACTTATAGTAGTGATTTGCTTTCTTATACTAACAGATACGAAGGTTTTGTTGAGTTTTGTGTGATTGAAGTTTTCAAGTTTTGGGTGATATTACGATGGATGAAGGAATAAGGATTAAGAAGAGCCTAAGCTTAGGGATGCCCATGGCATCCCAAGCTACTATCTAAAGAGAAGCAAGCAACTAAGTTTGGGGATGCCCGACTGGCATCCCCTCTTTCTTCTAACGACCGTCGATATTTTACTTGGAGCTATATTTTTATTCGTCACATATCATGAGTTTTGCTTGGAGCGTCTTGTATGATTTGAGTCTTTGCTTGTTTTGCTTTTTATTTTTAGCCATGAATCCTTGCTGGACACACCTACTTGAGAGAGCCAAAATTATGCTATGACTTGTTAAAATTTCTCTCTATGCTTCACTTAAATCTTTATGAGCTATGCAATTGCTCTTGTGCTTCACTTATATATTTTTGAGCATGGTGTGCTTTAGTATTTTTGAAGAAATTCTCTCATGATTCACTTAGATTTATTTGAGAGTTAGTAATTTTTTTAAGAAATCCTCTCATGCTTCACTTAAATTATTTTGAGAGAAGAAAATTTTTATGCTCATGTTCTTCACTTAGATTTGCTTGAGCTATCAAAAGCAACATATGAAACTAGTCCCAAAGTGGTAGATATTCAAGAGTGATATAATAAAAACTTTCATGAAGATCATTGGACAAACTAAACTTGATTCCTTGTAATAGTTTTTGTGATATGTTGGTATAATATGTGAGTCATGTTGATGAGTAATTATGCTTTAGTAAGAATATTGGTGTTAAGGTTTGTGATTCTCAATGCAAGCATGAAAGTCAATAGTTATGCAATGAAATTTCATCCTACTTGTGGTGCATTATTCGGTGTTAGTTATGCTTAATGCTCACTTCTGAGAATTTTTGTTTCTTGCTTGGATGCTTCTCAACTTTTGCTAGCCTTCATTTGCACTAAGTATGATCACTACTTGTGCATCCAAAATCCTTTAAACTAGTTTTTGCCGTATGAGTATACTACATGCGGTATTCTTTTGTCGTTCTAAGCAAATTTGAATGTGCCATCTCTAATTTTCAAAATAATTTCTCTTTTGTGTGCTTGTACCGCTCATGAAACGGTAGGGGGTGGATGATATATTTCCATGCTAGATGTGTTATTCTCAAGATGAGTGTTTATTCACTTGTCATTGCACGCGAGTACGGCAAAGGTATTAGGGATGCCCAGTCCCGAAATGAAAAATGAATTTACTTTATGTTGTCAAATAATAAATTCCTTGAAAAGTGTTGGTATGGAAGGCACCCGTGGATACGGTTAGCCATGGAAAGTGAAAGTATGGTGGAAAAAGGAATAAACCTTATTTTCTGTTTGGGAACCGCCTATGATATATCTAGCATGGAAAGTATTGGGAACTACTCGGTCATTTTCGTTGACAAGAAAAGCATGCCCCTCAAAATCTTTTATCTCTATCTTTTTCGCTTTGAGCTCTGGCACCTCTACAAATCCCTACTTCCCTCCACGAAGGGCCTTTATTTTACTTTATGCAAAAAAAAATTGAGTCTCCATCTTCTCTTATAAAGCACCAACTAAGGGGCACTATGATCGTACTTGAGCATTGGGTGTAGCTAATATGTGAATGTGTTTCATGAATGGATCAATGGTTGAGCATAATGGGTTAGGGATAACTTGCTTTAGTGTTGATATTTTGAAAGACATGGTTGCTTGTTGATATGCTTGAATATTGAAATCTTCATGCCAAAACTATACTATTGCTTTGAATCGTATAAAAGTCCAGATGTTCATGCTACAAACAAAACAATATGGGATGAACATGTTAGGCAGCATTCCACATCAAAAAAATTGTTTTTATCATTTACCTACTCGAGGACAAGCAAGAATTAAGCTTGGGGTTGTTGATACATCTCCAACGTATCGATAAATTTTTGACTGTTCCATGCTGTTATATTATCATTCTTGGATGTTTTACAATCATTTTATAGCAACTTTATATCATTTTTTGGGACTAACTTATTGACATAGTGCCTAGTGCCAGCTGTTGTTTTTTGCTTGTTTTTTACTTCGCACAAAATCAATAACAAACGGAGTCCAAACGCAGGGAAACTTTTTGGAGATTTTTCTAGACCAGAAGACACCTGTTGGGCCAAAGAAGTACCAGAGGGGGGCTCTGAGGGGAGCACAACCCACCAGGGCGCGCCTGGGGGCGTGCCCACCTCGGTGGCCTCCCGCATCGTCTCTTTGCACTATAAATACCCCCAATATTCCAGAACCCTAGGGGAGTCGACGAAAATCAATTCCAGCTGCCGCAAGTTCCAGAAACCACATATCCAATCTAGACACCATCACGGAGGGGTTCATCATCCTGATTTGTGCCTCCCCGATGATGCATGAGTAGTTCATTGTAGACCTACGGGTCCGTAGTTAGTAGCTAGATGTCTTCCTCTCTCTCTTTTGATTCTCAATACAACAGTCTCTTGGAGATCTATTTGATGTAACTCCTTTTGCGGTGTGCTTGTTGGAATCCGATGAACTTTGAGTTTATGATCAGATCTATATTTTTATCCATGAAAATTATTTGAATCTTTTGATATCTTATATGCACGATTACTTATAGCCTCGTATTTCTTCCTCGAATCTTTGGTTTAGTTAGGCCAACTAGATTGATTTATTTTGCCATGGGAAGAGGTGCTTTGTGATGGGTTCGATCTTACGGTGCTTGATCCCAGTGACAAAAGGGGAACCGAAACGTATGTATCGTTGCTATTAAGGATCAAGATGGTGTCTATTTGTACATAAATAGATCTTGTCTACATCATGTCATCGTTCTTATTACATTACTCCATTTCTCCATGAACTTAATACACTAGATGCATGCTGGATAGCGGTCGATGTGTAATAGTAGTAGATGCAGGCAGGAGTCGGTCTACTAATCTTGAATGTGATGTCTATATAATGATCATTGCATGTATATCGTCAAGATTATTTGAATTTCTATCAATTGCCCAACAGTAGTTTGTTTACCCATCGTATGCTATTTTTCTCGAGAGAATCCACTAGTGAAATCTACGGCCCCCGGGTCTCTTGTTTATTATGTTTGCCTTCGCAATCTATTTTTATTTGCTTTTATTTTCAGTTCTATTAATCCAAAAATACAAAAAATACCTTTTTCCAATTTATTATTATTTATTTTATCTCGCGTTCCCGCGAGATCTATGTTGGGAAACGTAGCATGCAATTTCAAAAATATTCCTATGCTCACGCAAGATCTATCTAGGAGATGCATAGCAATGAGAGGGGGAGAGTGTGTCCACATACCCTCGTAGACCGAAAGCGGAAGCATTTGATAATGCGGTTGATGTAGTCGAACTTCTTCTTGTTGCGACCGATCAAGCACCGAACGTACGGCACCTCCGAGTTCTGCACACATTCAGCTCGATGACGTCCCTCGAACTCTTGATCCAGCAAAGTGTCTAGGGAGAGTTCCGTCAGCACAATGGCATGGTGACGGTCATGGTGAAGTGATCCATGCAGGGCTTCGCTTAACCACTATGAAGATATGACCAGAGGCGTAAACTATGAAGGGGGATGCCGCACACGGCTAACAATTGTTGGTGTGTGTTCTAGGCGCCCCTCCCTGTCTATATATAGGTGGGAGGGGGGAGCAGACTTGGGCGCCCCAAGTAGGAGGAATCCTACTTGGGGGATGATACGTCTCCAACGTATCTATAATTTTTGATTGTTCCATGCTATTATATTATCAATCTTGGATGTTTTATAATCATTTTATAGTCATTTTATATCATTTTTTGGTACTAACCTATTGACATCGTGCCAAGTGTCAGTTGCTGTTTTCTGCATGTTTTTTTACATCACAGGAAATCAACACCAAACGGAGTCCAAATGCAACAAAACTTTACAGAGATTTTTTTGGACCAGAAGACACCTAATGGGCCAAGGTTGCGCCTGGGGGTGCTCCGAGGAGAGCACAACCCACCAGGGTGCGCCAGGAGGCCCAGGCGCGCCCTGGTAGGTTGTGCCCACCTCGGGTGCCCCCCGGACCGCCTCTTTGCTCTATAAATACCTCAATATTCTAGAAACCCTAGGGGAGTCGACGAAAATCAATTCCAGCCGCCGCAGAGTCCAGAACCACCAGATCCAATCTAGACACCATCACGGATGGGGTTCACCACCTCCATTGGTGCCTCTCCGATGATGCGTGGGTAGTTCTTTGTAGACCTTCGGGTCCATATTTAGTAGATAGATGGCTTCCTCTCTCTCATTTGATTCTCAATACAATGGTCTCTTGGAGATCCATATGATGTAACTCTTTTTGCGGTGTGTTTGTTGGGATCGGATGAATTTTGAGTTTATGATCAGATCTATCTTTTTATATCCATGAAATTATTTGAGTTTCTTTGATCTCTTTTATGTGTCATTGCTTATAGCTTCGTATTTCTTCTCCGATATTTGGGTTTTGTTTGGCCAACTTGATCTATTTATCTTGCAATGGGAAGAGGTGCTTAGTAGTGGGTTTGATCTTATGCTGCTTGATCCCACTGACAGAAGGGGAACCGACATGTATGTATCATTGCTACTAAGGATAAAATGATGGGGTCTATCTCTACATAGATAGATCTTGTCTACATCATGTCATCATTCTTATTGCATTACTCCGTTTCTCCATGAACTTAATACACTAGATGCATGTTGGATAGCGGTCGATGTGTGGAGTAATACTAGTAGATGCAGGTAGGAGTCGGTCTACTAATCTTGGACGTGATGCCTATATAATGATCATTTCCTGGATATCATCATGATTATTTGAAGTTCTATCAATTGCCCAATAGTAATTTGTTTACCTACCGTTTGCTATTTTTCTCGAGAGAAGCCACTAGTGAAACCTACGGCCCCCGGGTCTCTTTCTCATATTATTTGCCTTCGTGATATATTTTCCTTTGCTTTTATTTTCAGATCTATTGAACCAAAAATACAAAAATACCTTGCTGCATTTTATTCTTATTTATTTTATTTGGTGTTCGATGTATCAATCGACTACAATTTTTTTCACGTCGGTTTGCCTATCTTGAGGCGGCGCTACCCGAAAGGGATTGGCAACCCCTTTTACACGTCGGGTTGCGAGTAGTCGTTATTTGTGTGCAGGTGTTCTTTACGTTGTGTTGCTTGGTTCTCCTACTAGTTTGATAACCTTGGTCTCATAACTGAGGGGAAATACCTACCGTTGTTGTGCTGCATCATCCCTTCCTCTTTGGGGAAATACCAGCGTAGCTTCAAGCCGCATCAAAAGGAATTTCTGGCGCCGTTGTCGGGGAGGATCAAGTCAAGATAGTCTCCCATCACACTTGCCAATTTCTGGCGCCATTGCCGGGGAGGATCTTGAACATATACCAGGGTCCTAATCACAAATCTCATCTTTTACATTATTGGCCATTTTCCTCTCGTTTTCCTCTCCCCCACTTCACAAAAATTTGCCATTTTATTTGCCCCTCTTTTTCGTTCGCCATTTTTTTCCGGATCTGTTTTTGCGTGCGCTCTTGTTTGCGTTGTCATGATGCCTCAAAGAAAATATTATGATGTTCCTTACCCCAATATTTTGCTTGAAATTGAGAAAAGTACAAAGGAATATATGACTACACAATTTGAGCTTAATAAGTATTTTACTGAAGAACTTAAGGAGCACTCTGTTGTGCTTGATGCTATCACAAAACAACTTGATGATATTAGTAGAGAAGTTTGCAATCTCCAATCTAAGTATGCTTTTGCTAAAAGTTTGCTAGGAAAAATATCTGATGCACAAGCTACTCTAGTAAATCAAAGGGCTGCTAAACCAATCTTGCTAGAGGATAAAAATGATGATCTTAAAATGATTGGTGTTTCTTCTATTGATTCCTTGTTTAGTAAAGTTAAGATTGAGGAAAAAGGGACTGGAGAAGAGTCAACTTTAGTTAGAAAGGCGTCCCGATGATTTGGAGGGTGAAAAACTTGTTGAGAAAATTGATAAAAGTGGGTTTGAAAATGTCAAAACTTTAACTAGTGATGTGCCCACTCTTTTGGATTACAAAGACTTTAATGATGATAGTTTCTCTCTGATTGATTGTATTTCTTTTTTTCAATCCATGATAAATTCACCCCATGCGTATGAACAAAATAAGGCTTTTACTAAACATATTGTTGATGCTATGATGAAAGCTTTTGAAGAAAAATTGGAATTAGAAGTTTCAATTCCTAGAAAATTGCATGATGAATGGGAACCTACTATCAAAGTCAAGATTAAAAATTATGAGTGCTTTGCTTTGTGTGACTTGGGTGCTAGTGTTTCTACTATTCCAGAATCTTTATGTGATGGTCTTACCGATATTGAATCATGTTCTTTAAATTTGCACTTGGCGGATTCTACTATTAAAAAGCCTATGGGAAGAATTAATGATGTTCTTATTCCTGAAAATAGGAATTATGTGCCCATAGATTTTATTGTTCTTGATATTGATTGCAATCAGCCTTGTCCAATTATTCTTGGTAGACCGTTTTTACGCACCATCGGTGCCGTGATTGATATGAAAGAAGGCAATATTAAGTTCCAATTTCCTTTGAGAAAGGGTATGGAACACTTCCCTAGAACAATAATTAGGCCACCATATGAATAAATCATGAGGGCATCTTATGTATCTTGAAACAAAGATGACAAAATTTAGATCCTGGCTTAATGCCTAGCTAAGGGCGTAAAACTATAGCGCTTGTTGGGAGGCAACCCAATGAATATAATTTATTTTTGCTTTTTGCTTCCTGTTTTTGAGTGTTAGCACAATTATGCTACTGTTAGGATTGTGTTTTTGTGTTTTAATTAGTGTTTGTGCCAAGTAGAGCCGTTAGGATCTTCTTGGGTGATAGTTGTTTGATCTTGCTGAAAAAACATAAACTTTTGTGCTCACGAAAATAATTCTCATTATTAAGCGGAGAGAGATAAAATACCCATTCCTTTTGTTGTAGATTAACATACAAATTTCTCAGGTCATCCTAATTTTTCATAATTTTTGGTGTATAAAAAGTATTCAAAATAGTCAGATTTCTACAGACTGCTCTCTTTTGACAGATTCTGTTTTCTTTGTGTTGTGTGCTTGTTTTGATGGCTCTATGGTTTTCTTCGATGAGTTTTTGCCATAGAAAAGTTGAAATACAGTAGATATAATGCAAAAACAAAATATTAATTGGTTTGATACAATACTTATAGTAGTTATTTGCTTTCTTTTACTAACGGATCTCACGGAGGTTTTGTTGAGTTTCGTGTGATTGAAGTTTTCATGTTTTGGGTTATCTTATGATGGATGAAGGAATAAGGAGTAAGAAGAGCCTAAGCTTGGGGAGGCCCCGGCATCCCAAGCTATTTTCCAAAAGATAGCAAGCAACTAAGCTTGGGGATGCCCTCCCTCTTCCTTCTAACGACCATCAGTATTTTACTCGAAGCTATATTTTTATTCGTCACATACTATGTGTTTTGCTTGGAGTGTCTTGTATGATATGAGTCTTTGCTTGTTTTATTTTGTGTTTTAAGTCTTGATTCCTTGCTGGACACACCTATTTGAGAGAGCCAAAATTATGGCATGACTTGTTAGAATTGCTCTCTATGCTTCACTTAAATTTTTATGAGGTATGGACTTGCTCTAGTGCTTCACTTATATATATTTTTGAGCACGGTGTGCTTTAGTATTTTTGAAGAAATTCTCTCTTGCTTCACTTAGATTTGTTTGAGAGTTAGTAAAAGTTTCAAGAAATTCTCTCTTGCTTCACTTAAATTAATTTGAGGGAAAGAAATATTATGCTCATGATCTTCACTTATATTTTTTTGAGCTTTTCAACAGCAACACGTTAAAATTAGTTCCAAAGTGATAGATATCCAAGAAGGATATAATAAAAACTTTCATGAAGATCATTGGACAAAATAAACTTGATTCTTAGTAATTGTTTTGAGATATGATGATGTGATATGTGAGTCATGTTGATGAGTAATTATGCTTTAGTAAGAATATTGGTGTTAAGGTTTGTGATTCCCTATGCAAGCACGAAAGTCAATAATTATGCAATGAAATTATATCCTACTTGTGGTGCATTATTCGGTGTTAATTATGCTTAATGCTCACTTATGAGATTATTTGTTTCTTGGTTGGTTTCTTCTCAATCTTTTGCTAGCCTTCATTTTGCACTAAGTACGATCACTAGTTGTGCATCCAAAAGCCTTTAAACCAGTTTTGCCACATGAGTCTGCTATATCTACCTATATGTGGTATTCTTTTGCCGTTCTAAGAAAATTTGTATGTGCCATCTCTAATTTTTAAAATAAGCTTCTCTTTTGTGTGTTCGTTTCGCTCGCAAAGCGGTGAGGGGTGGCTAATATTTTCCATGCTAGATGTGTTATTCTCATGATGAGTGTTTATTCACTTGTCATTGCACGAGAGTAAGGCAAACGTATTAGGGATGCCCCGTCCCAAAATGAAAAATGAATTTACTTTATGTTGTCAATAATAAATTCCTTGGAAAGAGTTGGTATGGAGGGAAACCGTGGATATGGCTAGCCATGGAAAGTGAAAGTATGGTGGAAAAAGGAATAAACTTTATTTTCTGCTTGGGAACCGCCTATGATATATCTAGAATGGAAAGTGTTGGGAACTCTAATTCATTTTCGTTGGTGGGAAGGACACACGTCCCAAAATGTTTTTATGTCTAAGTTTTTCACTTTGAGCTTTGGCACCTCTACAAATCCCTACTTCCCTCTGCGAAGGGCCTTTCTTTTACTTTATGCAATTTTTATTTCAAGTTTGAGTCTCCATCTTCTCTTATAAACGCACCAACTAGGAGGCACTATGATCGTACTTGAGCATTGGGTGTAGTTAATATGCGAGTGTGTTTCATGAATGGATCAATGATTAAGCATGATGGGCTAGGGATACTTATTTTAGCGTTGATATTTTGAAAGACATGGTTGCTTGTTGATATGCTTGAGTATTTAAGTTATCATGTCAAAACTAGACTATTGCTTTGAACAATATAAAAGTCCAAATCTCCATGCTATAAAGAAAATAATATGATATGACATGATAGGCAGCATTCCACATCAAAAATTCTATTTTTATCACTTACCTACTCAAGGACAATTAGGAGTTAAACTTGGGGATGCTGATACGTCTCCAATGTATCCATAATTTTTAATTGTTCCATGTTGTTATATTATCAATCTTGGATGTTTTATAACCATTTTATAGTCATTTATATCATTTTTGGTACTAACCTATTGACATAGTGCCAAGTGCCTGTTGCTGTTTTCTGCATATTTTTTACATTGTAGGAAATCAATACCAAACAGAGTCCAAATGCAACTAAACTTTACGACGATTTTTTGGGTCCAGGAGACACCTAATGGGCCAAGGCTGCGCCTGGGGGGTGCTCCGAGGAGAGCAAAACCCACCAAGGCGTGCCAGGAGGCCCAGGCGCCCCCTGGTGGGTTATGCCCAGCTCGGGTTCCCCCAGACCACCTCTTTGCCCTATAAATACCCCAATATTCCAGAAACCCTAGGGGAGTCGACGAAAATAAATTCCAACCGGCGTAGAGTCCAGAACCACCAGATCCAATCTAGACACCATCACGGATGGGGTTCACCACCTCCATTGCTGCCTCTCCGATGATATGTGGGTAGTTCTTTGTAGACCTTCGAGCCCGTAGTTAGTAGCTAGATGGTTCCTTTCTCTCGTTTGATTCTCAATACAATGGTCTATTGGAGATCCATATGATGTAACCCTTTTTGTGGTGTGTTTGTTGGGATCGGATGAACTTTGAGTTTATGATCATATCTATCTTTTTATATCCATGAAAGTATTTCGGTTTCTTTGATCTCTTTTATGCATGATTGCTTATAGCCTCATATTTCTTCTCCTATATTTGGGTTTTGTTTGGCCAACTTGATCTATTTATCTTGCAATGGGAAGAGGTGCTTTGTAGTCGGTTCGATCTTACGGTGCTTGATCCCAGTGACAGAAGGGGAACCGACACGTATGTATCATTGCTACGAAGGATAAAACAATAGGGTCTATCTCTGCAAAGATAGATCTTGTCTACATCATGTCATCAATCTTATTACATTACTCCGTTTCTCCATGAACTTAATACACTAGATGCATGCTGGATAGCGGTCGATGTGTGGAGTAATAGTAGTAGATGCAGGCAGGAGTCGGTCTACTAATCTTGGCCGTGATGCCTATATAATGATCATTGCCTGGATATCGTCATGATTATTTGAAGTTCTATCAATTGCCCATCAGTAATTAGTTTACCCACCATTTGCTATTTTTCTCGAGAGAAGCCACTAGTGAAACCTACGGCCCCCGGGTCTCTTTCTCATATTATTTGCCTTTTCGATCTATTTTCCTTTGCTTTTATTTTTAGATCTATTAAACAAAAAAAATACAAAAATACCTTGCTGCGTTTTATTCTTATTTGGCGTTCAATCTATCAATCTACTACAATTTATTCACGTCCGTTTGCCTATCTTGAGGCGCCACTACCCAAAAGGGATTGACAACCCTTTTACACGTCGGGTTGCGAGTAGTTGTTATTTGTGTGCAGGTACTGTTTACGTTGTGTTGCTTGGTTCTCCTAGTGGTTCGATAACCTTGGTCTCATAATTGAGGGAAATATCTACCGCCATTGTGCTGCATTATCTCTTCCTCTTTGGGGAAATACCAACGTAGCTTCAAGCCGAATCGGGGGCCCTATCCCAATTCGCCCCCCTTTCCTTTTAACGGAGAGGGGGAAAAGGGAAGAGAGGGGGCAGGAAGGAAAGGGGGTGAAGGAAATATGCCCTAGAGGCAATAATGAAGTTGTTATTTATATTTCCTTATATCATGATAAATATTTATTATTCATGCTTGAATTGTATTAACCGGAAACTTAGTACATGCGTGAATATATAGACAAACAGAGTGTCACTAGTTTGCCTCTACTTGACTAGCTCGTTGAATCAATGATGGTTATGTTTCCTAACCATAGACATGAGTTATCATTTTATTAACGGGATCACATCATTAGAGAATGATGTGACTGACTTGACCCATCTGTTAGCTTAGCATGATGATCGTTTAGTTTGTTGCTATTGCTTTCTTCATGACTTATACATGTTCCTATGACTATAAGATTATGCAACTCCCGAGTACCGGAGGAACACTTTGTGTGCTACTAAACGTCACAACGTAATTGGGTGATTATAAAGGTACTCTACATGTGTCTCCGATGGTGCTTGTTGAGTTGGCATAGATCAAGATTAGGATTTGTCACTCCGATTGTCGGAGAGGTATCTCTGGGCCCTCTCGGTAATGCACATCACTATAAGCCTTGCAAGCATTGTGACTAATGAGTTAGTTGCGGGATGATGTATTATGGAACGAGTAAAGAGACTTGCGGGTAACGAGATTGAACTAGGTATTGAGATACCGACGATCGAATCTCCGGCAAGTATCATACCGATGACAAAGGGAACAACGTATGTTGTTATGCAGTTTGACCGATAAAGATCTTCGTAGAATATGCAGGAACCAATATGAGCATCCAGGTTCCGCTATTGGTTATTGACTGGAGACGAGTCTCAGTCATGTCTACATAGTTCTCAAACCCGTAGGGTCCGCACGCTTAAAGTTCGCTGACGATTGGTATTATGAGTTTATGTGTTTTGATGTACCGAAGTAGTTCGGAGTCCCAAATGTGATCATGGACATGACGAGGAGTCTCAAAATGGTCGAGACGTAAAGATTGATATATTGGACGGCTATATTCGGACACCAGAAGTGTTCCGGATGATTTCGGAGAAAACCGGAGTGCCGGAGGGGTTACCGGAACCCCCCGGGGAAGTATTGGGCCTTAGTGGGCCTGAGGGGGGAGAGAGGCCTGTAGCCTAGGAGGTGGCGCGCCCCCTCCCATGGGGAGTCCGAATTGGACTAGGGGAGGGGGGCGCAACCCCTCTTTCCCTCTCCCTCTCCCTCTCTTTCCTTCCCCCTTCCCTCTTCCTCGTTCGACTAGGAAAGGATGAATCCTCTTCCTAGTAGGAAGAGGATTCCTCCTCTACTTGGGGTGCACCAAGGCTGGCTGGCCTCCCCCTTTCTCCTTTATATACGGGGGCGGGGGGGCACCCAAAGACACACAAGTTGATTGCTCCAAGCCGTGCGCGGTGCCCCCTCCACCATAATCCACCTCGATCATATCGTAGCGGTGCTTAGGTGAAGACTTGCGTCGGTAGCAACACCATCACCGTCATCACACCGTTGTGCTGACGGAACTCTCCCATGAAGCTCTGCTGGATCGGAGTCCATGGGACGTCATCGAGCTGAACGTGTGCGGAACTCGGAGGTGCCGTACGTTCGGTACTTGGATCGGTTAGATCGTGAAGACGTATGACTACATCAACCGCGTTCTCATAATGCTTCTGCTTATGGTCTACGATGGTACGATGGTACATGCAAAGACTTGAGGGTATCATTACAAACTTGGGAACCGCTTTTTCTTCCGTAAAGAATACTCCAAGTCCTCCTACTAAAATTGCCAAGCTTATGTATGTTCCTAAAAATAAGGGTGAATCATCTAGTAAGGAAACTGCGGATCTTAAATCTATAAGTATTCATCCCAATCTTTTTGCTATCATTAAGGAACCAATTGCTACAAATGAATTTTTCGATCTTGTGCCTAAGAGTTTGATAATCACTAGAAAGAAATAAATTCCTGAGGGATATAGATGCCTCATTGAATAATTGCCTACCAAAGATGGCAATACCTAGATCTATCTTTGCTTGTTATGCCTAGCTAGGGGCGTTAAACGATAGCGCTTGTTGGGAGGCAACCCAATTTTATTTTTATTCCTTGCTTTTTGCTCATGTTTAGTAATAAATAAATTATTTAGCCTCTGTTTTGGTTGTGTTTTTTGTGTTTAATTAGTGTTTGTGCCAAGTAGAACCGTTGGAAAGACTTGGGGAAAGTCTTGTTGAACTTGCTGTAAAAAACAGAAACTTTAGCGCTCATGAGAACTGCTGTCATTTTTATTTGGAGAGTGATATTTGGTTAATTATTTTTGAGGATGATTAATAGATAAGTTCCTCACGTCCAGAAATTTATTTTAGAATTTTTGGGGTTCCAGATATTGCGCTAGCTACAGATTACTACAGACTGTTCTGTTTTTGACAGAATCTGTTTTTCGTGTGTTGTTTGCTTATTTTGATGAATCTATGGCTAATAAAATAGTTTATGAACCATAGAGAAGTTGGAATACAGTAGGTATAACACTCATATAAATAAAGAATGATTTCATTACAGTACCTTGAAGTGGTCTTTTGTTTTCTTTCGCTAACGGAGCTCACGAGATTTTCTACTTTAAGTTTTGTGTTGTGAAGTTTTCAAGTTTGGGTAAAGATTTGATGGATTATGGAACAAGGAGTGGCAAGAGCCTAAGCTTGGGGATGCCCATGGCACCCCCAAGATAATATAAGGACACCTAAAATCCAAAGCTTGGGGATGCCCCGGAAGGCATCCCCTCTTTTGTCTACTTCTATCGGTAACTTTACTTGGAGCTATATTTTTATTCACCACATGATATGTGTTTTGCTTGCAGCGTCTTTTATGATTTGAGTCTTTGCTTGTTAGTCTACCACAATCATCCTTGCTGTACACACCTTTTGAGAGAGCCATACATAATTTGGAATTTGATAGAATACTCTATGTGCTTCACTTATATCTTTTGAGTTATATAATTTTGCTCTAGTGCTTCACTTATATCTTTTAGAGCACGGTGGTGGATTTGTTTCATAGAAAATATTGATCTCTAATGCTTCACTTAGATTATTTTGAGAGTCTTAATAGAATGGTAATTTGCTTAATAATAATATGCTTGGTATTCAAGATTTGTAAAACTTTCTTTTGAGTGTGTTGAATACTAAGAAAAAATTGATGATTGATAATTGTTTTGAGATATGAGGATGGTGATATTAGAGTCATGCTAGTTGAGTAGTTGTGAATTTGAGAAATGCTTGTGTTAAAGTTTGTGATTCCCGTAGCATGCACGTATGGTGAACCGTTATGTGATGAAGTCAGAGCATGATTTATTTATTGATTGTCTTCCTTATGAGTGGCGGTCGGGGACGAGCGATGGTCTTTTCCTACCAATCTATCCCCCTAGGAGCATGCGCATAATACTTTGCTTTGATAACTTCTAGATTTTTGCAATAAGTATATGAGTTCTTTATGACTAATGTTGAGTCCATGGATTATACGCACTTTCCTTCCTTCCACCATTGCTAGCCTCTCTAATATCGCGCACTTTTTGCCGGTATCATACACCCACCAAATACCTTCCTCAAAAAAGCCACCATACCTACCTATCATGGCATTTCCATAGCCATTGCGAGATATATTGCCATGCAACTTTCCACTGTTCCGTTCATTATGACACGCTCCATGATTGTCATATTGCTAGCATGATCATGTAGTTGACATCGTATTTGTGGCAAAGCCACCGTTCATAATTCTTTCATACATGTCACTCTTGATTCATTGCATATCCCGGTACACCACCAAAGGCATTCATATAGAGTCATATTTTGTTCTAAGTATTGAGTTGTAATTGTTGAGTTGTAAGAGAAATAAAAAGTGTGATGATCATCATTTTTAGAGCATTGTCCCAAGTGAGGAAAGGATGATGGAGCCTATGATTCCCCCACAAGTCGGGATGAGACTCCGGACGAAAAAAAGAGGCCATAAAAAAGAGAAGGCCCAAAAATGAGAGAAAAATAGAGAAGGGACAATGTTACTATCCTTTTACCACACTTGTGCTTCAAAGTAGCACCATGATATTCATGATAGAGAGTCTCTCATTCTGTCACTTTCATATACTAGTGGGAATTTTTCATTATAGAACTTGGCTTGTATATTCCAATTATGGGCTTCCTCAAAATGCCCTAGGTCTTCATGAGCAAGCAAGTTGGATGCACACCCACTTAGTTTCTTTTGTTGAGCTTTCATATACTTATAGCTCTAGTGCATCCGCTGCATGGCAATCCCTACTCACTCACATTGATATCTATTGATGGGCATCTCCATAGCTCGTTGATACGCCTAGTTGATGTGAGACTATCTTCCCCTCTTTTTGTCTTCTCCACAACCACCATTCTATTCCACATATAGTGCTATATCCATGGCTCACGCTCATGTATTGCGTGAAGATCGAAAAAGTTTTGAAAATGTCAAAAGTATGAAACAATTGCTTGGCTTGTCATCGGGGTTGTGCATGATTTAAATACTTTGTGTGGTGAAGATAGAGCATAGCCAGACTATATGATTTTGTAGGGATAGATTTCTTTGGCCATGTTATTTTGAGAAGACATAATTGCTTTGTTAGTATGCTTGAAGTATTATTATTTTTACGTCAACATGAACTTTTGTCTTGAATCTTTGAATCTGAATATTCATACCACAATTAAGAAGATTTACATGGAAATTATGCCAAGTAGCACTCCGCATCAAAAATTCTGTTTTTATCATTTACCTACTCGAGGACAAGCAGGAATTAAGCTTGGGGATGCTTGATACGTCTCCAACGTATCTATAATTTTTGATTGCTCCATGCTATATTATCTACTATTTTGGACATTATTAGGCTTTATTATCCACTTTTATATTATTTTTGGGACTAACCTATTAACCGGAGGCCCAGCCTAGAATTGCTGTTTTTTTGCCTGTTTTAGGGTTTTGACGAAAAGGAATATCAAACGGAGTCCAAACGGAATGAAACCTTCGGGAGCGTGATTTTCTCACCGAATACAACTCAGGAGACTTGGACCCTACGTCAAACCAATTAACAGGAGGCCACGAGGTAGGGGGCACGCCTGCCCCCCAGGCGCGCCCTCCACTCTCGTGGGCTCCCTGTTGCTCCACCGACGTACTTCTTCCTCCTATATATATCCACGTACCCCCAAACGATCAAATACAGAGCCAAAAACCTAATTCCACCGCCGCAACTTTCTGTATCCACAAGATCCCATCTTGGGGCCTGTTCCGGAGCTCCGCCGGAGGGGGCATCGATCACGGAGGGCTTCTACATCATCATCCAAGCCCTTCCGATGAAGTGTGAGTAGTTTACTTTAGACCTACGGGTCCATAGTTAGTAGCTAGATGGCTTCTTCTATCTTTTTGGATCTAAATACAATGTTCTCCCCCTCTCTCGTGGAGATCTATTCGATGTAATCTTCTTTTTGCGGTGTGTTTGTTGAGATCGACGAATTGTGGGTTTATGATCAAGTCTATGTATGAATAATATTTGAATCTTCTCTGAATTCTTTCATGTATGATTGGTTATCTTTGCAAGTCTCTTCGAATTATCAGTTTGGTTTGGCCTACTAGATTGGTTGTTCTTGCCATGGGAGAAGTGCTTAGCTTTGGGTTCGATCTTGCGGTGTCCTTTCCCAGTGACAGAAGGGGCAGCAAGGCACGTATTGTATCGTTTCCATCGAGGATAACAAGATGGGGTTTTTATCATATTGCATGAAACTATCCCTCTACATCATGCCATCTTGCTTAAGGTGTTACTCTATTTTTAACTTAATACTCTAGATGCATGCTGGATAGCGGTCGATGAGTGGAGTAATAGTAGTAGATGCAGGCAGGAGTCGGTCTACTTGTCTCGGACGTGATGCCTATATACATGATCCTACCTAGATATTCTCATAACTATGCTCAATTCTGTCAATTGCTCAACAGTAATTTGTTCACCCATCGTAGAATACTTATGCTCTTGAGAGAAGCTACTAGTGAAACCTATGGCCCCCGGGTCTCTTTCTCATCATATCAATCTCCATCACTTTATTATTGCTTTGCTTTTTTACTTTGCCTTTTACTTTTCACTTTGCATCCCTATACCAAAAATACCAAAAATATTATTTATCATCTCTATCAGATCTCACTTTCGTAAGTGACCGTGAAGGGATTGACAACCCCTAACCGCGTTGGTTGCGTTGAGCTATTGTTTTTGTGTAGGTACGAGGGCCTCGTGCGTAGCCTCCTACTGGATTGATACCTTGGTTCTCAAAAACTGGGGAAATACTTACGCTACTTTGCTGCATCATCCCTTCCTCTTCAGGGAAATCCAACGCAGTGCTCAAGAGGTAGCATATACCTTAGCATCTGTCTGGCAAGGGAGTACAATAGTAATCTAGGAGTAGATCACTGGACAGCGGTCAAAATTATCCTTAGAGGACTAGGGAAATATTTCTCGGTTATGGAGATGATAATAGAGTTCGTCGTAAAGAGTTACGTCGATGCAAGCTTTTTACATCGAGCTAGATGACTCTAAGTCTCGATCTAGATACAAATTGAAAGTGGGAGCAATTAGCTAGAGTAGCTCCATGCAGAGCATTGTAGACAGAAATTTGCGAAATACATACGGATCTGAATGTTGCAGACCCGTAGGCTAAATTTCTCTCACAAGCAAAACATGATCACTCTTTGGGTGTTAATCACATAGCGATGTGAACAAGATTATTGACTCTAGTAAACCCTTTTGGGTATTAGTCACATGGAGATGTGAACTAATCACATAAAGATGTTAACTAGATTATTGACTCTAGTGCAAGTGGGAGACTAAAGGAAATATGCCCTAGAGGCAATAATAAAGTTGTTATTTATATTTCCTTATATCATGATAAATGTTTATTATTCATGCTAGAGTTGTATTAACCGGAAACGTAGTACATGTGTGAATATATAGACAAACAGAGTGTCACTAGTTTGCCTCTACTTGACTAGCTCGTTGAAACAATGATGGTTATGTTTCCTAACCATAGACATGAGTTTTCATTTGATTAACGGGATCACATCATTAGAGAATGATGTGATTGACTTGACCCATCCGTTAGCTTAGCACGATGATCGTTTAGTTTGTTGCTATTGCTTTCTTCGTGACTTATACATGTTCCTATGACTATGAGATTATGCAACTCCCGAGTACCGGAGGAACACTTTGTGTGCTACCAAATGTCACAACGTAACTAGGTGATTATAAAGAAGCTCTACAGGTGTCTCCGATGGTTCTTGTTGAGTTGGCATAGATCAAGATTAGGATTTGTCACTCTGATTGTCGGAGAGGTATCTCTGGGCCCTCTCGGTAACACTATAAGCCTTGGAAGCATTGTGACTAATGAGTTAGTTGCGGGATGATGTATTACAGAATGAGTAAAGAGACTTTCCGGTAACGAGATTGAACTAGGTATGAAGATACCGACGATCGAATCTCGGGCAAGTAACATACCGATGACACAGGTAATAACGTATGTTGTCATTACGGTAAGGCCGGTAGAGATCTTCGTGGAATAAGTGGGAACCAATATGCGCATCCAGGTTCCACTATTGGTTATTGACCAGAGACGAGTCTCGGTCATTTCTACATAGTTCTTGAACCCATAGGGTCCGCACGCTTAAAGTTCGGTGACGATCGGTATTATGAGTTTGTGTGTTTTGATGTACCAAAGGTAGTTCGGAGTCCCGGATGTGATCACGGACACGACGAGGAGTCTCAAAATGGTCGTGACGTAAAGATTGATATATTGGACGGCTATATTTGGACACTGGAAGTGTTCCAGATGATTTCGGAGAAAATCGGAGTGCCAGAGGGGTTATCGGAACCCCTCGGGGAAGTATTGGGCCTTAGTGGGCCTGAGGGGAGAGAGAGGGCTGCAGCCCAGGAGGTGGCGCACCCCCTCCCATGAGGAGTCCGAATTGGACTAGGGGAGGGGGTGCGGCCCCTCTTTCCCTCTCCCTCTCCCTCTCTTTCCTTCCCCCTTCCCTCTTCCTGGTTGGACTAGGAAAGGATGAATCCTCTTCCTAGTAGGAAGGGGATTCGTCCTCTCCTTGGGGGCGCACCAAGGCTGGTCGGCCTCCCCCCTTGCTCCTTTATATACGGGGGCGGGGGGCACCCAAAGACACACAAGTTGATTGTTCCAAACCGTGTGCGGTGCTTAGGCGAAGCCCTGCGTCGGTAGCAACATCATCACCGTCATCACGCCATCGTGCTGACAGAACTCTCCTGTGAAGCTCTGCTGGATCGGAGTTCGTGGGACGTCATTGAGCTGAACGTGTGCTGAACTCGGAGGTGCCGTACATTCGGTACTTGGATCGGTCGGATCATGAAGACGTACGACTACATCAACCGCATTCTCATAATGCTTCCGCTTACAGTCTACAAGGGTACGTGGATGATCCCCTCTCGTTGCTATGCATCACCATGATCTTGCGTGTGCATAGGAATTTTTTTGAAATTACTACGTTTCCCAACAGGGGGGCGAACCCCCTCCTCCTTCTCCTTTTCGGCCTCCTTCCTTAGGAGTGGCCCACCACCCCTTGTGGGCTGGTGTGCTCCTCCCCTATGGCCCATAAGGCCCATTAATCCCCCGAGGGGTTCCGGTAACCCCCCCCCCCCCCCCCGTACTCCGATATGTACCCGGTACACCCCGAAACACTTCCGATGTCTGAATGTCATCGTCCTATATATGAATCTTTACCTCTCGACCATTTTGAGACTCGTCGTCATGTCGGTGATCTCGTCCGGGACTCCAAACAACATTTGGTCACCAAATCACATAATTCATATAATACAAAATCGTCATCGAATGTTAAGCGTGCGGACCCTACGGGTTTGAGAACTATGTAGACATGACCGAGAGACCTCTCCGGTCAATAACCAATAGTGGAACCTGGATGCGCATATTGGTTCCCACGTATTCTACGAAGATCTTTATCGGCTTTATCATAATGACAACATACGTTATTCCTTGTGTCATCGGTATGTTACTTGCCCGAGATTCAATCGTCGGTATCTTCATACCTAGTTTAATCTTGGTAGCAAGTCCCTTTACTCATTCCATAATACATCATCTTGTAACTAACTCATTAGTCACATTGCTTGCAAGGCTTCTTATGATGTGCATTACCGAGAGGGCCCAGATGTTATGAACATTTGGCAAAGCAAAGCTAATGACTACTCGATAGTTTAGTGTGCCATGCTTTACGTCTTAGAACCAGGACTTCAACGGCGTTTTGAACGTCATGGAGCATATGTGATGTTTCAGGAGTTGAAGTTAATATTTCAAGCAAATGCCCGGATTGAGAGATATGAGGTCTCCAATAAGTTCTACAGCTGCAAGATGGAGGAGAATAGTTCTGTCAGTGAACATATACTCAAAATATCTGGGTATAACAATCACTTGATTCAACTGGGAGTTAATCTTCCGGATGATAGTGTCATTGACAGAATTATTAAATCACTGCCACCAAGCTACAAGAGCTTCGTGATGAACTATAACATGCAAGGGATGGATAAGACAATTCCTGAGCTCTTCGCAATTCTAAAGGCTGCGGAGGTAGAAATCAAGAAGGAGCATCAAGTGTTGATGGTCAACAAGACCACCAGTTTCAAGAAAAAGGGTAAAGGGAAGAAGAAAGGGAACTTCAAGAAGAATGGCAAGCAAGTTGCCACTCCCATGAACAAGCCTAAAGCTACACCCAAGCCTAAAACTGAGTGCTTCTACTGCAAAGGAAATGGTCACTAGAAGTGGAACTGCCCTAGATACTTGGTGGATAAGAAGGATGGCAAAGTGAACAAAGGTATATTTGATATACATGTTATTGATGTGTACTTTACTAGTGTTCATAGCAACCCCTCGGTATTTTGATACTGGTTCATTAACTAAAGAGTAGTAACTCGAAATGGAAGTTGCAGCATGAACATAGACTAGTTAAGGGTGAAGTGACGATGTGTGTTGGAAGTGGTTCCAAGATTGATATAATCATCATCGCACACTCCATATACTTTCAGGATTAGTGTTAAACCTAAATAAATGTTACTTGGTGTTTGCATTGAGCATGAATATGATTTGATCATGTTTATTGCAATATGGTTATTCATTTAAGTCAAAGAATAATTTTTATTCTATTTACATGAATAAAACCTTCTATGGTCATACACTCAATGTAAATGGTTTATTGAATCTCGATCGTAGTGATACACATATTCATAATATTGAAGCCAAAAGATGCAAAGTTAATAATGATAGTGCAACTTATTTGTCGCACTGCCGTTTAGGTCATGTTGGTGTAAAGAGCATGAAGAAATCCATGCTGATGGGCTTTTGGAATCACTTGATTACGAATCAGTTGATGCTTGCGAACCATGCCTCATAGGCAAGATGACTAAGACTCCGTTCTCCGGAACAATGGAGCGAGCAACTGACTTATTGGAAATAATACATACTGATGTATGTGGTCTGATGAGTGTTGAGGCTCGTGGCGGGTATCATTATTTTCTGACCTTCATAGATGATTTGAGAAGATATGGGTATATCTACTTGATGAAACATAAGTCTGAAACATTTGAAAAGTTCAAAGAATTTCAGAGTGAAGTGGAAAATCATCATAACAAGAAAATAGAGTTTCAACAATCTGATCACGGAGACAAATATTTGAGTTACGAGTTTGGTCTTCAACTAAAACAATGTGGGATAGTTTCACAAATTCATGCCACCTGGAACACCACAGCATAATGGTGTGTCCGAACATTGTAACCGTACTTTATTGGATATAGTGCAATCTATGATGTCTCTTATTGATTTGCCACTATCATTTTAGCGTTATGCATTAGAGAAAGCTACATTCACATTAAATAGGGCACCATCTAATCCGTTGAGACGACACCGTATGAACTATGGTTTGGCTAGAAACCTAAGCTGTCGTTTCTTAAAGTTTGGGGTTGTGATGCTTATGTGAAAAAGTTTCAGCCTGATAAGCACAAACCTAAATCGGAAAAGTGTGTATTCATAGGATACCCAAAAGAAACTATTGGGTACACCTCTATCACAGATCCGAAAGGCAATATCTTTGTTGCTAAGAGTGGATCCTTTCTAGAGAAGAAGTTTCTCTCGAAAGAAGTGAGTGGGAGGAATGTATAACTTGATGAGGTAATTGTACCTTCTCCCGAATTGGAAAGTTGTTCATCACAGAAATCAGTTCTAGTGATCTCTACACCAATTAGTGAGGAAGCTAATGATGATGATCATGAAACTTCAGATCAAGTTACTACCGAACCTCGTAGGATAACCAGAGTATGATCCGCACCAGAGTGGTACGGTAATCCTTTCTGGAAGTCATGTTACTATACCATGACGAACCTACGAACTATGAGGAAGTGATGATGAGCCCAGATTCCATGAAATAGCTTGAGGCCATGAAATCTGAGATGGGATCCATGTATGAGAACAAAGTATGGACTTTGATTGACTTGCCCGAAGATCAGTGAGTCATTAAGAATAAATAGATCTTCAAGAGGAAGACGGACTTTGATAGTAGTGTTACTGTCTACAAAGCTTGGCTTGTTGCAAAAGGCTTTCGACAAGTTCAAGGGGTTGGCTACGATGAGACTTTCTCACCCGTAGCGATGCTTAAGTATGTCCGAATCATGTTAGCAGTTGCTGCACTTTATGAAATCTGAAAATTGGATGTCCAAACTGCATTCCTTAATGGATTTCTTAAAGAAGAGTTTTATATGATGCAACCAGAAGGTTTTGTTGATCCTAAAGGTGCTAACAAAGTGAGAAAGCTCCAGCGATCTATCTATGGAGTGGTGCAAACATCTCGGAGTTGGAATATATGCTTTGATAAAGTGATCAAAACATATGGTTTTATACAGACTTGCGGTGATGCCTATATTTACTAGAAAGTGAGTGGGAGCACTACAACATTTCTGATAAGTATATGTGAATGACATATTGTTGATCGGAAAAAATGTAGAATTTTCTGGAAAGCATAAAGGAGTGTTTGAAAAGAGTTTTTCAAATAAAGACCTCGATGAAGCTACTTACACATTGAGCATCAAGATCTATAGAGATAGATCAAGATGCTTGATAAGTTTTTTCAATGAGTACATACCTTGACAAGATTTTGAAGTAGTTCAAAATGGAACAGTCAAAGAAGGAGTTCTTGCCTATGTTGCAAGGTGTGAAGTTGAGTAAAAACTCGAAACCCGACCACAGCAGAAAATAGAAAGAGAATGAAAAGTCATTCCCTATGCCTCAGTCATAGGTTCTATAAAGTATGCTATGCTGCTTATCAGTCCTATTGTATACCTTAGCATGGTTCTGGCAAGGGAGTACAATAGTGATCTAGGAGTAGATCACTAGACAACTGTCAAAATTATCCTTAGAGAACTAAGGAAATATTTCTCGGTTATGGAGGTGATAAAAGAGTTTGTCGTAAAGAGTTACATTGATGCAAGCTTTTTATATCGATCTAGATGACTCTAAGTCTTGATCTGGATACATATTGAAAGTGGGAGCAATTAGCTAGAGTAGCTCCGTGCAGAGCATTGTAGACATAGAAATTTGCGAAATACATACAGATCTGAATATTGCAGACCCTAGACTAAACTTCTCTCACAAGAAAAACATGATCACTCTTTGGGTGTTAATCACATAGCGATGTGAACTATATTATTGACTCTAGTAAACCCTTTTGGGTATTAGTCACATGGAGATGTGAACTAATCACATAAAGATGTGAACTAGATTATTGACTCTAGTGCAAGTGGGAGACTGAAGGAAATATGCCCTAGAGGGAATAATAAAGTTATTATTTATTTCCTTATATCATGATAAATGTTTATTATTCATGCTAGAATTGTATAAACCGGAAACTTAGTACATGTGTGAATACATAGACAAACAGAGTGTCACTAGTATGCCTCTACTTGACTAGCTCATTGAATAAAAGATGGTTAAGTTTCCTAGCCACAGACATGAGTTGTTATTTTATTAACGGGATCACATCATTAGAGAATGATGTGATTGACTTGACCCATTCTGTTAGCTTAGTATTTGATCGTTTAGTATATTGCTATTGCTTTCTTCATGACTTATAGATGTTCCTATGACAATGAGATTATGCAACTCTCGAATGCCGGAGGAACACTTTGTGTGCTACCAAACGTCACAATGTAACTGGGTGATTATAAAGGTGCTCTACAGGTGTCTCCGATGGTACTTGTTGAGTTGGCATAGATCGAGATTAGGATTTGTCACTCCGATTGTCGGAGAGGTATCTCTTGGCCCTCTCGGTAATGCACATCACTATAAGCCTTGCAAGCATTGTAACTAATGAGTTAGTTGCGGGATGATGTATTACAGAACGAGTAAAGAGACTTGCCGGTAACGATATTGAGCTAGGTATTGACATACCGACGATCGAAAATCGGGCAAGTAGAATACCGATGACAAAGGGAACAACGTATGTTGTTATTCGGTTTGACCGATAAAGATCTTCGTAGAATATGTAGGAGCCAGTATGAGCATCCAGGTTCCGCTATTGGTTATTGACCGGAGACATGTCTCGGTCATGTCTACATAGTTCTCGAACCCGTAGGGTCCGCACGCTTAACGTTCGGTGACGATCGGTATTATGAGTTTATGTGATTTGATGTACCAAAGGTAGTTCGGAGTCTCGGATGTGATCATGGACATGACGAGGAGTCTCGAAATGGTCGATACATAAAGATTGATATATTGGACGACTATATTCGGATACCGGAAGTGTTCCGGGTGATTTCGGAGAAAACCGGAGTGCCGGAGGGTTACCGACCCCCCCCCCAGGAGAAGTAATGGGCCCCATGGGCCTTAGTGGAGAGAGAGAGAGGGACGGCCAGGGCAGGCCACGCGCCCCTCCCCCTCTGGTCCGAATTGGACTAGGGAAGGGGGGAGGCCCCATTCCTTCTCCCTCTCCTCCTTCCTTTCCCCCTCCTAGTAGGAGTAGGAAAGGGGAGTCCTACTCCTACTAGGAGGAGGACTCCTCCTCCTGGCGCGCCCTGCAAGGGCCAGCCGGCCTCCCCCCTTGATCCTCTATATACGGGGGCAGGGGGCACCCTAGGGCACACAAGTTGATTGTTCCAACCCGTGTGAGGTGCCCCCCTCCACCATTATCCACCTCGATCATATCGTAGCGGTGCTTAGGCAAAGCCCTACATCGGTAGCAACATCATCACCGTCATCACGCCGTCGTGCTGACAGAATTCTCCTGTGAAGCTCTGCTGGATCGGAGTTCGTGGGACGTCATCGAGCTGAACGTGTGCTGAACTCAGAGGTGTCGTACGTTCGGTACTTGGATCGATCGGATCGTGAAGACGTATGACAACATCAACCGCGTTCTCATAACGCTTCCGCTTAGGGTCTACGAGGGTACATGGACGATACTCTCCTCTCTTGTTGCTATGCATCACCATGATCTTGCGTGTGCGTAGGATTTTTTTGAAATTACTACGTTCCCCAACACGACTGCCATGCGTTCACAACATCCGCAATTGCTGGAGGGGGTGGCGCACCTAGCGGTGCATCAAGGACATAATTTTTCTGTGCAGCAAAGAGGATAATCCTCAAGTTACGAACCCAGTCCGTGTAGTTGCCACCATCATCTTTCAACTTAGCTTTCTCTAGGAACACTTTAAAATTCAAGGGAACGGTAGCACGGGCCATTGATCTACAACATAGATATGCAAAAACTAGCAGAACTAAGTTCGTGATAAATTAAGTTCAATTAATCATATTACTTAAGAACTCCCACTTAGATAGACATCCCTCGAGTCATCTAAATGATTATGTGATCCAAATCAACTAAACCATGTCCGATCATCACATGAGATGGAGTAGTCTTCAATGGTGAACATCTCTATGTTGATCATATCTACTATATGATTCACGTTCGATCTTCCGGTCTCTAGTGTTCCGAGGCCATGTATGAACATGCTAGGCTCGTCAAGTTAAACCCAAGTATTTCACATGTGCAAAAATGTCTTGTGCCCATTGTATGTGAACGTAGAGCTTATCACACCCGATCATCACGTGGTGTCTCAGCACGACGAACTGTCGCAACGGTGCATACTCAGGGAGAACACTTATACCTTGAAATTTTAGTGCGGGATCATCTTATAATGCTACCGCCTTACTAAGCAAAATAAGATGCATAAAAGATAAATATCACATGCAATCAAAATATGTTACATGATATGGCCATCATCATCTTGTGCCTTTGATCTCCATCTCCAAAGCACCATCATGATCTCCATCGTCACCGGCTTGACACCTTGATCTCCATCGTAGCGTCGTTGTCGTCTTGCCAACTATTGCTTATAAAACTATTGCTAACGCATGGTGATAAAGTAAAGCAATTACATGGTGACTGCATTTCATACAATAAAGCAACAACATATAAGGCTCCTGCCAGTTGCCGATAACTTTTACAAAACATGATCATCCCATACAATAACGTATATCACATCATGTCTTGACCATATCACATCACAACATGCCCTGCAAAAACAAGTTAGACGTCCTCTACTTTGTTGTTGCAAGTTTTACGTGGCTGCTACGGGCTTCTAGCAAGAACCGTTCTTACCTACGCTTCAAAACCACAACGGTGCTTTATCAAGTTTGTTGTTTTAACCTTCAACAACAGGACCGGCCACAGTCAAATTTGATTCAACTAAAATTGGAGAAATAGACACCCGCCACTCACCTTTATGCAAAACTAGTTGCATGTCTGTCGATGGAACCGGTCTCGTGAACGTGGTCATGTAAGGTTGGTCCAGGCTGCTTCATCCAATAATACCGCCGAATCAAAATAAGACATTGGTGGTAAGTAGTATGATGATCACCGCCCACAACACTTTGTATTCTACTTGTGCATATCATCTACGCATAGACCTGGCTCGGATGCCACTGTTGGGAAACGTAGCATGCAATTTTCAAAAAATTCCGACGCTCACGCAAGATCTATCTAGGAGATGCATAGCAACGAGAGGGGGAGAGTGTGTCCATGATATGTCTCCAACGTATCTATAATATTTGATTGTTCCATGCTATTATATTATCAACCTTGGATGTTTTATATGCATTTATATGCTACTTTATATGATTTTTGGGAGTAACCTATTAACCTAGAGCCCAGTGCCACTTTCTATTTTTTTCCTTGTTTTATAGTATCACAGAAAAGGGAAATCAAACAGAGTCCAATTGACCTGAAACTTCACGGAACTTATTTTTGGAACGGAAGAAATCCAAGAGACTTGGAGTGTACATCAGGGAAGCTTCGAGGAAGCCACGAGGTAGGGAGGCATGCCGCCCACCCTCGTGGGCCCCTCGTGGCTCCCCTGACCGACTTCTTTCGCCTATATATATATCAATATACCCTGGAAACATCGGGGAGCATAATAGATCGGGAGTTCCGCCGCTAGAAACCTCTGTAGCCACCGAAAACCAATCTAGACCCGTTCCGGCACCCTGCTGGAGGGGGGAATCCCTCTCCGGTGGCCATCTTCATCATCCTGGTGCTCTCCATGACGAGGAGGGAGTAGTTCACCCTCGGGGCTGAGGGTATGTACTAGTAGCTATGTATTTGATCTCTCTCTCTCGTGTTCTTGAGGTGGTACGATCTTGATGTATCGCGAGCTTTGCTATTATAGTTGGATCTTATGATGTTTCTCCCCCTCTACTTGAAGGAAATATGCCCTAGAGGCAATAATAAAGTTATTATTTATTTCCTTATATCATGATAAATGTTTATTATTCATGCTAGAATTGTATTAACCAAAAACATAATACATGTGTGAATACATAGACAAACAGAGTGTCACTAGTATGCCTCTACTTGACTAGCTCGTTGATCAAAGATGGTTATGTTTCCTAACCATAGACATGAGTTGTCATTTGATTAACGGGATCACATCACTAGTAGAATGATGTGATCGACTTGACCCATTCCGTTAGCTTAGCACTTGATCGTTTAGTTTGTTGCTATTGCTTTCTTCATAACTTATAAATGTTCCTATGACTATGAGATTATGCAACTCCCGTTTACCGGAGGAACACTTTGTGTGCTACCAAACGTCACAACGTAACTGGGTGATTATAAAGGTACTCTACAGGTGTCTCCGAAGGTATTTGTTGGGTTGGCATATTTCGAGATTAGGATTTGTCACTTCGATTGTCGGAGAGGTATCTCTGGGCCCTCTCGGTAATGCACATCACTCAAGCCTTGCAAGCATTGAAACTAATAAGTTAGTTGTGGGATGATGTATTACGGAACGAGTAAAGAGACTTGCCGGTAACGAGATTGAACTAGGTATTGAGATACCGACGATTGAATCTCGGGCAAGTAAACATACCGATGACAAATGGAACAACGTATATTGTTATGTGGTCTGGCCGATAAAGATCTTCGTAGAATATGTAGGAGCCAATATGAGCATCCAGATTCCGCTATTGGTTATTGACCGGAGACGTGTCTCGGTCATGTCTACATAGTTCTCGAACCCGTAGGGTCCGCACGCTTAAAGTTCGGTGACACTCGTAATTAGGGTTTTTGTGTTTTGATGTACCAAAGGTTGTTCGGTGTCCCGAATGTGATCACGGAAATGACGAGGAGTCTCGAAATGGTCGAGACATAAAGATTGATATATTGGAAGCCTATATTTGGATATCGGAAACGTTCCGGGTGAAATCGGGATTTTACCGGGGGGTTACCGGAACCCCCCCGGGGGTTATTGGGCCTACATGGGCCCTAAGGGAGATGAGGAGGGCCGGCTAGGGCAGGCCGCGCGTCCCCTCCCCCCTAGTCCAAACAGGACAAGGAAGGGGGGGGCCTTTCCTCTTTCTCCCTTCCCCCTTCCTTCTCCAATAAGGCAAGAGGGGGGAGTCCTACTCCCGGTGGGAGTAGGACTCCTCCAGGCGCACCCCTTGGGCCGGCCGCACCTCCCCCTCTCCCTCCTTTATATACGCGGTCAGGGGGGCACCCCATGACACACAAGTTGATCTTCGTGATCGTTCCTTAGCCGTGTGCGGTGCCCCCTTCCACCATATTCCACCTCGGTCATATCGCAGCGGTGCTTAGGCGAAGCCCTGCGTCGGTAGAACATCATCATCGTCATCACGCCGTCGTGCTGACGAAACTCTCCCTCAATGCTTTGATGGAACGGAGCTCGAGGGATGTCACCGAGTTGAACGTGTGCAAAACTCGGAGGTGCCGTACATTCGGTACTTGGATCGGTCGGATCGGGAAGACGTACGACTACTTCCTCTATGTTGTGTCAACGCTTCCATTGCCGGTCTATGAGGGTACGTAGAAAACACTCTCCCCTCTCATTGCTATGCATCACCATGATCTTGCGTGTCGGTAGGATTTTTTTTTGAAATTACTACGTTCCCCAACAGTGGCATCCGATCCTAGGTTTTATGCGTTGATGTTATATGCACGAGTAGAACACAAGTGAGTTGCGGGCGATATAAGTCATACTGCTTACTAGCATGTCATACTTTGGTTTGGCGGTATTGTTGGATGAAGCGGCCCGGACAGACATTACACGTACGCTTACGCGGGACTGGTTCTACCGACGTGCTTTGCACACAGGTGGCTGGCGGGTGTCAGTTTCTCCAACTTTAGTTGAGCCGAGTGTGGCTACGCCCGGCCCTTGCGAAGGTTAAAACAGCACCAACTTGACAAACTATCATTGTGGTTTTGATGCGACAAGGTTGGAAAAAGCGGTAGGCGTAAGCGAGGCGATTGGCCTTCGCCTAGTGCCTAGGCGGTGCCTAAGCGTTCTAGGTGCAGCCTAGGCGCTAATATTTTTTTACTCATAGTGTATTTATGATTATTATATGGGTGTTCATATTAGTTTAGGCCATATAAATAAGTTAATTACCATCTACTGCCATTGGAATATAACCCGTTTGGCATATCAGTGCAGTATGTGGCATGATTTCTTGCTTGGGTAGGCAATTCCTTGCTTGCCCTGCCTAGACATCCATTTATGCCCTAGGCGAGGCGTTTGGCCATTGCCTAGCGCCTAGGCGTGCCTAAGCGCCTCCTAGGCACTGCCTTTTCCAACAGAGTGCGTAGGTAAGAACGATTCTTGCTAAGCCCGTAGCAGCCACGTAAAACTTGCAATAACAAAGTAGAGGACATCTAACTTGTTTTTGCAGGGCATGATGTGACGTGATATGGTCAAGACATGATGCTAAATTTTATTGTATGAGATGATCATGTTTTGTAACCGAGTTATCGGCAACTGGAAGGAGCCATATGGTTGTCGCTTTATTGTATGCAATGCAATCGCGCTGTAAATGCTTTACTTTATCACTAAGCGGTAGCAATAGTCGTGGAAGCATAAGATTAGCGAGACGACAACGATGCTACGATGGAGATCAAGGTGTCGCGCCGGTGACGATGGTGATCATGACGGTACTTCGGAGATGGAGATCACAAGTACAAGATGATGATGGCCATATCATATCACTTATATTGATTGCACGTGATATTTATCTTTTATGCATCTTATCTTGCTTTGATTGACGGTAGCATTATAAGATGATCCCTCACTAAATTATCAAAGTATAAGTGTTCTCCCTGAGTATGCACCGTTGCGAAAGTTCTTCGTGCTAAGACACCACGTGATGATCGGGTGTGATAGGCTCTACGTTCAAATACAATGGGTGCAAAACAGTTGCACACGCGGAATACTCAGGTTAAACTTGACGAGCCTAGCATATAACAGATATGGCCTCGGAACACGGAGACCGAAAGGTCGAGCATGAATCATATAGTAGATATGATCAACATAGTGATGTTCACCATTGATACTACTCCATCTCACGTGATGATCGGACATGGTTTAGTTGATTTGGATCACGTAATCACTTAGAGGATTAGAGGGATATCTTTCTAAGTGGGAGTTCTTAAGTAATATGATTAATTGAACTTAAATTTATCATGAACTTAGTACCTGATAGTATCTTGCTTGTCTATGTTTTATTGTAGATAGATGGCTCGTGCTGTTGTTCCATTGAATTTTAATGTGTTCCTTGAGAAAGCAAAGTTGAAAGATGATGGTAGCAATTACACGGACTGGGTCCGTAACTTGAGGATTATCCTCATTGCTGCACAGAAGAATTACGTCCTGGAAGCACCGCTAAGTGCCAAGCCTACCGCAGGAGCAACACTAGATGTTATGAACGTCTGGCAGAGCAAAGCTGATGACTACTCGATAGTTCAGTGTGCCATGCTTTACGGCTTAGAACTGGGTCTTCAACGACGTTTTGAACGTCATGGAGCATATGAGATGTTCCAGGAGTTGAAGTTAATATTTCAAGCAAATGCCCGGATTGAGAGATATGAAGTCTCCAATAAGTTCTATAGCTGCAAGATGGAGGAGAATAGTTCTGTCAGTGAACATATACTCAAAATGTCTGGGTATCATAATCACTTGACTCAACTGGGGGTTAATCTTCCTGTTGATAATGTCATTGACAGAGTTCTTCAATCACTGCCACCAAGCTTCAAAAGCTTCGTGATGAACTATAACATGCAAGGGATGAATAAGACTATTCCCGAGCTCTTCGCGATGCTAAAAGCCGCGGAGGTAGAAATCAAGAAGGAGCATCAAGTGTTGATGGTTAATAAGACCACCAGTTTCAAGAAAAAGGGCAAAGGGAAGAAGAAGGAGAACTTCAAGAAGAACAACAAACAAGTTGCTGCTCAGGAGAAGAAACCCAAGTCTGGACCTAAGCCTGAGATTGAGTGCTTCTACTGCAAGCAGACTGGTCACTGGAAACGGAACTGCCCAAGTATTTGGCGGATAAGAAGGATGGCAAAGTGAACAAAGGTATATGTGATATACATGTTATTGATGTGTACCTTACTAATGCTCGCAGTAGCACCTGGGTATTTGATACTGGTTCTGTTGCTAACAATTGCAACTCGAAACAGGGGCTACGGATTAAGCGAAGGTTGGCAAAGGACGAGGTGACGATGCGCGTGGGAAATGGTTCCAAAGTCGATGTGATCGCGGTCGGCATGCTACCTCTACATCTACCTTCGGGATTAGTATTAGACCTAAATAATTGTTATTTGGTGCCAGCGTTGAGCATGAACATTATATCTGGATCTTGTTTGATGTGAGATGGTTATTCATTTAAATCAGAGAATAATGGTTGTTCTATTTATATGAGTAATATCTTTTATGGTCATGCACCCTTGAAGAGTGGTCTATTTTTGATGAATCTCGATAGTAGTGATACACATATTCATAATGTTGAAATCAAAAGATGCAGAGTTGATAATCATAGTGAAACTTATTTGTGGCACTGCCGTTTAGGTCATATCGGTGTAAAGCGCATGAAGAAACTCCATACTGATGGACTTTTGGAACCACTTGATTATGAATCACTTGGTACTTGCGAACCGTGCCTCATGGGTAAGATGACTAAAACTCCGTTCTCCGGTACTATGGAGAGAGCAACGGATTTGTTGGAAATCATACATACAGATGTATGTGGTCCAATGAATGTTGAGGCTCGTGGCGGATATCGTTATTTTCTCACCTTCACAGATGATTTAAGCAGATATGGGTATATCTACTTAATGAAACATAAGTCTGAAACATTTGAAAAGTTCAAAGAATTTCAGAGTGAAGTTGAAAATCCTCGTAACAAGAAAATAAAGTTTCTACGATCTGATCGTGGAGGAGAATATTTGAGTTACGAGTTTGGTCTACATTTGAAACAATGCGGAATAGTTTCGCAACTCACGCCACCCAGAACACCACAGCGTAATGGTGTGTCCGAACATCGTAATCGTACTTTATTAGATATGGTGTGATCTATGATGTCTCTTACTAATTTACCGCTATCGTTTTGGGGTTATGCTTTAGAGACGGCTGCATTCACGTTAAATAGGGCACCATCGAAATCCGTTGAGACGACGCCTTATGAACTGTGGTTTGGCAAGAAACCAAAGTTGTCGTTTCTGAAAGTTTGGGGCTGCGATGTTTATGTGAAAAAGCTTCAACCTGATAAGTTCAAACCCAAATCGGAGAAATGTGTCTTCATAGGATACCCAAAGGAGACTGTTGGGTACACCTTCTATCACAGATCCGAAGGCAAGACTTTTGTTGCTAAATTCGGAGTTTTTCTAGAGAAGGAGTTTCTCTCGAAAGAAGTGAGTGGGAGGAAAGTAGAACTTGATGAGGAAACTGTACCTGCTCCCTTATTGGAAAGTAGTACATCATAGAAACCGATTTATGTGACACCTACACCAATTAGTGAGGAAGCTAATGATAATGATCATGAAACTTCAGATCAAGTTACTACCGAACCTCGTAGATCAACCAGAGTAAGATTCGCACCAGAGTGGTACGGTAATCTGTTCTGGAAGTCATGCTACTAGATCATGATGAACCTAGGAACTATGAAGAAGCGATGGTGAGCCCAGATTCCGCAAAATGGCTAGAAGCCATGAAATCTGAGATGGGATCCATGTATGAGAACAAAGTATGGACTTTGGTTGACTTGCCCGATGATCGGCAAGCAATTGAGAATAAATGGATCTTCAAGAAAAAGACTGACGCTGACGGTAATATTACTGTCTATAAAGCTCGACTTGTCGCAAAAGGTTTTCGACAAGTTCAAGGGGTTGACTACGATGAGACCTTCTCACCCATAGTGATGCTTAAGTCTGTCAGAATCATGTTAGCAATTGCCGCATTTTATGATTATGAAATTTGGCAAATGGATGTCAAAACTGCATTCCTAAATGGATTTCTGGAAGAAGAGTTGTATATGATGCAAGCAGAAGGTTTTGTCGTTCCAAAGGGAGCTAACAAAGTGTGCAAGCTCCAGCAATCCATTTATGGACTGGTGCAAGCCTCTCGGAGTTGGAATAAACGCTTTGATAGTGTGATCAAAGCATTTCGTTTATACAGACTTTTGGAGAAGCCTGTATTTACAAGAGAGTGAGTGGGAGCTCTGTAGTAGTTCTGATATTATATGTGGATGACAGATTATTGATTGGAAATGATATAGAATTTCTGGATAGCATAAAGGGATACTTGAATAAGAGTTTTTCAATGAAAGACCTCAGTGAAGCTGCTTACATATTGGGCATTAAGATCTATAGAGATAGATCAAGACGCTTAATTGGACTTTCACAAAGCACATACCTTGACAAAGTTTTGAAGAAGTTCAAAATGGATCAAGCAAAGAAAGGGTTCTTGCCTGTGTTACAAGGTGTGAAGTTGAGTAAGACTCAATGTCCGACCACCGCAGAAGATAGAAAGAAAATGAAAGATGTTCCCTATGCTTCAGCCATAGGCTCTATCATGTATGCAATGCTGTGTACCAGACCTGATGTGTGCCTTGCTATAAGTCTAGCAGGGAGGTACCAAAGTAATCCAGGAGTGGATCACTGGACAGCGGTCAAGAACATCCTGAAGTACCTGAAAAGAACTAAGGATATGTTTCTCGTGTACGGAGGTGACAAAGAGCTCATCGTAAATGGTTACGTTGATGCAAGCTTTGACACTGATCCGGACGATTCAAACCGGATACGTGTTTACATTAAACAGTGGAGCTGTCAGTTGGTGCAGTTCTAAACAAAGCGTCGTGGCGGGATCTACATGTGAAGCGGAGTACATAGCTGCTCTGGAAGCAGCAAATGAAGGAGTCTGGATAAAGGAGTTCATATCCGATCTAGGTGTCATACCTAGTGCATCGGGTCCAATGAAAATCTTTTGTGACAATACTGGTGCAATTGCCTTGGCAAAGGAATCCAGATTTCACAAGAGAACCAAGCACATCAAGAGACGCTTCAATTCCATTCAGGATTTAGTCCAAGTGGGAGACATAGAAATTTGCAAGATACATATGGATCTGAATGTTGCAGAGCCGCTGACTAAGCCTCTTCCACGAGCAAAACATGATCAGCACCAAGACTCCATGGGTGTTAGAATCATTACTGTGTAATCTAGATTATTGACTCTAGTGCAAGTGGGAGACTGAAGGAAATATGCCCTAGAGGCAATAATAAAGTTATTATTTATTTCCTTATATCATGATAAATGTTTATTATTCATGCTAGAATTGTATTAACCAGAAACATAATACATGTGTGAATACATAGACAAACAGAGTGTCACTAGTATGCCTCTACTTGACTAGCTCGTTGATCAAAGATGGTTATGTTTCCTAACCATAGACATGAGTTTTCATTTGATTAACGGGATCACATCATTAGTAGAATGATGTGATTGACTTGACCCATTCCGCTAGCTTAGCACTTGATTGTTTAGTTTGTTGCTATTGCTTTCTTCATAACTTATAAATGTTCCTATGACTATGAGATTATGCAACTCCCGTTTACTGGAGGAACACTTTGTGTGCTACCAAACGTCACAACATAACTGGGTGATTGTAAAGGTACTCTACAGGTGTCTCCGAAGGTATTTGTTGGGTTGGCGTATTTCGAGATTAGGATTTGTCACTCCGATTGTCGGAGAGGTATCTCTGGGCCCTCTCGGTAATGCACATCACTCAAGCCTTGCAAGCATTGCAACTAGTAAGTTAGTTGCGGGATGATGTATTACAGAACAAGTAAAGAGACTTGCCGGTAAAGAGATTGAACTAGGTACTGAGATACCGACGATCGAATCTCGGGCAAGTAAACATACCGATGACAAAGGGAACAACGTATATTGTTATGCGGTCTGACCGATAAAGATCTTCGTAGAATATATAGGAGCCAATATGAGAATCCAAGTTCCGCTATTGGTTATTGACCGGAGACGTGTCTCGGTCATGTCTACATAGTTCTCGAACCCGTAGGGTCCGCACGCTTAAAGTTCGGTGACGATCGTAATTAGGGTTTTTGTGTTTTGATGTACCGTAGATTGTTCGGTGTCCCGGATGTGATCACGGACATGACGAGGAGTCTCGAAATGGTCGAGACATAAAGATTGATATATTGGAAGCCTATATTTGGATATCGGAAACGTTCCGGGTGAAATCGGGATTTTACCGGAGTACCGGGGGGTTACCGGACCCCTCCCGGGGGTTATTGGGCCTACATGAGCCCTAAGGGAGAAGAGGAGGGCCGGCCAGGGCAGGCCGCGCGTCCCCTCCCCCTAGTCCGAATAGGACAAAGAAGGGGGGGCGCCCCCCTTTCCTCTTTCTCCCTTCCCCTTCCTTCTCCAACAAGGCAAGAGGGGGGAGTCCTACTCTCGGTGGGAGTAAGACTCCTCCAGGCGCACCCCTTGGGCTGGCCGCACCTCCCCCTCTCCCTCCTTTATATACGGGGGCGAGGGGGCACCCCATGACACACAAGTTGATCTTCGTGATCGTTCCTTAACCATGTGCGGTGCCCCCTTCCACCATATTCCACCTCGGTCATATCGTAGCGGTGCTTAGGCGAAGCCCTGCGTCGGTAGAACATCATCACCATCATCACGCCGTCGTGCTGACGAAACTATCCCTCAATACTTTCCTGGATTGGAGCTCGAGGGACGTCACCGAGTTGAACGTGTGCAGAACTCGGAGGTGCCGTACGTTCGGTCCTTGGATCGGCCGGATCGGGAAGACGTACGACTACTTCCTCTATGTTGTGTCAACGCTTCCGTTGCCGGTCTACGAGGGTACGTAGACAACACTCTCCCCTCTCGTTGATATGCATCACCATGATCTTGCGTGTGCGTAGGAAGTTTTTTGAAATTACTACGTTCCCCAACACTACTCTCTTGTGATGGATTAAGTTTTCCCTTTGAAGTTATCTTATGGGATTGAGTCTTTAAGGATTTGAGAACACTTGATGTATGTCTTGCACGTGCTTATCTGTGGTGACAATGGGATATCATGTGATCCACTTGATGTATGTTCTGGTGTTCAACTTGCGAGTTACGTGACCTCGTGAAATTATGCATAGGGGTTGGCACACGTTTTCGTTTTGACTCTCCGGTAGAAACTTTGGGGCATTCTTTGAAGTTCTTTGTGTTGGTTGAATAGATGAATCTGAGATTGTGTGATGCATATCGTATAATCATACCCACGGATACTTGAGGTGACATTGGAGTATCTAGGTGACATTAGGGTTTTGGTTGATTTGTGTCTTAAGGTGTTATTCTAGTACGAACTCTATGATAGATTGAATGGAAAGAATAGCTTCGTGTTATTTTACTACGGACTCTTGAATAGATCGATCAGAAAGGATAACTTTGAGGTGGTTTTGTACCCTACCATAATCTCTTTGTTTGTTCTCCGCTATTAGTGAATTTGAAGTGACTCTTTGTTGCATGTTGAGGGATAGTTATATGATCCAATTATGTTATTATTGTTGAGAGAACTTGCACTAGTGAAAGTATGAACCCTAGGCCTTGTTTCAAAGCATTGCAATATCGTTTGTGCTCATTTTTATCATTAGTTACCTTGCTGTTTTTATATTTTCAGATTACAAAAACATATATCTACCATCCATATCGCACTTGTATCACCATCTCTTCGCCGAACTAGTGCACCTATATAATTTACCATTATATTGGGTGTGTTGGGGACACAAGAGACTCTTTGTTATTTGGTTGCAGGGTTGTTTGATAGAGACCATCTTCATCCTACGCCTCCCACGGATTGATAAACCTTAGGTCATCCACTTGAGGGAAATTTGCTACTGTCCTACAAACCTCTGCACTTGGAGGCCCAACAACGTCTACAAGAAGAAGGTTGTGTAGTAGACATCAGTCCACATACCCTCGTAGACCGAAAGTGGAAGCGTTTGATAACGCGGTTGATGTAGTCGAACTTCTTCTTGTTCTGACCGATCAAGCACCGAACGTACGACCCCTCCGAGTTCGGCACACGTTCAGCTCGATGATGTCCCTCGAACTCCTGATCCAGCAAAGTGTCGAGGGAGAGTTCCGTCAGCACGATGGCGTGGTGACCGTGATGGTGAAGTGATCCGCGCAGGGCTTCGCCTAAGCACTATGAAGATATGACCGGAGACGTAAACCGTGGAGGGGGGCGCCGCACACGGCTAGCAATTGTTGGTGTGTGTTATAGGCGCCCCCTCCCCATATATATATATATATATATATATATATATATATATATATATATATATAGGTGGGAGGGCGAGGGGAGCTGCCTTGGGCGCCCCAAGTGGGAGGAATCCTACTTGGGGGCCCTATTCCAATTCGGCCCCCTTTCCTTTTATCGGAGAGGGGGAAAAGGGAAGAGAGGGGGGAGGATGGAAAGGAGGGGTAAAAACCCCTCCTCCTTCTCCTATTCGGCCTCCTTCCATAGGGGGCGCACCACCCCTTGTGGGCTGGTGTGCTCCCCTCCTATGGCCCATAAGGCCCATTAATCCCCCGGGGGGTTTCGGTAACCCCCCCCCCCCCCAGTACTCTAATATGTACCCGGTACACCCCAAAACACTTTCGGTATCCGAATATCATCGTTCTATATATGAATCTTTACCTCACGACCATTTCGAGACTCCTCGTCATGTCCGTGATCTTATCCGGGACCCCGAACAACATTCGATCACCAAATCACATAACTCATATAATACAAAATCGTCATCGAACGTTAAGCGTGCGGACCCTACTGGTTCGAGAACTATATAGACATGACCGAGACACCTCTCCGATCAATAACCAATAGCAGAACATGGATTCTCATATTGTTTCCCACATATTCTATGAAGATCTTTATCGGTCGTACCGTATTGACAACATACGTTATTCCCTTTGTCATCGGTATGTTACTTGCCCGAGATTCGATCATCGGTATCTTCATACCTAGTTCAATCTCGTTACCGGCAAGTCTCTTTACTCGTTCCATAATACATCATCCCGTAACTAACTCAATAGTCACATTTCTTGCAAGGCTTCTTATGATGTGCATTACCGAGAGGGCCCAGAGATACCTCTCCGATACTCAGAGTGACAAATCCTAATCTCGATCTATGCCAACCCAACAAACACCTTCGGCGATACCTGTAGAGTATCTTTATAATCACCCAGTTACGTTGTGATGTTTGATAGCACACAAGGTATTCCTCTGGTATCCGGGAGTTGCATAATCTCATAGTCAAAGGAATATGTATATGACATGAAGAAAGCAATAGCAGTAAAACTTAACGATTAATATGCTAAGCTAACAGATGGGTCTTGTCCATCACATCATTCTCCTAATGATGCGATCCCGTTTATAAAATGACAATACATGTCTATGGATAGGAAACTTAACCATCTTTGATTAACGAGCTAGTCTAGTAAAGGCTCACTAGGGACACAGTGTTTTGTCTATGTATCCACACATGTATCAAGTTTTCGATTAATACAATTCTAGGATGAATAATAAACATTTATCATGATATAAGGAAATATAAAATAACAACTTTATTATTGCCTCTAGGGCATATTTCCTTCAATATATTTATCCAACCTACTACAATTTTACCTATATTTTTACCCGTGAGGGATTGACAACCCCTCTCATACGTCGGGTTGCAAGTATTTGTTCTTTGTGTGCAGGAGCTGTTTACGTGGTGTTGTGTGGTTCTCCTACTGGTTCGATAACCTTGGTCTCATCATTAAGGAAAATACCTACCGTAGTTGTGCTGCATCATCCCTTCCTCTTTGGGAAAATACCGACGTAGTTCAAGCCGCAATCAGAGGACAGCAAAGGCGCCACCATTTCCCTTGTGGACCTCGCGTCCACCAGCGACGGACAAAGGCGCGGACTCCTCTGAGGTTGTGAACTACTCAGTTTCGCCACTAGGAATTTCAACTGCTCAAAAATGCCAATTTGCCACTAGACACCATTACCATGAGCTCAAATCTCGTTGGCCATGTTATAATGACATAAATATCTATGGACCAACATGGCAGCTCTCTCTCTATCTCACTACAATGAAGTATGGGTCCCACTTAATCCCAACATTGTTCTTATTTTCCTGTAAAATTATTTGCTTGCTTAGGGCTTGTTCTGAACTCCTCCAACTCTCACATTCGCTGCATCCCTAACGCGGAGCAGCCGGCGGCGAGGGGCTGTAGAGGAGCACACAGGGCCAAGGTTGGGGGCACACGCTGTGAAGGACCACAATGTTGCCGCTGTATAGACATGAACTAGGTACCCCCATTGCTCTAAGTTGGGGAAGTAATCATGTTCATGTCTTTAGATGTGAGACCATTTTGATTTGGAAACTTATGCAAATGAAACTCCTTTACTACAGAAACTTTTGTTGTATGACATATAACAAAACTAGTTATTCGTCTTTATTATAACTTGTCTTAACTTGGAATATTTGTGGCAAGTTTAGAAATATGTTTCGGCTATATTTGAAACACTACTTTACTATAGAAATGTTCGCTGTACACCTCTTTGTACAGCCAGAAATCGCATAATTTATCTTCATTGAAAAAATAAGCCCAACCATTCACCCCAGGAACCAGGTCCAACTCGTTTCTCTCTTTTTTGTCCTGTGTGCATTTGAGCCCAAAATGGGCTGCTTCCAGCCGACCCAAGGTGGCAAGAACATGGGCTTCACCGCCCCAGCTGGGCTGCCAGCTCACTCAAGCACTCGGAGAAGCTAGCGAGGCTCCAGAACGGTTTGCTGCACGCTACGTGAAGTGAGAAGTCAGGTTAGAAGTTGGATATGAGAAGTTTAATTTGGAGAAGCTAGCGAGTCTCCGAACATGCCCTTACTCCTGATAAATGGGGGCCACACTTATCTTGTGAGATAGAGAGAATTACCATGTGGGTCTATGATATTTTTGTCATATACCATAGTCAATGGGTTTGATCTAGCAATAACGATGTCTAATGGCATTTTTGAGCAAACATCTAACGAATCGATGACATTTTTTAAATATCTTATGATATTTTTGAGCAAGCAACCCAGGGAAAGATGACATTTTTTAGTAGTTGTAACTTCTATAGGCAAAATTAAGTTATGGAACACATCTGATGACATAAATGATAAAAACCCGTTGTTTTTATTCATTAGTCTAGATCATGCAATATGATGGCTGATGTCCTCGCTCGTAGGGCAGGGCACTCTGCAAATGCCGTGTGCGATTAATGATGTTCCGGATCTGATATGGACTATCATTTGAACGAACTTGCTGCTGTTAATTACACACGGTGTCAACAAAATGACTTATATGAAGGTACGGAGGAAGTGATAAAAAAGCCGCCCATCTTTTACCTACTCTTCGCAGAGAGTGAAATCATCGAAACTTCCTCGGCACGGCACCACTGGTACGGTCCACCAGTCAGTGACCAAAATCCCCGGGCCGGGCCGGGCCCTGCAGGGCTTAGCGATTCCACACTCACACTCCATTCGGGCCTATCCATCCACCCACGCTTCGGGCTCCGAGGGTTTCGTAGCGGACGCGTCAACTCAAGTCCAAGTCCCCCTCCCTCCTTCCCCCTCACACGCTCCGCTCCGCTCTATATAAGGTGCGCCAAGTCCGCGGCGCTGTCCATCCAACTCCACACCGCCTCACACCACCGCCACCGCCACCCACGCTGCACTCCGGCGACCCGCGAAGATGCAGATCTTCGTCAAGACGCCGTCGGGGAAGACGATCACGCTCGAGGTCGAGGGCGGCCACGACATCGCCGACGTCAAGGCCAGGATCCACGACAAGGAAGGTAGCGAAGCATCTCCCCGCCTCTCATCTCTGTGCCGCATTGGTGTGCCCGCTCGCCGAGCACCCTTTGCTCCTTCTGCTCGCCGCCCTGCGGCCCTGTTGCTTGCGTCTGTTGCGCTCCTGTTCTAGTGTCGATCGGTCCTCGGAATCCGAGAGATGCTAGCTAGAAACATTTCCCTGCGCTTGCTCGCCGTCGGGATGCCCTGTTCCTTGCGTCTGTTTGTTTCGATCAGCCTTTGGAGGCGCTTGTTTTGCTCCTCGTTTTTGGTTTACCCTTGCGCGCATCAAATCCAGGCTAGTACTTGCGTTTGTGCGTGTTCGATTGGTAGATTGCCGACTAGTACTTGCTTCCTGTCGCTGTTCATATTGGTTGGGAACAGAGCAGAGCGCGCGATCTGGGCGATCCGTCGCGTTAAGTACTCAAGCTAGCGTCACATCAATAGATTCCATGTTTGACCCCAGACGAGTCCCGCGGGTAGAGTTAGATCGACTTGCGTTTATGGGTTTCCTAATAAGTGATGGGATCGTCTTCTTTCTTCAGCAACCTGCTAGCGACGACGCATTTCAAATTTGAACTCGATTTGGTTACCAAATCTAACTGCTGTTCATCTTAAATTAGTGTTGGTTGGTTCTCTAATTACTGGTCTCCCGCTTGATGGACTGCTGTAATTAACTGCAGATGTGCCGGTGGATCAGCAGCGCCTCATCTTCGCAGGGAAGCAGCTGGAAGAAGGCCACACGGTGGCGGACTACAGCATCCAGAAGGAGTCCACGCTTCACCTCGTGCTCCGCCTCCACGGCGGCAGGGGCGGCACCGGCAAGGGGGGAACCTACCCACCGATCGAGCCCAACCTCCTTCAGCTCGCCCTCAAGTACAGGCAGCGTAAGCTCATCTGCCGCAAGTAAGCCCCTGAATCGATGCCTCCCCCCTCGTCTGGTCAAGTTCATGCATGTGCTGTTTGAAGGTGTGGTTGCTATATGAGCTATCTCTGATGTGCTTGTTTGTTGTAGTTGCCAACTAATTAGCAGTGGCATATGACGACTCTTAAACATTTCCTTGTCATGCAAATTTGCGTGCAATTGAGAAGCAATTTTTCCGACAAACTCTCATGTTTTGCATAAGAAGATAATTGTTGAGAAGCAATTTTGTATGCAATCACTGCAATGATAATGTAGACATGCCCTAACATCACAGCAATTTTGTTTTGCAGGTGCTATGCACGCCTTCCCCTCAGGTCTGCCAACTGCCGCAAGAAGAAATGTGGCCACTGCAATGAGGTGAGCCTTAACCGCTATCACTTTTCATGCTTGGCCTTAGTGTCCTTTATAGTACATGCTTTCGATGCTTGTTCTTGGTTTCGTCATACCTCAGTCAGCATATTGTGTTTTTCATCACGGTGTTTTGTTATGATGCTTGTTTCAGAGTTATTGGAATGTACTTATGTATCAATTTAGAAGTAATATGGAGCTTACTACGCTATCGTCGTTCATGTTCTTGGCCTTGGTCACCATAAATATAGTCCTGTCCATGCTATTTGGCTCTAGTCATTGTAGCATCAAACACCTTGTATGTAGGTCACTATAAACAATCTCATGATGCCTGTTTCAGAGTAAATATGCCAAGTCAGCTCACTAGTGTTTTGCATCAATCTAAATGCTCAGGGAGCTTACTACTGCAGCTTTGTTTATGTTATGCCTCCTTAAGTTATATTTGTGCTGTGAACTGATCTTCATTTTCTGCTCTGCTGAATCATCTATGTCCCGATTCTGCAGCAGTGTGTGCAATTGAGTGATACCCCGCTTGTAGAGATTTCAATCACTTGTACAGTAGATGACAACTTTAATCCTATTTGTTGGTGTCGCTTGCTTATTTGACTTGATAGATACGGTTCATGCATGTTCTTCGTTTTGTCATGCCGCAGTAGTCATACAGCATCGAACACATTCTGTTCTTCACCATCCATACCTATTTATGATGCTTGTTTCAGAGTTATTGTCTAGACATAATGACACTATCATGTTAATGTCTCTTTGCCTTGGTCACCATAATATTGTCATGTCCATGCTATTTGGCTTCAGTTATTGTAGCATCAAACACCTTCTCTAAATCTTTATCAGTAGCATACACAAATTCTTGATGTTTGGTTTCAAAGTGAATGTGCCAAGTCAGCTCACTAGTGTTTTGCATCAATCTGACGCTGACAGAGATAACTACTACAGCTCTGTACATGTTATTATGTCTCCTTCAGTTATATTTGTGCTGTGTACTGCTCTGCATATTCTGCTGTGCTCAATCGTCGATCTCCCGATTCCGCAGCAGTGTGTGCAATGGATTGATAACCCACTCCTAGAGATTTGAATCACTTGTAGCTGCCAACCTATATTTTCAGACGAGGACCAAGAAGAAGCTGAAACCCAGGGACCCATGAAGCACTGCACTGGCCAGCAAGAGAAAGGGATACCCAAGTGACACGCACCAGCTGAATTTACCCTACCGTCTCCTTATATTAGCTTCTTGATTGATACCATAGTAGCTTCTGGTTACCCGTAGTACCTTTTAAGTTCCTGCTGCTGCTGCTGGGTTTTAAACACCCTAAATGCGTGCTCTAGCTGAATAGTACTATGGATTCCTGCTGCATCATGGGTTCTGTTGATGACCCCCTAAATACTCTCGCTGGTGACGCAGTGCTTAAGGAATGCTAGTTACAAATTCCTGCTGTTATCATCAAATGGACATGGGTTCTGTTCTGTTGGAATAGATGAATGGATTCTAGCTTACATGGCAGGCACCTTGTTTCAGTTTCCTCCAATTGTTAGCACTCTGTTATGCGCCAAGTTTTGTTCCTGTATTACTCCCTCTGTTTCTTTTTACTTTGCTTATAAAGTTTGGTCAAAGTCAAGTTTTATAAAGTTTGACTATCTTTATATTAAAAAATATCAACATTCATAATATAAAATCAATATTACCAGATGTGTCATGAAATGTATTTTCATACTTTATAATTTAAACATTGTAGATGTTCATATTTTTCGATATAAATTTGGTCAAACTTTGTGTAGTTTGACTTTGAACAAATCTTATACGCGGAGTAAAAAGAAACGGAGGGAGTATATGACCCTCCTGTTTCTCTGTTCCGGTTTCGGTTGAGTTGCTCAAGTTGTTGAACTGGCCCACCCAAATATCTGTGTATGCAATTCTGTTGCTTCACTGCGCTGCTGCGTGTCCATCGCTCGCCGGCACTATGGCCAAGGCGACTCACAAGCAAGCACAGAGTCGTCATATCTCATTTTCCTTCTTTTCCTTCACACATTTCGACGAAACGATCTTTTTTGTTCACACATTTGCATTTGGATGGAACGTTTTGTATCATTACGCAAGCAATTATGCATACATTCTTAAAGAAATTAAACGAGCTGCGTGAAAAAAAGATAAAGCATCATCATACATTCAACCGATATCTATAAATCATGTGTCGTGCACTCCTCCTCAAGTATGTCGGGTGCTCCATGTCATTCTAAGACGCATGATAGCCACTCGCATTAACTACCAAAATGATCTTGACGTTGGATTCATGGTAGTGGGATCAAACATCATCAACCGGTTTCCTCAGACACCTTCTCTTGCATCAACCGATTCTACTATTGCAAAAAAAAATATGATTCTCTTCAAGTTGAAGCCTACATGCCATCATTTCTTCCATGGGCTTACAGTTTCATGCATAGCTTTCAACCTTGGCCTCTCCTTTTGAAGCTTACTCTTCTCTATCTCCAACTTTTCTTGTTTCCTCCTCTCCATGTATTGATTCCTTGAATTGATCAACTCATCAATCTTATTTTTTAACACCTGCACCTCTCCTTGTTTCTTGGGCATCTCCTTTGACCACTTCCTTCCGTCGAGCCACTCCACGCTAGACACCGGTATGGGACTTCTAGCGACCCTATCCTCTCCATCACCATCATCTTCCTCGCTGTCATCCAATACCAAAGAGGAAATGTTTCGCGACCTCTCATGTTTTGAAGGAGCCTCCTCATTCCTCATTTTCCACTTCTATTGACATCGAGTACTCTCCAACAATGTGGAGGAGCAATGTTGAATATGCTTAAGGTTACAACAATAAAAAATAACAGGAGTGTTGTCATATTGGTCACTAGTGACACCTCTAGGAGGGTTCCTCACTTGTTCCAAATAACCATCCCAATGGTTGCACATCTCTTGAATTTAAGAGTTCGGTTGGATTTAAGCCAAGGTTATGATGGAACCCTCCTCGATGCGCCTCCAATAGTTTGTACTCGTTTGATCTTTCTGATGGACCGCATCGAGAGTAATATCCTGCCATGCCCTCACAAGAGCAGCATCCTCACTCCTAGTGTAGTTTACGATCTGAATTCCTTTCTTCCTCGAAGAACCAAAGAAATGAGATTGATCCAATTCGTCATATTTGTCCTCCTCATTCAATTGCTCAAACTGCAGGACCGACGCGCCATCAAGATCAAAATCATTAGCCACAACCAAATCATCCTTCTTACCCGGGTTCTTCGATGGGACACGTTGCAATGCATGTGGAGAAGGCACACGTCAGCACTAGTGACAGTACCAGTGGGGTGCATACTTTGTTGGGGAACGCAGTAATTTCAAAAAAAATTCCTACACACACGCAAGATCTATCATGGTGATGCATAGCAAAGAGAGGGAAAGAGTGTTGTCCACGTACCCTCGTAGACAGTAAGCGGAAGCGTTATGACAACGTGATTGATGTAGTTGTACGTCTTCACGATCTGACCGATCCTAGTATCAAAAGTACGGCACCTCCGTGATCTACACACGTTCAGCTCGGTGACGTCCCACGAACTCTTGATCCAGTTGAGTGTCGAGGGAGAGCTTCGTCAGCACGACGGCGTGATGACGGTGATGATGAAGCTACCGGCGCAGGGCTTCGCCTAAGCACTACGACGATATGACCGAGGTGGATTATGGTGGAGGGGGCACCGCACACGGCTAAAAGCAATCAACTTGTGTGTCCTACGGTGCCCCTGCCCCCGTATATAAAGGACCAAGGGGGAGGCCGGCCGGCCCTTGGGGCGCGCCAAGGAGGGGAGGAGTCCTCCTCCTAGTATGAGTAGGACTCCCCTTTTCCTAGTCCAACTAGGAGGAGGAAGGGGAAAGGAAGGAGAGGGAGAGAGGGAGGGAAAGAGGGGGCGCCGCCTCCCCTCCTTGTCCAATTCGAACTCCCAAGGGGGGGCACGGCCAGCCCTAAGGCCCCTTCCTCTCTCTCTCTCACACACACACACAAGGCCCATGTTGGCCCATTAGATCCCCCAGGGGTTCCGATAACCCTCCGGCACTCCGATAATTATACGGTGACCCTCGAAACTCATTCGGTGTCCGAATATAGTCATCCAATATATCAAATTTATGTCTCGACCATTTTGAGACTCCTCGTCATGTCCATGATCACATCCGGGACTCCGAACTATCTTCGGTACATCAAAAACATAAACTCATAATTTTGATCGTCACCGAACGTTAAGCGTGCGGACCCTACGGGTTCGAGAACTATGTAGACATGACCGAGACACGTCTCCGGTCAATAACCAAGAGCAGAACCTGGATGTTCATATTGGCTCCCACATATTATACGAAGATCTTTATCGGTCAAACCGCGCAATAACATACGTTGTTCCCTTTGTCATCGGTATGTTACTTTCCCGAGATTCGATCGTCGGTATCTCAATACCTAGTTCAATCTCGTTACTAGTAAGTCTCTTTACTCGTTCCGTAATGCATCATCCCGTAACTAACTCATTAGTCACATTGCTTGCAAGGCTTATAATGATGTGCATTATCGAGAGGGCCCAGAGACACCTCTCCGATACTCGGAGTGACAAATCCTAATCTCGATCTATGCCAACTCAACAAACACCATTGGAGACACCTGTAGAGCATCTTTATAGTCACCCAGTTACGTTGTGACGTTTGATAACATACTAAGTGTTCCTCCGGTATTCGGGAGTTGCATAATGTCATAGTCATAGGAACATGTATAAGTTATGGAGAAAGCAATAGCGGTAAACTAAACGATCATCGTGCTAAGCTAACAGATGAGTCAAGTTAGTCACATCATTCTATAATGATGTGATCCCATTCATCAAATGACAACTCTCTGTCCATGGCTAGGAAACTTAACCATCTTTGATTAACAGGCTAGTCAAGTAGAGGCATACTAGTGACACTCTGTTTGTCTATGTATTCACACATGTACTAAGTTTCCGGTTAGTACAATTCTAGCATGAATAATAAACATTTATCATGATATAAGAAAATATAAATAACAACTTTATTATTGCCTCTAGGCATATTTCCTTCAGTCTCTCACTTGCACTAGAGTCAATAATCTAGTTCACATCGTCATGTGATTTCACACCAATAGTTCACATCTTTATGTGATTAGTTCACATCTTTATGTGACTAATACCCAAAGGGTTTACTAGAGTCAATAATCTAGTTCACATCGCTATGTGATTGACACCCAAAGAGTGACCATGTTTTGCTTGTGAGAGAAGTTTAGTCTATGGGTCTACAACATTCAGATCCGTATGTATTTCGCAAATTTCTATGTCTACAATACTCTGCACGGAGCTACTCTAGCTAATTGCTCCCACTTTCAATATGTATCTAGATCGAGACTTAGAGTCATCTAGATCGGTGTAAAAAGCTTGCATCGACGTAACTCTTTACGACGAACTCTTTTATCACCTCCATAACCGAGAAATATTTCCTTAGTCCTCTAAGGATAATTTTGACTGCAGTCCAGTGATCTACTGCTAGATCACTACCGCACTGCCTTGCCAAAATCATGCTAAGGTATACAATAGGACTGGTACACAACATAGCATACTTTATAGAATCTATGACTGAGGCATAGGGAATGACTTATCATTCTCTTTCTATTTTCTGTCGTGGTCGGGTTTTGAGTCTTTACTCAACTTCACACCTTACAACACAGGCAAGAACTCCTTCTTTGACTGTTCCATTTTGAACTGCTTCAAAATCTTATCAAGGTATGTACTTATTGAAAAATCTTATCAAGCGTCTTGATCTATCTCTATAGATCTTGATGCTCAATGTATAAGCAGCTTCACCGAGGTCTTTCTTTGAAAAACTCCTTTCAAACAATCCTTTATGCTTTCCAGAAAATTCTACATCATTTTCGATCAACAATATGTCACTCACATATACTTATTAGAAAGGTTGTAGTGCTCCCACTCACTTTCTTATAAATACAGGCTTCACCGCAAGTCTATATAAAACTATATGCTTTGATCACACTATCAAAGCACATATTCCAACTCTAAGAGGCTTGCACCAGTCCATAAATGGATCGCTGGAGCTTGCACACTTTGTTAGTACCTTTAGGATTGACAAAACCTTCTGGTTACATCATATACAACTCTTCTTTAATAAATCCATTAAGGAACACAGTTTTGACATCCATTTGCCAGATTTCATAAATGCGGCAACTGCTAACATGATTCAGACAGACTTTTAAGCATCGATACGAGTGAGAAAATCTCATCGTAGTCAACACCTTGAACTTGTCGAAAACCTTTTGCGACAATTCGAGCTTTGTAGATAGTAACACTACTATCAGCGTCCGTCTTCCTTTTGAATATCCATTTATTCTGAATGGCTCACCGATCATCGGGCAAGTCAATCAAAGTCCATACTTTGTTCTGATACATGGATCCCATCTCAGATTTCATGGCCTCAAGCCATTTTGCGGAGTCTGGGCTCATCATCGCTTCCTCATAGTTCGTAGGTTCGTCATGGTCAAGTAACATGACCTCCAAAACAGTATTACCATACCACTGTGGTACGGATCTTACTATGGTTAACCTACGAGGTTCGATAGTAACTTGATCAGAAGTTTCATGATCATCATCATTAGCTTCCTCACTTACTGGTGTAGGAATCACTGGAACTGATTTCTGTGATGAACTACTTTCCAATAAGGGAGTAGGTACAATTACCTCGTCAAGTTCTACTTTCCTCCCACTCACTTCTTTCGAGAGAAACTCCTTCTCTAGATTGGATCCACTCTCAGCAACAAAGATCTTGCCTTCGGATCTGTGATAGAATGTGTACCCAATAGTTTCTTTTGGGTATCATATGAAGGCGCACTTCTCCGATTTGGGTTTGAGCTTATCAGGCTGAAACTTTTTCACATAAGCATCACAACTCCAAACTTTAAGAAACGACAGCTTAGGTTTATTGCTAAACCACAGTTCATACGGTGTCATCTCAATGGATTTTTAGACGGTGCCCTATTTAACTTGAATGGAGCTGTCTCTAATGCATAATCCCAAAACAATAGCGGTAAATCGGTAAGAGACATCATAGGTCGCACCATATCTAATAAAGTGCAGTTACGACGTTCGGACACACCATTACACTGTGGTGTTCCAGGTGGCGTGAGTTGCGAAACTATTTCACATTATTTCAAATGAAGGCCAAACTCATAACTCAAATATTCACCTCCATGATCAGACCGTAGAAACTTAATTTTCTTGTTACGATGATTTTCCACTTCACTCTAAAATTCTTTGAACTTTTCAAGTGTTTCAGACTTATGTTTCATCAAGTAGATATACCCATATCTGCTCAAATCATCTGCGAAGGTCAGAAAATAATGATACCCGCCACGAGCATCAACACTCATCGGACCGCATACATTAGTATGTATTATTTCCAATAAGTCTGTTGCTCGTTCCATTGTTTCAGAGAACGGAGTCTTAGTCATCTTGCCCATGAGGCATGGTTCGCAAGCATCAAGTGATTCATAATCAAGTGATTCCAAAAGCCCATCAACAAGGAGTTTCTTCATGCGCTTTATACCAATATGACCTAAATGGCAGTGCCACAAATAAGTTCCACTATCATTTTTAACTTTCCATCTTTTGGTTTCATTATTATGAATATGTGTATCACTATGATCAAGATTCAGTAAACCATTTACATTGGATGTAAGATCATAGAAGGTTTTATTCATGTAAACAGAACAACAATTATTCTTTGACTTAAATGAATAACCGTATCGCAATAAACATGATCCAATCATATTTATGTTCAATGCAAACACCAAATAACATTTATTTAGTTCCAATACTAATCCCGAAGGTAGAGGGAGTATGCGATGGTGATCTTATCAACCTTGGAATCACTTTCAACACACATCATCACCTTGCCCTCAACTAGTCTCTGTTCAATTTGTAACTCCTGTTTCAAGTTACTAATCATAGCAACTGAACCAGTATCAAATACCCAGGGGCTACTATGAACACTAGTAAAGTACACATCAATAACATGTATATCATACATACTGTTGTTCCCTTTGCCATCCTTCTTACCTGCCAAGTATTTGGGGCAGTTCCACTTCAAGTGAACATTTCCTTTGTAGTAGAAGCACTCAGTTTTAGGCTTGGGTCTAGCTTTGGGATTCTTCATGGGAGTGGCAACTTGCTTGCCATTCTTCTTAAAGTTCCCTTTCTTTCCCTTGCCCTTTTACTTGAAACTAGTGGTCTTGTTAACCATCAACACTTGATGCTTTTCTTGATTTATACCTTTGCCGATTTCAGCATCGCGAAGAGGTTGGGAATAGTTTCTGTTATCCCTTGCATATTATAGTTCATCATGAAGTTCTAATAACTTGGTGATAGTGACTAGAGAATTCTGTCAATCACTATTTTATTTGGAATATTAACTCCCACTTGATTCAAGTGATTGTAGTACTCAGACATTCCGAGCACATGCTCACTAGCTGAGCTATTCTCCTCCATCTTGTAGGCAAAGTACTTTGTCAGAGGTCTCATACCTCTTAACACGGGCATGAGTCTGAAATACCAATTTCAACTCTTGAAACATCTCATATGCTCCTTGTCGTTCAAAACATTTTTGAAGTCCCGGTTCTAAGCCTTAAATCATGGTGCACTAAACTATCAAGTAGTCATCATACCGAGCTTGTCAAACGTTCATAACGTCTATATCTTCTCTTGCAATAGTTCTGTCACCTAGCGGTGCATCAAGGATATAATTCTTCTGTGTAGCAATGAGGATAATCCTCAGATCACGGAGCTAGTCTGCATCATTGCTACTAACATCTTTCAACATAGTTTTCTCTAGGAACATATCATAAATAAAACGGGGAAGCTATATGCAAGCAATTGATCTACAACATAGATATGCAAATACTATCAGGACTAAGTTCATGATAAATTTAAGTTTAATTAATCATATTACTTAAGAACTCCCACTTAGATCGACATCCCTCTAATCATCTAAGTGATCACGTGATCCATATCAACTAAATTATGTCCGGTCATCATGTGAGATGGAGTAGCTTTCAATGGTGAACATCACTATGTTGATCATATCTACTATATGATTCATGCTCGACCTTTCGGTCTTAGTGTTCCGAGGCCATATCTGCATATGCTAGGCTCGTCAAGTTTAACACGAGTATTCTGCGTGTGCAAAACTTCCTTGCACCCGTTGTATGTGAACGTAGAGCTTATCACACCCAATCATCACGTGGTGTCTCGGCACGACGAACTGTCGCAACGGTGCATACTCAGGGAAAACACTTATACCTTGAAATTTAGTGAGAGATCATCTTATAACGCTACCACTGTACTAAGCAAAATAAGAAGCATAAAAGATAAACATCACATGTAATCAAAATATGTGACATGATATGGCCATCATCATTTTGTGCCTTTGATCTCTATCTTCAAAGTACCGTCATGATCTCCATCGTCACCGGCATGACACTATGATCTTCATCAACTTGATCTTTATAAATGTGTTGTCACATGGTCGTCTCGCCAACTATTGCTTTTGCAACTATTGCTATCGCATAGCGATAAAGTAAAGCAATTACATGGCGCTTGCATCTTATGCAATAATGAGACAACCATAAGGCTCCTGCCAGTTGCCGATAACTTCAAAAAAACATGATCATCTCATACAACAATTTATATCTCATCACGTCTTGACCATATCACATCACAACATGCCCTGCAAAAACAAGTTAGACGTCCTCTACTTTGTTGTTGCAAGTTTTACGTGACTGCTACGGGTTTAGCAAGAACCGTTCTTACCTACGCATCAAAAACCACAACACGGTATAGTGATTTCTTTTTTATCTTCAGAAAGAACCCTGTTCATTGAATCCGATTCAACTAAAGTTGGAGAAACTGGCACCCACCAGCCACCTGTGTGTGAAGCACGTTGGTGGAACCAGCCTCGCGTAAGCGTACGCGTAATGTTGGTCTGAGCCGCTGCATCCAACAATACCGCTGAATCAAGAATCAATTAGTGACATCAAGCAATGTGTATATACCTGTAACGCCCCAAGACCAGAGCTTCAGATACCTTCCTTGGGTTCCGAGTTGCGTTGTGTGTTTTGTTTCGTCTGTTGCATTCATCTTTGCATCATGAGCTTTGCATCATGCCATTTAATTTAGTTGAAACTCAACCAATTAAATTGATGGATCTTCGGTCCATTTAAATCGAGGGATATTCACAATGGTGATTTCTCTTTAGAACATTACCCTCCCAATATTATTAGGGAGCTATAATAAATACTCCATTCTTATGGAGTCAACCTAAACACACTTGCATCTTTCTCTTGCCAGCAATCCCTCATCAAGTGCAACACCCCATCTCTAGTTTCATCCTTTTCAATTCTCACCCATTTGTTGCAAGTGACATTTTTCTGTCACCTAAAAATGTTCATTCTTTTCCTATAATTTTTGGACCATGCCATTTACCTCTCTGCCAAATCTCATCTTTTTCTGAGTTGTTTTGGTTGGGTTTAAAATGGGTCAAGTTTGAATTAATTCAAACTTGGATCATTTTCTACCTCTAAAAAAGTTTGCCAAAGCATTTTATTCTAATATCTCAGAAACCCAGGATCCCAAGGCTATTTTTATATACTCCATACCCTTCTCCTTAACCCCTAATCTTTTCTTGTAACATCTGTTTTTTTATTCTTTAAAAAAAAGACAGAGTATGAGATTTAAGACGGGGAAGAGAGTGCACAGCCCATCTGGCCTCCAACCACCAGCAGTAACTGGGCCGGCCTCCAGGCCCACCTAACCTAACCCTAGCACCCCTGGCCCGATCCCTCTTCCATCGTTCATCTCCCCTTGCGCCGCCAGGGGCCTCGATCCCATCTCTCCCTCGCGCACCCCTTCCCTCGATCCCATCTCCCCCTCGATTCCTCTCCTACCTCGCGCCTCTGCTTCTCCTCGCGTCGCCCGGAGTGCTCTCGCGCCGCCACCGCGGCTCTGCCAGACACCGGCGACCAGGGGCGCCGCCACCAGTTCTCTGCCCTCGCGTGCAAGCTCAGCCTTGACCCGCCGAGCGCCTCTTCCACCTGCACCTCGTCGCACCTCCCTCTGCTGCCACTCTAGCTGCTTGCCGCGTGCCTCTGTGCCACCGTCTCGCCATGGCACCCGGACCGGCCTCCCGCGCACACATAGAGGGACGGGGCCCTTGCCTTCGTCCCCGGCTGGCCTCTCCTTCCTCCGTCCCGTTTGCCTCCTCCCTCAACCACGCCGGCCACCGGAGCCGTTGCCGGCTGCTGCCCTCCGTCGCGGCATCCATCCGTCCATCTCCCTGTGCCGCGCCTCGACAACACAGAGGCCCGAGCTTCGGCTGGGAGCAGCCGCAGCTACGTGGCACCCCGCCACCAAGCAGTCGTGCATCTACGACCATCTCTCCTCCACCATCAGTGCCCGGCGACTCCGTTCCGTGCCTTGCTGCTGCTGCAGGCCATGAGCTCTCCGGCTACCGCAGGAACGACATGGTCAAGACCACCTCCGTGAGGAACGCAAGACACATCCTCCGTGCACCCCCGCTTGGGGCTGTTAACGTCAATACCATCTCGGTTTTCGCCAAGCACCACCACCGGCAAGTACAACTACACCACGTTGATACAAGTCCCGCTACCGTCGCAAGAATCGAGACCAACAAGTCCGAAGATGCAAGTACCACTCCGAACCCTGTACGACGACCGTCGCCGAAGACCCGTGTAACGCAAATGTCAAGTTCAACTACCGTCGCGTGAACCGCTACTTCCCACGACGACCCCGTGAACAACTACTTCCCCTTCGGCATGTGTACCCCTACCGCCGAACTCGATCCGTTTCGATAATGCACGCTTCGAAGGTATAACCCCGAGACAACCGTCCGAGAACAAATGCTTGTGTGGTATGAGATGCATGTTTGGATGTTGTATCCTCCCGCGAACGTTAGGTGTTTCCCCCGCTTGGCACCGTCGTCGACATGTGGGAACCCGGTATCCGGGAGCACCCCACCATCCTTGCATGACACACTCCCATCACACTTCCTTTGCACCGATATCTCCATGAGCTACCGGAACCGTTATGTTGCCGTGGCATCATTTTTGGAATTGTTGCCATGGCACCCCCTTCGTTTCCGCCACGATGACAAATGCCTCATATTTTATCATGTCAACATTTTCTTAAAATTGCATAAACTTGAACATGTCATCCGCATCATGTTAACAACATTAAGATGTTTAAAATTGTTGTTTGCTTTAAATTGCTAATGCACATGAGGATATACCGGAATTATTGTTTGATGTTTCTGGCCTCATTAAAAATGCCTAACTATGTTTTCACTCATGTTTCACCTCTTGACATGCTTAACAACATTTAATATTGTTGGGTACATAAACGAGATCGAACTAAATAACTTGAATGTGGTGTTTCGTCAATATGTAACGGAGTTGCATATTGAGCTCCACTTAATTTGTAGTGTTGTTTGTTGCACTTTGCCATGCCATATATCATTAAACCGGACATGCATCATACTTGTTGTGCATCATGCCATGATCGTGTGATAGTTGTTTACTATGCTGTGTGCTTCTTTTCGGTGTTGCTTCTTCGGGTTGGTTCCGATAACATCGCGTTTGTGAGGAACCGTTCGACTACGTCCGTTTGTCTTCTTCATGGACTCGTTCTTCTTCCTTGCGGGATTTCAGGCAAGATGACCATACCCTCGAAATCACTTCTATCTTTGCTTGCTAGTTGCTCGCTCTTTTGCCATGCCTATGCTGCGATACCTACCACTTGCTTATCATGCCTCCTATATTGTTGAACCAAGCCTCTAACCCACCTTGTCCTAGCAAATCGTTGTTTGGCTATGTTACCGCTTTGCTCAGCCCCTCTTATAGCGTTGTTAGTTGCAGGTGAAGATTGAAGTTTGTTCCTTGTTGGAACATGGAGATGTTGTTCCTTGTTGGAACATGTTTACTTGTTGGGATATCACAATATATCTTATTTAATTAATGCATTTATATACTTGGTAAAGGGTGGAAGGCTCGGCCTTATGCCTGGTGTTTTGTTCCACTCTTGCCGCCCTAGTTTCCGTCATATCGGTGTTATGTTCCCAGATTTTGCGTTCCTTACGCGGTTGGGCTATTATGGGAACCCCTTGACAGTTCGCCTTGAATAAAACTCTTCCAGCAATGCCCAACATTGGTTTTACCATTCGCCACCTAGCCTTTTCTTTCCCTTGGGTTCTGCAGACTCAAGGGTCATCTTTATTTAAACTCCCCCGGGCCAGTGCTCCTCTGAGTGTTGGTCCAAACTAGAGTCCTGTGCAGCGCCCCCTCGGGGAAAGTCGAGGTTTGGTTTTAGTTGTATGGAGAGCTCATCTGAGTGTGCCCTGAGAACGAGATATGTGCAGCTCCTATCAGGATTTGTCGGCACATTCGGACGGTGTTGCTGGTTTAGTTTTACCCTGTCGAAATGTCTTGTAACCAGGACTCCGAGTCTGATCGGGTCTTCCCGCTAGAAGGAATATTCTTCGCTGACCGTGAGAGCTTGTGATGGGCTAAGTTGGGACACCCCTGCAGGGATTTGAACTTTCGAAAGCCGTGCCCACGGTTATGGGCAGATGGGAATTTGTTAACGTCCGGTTGTAGAAAACCTGAAGTTGACCTTAATTAAAATACATCAACTGCGTGTGTTACCGTGATGGTCTCTTTCCGGCGGAGTCCGGGAAGTGAACACGGTGTTGGAGTTATGTTTGACGTAGGTTGTTTTAGGATCACTTCTTGATCATAGATTTCTCGACCGTGCTTTGCCTTCTTTTCTCGCTCTCATTTGCGTATGTTAGCCACCATATATGCTAGTCGCTTGCTGCAGCTCCACCTCATACCTTTTACCTTACCCATAGGCTTAAATAGTCTTGATCGCGAGGGTGTGAGATTGCTGAGTCCCCGTGACTCACAGATACTTCCAAAACCAGCTTGCAGGTGCCGATGAGTCCGTGCAGATGACGCAACCAAGCTCAGGAGGAGCTCGATGAAGATCTTGTCCTTTGTGTTGCTTCGTTCTATTTGATCAGTAGTGGAGCCCAGTTGGGGTCGATCGGGGACCGTGTCGCATGTGGGGTTTTTCTTTTATTTTGGTTCCGTAGTCGGACCTTGATTGTATCTGGATGATGTAATGCTTTATTCATGTAATTGTGTGAAGTGGCGATTGTAAGCCAACTATGTATCTCTTTCCCTTATGTATTACATGGGTTGTGTGAAGATTACCTCACTTGCGACATTGCTTTCAATGCGGTTATGCCTCTAAGTCGTGCTTCGACTCATGGGAGATATAGCCGCATCGAGGGCGTTACAATACCCATGCCCACAACTCCTTTGTGTTTGAATCGTGCATATAACATCTACGCATAAACCTGGCTCAGATACCACTGTTGGGGAACACAGTAATTTTAAAAAAACTCCTACGCACATGCAAGATCTATCATGGTGATGCAAAGCAACGAGAGGGGAAGAGTGGTGTCCACGTACCCTCATAGACCGTAAGCGGAAGCGTTATGACAACGCGGTTGATGTAGTTGTACGTCTTCACGATCCGACCGATCCTAGTACGAAAGTACGACACCTCCGTGATCTGCACATGTTCAGCTCGATGACGTCCCACGAAATCTTGATCCAGCTGAGTGTCGAGGGAGAGCTTCGTCAGAATGATGGCGTGATGACGGTGATGATGAAGCTACCGGCGCAGGGCTTCGCCTAAGCACTACGACGATATAACCGAGGTGGATTATGGTGGATGGGGGCATCACACACGGCTAAAAGCAATCAACTTGTGTGTCCTAGAGTGCCCCCTGCCCCCGTATATAGAGGATGTATATAGATGAGCAAGGGGGGAGGCCGGCCGGTCCTTGGGGCGCACCAAGGAGGGGAGGAGTCCTCCTCCTAGTATGAGTAGGACTCCCCTTTTCCTAGTCCAACTAGGAGGAGGAAGGGGGAAGGAAGGAGAGGGAGAGAGGGAGGGAAAGAGGGGGAGCCGCCCCCTCCTTGTCCAATTCGGACTCCCAGGGGGGCGCGGCCAGCCCTAAGGCCCCTTCCTCTCTCTCACAAGGCCCATGTTGGCCCATTAGATCCCCCGGGGGTTCCGATAACCCCCGGCACTCCGATAATTATTCGGTGACCCCCGAAACTCATTCGGTGTACGAATATAGTCATCCAATATATCAATCTTTATGTATCGACCATTTCAAGACTCCTCGTCATGTCCGTGATCACATCCGAGACTTTGAACCATCTTCGGTACATGAAAACACATAAACTCATAATACCGATCGTCACCGAACGTTAAGCGTGCGGACCCTACGGGTTCAAGAACTATGTAGACATGACCGAGACACGTCTCCGGTCAATAACCAATAGCGGAACCTGGATGTTCATATTGGCTCCCACATATTCTACGAAGATCTTTATCGGTCAAACCGCACAACAACATACGTTGTTCCTTTTGTCATTGGTATGTTACTTGCCCGAGATTCGATAGTCGGTATCTCAATAGCTAGTTCAATCTCGTTACCGACAAGTCTCTTTACTCGTTCCATAATGCATCATCCCGTAACTAACTCATTAGTCACATTGCTTGCAAGGCTTATAGTGATGTGCATTACTAAGGGGGCCCAGAGATACCTCTCCGATAGTCGGAGTGACAAATCCTAATCTCGATCTATGCCAACTCAACAAACACCATCGGAGACACCTGTAGAGCATCTTTATAGTCACCCGGTTACGTTGTGACGTTTGATAGCACACTAAGTGTTCCTTCAATATTCGGGAGTTGCATAATCTCATAGTCATAGGAACATCTATAAGTTATGGAGAAAGCAATAGAAGTAAGCTAAACGATCATCATGCTAAGCTAACGGATGGGTCAAGTCAATCACATCATTCTCTAATGGTGTGATCCCGTTTTTCAAATGACAACTCTTTGTTCATGGCTAGGAAACTTAACCATCTTTGATTAACGAGCTAGTCATGTAGAGGCATACTAGTGACACTCTGTTTCTCTATGTATTCACACATGTATTAAGTTTCCGGTTAGTATAATTCTAGCATGAATAATAAACATTTATCATGCTATAAGGAAATATAAATAACAACTTTATTATTGCCTTTAGGGCATATTTCCTTCAGACTTGTGCCTCGTCACCAGTAACTTGTGCCGGACACTTGGTGTCACACACTTGTGTCGTGTGAAAATGCAGCCACGCCACTAGTAACCTACCAAATATACCTACGCCATCACTATTTCAAAAAAAATCGCATTGACATGGATTGAAATTGACGCCTCACTTATGAAGTCAGTCTGGTGGCATTTCTGCACTAGTGTTGGGCCAGCGGAGAGCGGGAGGTGATGTGTAGGCGGGGAAGTCGAGGAATCCGGCTTCAAACCAGAGGAATGTGACATGGGAGTCGGGATAGAGTCCATGGTGTTGTCGACGGGGACTGCGGGCGCTAAAGATGACGCTATAACGAGGGAGGGGAGGAGGCGCCACACGATAAAAGAAGAGCGGGGAAATGTCGGTCGGGCCAAACCTTTTTCAGGATGAAGTGTGCTCCAAAAACACCCTCCAAATATGGAGGCGTGCAGGCTCGATTTAGAGTGATCTCCAAAAACATGACGATGGAGCTCGTAACGACTCTGCTCGATTGATTTTGGGGGTCAAAATATTACATCCGCGGTTATTTACGGTGATCGGCCACACACGACAGCTCTGCTAGAGGAGCTCCAACACCAGTGGCTGGGGCGACGCATGCAATGAGGACACAATCTGTAACACTCTTTGGGAACTTGATATGGCGTCCGCATATTCTGAACTGCCTCTTCGTTACACCTCCACCACCGTATCTGTCGCTGAGTAGTGCCGAGTCAAGTGAAACTGACAAATTCACCGGTTACTCTGCAGTGCGTGCTTATATATGTGGGATATTTACCTCCATCTGTCCATTCACTAACGCATCTCAGTCAGTACGAGTAACTGAGAGGGAGTGACAATGAGGAATTTCGTCGAGAAACTGGTGCTCTCTTTGCTATGGATCTCGCTGCTCCAAGGTCAGTTGATGCCTTGATGGTGATTAATTTTATGTGCCCGTACGTTAATTAACGTGAATATGGCATGAAACGCACGGTCACCTCGCTGACGTGTGTCTGTGTTGATGCAGGGCGCATTGTCCAGTCTGTGGAATATGATCATACGGCTAGTATCGAGGCAAGTCACGGCGTTCCGATGTTGATCTTGATCTTGATCTTGATCAGTCTTTCTGGTGTTGTTTGTCTCGATCTTGATCTGTGCATGCATGCATGCAGCCTCCAAAAACGAAATCTATAGTTAGATCGATATTGTTGTGTGACAAAGAAACAACCATCAGTTTTCATAATTCGTTTACAAGCATGTCGTTGTGGTTTCAGTGCCTGGGTGATCCGATGAAGCCCCTCTACAAAGGCGGCATCATCCAGAACGGCGAGTTCAACAACGGCCTGATGGGGTGGTCGACGCGCCGGGACATCAAGGCCGGCGTCAGAAAGTCGGCCTCCGGCAACAAGTTCGCCGTGGTGCAGGGCGCGAGCAGCTCCCCGTTGGGCACCGGCGCCGTGGCCGCCTCGCCGTCCCACAGCGTCTACCAGAAAATCCAGATGAAGGGCGACACTCACTACTCGCTATCAGGTATATATATACATTCCATACCGAATGTACGTAACGTACGTAGGTGTGCATGATGCAGTGCATGTGACCAAGTTCATCTTGGTGTTCCGCGTGTGCAGCATGGCTGCGGGTGTCGGCCGGCACGGCCCACGTGCGTGCGGTGGTCAAGGCCCCCAACGGCGAGAACATCACCGCCGGCGCCATCGACGCCCAGTCCGGCTGCTGGACCATGCTCAAGGGCGGCATGACCGCGCGCGCCTATCACTACGGGCAAGGCGAGGTCTTCTTCGAGAGTGACGCTCCGGTGGACATCTGGGTGGACAGCGTCTCCCTGCAGCCCTTCTCTTTCGAGGAATGGGACGCCCACGCTCGCCAGTCCGCCAACAAGGCCCGCCGGAGCACGGTGAAGATCGTCGCCAGGGGCCCCGACGGGCAGCCGATGGCGAACGCCAACGTGAGCATCCAGCAACTCCGCGCCGGGTTCCCGTTCGGCAACGCGATGACCAAGGAGATCCTGGGCAACCCGGCGTACGAGAAGTGGTTCTTCTCGCGCTTCACGGTGGCCACCATGGAGAACGAGATGAAGTGGTACGGCACGGAGTGGGTCCAGAACCAGGAGGACTACCGCACCCCGGACGCCATGCTGGCGCTGGCCCAGAAGTACGGCGTCAAGGTGCGCGGGCACAACGTGTTCTGGGACGACCAGAGCTCGCAGCTCAAGTGGGTGATGCCGATGAACCTGAACCAGCTCAAGGCGGCCATGCAGAAGCGGCTCAAGAACGTGGTGTCGCGCTACGCCGGGAAGCTCATCCACTGGGACGTGGTGAACGAGAACCTGCACTTCAACTTCTTCGAGACCAAGCTCGGCCCCAACGCGTCGCCCATGATCTACCAGCAGGTCGGCCAGATCGACCACACCGCCGTCCTCTTCATGAACGAGTTCAACACGCTGGAGCAGCCCATGGACCCCAACGGCACGCCCACCAAGTACGTCGCCAAGATGAAGCTCATTCAGGGCTACCCTGGCAACGCCGGCTTCAAGTTCGGTGTCGGGCTCGAGAGCCACTTCACCACGCCCAACCTCCCCTACGTCAGGGGCGCCCTCGACACGCTCGCGCAGCTCAAGCTGCCCATGTGGATGACCGAGGTCGACGTCGTCAAGGGCCCCAACCAGGTCAAGTTCCTCGAGCAGGTGCTAAGGGAAGCCTACGGCCACCCCGGCGTGCAGGGCATCGTCATGTGGGCCGCGTGGCACCCCTACGGATGCTACGTCATGTGCCTCACCGACAACAGCTTCAAGAACCTACCCGTCGGCGACCTCGTCGACAAGCTCATCGCCGAGTGGAAGACGCACAAGACGTCCGCCGCCACCGACGCGAATGGAATGCTCGAGCTCGACCTCGCCCACGGCGATTACAAGTTAACGGTGGACCACCCTTCGCAGACGACGGCCGTGTCCCACACCATGACGGTGGATGCGGGGTCAGCAGCCTCCGAGCACATCATCAGTGTGAAGCTGTAGGAATATACTATGAGACTTATTTAGCCACGTAGAATGGTTGATAAAATAAGGCGATCATAGGAATTCTTCTTTTATGTAGTTCCACGCCAACTAGAGAATGCAATAAAACTTGTTATATTTTCCTTTTCACTACCATCAGATAACGGAAACAAATAGTAAAATAAAGGAACCTCCCCATGTTAGGAATGGAATAGAAAGGGAACTTGTTATATAATGTAGTATTGATATCTCTAGCATTTAATGTTACGAGGTCTTAAAGAAATTATGGGGTGATAGAATAAAAGTAAAAATAAAAAAAATTGTGAATACAAGGAAGAATCCCGTACAACAAAGATAAATGTCAATCTTTCTTGTTAAGAGCGGTGACTGGTTGCTATCTACGAAAAGCATGACAAACTCGCCGGTTGCTGCTCATAACTCGCAACCCTAGTCGGTGATGTCACAACTTCCCCCACATGCCAGCGCCTCAGTCCTTCCCCTCTTTCCTGTCCGGCTACCACATAGATGGGAGTGGGGACCCGTCCGTTTCATTTTCTTTTCCTTAGATTTTTGTTTCTCTGGTGATATCGACGAGGTGGTCGCGGCGATGGTGTGTTGAATTAATGTCTCTTTGGTAGCTTCCTACATCGACAATATCCAATTCGGCGTTGAGGAAGATACTTGTGAGAGTTTGTCTCCCCACATCTGTTGGTTCTCTTTCGATCTTGGCAGTTGGTGTGTCTTTCAGCGAGAGCTATTGGATGTCTATTGGTGCGGCGGCTTTGACATCTTCTTTCATGTTGTTCGGTGGCATGGTTCAGTTTCTCCAACCCTCTGAATGGTGGTGATCGATTGCAAGCATGTACTATCTGGGGTGATGCATGCTTCGGTGATTTATAGATCTCGTCTCAGGAGGCGAGTAGCTATTGCAGTCTTGAAAGCCTGGTATGACAAGTGCGTCAGCAGGTGTCCCTTTCCTTTAGTGTTGGTTAAGTCAAATTTTCAATCTTTAGCGGGCGGCATACAACTAAGGAAGAACAAGTCTAGTATGATTTTCAATGTAATTTAGTTTTTCTGGTCCATCCGCGCCGAGTTGTCTGTCCATTGTACTGACTTTTGTTTTTTGTTTTGTTTTTTTATCAAACGCCCTTTGGTGTCTTTATTTTTTAAAGCTTTCTTATTAAGAGGTCATTTCTTAGGCAAGAGAATGCAATGTTTTTTACCTCACTAATTATTGTATGTGGCATCGTTAAGATATCATCATTGTATGTGCCCTATATCGGATTGGGGAATTTTAACTCGAATCACAATGTGTGTGTGAAAAGAATCTTAAATAGATTGTGTAAGGGTCTTTTTTGTAAAATACTCGCTTCCAGCAATGCGGTATACTCACTGATTATTGTACATGAGAATATTCTGTGCCAAAATGATCTCCTTTACCTAGTCAACACGTCACATTAGCGTCATTTCATCTGCAGGGTCAGAAAGCGATCAAGGTGCTCATAAAAGAAAGTTATGTAACCACTACATCATATTTTACTAGATGTGTGGCCAATCAACACGTGGAATACGTGCTTTGCAACCCAAACTTGAGATGTGTGGCCAATCCACGCATCTTTCATGAGTTTCGTAACTAATGGTGTGTTTCACTTGGTTGACTACGTGAAAACATTATTTCTACCCAAATGATAGTTGCCACGCGTGTGGCATGAAACAACATGGTCCAAACACTCCCATTATCATTCATTTTGCCGCATCAAACAGATGACATTAGCGAAATCTTTTTGGTTTTTTAGACTTAAAAATGATTTATCTCTTAAATAAAAAATCCAATTAAAAATCCGTTTTCATCATTGAATCCGTCTCGGCGAGATCTTCAAAACTAGATCGCATATTGATATGTTTCGACGACTTTTTTGAGGCCAAAAGTTTCGATGATGTTACACTGAAGTTGCCATAGTGTTTACACTAAAATTGCCATGATATGTTTCTGTTTGAAATATGCCCTAGAGGCAATAATAAATTAATTATTATTATATTATATTTCATTGTTCATGATAATCGTTTATTATCCATGCTAGAATTGTATTGATAGGAAACTCAGATACATGTGTGGATACATAGACAACACCATGTCCCTAGTAAGCCTCTAGTTTACTAGCTCGTTGATCAATAGATGGTTACGGTTTCCTAACCATGGACATTGGATGTCGTTGATAACGGGATCGCATCATTAGGAGAATGATGTGATGGACAAGACCCAATTCTAAGCCTAGCACAAGATCGTGTAGTTCATGTATATGCTAAAGCTTTTCTAATGTCAACTATCATTTCCTTAGACCATGAGATTGTGCAACTCCCGGATACCGTAGAAGTGCTTTGCGTGTGCCAAACGTCACAACGTAACTGGGTGGCTATAAAGGTGCACTACGGGTATCTCCGAAAGTGTCTGTTGGGTTGGCACGAATCGAGACTGGGATTTGTCACTCCGTGTAAACGGAGAGGTATCTCTGGGCCCACTCGGTAGGACATCATCATAATGTGCACAATGTGACCAAGGAGTTGATCACGGGATGATGTGTTACGGAACGAGTAAAGAGACTTGCCGGTAACGAGATTGAACAAGGTATCGGGATACCGACGATCGAATCTCGGGCAAGTATCGTACCGATAGACAAAGGGAATTGTATACGGGATTGATTGAATCCTTGACATCGTGGTTCATTCGATGAGATCATCGTGGAGCATGTGGGAGCCAACATGGGTATCCAGATCCCGCTGTTGGTTATTGACCGGAGAGTTGTCTCGGTCATGTCTGCATGACTCCCGAACCCGTAGGGTCTACACACTTAAGGTTCGATGATGCTAGGGTTATAGGGAATAAATGTGCGTGATTACCGAATATTGTTCGGCGTCCCGGATGAGATCCCGGATGTCACGAGGAGTTCCGGAATGGTCCGAAAGTAAAGATTGATATATAGGAAGTATGGTTTTGGCCACCAGAAGTGTTCCGGGCATCACCGGTAGTGCACCGAGACCACCGGAAGGGTCCGGGGGTCCACCGGGAGGGGCCACGGGCCCCGAAGTCATACATGGGCCAAGTGTGAGAAGGGACCAGCCCCTAGGTGGGCTGGGGCGCCTCCCCACCAAGGCCCATGCGCCTAGAGAGAAGAGGGGGCAAACCCTAAGGGCAGATGGGCCCTAAGGCCCATGCCTGGTGCGCCTCCCTCTCCTCCCCACTTGGCCGCCACCCCAGATGGGGATTGGGGCTGCCGCCACCCCTAGGGTGGAAACCCTAGGTGGGGGCGCAACCCTCCCTCTTCCCCTATATATAGTGGAGGCAAAGGGGCAGCCCAACACACGAAGTTCTTCCCCTGTTGGCGCAGCCCTACCCCTCTCCCTCCTCGTCTCTCGTAGTGCTTGGCGAAGCCCTGTTGGAGTCCCGCGCTCCTCCACCACCACCACGCCGTCGTGCTGCTGCTGGACGGAGTCTTCCCCAACCTCTCCTTCTCCCCTTGCTGGATCAAGACATAGGATACGTCACCGGGCTGCACGTGTGTTGAACGCGGAGGCGCCGTTGTTCGGCGCTTAGATCGGAATCAACCGCGATCTGAATCGCTACGAGTACGACTCCTTCATCCACGTTCTTATAACGCTTCCGCTTAGCGATCTACAAGGGTATGTCGATGCACTCCCCTTCCCCTCGTTGCTAGATTACTCTATAGATTGATCTTGGTGATGCGTAGAAAATTTTAAATTTCTGCTACGATCCCCAACAGTGGCATCATGAGCTAGGTCGATGCATAGTTTCTATGCACGAGTAGAACACAAGTTGTTGTGGGCGTCGATTTTGTCAATTTACTTGCCGTTACTAGTCTTATCTTGATTCGGCGGCATCGTGGGATGAAGCGGCCCGGACCGATCTTACACATACTCTTACGTGAGACAGGTTCCACCGACTGACATGCACTAGTTGCATAAGGTGGCTAGCGGGTGTCTGTCTCTCCCACTTTAGTCGGATCGGATTGGATGAAAAGGGTCCTTATGAAGGGTAAATAGAAATTGGCATATCACGTTGTGGTTTCGACGTAGGTAAGAAACGTTCTTGCTAGAAACCTATAGCAACCACGTAAAAACTTGCAACAACAATTAGAGGACGTCTAACTTGTTTTTGCAGCATGTGCCGATTGATGTGATATCGCCAAAAGGATGTGATGTATGATATTGATCATGTTCTTGTAATAGGAATCATGTCTTGCATGTCGATGAGTATGACAACCGGCAGGAGCCATAGGAGTTGTCTTAATTTATTTATGACCTGCGTGTCAACATAAACGTCATGTAATTACTTTACTTTATTGCTAAAGCGTTAGCCATAGTAGTAGAAGTAATAGATGACGAGACAACTTCAAGAAGCCACGATGATGGAGATCATGGTGTCATGCCGGTGACAATGATGATCATGGAGCCCCAAAGATGGAGATCAAAAGGAGCAAATGATATTGGCCATATCATGTCACTATTTGATTGCATGTGATGTTTATCATGTTTTACATCTTATTTGCTTAGAACGACGGTAGCTTAAATAAGATGATCCCTCGTAATAATTTCAAGAAAGTGTTCCCCCTAACAGTGCATCGTTGCGAAGGTTCGTTGTTTCGAAGCACCACGTGATGATCGGGTGTGATAGATTCTAACGTTCGAATACAACAGGTGTAAGCCAGATTTACACACGTAATACACTTAGGTTGACTTGACGAGCCTAGCATGTACAGACATGGCCCCGGAACACGGAAGACCGAAAGGTCGAGCATGAGTCGTATAGAAGATACGATCAACATGAAGATGTTCACCAATGTTGACTAGTCCGTCTCACGTGATGATCGGACACGGCCTAGTTGACTCGGATCATGTTTCACTTAGATGACTAGAGGGATGTCTATCCGAGTGGGAGTTCATTAAATAATTTGATTAGATGAACTTAATTATCATGAACATAGTCTAAATTGTCTTTGCATATATGTTGTAGATAAATAGCTCACGTTATAGCTCCCTGTTTCAATACATTCCTAGAGAAATACCAAGTTGAAAGATATTGTAAGCAATGATGCGGACTGGGTCCGTAGTCCGAGGAGTGTCCTCACTGCTACACAGAAGGCTTACGTCTTTGATGCACCGCTCGATGTGCAAACCCCTACAACATCGTCTGTGGATGTTGTGAACACCTGACAGACACATCATGATGACTACTTGATAGTTTAGTGCACCATACTTTACGGCTTAGAATCGGGATTCCAATGACGTTTTGAATGCCATAAGACATATGAGATTTTCCAAGAGCTAAAATTGGGATTTCAGGCTCATGCCCATGTTGAGAGGTATGAGACCTCTGACAAGTTCTTTTGCCAACAAGATGGAGGAGAATAGCTCAGCTAGTGAGCATGTGCTCAGAATGTCTGGGTGCTACAATCACTTAAATCAAGTGGGAGTTAGACTTCCAGATAAGATAGTGATTGATAGAGTTCTCTAGCCACTATCACTAAGCTACTAGATCTTCGTGATGAACTATGACATGCAAGGGACGGAGTTGATCCCGGAGCTGTTCGCAGTGCTTAAGACCGCAAAAGGTAGAAATCAAGAAGGAGCATCAAGTGTTGATGGTTTAACAAGACCACTGGTTTCAAGAAGGGCAAGGGCTAGAAGGGAAACTTCATGGATGGCAAACCAGCTGCCGCTCCGGTGAAGGAACCCAAGGTTGAACCCAAACCCGAGACTAAGTGCTTCTATTGTAAGGGGAACGGTCACTGGTAGTGGAATTACCCCAAATGCATGGTAGATAAGAAGGCTGGAAACTTCAACAAAGTATATAAGTGTTATTAATGTGTACCTCACTAGTACTCCTGGTAGCACCTGGGTATTGGATACCGGTTCAGTTGCTATTATTGGTGACATGAAGCAAAAGCTACGGACTAAACGGAGACTGGCTAAGGGCGAGGTGACGATGTGTGTCGAAAGTGTTTCCAAAGTTGATGAGATCACCATCGCACGCTCCATCTGCCTTCGGGATTAGTATTGAACCTAGATAAATGTTATCAGGTGTCTACGTTGAGCATGAATATGATTAGATCATGTTCATTGCAATACGGTTATTCATTTAAGTTAGAGAATACTGGTTATTCTGTTTACATGAATAATACCTTTCATGGTCATGCACCCTATGTGAATGGTTCATTGAATCTCGGTCGTGGTAATACACATGTTCACGCCAAAAGATGTAGAGTTAATAATGATAGTACCACTTTCTTGTGGCGCTGCCGCTTAGGTCATATTGGCGTAAGATGCATGAAGAAACTCCATATCGATGGATGTTTGGAGTCACTTGATTTTGAATCGCTTGACACATGCGAGCCATGCCTCATGGGCAGGATGACTAAGACTCCGTTTTCAGGTACAATGAAACGGGCAAGTGACTTGCTGGAAATCATACATGCTGATGCGTGTGATCCAATGAGAATTGAAGCGTGCGGTGGATATCGCTATTTTCTCATATTCACTGACGATTTGAGTAGATATAGGTATATTTACTTAATGAAGCACAAGTCTGAAACATTTGAAAAGTTCAAGCGATTTCAGAGTGAAGTTAAGAACCATCATAACAAGAAGATCAAATTCCTGCAATCTGATCGATGAGAATTTCTGAGTTATGAGTTTGGCAATCACTTAAGACATTGTGGAATTGTTTCACAGTTGAAGCCACCTGGAACACCACAGGGTAATGGTGTGTCCGGACGTCGTAATCGAACCTTATGAGATATGGTGCGATCTGTGATGTCTCTTACCGATCTACTGCTATTATTTTGAGGTTATGCATTAGAGACAGCTGCATTCACTTTAGATAGGACACCATATAAGTCCGTTGAGACGACGTCATATGAACATTGGTTTGGCAAGAAACCAAAGTTCTCGTTTCTTAATGTTTGGGGCTGCGATGCTTAAGGCTTCAGCTGGAGAAGCTCGAACCCAAAGCGGACAAACACATCTTCATAGGATACCCAAAGGTGACAGGTGGGTATACCTTCTATCTCAGATCTGAGGGCAATTGTTTTTCGCTAAGAACGGGTCCTTTCTCGAGAAGGAGTTTCTCTCGAAAGAATTGAGTGGGAGGAAGATAGAACTTGATGAGGTTGTCGAACCTTTACTTCAACCAGAGAGTGATGCAACACAGAAAGATGTTTTCTGTGGCGCCTACGTTTGTTGAAGAGGAAGTTAATGATAGTGATCATGAAGCTTCGGATCAAGTTGCTATCGAACCTCATAGGTCGACAGGGATATGTACTACTCCTGAGTGGTACGGTAATCCCGTCTTAAATATCATGTTGTTAGACAACAATGAACCTACGAGCTATGGAGAAGCGATGGTGGGCCCGTATTCTGACAAATGGTTAGAAGCCATGAAATCCGAGATAGGATCCATGTATCAGAACAAAGTATGGACTTTGGTGGACTTGCCCGATGATTGACAAGCCATTGAGATAAATGGATCTTTAAGAAGAAGACGGACGTGGGCGGTAATGTTACCGTCTATGAAGCTCGACTTATGGGAAAGAGTCTTTTCACAAGTTCAAGGAGCTGACTACGATGAGAATTTCTCACCCGTAGCGATGCTTAAGTCCGTCGAAATCATGTTAGCATTAGCTGTATTTTTCGATTATGAAATCTAACAGATGGATGTCAAAACGAGTTTTCATAAGAAAAAGTTGTATGTGATACAATAAAAGGTTTTGTCGATCCTAAGGATGCTAAAAGGTATGCTGGCTCCAGCAATCCTTCTATGGACTAGAGCAAGCATCTCAGAATCGGAATATATGCTTTGATGGAGTGATCAAAGCTTTTAGGTTTATACAATGTTTGCTAGAAACTTGTATTTACAAGAAAGTGAGTGGGAGCACTACAACATTTCTGATAAGTATATGTGGATGACATATTGTTGATCCGAAATAATGTAGAATTTCTGGAAAACATAAATGGTTGTTTGAAGAGTGTTTTTCAAAGGAAGACCTGGATAAAGCTGCTTACATATTGGGCATCAAGATCTATAGAGATAGATCAAAACGCCTGATGATACTTTCAAAGAATGCACACCTTGACATGTTTTTGAAGGAGTTCAAAATAGATCAGTCAAAGAAGGGGTTCTTACCTGAGTTGTAAGGTGTGAAGTTGAGTAAGACTCGAAGATTGACCACGGCAGAAGAAAGAGGAAGGACGAAGGTCGTCCCCTATGCTTTTGTCATATGCTCTATACGGTATGCCATGCTGAGTACCGCACCAGATGTGTGCCTTGCCACATGTCTGGCAAGAGGGTACAAAGGAGATCTAGGAATGGATCACCAGATAGCGTTCAAAATTATCCTTAGAGGAATAAGGAAATGTTTCTCGGTTATGGAGGTGATAAAGAGTTCGACGTAAAGAGTTACGTCGATGCAAGCTTGACACCTATCCGGATAGCACTGAGTAGAGATACCAGATACGTATAATGGAGCAACAATTTGGAATAGCTCCAAGTGGAACGTGGTAGCATCATCTACGATATGACATAAAGTTTTGCGAAATACATAGGGATCTAAATATGGCAGACCTGTTGACTACAACCTCTCTCACCAGCATAACATGATCAAACCCAGAACTCATTGAGTGTTAATCACATAGTGATGTGAACTAGATTATTGAGTCTAGTAAACTCTTTGGATGTTGGTCACATGGCGATGTGACCTGTGAGTGTTAATCACAAGGCGATGTGAACTAGATTATTGACTCTAGTGCAAGTGGGAGACTGTTGGAAATATGCCCTAGAGGCAATAATAAATTAGTTATTATTATATTATATTTCATTGTTCATGATAATCGTTTATTATCCATGCTAGAATTGTATTGATAGGAAACTCAGATACATGTGTGGATACATAGACAACACCATGTCCCTAGTAAGCCTCTAGTTTACTAGCTCGTTGATCAATAGATGGTTACGGTTTCCTAACCATGGACATTGGATGTCGTTGATAACGGGATCACATCATTAGGTGAATGATGTGATGGGCAAGACCCAATTCTAAGCCTAGCACAAGATCGTGTAGTTCGTAAGCTAAAGCTTTTCTAATGTCAAGTATCATTTCCTTAGACCATGAGATTGTGAAACTCCCGGATACCGTTGGAGTGCTTTGGGTGTGCCAAACGTCACAACGTAACTGGGTGGCTATAAAGGTGCACTACGGGTATCTCCGAAAGTGTCTGTTGGGCTGGCACGAATCGAGACTGGGATTTGTCACTCCGTGTAAACGGAGAGGTATCTCTGGGCCCACTCGGTAGGACATCATCATAATGTGCACAATGTGACCAAGGAGTTGATCACGGGATGATGTGTTACGGAACGAGTAAAGAGACTTGCCGGTAACGAGATTGAACAAGGTATCGGGATACCGACGATCGAATCTCGGGCAAGTATCGTACCGATAGACAAAGGGAATTGTATATGGGATTGATTGAATCCTTGACATCGTGGTTCATCCGATGAGATCATCATGGAGCATGTGGGAGCCAACATGGGTATCCGGATCCCGCTGTTGGTTATTGACCGGAGAGTTGTCTCGGTCATGTCTGCATTACTCCCGAACCCGTAGGGTCTACACACTTAAGGTTCGATGACGCTAGGGTTATAGGGAATAAATGTGCGTGATTACCGAATGTTGTTCGAAGTCCCGGATGAGATCCCGAACGTCACGAGGAGTTCCGGAATGATCCGGAAGTAAAGATTGATATATAGGAAGTATGGTTTTGGCCACCGGAAGTGTTCCGGGCATCACCGGTAGTGTACCGGGACCACCGGAGGGGTCTGGAGGTCCACCGGGAGGGGCCACGGGCCTCGAAGGCATACATGGGCCAAGTGTGAGAAGGGACCAGCTCCTAGGTGGGCTGGGGCGCCTCCCCACCAAGGCCCATGCGCCTAGAGAGAAGAGGGGGCAAACCCTAAGGGCAGATGGGCCCTAAGGCCCATGCCTGGTGCGCCTCCCTCTCACCCCACTTGGCCGCCACCCCAGATGGGGATTGGGGCTGCCGCCACCCCTAGGGTGGAAACCCTAGGTGGGGGCACAACCCTCTCTCTTCCCCTATATATAGTGGAGGCAAAGGGGCAGCCCAACACACGAAGTTCTTCCCCTGTTGGCGCAGGCCTACCCCTCTCCCTCCTCGTCTCTCGTAGTGCTTGGCGAAGCCCTGCTAGAGTCCCGCGCTCCTCCACCACCACCACGCCATCGTGCTGCTGCTGGACGGAGTCTTCCCCAACCTCTCCTTCTCCCCTTGCTGGATCAAGGCGTCGGAAACGTCACCGGGCTGCACGTGTGTTGAACACGGAGGCGCCGTTGTTCGGCGAGTAGATCGGAATCAACCGCGATCTGAATCACTACGAGTACGACTCCTTCATCCGCGTTCTTGTAACACTTCCGCTTAGCGATCTACAAGGGTATGTAGATGCACTCCCCTTCCCCTTGTTGCTAGATTACTTCGTAGATTGATCTTGGTGATGCGTAGAAAATTTTAAATTTCTGCTACGATCCCCAACAGTTTTATGACTAGTGACTGAGATGAACAACCTGGATTTCTTCAAGGTTGTGACATTTATATTGAAGCAAGGTTTAAGTTGTTGCTATGCTCCCTTGTTAAGACTTGGGGGCTACAAGTGATATGCATATAAGGGAGGGATATTTTCATGCTTGATGATTAGCAACAATTATGACCCGGTACCATCAATATTTGCAAGCCGACAATTTTGGATAAACCGGCAAGTTTTACATCTTCAAGCCGACTGAAAATCAGATGAGTATTTCAAGACCAATATTTTTGGTTAGAATTGGGAGCAGAATCAAATGAATTATTCTCCACAATATTTTTTTGTGAGAAGCCAACGTCAACAAATTGATTATGAGGCTGGCTTATTGACCTGGATTTTCTAAAAGAAGGAAATGACAAGGACTTAAGGATGTTCAGGTGCCGGCTTACAAGAATATTTAGCCCGGAGCACAACCTATCAAATTTGTTCTTGTGTTGCAGGATCAGTTTAACATGGATAAATCCAAATTAAACTGGGGGCTAATGTCGGGGATATACCCCACAGTATGACCCGGCCGGAGATATGACCCGGCCAGGACTTGGTATTTCATTGATGACAAGGCAGGTTATAAGCCAGATATTGGTAAGCCAGATGGTAAGCCGATGGACAGTTATAAGCCAGATGGTAAGTCAACGGACAGTTATAAGCCAGATAGTAAGCTGGTGCACAAATTATGAGCCATATTATAAGCCAGATGGTAAGCCGGCAGATAATGGTAAGTCAGATGGTAAGCCATATGGTAAGCCGATAGATAACGGTAAGCCAAATGGTAAGCCAGATGGTAACCCGGCAGACAGAGTCGCCTGGGGTTAATAAGCCCGAGACGTTAAGAAGCCCATGGAGAGAAGCCCGTGATGACATGTCAGAATAGTTTAAGTCTTAATCCGACTAGGACTCTAAATGTAACTCGCCCCTTCAACTTATATAAGGAGGGGCAGGGCACCCCAAGAGGGACAGAAAATAATCGCTAAGGCTAGATACAACAAAGGGGAGCCAGATTATGCGGCGACTCATAATGAGACGTAGCCACAAACAGCATGTAGGGCTATTACCGGATGATGTTTCCCGGGGCCCGAAGCTGTCTAAACCCTTGGCTTGTGTGTTGATCCGCTTCGCGTGTCTCATCCTGATCAACCCCTCTCAAGTTACCACATAGATGCGTTGGCCTCACGACTAAGTCCTCCACTAGGACATCTGCCATGACAATTCCACGACAATGGCCATTTGATTCACATATTTTGATTGCATGTGATGTTTATCTTTTATGCATCTTATTTTGCTTAGTACGATGGTAGCATTATGAGATGATCCCTTACTAAAATTTCAAGGTATAAGTGTTCTCCCTGAGTATGCACCGTTGCGACAGTTCTTCATGCTGAGACACCACGTGATGACCGGGTGTGATAAGCTCTACGTTCACATACAAAGGGTGCAAGCCAGTTTTGCACATGCAGAATACTCGGGTTAAACTTGACGAGCCTAGCATATGCAGATATGGCCTCGGAACACTGAGACCGAAAGGTCGAACGTGAATCATATAGTAGATATGATCAACATAGTGATGTTCACCATTGAAAGCTACTCCATCTCACGTGATGATTGGACATGGTTTAGTTGATATGGATCACGTGATCATTTAGATGACTAGAGGGATGTCTATCTAAGTAGGAGTTCTTAAGTAATATGATTAATTGAACTTAAATTTATCATGAACTTAGTCCTGATAGTATTTGCATATCTATGTTGTAGATCAATTGCTCGCGTATAGCTTCCCCGTTTTATTTATGATATGTTACTATAGAAAACTAAGTTGAAAGTTGATAGTAGCAATGATGCGGACTAGGTCCGTGATCTGAGGATTATCCTCACTGCTGCATAGAAGAATTATGTCCTTGATGCACCGCTAGGTGACAGAACTATTGCAGGAGCAAATGCAGACGTTATGAATGTTTGACAAGCTCGGTATGATGACTACTTGATAGTTTAGTGCACCATGCTTTATGGCTTAGAACAGGGACTTCATAAATGTTTTGAAACGCCATGGAGCATATGAGATCTTCCAAGAGTTGAAATTGGTATTTTAGACTCATGCCCGAGTCGAGAGGTATGAGACCTCTGACAAGTATTTTTGCCTACAAGATGGAGGAGAATAGCTCTATCAGTGAGCATGTGCTCAGAACGTGTGAGTACTACAATCGCTTGAATCAAGTGAGAGTTAATCTTCCAGATAAGATAGTGATTGACAAAGTTCTCTAGTCACTATCACCAAGTTACTGGAACTTCGTGATGAACTATAATATGAAAGGGATGATGAAAATGATTCCCCAAGCTCTTCGCGATGCTAAAATCGGCGAAGGTAGAAATCAAGAAAAGCATCAAGTCTTGATGGTTGACAAGACCACTAGTTTCAAGCAAAAGGGCAAGGGGAAGAAAGGGAACTTCAAGAAGAATGACAAGGAAGTTGCCACTCCCATGAAGAAGCCCAAAGCTAGACCCAAGCCTGAAATGGAGCGCTTGTACTGCATAGGAAATGGTCACTGGAAGCGGAACTGCCCAAATACTTGGCGGATAAGAATTATGGCAAAGTGAACAAAAGTGTATATGATATACATGTTATTGATGTGTACTTTACTAGTGTTCATAGAAGCCCCTGGGTATTTCATACTGGTTCAGTTGCTATGATTAGTAACTCGAAACAGGAGTTAAAAAATGAAAAAAGACTACTTGAGGGCGAGGCGACGATATGTGTTGAAAATGATTCCAAGGTAGATAAGATCACCATCGCATACTCCCTCTACCTTCGTGATTAGTGTTGGAACTAAATAAATGTTATTTGGTGTTTGCGTTGAGCATAAATAAGATTGGATCATGTTTATTGCGATATAGTTATTCACTTAAAGTCATAGAATAATTGTTGTTCTGTTTACATGAATAAAACCTTTGCTACCTCTTGAGCACTGCGTTGGTTTTCCCTTGAAGAGGAAAGGGTGATGCAGCAAAGTAGCATATGTATTTCCCTCAGTTTTTGAGAACCAAGGTATCAATCCAGTAGGAGATCATGCTCAAGTCCCACACACCTACACAAACAAATAAGAACCTCACAACCAATGCGATAAAGTGGTTGTCAATCCCTTCACGGTCACTTACGAGAGTGAGATCTGATAGATATGATAAGATAATATTTTCGGTATTTTTATGATAAAGAGAAATAAAGATGCAAAGTAAAATAAATGGCAATAGAAATAACTAAGTGTTGGAAGATTAATATGATGGAAGATAGACCCGGGGGCCATAGGTTTCACTAGTGGCTTCTCTCAAGAGCATAAGTATTACAGTGGGTAAACGAATTACTATCGAGCAATTGATAGAATTGAGCATAGTTATGAGAATATCTAGGTATAATCATGCATATAGGCATCACGTCCGTGACAAGTAGACCGAAACGATTCTGCATCTACTACTGTTACTCCACACATCGACCGCTATCCAGCATGCATCTAGAGTATGAAGTTCATAAGAACAGAGTAATGCTTTAAGGAAGATGACATGATGTAGAGGGATAAACTCATGCAATATGATATAAACCCCATCTTTTAATCCTCGATGGCAACAATACAATAAGTGTCATTTCCCTTTCTGTCACTAGGATCGAGCACCGCAAGATTGAACCCAAAGCTAAGCACTTCTCCCATTGCAAAAAAGATCAATCTAGTAGGCCAAACCAAACTCATAATTTGAAGAGACTTGCAAAGATAAACCAATCATACATAAAAGAATTCAGAGTAGATTCGAATATTGTTCATAGATAAACTGGATCATAAACCCACAATTCATCGGATCTCGACAAACACACCGCAAAAGAAGATTACATCGAATAGATCTCCAAGAAGATCGAGGAGAACTTTGTATTGAGATCCAAAGAGAGAGAAGAAGCCATCTAGCTAATAACTATGGACCCGTAGGTCTGAAGTAAACTACTCACACATCACCGGAGAGGCCATGGAGTTGATGTAGAGGCCCTCTGTGATCAATGCCCCCTCCGGCGAAGCTCCGGAAAAAGCCCCGAGATGGGATCTCGGGTACAGAAGGTTGCGGCGGTGGAATTAGGTTTTCGTGGTGCTCCTGGATGTTTGGGGGAGTGCGTTCATATATATATATATATATAGGAGGAAGAAGTAGGTCGGTGGAGCAACGAGAGGGCCCACGAGGGTGGAGGGCGCGCCTAGGGGTAGGCGTGCCCCCTGCCTCGTGGCTTCCTCGATTGTTTCTTGACGCCCACTCCAAGTCTCCTGGATCACGTTTGTTGAGAAAATCACGTTCCTGAAGGTTTCATTCCATTTGGACTCTACTTGATATTCCTTTTCGGCGAAACCCTAAAATAGGCAAAAACAGCAATTTGGGCTGGGCCTCCGGTTAGTAGGTTAGTCCCAAAAATTATATAAAAGTGTAAAATAAAGCCCATTGACATCCAAAATAGATAATATAATAGCATGGAGCAATCAAAAAATAAAGATACGTTGGAGACGTATCAAGCATCCCCAAGCTTAATTCCTGCTCGTCCTCGAGTAGGTAAATGATAAAAGAAGAATTTTTGATGTGGAATGCTTTCTAACATATTTCTCAATGTAATTTTTCTTTATTGTGGCATGAATGTTCAGATCCAAAAGATTCAAGATAAAAGTTTAATATTGACATAAAATAATAATATTTCAAGCATACTAACTAAGCAATTATGTCTTCTCAAAATAACATGGCCAAAGAAAGTTATCCCTACAAAATCTTATATTCTGGCTATGCTCTATCTTCACCACACAAAATATTTAAAACATGTACAACCCCGATGACAAGCCAAGCAATTGTTTCATACTTTTTATGTTCTCGAACTTTTTCAATCTTCATGCAATATATGAGCGTGAGCCATGGATATAGAACTATATGTGGAATAGAATGGTGGTTGTGGAGAAGACAAAAAAGAGAAGATAGTCTCACATCAACTTGGCGTATCAACGGGCTATGGAGATGCCCATCAATAGATATCAATGTGAGTGAGTAGGGATTGCCATGCAACGGATGCACTAGAGCTATAAGTATATGAAAGCTCAATAAAAGAAACTAAGTGGGTGTGCATCCAACTTGCTTGCTCACAAAGACCTAGGGCATTTTGAGGAAGCCCATCATTGGAATATACAAGCCAAGTTCTATAATGAAAAATTCCCACTAGTATATGAAAGTGATAACTCAAGAGACTCTCTATCTGAAGAACATGGTGCTACTTTGAAGCACAAGTGTGGAAAAAGGATAGTAGCATTGTCCCTTCTCTCTTTTTCTCTCATTTTTTTATTTGGGCCTTCTTTCTTTTTTCTTCTTTTTGGCCTCTTTTCTCCTTTTTTTCGTCCGGAGTCTCACCCCGACTTGTGGGAGAATCATAGTATCCATCATCCTTTCGTCACTTGGGACAATGCTCTAATAATGATGATCATCACACTTCTTTTTACTTACAACTCAAGAATTACAACTCAATACTTAGAACAAAATATGACTCTATGTGAATGCCTCCGGCGGTGGACCGGGATGTGCAATGATGCATGAGTGACATGTATGAAGAATTATGAATGGTGGCTTTGCCACAAATACGATGTCAACTACATGATCATGCAAGCAATATGACAATGATGAAGCGTGTCATAATAACGGAACGGTGGAAAGTTGCATGTCAATATATCTCGGGATGGCTATGGAAATGCCATAATAGGTAGGTATGGTGGCTGTTTTTGTTGGGGAACGTAGTAATTTCAAAAAAATTCCTATGCACACGCAAGATCATGGTGATGCATAGCAACGAGGGGGAGAGTCTGATCTACGTACCCTTGTAGATCGCAACGGAAGCGTTGACACAACGTAGAGGAAGTAGTCGTACGTCTTCTTCCCGATCCGACCGATCCAAGCACCGTTACTCCGGCACGTCCAAGTTCTTAGCACACGTACAGCTCGATGACGATCCCCGGGCTCCAATCCAGCAAAGCTTCGGGGAGGAGTTCCGTCAGCACGACGGCATGGTGACGATCTTGATGTTCTACCGACGCAGGGCTTCGCCTAAGCACTACAACGATATGATCGAGGTGGAATATGGTGGCAGGGGGCACCGCACACGGCTAAGGAACGATCACAATGATCAACTTGTGTGTCTAGAGGTGCCCCCTGCCCCTGTATATAAAGGAGCAAAGGGGAGAGGTGCGGCCAGCCTTGGGGTGCGCCAGGAGGAGTCCTACTCCTACCGGGAGTAGGACCCCCCCCCCCCAATCCTAGTTGGAATAGGAATCCTCAAGGGGGAAAGAGAGAGAGGGGGGCCAGCCACCTCTCCTAGTCCTAATAGGACTAGGGGAGGGGGAGGCGCGCGGCCACCTTGGGCTGCCCCCTTCTTCTTTCCACTAAGGCCCACTATGGCCCATATGATTCCCGGGGGGTTCCGGTAACCTCCCGGTACTCCGGTAAAATCCCGATTTCACTCGGAACACTTCCGATGTCCAAATATAGGCTTCCAATATATCAATCTTTATGTCTCGACCATTTCGAGACTCCTCGTCATGTCCGTGATCACATCCGGGACTCCGAACAACCTTCGGTACATCAAAATGCATAAACTCATAATAACTGTCATCATAACGTTAAGCGTGCGGACCCTACGGTTCGAGAACAATGTAGACATGACTGAGACACATCTCTGGTCAATAACCAATGGCGGGACCTAGATGCCCATATTGGTTCCTACATATTCTACGAAGATCTTTATCGGTCAGACCGCATAACAACATACGTTGTTCCCTTTGTCATCGGTATGTTACTTGCCCGAGATTCGATCGTCGGTATCCAATACCTAGTTCAATCTCGTTACCGGCAAGTCTCTTTACTCGTTCCGTAATACATCATCCCGCAACTAACTCATTAGTTGCAATGCTTGCAAGGCTTTAAGTGATGTGCATTACCGAGAGGGCCCAGAGATACCTCTCCGACAATCGTAGTGACAAATCCTATTCTCGAAATACGTCAGCCCAACATCTACCATTGGAGACACCTTTAGTACTCCTTTATAATCACCCAGTTACGTTGTGATGTTTGGTAGCACCAAAAGTGTTCCTCCGGCAAACGGGAGTTGCATAATCTCATAGTTATAGGAACATGTATAAGTCATGAAGAAAGCAATAGCAACATACTAAACGATCGGGTGCTAAGCTAATGGAATGGGTCATGTCAATCAGATCATTCAACTAATGATGTGACCTCGTTAATCAAATAACAACTCTTTGCTCATGGTTAGGAAACATAACCATCTTTGATTAATGAGCTAGTCTAGTAGAGGCATACTAGTGACACTCTGTTTGTCTATTTATTCACACATGTATTATGTTTCCGGTTAATACAATTCTAGCATGAATAATAAACATTTATCATGATATAAGGAAATAAATAATAACTTTATTATTGCCTCTAGGGCATATTTCCTTCAGTTTTGAGGAAGGTATATGGTGGGTGTATGATACCGGCGAAAAGTGCGCGGTATTAGAGAGGCTAGCAATGGTGGAACGGTGAGAGTGCGTATAATCCATGGACTCAACATTAGTCATAAAGAACTCACATACTTATTGCAAAAATCTATTAGTTATCAAAACAAAGTATTACGCGCATGCTCCTAGGGGGATAGATTGGTAGGAAAAGACCATCGCTCGTCCCCGACCGCCACTCATAAGGAAGACAATCAATAAATAAATCATGATCTGACTTCATCACATAACGGTTCACCATACGTGCATGTTACGGGAATCACAAACTTCAACACAAGTATTTCTCAAATTCACAACTACTCAACTAGCATGACTCTAATATCACCATCTCCATATCTCAAAACAATTATCAAGTATCAAACTTCTCATAGTATTCAGTGCACTTCTATGAAAGTTTTTATATTAAAGCAAATTTCCATGTTGTTCTAAAGGACTGTCAAAATAATATAAGTGAAGCATGAGAGATCAATTATTTCTATAAAATAAAACCACCGCCATGCTCTAAAAGATATAAGTGAAGCACTAGAGCAAAAACTATATAGCTCAAAAGATATATAAGTGAAGAACATAGAGTATTCTAATAAATTTCAAATCATGTGAGTCTCTATCAAAAGGTGTGTACAGCAAGGATGATTGTGGTAAACTAAAAAGCAAAGACTCAAATCATACAAGACGCTCCAAGCAAAACACATATCATGTGGTGAATAAAAATATAGCTCCAAATAAAGTTACCGATAGACGAAGACGAAAGAGGGGATGCCTTCCGGGGAATCCCCAAGCTTAGGCTTTTTGGTGTCCTTGAATTTTACCTTGGGGTTCCATGGGAATCCCCAAGCTTAGGCTCTTGCCACTCTTTGTTCCATAATCCATCAAATCTTTACCCAAAACTTGAAAACTTCACAACACAAAACTTAAATAGAAAATCTCGTGAACTCCGTTGGCGAAAGAAAACAAAACACCACTTCAAGGTACTGTAATTAACTCATTATTTATTTTTATTGGTGTTAAACCTACTGTATTCCAACTTCTCTATGGTTTATAAACTCTTTTACTAGCCATAGATTCATCAAAATAAGCAAACAACACACGAAAAACAGAATCTGTCAAAAACAGAACAGTCTATAGTAATCTATAGCTAACGCAACTTATGGAAACCCAAAAATTCTAAAATAAATTGCTGAACGTGAGGAATTTATCTATTAATCATCTGAAAAAGAATTAACTAAATAGAACTTTCCAAATAAAAATGGAAGCGATTCTCGTGAGTGCTCAAGTTTCTGTTTTTTACAGCAAGATCAAAAAGACTTTCCCCAAGTCTTCCCAACGGTTCCACTTGGCACAAACACTAATTAAACACAAAAAACACAACGAAAATGGAGGCTAGATAAATTATTTATTACTAAACAGGAGCAAAAAGCAATGCATAAAAATAAAATTGGGTTGCCTCCCAACAAGCGCTATCGTTTAATGCCCCTAGCTAGGCATAAAAGCGAAGATAGATCTAGGTATGGCCATCTTTGGTAGGCAATCCATAAGTGGCTCTCATAATAGATTCATATGGTAATTTAATTTTCTTTCTTGGTAAGTGTTCCATGCCTTTCTTTAATGGAATTTGGAATCTAATATTCTCTTCCTTCATATCAATAATTGCACCAATCGTTCTAAGGAAAGGTCTACCAAGAATAATAGGACATGAAGGAATGCAATCTATATCAAGAACAATGAAGTCTACGGGCACATAGTTCCTATTTGAAACAATAAGAACATCATTAATTCTTCCCATAGGTTTCTTAATAGTGGAATCCGCAAGGTGCAAGTTTAAAGAACAATCATCAAAATCACGGAAACCTAGCAAATCACACAATGTTTTTAGAATCGTGGAAACACTAGCACCCAAATCACACAAAGCATAGCACTCATGATCTTTAATTTTAACTTTTATTGTAGGTTCCCACTCATCATAAAGTTTTATAGGGATAGAAACTTCCAACTCAAGTTTTTCTTCATAAGATTGCATCAAAGCATCAACGATGTGTTTAGTAAAAGCTTTATTTTGACTATAAGCATGAGGAGAATTTAGCACGGATTGCAACAAGGAAATACAATCTATCAAAGAGCAATTATCATAATTAAATTCCTTGAAATCCAAAATAGTGGGTTCATTGATATTTAAAGTGTGACCTCTTCAATCCCACTTTTACCAAATTTTGCATCAAGATCTAAAAACTCCGAATTTTTGGAACGCCTTCTAGGTAAAGGTGGCTCATCTTAAGTCCCATCATTATCAAGATTCATATTGCAAAACAAAGATTTAATAGGAACACATCAATAAATTTTAGATCTTCATCTTTATTTTCATAGAAACTAGAAGAACACGCTTTCACAAAGCAATCTTTCTTAGCACGCATCCTAGCGGTTCTTTCTTTGCACTCATCAATGGAAATTCTCATGGCTTTGAGAGACTCATTGATATCATTCTTAGGTGGAATAGATCTAAGTTTCAAAGAATCAACATCAAGAGAAATTCTATCAACGTTCCTTGCCAATTCATCAACCTTAAGCAATTTTTCATCAAGCAAAGCATTGAAATTCTTTTGCGAATTCATAAACTCCTTAACACTAGTCTCAAATTCAGAGGGCATATTATTAAAATTTCCATAAGAACTGTTGTAGGAATTACCATAATTATTAGAGGAATTACTAGGAAACGGCCTAGAATTAAAATTACCTCTATACGCGTTATTACCAAAATTGTTCCTACCAACAAAATTCACATCCATAGATTCATTATTATTATCAACCAAGGTAGACAAAGGCACATCATTAGGATCAAAGTAACACTCTTATTAGCAAACAATTTCATAAGTTCATCCATCTTTCCACTCAAAACATTAATTTCTTCTATCGCATGCACTTTTTTATTAGTAGATCTTTCGGTGTGCCATTGAGAATAATTAACCATAATATTATCTAGGAGTTTAGTAGCTTCTCCTAAAGTGATTTCCATAAAAGTGCCTCCCGCAGCCGAATCTAAAATATTTCTAGAAGCAAAATTCAAATCCGCATAAAATTTTTGTATAATCATCCATAAATTCAAACCATGTGTAGGGCAATTACGTATCATTAATTTCATCCTCTCCCAAGCTTGTGCAACATGTTCATGATCAAGTTGCTTAAAATTCATAATATCATTTCTAAGAGAGATGATCTTAGCGGGAGGAAAATACTTAGAGATAAAAGCATCTTTGCACTTAGTCCATGAATCAATACTATTTTTTAGGAAAAGACGAAAACCAAGCTTTAGCACGATCTCTAAGCGAAAACGGAAATAGCTTCAATTTAACAATATCATTGTCCACATCTTTGTTCTTTTGCATATCACACAAATCAACAAAGTTTTTTAGATGGGTAGCGACATCTTCACTAGGAAGGCCCACGAATTTATCTTTCATGACAAGATTCAACAAAGCAACATTAATTTCACAAGATTCAACATCGGTAAGAGGAGCAATCGGAGTGCTAAGAAAATCATTGTTGTTGGTATTGGGAAAGTCACACAATTTAGTATTATCTTGAGCCATCGTGACAAGCAAGCAATCCAACACATGAGAAAACAAGAAGCAAGCGAAAAAGAGGCGAACAGAAAAAGAGAGGGCGAGAGGAAAAGAGGGCAAATAAAATTGCAAGGGTGAAGTGGGGGAGAGGGAAACGAGAGGCAAATGGCAAATAATGTAATGTGAGGGATAAGAGTTTGTGATGGGTACTTGGTATGTCTTGACTTGGCAACGACGCCAGAAATGGCTCGTTGTCGGGAGTCAAATCTTGACTTGACTTGGCGCGAATCTCCCCGGCAACGGCACCAGAAATCCTTCTTGCTACCTCTTGAGCACTGCGTTGGTTTTCCCTTGAAGAGGAAAGGGAGATGCAGCAAAGTAGCGTAAGTATTTCCCTCAGTTTTCGAGAACCAAGGTATCAATCGAGTAGGAGATCATGCTCAAGTCCCACGCACCTACACAAACAAATAAGAACCTCGCAACCAATGTGATAAAGGGGTTGTCAATCCCTTCACGGTCACTTGCGAGAGTGAGATCTGATAGATATGATAAGATAATATTTTTGGTATTTTTATGATAAAGAGAAATAAAGATGCAAAGTAAAATAAACGGCAATAGAAATAACTAAGTGTTGGGAGATTAATATGATGGAAGATAGACCCGGGGGCCATAGGTTTCACTAGTGGCTTCTCTCAAGAGCATAAGTATTATAGTGGGTAAACGAACTACTGTCGAGAAATTGATAGAATTGAGCATAGTTATGAGAATATCTAGGTATGATCATGTATATAGGCATCACGTCCATGACAAGTAGACCGAAACGATTCTGCATCTACTACTGTTACTCCACACATCGACCGCTATCCAGCATGCATCTAGAGTATTAAGTTCATAAGAACAGAGTAATGCTTTAAGGAAGATGACATGATGTAGAGGGATAAACTCATGCAATATTATATAAACCCCATCTTTTTATCCTCGATGTCAACAATACAATATGTGTCATTTCCCTTTATGTCACTGGGGTTGAGCACCACAAGATTGAACCCAAAGCTAAGCACTTCTCCCATTGCAAGAAAGATCAATCTAGTAGGCCAAACCAAATTGATAATTCGAAGAGACTTGCAAAGATAAACCAATCATACATAAAATAATTCAGAGGAGATTCAAATATTGTTCATATATAAACTGGATCATAAACCCACAATTCATCGGATCTCGACAAACACACCGCAAAAGAAGATTACATCGAATAGATCTCCAAGAAGATCGAGGAGAACTTTGTATTGAGATCCAAAGAGAGAGAAGAAGCCATCTAGCTAATCACTATGGACCCGTAGGTCTGAAGTAAACTACTCACACATCACCATAGAGGCCATGGAGTTGATGTAGAGGCCCTCTGTGATCAATGCCCCCTCCGGCGAAGCTCCTAAAAAGGCCCTGAGATGGGATCTCTCGGGTACAGAAGGTTGCGGCGGTGGAATTAGGTTTTCGTGGTGCTCCTAGATGTTTGGGGGTACGTGGATATATATAGGAGGAAGAAGTAGGTCGGTGGAGCAACGAGGGGCCCATGAGGGTGGAGGGCGCGCCCAGGGAGGTTAGGGGCGCCCCGTTGCCTCGTGGCTTCCTTGATTGTTTCTTGATGCCCACTCCAAGTCTCCTGCATCGCGTTCGTTGAGAAAATCATGTTCCCGAAGGTTTCATTCCGTTTGGACTCCATTTGATATTCCTTTTCGGCGAAACCCTAAAATAGGCAAAAAAACAACAATTTGGGCTGGGTCTCCGGTTAGTAGGTTTGTCCCAAAAATGATATAAAGTGTAAAATAAAGCCCATTGACATCCAAAATAGATAATATAATAGCATGGAGCAATCAAAAATTATAGATACGTTGGAGACGTATCGACCTTCTATGGTCTTACATCCAATGTAAATGGTTTACTGAATCTCGATCACAGTGATACACATAATATTGATGCCAAAAGATACAAAGTTAATAATGATAGTGCAACTTATTTTGTGGCACTGTCGTTTAGGTCATATTGGTGTAAAACGCATGAAGAAACTCCATGCTGATGGGTTTTTGGAATCACTTAATTATGAATCACTTGATGCTTGCGAACCATGCCTCATGGGCAAGATGACTAAAACTCCATTCTCTGGAACAATGGAGTGAGCCACTAACTTATCAGAAATAATACATACCGATGTATGCGGTCTGATGAGTGTTAAGGCTCGTGGCGGGCATCATTATTTTCTGACCTTCACAGATGATTTGAGCAGATATGGGTATATCTACTTGATGAAACACAAGTCTGAAACATTTGAAAAGTTCAAAGAATTTCAGAGTGAAGTAGAGAATCATTGTAACAAGAAAATAAAGTTTCTATGATCTAATCGCAGAGGAGAATATTTGAGTTATGAGTTTGGCCTTCAATTAAAACAATGTGGAATAGTTTCACAGACTCATGCCACCTGGAACACCACAACATAATGGTGTGTTTGAATGTCATAACCGTACTTTATTAGATATGGTGCGATCTATGATGTCTCTTACCGAATTACTACTATCGATTTGGGGTTATGCATTAGAGACAGCTGCATTCACGTTAAATAGGGCACCATCTAAATCCGTTGAGACGACACCATATGAATTGTGGTTTGGCAAGAAACCTAAGCTGTCGTTTCTTAAACTTTAGGGTTGCGATTCTTATGTGAAAAAGTTACAACCTGATAAGCTTGAACCCAAATCGGAGAAATCCGTCTTCATATGATGCCCAAAGGAAACAGTTGGGTACATCTTCTATCACAGATCCGAAGGCAAGTTATCTGTTGCTAAGAATGGATGCTTTCTAGAGAAGGAGTTTCTCTCGAAAGAAGTGAGTGGGAGGAAAGTAGAACTTGATGAGGTAGTTGTACCTTCTCCCAAATTGGAAAATGGTTCATCGCAGAAAACAGTTCCAGTGATGCCTACACCAATTAGTGAGGAAGTTAATGATGATGATCATGAAACTTCAAATCAAGTTACTACCGAACCCCGTAGGTCAAACAGAGTATGTTACGCACCAGAGTGGTATGGTAATCCTGTTCTAGAAGCCATGTTAGACCATGATGAACCTACAAACTATGAGGAAGCGATGATGAGCCCAGATTCCGCGAAATGGCTTGAGGCCATGAAATCTGAGATGGGATCCATGTATGAGAACAAAGTATGGACTTTGATTGACTTGCCCGATGATCGGCGAGCCATTGAGAATAAATGGATCTTCAAGAGGAAGACAGACGCTGATAGTAGTGTTACTATCTACAAAGATTGACTTGTCGAAAAGGGTTTTTACAAGTTCAAGATGTTGACTACAATGAGATTTTCTCACTCGTATCGATGCTTAAAGTCTGTCCGAATCATGTTAGCAATTGCCACATTTTATGAAATTTGGCAAATGGATGTCAAAACTGCATTGCTTAATGGATATCTTAAAGAAGAATTGTATATGATGCAACCAGAAGGTTTTGTCAATCCTAAAGGTGCTAACGAAATGAGCAAGCTCCAATGATCCATCTATGGACTGGTGCAAGCATCTCGGAGTTGGAATTTACGCTTTGATAAGTTGATCAAAGCTTATAGTTTTATATAGACTTGCGGTGAAGCCTGTATTTACAAGAAAGTGACTGGGAGCACTACAGCCTTTCTGATAAGTATATGTAAATGACATATTGTTGATCAGAAATAATGTAGAATTATTTGGAAAGCATAAAGGAGTATTTGAAAGAAGTTTTTCAAAGAAAGACCTCAGTGAAGCTTCTTACATATTGAGCATCAAGATCTATAGAGATAGATCAAGACGCTTGATAAAAAATTTCAATGAGTACATACCTTGACAAGTTTTTGAAGTAGTTCAAAATGGAACAGTCAAATAAGGAGTTCTTGCCTGTGTTGCATGGTATGAAGTTGAGTAAAGACTCAAAACCCGACCATTGCAGAAAATATTAACAGAATGAAAAGTCATTCCCTATGCCTCAGCCATAGGTTCTATAAAGCATGCTATGTTGTGTACCAGACCTATTATGTACCTCACCATGAGTTTGGCAAGAGGGTACAATAGTGATCCAGGAGTGGATCACTAGACATCGGTCAAAATTATCCTTAGTGGAATAAGGGTATGTTTCTCGGTTATGGAGGTGAAAAAAAGTTCGTCATAAAGAATTACGTTGATGCAAGTTTTGACACCAATCTGGATGACTCTGAGTCTCAATCTGGATATATATTGAAAGTGGGGGCAATTAGCTAGAGTAGCTCCATGCAGAGCATTATAGACATAGAAAATTTTGCAAAATACATACGGCTCTGAATGTGGCAGACCCGTTGACTAAATTTCTCTCACAAGCAAAACATGATCACTCTTTGGGTGTTAATCACATAGTGATGTGAACTAGATTATCGACTCTAGTAAACCCTTTGGGTATTAGTCACATGGAGATGTGAACTAATAATCACATAAAGATGTGAACTATTGGCATTAAATCACATGACGGTGTGAACTAGATTATTGACTCTAGTGCAAGTGGGAGACTAAAGGAAATATGACATAGAGGCAATAATAAAGTTGTTATTTATATTTCATTATATTATGATAAATGTTTATTATTCATGCTAGAATTGTATTAACCGAAAACTTGATACATGTGTGAATACATAGACAAACAGAGTGTCCCTAGTATGCCTCTACTTGACTAGCTCGTTAATCAAAGATGGTTAAGTTTCCTAGCCATAGACATTCGTTGTCATTTGATGAATGGAATCACATCATTAGAGAATGATGTGATGGACAAGACCCATCCATTAGCTTAGCACTATGATCGTTTAGTTTGTTGCTATTGCTTTCTTCATGACTTATACATGTTCCTATGACTATGAGATTATGCAACTCCTGAATACCGGAGGAACACTTAGTGTTCTATCAAATGTCACAACGTAACTGGGTGATTATAAAGATGCTCTATGATGTCTACTACACAATCTTCTTCTTGTAGACGTTGTTGGGCCCCCAAGTGCAGAGGTTTGTAGGACAGTAGCAAATTTCCCTCAAGTGGATGACCTAAGGTTTATCAATCCGTGGGAGGCGTAGGTTGAAGGTGGTCTCTCTCAAACAACCCTGCAACCAAATAACAAAGAGTCTCTTGTGTCCCCAACACACCCAATACAATGGTAAATTGTATAGGTGCACTAGTTCGGCGAAGAGATGGTGATACAAGTGCAATATGGATGGTAGATATAGGTTTTTTGTAATCTGAAATTATAAAAACAGCAAGGTAACAAGTAATAAAAGTGAGCGTAAATGGTATCGCAATGCTAGGAAACAAGGCCTAGGGTTCATACTTTCACTAGTGCAAGTTCTCTCAACAATAATAACATAATTGGATCATATAACTATCCCTCAACATGCAACAAAGAGTCACTCCAAAGTCACTAATAGCGGAGAACAAACGAAGAGATTATTGTAGGGTACGAAACCACCTCAAAGTTATCCTTTCTGATCGATCTATTCAAGAGTCCGTAGTAAAATAACACGAAGCTATTCTTTCCGTTCAATCTATCAAAGAGTTCGTACTAGAATAACACCTTAAGACACAAATCAACCAAAACCCTAATGTCACCTAGATACTCCAATGTCACCTCAAGTATATGTGGGTATGATTATACGATATGTATCACACAATCTCAGATTCATCTATTCAACCAACACAAAGAACTTCAAAGAGTGCCCCAAAGTTTCTACCGGAGAGTCAAGACGAAAACGTGTGCCAACCCCTATGCATAATTTCACGAGGTCACATTGATCACCAAAACATACATCAAGTGGATCACGTGATATCCCATTGTCACCATAGAGAAGCACGTGCAAGACATACATCAAGTGTTCTCAAATCCTTAAAGACTCAATCCGATAAGATAACTTCAAAGGGAAAACTCAATTCATCACAAGAGAGTAGAGGGGAAGAAACATCATAAGATCCAAATATAATAGCAAAGCTCGCGATACATCAAGATCGTGCCGACTCAAGAACACAAGAGAGAGAGAGAGAGATCAAACACATAGCTACTGGTACATACCCTCAGCCCTGAGGGTGAACTACTCCCTCCTCATCATGGAGAGCGCCGGGATGATGAAGATGGCCACCGTATAGGGATTGCCCCCTCCAGCAGGGTGCCGGAACGGGTCTAGATTGGTTTTAGGTGGCTACGGAGGCTTCTGGCGGCGGAACTCCTGATCTATCCTGTTTCCCGATGTTTTTAGGGTATATGGACATATATAGGAGAAAGAAGTAGATCAGGGGAGCCACGAGGGGCCCACGAGGGTGGGGGCGCGTCCAGGGGGTAGGGCGCGCCTCCTTGCCTCGTGGCTTCCTCGAAGCTTCCCTGACATCTAATCCAAGTCTCTTGGATTGCTTCCGTTCCAAAAATAACTCTCCCGAAGGTTTCATTCCGTTTGGACTCTGTTTGATATTCCTTTTCTTCGAAACACTGAAATAGGCAAGAAAACAACAATTTGGGCTGGGCCTCCGGTTAATAGTTAGTCCCAAAAATAATATAAAAGTGTATAATAAAGCCCATAAACATCCAAAACAAATAATATAATAGCATGGAACAATAAAAAATTATAGATACATTGGAGACGTATCAGCATCCCCAAGCTTAATTCTTGCTCGTCCTCGAGTAGGTAAATGATAGAAACAAAATTTTTGATGTGGAATGCTACCTAACATATTTATCCATGTAATCCTCTTTATTGTGGCAAGAATATTCAGATCCATAAGATTCAAGACAAAAGTTTAATATTGACATAAAAATAATAATACTTCAAGCATACTAACTAAGCAATCATGTCTTCTCAAAATAAGATGGCCAAAGAAATTTCATCCCTACAAAATCATATAGTTTGGTCATGCTCCATTTTCGTCACACAATAATGCTCTCATCATGCACAACCCTGATGACAAGCCAAGCAATTGTTTCATACTTTAGTAATCTCTAACTTTTTTCAACTTTCGCGCAATACATGAGCGTGAGCCATGGATATAGCACTATGGGTGGAATAGAATATAATGAAGGGGGTTATGTGGGGAAGACAAAAAGGAGAAAGTCTCACATCGATGTGACTAATCAATGGGCTAGGGAGATGCCCATCAATTGATGTCAATGCAAGGAGTAGGGATTACCATGCAACGGATGCATGGTGCTACTTTGAAGCACAAGTGTGGAAAAAAGGATATTAGCATTGTCCTTTTTTTATTTTACCTTTCTTTTTTTATTTGGCCTTTCTTTTTTTCTTTTTTTTCTTTTTTTGGGACAATGCTCTATTAATGATGATCATCACACTTCTATTTATTTACAACTCAAAGATTACAACTCGATACTAGAACAAAGTATGACTCTATATGGATGCCTCCGGCGGTGTACTGGGATGTGCAATGACTCATGAGTGACATGTATGAAAGAATTATGAACGGTGGCTTTGCCACAAATACGATGTCAACTATATGATGATGCAAGGCAATATGACAATGATGATGCGTGTCATAATAAACGGAACGGTGGAAAGTTGCATGACAATATATCTCGAAATGGCTATGGAAATGCCATAATAGGTAGGTATGGTGGCTGTTTTGAGGAAGATATAAGGAGGTTTATGTGTGATAGAGTGTATCGTATCACGGGGTTTGGATGCACCGGCGAAGTTTGCACCAACTCTCAAGGTGAGAAAGGGCAATGCACGGTACCGAAGAGGCTAGCAATGATAGAAGGATGAGAGTGCGTATAATCCATGGACTCGACATTAGTCATAAAGAACTCACATACTTATTGCAAAAATCTAAAAGTCATAAAAAACTAAGTACTACGCGCATGCTCATAGGGGGATAGATTGGTAGGAAAAGACCATCGATCATCCCCGTCCGCCACTCATAAGGAAGACAATCAAATAACACCTCATGTTTCAAATTTGATACATTACGTTTACCATACGTGCATGCTACGGGACTTGCAAACTTCAACACAAGTATTTCTCAAATTCACAACTACTCAACTAGCACAACTTTAATATCACTATCTCCATATCTCAAAACAATCATCAAGTATCAAACTTCTCTTAGTATTCAATGCACTTATATGAAAGTTTTTCATTATCTCAAAAGCGAATTACCATGCTGTTTTAAAGGACTCTCAAAATAATATAAGTGAAGCATGAGAGATCAATATTTCTAGAAAATAAAACACCGCCGTGCTCTAAAAGATATAAGTGAAGCACTAGAGCAAATGACAAACTACTCCAAAAGATATAAGTGAAGATCAATGAGTAGTCGAATAATTATGCAACTATGTGAATACTCTGTAACATTTAAGAATTTCAGATCTTGGTATTTTATTCAAACAGCAAGCAAAATAAAATAAAATGACGCTCCAAGCAAAACACATATCATGTGGCGAATAAAAATATAGCTCCAAGTAAAGTTACCAATGAACTAAGACGAAAGAGGGGATGCCATCCAGGGCATCCCCAAGCTTAGGATCTTGTTTGTCCTTGAATATTACCTTGGGGTGCCTTGGGCATCCCCAAGCTTAGGCTCTTGCCACTCCTTATTCCATAGTCCACCGGATCTTTACCCAAAACTAGAAAACTTCACAACACAAAACTTAACAGAAAAGTCGTCAGCTCCGTTACTATAAGAAAATAAATCACCACTTAGGTACTGTTGTGAACTCATTCTAAATTCATATTGGTGTAATATCTACTGTATTGCAACTCATGTATGGTTCATACCCTCCGATACTACTCATAGATTTATCAAAATAAGCAAACAACACATAGAAAAACAGAATCTGTCAAAAACAGAACAGTCTGTAGTAATCTGGATCAAACGTATACTTCTCGAATCCCAAAAATTATAAAATAAATTGCTGGATGTGAGTAATTTGTCTATTAATCATCTGCAAAAATAATCAACTTAATCACACTCTCCGGTAAAAAATGGCAGCTAATCTCGTGAGCGCTAAAGTTTATGTTTTTTACAGCAAGATCATAAAGACTTCACCCAAGTCTTCCCAAAGGTTCTACTTGGCACAAACACTAACTAAAAGCATAAAAACACATATAAACATAGGCTAGATAAATTATTTATTACTAAACAGGAACAAAAATAAAATCGGGTTGCCTCCCAACAAGCGCTAACGTTTAACGCCCCTAGCTAGGCATGATGATTTCAATGATGCTCAGATAAAAGATAAGAATTGAAACATAAAGAGAGCATCATGAAGAAATATGACTAGCACATTTAAGTCTAACCCACTTCCTATGCATAGGGATTTTATGAGCAAACAACTTATGGGAACAATTATCAACTAGCATAGGAAGGCAAAACAAGCATAACTTCAAAACTTTAAGCACATAGAGAGGAAACTTGATATTATTGCAATTCCTACAAGCATATATTCCTCCCTCATAATAATTTTCAGTAGCTTCATGAATTAATTCAACAATATAACTATCACATAAAGCATTATTTTCATGATCTACAAGCATAGAAATTTTATTACTCTCCACATAAGCAAAATTCTTCTCATTCGGAATAGTGGGAGTATCATAAGAAACTCGAATACTATAAATTGTTTCCACATTAAAAGAGTAATGTTCAGAAAAAGGGTAATCATAATCGTGAAAAGTTTTATAAATATAATCATCACTACTTTTTATAGCATAAGTGTCATCACAATAATCATCATAGGTAGCAACTTTGTTCTCATCATAATCAATTGAAACCTCTTCCAAGATAGTGGAATCATTACTAAATAAAGTCATGACCTCTCCAAATCCACTTTCATAATTATCATAGTAAGATTCAACATGCTCCAAAAAAGTGGGATCATTACTTTCTAAAGTTGACACTCTTCCAAACCCACTTTCATCAATATAATCATCATAAGTAGGAGGCATGCTATCATCATGATAAATTTGCATATCAAAACTTGGGAAACTACAAATATCATCTTCATTAAACATAGCATCCCCAAGCTTTGGACAAACATTAATTGCAGCAAATACATTTTCAAACACGTCATTCTCATCAAACATAGCATCCCCAAGCTTGGGCCTTTTCATATCATAAGCATAACCACTCTCATCATTAGTAGTATGGATAGCACCAATAGTATAACAATTATCATCATCACAATGAGTAATAGGAGCAACATCATTTGGGAGGGATACATTTTTACCTTTGCTTCTCTGTCTTTTCTTTTTCTTCTTCACATCATGTGTAGATTTAATCATCTTTTCGGAGTTCCTTATTGATGAGATTGGTTGAAAAGAAGGCTCCTCCTCGTTACCTTCAAGCGCTAACCTCCCCGGCAACGGCGCCAAAAAAGAGCTTGATGTCTACTACAAAACCTTCTTCTTGTAGATGTTGTTGGGCCTCCAAATGCAGAGGTTTGTAGGACAGTAGCAAATTTCCCTCAAGTGGATGACCTAAGGTTTATCAATCCGTGGGAGGCGTAGGTTGAAGATGGTCTCTCTCAAACAACCCTGCAACCAAATAACAAAGAGTCTCTTGTGTCGCCAACACACCCAATACAATGGTAAATTGTATAGGTGCACTAGTTCGGCGAAGAGATGGTGATACAAGTGCAATATGGATGGTAGATATAGGTTTTTGTAATCTGAAATTATAAAAACATCAAGGTAACAAGTAATAAAAGTGAGCGTAAATGGTATTGCAATGTTAGGAAACAAGGCCTAGGGTTCATACTTTCACTAGTGCAAGTTCTCTCAACAATAATAACATAATTGTATCATATAACTATCCCTTAACATGCAACAAAGAGTCACTCCAAAGTCACTAATAGTAGAGAACAAACGAAGAGATTATTGTAGGGTACGAAATCACCTCAAAGTTATCCTTTCTGATCGATCTATTCAAGAGTCCGTAGTAAAATAACATGAAGCTATTCTTTTCATTCAATCTATCATAGAGTTCGTACTAGAATAACACCTTAAGACACAAATCAACAAAAAACCCTAATGTCACCTAGATACTCCAATGTCAACTCAAGTATCCATGGGTATGATTATACAATATGTATCACACAATCTCAGATTCATCTATTCAACCAACACAAAGAACTTCAAAGAGTGCCCCAAAGTTTCTACCGGAGAGTCAAGACGAAAACATGTGCCAACCCCTATGCATAAGTTCACGAGGTCACGGAACTTGCAAGTTGATCACCAAAACATACATCAAGTGGATCACGTGATATCCCATTGTCACCACAGATAAGCACGTGCAAGGCATACATCAAGTGTTCTCAAATCCTTAAAGACTCAATCCGATAAGATAACTTCAAAGGGAAAACTCAATTCATCACAAGAGAGTAGAGGGGGAGAAACATCATAAGATCAAAATATAATAGCAAAGCTCGCGCTACATCAAGATCGTGCTGACTCAAGAACACGAGTGAGAGATCAAACACATAGCTACTGGTACATACCCTCAGCCCCGAGGGTGAACTACTCCCTCCTCGTCATGGAGAGCGCCGGGATGATGAAGATGGCCACTGGAGAGGGATTGCCCCCTCTAGCAGGGTGCCGGAACGGGTCTAGATTGGTTTTCGGTGGCTACGGAGGCTTCTGGCGGTGGAACTCCCGATCTATTCTATTACCCGTTGTTTTTAGGGTATATGGACATATATAGGAGAAAGAAGTCGGTCAGGGGAGCCACGAGGAGCCCACGAGGGTGGGGCGCGCCCAGGGGGGTAGGGCGCGCCTCCCTGCCTCATGGCTTCCTCGAAGCTTCCCCGACGTCTACTCCAAGTCTCCTGGATTGCCTCCGTTCCAAAAATAACTCTCCCGAAGGTTTCATTCTGATTGGACTACATTTGATATTCCTTTTCTTCGAAACACTGAAATAGGCAAGAAAACAACAATTTGGGCTGGGCCTCCGGTTAATAGGTTAGTCCCAAAAATAATATAAAAGTGTATAATAAAGCCCATAAACATCCGAAACAGATTATATAATAGCATGGAACAATCAAAAATTATAGATACGTTGGAGACGTATCACTCTACAGGTGTCTCCGATGGTTTTTGTTGAGTTGGCATAGATCGAGATTAGGATTTGTCACTCCGATTGTTAGAGAGGTATCTCTGGGCCCTCTCGGTAATGCTCATCACTATAAGCCTTGCAAGCAATGTGACTAAAGAGTTAGTTATGGGATGATGCATTACAGAATGAGTAAAGAGACTTGCCGGTAACGAGATTGAACTAGGTATGAGGATACCGACGATCGAATCTCGGGAAAGTAACATACCGATGACAAAGGGAACTACATATGTTGTTATGCGGTTTGACTGATAAAGATATTCGTAGAATATGTAGGAGCCAATAGGAGCATCCAATGTCCGCTATTGGTTATTGACTGGAGATGTATCTCGGTCATGTCTACATAGTTCTCGAACCCATAGGGTCCGCACGCTTAACGTTCGATGACGATTTGTATTATGAGTTATGTGATTTCATGACCAAATTTTGTTCGGAGTCCCGGATGAGATCAGGGACATGACGAGGAGTCTCGAAATGGTCGATATGTAAAGATCGATATATTGGAAGGCTATATTCAGACATCGGAAAGGTTCTGAGTGGTTCGAGTATTTTTCGGAGTACTGGAGAGTTACGGGAATTCGCCGAGGGAAGTATTGAGTCTTCATGAGCCTTAGTGGAAAGGAGAGAAGGGCCACAAGGGGAGGCCGCGCGCCCACCCATGGGCTGGTCCGAATTAGACTAGGGAGGGGGCGGCTCCCCCCTCTTTCCTTCTCCCTCTCCTCTCCTTCCTTCTTCTCCTACTTGGACTAGGAAAGGGGGAAACCTACTCCTACCAGGAGTAGGAATCCCCCCTTTGGGCGCGCCCCTTGTGGCCGGCCCTCCTCCTCCCCTCCGTTATATACGGGGGAGGGGCACCCCATGGACACACAAGATTTGTCTTAGCCGTGTGCGGTGCCCCCCTCCAGAGTTTTTCACCTCGGTCATATTGTCGTAGTGCTTAGGAGAAGCCCTGCGTCGGTAACTTCATCATCACCGTCACCACGTCGTCGTGCTGACAAAACTCTCCCACGACCTCAACTAGATCAAGAGTTCGAGGGACATCACCAAGCTGAACATGTGCAGATCGCGGAGGTGCCGTGCGTTCGGTACTTGGATCGGTTGGATAGTGAAGATGTTTGACTACATCAACCGCGTTACTAAACTCTTCCGCTTTCGGTCTACGAGGGTACATGGACACACTCAACCTGCTCGTTGCTATGATTCTCCTAGATAGATCTTGCGTGATCGTAGGAATTTTTTGAAATATTACGTTCCCCAACAGATCCTTGGCAGCCGCACGGCGCTACGCCCGCAGGGCCACCAGCTCGCCCGAGTCCCGAACATGTCGACCCTTGCGCGCCGTGGAAGCATGAGAGCGGATCAGGGGAGAACGCGCTGTAGGAGAAGCCGAAGCAGGACCAGATCTCGAAGCCGACCCTAGGTCCTTATCCAGACGCCGACAAATGCCCGTCATCGACTGCTTGAAGCCTGAGGAAGCCCTGCTCTTTGACGAATATTTCCTCAGCATATATTTCTTCTTTTGCTTAGACGAGGGCGGCTCCGATGGCCGGAGAGGAGAAGGAGGAAGGTCCTCAATCCCAGAGAAGGTGGGGGACAGCGGGCGAACTGGCAGATTGGAGCAAACCCTCGAGATGGGAGTGCCTGTGGTCGTAGCAGCATTTTCCTTTTGAACACCCTCACGCACGTACCCTACCTCCATCGCCTCCTTTTGAGCCTTACCCACCGGGGCATTGGACTTAAACAACTCGCGCTCAGCATCATCAAGGCCATCCCGTTCAAAGTGAGTGAAACAAGGGTCAGAGCCCTCACTAGGATTCTGCCCACCAACAGAGCCATCACCATTCTTGTCATTTTTATCAAGATTCTCATAACTAGGAGGAGGAGGGGGTGGGGGAGCCTCAAACGCCTCAGCACCCTCCACCCAAACCCGCAACCGCATGCCGTCAGACGATGGGAAGACTGTTGGGGAACGCAGTATTTCAAAAAATTCCCTATGATCACGCAAGATCTATCTAGGATATGCATAGCAATGAGAGGGGAGAGTATCTCTACGTACCCTCATAGACCGAAATCAGAATCATTATGAAACGCGGTTGATGTAGTCGAACATGTTCGCGATCCAACTGATCAAGTACCGAACGCACGGCACCTCCGCGATCTGCACACGTTCAGCTCGGTGATGTCCTTCATACTCTTGATCCAGTTGAGGTCGAGGGAGAGTTTCATCAGCACGATGGCGTGATGACGGTGATGATGAAGTTACCGACGCAGGGCTTCACCTAAGCACTACAACAATATGACCGAGGTGGAATTCTGTGGAGGGGGGCACCGCACACGGCTAAACAATCAACTTGTGTGTCTATGGGGTGCCCCCTCCCCCGTATATAAAGGAGGGGAGGAGGGGAGGGTCGGCCCTCTCTATGGCGCGCCCAAGGGGAGTCCTACTCCCAGTAGGAGTAGGTTCCCCCCTTCCCTAGTTGGAGTAGGAGAAGAAGGAAGAGGGCGAGAGAGGGAAGGAAAGGGGGGGCCGGCCCCCCACCCGATCGTCTGTATCTCAATACCTAGTTCAATCTCGTTACCGACAAGTCTCTTTACTCGTTCCGTAATGCATCATCCCACAACTAACTCATTAGTCACATTGCTTGCAAGGCTTATAGTGATGTGCATTACCGAGAAGGCCCAGACATACCTCTCCAACAATCGGAGTGACAAATCCTAATCTTGATCTATGCCAACTCAACAAACACCATCGGAGACACATGTAGATCATCTTTATAGTCACCCAGTTACGTTGTGACATTTGATAGCACACTAAGTGTTCCTCCGGTATTCGGGAGTTGCATAATCTCATAGTCATAGGAACATGTATAAGTCATGAAGAAAGTAATAGCAATAAACTAAACGATCATACTGCTAAGCTAATAGATGGGTCAAGTCAATCACATCATTCTCTAATGATGTGATCTCGTTCATCAAATAATAACTCATGTCCATGGCTATGAAACTTAACCATCTTTGATTAACGAGCTAGTCAAGTAGAGGCATACTAGTGACACTCTATTTGTCTATGTATTCACACATGTACTAAGTTTCTGGTTAATACAATTGTAGCATGAATAATAAACATTTATCATGATATAAGGAAATATAAATAACAACTTTATTATTGCCTCTAGGGCATATTTCCTTCGAAGACATCGATAGCATCCTCGGACACACACAGGATCCACACACCAAACCTTGAGCCGCACCGGGCCAATCTTCTCCAAGGACTCAGCATCCATCTCCACAGGTTTACCAACTAAAACACCAAATGCCATCGGAAACGGGACCGAACGCAGACCAGCCGGAACATCATCAACTAGCACCCAGACTTGAGAGAGCAGTCCCACCGCTTTAACGCTGCAAGTCGCCGCTTGTACAGGAGGAGATCATGTGCAGACAATCCTTGGAGGGGAAGACCACCGCAAACTCAAGATCAGATAGCTGGTTCACTTGCCAGTCCCAACCCCCCTCATCCCAGATCCGAAGCCCTTCCAGCAAGGTCTGAGGAGAAATCTTTTGACCCTGAACCGTCACAATGGAAGCATTGGAGAGAGATGGGGCCGTAACCACCAGCAGGAGCTCACTATCCAGAGCAAAGAAAGAGCATCCAAGAGGGCGACACGGGGAGAGGGGAGGATGTCGTCGGAGCAAGGCCGACGAGGGGTGGGGCAACGCAGGGGCAAGGGGAGGGGGAAGGAGGCGGAAGGGAGGGGGGAAAGAGAGGAGAGCCATCATGAGTTGCCAAGCCCCCTCACTTCCGTGTGACCTCTGGAAGGACATTTCTATACAAGATCAGTTTTCATGATACATATCTCTTTCACATGCAACAAAGAAATGATGTGGCAAACTAGTTTCAGACTAACTGCAAGCAAAAGATATATAGACTGAGTTCACAGTAAATATTCAAAGAGCAATTTTTTAAATGATTTCACAAAAAATAGATGAATAACAAAACGCCCGGGGGGAGGGGGAGTTGTGTGTGTTATGGGTGTCGGACCCCTACGTGGCGGTTGTCGGCAAACCTTCCAAGTTTTGCTTCCAGTTTGCAGGAATACAGGCATGTAGACCCGTCTGCGGGCCTTGATGCACGGCGTGGGATGGTACAGAGTGTCTGACTGCACTGTTCGAGCATTTAGCGATGTTTTGATGCACGACATTTATACAAAAAATAGTAACAAAAATTGTGTGTCCAAGGATATTTCCATACAAGATCAACTTTCATGAGACATATCTCTTTCACATGCAACAAATAAATGATGCGGCAAAGCAGTTCAGACTAACTGCAAGTGGAAGAAACATAGACTGAGTTCATAGTAAATATTCAAATAACAATTTTTCAAATATTTCGTAAAAAATAGATGAGTAACCAAACACCAGGGGGTCTTGTGTGTGTTATGGGTGTCGGAACCCTACGTGGCGGTTGTCCGCGAACCTTCCGAGTTTTGCTTCCGATTTGCACGAATACACCCGTGCAACCTGGTCCGCGGACGTTGATGCACGGCGTTGGACGACACAAAGTGTCTGGACCGCTCTGTTCCGGCATTTAGCGAAGTTTTGATGCACGGCATTTATATACAAAATAGTAACCAAAATTGAGTGTTGAAGGATATTTCCATACAAGATCAGTTTTTATGATACATATTTCTTTCACATGCAACAAAGAAATGATGTGGCAAAACAGTTTCAGACTAACTGCAAGCAAAATAAACATAGACTGAGTTCACAGTAAATATCAAAAAATAATTTTTGAAATGATTTCGTAAAAAAATAGAAGAATAACCGAATGCTGGGGTTTTGTGTGTGTTGTGGGTGTAAGACCTCTACGTGCCGGTTGTCCGCAAACCTTCCGAGTTTTTATTCCAGTTTGTAGGAATACATGCATGTCCACGGACGTTGATGCATGGAGTTGAATGGCACAAAGTGTCTGGACCGCATTGTTTGGGCATTTAGCTACATTTTAATACACGGTATTTAAATGATAGGGTGGCTAGAAGTCCCACCGGTGTCTAGCGTGGAGTGGCCCAACGGAAGGAAGGGGTCAAAGGAGATGCCCGAGAAACAAGGAAAGGTGCAGTTGTTAAAAAGCAAGATTGATGAGTTGATCAATTAAAAAAGGAGTACGCGGAAAAGAGGAAACAAGAAAAATTGGAGATAGAGAAGAGTAAGCTTCAAAAGAAGAGGCCAAGGTTGAAAACTGTAAGCCCATGGAAGAAATACTGGCACATAGGCTTCAACCCGAGGAGAATCAAAAAATTTTTTTGCAAGAGTAGAATCAGTTGATGCAAGATAAGATGTCCGAGGAAAACTGGTTGACGATATTTGATCCCACTACCACGAATCCAACGTCAAGATTATTATGATAGTTAATGTGGCGATCATGCGTTTTAGGATGACATGGAGCGCCCGACATACTTGAGGAGGAGTGGACGACATGTGATTTGTATATGTCGGTTGAATGTATGATGATGCTTTATTTTTTTTAATGCAGCTCATTTAATTTGTTTAAGAATGTATGCATAATTGCTTATGTAATGATATAAAACGTTCCATCCAAATCCAAATGTGTGAACAAAAAGATCATTTCGATGAAACGTGTGAACGAAAAGAAGGAAAATGAGATATGACGACTCTGTGGTTGCTTGTGCGTCGGCTTGGCCATAGTGCCGGCCGGCGATGGACACGCAGCAGCGCAGTGAAGCAACAGAATTGCATACGCCGATATTTGGGCGGGCCAGTCCAACAACCTGAGCAACTCAACTGAAACCGGAACAGAGAAACAGAAGGGTCATAATACAGGAACAAAACTTGGCACATAAACAGAATGCTAACAATTGGCGGAAACTGAACCAAGGTGCCTGCCATGTAAACTAGCATCCATTCATCTATTCGAACAGAACAGAACCCATTTGATGATAACAGAGGAATTTGTAACTAGCATCCCTTGAGCACTGCATCACTACCGAGAGTATTTAGGGGGTCATCAACAGAACCCATGATGCAACAGGAATCCATAGTACTATTCAGCTAGAGTACGCATTTAGGGTGTTTAAACCCAGCAGCAGCAGGAACTTAAAAGGTAACAAGAAGCTACTATGGTATCAATCAAGAAGCTAATATAAGGAGACGGTAGGGTAAATTCAGCTGGTGCGTGTCACTTGGGCATCCCTTTCTCTTGCTGGCCAGTGCAGTGCTTCATGGGTCCCTGGGTTTCAGCTTCTTCTTGGTCCTCGTCTGAAAATATAAAATGTTGAAACAGAGTTAAGTTGGCAGCCACAAGTGATTCAAATCTCTAGGAGTGGGTTATCAACCCATTGCACACACTGCTCCGGAATCGAGAGATCGACGATTCAGCACAGCAGAATATGAAGAGCAGTACACAGCAAAAGTATAACTGAAGTCTGAAGGAGACATAATAACATACACAGAGCTGTACTAATTATCTCTGTCAGCGTCAGATTGATGCAAAACACTAGTGAGCTGACTTGGCACATTGACTTTGAAACCAAACATCATGAATTTGTGTATGCTAATGATAAAGTTTCAGAGAAGGTGTTTGATGCTACAATAACTGAAGCCAAAGGCAAAGAGACATTAACAATGATAGCGTCATTATGTCTAGATTGATACACAACTGTAGTGTAGTTAGCTCCACTATATATGTGTCTAAAATGCTACAGTACTACTACCTTACAAGTTACAATAACTCTGAAACAAGCATCACAAATAGGTACGGATGGTGAAGAACAGAATGTGTTCGATGCTATATGACTACTGCGGCATGACAAAACGAAGAACATGCATGAACAGTATCTATCAAGTCAAATAGCAAGTCACACCAACAAATAGAATTAAAGTTGGCAACTACTCCCTCTGTAAACTAATATAAGAGTGTTTAGATAACTAAAGTAATGATCTAAACGCTCTTATATTAGTTTACGGAGGGAGTACTGCACAAGTGATTGAAATCTCCACGAGCAGGGTATCACTCGATTGCACACATTGTTGCAGAATGAGGATTCCAGACGGCAGAATACACACAACTATAACTTAAGTACACGACATAACATGAACAAAGCTGTAGTAGTAAGCTCCCTGCCTCCCTTAGCATCTAGAATGATGCAAAACACTAGTGAGCTGACTTGGCATATTTACTCTGGAACAGGCATCATGAGATTGCTTAATTATATTGATCATAGAAGACCTACAGAAGGTGTTGATCCTACAATGACTAGAGGCAAATAACATGGACAGGACAATATTTATGGTGACCAAGGCCAAGAACATGAACGATGATAGCATAGTAGGCTCCATTATTTGTAAATTGATACATAAGTACCTTCCAATAACTCTGAACCAAGCATCATAACAAAACACTGTGATGAAAAACACAATATGTTCGACACCCAAGTGGCACGCATATATCATGACTGAGGTATGGCGAAACAAAGAACATGCACGGACAGCATACATAAAGGCTAGTAAGGCCAAGCATGTAAGATGATAGCAAAACAATAATAGGTCGCAGTTAAGGCTCACCTCGTTGCAGTGGCCACATTTCTTCTTGCGGCAGTTGGCAGACCTGACGGGAAGGCGTGCATAGCACCTGAAAAACAAAATTGCTGTAATCTTAGGGCATCTCTACATTGCCATTGCAGTGATTGCACACAAAATTGCTTCTCAGCGATTATCTTCTTATGCAAAAATGAGAGTCAATGGGCATATGACAAGGAAATGTTTAAGAGTCGTCATATGCCACTGCTAATTAGTTGTGAACTACAACAAACAAGCACATCGATCAGAGAACAGAGATAGCTCATAGCAACCACCTCTTCAAACATCACACGCATGAACTTGACCAGACGAGGGTTAGGCATCGATTCAGGGGCTTACTTGCGGCAGACGAGCTTAAGCTGCCTGTACTTGAGGGCGAGCTGAAGGAGGTTGGGCTCGATCTTGGGGTAGGTTCCCCCCTTGCCGGTGCCGCCCCTGCCGCCGTGGAGGTGGAGCACGAGGTGAAGCGTGGACTCCTTCTGGATGTTGTAGTCCGCCAGCGTGTGGCCTTCTTCCAGCTGCTTCCCTGCGAAGATGAGGCGCTGCTGATCCGGCGGCACATCTGCAGTTAATTACAGCAGTCCATCAAGCGGGAGACCAGTAATTAGAGAACGACCAACACTAATTTAAGATGAACAGCAGTTAGATTTGGTATCCAAATCGAGTTCAAATTTGAAATGCGTCGTCGCTAGCAGGTTGCTGAAGAAAGAAGACGGTCCCATCACTTATTAGGAAACTCATAAACGCAAGCCGATCTAACTCTACCCGCGGGACAAGTCTCGGGTCAAACATGGAACCTATTGATGTGAACCTAGCTTGAGTGCTTAACGCGACGGATCGCCCAGATCGCGCGCTCTGCTCTGTTCCCAACCAATATGAAGAGCGACAGGAAGCAAGTACTACTCGATCGGCAATCTACCAATCGAACACGCAAAAACGCAGAGAAATGTTCCTAGCATCGCCTGGATTTGATGCGCGCATGGGTAAACCGAAAACGAAGAGCAAAACAAGCGCCTCCAAAGGCCGATCGGAACAAACAGACGCAAGGAACAGGGCATCCCGAGTCCAGACGGCGAGCAAGCGGCCGGAGCAAACGCAGAGAAATGTTTCTAGCTAGCATCTCTCGGATTCCGAGGACCGATCGACACTAGAACAGGAGCGCAACAGACGCAAGCAACAGGGCCGCAGGGCGGCGAGCAGAAGGAGCAAAGGGTGCTCGGAGAGCGCGCACACCAATGCGGCACAGAGATGAGAGGCGGGGAGATGCTTCGCTACCTTCCTTGTCGTGGATCCTGGCCTTGACGTCGGCGATGTCGTGGCCGCCCTCGACCTCGAGCGTGATCGTCTTCCCCGACGGCGTCTTGACGAAGATCTGCATCTTCGCGGGTCGCCGGAGTGCAGCGTGGGTGGCGGTGGCGGTGGTGTGAGGCGGTGTGGAGTTGGATGGACAGCGCCGCGGACTTGGCGCACCTTATATAGAGCGGAGCGGAGCGTGTGAGGGGGAAGGAGGGAGGGGGACTTGGACTTGAGTTGACGCGTCCGCTACGAAACCCTCGGAGCCCGAAGCGTGGGTGGATGGATAGGCCCGAATGGAGTGTGAGTGTGGAATCGCTAAGCCCTGCAGGGCCCGGCCCGTCCCGGGGATTTTGGTCACTGACTGGTGGACCGTACCAGTGGTGCCGTGCCGAGGAAGTTTCGATGATTTCACTCTCTGGAAAAAAGTGCTTTTCTTTATAGGCTATACTATAAGTAAAAAATGAAAAGCCTTTTTATTAATTAACATTAGCAAGTTCGTTACAAGTGATAATCCAGATCAGATGCGGGACATCATTAATCCCACACGGCATTTCTTTTTAAACATAATACAGACGCAAGCGCTTATATACACGCGCATATACTCACCCATATGAACACACACGCACACCCTACCTCTATGAGCACTTCCGAACGACTGAGCCGGCATATCATCTTGAAATTTACGAAGTCGCCATAGGCACCTCGTCATCGACGGGAACGTCTTCTCCCACTGAATGTGCATCGCCGAAAATCCTGAAATAAATTCAGGAATAAATGCGAGCACTAGGACTTGAATCCTGATGGGCTAGGGATATCAAGGTCCCTCTAACCATCCAACCACATGTTGGTTCGCATCCCACACAACATTTCAGGAGCACCTTTTACCTATAACAATGGCCAGCAGGGTTACCGCAATGTCATGGTTAGACTGGATCGAGCGTGTGCCGATGATGCATGGAAGGTTTTGTTTCCTCTTGCTCAGGTCGTGTATCTTGCGACTTCTCGTTCTGATCATAGTTCACTGCCGGTGCGTGCCCGTGGGACACATGATAACTCTTAGCATACTGCAAGCCCTCGATACGAGATTCTTTGGGAATGTGACCCGGCGTTGGCGGAAATAGTGCAACAGGCATGGAATAAAAGGAGGCTAACTGCGGACCTAGGCGTTGTTGCTACCTTCCTTAAGGGGGTAATGTCATGAAGAGGTGGAGTGTGGTCAAATTTGGCAATGTTCTTAAGGATATTGAAAAGCTCCGACATGAGCTAGAGGAGTTGCATGCATCACATGCTAGTACGGAGGTGATTCGTGCAAAATACGAACTGGATGAATTGTTGTATCGAGAAGAGATGCTCTGGCTCCAAACATCTTGGATTACTTGGTTGAAAGAAGGGGATCAAAATACCAAATATTTTCAAAGACGGATAGTGTGGAGGACACGAAAAAAAATCATATTCAGAGACTACATAGACATGACGGTTCATGGTGCTCCGTGCCTTTGGAGATGGAGCGTATGACACTCATATTACAAGGAGGTCTTCGTTAAAGAGCCTACCTCATTGTCGGACATTGTGTTAGATAGGGTGATCTACTCCTAATAGAAGATCAGACAATTAATCAAGCAAGCATGCTTAACAATTTGGAAATATAGCAATTGTATTTGTTTCTCATGTATTTAGTGCAGCCAAATTTGATTTATTTCTCATGCGGTATACAATAATAGAATGCACCCACAACAATTGAACATCGCATTACAGAACTAAACTAAACAATTAACTAAACACCACAACAAAAAAACCAAACATTAACTGAGCACCACATTGCACAATGTATAACATACTAGAAGATCAGACAGTTAACCAAAGCCAAGCATGCGTGACAACTTCGAAATATACCAATTGTATTTGTTTCTCATGTATTTTTTAAAGATAAATTCGATTTATTTCTCACATGGAAGACAATACAAAATTGCAGCCTGAAGAATTGAACATCACATTTGCAGAATTGAACCAAACAGTTAACTGAAGACGACAACTAATTAACCAAATAGTTAATAAGTGAACACCACATTGCACGACATATAGAACATATACACTAGAGCAACAGATTGCATGGTAAAATTAGATAGCACAATTACTAGAATTTGTAAGGAAAGACAAGAGCAGCACATGCAACAGGTAAACCGAGCATGCTTAACCGGCGTAGCTAGCAAACTGAACATGGGTCCTTATAGTGAGATAATAAGACAAGCTACTCATCATCGTCGGAGATATCGATGATGATTGGTTCGTTGGACATGAAAGAGGGCGAGGCCTCCAAATCGTGGGTGCCCTCGTCGTAGTGGTGAGTTTTCTGAGCCGCTCCAGGCACCAACCTCCTGGCTCTCGAGTTGAGGTAAGCACATGCACGCTGAGAAAACACCTAGTAGTCTTTATCGAAGGCACCGAGGGTGGCCTCGAGAAAATGCCACGAACTGTCATTTAAAGCAGCCAACCGCGTCGCGGTGTCGGCGCACGGGCGTCGACGGTGGCCTCGATGGCGAGGTGCTCCTCCAAGATCTGGGGTCAACATTAATGGCAGCCATCGCGACCTCATCCGCGCGTGCGGCCGCGATTTGCTTCTCCGCTACCAAATGCTTCTTGAGCTCCTGGCTATACAGCGTGCACCATGGCTTAGGGTGGCGCTTATTTGGTGGAGGGGTCGGTGATTTGGGTGGAAGGTGTCGCGCCGGCGGTCAGGGCATGTGGGATGTGGAAGGAAGAGGAGGATGGGGGTCGGGTGTGGATTACCTGCCTGGATAGATGAGGCCGAGCAGCATGAAGGAGGGTCGCCGGCGAGGAGGCGGCGCTGCAAGCAAGGAGTGAAGGTTTCAACTTGGAAAGGAAAGCGGAAACAAGGGAAATGTGGCTTTTGGTAAGGGGGAGGGGAGGGGAGGGGAGGTAGATATTTCTGCGGAAGCCGAAATTTTGAATCGGTGCAGTGAAAAACTGGCACAGTGTCATCAGACACGGTCCCTTATTCAGCACTGTGTATGATATGTGAACATCACAAACGATTCATATAGCTTAACCCGTGTGTGATGAGTTTAAACGTGCAAATTTTGGTTCAATTTTCCCTGGTTACGGTGGCCATTCATGTCATTGCATAATTTGGATACACAAAGGAGACTACAGCACACCCACACTTCTTAATCGAGCAAGTTCAACAATTAAACAGAACTAGCTGACCTAAACATTACTCTAACAAATTAAAGAGTCTGACGCTCTTAATTAAACAAAACAAAGAGAACTACTATGACTGGTGCTCGTTGATCTTCGACGCCTCCTCCATGTCCAACTCGCGCCCGACGGTCTCCTAGGGAAGGGGCTCCATGGCATCCATCGCACCACACTCGGCAAGCATCTCGCCATCCGCGTCCACCATCTATTTCGAAAAAGGCTTCAACAAGCTGGGCGTGGGCGACCGCGATATGGGCTTGGACGGGCTCCGTCGTGGCAAGGTATGTGGCGGAGGAACGGACGGCTGCTCGAACGCTCTCGACGATTGCCAACTCTTCGGCCGTGGGTTGTCGACCGTTGTCGGAGAAGCTTCGTTCGATTTGTGCGGTGGCCGCCACGAGTTGGGCATGGATGCCTCGACATGGTCGTGGGCGGCCTTCATCAGGGCTAAGGCCACCGCTGCGGAACATACAGCTGCTGTGCCACTCTCGCTAGTTGCTATCCCCGAGGCAGATGTTGCTGCCGCCACCTGAGAAGCAACAACAGTCGTTTGGGCTGCCTTGGCCGCCTGGTCGCAGAATGCGGCCACACTCATGCACCTTGTTAGCACGCGCATGACGGCTGCGGCCGCGCTCTTGCCGAAGTGGGCCATCGAAGTTGCCCTCATGATGTGGGTCCACGTTCCCATCTTTCACCGGCGACGATCGAATAGTGAAATGATATTTGGGGAGCGAGCTAGTGTGCTTGACACACCAGCTGTGGACTGTAGCCGACGCACCTTCTCGCATAAGCCATAGGAGTACTATACTCCGACGGTGCTCCAAGATATTTTACTGCATCTCACACGGTTGGTGATAATAAACAGCGTGCGATCTACTTGATTTTTCATCTTGATTTGAACTACATAATGGGGTCACAGTGGCAATGGAGGGTGTTTGAATTGCTAGAACTTTTATCTGAAGTGAACATGCAACTATATGTGTGCTGTAAAAAAATTGGATGTGACGCCCGGATATTCAGGCTACAGTAATCCCACGTTAATGATGCCACGTCACCACGGTTACTGTTGTTAAATCTCGCGTTAGTTCAAAACCGATTCAAATTCAAAATCAAGCAAACGATAAAAGTTTTCAAATATTAAAACTAAAATGTTCAGAGTGAGCCAAATAATGCATAGGTAATTATGGTGAAGAAACCACACTTTTTTATAAAATGTTTAAATACTCTTAAATGAATAAAAGAGTAGAAGAAACAATTATTTTAATGCTTTAACAATAATAAACATTTTCAAAACTAAATTGTTATAAGTATTAAACTATTGTGGCAGTGGCATAATTTATAAAATCCTATTTAGGTGCCACTTTGGTAATTTACTAAAACTAAAGTAAAAGGAAACTAAAAGAAAGCAAACTATAAAAGAAAAACAGAAAACAAAACTAAAAAAAAGAAAATAGAAAGAGAACCCCCCTGCCCCCCGGGCTTCGGCCCGGCAGGCCACATGCCTAACTGGGCCAAGGCCCACCCCCGCCGCCATAACCCCCCTCACCCCGTAACCCACTCCACCGACACCCCACTCCCCCCCCCCCCCACGAAAATATCTCCGCCCCTCCCCCGATTGGATCGGGATCGAGGGGGGAACCGCTCGTCGCCCGCCCGGATCGCCGTCCATCCCCTCGCCGGAGCGCTCCTCCGCCGGACTGCCTCCCTCTCCGCCGACGTCTCCGACCCCCACCTCGCGCCCCGCTGCCCTTTTCCCTACTCCCCGCCGTGAGCGACCCCCCTTCCTCTCTTCTTCCCCCTCGCTCGCTCACCGCGCGTACACGCGCCCAGACCGCGCCCCGCCTCTCCCACAGCCGCCCGTGCCCCGGCCACGCACCGCGCCTGCACGCCGCGCGCTACACGCGCCCGCATCCGAACCTTGCTGCTGCTGCACCGCTCGCTGACCCGCCGAGCTCCCCGTGTCGACCTCCTTCCCCCCTGCGCTGCCGCGCCCACCTGCAGCTCGCCCCGCGCGGCCCATCACTCCCTGGCGTCACGCGCGAGTGCGCCGGCGCGCACCACCGCGCCCTGCGCGCTTCCCCCCTGTTCATGGCTCCTGCCGAGCCACCCTGACTTCGCCCGTCGGCAGCCCTGCTCGCCCACTCGCCGCAACCGCCACGCTGCTTGCTACCGCCGCCACTCGCCCTCGGATCCCGTTGCTGCCGCTCTGCACAGCTGCAGCCGCCGCCCCCATCCCCACGCCGCTCTGCCTCTCCCCGCGCCTCCCCTGCATCTGTTGCTGCAGCGCGCTTGCTGCTGTCTCCGGCGCCCCCTCCTACGTCGGCTTCCTTCGCCGAAGACAGCCGGCCGGTGAGCCTCGCCCTGGCCGCCGGCGCCAGTGCCCCCTGTCGCGGCTCGGTTCGCCCATGTTCGGGCGCTCGCCCGATCCGCCCAACGCCCGTGCGCCTGTTATGCCCTATGGGCCACTGCCTAACGGGGCCCACTGCACAGAGAACGTTTAAAAAAAGGGATTTAAAATAAATAAATAAGTAAATAAAATTATTAGTTAATTAATTAATTAACCTAATTAATCTTAATTAACTTAACTAATTAATGTAATAATTAAATTAAACTAATTAATCCTAATTAGATTAGCCTAAGCAAATAACTAAACCCTATTTAACCTAACAGAGTATGGCAGGTGGGTCCCACTGGACCCACACGTAAGTTTGACCAGTCAACACCTCTGTTGACTGCTGACGTCATGCTGACGTCATGATGACATCAGCATGCACTATTCTGGATAAGGTTAAAATTAAATAATTAAATAAATTCTAAAAATGATTAAAACTTTAGAAAATCATATAAAATAAACCGTAGCTTAGATGAATATACTTTTTACATGAAAGTTGCTCAGAACGACGAGACGAACCCGGATACGCAACCCGTTCGTCCGCCACGCAGCCCTAGCATAGCAAACTCGCAACTTTCCCCCCCTCCGGCTCCTCTGCCAGAAACGCGAAAACACCGGGATACTTTCCCGGATGTTTCCCCCCTTCACCGGTATCACCTCATACCGCGTTAGAGCACCTCTAGCACCGATACTTGTCATGTCATGCATCGCTATGCATCTGCTTGCTTAAATATTTATTGTTTCTCCCCCCTCTTCTCTCGCTAGACACCGAGACCGACGCCGCTGCTACCCAGTACGACTACGGAGTTGACGACCCCTCTCTCTTGCCAGAGCAACCAGGCAAGCCCCCTCTTTGATCACCAGATATCACCTACTCTTCTCTATACTGCTTGCATTAGAGTAGTGTAGCATGTTACTGCTTTCCGTTATTCCTATCCTGATGCATAGCCTGTCCTTGCTACTACTATTGTTACCATTACCTGCTATCCTACTGCTTAGTATAGGATGCTAGTGTTCCATTAGTGGCCCTACACTCTTGTCCATCCGCCATGCTATACTACTGGGCCATGACCACTTCGGGAGGTGATCACGGGCATATACTATATACATTACACTGCTACATTACGTGTGATACTGTTCGGAGATGGGGGCTGAAGGGGCAGGTGGCTCCATCCCGGTAGAGGTGGGCCTGGGTTCCCGACGGCCCCCGACTGTTACTTTGTGGCGGAGCGACAGGCCAGGTTGAGGCCACCTAGGAGAGAGGTGGCCTGGCCCTGTTCGGCGTTCGTGGATACTTAACACGCTTAACGAGATTTGGGTATTTGATCTGAGTCTGGCCATTTGGTCTATACGCACTAACCATCTACGCGGGAGTAGTTATGGGTATCCCGGCGTCGTGGTATCAGCCGAAGCCTTCGTGACGTCAGCGACTGAGTGGCGCGCGCCGGGTTGGACTGGAAAGCCACTAGGCTAGGTCCGCTTCCGGCCGCGTACGCAATGTGCAGGTGTGCAAAGGGCGATGGGCCCAGACCCCTGCGCCATAGGATTTAGACCGGCGTGCTGACCTCTCTGTTGTGCCTAGGTAGGGCTGCGACGTGTTGATCTTCCGAGGCCAGGCATGACCCAGAAAAGTGTGTCCGGCCAAATGGGATCGAGCGTGTTGGGGTATGTGGTGCACCCTTGCAGGGAAGTTAATCTATTCGAATAGCCGTGTCCCTCGGTAAAAGGACGACCCGGAGTTGTACCTTGGCCTTATGACAACTAGAACCGGATACTTTATAAAACACACCCTTCCAAGTGCCAGATACAACCGGTGATCGCTCTCTCACAGGGCGACGAGGGGAGGATCATCGGTTAGGATTATGCTATACGATGCTACTTGGAGGATTTCAGTCTACTCTCTTCTACATGCTGCAAGATGGAGGTGGCTAGAAGCGTAGTCTTCGACAGGATTAGCTATCCCCCCTCTTATTCTGGCTTTCTACAGTTCAGTCCACCGATATGGCCCTTTACACATTTACCCATGCATATGTAGTGTAGCTCCTTGCTTGCGAGTACTTTGGATGAGTACTCACGGTTGCTTTCTCCTTCTTTTCCCTCTATCCCTTCTACCTGGTTGTCGCAACCAGATGTTGGAGCCCAGGAGCCAGACGCCACCGTCGATGACGACTCCTACTACACCGGAGGTGCCTACTACTATGTGCTGCCCGCTGACGGCGACCAGGAGTAGTTAGGATGATCCCGGGCAGGAGGCCTGCGCCTCTTTCGATCTGTATCCCAGTTTGTGTTAGCCATCTTATGGCAACTTGTTTGACTTATGTCTGTACTCACATATTGTTGCTTCCGCTGACTCGTCTATGATCGAGCTCTTGTATTCGAGCCTTCGAGGCCCTTGGCTTGTAATATGATGTTTGTATGACTTATTTTATTTGTAGAGTTGTGTTGTGATATCTTCCCGTGCGTCCGTGATCTTGATCGTACACGTTTGCGTGTATGATTAGTGTACGGTCCAATGGGGGGCGTCACAAGTTGGTATCAGAGCCGACTGCCTGTAGGAATCCCCTTTCCAACTCCTTGGCCGAAGTTGAGTCTAGTCATTGCAAAACCTTTACTAACATGGCTGTGTGGCCTATGGGCCCACGTCGCCATTGGGTGGTATTAGGATCTTTTACTCCTTGATCTTTACTCCGGGATTCTGAACTCTCTTCTATTCGGGTTAAACGATTTTTACTAAAATCTAACTTTAGGTTCTCGAAAATACTTTCTCCCGGAGAGCCCCTTCAGTCCAGATGATCGCCGGCTGCACCAGAAGATTTCGAAGATACTCTCCGATATTCTCTTGAGACCTTGTGCCCGTTGCTTTTGCAATTCCCTTCCACCGAAATATCCCTATGGAAAAATGCTTATACCTGTCGTGCTTACTTTTATTCCTAGTCGATCTTGTTATTACAAGATACCCCGAGAATATTTTGTGCCTACTGCCTTGCAGTTCTTGCCTAATGAATACCCCCTACGGATAATTCCTCGCACTTATCGAGTATCCGCTCATCCCCAGTTGTTCAGTTGTTTCACAAAAGTCTTCTAAGTGCCATTCGACCTTCCGAAAACCCCGAGTAGCCTGTTGCTCTTGAAATTCTTGTTTGCTTGCATTCTGGTTAATACCATAAGTCTAGTAATCTTATTGGCATCTTTTGTCACTATCATTTTGCGTCCCTTGATTCAATATGTTGAGGATGCTCGCATCCCTCAATCGAATCCTAGAATTCATCCTTCCGGCTCAGTGTCAGTTTGAACATGAGCTGGTTCTCAACCAATTAAATTGCCATTGGTTGTACCCCTAAGTCTATTCAACTATTCCCTCCTTAATCAGAGCATTTGCTTCTGATCCCTTGAAATGGGAAATCATAAATCCTTGCGATTGAGCTTTGAATTAGTCAGTTGTTTCTATCATATGATCTCCTTGCATTCTTTCTTCTGCTGGTTGAGTACCGATGCTCACATCAGGTCCCTTACGGACCACCAGATCCTTTGTTGGATTTTATCTGACAACGCCCTTCATATTCAATAACCTTGCGAGCCTATTCTCAGATACATAATGCCTTTGGTAAATTGTATCCTCTGCTTTCTCGACCATGCTCTGCCTTCGAGCTTGAGTTAAATTACTCCTAAAGGTTGTGGTATATGTTTCTAAGATGCCCCGACGGGTTGAACCAACGCCTTCCCTTATCTATGTGAACCCGAAAGATTTCACGGGTCATACTTATCTGGTATTGCACCAGGTAAAACTTCCAACAACTAATGTCATTTTCGAAATACGAGGAGGTGAATGGAAGGTTATGCATTGACGAAGTGGGAGTCGACCTTGAACCTTTGTGTTCATGCCCATGGACACGATGTAGACCCTGTCATGGAAGCTTCTTATAATAATAATTATTCCCTCATTATAAAATCATCTTGTATTTGGTTTTGGTCCTTTGCATTCATGGTTCTGACCATGACTGTTTTTCTTTGATCCCATTTCGCGGACAAGTTAAAGCACTTGTCTTCTGCAAATCAGTATGCTTGTCCAACCTCTATACCGAACTACCTGGAGTATTGCCCCCTACTATCTCGAGGATATCATGCTATTGCACTACGTCTAATGAATTTCTGATGAAGTAGTACCTTCCATGTCATAGTGACTCCACAGGTTCTGGGTTGTCGTCAACCAAGAACACCGAAAAGTGAATCAATTCAGCACTCTGATTCAATAACTCTAAGTAATTTTCATGGCTTATGAGTTTAATAATCCTTCAGGTCATTCCTAGCCTGTTTGGCTATATCATTATCGTGCTAAATTTTAACTGTGCTACCTGGTCCTTCTTCCCAGAACACAACTTTCGACGATGAGCTAAGCTTACGTTGATCTTTCTTGTCATATCTTTCACCTTGAACAACAAGCTTGATTTTGAGTTTGTGTCATACCCATGGTTCCGATAACCTTTTGCTTCATAATTCCTTTGACTTGATGTCATCGCCGATAGATTACATCTTCATGAAATCTCTCGACAAATGTGTCGTGATCAGCACCAACATCTTGAGCTCTTCCGGGATATCAATCGAATTCATAATGAGAAGTACCATCCTTGCCCTCGATGATTTGTGTTATCATCGACCACTTTCTTGCCTTCCCCCAACACAAACTTGTCCATTTTATGGATGCAACTTGCTATCTAGCTTTTATGATGTTCTACCTTGAAGTATCAATGTCCTTGATGACAAGTATGTTGTGAGGATTGCTCCACCTCTTGAGAATTCTTGGTATAGCGATACTCCTCACCATCATCATTCTTTCTTGGTTCCCATGTTGATTCTAACCGGGATACCAACAGGTGAACGCTGTTGCTTGGATTCTGTACTTCTAGCAACCATATTACTTTGAAGTTAATGGTCGACCTTTCATTCTTAGAATATTGGTTATCGAATCACCGTTCCAACATTGATCAGGCTACCTAAGCACATATTTTGGTTGCAGCTTTCCGCGAATGTTTAATTGAGTATGTTTTCCTCGAGCATACCTCATTATATTGTTTGATCTAACAAATGTTAACTCTTTGTTCACATGATTGTGGAAATCCATCTTTTGGAAATCTCGATGAATTGCCATTTAGTTCATCAGCCACCCCTCATCCTCTCCTTGGTTTAATGATGAACTCTTGCTTCGAAACTCGCTACCATAGTACATTTCCCGAGAATCTTACAATGTCGTCTCGTCAATTGTGTTGTACCTTTTCTTCTCAGGCATCCTGAGTCTGAGGTATCCTGACACCAATCAGATCTAAATCTTGGTCAGATATGATGGTTGGAACATTTTTCAAGAGACATATCATTGGTCCTTATATGACCCGGTAAGGTGATGTCATGCCTAGCCCACCTGACCGGAGGACCTAATGTTTTAGTTTCCTTTTTGGCAAGGTTAACCATTCTTCCATGAGGAAATGGAATGACTTTCTTTATAAATTGTTCCCGATGAATCCTTTGTATATCCAAAGCCCAACCTTTGTTTGGAGACCATGTCAGTGCTATCTCGAAGCATGTATGTGGTACTCCTATCATCGATAAGAACACTTGAAGCACAATGCTAAATTTTCTTAATCAAATTATCCAAACATCGTTGTATGGATAATGTCATGAAATTTCTCTCCCCTACCTACAAGGTTTTCTACATTATATCCAGTCATGGATATCATAGTCTGCTTGTCCTTGGGAAGGATATACCCTTGAAATATGTGTTTAAACACATTTTCCTTCCATTTTTCTGTTTAATCTGATAATCATATTTTCCTTTCCATTGGTTGGATTAACGTTTCTTGTGATCTATATGGTCTAATCAGTAACATTCTCCTGCTTATGTAAACACCTCGTTGTACAATTCTGTCAGTGAGACCCTGTTTCTACTATTAATGACTTTCCGGTAACCACCGATGGACAAGAACTTTGCCTATTGGTCCGCCTTGTTCAACGAGCAGGAAAATGGTTCTCTCCGTCCCTCGCCCTTGGTACCGATGTTGTTTCCGACCTAACCGACAGACTATCCTCTGACATGCCTTGCTTTCATGCCCATGCAAGACGTCACCGCCCTTCCTGCTTTTAACCCACATGGTGGGCCCATAACCCACAGTTCCTCAGGATTGAAACCTGACTCTCCTGTACACCCCCTGTTCCCAAAGTCATTCCTCACGCGTGGCCTCGTGTGTAATTCACGAGCCACCTTCCGATGAGATCATCAATTCTGGCATCGGACACAATAATTATTCCGTTGCTTTGAAACCACTTTCACCTTCTGACTAGGCATTGAACAATTTCCTGGTTGCTTGAAACTTCTTATTGTACCTTCCAACTTTACTCTCGATGTGTTTTATTTGTTAAACTCGAGAGGTACTCATATGCTCATTCATGGGTTAATCCCAGATTATTAACCTTATAACATTCTGTCGTTGCCAACCTGCCCTGTTACCTATTCGTAAATACGATGAAGATCCCGAAGAAAGGATGCCGACTTCATCATGATGACCTGAAGCAGAGAAATGAAGACATCAATGTATTGGACCGGTCTCTTCGAGAAGAGCAAGCCAAAATGAGAAGACCCGCTAAATTCGTTACCAAACCTTCCCCCCTTTCACTACCTCTTAAATCTCGGGACGAGATTTCTTATAGTGGAGGAGAATTGTGACGCCCGGATATTCAGGCTACAGTAATCCCACGTTAATGATGCCACGTCACCACGGGTACTGTTGTTAAATCTCGCGTTAGTTCAAAACCGATTCAAATTCAAAATCAAGCAAACGATAAAAGTTTTCAAATACTAAAACTAAAATGTTCAGAGTGAGCCAAATAATGCATAGGTAATTATGGTGGAGAAACCACACTTTTTTATAAAATGTTTAAATACTCTTAAATGAATAAAAGAGTAGCAGAAACAATTATTTTAATGCTTTAACAATAATAAACATTTTCAAAACTAAATTTTTATAAGTATTAAACTATTGTGGCAGTGGCATAGTTTGTAAAATCCTATTTAGGTGCCACTTTGGCAATTTACTAAAACTAAAGTAAAAGGAAACTAAAAGAAAGCAAACTATAAAAAAAACAGAAAACAAAACTAAAAAAAGAAAATAGAAAGAGAACCCCCTGCCCCCCTGGGCTTCGGCCCGGCAGGCCACATGTCTAACTGGGCCAAGGCCCACCCCCGCCGCCATAACCCCCCTCACCCCGTAACCCACTCCACCGACACCCCACTCCCCCCCCCCACGAAAATATCTCCGCCCCTCCCCCGATTGGATCGGGATCGAGGGGGGAACCGCTCATCGCCCGCCCGTCGCCGGAGCGCTCCTCCGCCAGACTGCCTCCCTCTCCGCCGACGTCTCCGACCCCCACCTCGCGCCCCGCTGCCCTTTTCCCTACTCCCCGCCGTGAGCGAACCCCCTTCCTCTCTTCTTCCCCCTCGCTCGCTCACCGCGCGTACACGCGCCCAGACCGCGCCCCGCCTCTCCCACGGCCGCCCGTGCCCCGGCCACGCACCGCGCCTGCACGCCGCGCGCTACACGCGCCCGCACCCGAACCTTGCTGCTGCTGCACCGCTCGCCGACCCGCCGAGCTCCCCGTGTCGACCTCTTTCCCCCCTGCGCTGCCGCGCCCACCTGCAGCTCGCCCCGCGCGGCCCATCACTCCCTCGCGTCACGCGCGCGTGCGCCGGCGCGCACCACCGCGCCCTGCGCGCTTCCCCCTGTTCATGGCTCCTGCCGAGCCACCCCGACTTCGCCCGTTGGCAGCCCTGCTCGCCCGCTCGCCGCAACCGCCACGCTGCTTGCTAACGCCGCCACTCGCCCTCGGATCCCGTTGCTGCCGCTCTGCACAGCCGCAGCCGCCGCCCCGTCCCCACGCCGCTCTGCCTCTCCCCGCGCCTCCCCTGCATCTGTTGCTGCAGCGCGCCTGCTGCTGTCTCCGGCGCCCCCTCCGACGTCGGCTTCCTTCGCCGGAGACAGCCGGCCGGTGAGGCCCGCCCTGGCCGCCGGCGCCAGTGCCCCCCCGTCGCGGCTCGGTTCGCCCATGTTCGGGCGCTCGCCCGATCCGCCCAACGCCCGTGCGCCCGTTATGCCCTATGGGCCACTGCCTAACGGGGCCCACTGCACAGAGAATGTTTAAAAAAACGGATTTAAAATAAATAAATAAAATTATTAATTAATTAATTAATTAACCTAATTAATCTTAATTAATTAACTTAATTAACTTAACTAATTAATGTAATAATTAAATTAAACTAATTAATCCTAATTAGATTAGCCTAAGCAAATAACTAAACCCTATTTAACCTAACAGAGTATGGCAGGTGGGTCCCACTGGACCTAACGTCAGTTTGACTAGTCGACACCTCTGTTGACTGCTGACGTCATGCTGACGTCATGATGACATCAACATGCACTATTCTGGATAAGGTTAAAATTAAATAATTAAATAAATTCTAAAAATGATTAAAACTTTAGAAAATCATATAAAATAAATCGTAGCTCAGATGAAAATACTTTCTACATGAAAGTTGCTCAGAACGACGAGAAGAACCCGGATACGCAGCCCGTTCGCCCGCCACGCATCCCTAGCATAGCAAGCTCGCAACTCCCCCCCCCTCCGGCTCCTCTGCCCGAAAACGCGAAAACACCGGGATACTTTCTCGGATGTTTCCCCCCTTCACAGGTATCACCTCATACCGCGTTAGAGCACCTCTAGCACCGATACTTGTCATGTCATGCATCGCTATGCATCTGCTTGCTTAAATATTGATTGTTTCTCCCCCCTCTTCTCTCGCTAGACACCGAGACCGACGCCGCTGCTACCCAGTACGACTACGGAGTTGACGACCCCTCTCTCTTGCCAGAGCAACCAGGCAAGCCCCCTCTTTGATCACTAGATATCACCTACTCTTCTCTATACTGCTTGCATTAGAGTAGTGTAGCATGTTACTGCTTTCCGTTATTCCTATCCTGATGCATAGCCTGTCCTTGCTACTACTGTTGTTACCATTACCTGCTATCCTACTGCTTAGTATAGGATGCTAGTGTTCCATCAGTGGCCCTACACTCTTGTCCGTCCGCCATGCTATACTACTGGGCCGTGATCACTTCGGGAGGTGATCACGGGCATATACTATATACATTACACTGCTACATTACCTGTGATACTGTTCGGAGATGGGGGCTGAAGGGGCAGGTGGCTCCATCCCGGTAGAGGTGGGCCTGGGTTCCCGACGGCCCCCGACTATTACTTTGTGGCGGAGCGACAGGGCAGGTTGAGGCCACCTAGGAGAGAGGTGGCCTGGCCCTGTTCGGCGTTCGCGGATACTTAACACGCTTAACGAGATCTGGGTATTTGATCTGAGTCTGGCCATTTGGTCTATACGCACTAACCATCTACGCGGGAGTAGTTATGGGTATCCCGGCGTCGTGGTATCAGCCGAAGCCTTCGGGACGTCAGCGACTGAGTGGCGCGCGCCGGGTTGGACTGGAAAGCCACTAGGCTAGGTCTGCTTCCGGCCGCGTACGCAATGTGCAGGTGTGCAAAGGGCGATGGGCGCAGACCCCTGCGCCATAGGATTTAGACCGGCGTGCTGACCTCTCTGTTGTGCCTAGGTAGGGCTGCGACGTGTTGATCTTCCGAGGCCGGGCATGACCCAGAAAAGTGTGTCCGGCCAAATGGGATCGAGCGTGTTGGGGTATGTGGTGCACCCCTGCAGGGAAGTTAATCTATTCGAATAGCCGTGTCCCTCGGTAAAAGGACGACCCGGAGTTGTACCTTGGCCTTATGACAACTAGAACCAGATACTTTATAAAACACACCCTTCCAAGTGCCAGATACAACCGGTGATCGCTCTCTCACAGGGCGACGAGGGGAGGATCATCGGTTAGGATTATGCTATACGATGCTACTTGGAGGACTTCAGTCTACTCTCTTCTACATGCTGCAAGATGGAGGTGGCTAGAAGCGTAGTCTTCGACAGGATTAGCTATTCCCCCTCTTATTCTGGCTTTCTGCAGTTCAGTCCACCGATATGGCCCTTTACACATTTACCCATGCATATGTAGTGTAGCTCCTTGCTTGCGAGTACTTTGGATGAGTACTCACGGTTGCTTTCTCCTTCTTTTCCCTCTATCCCTTCTACCTGGTTGTCGCAACCAGATGTTGGAGCCCAGGAGCCAGACGCCACCGTCGATGACGACTCCTACTACACCGGAGGTGCCTACTACTACGTGCTGCCCGCTGACGGCGACCAGGAGTAGTTAGGAGGATCCCAGGCAGGAGGCCTGCGCCTCTTTTGATCTGTATCCCAGTTTGTGTTAGCCATCTTATGGCAACTTGTTTGACTTATGTCTGTACTCAGATATTGTTGCTTCCGCTGACTCGTCTATGATCGAGCTCTTGTATTCGAGCCTTCGAGGCCCTTGGCTTGTAATATGATGTTTGTATGACTTATTTTATTTGTAGAGTTGTGTTGTGATATCTTCCCGTGCGTCCCTGATCTTGATCGTACATGTTTGCGTGTATGATTAGTGTACGGTCGAATGGGGGGCGTCACATTGGAATTACTCAGGGTTTTTTTGGACATTTTATATATTAAATTGGTTTTCTAGCCATTTTAGGTGCACAATTCAAAATTAAACTACATGCACATGCTCCGGTGCATCAACATGGGTTGTAAAATCATATATGTGTCCATGGGTTTATGTTTATGTCTGATAACTCACAAGTGTAGGGGATCATTTGTAGTCTTCCTCGATAAATAATAGTGTCGAACCCAACGAGGAGCTAAAGGTAGAACAAATATTCTCTCAAGTTATATCGACCACCGATAAAACTCTATGCACATTTGACGTTTGCTTTACCTAGAACAAGTATGAAACTATTTTGCAAAAATAAAACTATGAGTACTTTGCGAGAATAAAACTACAGATAAATTGCAAGGTAATAAAAGTGGATTGCTTTTGTCGACAAGAAAGCACTACAAAAAAAGACACATCCGTGACATTTTGGGCCAAACGAATTTTTTTTTCTATCATGCTTATGACACTTCTATGATGATAACTATGACAAAACCCGGTATCATCATAGATGTGGTGGGCTCCTACTTCTATGACAGAAAATCGGCTTTTCGTCCTGAGTAGGCCGGAGACTCAGCTGCATGACATTCTTTGGTCGTCCATGACGAAAAAAACCGTGGTAGAAGCGAGGGCGAGGAAAATATCGGGGAGTTCCCGGTTACAGTGAGTGGTCGGGGGCCGAGCGATGTGCGTTTCTCTCGTACACATATGCGCGTGGGTGCGAGACGTTCGCCTACCGAACCCGAGCGATTGTACTGCAGACTACGTGTTACTGAACCCGAGCGATCGATCTATCCCTGGCTGTTAACTGAACCCGATCGAGCGATTCATTTGCGACTACTGCTAACTGAAGCCGATCGAACCTGCTACCTATTGATAAACAATGAGCGTTGTTGGGGGGGGGGGGTTGGATGAATAGTTCCTGGTGGGTGTTGGATGAACAGGACCCCATGGTAGTAGAGGCCGTTGCCGCTGGATGAACAGGACCCCTATCGATCGAGCCGGTTGGGGTGGATGAACAGGACCCCTTGGAGGGCTGGATGAACAGGACCCCGTGGAGGGCTGGATGAACAGGACCCCGTGGAGGGCTGGTTGAACAGTAGCCGGTGGAGGACTGGATGAACAGTGGCCCGTGGATGGGTGGTTGAACAGGACCCTGTGGAGAGGGCTGGTTGAACAGTAGCCGGTGGAGGAGCGGTGAAGGCTGGATGAACAGGAGCCCATGGATGAACAGTCGCAGGTGGAGGCTGGAGGAGGTCGACGGTGGATAAACAGTAGCCCGTGGAGGCTGGAGGAGGTCGATGGTGGAGATGAACATTAGCCTGTGGAGTCCCATTTTGCGGTACGCCACACCCCTCCCCATAAATAGGACCCCCGTTTCGACCGTAGCGCTCCAACACAAGTTTGTTTCCTTCGTTTTGCGGTACGCCACACCCCTCTCAATCAACAGGACCCCGTTTCGACCATAGGAGGTCGAAGAGAAGTTCGTTTCCTCCATTTTACGGTACGCCACACCCCTCCCGTTGAACAGGATCCCATTTCGACCGTAGGCGGTCGAACACAAGGCCGTTTCCTCCGTTATGCGGTACGCCAGGCCTCGTTTTGATCGACTGTTCCGTCCAAGCCGGTTGGCTCCCGATGAACACGACGCATTCCGTTCTGACGCAGCCGATTGGCTGTCGATGAACAGGACGACGTCGCTGCCTCTCCATGTACACGAGTCCTGACTGTACGTATGCGTGAGTAGGCATCCGAGACCCCGCCCGTATGTACATACGTGGCCGTATTTACTTTCTTGCACCCTGGCTGTACATACGTGTACATCCTACGTGCGCACCTCTACTACAACACGTGCCCTTCCTTACTCGACCATGGTTCATCACAAATATAGGGGATCGCAACAGTTTTCGAGGGTAGAGTAATCAACCCAAATTTATTTATTCGACACAAGGGAAGCCAAAGAACATTCTCAAGTATTAACAGTTGAGTTGTCAATTCAACCGCACCTGAAAGACTTAATATCTGCAGCAAAGTATTTAGTAAAGTAGTATGGAGGTAACGGTAATGGTGGCAAAAGTAACAGTAGTAGTTTTTGTAGTGATTGTAACAGTGGCAAGTAAAAGTAACTAAGCAAAGATCAATATGTGAAAAGCTCGTAGGCAATGGATCCGTGATGGATAATTATGTCGGATGCGATTTCTCATACAACAGTTATAACATAAGGTGACACAGAACTAGCTCCAGTTCATCTTATGGAAAAGAACTTGCATGACATCTTTTGTCCTACCCTCCCGTGGCAGCGGGGTCCTATTGGAAACTAAGGGATATTAAGGCCTCCTTTTAATAGAGTACCGGACCAAAGCATTAACACTTAGTGAATACATGAACTTCTCAAACTACGGTCATCACCGGGAGTGGTCCCAATTTTTGTCACTTTGGGGTTACCGGATCATAGCACATAGTAGGTGACTATTGACTTGCAAAATAGGATCAAGAACTCACATATATTCATGAAAACATAATAGGTTCAGATCTGAAATCATGGCACTCGGGCCCTAGTGACAAGCATTAAGCATAGCAAAGTCATAGCAACATCAATCTTAGAACATAATGGATACTAGGGATCAAACTCTAACAAAACTAACTCGATTACATGGTAAATCTCATCCAATCCATCACCGTCTAGCAAGCCTATGATGGAATTACTCACGCACGGCGGTGAGCATCATGAAATTGGTGATGGAGGAAGGTTGATGATGACGATCACTATAAGAAATATGCGAACTAGTGACCTTCTGGCAGTGACCCTGAAAGAATTGGTCATAGATCTATGACCATTTGAGACCAATTGGTCAAAAGCTGTTCGGGGGGCTCCAAACCCTAAACCATTGCGACCATTTTGGTCAGAAAGGTCGTAATTTCCTTACACGAAATGGTCATAAAGAAAACAGCGCTAGTCCGCTGCCTTATTTCTAGTTGTTAATGACAAATATAGATGGTCATAGGCTTGTAAATTGTGGTGGGTTGCGATGACTAGGCGCCATCTCATCAGTTTTGCCTATGTGTCAATTTTTGCCCTAGGTTGTGAAGCAACCTATATTTCTGTTATTCCAGAAATTCCCAAAAAATTCTCATAAATTTTTTGAATCATATCTTCACCAAATATGTCAAAAACCTTCCTTGCCTAGTTCAAAAATAATTCAACAATATTCATTTTCTTATTTTGTTCAGAGGAGCACTTTGTGAAGGAAGTACCACTTTGGCATGTCCAAATAGTATCCATTTTCTACAGTGCTTTCCTATGCTCAAATAACCATCCTACACCAAATGCCAGCTCAATCCATTCATTATTTTGAGCCCAGCTTCAACATTCGTATTTATGTCCAGTGTGGTACTTTGCAAAGCAAGTACCACCTAGGCTCCTCCTTTTGAGCTGAAAATTTGTGAAGACGGTCTTCTTAGTAACTGATCATGCTCAGCCAAAACTCACGCCCATTAGCCATGTACATTTCCCATACCGCTAATCAAACACTTGGCTGCTAATTCATGTTTGAGCATCGATCGGTCTCCTTGTGAGAATCTTATGTTGTAATTTTCTTCCTAGCACCTACCTGGGGAGTGCCCAACTCACTAGACATGCCTAGGCCGCCCAGAACACATGGCAACACCACGGTCACGCGGTGACCACGTGGCGGGCATGCGAGTTTAAGCACTCTAGAGTTGGGGCCCTCGGCCACCGCCCAAACCTTGACGTATCGCCATGAAACCATGTATTTATGATTAAATAGGTACTTATGTAACTAGAAATGATTTTTGGAAAAAATAAATAGCAAACTATGAGGCAACTGCAGTTCAAATTTGACCCGCTTCCAACTGAATCGACGGAAATTTGTCTTTTTCACGAGAGGTGGATCAAAACTTTTTACACCCAACCATTTTGTCAATTGTGCATTAAATATGTCCTAGTACTTTAGAAAATTGATTTGGTCCAATTTTGCAACAATTATTTGGGAGGTCCTTCACAAAAAACCTCCTTTTGGGCAGTCGAAAAATGGAAAATGGTTTTTTCGTCCAAAAAAAGAAAACTTCCTTAGGCAACATTGTTTGCCATTCCAATATGCACCCTTGTGCACAATATGAGATCATTTGAACAAACTATGCGATGAATGTGGCCATAAGATTGATCATTTGGCTTGAAAGCCATTGATCTCCACATGTGATAGCTCGTTTCCGAGAACACTTTTTTTAAAATAATTTCCGTATTCAAGTTTGTTATTTTTCCTGGGAACTTGGCCACATATAATGACACAATGCGAAGGTTTCCCAATTTTTGGATCTTTTTTGAATCTTTTATCTCCGTTTCAAAATGCAGTCAAAACGGCGGGAATGACCGTTCCTAGCTAGTGGTTGAATCTTGGAATTTTATTGGTGTTTCTCTGATTAAATAGATACTTATTTACCTAGAAATGATTTTTGGAAAAAATAAAGAGCAAACTACAAGGCAGCTACAATTCAAATTTGACCCGCTTCCAACTGAATCGGTGGATATTTGTCTTTTTCACGAGAGGTGGATCAAAACATTTTACACCCAAAAATTTGGTCAATTGTGCATTAAATATGTCCTAGTATTTTATAAAATGGATTTCGTCCAATTTTGAAACAATTATTTGGTAGGTTCTTCACAAAAAACCCTCCTTTTGGGCACTCGAAAAATGGAAAATGATTTTTTCGTCCAAAGAAAATGAAAACTTCCTTAGAAAACATTGTTTTCCATTCCAATATGCACCCTTGTGCACAATATGAGATCATTTGAACAAACTATGCCATGAATGTAGCCTTAAGATTGATCATTTGGCTTGAAAGCCATTGATCTCCACATGTGATAGCTCGTTTCTGAGAACACTTTTTAAAAATAGTTGCCGTATTACAAGTTTGTTATTTTTCCTAGGAACTTGGCCACATATAATGACACAATGCGAAGGTTTCCCAATTTTTTGATTTTTTTGAATTTTTTATGCTTGTTTCAAAATGCGGTCAAAATGGCGGGAATGACCATTCCTAGCTAGTGGTTGAATCTTGGATTTTTTTGGTGTTTCTCTGATTAAATAGATACTTATGTACCTATAAATGATTTTTGGAAAAAATAAAGAGCAAACTACAAGGTAGCTACAGTTCAAATTTGATCCGCTTCCAACTGAATCGGCGGAAATTTGTCTTTGTCACGAGAGGTGGATCAAAACTTTTTACACCCAACCATTTGGTCAATTGTGCATTAAATATGTCCTAGTATTTTAGAAAAATGATTTCGTCCAATTTTGCAACAATTATTTGGTAGGTTCTTCACAAAAAAACCCTCCTTTTGGGCACTCGAAAAATGGAAAACGAGTATTTTATGGAATGAAAATGAAAACTCCCCAGATCAACATTGTTTGTCATCACAAGATACACACATGTCACAATATTCATTCATTTTAACAAACTATTAGTGGTTAATATGTTGAATATTTGCCTTATGTAAGAGGGTAAAAATCTTTAAAAGAAGCAAAAGGGAAAAACAAAATTACATAAGCTTAATTCTGATTGGTGGAATCCGTTGTGGCATGGATCGATGACATGGCAAACATCTGTCCGTCCGTCCATCCATCCAACCGTCCATCCAACCCACCACAGCAAACCCCACTCTCTCTCTCTCTCTCTCTCGCGAATCCCACCCAACCCCTCGTGCCCTCCTCTCTCTCTCTCTCTCTCTCTCGGGAATCCTAGTGCTCCACTCCTCCCTCGCCGCCGCCACATCCGGCGCCCGATCCTGGCGACCTCAGGCGGGAATCGAAGACCCCAGTCCGGCGAGATCCGGTGCGCGCGGCGAGATCCATCTCTCTCTCTCTCTCTCACGAGAAGGAAAATCCCCTGCCCCATTCCCATGAATCATCTGCCTCTCCCTCGATCCCCTTCCTTCCCGAGGACGCACGCGCTGCCGCCTCCCCGATCCCCTTCTCCCCTCGCCCTCCCACATCGCGCCGCCATCCACCTCGCTGCCACCCAGATGTATATTTTATCTGGACGGGATTTCCTCCTCCTCATCCTCCCCTCGTCAGATCCATCCATCCGTTTTTCCATCCGATCCACCTGACGCCATCGCATCCCCTTCTCGCTCGTAGGGTTGCAAGCGATTCGATCCGGTCTTGGTCCATGGCGTCCACGGCTGCGGTGGCGCTCGCGGTGACGGATGAGCTGGCCCTGCCGCTCCGCGCGGTGGGGGACCTAGCGGCGGCCGCCGGCGTCTCGCGGGAGGAGGTCGTCGTCATCACGAAGTGCACCTCGCTCGGTAACCCCCCTCCCAAGCCCCTCCCCCTGTCTCCCAATCCCAAGTCGTGATTTCGCTCGAGATGGATGTGTGGCGGCGACCCGGTTTTCCTTGGTCGGGTCCATTTGCTAATCGGCGTCCCTGTCAATGGTTTCGTCTACCTGTCAGAACTGATAGAAAATGACATCACAGAGGCACAAGAAGATGAGACTGAACTATGCACATGTTATATCCACATGCAGTACTATTTATACCTTGCATCCATAGTGTACTTAATAAGGCACACAACATCGATCTGCATCCTTTCTGCCTAGCTTAGCAAACCGTGTGTGCGCTTCATCTCTCCACTATTATATTGTCACATAGTTAGCCTTGAATTCATCTAGTTTGGATCAAAACAGAGGTCCTTTTGTGGTTTCTCTTCTTGCACCTAGCTTCTTATTTGCAGAAAAATACATGCATTTCTTTGGTGCATGCATTTCTTGCACAAATGGCCTCCATTGCACAAATGGCACCTGATACCTGCTTTTACTAATTTTTTTATGCATCCTCCACTACTATCCTTATTACTGCAACTTGGTTTGACCTTGTCCACCAGTCAATGATGTCTAGCGCTCTTGTTTGTACACTTGTATGTGGCCGAAATCGGCACTGGCCTATTCTATCTGGGGTGTCCTGTGTACATTGCTAGTAGGACATGCATCGGCTTCTAATGCTGATGCTGCTACCATGTAATAACTATTGTTTCGTCATGGTCAATCGTTTCCACTCCATTTTGCTAGTTGTAGATTGACCTTAGTCTATTGTCTTAGTGACACCGAGTAGTTCAAGTGATTTCTCTACATTCCCGGTCTCAGGAAAATACAGGTTAACTGCAAATCATTGATGGATGTTAACTGCATTATTGTTAATTTGATAGGTGCTGGAGCAGTTGAGCGGACAGTCACCGGTGTTCTCCAAGGGTGGGTGTCTTAAATCCGACTTGGTCCTGGTGGACATGTCAATTGTGGTCAATATTGGTGGTCCTAATAGGAACGATATTGTGCTATTGCAGCGAGGTACACTGTCAGGTCGTTCAGTATCAGGCGTAATGAGAAGATTGCGTGCTACATGACTATCAGGGTTGAGAGGGCGATGCAGCTACTGGAGAGTTGCCTGAAGGTGAAGGAGTATGAGCTGCTCAGGAGGAACTTCAACGACACCGGATGCTTTGGCTTCGGTATCCAGAGCACATCGATCTCGGTGTGAAGTAAGTTGAATTGGTGGCAACACTTATGTCAGTGAGGTGCTTGTTTGGACTAGTTAATACTTATTATTCTGTTTCATTAGTAAATAGCTGAAACCAAAATCATAGAGCAGAAATATATTTGGATGAACTGCTCTTTCATTGTACCACCAAATACTGAAGTTTGGTGTGGGTGAAATCTTAGGCTTTATCCTTCAGGTTTAGCTTGTTATGAAAATTTATTTACTTGTCATGTGTTGTACGCCTGCCTTTCTTTGGCTTCCTGAAATCACATTTTGTTTGGCAAGGGACAACTTTAATTTGCTCATCGCAAACAAGTCAAAAAATTGTACGTATGTGCAGCTTGCTGAAACTTCGACTGAATCTAGTTGGATCTTCAGTTTCTTGTATCTATGAACAAATATGCATCACTTTTTTTATTTTTGGTTTGAGAAAACTCAAGAGTCCTTTCTAAAACTGTAGCCAAGTTGTACCTCCTGCTACTAGAAAAATAAAGATGAATGAATTCTTTCTCCTGCTCAACTCTTTCCTCTCTATCTGTCTACGACAGTAGGATTCATGCACCAAGCCCAGAACCTGAATCTTTTGTTTGACTGCTTGTAAACCAGGCTATACTCTTTCCAAGTGCAAGTTGGATAGAACCTGCAATTAAGTGCAGAGACATATATGGTTTCTGGTTCAATTCGTATGTATGTTTGTATGTGCATGCTTACGTCTTTGACTAAAACTAGTTAATTCATTGTTCTACCTTGAAGGTGACCAGTCCCTAGCTGCGCGCTTTGGTAGGTCCTGCTAATTTCAGTTCCTATGATTTTTAATCTCTGTTTTCTGTTTTCCCCAGCTACCAAGACTCTTGAGTTTGTGGTGATGGTAGCTGACACGGAGCTGATCGAAATCTTCCCCCACCCCCTGTTGCTCCCTGATGATAACAAGGTAGAAATTCTGTCCGTATGCTGCATCATATATAGTACTACTAATTAGTTTGTATGATGTTGCTTGCGTGATATGGTTAGACTGACGACTGTCAAGCTCATAATTCTCTCTCTCTCTCTCTCTCTCTCTCTCTCTCTCTCTCTCGCGAACCCCACCCAACCCCTCGTGCCCTCCTCTCTCTCTCTCTCTCTCTCTCTCGGGAATCCTAGTGCTCCACTCCTCCCTCGCCGCCGCCACCTCCGGCGCCCGATCTTGGCGACCTCAGGCGGGAATCGAAGACCCCAGTCCGGCGAGATCCGGCGCGCGCGGCGAGATCCGTCTCTCTCTCTCACACGAGAAGGAAAATCCCCTGCCCCATTCCCATGAATCATCTGCCTCTCCCTCGATCCCCTTCCTTTCCCGAGGACGCACGCGCTGCCGCCTCCCCGATCCCCTTCTCCCCTCGCCCTCCCACATCGCGCTGCCATCCACCTCGCTGCCACCCAGATGTATATTTTATCTGGACGGGATTTCCTCCTCCTCATCCTCCCCTCATCAGATCCATCCATCCGTTTTTCCATCCGATCCACCTGACGCCATCGCATCCCCTTCTCGCTCGTAGGGTTGCAAGCGATTCGATCCGGTCTGGGTCCATGGCTTGTCCGAAACAACGGGTGCCTCCAACTAACAACAATCTTGGGGAAGTTTTGTTTGAAATTATTTTAATTTAAGCATGGGGCTGGGCATCCCGGTTACCAGCCATTTTCTCGTGAATGATGAGCGGAGTCCAGTCTTCTTGAGAATAACCCACCTAGCATGGAAGATATAGACAGTCCTAGTTGATACATGAGCTATTCGAGCATACAAAATAGAATTTCATTTGAAGGTTTAGAGTTTGGCACATACAAATTTACTTGGAACGACAGGTAGATACCGCTTATAGGAAGGCATGGTGGACTCATATGGAATAACTTTGGGGTTTATGGAAGTGGATGCACAAGCAGTATTCCCGCTTAGTACAAGTGAAGGCTAGAAAGAGACTGGGAAGCGACCAACTAGAGAGCAACAACAGTCATGAACATGCATTAAAATTAATCAACACTGAGTGCAGGCATGAGTAGGATATAATTCACCATGAACATAAATATCATGGAGGTTATGTTGATTTTGTTTCAACTACATGCATGAACATGTGCCAAGTCGAGCCACTCGAATTGTTCAAAGGAGGATACCACCCTATCATACCACATCGCAACCATTTTAATAGCATGTTGGCACGCAAGGTAAACCATTATAAACTGCTGGCTAATTAAGCATGGCATGAGCAACTATAATCTCTACTTTTCATTGCAAACTTGTTTCATTCATAATAGGCTGAATCAGGAACGATGAACTAATCATATTTTGCAAAAACAAGATAGGTCGAGTTCATACTAGCTTCTCTCATCTCAATCGGTCCATCATATATCGTCATTATTGCCTTTCACTTGCACGACCGAACGGTGTGGATAATAATAATAGTGCACGTGCATTGGACTAAGCTGGAGTCTGCAAGCATTTAATACAAGGGAGAAGACAAGGTAATATGGGCTCTTGGTTAGATCAACAATAATGCATATGAGAGCCACTCAACATTTTCATCATGGTCTTCTCCTCTCGACCCCCAAAGAAAAGAAATAAAACTATTTACATGGGAAATCTCACAACAAGCAAAAGAAGAACAAGAAATATTTTTGGGTTTTCTTTTAGTTACTACTACTACAAGCATGGAAAGTAAACTAGCTAAAAGCTACAACTTATTTTTTCTTAAGGTTTTTCAAACACACAAGAAGAACGCTAAAAAAGAAAATAAACTAGCATGGATAGTACAATGAAAAAGTATGAGCACCGACAACTAGAATGAGTGTGTGAACATGGATGTAATGTCGGTGAGAAATACGTACTCCCCCAAGATTAGGATTTTGGCCTAAGTTGGTCTATGGCCACTGATCGAAGCTACTCTCTCCGGTGTACTGAGGAGGGTCCTCAGGGTGCCACTGGTTGGCGATCTCCTCTGGATCCCACTGATAAAAATACTAACGATAGGGATCAAGTGGTGGCTCAGGCTTAGGCTCTGGGACTTGTGTCAGCCTCCAGTACGCATAAATAGCCTCAGGTAAGATGAGGTACGTGCCTGAAAGTATGTTAAAAAGAGAGGGTGCAGGAAAGGTAATAATCTCACAACGAGTTTTACCAAATATTAATTTATACTTAAGCATGTTCTTCTTATCTTTAACAATAAAATCATCTGCTACCATACTCTTATAATCTAGAAAAATAGGGGGCAACAACTTTTCCTCTTTCTCATAATGCCTAATAGGTATCTCAAAGTATTCAGCAAAGCGTGGAGCAAAGATGCCTCCGAAGATGGGGCCCTTTGTCCGGTTCAGATTTAACCGTTTAGCAACAATAGCGCCTAAGATGAATGTAGTATCATGAAACAAAGAAAGGCGCAAAATTACAATATCAGGGGCACTAAGATTTCCATTTTTCTCGTGACCAATTAAGCATGTAGTAGCAAATATCGCAAAGTAACATAGAACACGGAAATGTATGCTGGTAATTCTTGCATCTGAAATTTTCCTAGTTTCTCCTATATCAATTCTATTAATAAACCCGTCCACATCCCTACGATGTGGTTCCTCGATGCTTACCTCAAAGGGTATCTTGCATACCCGACAAAAATCATGAAGTGACATCTCCTTAACCTCATCGTATAAGTGAAACTCCACTGAAGGTGGTGATTTCTTTGCATGGAAATAAAATTTTTGCACGAACATATTAGTGAGTAGAAGATACTGTTCGCGCTGGTCGCGAAGGAAGTCAATGAGGCCTGCATTCTCAGCCAAATAATAAAAGTCCTCGTAAATCCCGGCTGCTCTCAAGAACTCATCACAAGGCCATTCGCCCGGCCGAACCTCTACAGTGCAAGGAAGATTATATTTGGGCTTTTTATTCTCTTCATTTTGCTTATCCTTTGAGCTTCGGCTCGAAGAACCTCTCGACAACCTCTTCAACATTTTATCCCTCTGAAAATTTCTGAAATTTTTAGTGACTCAAAATAAAAGTGAAACAAAACTCAATAAGATGAATAGCAACTACTCCTACAAGTGCCTAGAGGCCATATCTTGCATTAAAACTACTTTCGACCATATAAATTTGGCATGCAAGCTCAAGAACAGGGTCACCTTAGGAGCAAAAATTTGCAATAAATAAAGCACTAGAACAAAAACTAATTGGACCATTGGGGGAGTCACATACCGAAGAACAACCCCCCAAAGCAGTTTTGCGAATGGAGCTTTAAGAAAGGAGATCGAAAATGGCAGCAAGATGAGCTAGAACACGTGTTTGAGTTGTGGGATGATTTTTTCTGGAGGAAGACAAAGTGTGTGGGTGATGGAATAAGTGGAGGGCGTCCACATGGGGTCCACGAGGCAGGGGGCGCCCCAGGGGGGTGGGCGTGCCCTGGACCCTTGTAGACAAGTGGTGTGACCCCCTAGTGTGTTCTCAGTGCCAATAATTCTAAAATACTCTACAAAAATTTAGATATCATTTTCAGGACATTTGGAGAACTTTTATTTTCGGGGTATTTTTTATTGCAAGGATAATTTAGAAAAGAGACATAAAATACCATTTTTGCTTTATTTAATCTAAATAACAGAAAGTAAAAGGAGGGTACAAAGGGTTGTGCTTTCTAACTTCATCCATCTCATGCTCATAAAAAGGAATCCACTAACAAGGTTGATCAAGTCTTGTTAACAAACTCTTTCTGAATAACGTGAAACCGGAGAATTTTCGAATAACACTAAGTTACCTCAACGGGGATATGCATGTCCCCAACAATAAGAATATCATATTTTTTTCTTGACACTAGGAAGAGGGAATTCAAAACATCCAATAGTGATCGTTGAAATTTTTCCAATAGAATTGATACTGTTGACTTGAGGTTGTTTCCTCGGAAAGTGTACCATATGCTCATTACCATTAACATGAAAAGTGACATTGCTTTTGTTGCAATCAATAACAACCCCCGCAGTATTCAAAAAGGGTCTACCAAGAATAATAGACATAATTTCGTCCTCGGGAATATCAAGAATAACAAAGTCCGTTAAAATAGTAACATTTGCAACCACAACAGGCACATCCTTACAAATACCGACAGGTATAGCAGTTGATTTATCAGCCATCTGCAAAGATATTTCAGTAGGTGTCAACTTATTCAAATCAAGTCTATGATATAAAGAGAGAGGCATAACACTAACACCGGCTCCAAGATCACATAAAGCAGTTTTAACATAGTTTCTTTTAATGGAGCATGGTATAGTTGGTACTCCTAGATCTCCTAATTTCTTTGGTTTTCCACTTTTAAAAGTATAATTGGCAAGCATGGTGGAAATTTCAGCTTCCGGTATCTTTCTTTTATTTGTAACAATATCTTTCATATACTTAGCATAAGGATTCATTTTAAGCATGTCAGTCAAACGCATACGCAAAAAGATAGGTCTAATCATTTCAGCAAAGCGCTCAAAATCCTCATCATCCTTTTTCTTGGATGGTTTAGGAGGAAAAGGCATGGGTTTCTGAACCCATGGTTCTCTTTCTTTACCGTGCTTCCCAGCAGCAAAGTCTGTCTTATCATAACGTTGATTCTTTGATTGTGGGTTATCAAGATCAACAACAAGTTCAATCTCTACATCATTGCTATTGCTAGGTTGAGCAACAACATGAACAACATCATTAATATTATCACTAGGTGCATGCTCATTACCAGATTGTGTTTCAACATCAGAAATAGAAATATCATTGGGATTCTCAGGTATGTCTGTTGGGGAACGTAGTAATTTCAAAAAAATTCCTACGCACAAGCAAGATCATGGTGATGCATAGCAATGAGAGGGGAGAGTGTGTCCATGTACCCTCGTAGACCGGAAGCGGAAGCGTTAGCACAACGCGGTTGATGTAGTCGTACGTCTTCATGTTCCGATCGATCAAGTACTGAATGGACGTCACCTCCGAGTTATGCACACGTTCAACTCGATGACGTCCCTCAAACTCCGATCCAACGGAGTGTTGAGGGAGAGTTTCGTCAGCACGACGGTGTGGTGATGATGATGATGTTCTACCGACGTAGGGCTTCGCCTAAGCACCGCTACGATATGATCGAGGTGGATTACAGTGGAGGGAAGCACCGCACACGGCTAAGTGATCAAGAGAACAATTGTAGTGTCTATGGGGTGCCCCCTCCTCCGTATATAAAGGGGGGAGGAGGAGAGCGCCGGCCAAGGGGGTGGCGCGCCCTAGGAGGGGGAAACCTACTCCAAGTAGGTTTGCCCCTCCCTTTCCTAGTCCAAGAAGGAGGGGGGAGGAAGGAGTGGGAGAGGGGAAATGCAAGGGGGCCCCCCTTTCCTTGTCCTATTCGGACTCAAGGGGAGGGAGCGCGCCTCTTGCCCTGGCCGGCCCCTCTCTCTCCACTAAGGCCCAACAAGGCCCATTAGTTCCGGGGGGGGGGGGGGTCCGGTAACCCCCGGTACTCCGATAAATGTCTGAAACCTTCCGGAACCTTTCCGGTGTCCAAACATAGTCGTCCAATATATCGATCTTTACGTCTCGACCATTTCGAGACTCCTCGTCATGTCCGTGATCACATCCGAGACTCCAAACTACCTTCGGTACATCAAAACATATAAACTCATAATATAATCATCATCTAACTTTAAGCGTGCGGACCCTACGGGTTCGAGAACTATGTAGACATGACCGAGACACGTCTCCGGTCAATAACCAATAGCAGAACCTGGATGCTCATATTGGCTCCTACATATTCTATGAAGATCTTTATCGGTCAAACCGCATAACAACATATGTTGTTCCCTTTGTCGTCGGTATGTTACTTGTCGAAGATTCGATCGTCGGTATTTCAATACCTAGTTCAATCTCGTTATCGGCAGGTCTCTTTACTCGTTCCGTAATACATCATCCCGCAACTAACTTATTAGTTGCATTGCTTGCAAGGCTCATAGTGATGTGCATTAATGAGTGGGCCCAGAGATACCTCTCCGACAATCGGAGTGACAAATCCTAATCTCGAAATACACCAACTCAACAAGTACCTTTGGAGACACATGTAGAGCACCTTTATAATCACCCAGTTACGTTGTGACGTTTGGTAGCACACAAAGTGTTCCTCCGGTAAATGGGAGTTGCATAATCTCATAGTCATAGGAACATGTATAAGTCATGAAGAAAGCAATAGCAACAAACTAAATGATCAAGTGCTAAGCTAACGGAATGGGTCAAGTCAATCACATCATTCTCCTAATGATGTGATCCAGCTAATCAAATGGCAACTCTTTGTCTATGTCTAGGAAACATAACCATCTTTGATTAAGGAGCTAGTCAAGTAGAGGCATACTAGTGACACTCTGTTTGTCTATGTATTCACACATGTATCATGTTTCCGATTAATACAATTCTAGCATGAATAATAAACATTTATCATGATATAAGGAAATAAATAATAACTTTATTATTGCCTCTAGGGCATATTTCCTTCAGTCTCCCGCTTGCACTAGAGGTAATAATCTAGATTACACGGTAATGATTCTAACACCCATGGAGCCTTGGTGCTGATCATGTTTTGCTCGTGGAAGAGGCTTAGTCAACGGGTCTACAACATTTAGATCCGTATGTATCTTGCAAATCTCTATGCCTCCCACCTGGACTTGATCCCGGATGGAGTTGAAGCGTCTCTTGATGTGCTTGCTTCTCTTGTGAAATCTGGATTTCTTTGCCAAAGCAATTGCACCAGTATTGTCACAAAATATTTTCATTGGTCCCGATGCACTAGGTATGACACCTAGATTGGATATGAACTCCTTCATCCAGACTCCTTCATTTGCTGCTTCCGAAGCAGCTATGTACTTCGCTTCACATGTAGCTCCTGCTACGACGCTTTGTTTAGAACTGCACCAACTGACAGCCCCACCGTTTAATAAAAACACGTATCCGCTTTGCGATTTAGAATCGTCTGGATCAGTGTCAAAGCTTGCATCGACGTAACCATTTACGACGAGTTCTTTGTCACCTCCATAAATGAGAAACATATGCTTCGTCCTTTTCAGGTATTTCAAGATGTTCTTGACCGCTGTCCAGTGATCCACTCCTGGATTACTTTGGTACCTCCCTGCTAAACTAATAGCAAGGCACACATCGGGTCTGGTATATAGCATTGCATACATGATAGAGCCTATGGCTGAAGCACAGGGAACATCTTTCATTTTCTCTCTATCTTCTGTAGTGGTCGGGCATTGAGTCTTACTCAACTTCACACCTTGTAACACAGGCAAGAACCCTTTCTTTGCTTGATCCATTTTGAACTTCTTCAAAACTTTGTCAAGGTATGTGCATTGTGAAAGTCCAATTAAGCGTCTCGATCTATCTCTATAGATCTTGATGCCCAATATATAAGCAGCTTCTCCGAGATCTTTCATTGAAAACTCTTATTCAAATATCCTTTTATGCTATCCAGAAATTCTATATAATTTCCAATCAACAATATGTCATTACATATAATATCAGAAATGCTACAGAGCTCTCACTCACTTTCTTGTAAAAACAGGATTCTCCAAAAGTCTGTATAAAACCATAAGCTTTGATCACACTATCAAAACGTTTATTCCAACTCCGAGAGGCTTGCGCCAGTCCATAAATGGATCACTAGAGCTTGCACACTTTGTTAGCTTCCTTTGGATCGACAAAACCTTCTGGTTGCATCATATACAACCTTTCTTCCAGAAATCCATTCAGGAATGCAGTTTTGACATCCATTTGCCAAATTACATAATCATAAAATACGGCAATCGCTAACATGATTCAGACAGACTTAAGCATCGCTATGGGTGAGAAAGTCTCACCATAGTGAATCCCTTGAACTTGTCGAAAACCTTTTGCAACAAGTCGAGCTTTATAGACAGTAACATTACCCTCTGCATCAGTCTTCTTCTTGAAGATCCATTTATTTTCAATGGCTTGCCGATCAACCGGCAAGTCAACCAAGGTCCACACTTTGTTCTCATACATGGATCCCATCTCAGATTTCATGGCCTCAAGCCATTTTGCGGAATCTGGGCTCACCATCGCTTCTTCATAGTTCGTAGGTTCGTCATGGTCTAGTAACAAAACCTCCAGAACAGGATTACCGTACCAATCTGGTGCGGATCTTATTCTGTTTGACCTATGACTTTCGGTAACAACTTGATCTGAAGTTTCATGATCATCATCATTAACTTCCTCACTAATTGGTGTAGGTGTCACCGGAATCGGTTTCTGTGATGAACTACTTTCCAATAAGGGAGCAGGTACAGTTACCTTATCAAGTTCTACTTTCCTCCCACTCACTTCTTTCGAGAGAAACTCCTTCTCTAGAAAGATTCCAAATTTAGCAACAAAAGTCTTGCCTTCGGATCTGTGATAGAAGGTGTACCCAACAGTCTCTTTTGGGTATCCTATGAAGACACATTTCTCCGATTTGGGCTCAAGCTTATCAGGTTGAAGCTTTTTCACATAAGCATCGCAGCCCCAAACTTTAATAAATGACAACTTGGGTTTCTTGCCAAACCGTAGTTCATAAGGCGTCCTCTCAACGGATTTAGATGGTGCCCTATTTAACGTGAATGTAGCTGTCTCTAGAGCATAACCCCAAAACGATAGCGGTAAATTAGTAAGAGACATCATAGATCGTACCATATCCAGTAAAGTACGATTACGATGTTCGGACACTCCATTACGCTGTGGTGTTCCGGGTGGCGTGAGTTGCGAAACTATTCCGCATTGTTTCAAATGAAGACCAAACTCGTAACTCAAATATTCTCCTCCACGATCATATCGTAGAAACTTTATTTTCTTGTTACAATGATTTTCAACTTCACTCTCAAATTCTTTGAACTTTTCAAATGTTTCAGACTTATGTTTCATTAAGTAGATATACCAATATCTGCTTAAATCATCTGTGAAGGTGAGAAAATAACGATACCCGCCGCGAGCCTCAATATTCATTGGACCACACACATCTGTATGTATGATTTCCAACAAATCTGTTGCTCGCTCCATAGTTTCAGAGAATGGCATTTTAGTCATCTTACCCATGAGGCACAGTTCGCAAGTACCAAGTGATTCATAATCAAGTGGTTCCAAAAGTCCATCAGAATGAAGTTTTTCCATGCGCTTTACACCGATATGACCTAAACGATAGTGCCACAAATAAGTTGCACTATCATTATCAACTCTGCATCTTTTGGCTTCAATATTATGAATATGTGTATCACTACTATCAAGATTTAACAAAAATAGACCACACTTCAACGGTGCATGACCATAAAAGATATTACTCATATAAATAGAACAACCATTATTCTCTGATTTAAATGAATAACCGTCTCGCATCAAACAAGACCCAGATATAATGTTCATGCTCAACGCTGGCACCAAATAACAATTATTCAGGTCTAAAACTAATCCCGAAGGTAGATGTAGAGGTAGCATGCCGACCTCGATCACATCAACTTTGGAACCATTTCCCACGCGCATCGTCACCTCGTCCTTAGCCAATCTTCGCTTAATCCGTAGCCCCTGTTTCGAGTTGCCAATGTTAGCAACAGAACCAGTATCAAATACCCAGGTGCTACTACGAGCATTAGTAAGGTACACATCAATAACATGTATATCACATATACCTTTGTTGACCTTGCCATCCTTCTTATCCGCCAAATACTTGGGGCAGTTCCGCTTTCAGTGACCAGTCTGCTTGCAGTAGAAGCACTCAGTCTCAGGCTTAGGTCCATACTTGGGTTTCTTCTCTTGAGAAAAAACTTGTTTGCCGTTCTTCTTGAAGTTCCCCTTCTTCTTCCCTTTTCCCTTTTTCTTGAAACCGGTGGTCTTATTGACCATCAACACTTCATGCTCCTTCTTGATTTCTACCTCCGCAACCTTTAGCATCGCGAAGAGCTCGGAAATTGTCTTATTCATCCCTTGCATATTATAGTTCATCACGAAGCTTTTGTAGCTTGATCGCAATGATTGAAGTACTCTGTCAATGACACTATCAACAGGAAGATTAACTCCTAGTTGAGTCAAGTGATTATGTTACCCAGACATTTTGTGTATATGTTCACTGATAGAACTATTATCCTCCATCTTGCAGCTATAGAACTTATTGGAGACTTCATATCTCTCAATCCAGGCATTTGCTTGAAATATTAACTTCAATTCCGGGAACTTCTCATATGCTCCATGACGTTCAAAATGTCGTTGAAGTCCCGGTTCTAAGCCGTAAATCATGGCACACTGAACTATCGGGTAGTCATCAGCTTTACTCTGCCAAACGTTCTTAACATTGTCAGCAGCATCGGCAGCAGGCCTGGCACCCAGCAGTGCTTCCAGGATGTAATTCTTCTGTGCAGCAATGAGGATAATCCTCAAGTTGCTGACCTAGTCCATGTAATTTATACCATCATCTTTCAACTTTTCTTTATCAAGGAACGCATTAAAATTCAACGGAACAATAACACGAGCCATCTATCTACAATCAATATAGACAAGCAAGAAACTATCAGGTACTAAGTTCACGATAAATTTAAGTTCAATTAATCATATTACTTAAGAACTCCCACTTAGATAGACATCCCTCTAATCCTCTAAGTGATCACGTGATCCAAATCAACTAAACCATGTCCGATCATCACGTGAGATGGAGTAGTTTCAATGGTGAACATCACTATGTTGATCATATCTACTATATGATTCACGCTTGACCTTTTGGTCTCAATGTTCCGAGGCCATATCTGTTATATGCTAGGCTCGTCAAGTTTAACCTGAGTATTCCACGTGTGCAACTGTTTTGCACCCATTGTGTTCACTACAAAAAAAGACACATCCATGACATTTTTGGCCGAACGAATTTTTTTTCTGTCATACATATGACACTTCTATGACGATAATTGTGACAAAACCCGGTATCATCATAAATGTGGTGGGCTCCTACTTCTATGACAAAAAATCATGATAGAAAATGGGCTTTTCGTCTTGGGTGGGCCGGAGACGCAGCTGCATGACATTCTTTGGGCCGTCCATGACGGAAAAAACCGTGGTAGAAGCGAGGGGGAGGAAAATTTCAGGGAGTTTCCGGTTATGGTGGGAGGTCGGGGCCGAGCGATGTGCGTTTCTCTCGTACATGTACGCGCGTGTGTGCAAGGCGTTGGCTCTAACTGAACCCGAGCGAGGCATTTGGCTCTAACTGAACCCAAGCGATTGCACTGCAGGCTACGCGTTACTGAACCCGAGCAATTGATCGATGGATGTTAACTGAACCCGATCGAGCAATTCCTTCGCTACTGCTGCTAACTGAAGCCAATCGATTGGATGAATAATGAGCATTACATGGGGGTTTGGATGAACAGTGAGCGGTGGCGTTGCCTCTGGATGAACAGGACCCCGTGGTGTGGTGGAGGGCTGGATGAACAGTAGATGGTGGAGGGGTGCCCGTGGAGGGGTGGTTGAACAGGACTCCGTAGTGTGGAGGGCTGGATGAATAGTAGACGGTGGAGGGGTGGTTGAACAGTAGCCAGTGGAGTAGCACGCGGTGGAGGCTGGATGAACAGGAGCCCGTGGAAGCTGAAGGAGGTCGACGGTAGCCCATGGAGGATGGAGGAGTCGACGGTGGGGATGAATAGTATCCCGTGGAGTCCCGTTTTGCGGTATGCCACACCCCTCCCAATGAACAGGACCCCCGTTTCGACCGTAGGAGGTCCGTTTCGTCCGTTTTGCGGTACGCCATACCCCTCCCGATCAACAGGACCCCCGTTTCGACCGTAGGAGGTCCGTTTCCTCCATTTTGCGGTACACCACACCCCTCCTGATCAACAGGACTCCGTTTCCTCCGTTGTACGGTATGCCAGGCCTCGTTTCCATCGTGTGTTCCGTCCAAGCCCTCTCGATGAACATGACCACGCATTTCGTTCCGACCCAGCCAGTTGTATCCCACGCGTTCCGTTGCCTCCCGATGAACACGACGCATTCCGTTGCCTCCCGATGAACACGACGCATTCCGTTGCCTCCCCATGAACACGACGCATTCCGTTGCCTCCCCATGAACACGACAACGACACTGTTTCTCCGTTCCGACCCAGCCATGTACACGAGCCCTTGCCATACGTATGCGCGAGTAGGCGTTTGAGACCCCGCCCGTATGTACAAATACGTGGCCATATTTTCTTTCTTGCACCCTGGCCACTGTACGTACATGTACATGCTACGTGCGCGCCTCTACTGCGACACGTGCGCGCCTCTACATCCACTAGTATATATGTACGTACACATTCGCGACCAGAATGAGAACGCTACGTATGCTTCACCAGGTGGGTCCCGACTGTCAGGCACTTCCTTGTGTGCGAAGATGTAGCAGGTGGGTCCCAGCAGTCAGGGGGGCGAATTGTTTTTTTGTCCAGACGCACTTCCTTGCGTGCGAAGATGTAGCTGGTGGGTCCCAGCAGTCAGGGGGCGAATCGTTTTTTTTCTCGGACGCACTTCCTTGCATGCAAAGATGTAGCTGGTGGGTCCCAGCTGTTAGGGGGAAATGTTTTTTTCGCGAAATACAGTGGCCCATCTGGTGGGTCCCAGTTATCAGGTGGAGGAATCATTATTTTCCACGTAATAAGGAGGCACTTCCTTTCTACGGCCGTGGACCCAGCTGTCAGCTTCTCCACATATAGTCCACGTCCGATGGAAGTCGTTCCTTGACCACGTTGACCACGTCGCGCCGAGAGCACCAGGGCGGTGGACGACGGTAAGGCCTAGGAAGGGGACGACGCGGAGCCGCGGAAGATGCGGCAGTGGAAGCCCGCGTAGAGAGGAGTACAAGGGTTCACTGGTTCGGGTGTGGTGTGAGGCTGCCATCGCCGCAGGGCCTGGCAAGCGGTGGGAATAGTAGGGGGCGGTGAGGCCTCCGCGGCAGCACATCCGACCACGGGAGGCAGGAGCATGCGGCACGACCGGCGCTGCTTTGGGCGGCTGGAGCAAGAAGACCAGAGGTTGAAGAAGCACTATGGCCGTTGGATGGACATCATACGATCACTAGAGCTAGAATCGTTTATATTGACTAAGTTGACAAAGCCCTCCGTCCCCGTCAACTTAGTAGGCCCACAAGTCAGCCTCCCACCAAGGTGGGTCCCAGCTAGCAGGGGGTATTTATTTTTTGTGTGTAATAAGGAGGCACCTCCGGTGGGTCTGAGCTGACAGCAGGGGGAATGTTTTTTCGCGAAATACAGTGGCCCATCGGGTGGGTCCCAGCAGTCAGGGGCAAACATTTTTTTCGCGAAATACTGGTGGGCGTCTAGTGGGTCCCTGGTGTCAGGTGGAGGAATAATTATTTTCCGCGTAATAAGGAGGCACTTCCTTGCGGCTGCCGTGGACCCAGCTGTCAGCCTCTCCACGTACAGTATTCTTCCGATGGAATTCAGTTGTTGACCTCATTGACCACGATGCGCCGAGAGCACCACGGTGGTGGACGACGGCAAGGCCTAGGAAGGGGACGACGCGGAGCCGGGGAAGACATGGTAGTGGATGCCCACGCGAAGAGGAGTACGAGGGTTCACTGGTTCGGCTGCGCTGCGTCGCCGCAGAATAATAGGGGGTGTGGGTGAGTGGAGTGGAGGGATGGCCTGGCCAGCAGTGGGAGTAGTATGGGGGCGGTGAGGCCTCCGCGGGAGCACAGCCGGCCACGGGAGGCAGGAGCAGGCGGCACGACCGGCGCTGCTTTGGGTGGCTAGAGCAAGAAGACCAGAGGTTGAAGAAGCACTACGGCCGTTCGATGGACATCGTACGGTTAGTCGAGATAGAATCGTGCATATTGACTAAGTGGACAAAGCCCTTCGTCCTCGTCAACTTAGTAGGCCCACTATACTGGGTCCCAGCTAGCAGGGGGAGTATTCATTTTTTTTGTGCGTAATAAGGAGGCACTTCCTTGCGTGCGAAGATATAGCTGGTGGGTCCGAGCTGTCAGCGGCGGTAATGTTTTTTCGCGAAATACAGAGGCCCTTTCGGTGGGTCCCAGATGTTAGGTGGAGGAATCATTATTTTGCGCGTAATAAGGAGGCATTTCCTTGCGTGCGACCATGGACCCAGCTGTCAGCCTCTCCACGTACAGTCCACTTCAGATGCTTGTCGGTCGTTGACCACGTCGACCATGCCACGTCGAGAGCACCAGGGCGGTGGACGACGGCGAGGCCTAGGAAGGGAATGACACGGAGGCAGGGAAGACTCGGCAGTTGTTTTTGTTTCCCACGCGGAGGGGAGTACGACTGTACGAGGGTTTACTGGTTCGTCTGCCGTCGCCGGAGAATAACAACAGGTGTGGGTGAGTAGAGGGATGGCTAGGCCAGCGATGGGAGTATGGTGGGGCGGTGAGGCCTGCGCGGCAGCACAGCCGGCCGCGGGGACAAGGGAGCAGGCAGTCCCGCCGGCGCTTATTTGAGTGGCTGGGGCAGGAAGAGCAGAGATTGAAGAAGCACGACGGTCGTTGGATGGACATCCAACAGTATACAGGCCATCTATCGAAAGCCTCAAATCTGTGGAAAATAGCATACAACCCATCTGCCATTATTTCAAATAATTTACAACCCATTTGCTAATTCTTACAGGTTTTTTTGGAGCCCATATTCTTTTTGTTAGCATTACAGCCCATATTGTGGTCACGGTTAAAAAATTATATGAAATTTTGCATATGTCGGTGCGGTCTGAACTGTTTTTATCCCAAAATTTTGAGTCACATCCAGACTGATTTAAAAAATAAATGTATATCAATATAAAATCCAATAAATTGTCCATGCATAAAAATCAATGCAATTTAAAATCTCGAAATGAAAAAAAGATATTTGAAACTAATTGCCGGTTTGATGTGTTTTAAAAATGTACATCCCATTTCTCATTACTGATAGGCCATTTTCTTAGCCAGCCGAATGAAGCTCTCCTCGTCTTGCAAGATTTGCAGCCCAACAGGCCTGGTAAAGCGACTTACTTGAGAAATCACAAAAAAACTGGGCTAGCCATTTTCATTAAGAAAAAAAACTACTGGGCTTGTCTGTGGTAAACATAAAAGAAAAGGATGTCTAGACATGCCAGTGTGTCCCGCACAGCCCGGTTGACACCCTACTTCCGTCTAAAAAACAAATTAGATAAATGCCACTCCAATTATGGCGATTCATAAAAATGCCACCGCAATTTCCAAACTTTAAAAAATGCCACTTCAATTTTTGCAAACTTTGAAAAATGCCACTCCAGACTTCGAAAAATACCACTAGAAATGGCATGAAATGGCATTTTTCAAAGTTTGGAAATTGAAGTGGCATTTCTCGGATACACCAGATTTGAAGTGGCATTTATCAAATTAACCCAAAACAAAAATAACTGGGCGAGCTGTTGGGTCCCTCGTGTCAGCCGCTCATTGTGCAATTCTCTCGTTTATTGAATACGTTGACAATGGCATGGGACCCAGATATCAGAAATCCACTAGGAGGAGCCATATTTTTATTGGCTTGAAATAAGGAGGCACTTGCTTGCGTACTGCCATGACCTTGGCGGGTCCCTGCTGTCATCCTCTCCACGTACAATCATCTCCTGATTGTGTACGCATCAACTTGCTAGGCCCACAAGTCAGCCTCTAAACCCGTGGAGGACAAATACAACCCATTTAAAAAAATAACAGCCCATTCCATACGTTCAAACGGAAAGTTCAACATTCAGAGCAAAGTAACAGGTCGGATCCACATATAGAGTACTAAACTTCCACGTTGACAACCATCATAGCCAAGTTAACTATCTACTCCCACTAATACTCTAGTAGTGTACAAGTACTAACTTACTCTTAGCTAACTAGACGATGCCGGCCACCATCTGTGGTACACGCTAAACGCCGGCACCGGCGTTGTCGTGGGTTTGTCACGACAGATGTCCTTGTGAAAGGACTTAGTCGTGGAGCCATCGCAACAGGTTAGCTTAAAGGAGTTAAACCGGACAAGGAGACACGGGGATTTTATACTAGTTCAGCCCCTTCGATGAAGGTAAAAGCCTAAGTCTAGTTGTGAATGGTATTGCTAGGGTTTTGATGGCCAGGGAGCGAATCCGCTTTGACTGGCCCTCGAGTTGTTGTCTGTTGTCCCTAAACCGCTGCCGGGTCGTCCCTTTATATACATAGGTTGACGCCCGCCGGTTTACAGAGTCCCGAAGCCGGATCATAAACGTGTCCGGTTCGGTCTCTATACTTCCTATCTTACAATGCAAGTTACATAATAAGGTTGGTTTACATCTACAGGCTTTAACTTGCCTTTGGGCCTTCATAAAGCGCCATCATTCTTACGTCTTCATGGGCTTCTAATCTTCATAAATTTAATTTGGATGCTCCTGGCCGGTTTACGTCCAGTAGTAATATCCCCAACATTACGCCCCAGATTGGTTTGAACTTGTTCATGTCAATCTCCAACACTTAGAAAAATTCTTGCTCTGGCATCTTTGCATAAATCTGGTAAATCGCCGTGACGTCATCCTTTAAATCCACAGCCAATCGTTATGATGTCATCTACCTGTTGAAGCCGAAGATGCTCTTCATTAATAATCGTTTCAACCCTCGAGGCGTCATCTTTAATAATTATCCATTTCCATCTCCTCGATTTCCACACTTGTCGCTTTATCGCTTCGCCTTATAAATAGGACCATGGGTCCTTCTCCTTTTTTCCCTTCGTCTTCCTCCTCGCGACACCTCTGTCCCTGAGCGCCGCTGCCATCACCGAGCTTCACCTCTGCTTCGACAAAGGCCGCTGCATCAACCTGACCATTACCAGAGACACGCGGTGACCCTCCGCTGCTTCTTCTTGCACCAGTAAGTTCCTTTCTCCTCACCCCAGATCCGCCATTAGGGTTCGGTGTTCTTCATAACCTGAAGTTGTTCGTCCTTTAGTAACATCAATGGCTAGTTAGATCTGATTGTTTTCAGCGCCCTTTGTAGCTTAAACTCCTTTCTTCTTGTTAAGGCATCTGCTTGATATCAAACTCATCTGAACTTACTGAACCTTTTGAGCACTTGAGATTAGAATAGAATATATTTTGATTATCCAACGCACGGCAGATTTGAAATTCCCATGCCAAACTGTGAAATCTATTTTACCTTACTTAGCCCTTTTTCGCCTTAGATCTGTATCCTCTTTACCATGTAGACGGTTTACCCATGTAAAAACAATATATCTCATACCATTAGTCCCCTAGTAAACTGGCAAACCTCCTTTACATTCATTGTAATAGCCCGGTTTAACAACACATGTATGCCCTTGATATGACCTTGTCATTCATTATTGTATCAGTCTCCGGTTTACGCAATTTCACATATCTGTAAATCTTTATTCCATTGCATCTTGTGTACCACCATGAATGATTTGTAAACCGGCATTTCTTTTTCAGCTTTTCGTTTCACAATGGCCAAACAGTTTGCCGCTTGCAACTGGGCTCCTTCCCGGATCACCGAAGAACAGTTGAACGGAATGGTCAGTATCGGCACCTTGCCCAAGAAAATGGAAATTCGGTGGCGAGTTCCAGGAATAGAGAATCCTCCTACCCCAAGGCAGGGTGAGGTAGTGGTCTTTGTCGACCAAATAGGCCGTGGTTTCAAACCGCCCGGGTCGAAGTTTTTTCGAGATGTTCTTGCCAGTTTTCCAACTCCATCCTCAAGATATAGGACCCAACTCGGTGTCCAATCTATGCGACTTCCAAGTCTTCTGTGAAGTGTACTTACAAGAAGAACCAACAGTTGAACTGTTCCGGGACTTTTTTCATTTGAACCGGCGTACATAATTTGTAAATGGTCCCAACACTGAACTTGGTGGTGTCTCTATTCAACAGCAGAAAGAAGTTGAATTCCCTCATGCCAAACTGCACAGTCACCCTAAGGAATGGAACCAGACTTGGTTCTACTGCATAGATACCTCTCCTGAAGATGAGAACCCTCTTCGAGGCTATCGTGAACACCGGCTTTCCAACACTCATCCAATGCTGCAACGTTTAAGTTCTGCAGAACGGGCCAAATATGCCCCTCAACTTGCCAAGCTCCGGGCCTTTATGGCCAACAGTTTAACAAGCGTCGATTTTGTGCGTTGCTGGATATCTTGGAGCATCTTGCCACTAAGCCGCCGCCCCGGTTTAATGTGTTAGTATACCGGTGAATTAGAAGACCCCCAACGCCACATCAACATTCAGATAACCGATGAAGAGGTTACTGAAGGTGTTAAGAAAATTTTGAATGAACCGGAAACAGTCTGACGCCAAACCGGCTTGAACCCCTTCTACACTCAAAATAAACCGCCTGCTGTAAGCACTATGCTTCCTTTTTATCTTTGATATCTTTAAATTGTTCAACTTGTAAACTTTCTTTTGTTTGTGCATAAACAGGGTGATGATCCCTTCTGGAAGCGGGCATCCGCAGATAAAGCGGCAAAGCCATCCCATCCCAAAACCAAAGCCGTCAAGCGTACCTCAAAGCGGAAAATAGCTGACCGGATTAACATGGATCTTGATGAAGATGCAGATGATCCGGAAGTTGAGGTAGAACTTGACTCACTTGGCTCCCTTTTCATGCACCTCATTAACAATGATCTTTATCAGGAGGACGTAGAAGGCAGCCAGGCTAATGATGTAGAGGTAATTACCCTTTTCTCCGGTTCAGACTCTATGACAGCACAAAAAACCCGTCAAGTAGTCCGGAAAGTAAGCTTTTCTCATCCTCTTGCTTACTTGGATCCAACATTTATTTTGAAGACACAGCAACATGAAGCTCGCCGGACAACCCGGCACAGTGGCCAATAGGTCACTTTGGCCGGTTTACCTGATACCCCGGTTCGGAAGCGCCGATCTGAGGTCTCTCCCACTTCCCAAACTAGGCGCGGAAAGGGATATGGAAACTTGGATTTGGGGTAGCCTTCACATCCTCATACTGCTTCTGCTTCCGTTTGGTCCTCCATTGAACCTTGAAGTTCTCGATGGCATGGCTTCGTGTTTGTCGTCCTACTTGATCTAGATTGCAATTGGGGTCTGTCGCGTAGGTCATATTGGGCTGGAGGTCGATGGCTCGGTGATCGATGTCCTCGTAGAGATCAGGCTTATCAAGAAGTTGGAAACACTTCTAGGGTTGTGATGTGTGGGAAAACGTTGTGCATAGTGGGTAACTCAGGTGGTAACTCCAGCTGGCAACTGTCTTCTCTTTCATCTCGTAGCTTGTTAAATCTTGGAGTGAGCTTCCCTTTGACATGGAAATGCTTGGTCCTTCTGAGAGGAGTGGTTTGCAGATACGCACGGTCTTCGACGAGTAAGTTCACTTCTTGACGATGGTGGTTAGTATAGTTCTTCCTCCTTGACATGGCGTTCTTCAGATGTTCCCTAATCAACTGAACAGTTCTTCTTCCGTCTTCGGGTAGGCAAGTAGGTCACCAAATAAAGATGACAACCAACTTGTCCAAGTACTCCATGAAGTTTCTGTTCATGGGGTACATAAGGTAGGCTGGGGAATTGGTGGTGGTAATGGTTGAGTATGGCCCAAGGTGTTCTCGATCTAGAGTCAAGACCCATGGTCATGATCCGACCATGTTGTAGCTTGGCAGGGCTTAAGGGTTTCAAGGATTCTAGGTTGCGAGTGAACGTTTATCATCTCATCCTTGAGCACAGTTTCTGAGAGGCCAATTGTTCTATCTAGTCCTTTAAACAAATAACCTTACACCACCGAAAGCATCAACTCTTGTAGGTCAGCTACAATCATCACTCATGCTATTATTATCCTCATGGCTCCCGAGAAGAGGTCTAGCAAGATCATACATGTGAACTATCCCCAAACTCATATCTATGCAAAAATCCATGGGTAGAACGTACAAGCCGCTAAGCTTGAATTAAACACCACGATCCAAGTGCTCAGCCTATCCTTCCAAGGTCCAAGATAGTGCATCTCTATCCTGAGGAAACATGTCGCATGCCACTCCAAGATCTTGTTTCCTTCCTATGGATCAACTCCAAAAGCCCATTAACTTCTATCAACCACTACACAATCCATTAATTCTACAAATCCAATGCCTATGCTGGTCTTCAGTTGAGGAGAGAGATGAGAGGGAAAAGTAGCATAGAGGAGGTGGGATGCCTAAAGGGGGTTCTATGGTGCAAATGCAAACAAACGGGTGCCAAAAGGGCCAAACAAAAGAAACAAGGTAAGGAAGGTGATATAGTCGCGTACTTGTTGCCTAGGGAAAAAGTGTGACCTATATCAAAACACAGCCAAATAAAAACAAGAAACACACAATCATGGTTCTATTCGAACCATCATACGGACTCGACTGCGTATAAGGGGGTACACGACTCATCCTACCCTAGGGGTTCTCAGACTCAGTAGTCGTGCTTTGCTTCATGCCTCGTGCAGTCTTCTGGGTTTTCCTCAGGTGTTGCTACGTCTCTTGTAGTTGTTTGATGAAACGATTCGGGTTAGGCCTGAAGATTCTTCAACAACTTCTCGCCTACTGAAGTGATGGGGTGAAGGTGCCTCCTCGTAGCAGGCATTGACTCGGTCTTCTGTTGTCTTCTTAATCATGATGATCCCTTTTTGTCTTCTAAGGCGTCGATGGTACCAAGTAGGTAATCCTTTATGCAATGACATTAACAAGGCATAGTAGAGGTCCAACATGTCGGTTACGTTGATGACAACATCGACACCGAGAGCGGGGGATGAGGAGAACCGTTTCCTGCTCACTATAGTGAGACAAACCAAATGGCTAGGTTCTCATCCACCGGTGGTTGCCGATGCAACAACGGTAACGACATGGTCACTCTATTAGCGAGGTATATCATGATCTTGCATTTCCTATGCCCTGATCATCATAGGCTAAGGTCGCATCGTCTTGGGGTAGTGTCAAGGGTGTCACCATCTTATGGGTCTTCATGTCCTCATTCCTCGAGGATGTATCCTCTGTTGGTATCGTCTTGTTGTGGTGTCGCCAATCTTGTGTTCGGAAGATGTGGGTGAATGTCTGACAAGGCATCCTCCTTCTAGACTATCCACGAGGGTTTCAAGGAATCCAGTGGTCAGGGGCATAAGGGTTCTAGCGACCAAAAGTTTTGAAGGGGAAGAGATCAATAAGGAAAGTATACCTTGAAGAAAAATGAGAAGGGGAAGAGAAGTATAGACAGTTTTTGAAAACTAGCGATAGTTTTGAAAATAGTTTTACCCTAACTAATGGCCATGCTAACTAAGGCTTCCTGCAGTCAGGATGGCTCTGATACCAGCTCTGTGGGGACCCCGACTCATAAGTCGAGATCACCGAATGCATGTGTACAGTGATCCCAGAGATCAATGCTCACTGAACACACAGAAGCTGAATAACAAAAGTCTTACATCCATACATATCGTTTTACACAAGTAGGACCATTATGGTCAAGTCTTGAGTGTATCATCGCAGCGGAAATCTTCAATAACAACTTGGACCCATGCCATCTGCCTTAACCCTACAGGCATTCTGACTGGGAAACGTCCTAGTTCGCATGTTCGTCTCCAAAGAACTCGTCTTCGAACTCCTGTGCTTCCATGCCTGGCCAATTAAATAACCAATGGAAAGCCAATGAGTACTTTGAATGTACTTGCAAGCAACCCATGTTTTGGCTCAAGATACAACAATGCATGACATAGGTAAATTTTTGCAGAAAGCTAATTTTTGTTGTGTTATGACATGTTCAATAACTGGTAAACCATGCATCGCATGAATTCAAGTAACCATAGGGGCTGGTTATAGATATCAACATAAAGGGAGTGGGCTCCAACCCAACTCATTCATGTCAAGTCCTTTGACTTGACCCAAGAAGTACTTCCCACACACACTGGTTTGTAAACAAGTGGACGTAGCCCAAGAGCGGTTACCCAACTGTCATTGACCGTGGACATGGCTATTCGAATAGTTTTACACTCTGCAGAGGTTGCACACTTTACACACAAGATCCGGGGAACTTCCGTGTCATCCACGACCCGCGGTACCTCAAGTACCCAATCACTATCTTTCCCTAGACGACACTAACATGGAGTCCACTCGATTGGTAGTAACCCCCGTGCCCAACATTTCACAACTTAAAATTGTGGAGCCTCGCTCCCATATTCATCACATACCATTGGCACGGGGTACCAACAGTGTGTCCGGTGCCCCATAAAAATGTTCTTGGCCGCCCTACCTGGCACGACCCCGTCCCGAGAGAGAGCACCACTCTCCCCCGTCACTAGTAATGCGGGCTCCAAGCTAGTATCGGCCTAGGTAATCAATAATGCCCTTTCCCATATAAGGGTAGAGTGGTTGCGCATGTAAGGTTGGAATAACGGTCGCAACTTAAACCAATCCGTTTTGAAAACAACACACACTTGCCACGGTACACCACTTCGTCATCAAGTGGCTACCCAACTCATCATCTCCCTCGGGCATAAGTGTCACCCGATGGGGTTTTCGAAAAGTCTTTTGAAAATACTATGTCTCCATCACCATGCATATTCCCGTCCCTTTTTGCATAGCAACTACTTTAGCATCCTATCTACTCCCACCGGCATAACCCTCATAAGGAGGTAGGGTCATGCACAATGCAAGTATCAACAAGGAAGTAACGGAGGCAAACTATCAAAGTGGTTCCACCTCATCATGATTCCATTGCAACAATCAATATGATGCTATATGTCATGCATAAAAAGGGTTTCATAGACATGGTCAAAGGGTTGCTTGCCTGTTTTAACAAAGTCTTCGAGGTCTTCAAATATCTCTGGTCCAACTCCGAGCATTTCGTCTACTTCGTCAACTATCAACGAAAGCAACCATAATAAGCAACACAACAAGGTAGAAAATAAAAGTGCTCTAAAAATATTGATTTGACTTTTCTAGGACATCTCTGGTTATATGAAAATTAACCAGAGTGGTTTCATTGGAATTTGGTCACTGTATATTTCTAAACATTTTGATACGATGGAATCAAGGGGTTTATGGATTTGCATGAAGTGTAGAGAAACATATTTTTGAAAAATGAGCAAAGGCACCCATTTAACAAACCATGATTTTAGAAGCATCTAGGAGTTGGTTTCAATGGATTTGGAGTTCAAATGATTTTCCTATGAATTTACAAAGTTGACAAATATGAAGAAATGGCTCATTATTTTGTGTGGTACAAAAAGTATTGAGAAAAATGTTCATAAACTAAGTTATGAAGTAGAAGCATCTAGGAATTTGAATCATGGCATTTCGATCAGTTTTGAGCTCTCTATGATTTTCTAAAGTTTATCACAGAAATGGAAAAAAGGGGATGTCATAAATATTTGTGAAGGAAATGTTTCTTGGAAAAATGTGCAAACAGCACCATGTGATAGATCATGAATTTATGAGCTACTAGAAATTTGAATCATCAAATTTGGAGTTAATTTGAACTATTTATGGATTTTACAAATTGTACAGAAAAGAAAAGGGAAATGGTTTTTACCCAAACGGGCTGGATTTGGGCAGCAACAGCGTGCACTGGGCGAGGCTAAACGGCAGGCACCACTGGGCCGGCCCAGCAACTCAGCCACACGGGCGATAGGGCAACGTCGAAGGCGCCCACGCGGAGTGCGCCTTCGCTGCGGGGACGCGGGAGACGTCGAACCTGCCTCCACTTGCCAGCGTGGCCCGGTGGTTGGGCCACTGACGAGCGGGCCCCGCCTGCAGGTTCATCCTCAACCTCCCGCGTGGGCGCGAAGGGTGACAGAGGAGGCGTTCGACGTCGGCCGCCGGCGCTACAGGGCGTGTCCGACGATGATCCGCCCACCGGCATGCTCAGCGGAGAGAGACGATCCAGGGAGACCCCACCATGGGTGCCTGCGTCACCGGATGGGAGCAGGGCTTCGCCCGCGGCGGACGTTGGCATCGGGCGAGAGTGGCCATGGCCTAGCGGCTCGCCGGAGGATAAAGAAGGGTGCGGTCGAGCTCCTCAGGTTCTGGGCGGTCCTGTGATGCGGTTATAGGGAGAGGAGGGAGTCGGGACGGCGCGAATTTTGGTGATGGACGGCGGCTCGGCTTCGGCCTTGGAGGTGGACGGGGGGCACGGGAGGAAGAATGGCGCGGTACGGGGGGTCCAGGGGAGGGAGAGAGGGCAGTTGGAGACGAGATAGTGCTCGGGGGTGGCCTTTAAACAGGCGGGCGACGGTCCACCGAGCACTCGTGCACCAGCGAGCTCGTTGCCGTCGCCATGGGTCACGGGAGCTCGTCGCAGTGTGTCTGGGGTGTTCCTGGATTCGGTCCAGAGCTAGGGGAGAGAAGAGAGAGAGAGAGAGAGAGAGAGAGAGAGAGAGAGAGAGAAGGGGGGCCAGGGGCACCGCGTGTGTGAGCTTGCTCACTGGTGCACTCGGGCGACTGGCGCGCGTGTGAGAAGGGGCAGGAGGAGGGAGAAGGAGGACGAGGGAGGAAGGGGCCGACAGTGTTGCGTGTCGTGGACGCCGAGGCGTCCTCGGGGGACACGATTCCGGAGCCCAAGGTCGACGGGAGGCCTTGGAATGGACGTGCTACAGTGCCGGAGAGCACTGTAGCGTGCTCCAGAGCGTGAGCTCTGCATGCAAGGCATTGTTTATGTGCCAGGGGCATGTCCACTAGTGTCTGAGGCTTTGTGGGGTGAGTAAACAAAGGGGAGGTGGCCTTGGATGCCCTGGTGAACCACTAGGAGAGAGGTGGCGTTGAGAGAGAGAGAAATGTGATGTCCAGAGAGAGAAAGTGGGGTTTTACCCTATTCCATGATTGATCTGAGAGCTGGCAAGACTTACTGGAGGTAGAAGGTGACCTGGGGCAGCTGTGGTAAAAACTTGGGCTCATGGAGATTAGTGGAAGAGGTCAAAATGATGATTTTGGGAAAATGGCAGAAGGTGTTTGTTGTTGGTTTGGGCAAGAAAATTAATTCCACTTGCCATGAGAATTAACAGGATGGAATGGCACATAGAAGTAGGATGTTCCACCAAGTTTGAGCTCATTTGGGCAAAGTAGCCAATGTAACTTTGGTAAACCCTAGAAATCAACAGAAATAGACTTTCCAAGATTTAGTCATGCAAATCTATTCTCCTTGATGCACCACTTAGTGTAGTGTCATCATTTGAGGTTCTGAACATGTCCACAAAAGTTGAGATCAAAATGAGAAAGTTGCCAATGTAAACTTGTTAAATTTGGTTCTGGACAGAGAGGGTTTTGGGGCACTTTGATCAAGATAACATTCTCTCCAACTTGTGCCATTTGGTCTAGATGCATTATTACACCATTTGAGCATGTGCACCAAGTTTGAGAGCATTTGGACATGTTTGACAGTGCAAAGTTGTTCAAACTTGAAAAAGGACAGAAGTGGTTTTGAGAGGGTTTCATGGGGTTATACTGTTCTCCATGACATGAGACTTGTCAAGATCATCAAACATGTCATATGTGACATGCTAGAATTTTCTTGGAATTGTTGGGGAATATTTCCTGTAGAAATATTTCAAATCCTTGAAATGGGCAGAAATGGTTTTGGGAGGTTTTGTCCAATATTTTGAACATGACCATGTGTTTAAACTCATATATATGGAAAATATATGTCCACTGAGTTTCCCTGATTTTTCTCAAATATTTTTGAAACAATAAAATAATTTTTCCCTATTAAAGACCATTTCTGGCCTGAAGAAAAAGCTTCTAAATAAAATAGGAAAATAACTTTTAAAATTATATTTTTGTGGTTTCTGGGTATCCTATATCTAATAGGAGTCAAATATATTTTTGGAAAGATGTTTACTGCCCTTAATTAGGCACTTGCAGTGGAAAAGTCAGTTCACAGGGTTTTTGGAAAACTAATTTTTGAAAATACTATTTGGCCAAATTATTTTGCAAGAAATTATTTTTATGTCCTATACACATGGCATGATCATTGGTTCAAGAGTTTGGAGCAAGGAGATGAAGTATAGGAGTTGGAGGATTTATTTGATTTTTAGAGCACTTGCAAACAACAGACAAAAATCCAATCAAGGCAAGGTCCAAAACACTCAAAAGTTTTTGTCAAACCACATTTTATCATGATTGTTAGCTTGAGTGTTGTGGCATGAAAATCAGGGTGTGACAGACTTGATCATAAACCCACAATTCATTGGTCTCAACAAACACACCGCAAAAAGAAGATTACATCGAATATATCTCCACGAGAGAGGGGGAGAACATTGTATTGAGATCCAAAAAGAGAGAAGAAGCCATCTAGCTACTAGCTATGGACCCGTAGGTCTGAAGTAAACTACTCACACTTCATCGGAGGGGCTTGGATGATGATGTAGAAGCCCTCCATGATCGATGCCCCCTCCCGCGGAGCTCCAGAACAGGCTCCAAGATGGGATCTCGTGGATACAAAAAGTTGCGGCGGTGGAATTAGGTTTTTTCGCTCCGTCCCTGATTGTTTGGGGGTACGTGGATATATATAGGAGGAAGAAGTACGTCGGTGGAGCTTCGAGGGGCCCACGAGGCAGGGGCGCGCCCTAGGGGGGGCGCCCCCTACCCTCGTGAGCACCTCGTGGCTTTCTTGACAGAGGGTCCAAATCTCCTGGATCTTATCTGATGAGAAAATCACGTTTCCGAAGGTTTCATTCTATTTGGACTCCGTTTGATATTCCTTTTCTTCGAAACCCTAAAACAGGCAAAAAACAGCAATTCTGGGCTGGGCCTCCGGTTAATAGGTTAGTCCCAAAAATAATATTAAAAGTGGAAAATAAAGCCCAATAATGTCTAAAACAGTAGATAATATAGCATGGAGCAATAAAAAAATTATAGATACATTGGAGACGTATCAAGCATCCCCAAGCTTAATTCATGCTCGTCCTCGAGTAGGTAAATGATAAAAATAGAATTTTTGATGCGGAGTGCTACTTGGCATAATTTTAATGTAATTCTTCTTAATTTTGGTATGAATATTCAGATCCGAAAGATTCAAGACAAAAGTTCATATTGACATAAAAATGATAATACTTCAAGCATACTAACTAAGCAATTATGTCTTCTCAAAATAACATGGCCAAAGAAAGTTCATCCCTACAAAATCATATAGTTTAGTCATGTTTCATTTTTGTCACACAAGAATGCTATCATCATGCACAACCCCGATGACAAGCCAAGAAATTGTTTCATACTTTAGTAATCTCAAACCTATAAACTTTCACACAATATATGAGCGCGAGCCATGGACATAGCACTATGGGTGGAATAGAATATAATGAAGGGGGGTTTATGTGGAGATGACAAAAAAGGAGAAAGTCTCACATCAACGAGGCTAATCAATGGGCTATGGAGATGCCCACCGATTGATGTTAATGCAAGGAGTAGGGATTGCCATGCAACGGATGCACTAGAGCTATAAATGTATGAAAGCTCAACAAAAGAAACTAGTGGGTGTCCATCCAACTTGCTTGCTCACGAAGACCTAGGGCACTTGAGGAGGCCCATTGTTGGAATATACAAGCCAAGTTTTATAATGAAAAATTCCCACTAGTATATGAAAGTGATATCATGAGAGACTCTCTACTATGAAGATCATGGTGCTACTTTGAAGCACAAGTGTGGTAAAAGGATAGTAACATTGTCCCTTCTCTCTTTTTCTCTAATTTTTTTAAGATTCCTCACTTGGGACAATGCTCTAATAATGATGATCATCACACTTCTATTCATTTACAACTCAATGATTACAACTCGATACTAGAACAAAGATGACTCTATGTGAATGCCTCCGGCGGTCTACCGGGATATGCAATGAACCAAGAGTGACATGTATGAAAGAATTATGAACGGTGGCTTTGCCACCAATACTATGTCAACTACATGATCATGCTAAGCAATATGACAATGATGAATGTGTCATGATGAACGGAATGATGGAAAGTTACATGGCAATATATCTCGGAATGGCTATGGAAATGCCATAATAGGTAGGTATGGTGGTTGTTTTAAGGAAGATATAAGAAGGTTTATGTGTGAAAGAGCGTATCATATCACGGGGTTTGGATGCACCGGCGAAGTTTGCGCCAACTCTAAATGTGAGAAAGGGCAATGCACGGTACCGAAGAGGCTAGCAAGGGTGGAAGGGTGAGAGTGTGTATAATCCATGGACTCAACATTAGTCATAAAGAACTCACATACTTATTGCAAAAATCTACAAGTCATCAAAAACCTCGGCACTACGCGCATGCTCCTAGGGGGATAGATTGGTAGGAAAAGACCATCGCTCGTCCCCGACTGCCACTCATAAGGAAGACAATCAAATAACACCTCATGTTTCAAATTTGTTGCAAAACGTTTACCATACGTGCATGCTACGGGACTTGCAAACCTCAACACAAGTATTTCTCAATTTCACAACTACTCAACTAGCATGACTTTGATATTATTACCTCCATATCTCAAAACAATCATCAAGCATCAAACTTTTCTTAGTATTCAACACACTCATAAGAAAGTTTTATTATTAATCTTGCATACCAAGCATATTAGGATTTTAAGAAAATTACCATGCTATTAAGACTCTCAAAATAATCTAAGTGAAGCATGGGAGAACAATAGTTTCTATAAAACAAATCCACCACCATGCTCTAAAAGATATAAGTGAAGCACTAAAGCAAAATTATAAAGCTCAAAAGATATAAGCGAAGCACATAGAGTATTCTATCAAATTCCAAATCATGTATGGCTCTCTCAAAAGGTGTGTAAAGCAAGGATGATTGTGGTAAATTAATAAGCAAAGACTCAAATCATAAAAGGCGCTCGAAGCAAAACACATATCATGTGGTGAATAAAAATATAGCTCCAAGTAAAGTTACCGATAGAAGTAGACGAAAAAGGGGATGCCTTCCGGGGCATCCCCAAGCTTTGGATTTTAGGTGTCCTTATATTATCTTGGGTGTGCCATGAGCATCCCCAAGCTTAGGCTCTTGCCACTCCTTGTTCTGGGTTGGTCCTCCGGTTAATAGGTTAGTCCCAAAAATAATATAAAAGTGGAAAATAAAGCCCAATAATGTCTAAAACAGTAGATAATATAGCATGGAGCAATCAAAAATTATAGATACGTTGGAGACGTATCACTGGGTAAGCATTCAAACTCTTTCTTCAAATGCGTTGCAAATCTTGAATAAGATGCTAAACCTCTTTTAATTTTGTTTGCAGAGCCAAAGCCAGACCCAGCAAGAAAGCTCGGGTCAACAATCCGTCAGAAGACCAGGCGGTTTTTGGAGAAGAGCAAATAGGTGAACCGGACCAAACTCGTGAACCGGAGGGTCCTCATCCTAAAGCTACCTTTGATGAACCGCCCCTTCAAGACCAGAATATTGATGAACAACCAGAAGCTGATCCTGCTGTGCCTGACACTGAACCAGCAGCTCCAAACCAGGCTAGTCCGGTGATAGGTACTGATACTCCATTATCACCCGCAAAAACTACTGAAGGCCAAGGAGATGACGTTATAATTACTGGCATGGGCCACAGCTCTCCTGGTCATCCTGTAATCTTGGCCCAACATAGTGCCAAAGAAGAGCGTGCTGCTAGGGAAAAGGGTAAATGGAGCACTGACTTATCAAGCTATGCTCATCTCAGTGCTGAAGAACTTCACTCCGGTTTCTTAAACCGTCTGCACTCAAACCGTGACTATGAAGCCGGTTTGGTGAACCTAATGAAGGAACGCTATGAGGTATTTTCATCTCGCTTTATTTCTTGATTCCAAAGTTGAAACGCTAGCCCAAGTAGCCCCCAAGGGCCGTTTTATGATGTTAATCTTAAACTAGGACTTTGTAATACTTTAATCCTCTCCTGGTGACCCTCAAAATGTCAGGTCCTTAGTGAAAACAAAACCGATACTTTACCAATGCAATTATGTAGCTTTCCTCAGTGTAGCCCCCAAGGGCCGGTTTAGCTTTGCGAGGTAATCCGGGTCTTGAAATCCATGCGTCCGTTTTGAACAGATGTACATTAGCCCCCAAGTGTCAAGGATAATGCTTGCATTGTTCTGGAGACTTATAAAAGATGTACTGATAATAGATCAAATAGGCATTAGCCCCCTAGTACGAAGTGCATAACTTGTCATACACTTAGTACTTTGAAAATACATATCCTGTTAGTAACATTTCTTCGCTGTTACAGGCTGAGCTAAGCAATAGAGATGCCCGAACTGCTGATTTGCAAGAGAATGTGAAGTCCCAACAAGCAGAGGCTGTGAAAGCCAAGGAGGAGCTGACCAAAGCCCTGACAGCTATGGAAAAGCTAAAGGAATCTTTTAACAAAGAACGTGCTGACTCGGAAACCGAGAAGGCCGGTTTAACCAAAAGAGCTGAGGATGCCGAAGTAGCCTTGAAGCCAGTTGTAGATGAACTGACTAGTTTGAAGCAACAAATCAATGCCATGACGTCCGCTGTATTTGGTAAGTATCTCCTTATGTTGTTTGTCCAATTCATGAGACCTTATGGTTTACCAGTCTGGCTGATATTACACCATAACAGGCACTCACATTAGTCATCTGGGTGCTGATATGCGGATGAAGATTAAAGCGGCTTATACCTTAATAGAACAACTTTACTCTTGATCCCAGCGTGCTATATGCACTGCATCCTACAATAAACCGGCGCCATCACTGATAAAAGAAACTCTTGAGAAGCTGGCCATGTTACCAGCCCGGATTACCGAACTGATGAAGGCAGCCGCAAGAGCAGGAGCGCTGACCCCACTAATCCGGGCCAAAGCATGGATTCCAGATCTTGAAGCGGATGACATCATTAAATGATATCCAGGTGTGAAGGAGGATGGTTCAAACTTCGACAATGATGATCTCCGAAGGCTGACAAAAGAGATGCGGCCAATAGCCAGCAAACTGGCAGAAGACACAGACTTATCTCATTTCCAGCCGGCTTACGACACTGAAGGGAAGAGACAACCTGCCGAAATCCATAAAGTCGAAGAACTTGTGGCTCCAATCCGTATGCATACTTACCCTCCTGACATTAACCCCTCTAGCCTTATCCATGAATAAGTCGTGTTTCAAGCTTTAACAGGAATCGATTGGTCAACGGTTGATTTCCAGCGTCTGGGGAGGGATGAAGAAGAAGTGATTGCACCAAATGACCCTCAACCGTCAAACCGTCCAGACGAAGCATCTTAAACCGGTAGCCGGTTTACCAGCTATTGTGTGCCAATGCTTAAAAACAATTAGTCAATTGGAGCCGTTTTGAAGCTTCTTGTAATAGGATAGCAAAAACTCCTTTATCTGTCATGCCATCGAGCATGTTTTGTGGTGCTTTGATATTGTGAAAACTTGCTCCACTTTTGGGGATCTATTTATGCATAGCGCATGATGATTTGTGTTCCTGGATACAAGAACTTGAAAGTGTCCTAGTGGTTTACCACTGGACGGGTCATGATGCCCAAAAATATACAATACTTAGATGGATAATCAAAGTTTGTATAAAAAATAATATCTACAACATACCTCGTTGGCTGACCAACTGCTTGTATGGTAAAGGTGTAAACACCAATCCGGAGCATTGATAACTCCGTCCTTAATTTGCCGGATTATGATAATAAACCGTACCGGGATATAATAAACACCGGATTTTCCTTATAACACTGGCGACTTGTTAGTCAAAACGAGACCGGGTTAATGAACGTTGTATTATACCTGATCATGTACTGACAACTTGTAGTAGAAAGCCAAACCGGGTCAAGGACGCCGGTTTATCAGAAAATATTATGAACCTCAACAAAGGCGAAAAACTTGGCAAATAGAACTCAAAAAGAACATGCGAGGCTTTTTACGAGCTGCCAGGCTCCAAATCGAGGCTTTTCATGGGCTGCCATGCCACTGAGTTAAACCATTTTACAAAGCCTTTTTTAGATGGACCTCAATCTTTAACCAATCACCGATTTAACTGTGACAAGTTTAGGGTCCATGGGATTGACTTGTCAAATGTTCGATGGGTCATAACAGGATTACCTGGACGGAGTGACTTACTTAAAGATGCAGGATAACCCGGGGTTTTAGGTGAATACACCTGGCTTCCAAGCCTGGCTTGATAGCCTATTACAAGGGTTCAAAACTCATTGTTCTTTGAGAAGCAAAGAGCCCCCAGGTAATATGTGAGCTGTGCTCGCTGGTTACGTATGTTTGAGCTGTTCTTAATACAATAGACTCTCTTTAGCTCCACATAATTTCCTTTTGGCTTAACGCCTATCAAGAGGTGTGGCTATGGTTGGACAACAACCAAGCCCCCTAGTGACATCCCTTTGTGGTGTTAAACCGATCAAGAGGTGTAGCTATGGTGTGGCAACAACCAAGCCCCCTAGTGATATCCTTTTGTGGTTTCAAACCGATCAAGAGGTGTAGCTATGGTTCAGATATGACCAAGCCCCCTAGTGATTTTATTTATATCCGTGCGGCTGCAGAGACCGGTTTAACAAAACTCCGCTTTGTCAGTAGAAACTCTTGTAAGCACACACATGATGTAAAAAGAACAGAGACCCCGCTTTATTCGAGGCTCTGGTTTATTATATAATATATACATTGTCATAAATATGTACATATGAAGAGCCTGTGGCTCAAGTATAGTAAGGCTGAAGAAGAGCTATATTCCACGGCCGCTTGGTCTCCTCCTCCGATTTACGTGAGTCTTTGTGCTCTCGAACATCAATGAGGTAGTATGACCCATTGTGCAGATTCTTGCTGACCACAAAAGGTCCTTCCCAAGGTGGGGATAATTTGTGCATATCAGTCTGATCCTGGATGAGCCGGAGCACCAAACCGCCCCCTTGAAAAGTTCTGGTTTTAACCCGGCGGCTGTGATAACGTCGGAGATCTTGTTGATAAATCGCCGAACGTGCTGCTGCAAGATCACGCTCCTCATCTAACAGGTCCAGGGAATCCTGACGTGCTGTCTCATTATCAGCTTCAACATAAGCTGCCACACGGGACAAGTCGTGACGTATGTCACTAGGAAGAACTGCCTCCGCTCCATAAACCATGAAGAAAGGCGTGTAACCCGTAGATCTGTTGGGTGTGGTGTTGACGCTCGATAACACAGAAGTTAATTCCTCCACCCAACAACCCGGTGTCTGCTTCAAAGGAACCATAAGCCGGGGTTTAATACCTCTCAAAATTTCTTGATTTTCCCTCTCCGCTTGACCATTAGATTGGGGTGAGCCACTGATGCTATATCAAGCCGGATGTGCTCACGTTGGCAAAATTGCTCCATCTCTCCTTGTGACAGATTAGTACCATTATCAGTTATAATACTGTGTGGAAAGCCAAACCGGAATATCACCTTTTGGATGAACTGAACCGCCGTGGCCGCATCACACTTACTGATTGTCTCTGCTTCCACCCATTTGGTGAACTTGTCAACTGCCACTAATAAGTGGGTCTTTTTATCCTTGGATCGCTTAAAGGGTCCAACCATATCAAGCCCCCAAGTTGCAAACGGCCATGTTATTGGAATCGTCCTCAACTCCTGAGCCGGAATATGAGCACGGCGTGCGAATTTTTGACAACCGTCACATCTTTTAACTAAATCTTCCGCATCAGCGTGAGCTGTTAACCAATAAAAGCCGTGGCGAAAAGCTTTAGCTACCATAGATTTTGAATCGTCGTGGTGACCACAATCCCCTTCATGGATTTCTCGCAAAATCTCACAACCCTCTTGAGGAGAGACACAACGCTGAATTGCCCCTGAGACGTTGTAACGATGTAACTCTCCATTGAGTATGGTCATTGACTTGGAACACCGGATTATCTGCCGGGCCGATGTTTCATCCTCTGGTAACTCGCCCCGGTTCATGTAAGCCAGGTATGGGATTGTCCAATCCAGTATGACATGCAAAGCTGCCACCAATTGAGCCTCCGGGTCAGGAATAGCCAACTCCTCCTCTGTTGGTACCTTGACCAACGGACTATGCAGCACGTCACGAAAAACATTTGGTGGGACCGGTTTACGCTTAGAACCAAGGCGGCTTAAAGCATACGCCGCTTCGTTCTTTCGCCAATCTATATGGTCCACCTGATAACGCTTGAAGTGACCAACCACTGTGTCCACCTCTCATCGATATGCAGCAATGAGTGGGTCTTTAGAATCCCAAGTGCCAGACACCTATTGAGCCACCAGATCTGAATCCCCAAAGCACTTAACCCGGCTTAAGTTCATCTCCTTAGCCCTCCGAAGACCATGGAGTAAGGCCTCATACTCAGCTGCATTGTTAGTACAAGGGAACATTAAACAGAGGACATAACAAAACTTATCACCTCGTGGGGAAGTTAGTATGACTCCAGCCCCCGAGCCCTCTAACTGTCTGGATCCATCAAAGTGAATAGTCCAATACATGTTATCTGGCTTTTCCTCTGGTGCCTGCAATTCCGTCCAATCATTGATGAAGTCCACGAGTGCTTGGGATTTAATCGCTGTGCGAGGTATGTATTTGAGCCCGTGAGGTCCAAGCTCAATAGCCCACTTGGCAATCCGGCCAGTTGCTTCTCTGTTTTGAATGATATCTCCCAGAGGGGCTGAACTGACCACTGTGATAGGATGGCCCTGAAAATAATGTTTAAGCTTCCGTCTTGCCATAAACACTCCATACACCAGGTTCTGCCAATGTGGATACCTCTGCTTTGATTCAATGAGCACCTCACTGATATAATAAACCAGCCGTTGAACCGGATACTCCTTGCCAGCTTCCTTGCGCTCCACCACAATAGCCACGCTAACAGCTCGGGCATTAGTAGACACATATGGCAATAATGGCTCTTTATCGATCGGGGCTGGAAGCACATGCAGTTTAGCTAACTGCCTCTTCAGATCCTCAAAGGCTTTATCAGCCACCTCGCTCCAGACAAAATCATCTGTTTTCTTTAGCATATGATATAAAGGGATAGCCTTCTCCCCAAGACGACTGATAAACCGGCTGAAAGCCGCAATCCGGCCGGCCAAACGTTGAACGTCATTGATACACGTTGGTTTAGCCAAAGATGTAATTGCTCAGATTTTTTTTCTGGATTAGCCTCAATGCTTCTGTTTGACACCAGAAAACCCAAGAGTTTGCCTGCCGGGACACCAAAGACACACTTTTCTGGATTGAGCATCATCTTGTAAACCCGGAGGTTGTCAAAAGGTTTCTATCAAATCATCTATCAATGTTTCCTCCATCCTGGATTTTATCACAATATCATCCACATATGGATGAACATTACGCCCGATTTGCTTATGAAGACAATTTTGAACACAGCGTTGATACGTCGCCTGGGCACTCTTAAGCCCAAAGGGCATGGAGACATAGCAGAAGGCTCCAAAGGGAGTTATGAAAGTTGTCTTCTCCTGGTCCTTAACTGCCATTTTGATCTGATGATAACTAGAGTAAGCATCCAGAAAACACAAACGGTCACAACCCGCTGTAGCATCAATGATCTGATCAATACGAGGGAGGGCAAAGGGGTCTGCAGGGCAAGCCTTGTTCAAGTCTTTGTGTAATCTACACACATACGCCAAGTGCCGCTTTCTTAAGAACCAGCACCAGATTAGCCAACCACTCCGGGTGAAAGACCTCCATGATAAACCCTGCGGCCAACAACCGAGCTACTTCCTCACCAATAGCATTGCACCTTTCTTCATTGAAGCGGCAGAGAAACTGCTGGACCGGTTTAAACTTAGGATCAATGTTAAGTGTGTGCTCAGCGATTTCCCTCGGTACACCTGGCATGTCAGAAGGTTTCCATGCAAAGATGTCCCGGTTCTCATGGATGAACTCGATGAGCGCGCCTTCCTATTTGGGATCCAGGTTAGTGTTTGATGCTGAACTGCTTGGATGAATCACCAGGAACAAAATCAACCATCTTAGTATCTGTGGCCGATTTAAATTTCAACACCGGATCGTGTTCCGTAGTTGGCTTTTTCAAAGAAGTCATATCTGCCGGATCAACTTGGTCTTTATAAAACTTCAGCTCCTCCATGGCACAAACCGACTCAGCATAAGCTGCATCACCTTCCTCACATTCCAAAGCGATCTTCCTGCTCCCATGTACTGTGATGGTCCCCTTATGACCTGACATTTTAAGCTGTAGATAAACATAACACGGCCTCTCCATGAACTTGGCATAAGCCGGTCGCCCAAACAAAGCGTGATACGGACTTTTGATTTTCACCACCTCAAAAGTCAATGTTTCTGATCTTGAATCATGGTCATCTCCAAAAGCCACCTCTAAGGCTATCTAGCCCACTGGATATGCAGACTTGCCAGGCACCACACCATGGAAACGGTGTTTTATGGTTTAAGATTCTTATCTGTCAACCCCATACGACGGAAGGTATCATAATATAGAATGTTGATACTACTTCCCCCATCCATGAGTACCTTAGCGAACTTATATCCCCCAACTTGAGGGGCCATCACTAAAGCCGGATGACCTGGATTGTCAACCCGAGGGGGGGGGGGTGATCCTCTCTACTCCACAAAATGGGTTGCTCAGACCAACGCAAATACTGAGGCACCGCCGGTTCAACAGAGTTTACTGCCCTCTTGTGAAGCTTCTGATCACGCATACACAAGCTAGTGGTGAAGACATGATACTGCCCACTATTTAACTGCTTAGGATTGCTCTGATAACCCGACTGTTGCTGCTGCTGCTGGTTCCCCTAATGGTTGTAACCTCCCTGGTTGCCCTGGTTCCCTTGATTGTTGTGTCCGGTTTGATTGCCCTGAAATCCTGAACCGGAGCTGCCGCCTCCGTAACCCGGCCCGTGGAAACCACCTCCTGAACCGCTGGGCGGGCCATTATCATACTGAAACATATTGGAGTTCTTGAAATCTCGCATGATATGAAAATCCTTCCAAAGATGCGATGCCGGCTTCTCCTTTGATCCATGCTTTCGACAGGGTTGATCTAACAAGCACTCCAAATTGGGGCCTGAACCTCCGCCCCTCTGGGGTTGTTTGCCCTTACGGTGCTGACCGTTCTCCTGAGCATTGGTGTTAGCCACAAAGTCCAAACTATTGTCGGCCTTGCGCTTACCATTGTTCCCATGACCTGCCGGATTATGTTGCTGGCCCTTGGTGTTGCCGTTCTTTTTCCCTTTCCCCGTTTTGTCCTCCTCTGAATCAGGGTCTTTGGTATTATCTGAATCGGCGTACTTAACCAAAGCGGCCATAAGCGTTGACATATCATTGCGGTGATGTTTGAGCCTTCCTAGTTTCTGTTTGAGCGGCAAAAAACAGCAATTGCCCTCCAACGTTAACACTGCGGTATCTGCATTGATACGATCTGATGAATGCAAAATAGCTGAGACCCGCTTCACCCAATGGGTTGTGGACTCCCCATCCTCTTGGACACAAGCGGCCAGATCCATAATTGACATGGGTTGCTTACAAGTATCTTTGAAGTTCTAGATAAACCGGTGCTTCAATTCGGCCCATGATCCGACAGAGTTAGTTGGTAAGCTCTTCAACCAAGTACGAGCTGTTCCTTCCAACATCATAGTGAAGTATTTAGCACATACTGCTTCATCCACATCTAACATCTCCATTGCCATCTTGTAGCTTTCAACCCATGCCTCTGGTTGCAGATCGGTGGTATAATTGGGTACCTTATGAGGTCCATTGAAATCCTTGGGCAGTCTCACATTACGCAAAGCGGGGGTATGACACGGCACCCCTAAGGAACTGAATACCACACCTAGCTCTACTAAAGAGGTAGGGTGAACCGGAGTAGGTTGACGGGCTCCGTGCAGAGCTGCTAACTCGGCCTCTCGACGTGTGCGACCATGATCCACCACATCCTGTGCATTGGCACCTCCCCCTGCCGGGTTGTGCCCTCGCGGCGAGTTACGGCGACGTGCACTGCTTGACACGGCCGGTTCATCCTCAACATGCCCGCTGCAGCTCCGACTTGGACGGGGGGTGGAATGAATCCTCTCACGACTGTGCGAATATGCCTGCTGCTGGTTTAGAGCTATTTGAAGGAGATCTCTGGCCCGTCGTGCCTCAATCGCAACTGGTGATTCGCCATCGGTTGGGAGGGCTGCCAATCGTGAAGCGACAGCCACAATGTTGTCCAATGGGTTGAAGTAATGCCTAGGGGGTGTTGGAACATACTGTGGCACAATGTTATTCTGACGAGGCGGGTCCATCATGCGTGGCTGAACTAGCGCTCCTGTTCCTGGCGCCTCCGTCCGGTTTAATATTGGCTGGTTACTCGTTCCTTCTCCTGGCATATTGAAGAGATTTCTTGTCTCATAACTCGGCGGGAGATGCGATCGGTATCTTCTTCTCATGACTTCTTCTAAAGCATTCTGATCCAGCCTAAGCTGGTAGGCCTGAGCTTCCAACTTGGCCCGGTTTTAGGGTTTCGAAGAAAAGGAAAATCAAACGGAGTCCAATTGACCTAAAACTTCACGGAACTCATTTTTGGAAGGAAAGAAGCCCAGAAGACTTGGAGTGCACGTCGGGGGATCTGCGAGGAGGTCACTAGGCAGGGGGCGTGCCAACCCCCCTGGGCACGCCCTCCAACCTCGTGAGCCCCTCGTGGCCCCCTGACGTACTTCTTCCACTTATATATCTCCATATACCCTAAAACATCCAGGAGCATAATAGATCGGGAGTTCCGCCGCTAGAAGCCTCTGTAGCCACCAAAAACCAATCTAGACCCATTCTGGCACCCTGCCGGAGGGGGCAATCCTTCTCCGGTGGCCATCTTCATCATCCCGGTGCCCTCCATGACGAGGAGGGAGTAGTTCTCCCTCGGGGCTAAGGGTATGTACCAGTAGCTATGTGTTTGATCTCTCTCTCTTTCTCCTGTTCTTGAGATGGTACGATCTTGATGTATCGCGAGCTTTGCTATTATATTTGGATCCTATGATGTTTCTTCCCCCCTCTACTCTCTTGTAATGAATTGAGTTTCCCCTTTGAAGTTACCTTATCGGATTGAGTCTTTATAGATTTGAGAACACTTGATGCATGTCTTGCCGTGCGTATATGTGGTGACAATGGGATATCACGTGATTCACTTAATGTATGTTTTGGTGATCAACTTGCGGGTTCCACCCATGAACCTATGCATAGGGTTTCGCACATGTTTTCGTCGTGATTCTCCGGTAGAAACTTTGGGGCACTCTTTGAGGTCCTATGTGTTGGTTGAATAGATGAATCTGAGATTGTGTGACGCATATCGTATAATCATACCCACGGATACTTGAGGTGACATTGGAGTATCTAGGTGACATTAGGGTTTTTGGTTGATTTGTGTCTTAAGGTGTTATTCTAGTACGAACTCTAGGGCTGTTTGTGACACTTATAGGAATAGCCCAACAGATTGATTGGAAAGAATAACTTTGAGGTGGTTTCGTACCCTACCATAATCTCTTCGTTCGTTCTCTGCTATTAGTAACTTTGGAGTGAATCTTTGTTGCATGTTGAGGGATAGTTATGTGATCCAATTATGTTATTATTGTTGAGGGAACTTGCACTAGCGAAAGTATGAACCCTAGGCCTTATTTCCACACATTGCAATACCGTTTACGCTCACTTTTATCATTAGTTACCTTGCTGTTTTTATATTTTCAGATTACAAATACCTTTATCTACTATCCATATTGCACTTGTATCACCATCTCTTCGCCGAACTAGTGCACCTATACAATTTACCATTGTATTGGGTGTGTTGGGGACACAAGAGCCTCTTTGTTATTTGGTTGCAGGGTTGCTTGAGAGAGACCATCTTCATCCTACGCCTCCTACGGATTGATAAACCTTAGGTCATCCACTTGAGGGAAATTTGCTACTATCCTACAAACCTATGCACTTGGAGGCCCAACAACGTCTACAAGAAGAAGGTTGTGTAGTAGACATCATGCATCCACCTCTGCGGCCATCAATGTTGCCAAAGCGTCGAACAAGTCAGACAGAACTTGAGCCGGAGGTGGCGCAGATTAGGGGAGTCTAGAATACTGTTGCCCCGCCGGCATGGCCGTTGCTGAACCGGAGAGCATTGCTGCGGCGGTTGATGAGTAGGGAGCTGATTGTGTACCGGCCATGAAGATAGCAGCCCGGTTTGGCAGATTAGGGGAGTCCAGAATACTGTTGCCCTCGGACCCTCCGCAAATCCGGCCATCCTGCAACTGATAGAGCGATTCGGTCTCTCTAGAAGACTCGTCGTCGGAGCAGACAACAGTTTCTCCATCGGATGCCGGTCTGTCCTCATATTTTGCTCCATGGATGATACCTACGAAAACATGCTTTACCATGGGCTGAACCGGGGAAGAGCTTGCATGCTGAGCCGTCTCGATGATGTCGGTGTAGGTATCCGGCTGAGGGCCCGGTTCGCCAATCTTGCCGATGAAGACGTGAATCCAACCAAAGGGGGCCTGGTACCCGTATTCGATTGAATCGGCCTCGGGGCCCCATCCTGCATTGTCGATGTAGAGCTTGCCGCGATGACTCTTCGTCATCCGGCCCACAGCGTATCCCTTGAGTCCATCAAAGCTTCCCTTTAAGAACTCAAAACCATCGCGTGATAGCCCCACGGTGGGCGCCAACTGTCATGGGTTTTTCACGGCAGATGTCCTTGCGAAAGGACTTAGTCGTGGAGCCATCGCAACGGGTTAGCTTAAAGGGGTTAAACCAGACAAGGAGACGCGGGGATTTTATACTAGTTCGGCCCCTTCGATGAAGGTAAAATCCTACATCTAGTTGTGATTGGTATTGCTAGGGTTTCGATGGCCAGGGAGCGAATCCACTTTGACTGGCCCTCGAATTGTTGTCTGTTGTCCCTAAACCGCTGCCAGGTTGTCCCTTTATATACATAGGTTGACGCCCGCCGGTTTACAGAGTCCCGAAGCCGGATCATAAACGTGCCCGGTTTGGTCTCTATACTTCCTATCTTACAATGCAAGTTACATAATAAGGTCGGTTTACGTCTACATGCTTTAACTCGCCTTTGGGCCTTGGGCCTTCATAAAGCGACATCATTCTTATGTCTTCATGGGCTTCTAATCTTCATAAAGTTAATCAGGCTACTCTTGGCCGGTTTACGTCCAGTAGTAATATCCCCAACAGGCGTTCTGCGCCTTGCCTCGGACTTGCAAGAGGTGCGATAGGGCGCATTGCTCCCGCGCGTTGGCCCTTTCCATGCCGGCGTGGTCCACCGAAGCTTCGGCTTCCAAGTGGGAAACCCACTTGACGAGCTGGTAGTAAAAATCGGCGTCGCGAATGCCTGCGTGCCCGACAGCCTCCATGGCTATTTGCCGGGCGCCGGCCTCCACGTAGTCGGCCCAGTTGCGGGCGCTCTGCTCATGACTCGAAGCGTCGGTGCGCTGCTGCTCCATGTCCCACTAGCGGCACAAATCGGTGATACGCTACTCCTCCGCTAGGCGGTCGCGCTCCAACAACTCCTGCTCCTCCACCATGTGGCCGTGCTCCAACAACTCCTCGATCTCCGCATTGCCATCTAAAGACAGATAGAATGCCTCCTCCCTCCGTCTTCCTTCCGTTGAAAACCCGAACACTAGTTCCGGCGGTGACCGCCTCCGGCGTCGCCTACCGCAGACGGGCGGGGGCATGGCGGACGTGGCGAGCGGCGTCAGGCCGGTGGGGGCTTATGAGGATATGGCGAGTTGGGTCACGGTGGCACCAGAGAATGCCGGGAAACAGTACTTATAGGCGGAAGGTAGCACGACGGTCATCGGAATTCAATGCATAATGGCTTAGCGCGCCAGCTTGCCGTGGAAAACTCGAGAAACTAAAATTATGACTATGTCGTCCCATCCCGTCTAGGTCGCGCGCCGGCATAGCGGTCAAAAGAGTGCACTCGAATCATCTCCCTCCTTGTCAATAATGATTCCACGGATTTGAAAAGCCCGCACCAAGTAAAGCATCTCTTTTTTCGCATCAGTTAGCTACCTTAATTACGGCCGGCTGCATGCAGGCACTCAGAGTCACAGCCGAGGGCACGCATGCAGTCACTTAAATCGCTGGAATTAATTAGGCTTAAACTTCTGCATGCCATTAATTATTGCCATGCCTTGGTCTTGCTACTTTGCTCACGGGACTAATAAACCCGGACGGAGGGAGTACCTTGGTTGGTGAGAGGTTTGAATTAAGCCCTGCAAACCGGAAAGGAGGTACTAGTACGTGCGTGATCCGCTATTTATTCGTGTAGGATCGAGTAGGTCGTTTCTTGAATTGAGCCCTGCAAACCGGAAAGAAGGTAGTACATGCGTGATCCGCTATTTACGCGTGTAGGATCGATAGTGTAGCTTGTCAGTTCCTTCAGAGGTAGGCATTTTATTCAAAAAACTGCCACTTCGCATCTTGCGTCGCAAATAAAACTGCCAGGAGCGCATTTGTAGGCTAGCTAGTGATCGATCAGTAACTTGTAAACACTGAGCGAACATAAATAACTAATTGTTAATGCATCTCAATGATTCACAGATCATATACAAATATGTAGCTCCAAAAGCAAAGATCAGCCACTTTGGATCTTGCGTCGCAACTAAAACTAACTAGTACGATTCCCATACATAAGACCAACATGTTAATGCATATCAATGATTCACAGATCATATACAAATATGTAGCTCCAAAAGCAAAGATCTAGAAAAAACATCTGTTCTTCCTACTAACATGGATGCTTCTCTTGGCCAACATTCAGTACAGACTGAAAGACAATTTTTTTTGTGAAGTCTACAATTCCTCTTGCAAACGTAAGTGGTTTCACCAACAGCTGGAACCATGAGAATGAACCACACATGATGGAGGAACATCCACTGCAATATGATTTGGTCTTCTCTCGATCACACCGCGGGACTATTTTCGGAATACAAACTTTAACTTAGGCAAAATGATGCCCAATGTATAATCAGACCAAAGCAATGAAGCACCTAGTGTTGGCCAATAAATAGTACAATACTACTTTTCTGCAGTCCATGAAGTGACTATCCAATCTTTCTGTGTCTATTTTCAAATGGCACTGCATGTAGTGACTATACTATTCTCTTGTACAGTTCAACCAAAATTGCAAACACTTTGTTTGTTTGCCAAATAGCAACGGGCAGACATCTCTGTCTGCACAAATATCAAGCAGCTAGTAAACATATACCACACCTTGTCTTTTCAGTTTAAACATGTCTCTTCCACTTAGCATCTGTCATGTTCTGCACTGGACAATCTGATACAGTTATGTTTTGCCCTAGATAATTTCATACTGAATTGATTTGCTCGTTCAGAGCAGAAATATAGCGCCTATTCTTCATCAGACCAAGGATATCCATGTTCGCGGTGATGGAAGAGGTGAAATCGATACAACTGAAATTGAGCATCCAATCATTGAATCCTGTCCTGCACCTCCAATGTAGGTCCACCATGCCAACAAATTCACATGCAAACCACTAGTATTACTATCTAATGACAATACAAGAAGAGTAGCAAGATAGTAGCAAACCATGTACCTTCGTAATGAGCAGCTCATAGTGCCACCAATTGGACATAAAGGTTTGGAAAAAACATGCTCCTAATGTTGAACCAGTTGGACTTTTTGTGCAGTTCCACTAAAATCGAGCATCCCTATTTGCATATATATTGAAAGTGTGATTGCTCTAAAAGTGGCACTAGTTGAAGCATAGACTCAAAAATATAAGCATTCCAATTTCTTAATGGGAAAACGTAGCAAGACTGTTTCTAACCACCTGTTTGAAGGAATAAATAAAGCAACATCCGCTGATGTCAGGAGGGCATACATAGTTTTTTATGAAAAACTGAGCCATTCCTGACCTTCCTCTTCTTTTAAGCAAATTTTGTGCAGTTCTACTAAAATAAAATGCCATCACCGCCTTGACAATTCAGTGACACTGTACAAAAGGAAATGACTTAACATTACATCATGATGTCAGGTATGTAGTCGACAGGCATTAGAGACAAACATACAGACCTCCTCCGATAACATAATGAACATTAATTTTAACAAAGGTGTGACTAGCTTTACCGGGATAATTTGAGTGAACTCTACACCCTTTGTTCCTTAATATAAGACGTTTTCGCGGTTCAATTTAAAGTACCCAAACGTCTAGTATTTAGAAAAAGAGGTAGTAGTTTTCTTGAGCACATATCTGGGAAAGCTTGCCAAACTTTATTTATGTCCATACGCTAATGCAACACCATTCGAATACTACAAATATACACTAATCCAGTGCCTAGTGCAATAGTGGAGTAGTTTGTTTATTACATGGTACAGTACAATGGTTTTACTGAACAGATTTCAATAAACTCTAGCACTGGAAGGTTTCTATAATAATTAACAATACACAATGTAAAGGTAACAAGTTTCGGCATTGGCATACTAGCTGTGCATGAGCATTAAACCAAATACAAAAGTCTGAAGGTAACTAGCATTATTAACTAATGACAGTATAAAAAATTGCAAACCATGTACCTCCAAGGTAAATATCATTTCGAACTCGGGGGGACCATAAAAATTGCTATCCCAATCTTGATAATCGATCAAACATAAAAACTTGATCGAACGAATCAAGAGAACGGCCGGAGGAGGAGGTGCCCACTCTTGACCTTTCCTCTTGTCTTCATAATTGTCTGTGCAGTTTAACCAAATAAAATGACATCAGCGCCTTGGCATTTTGGTGACACTATAAAAAAATTAACTTATCTCATGAAAGTGAGGTATGTAATCTATAAGCATTAACAGTGCAAAAATCTGAAGGTAGTAACAAGTTTCATCGTTGGTATACTGGCTGTGCAACAACATTAGAATGCCTTAGCTGAAAAATCTTTAATACATCCACAATCAACAGCTAACCCTGAAATAATCCAGTGACATTAAATGACATTTCTTAAATTTATCGGTGGCATTAGACTGAGAGCGGCATTAGTTGTGGCATCACTTTAGCAGTAGCATTGCTTGACTTGACTGCTGGCATTATATTAACAGTAAAAAAGTGGCAATAAGAGCATGGGAGGCCCATTCGGACAGTGGGCGCACCAGTATGATGTACCTCCATGCACGCAGAGTGGTGACGGAGGTATGGTTGCCCAGAGCAACAAATATCTAGACAGCATATGTGGATTACGTCCCATTTTTGTTCTCTTTAGCCACCTTATTCCAATGCGAGGACAACAAACTGATCGACCTGGTCATTCTCTATTGCGTTGTCATGCCTTTCTACCCTTCTTCAACCAAGAGACACGAGAATCGTTCCTTAGCTACTGATTTTCCCATTTTCAACCTAGATGCGGGTTTGATGCCTACTCTCTTGGACATTACAGTCTCCCTTCCTTTCCTTATTCAACCCAGACATGGATTAGTGTGCATGAAGTAGGGTTTCCTTTAATAGTGCAAATTATGGTTTTCGTCTGCGTGGCCAGCAGAGCAGAGGATAGCAAATTGGGAAGATGGTGGAGTGGAAAAAGATCCACATGCAACGACGTGGCAGATGGGGCAATAGAAAAAGGTTATGGTTCGAAAAGAGGTAGCATACTTGAGGGTCGGCGGGAAGTGGCTTCGCTCGTGGTCGTCGTCCTCTGCACACACTACGGCAACGAGCTTGGGGACAGAGGCCATCCCGCGCGGGCGCTAGGTCTGAGAGGACGGCCTTGTCGTCAGTGCGTGACCTCGCTCGCCGACGACGAGTGCGTCAACGCTGCACGTCCTTTTCTTCCCCGGCGGATCTGTGACCACCGGTGAGGAGGGAGAGAGGGTCCGTCTTTTTAGATCTGGAGAGAGGGTGGTAGTGTGAGAAGCAAGTGGGAAGCCCTTAGCAAGAAAGCGCTGAAGCTCCAGCCTATATATCTTTTTATACTACTAGTACTGGAGGTGGAGTAGTGGTAGAGTAGTTTATATTTTATCTGCGTACAGTACCAGTTAGTAGTGCTTCAAAACTGATTGGCACGCCATTAAAAAAATAAAGGTCGATAACTAATGCGACACCTCGGGCCAACGCGGCTAGATCGCATTTTGCACGAGAAATTACACACCATGTTTCGTTGACATGTGGTCCCGTTCCAACATATCAGTGAGACGACGGCGAGTAGTAGGAGTATTTCCGAACGGACATGTAGGCCGGGGCGCCTCTTCGTGAACCGTGGCAAACTCGCAACCATCCGCTGACTCTTCGCCTTTCCCTCTCGATTTGGAACTGCTGTCGCACGCTCTTCCTCCCCCTCCTCCATTTTCCTTCAGCCTTCACACTTTCTTCTACCATTGTTCGATCGTCTTCTCCATGGAGGGAACAGGCTGGAAACGACCCCGTTATTCTTGCCCCGATCTGAAACTTGACATGGTGGAGGAACTCATTGATCGGTGCGACGTCATCACCTCGGCTAGCATGGCAGGTTCGTTCAAGCCCATTCTCGACTCAACTAATAACATCATTACAAGGAACCCAAGAGTCAAGGAGCGGTTTGATCTCCCCTATCTTCTTCGCCGTGACCCTGATGACTGGTGCCAGCACGACGGAGGCCTTGCCGTGTGCAAGTTGATGCCGCTTTATAATGATATGTATGATGTTAAGATGCCATCACTTGAGGGCAAGGCTTGGGCGGGCACAAATGGAGATTGGGTTGTTTACATTGGGTCCAACTACGAGTGGGAACTTGTGAATGTGTACACTCGTGACCGGGTTCCACTTCCAAAAATCTCAGTAGACTGCCAAGAGGTTGAGCACACTGGTATTGTACGCACGTTTAAATACGATCATGGTGACTGTATTCTACGGAAGATAGCAATTTTTCGAGTTCCCAACCACTCTTGGAATTACAAAAACTATCAAGTTGTTGCTATCTTTGACAAGCTTGTTGCCGTCCTTGGTGGTATGACTCGATCGATATTGCTCAAAAATTAGTTTCTGTACACGGATGAGTACTGTGATGCAATTCAATACGAGGGCCTTGTGTTTGCTGCCACCACTCGTGGCACTGTTTTGCATGGGATCCTCGTAGTTTCGGTACGTTTGTCTTCCACCGTAATTATAATTGTTTCATCCACATGCATGCGGGTTAGCAAGTTTCCCTTTACTAATTAACCTTCTTCTTGTGTTTCCAAGGTCCTGTGAACATCCCACCACCTATACTTGAAAATTTTTATAACCAAGGGGGAGATGACGATGGTGATGATCATGAGCATGAGGACGAGCAGCGCCCATATACTCTGTGGCGCCTGGCAACTAATTTCGATGGATCACCTCTTCTTGTGTCTATACAGCCCACTGATGATGTTACTGCTAAGGAAGCAGGTGTAGTCTCCCATGGTCGCACTCTCCGGACCTATTCCAACACCCGTTGCATGGTATTCAGGATGGATACTAGTGTGCTAGCGCCAACTCCTTCTCCCTGGTACAGAATTGATAGTCTTGGAGAATTGATAGTCCGATGATGGTGAAAGGTGATCCAACTGTTGTGGACACAACGTTACTAGTACCATTTATGAGAAGCAACTGTTTCTATACCTCGGACATTTGGGTGGTTCCCTACCCAGGTACTGATATAGTAGGCCGCTTCAGCCTGGATGATCAGTCCTGTGTTGGTTTCCAGACCGACAATCGATGGCCCATCCCAGAGAATCACTTGTGGTTCAAAGCAAGCGTTTCCAACGCCGAGGAATGGTTGAGTTGAAGTTCATTTCATTGATTGTTACTTGTTGTGTGGTGAAAACTTTAGTATTTATAATGTATCCTCGTTGTCGATGTGGGTTGATGACCTGTTGTATGTAATAAAATGATATGCCTACGATAAACTTACTAAATTTATGAATGGCTTTCGAGTCGCTTCTCTGAGTGAGTGGTGCGACAAGGCAAAAAAATATTTTCCGAATACATAATTGTACGTGCATTGCAACAGGTTATTGATGAGGCCAATCAATAATAGTAGTACACTATTTGTACTAGCTTCACATGCTTCGCGCGTCGGGCGGGTGTTTTTACTGTAGCCATATGTTAATGTGTTCGCTGTACATAACCATCACCTCGAATCCTCGATACTAGTACTATATAGTAGGAGTAAGTAGTAGGAGTAGTAGGGTGGCATGGTCCAGAACAAGCATTCACGTCCAGGAGTACGACACATGCCACCACCACGACATCCATCCGACACCATATTATTTCTTGGAGTTCGTGCTAGAGCAATCTCTTCAACCTTGTCGTTTCTTTAACTTCAGCCATCGTGCGGCGGGCGAGGTGGGGGTTTGCCGATAGTCGGTTTCCTTAACTGCGATCCCACTTGTAAGGCCCACTCCAATGCACGACCCCAAACAGACCTCCGTTTTGCACGAACTCCAATGATAATTTTGACTAGAAAAGCAAGACCAAAGAAAACAAGAACAAAAGAATACATTTTACTACTCCTGTAAGTTGGATTAGTGCCTTCTCGATGCATTCATTGTTGATCTGCGGAGGCTCGATCTTGCATGCTTCTTTCTTCTTCGAGTGTAAAGAAGTAGACGTTGCTTCCTCGCATCTAGTCTCATGTCTAGCCTCTATTCTAGTAGGAGTATCAACAAGTGCACTAATCTCATCTCTAGCCTCTGTGCGAGCTAAAAGTGATAGAACATCTTCTAAATTGCGCTCTATCAATATATGGATGTACTCTTCTTCCCAATACAAAAACTTGCATCCATTCTACTCCCTCCGTTGCACAATACATGCCTTCTATTTGTCAAAATATATATGTATCTAGACATGTTTTAGTATATAGGTACATCCATTTTTGGACAAATGGAAGTCAAGTATTTTGGAACGGAGGGAGTACACAATAAAAAAATTAAGTTAGCACAACTAGTCTAATCCGAGAGCACAACCGAAGATTTGGTCGGGTTCTTCCTCCTTTTGCCGACACGTGGGACATCCAGCATCCAGGTCGTGTCATGAAAGAAAATAGAGTGGTAGTTGAAGCCATGAGATGTGCATCTTGGGTTAAACTGTAAATAGAATCTTACTACTCTTGAGTAACTCGAAAAGCGGCCACCGAAGATCTTTATTGGATTTGTTTTTCATCACCAGCACGCCGAGGTGAAAGATGTGCAGGTTCAGTGGGTCCTCTTGCGTTTTCACTGACATGTGGGGCCGCATGTGAGCAAACAGACGATGGGCTCCGCGCGTCCGCTGGCTGGCTGAGAAGAGAGATAGAGGCTGAGCATGAACTGCAGGAAATTTGTTCTACATACCTCGATATAGGCTCGATATAGTGGGGTGGCATGGGCCATAACTAGCATTCACGTCTAGCAGTACGACACACGCCACCCACACGAGTCCCATCCGACACCAATTTTCTTGGAGTCCGTGCTACAGCCATCACTTCTCCCTCCTGTTTTCTTAGCCATCGCGCGGTGGGCGGGGTGGGGGTTTGCCGATAGTCGGTTTGCTCAACTGCGGTCCCACTTGTAAGTGAAAATGCAACACCGCACACATTCCCGCTTGAGCGGCGTGCCGGACCAACCGTGTGGGGGTGCGACGCGAACACGGCAGGCTTTTCCTTTTGAACTCGTAACTTGTAAAATTTGGTTCTGCTCCATGGCGCGACCGATAGATAGAAAATAACGATTTTGCCTAGAGTAATGAGAAGTTTCGTTCTCGGCGCCGTTCATGCATGGAGTACGTACGAAAATTATGAAGTTGATGCGAAAGGTAAGAAATTACTGTAGTATCATATACTAGTACATGGATTTGACGGAAAGATAAAATACATACGGATCCATCAACGACATCCTCGCGCCCTAGTGCGCCGGGTCACCAACCGATGTGTGAGGAGCAATGGCGTTGGCGACGAGCTCAACGTGGTTCTGAACAGTGTAGTTCAAGGTTGCCCTGCGGTCCAAGAAGGCCAGCGTCCTATCGTCCTCCTCTTGCATGTAGTAGTCCTTGTGGACGATTTGCGCTTAGACGTGGGTGATTATGTCGATGGTGTCTTGCTGCGCCAGGCGCTGTGTGGCGAGCGCGACCTCGAGGTGGACATTCTCCGGCGCGACGGCGGGTAGTCGCAGGGCCACCAGTGCATCGAAGAGGTTGTCACCATAGTGGACGTTGAGGGTGGCGGGCATCGCAGAGCTTGAGCGCGTCAGCTTGAGGCTTACGTCAAAGTCGTCTGCAAGCTTCTTGACGACGGTGAACTTGTCGAGGAAACCGACGAGGACCTCGTCGAACAAGGAGACGAAGCTGTCGTCCAAGTGGCCCCTCGCCCTAGTGGCCTCAAGCAATACTACCTGGAGACGTTCCTCGGTGTCGGGCCACAGGCCGGCGTCGTGGACCATCTGGCACAGTCGGCTGATGCTCGCGCTCATCGCCTCCATGGGTCTAGCTTAGCTTCTAGTCAACTGATCTTGCGATTCGAGTGATCACTCTTGCCCTTGGTTAGCGTACTACTCCTCGGCCCTCTACTGCACCTGCCTTTGGCTGTATGATAGGTGGGCCAGCCACCCCCTAGGCCCACGTGTCATTCACCTAAAGGCAGTTGCCGTAAGTCAATGAAGCTGCGCCCCCCTCCGTGTCGGTGTAGTATAGTCATCTCATCGGACCTCTAGTTGGGGCCAAACGAGAGAAGTTTGATGTTTACTGGTTTATTGGTCCCCTTTGCATTTTGCGCCAAGTTTCGACCTTTGATTTAACTAATGAAATGTTAATGCATGTAAACAAAAATGTTGTGTAAGTCACCTTACAAAAACCAAATAATCCCAAAATACTTAGGCACGGTGCATTAACTTCCTCCTTGTTTCTTATTTCGTGACATATCAACCAATGAGAGATGTGGGCCGTGCATGCTTTCAATGACTTGAGACTACCAAACATGACATGCAATGTTTAGTTCATTGCATGTAATCCTATTAGTACTATAGTTAGCAAAAAAACATTAAGTTCTCTCACCGATAGGAATAAAACACCATGTGTTTATTTACAGAGGGAGTAGTACATTTTTTGGGACATCCATTACTAGATATTGCTAGTCAAATACTAAAATCCAGATGGACGTGGTAGTACTCCTAAATCCAGACGGTGGTGCTACTAGTACTAGTAGTAGTACTACCAATGTACTAGTAGGAGTACTAGCACTATACTACCTGTTGGTCAAATTATTACATGCTGCTCCTCAGAGTGAAGTGACAAGACCCTGCGCCGTAGATGACACCTGATTATAGGCACCGTGTTCGGCATACCATAGTCAGCCTCACCGTCTGTAGTCACTATCATCATGGTTGTAGAGCTAGCCTGCTTACAACTAGCCCTGTTCGACATAATTTCCCGTGCGTAGATGCACATGCATTGCACAGAACACCAAGATTGGGGGTGGACGGCTCCGGCAGCGGCCATCGTGCCAGATTTTTCCACGGCCTTCTAGATTTGGTGGGGAGGAGATAAGGCTGATTGTGAGAGACAAGGAGTTGTTTGTAAATAGGGAACAAGTGTGGGCATCTTTTTGCAAAAATGGAGAAGCTTGGTTTGTATGCATCAGACCTTGATCCGACGGCTATTGGTGAAAGATGCGAGGCACAACATCATCACCAACTCAGGACCTGTTTGATTCGCAGGATTTTGAAAATGCAGGAATAGGACACGGCAATATTACAAGTTTCAAAATGATATTAAAAATTTTAGGAGTAATGCTGCACCTACGAAAGAGGGAATTACTAGGAAGTTTACGTAAGAACTTTCGTTATTTTAGGTGGATGCAGCATTATCGTACAAACTAAAATCCACCGCCCTGACAAGTCACTAATGGGCAAATAAGTTTTTGAGTCTCTGGCCACTTGATGTTTCAAAAACAAATTCAGCTTCTGCGGAGACTTTGTCATTTAGGCTTAGACGCTTGCGGTGATCAGGACACCATTCATTGTTGCGCTAGAGAACGCCAAACCTCATTACCTTGAGCACACTTGCCTCCAGAACAAAGAACCTGGCCAATTTAATCTCAGATGTGCTGCCTCGGTAGTCGATCAAATCAATTTCTGTAAGATGGAGATCAAGGCATTCGATGAGATTGTTATAGTGCAGCACATTTTTCACTTTCGGGTCTTTTTTTATCTGCAAAAGAAGATAACATATCAGAGCAGCTGGTTGCATAAGATTGATGTGTCATCAAGAGGTACCAATCTCATTCGCTCATACGATAGGGTTGGCCGGCTAGTGATATTCTCTCTCTCTCTCTCTCTCTCTCTCTCTCTCTCTCTCTCTCTCTCTTTCTCTCTCTCTTTCTGTTTCCTCTCATTTAACTAGGAGCACGTGAAGAGCTTGGGCATTTGTTGCCTTCCACAATGTGGTCGATGCCATATTTCGCAAAAGTATGCCACATAATACACATCGATGTCAAATCAAAAGATTTTGGCACCGCTCTCGCGATGTGAGAGAGTTGGCACCGCTGTGCACACAGACCCACATGTATAAACAAATCAATCAAACCAACTACACCAGCCTCTCACTCTCCCAAACAAGTGTTTTTTATTGCCTCGGTCCTCTCTCTCTCCCACGCAGTGTTTTTTCATTGCGTGAGTTAATTTGGCACCGGAGCAAAGTAGGTGATCCAGATTGGGGCACCAGGTGAGCAATGGAGGGGCATCGATGCCAAATGCATCACAAGTGAATTTGGCACATGTTTGGCCTACATAGCCCACTTTTGTACTCCCTCCGTCCCAAAATTCTTGTCTTAAATTTGTCTAAATACGGATGTATCTAGTTACATTTTAGTGTTAGATACATCTGTATCTAAACAAATGTAAGACAAGAATTTTGGGACGGAGGGAATACTACCTCGTATTTAGTATATAAAATTTTAACCATAGATTTACCTAATAAAATGCCAATGCATGTCACTAAAATTTACACCATTTGAAATTATGTTCAAATACGAATCCAACGATATAGTTCTTAGTGACATGCATTAACATTTTGTCAGTTAAATCTATGGTCAAATTTTGATACTACAAAATTGGAAGAGTAAACCAGGACGGAGGTAGTACTTGCTTTTAGGGTAACCATAGAGTTACTAGAGTAGTCTAAGTTACTTTCCACTATGACTAGCCTAGGCTACTATAGTAGTACAGCATAAAAACGATGCAGGTGATCACATGAGAAAAAATACTAAAAAAATTTCTTTCGGTGCAGTGCGTAGATGCATTTTTGAACACTACACTTTTCATTGTAATTTGGGAAAATTACGAAAAAATTGAGCTACGTTGTGATTACCGTTTACTTATAGGAAAGAAGTTTCACCTCGATGAGTAGCTACTACATGCACGGAAAGCATGTAAGGAATCCAACAACTTGATCCAGATTGGGGCCGATAGATTTTAGTGCTAAGATCTTCACTGTGCTCATGGACTGGGTCAAGCTTGTGGGAATCATTTTCTGGAAGACGGTCATAAATACATTAAGAAGAAATTTAAAAATGTGAATTTCAAGAAGACAGAGAAGAAGATGAGTGATGTACCTGAACGATTACGGATCCAATAAAGAGTTCGGAGAATTTGGCAGATGAGTACACCAACGCTGTCAATTTCGGCGCGTCAATGACCCTGATTTTTGTTGGACCTTCTAGATCCGATACAAGCAATCTCTCAAGGAAAGGCGCATTCTCAATGACCATAACGTGGAACAGCTGGAGTGATCTCTTCCCAATTGATGTCTTGTTGCGGGGCCAGCAAGACACATAAATCCATCGGAGATTCATCGAGGCGATGTGGAGGCTAATGAACTAGTGGTTTTGCTCAAGATGAAGGTACTCGAGCGCAAGTACAGCTGCGGAGCAGGTGCTCCATAGCCTTCTTTGAGATGACAACGTCGAATAGGTCGAGCTGCTTGAGTTGAGGGAGAAGAAGGGCGGGTGCGGCATTAATCTGGGGAAGATAGCAGGAGCTGAAGCTGGCGCAACGCAGCATTGGCCTGAGGCGGAGCGCGGACGGCGGCAGAGAGCGACATCGTCCAGCTTCAAAGCTGAGCTCCTCGAGCTGATCTAGGGCAGGGGATAAGAACCACTCGTCGAACATGGGTTGGACCTTGCAGTTGGTACTGAACATGCGGATGTCAAGGGGCGTCTGGCTGGCCCAGGGTGCGATGAAAGGATCTTGGAGACTGCAGCAATGCGTTTGCAATCCCCGTCGCAGAGGCAGCTGTCGACGGTGAGGTTGAGGGGGACGCAGCGCCAGAGGGGGCGCCACCACCGGGAGAGCAGGGCGGTCCACACGGCAGATTTTGTGGGGAGGAGGCCGATGATGACGAGCAGCATGTCGTCGGGGAGGCTGCTGATGAAGTCTAGGCTCGCCGAATGTGGTTTTGGCTCGAGCCGCCTCTGCTTGTTGGCTGCCTCGCCGTCCATCTCAACTGGCAGCGACGCCGGTGTACACATGTGCTGGTGTGTGTTGTGTGCTGGGTGTGCGCGAGTGTGTCCTTCTGTGCATGCCGCCGCGCAGTGGTGAATTGTGCGCGAGTGCGTAATTCACGCACAAGAAGTTTGTCCTCAATGCGCCCTCAATTTACTAGCGTGCGGGGTGCTACCCCGAGTGGTTTCAACTTTGTTTACTTCACCGCGTGTCAGATGGGCCTCTAGTTTACTTATTTTCACCCACTGCCACATGGGCCAGCACATGAAGATACAGAACACGAGCTGACAAGGCGGCATGTGGATTGGTTGACCGGTCAACTAAACAATATACAGAGCTATACGCTGACACAATGAGCGTATAATCCGTCGGTATAGAGAGTTTGAGTGAGAGGGGAGGCCCGTGAGAGATAGCAGAGAGAGAGAGAAAGAGCTACTCCCTCCGTTCGATAATGTAGTTCCAACATTTTTTTAAGTCAAACTTTTGAAACTTTGACCAAGTTTATGAAGACATTACTTATATCTACAATACCAAAGATAAATGATAGTATGAAGTAAGTACATGTTGTGATGAATCTAATGATAGTTCCAGATGTAAATGTTCTTCTCCACATATACATGGTCAAACTTTTCTGAGGTTTGACTTTTTAGAACATCCATATGCTTATGGACGTGACAGAGTCCCTAACTAGAGAGAGAGAGTGAGTGAGTGAAAAAAGTGTGTGTGCGTGTGTGAAAGAGACATGGACAACACACGATAAAAGTAGAGAAAAAGCATGCGTGTCTTATGCAAACATATCACACATGCATCTTCGACAACGGAGGCAAGGTGAGGAGATAGTGTGTGGTTGTTTGGAACCAAGAGAGCAAGACCCCCAGCACGTGGCCAAGAGGGGTCTGACATACAAGGGAGAGAGGTCGAGAGAGACGTACGGAGAAAATGCAGACATGGGGAGGAGAGAGTGTATGTTTGTCATAGAGAGATCCCCTGGAGATCGTGATGGGACTACATGTGTGGGAGATCGAGTGACAAGGTGTGTGTGCGATAGAAGATGCCCCGAGAGATATCGAGATAAACGTATGGATGGAAGGAGACAATACGTGTGTTCCTGATGGCTAGTAAGAGATAATCATACTTAGGAGGGGGGGAGTGCTTGCGCCTATGATGGAGTGAGAGATTATGGTACTTAGGGGGGTGCCTGTCACATGGAGAGAGAACAAGAGCGGAGAGTGTTGGATGGGTCTATATGTATAGCGCGAGCGAGACATGTGTATGTGTGAACCAGGGAGATATAAGGCCAGTTTGGCTTGCGTCCTGAGCATCTTTTGCTTGGCCTGGGGTTGTGGCTGGATTTCATGCACGCTTCTTTGGTTGCTACCCAGTGAAAAAGAAAGCCCGCCTGGCCTGGGTTCCCTTGCACTTTAATAAGCCTGGCTGAACTCCAGACAATGCAAGTAGCCTGGCCCAGGCGACCGATTTCGAACGCCTGGCCATGCCTGGTCGTGTGGCCACAAGGCTAACAGCAACATGGATGGATATTAGCATTAAATAATTGATGCATGGATTGACTGATGGGACGTTGATGCTTTGCCTGGCCCAGGCATGAACCGAACGCTTCAGCACCACACAAGCCTGGCCAGGCAGAAATATTTTACATCTTACGTCCACACCAGGCAGTACTGGCCATCAAGGCATGAGGTTCAGGTCACGAACCAAACTGACCAATAAAGTTTGAGAGAGATTGAGGAGCCCCGATAAGGCTGAGTGGTGCGTCAGATAGCTGAGAGGGGGAAAGAGATATTCCATCTGCTCGATAATGCAGTGCATGTAAATTTTTTAGAAGTCAAACTTTGGAAACTTTGATCAGGTTTACGCAAATGTTATTTGTATCTACAATACCAAAGATACATCATACAAAACTACATCTCATGGTGAATCTAATCGTATATGTTTGTCATACTAAATGTAATTCTTTTTCTCCACGTACATGGTCAAACTTTGTGATGTTTGACTTTTCAATAAATCTATATGCTATGGACCGAGGAGAGTGCCTCAGTCGAGACAGATCAAGTGCGTGTGAAGTAGAATGAGTAAGTGTGCAAAAAGAGTATGTGTGTGAAAGAGAAAGTGACAACAAACGATAAATTAGAGAGAGAGTGTTTTTTCATTTCTTATGCGAACATATCACACGAAGATAGCTAGTGTGTGATTGTTTGCAACGGAGAGAGACACCCCTGTAGCACATGTCCAATAGAGGTCTGGCCAACAAGGAACAAAGGTCGAGAGGGACACATGGATGGCATGGACGCATGGGGAGGGAGAGAGGGTGTGTTTGTGATAGAGAGATCCCGTCGAGATCATGAGGGGACTATATGGGTGGGAGATCGAGGGAGTGCGTGCGCGATAGAAAGATGCCTCGAGAGAAATCGAGATAGACCATGCACATGTTTGTGATGGAGACTAAGATTAGCTAGTCATATACATATAGGGGGGACTGCGTGTGCCTACAATTGAGTGAGAGACCATCATACTTGGCTAGCTGGGCATGAGATTGTGTGTGCGCGCGTGTGAGATGGAGAGAGAATGAGGGGGAAAGATAGAGTTTTAGATGGGCCTATCGAGTGCGAGTGAGATATGCATGTGTATGTGTGACCCAGGTGGATGGAGAGTTTGAGAGAGGGGGGAAGAGCTCTGAGATGACATAGTGGTGCGTGTGAGAGTTACGAGCAAAGAGTCAAGGAATTCGTGTGCGTACGATGAGTGCACCCAAGATATCTAGCTTGGACTAGCTAGAGTATCATACATAGTGTGCGAGAGAGAGACCTATAGATGGTGTATATATGCATGCGAACTAGAAAGACCCCCCCCCCACACACACACACAAAGAGAGAGAGAGAGATGGAGAGAAAGGGAGAGGGACCAACAAGGTTTTTGTGTCGGATGCGTGCGACATAATTGAAGATTGTCGGCGAGAGAGAGAGAGAGAGAGAGAACAGGAGTCCGGGAGAGGGGGAGGTCGCGTTTTATGCATCAAAGACTGATATAAACCATGTTTCGATATAAACTTGCATTGAAATATTTAAATTGGAGAACATGTTGTCTGCAATCCACACATGAACGGATATATGCGTATATGAAACAAGTTCATTAATTTCACTTTCAACATGTTCATGGACAACTATAATACTGTACAACATGCTCCTCGATTGAGGTGTTCAATTTTGTATTTAGTTCACTATTTTGACCTACCGAACGAGCTATTTCATTGAATCGAGATATTTCATTTTGGGGTTGATTCGCGTTTTTGAGTGGGTCAACTATTTATCATATAGTAAATCGTTAGCAACGAGCATGTAAAACACATTACTCCCGAGCATCATCTCTCCATCTAAAAAAGAAGTGGCAAGCTAATATTTGAAAATTTGATCCGAATCAACTTGGTAAGGTAGACGTGGATGCTCCTTCTCCCAAAATTTGAACGAACCATTAAACATCCTCTCTGCTCGGTGGAATTCGCCCGAGCAAATAAATGGGAGACGCGAAATTACCATCCTATGTGGGACAAGCATCAATTGGCCCGTTGTACATCGAGGGTAGGTTCGTAACTTCATCCAAGCGCGCCTTCTCCTCGGCCGAAATGACATGTGCCGAATAATTCATAAACTATGGTCGGCAAAACACGCTCTCCTCGCCCGAAATAGCTCGCGCCCACTATTTCAAAACACCCTCTCCTCGCCTGAGATCGCTCGCGCCCTCTATAGTTCAAAACACGCCCTCCTCGCCCGAAATCGCTCCCGACCACTATTTGGGGAGAAGCAAAGTTATTCTACTATCCCTGACCCTCAGTAGACAGACCCAAGCCGAGAAGCCTATAGGCAAGGGTAGAACTGTAACTCCCCCTCACATTTTAGACAAATGCGTCTGTAAGACATGGTTCCACTCCCCTCCCAATCCCCCCCCCCCCCCCCCGCCCGCCCGCCCCCATTCATACCTCGTGGGCGCCAAATCACCTTCTTCCCGGGAAGCTCCCTTCTCCCGAGCCATGAAACCTCAGCCCCACCTCCATGGCGCCCCCACCGCACCAATTTCACAGCCGCCCTCCTCCCTAATGCCGGAGACATTGTCCATTTGCCGTCGTGCATTGGGCCGTGTGCCTCTTACTCCGTGCTGCTGGTGTTGCCTCGACGACGGCCGCGTGAACCGTGCGAGAGCCAATTCACCCCCGCCGTTGTTCATGGCGCCGGAGCGGCTCCAACTTCAGATCCGCCCAGAGTCCTGGCGCTGCTTCCGCGTAGCCGTCGACCGTCGCGACATCGCTCTTTCCCTGCCGCCGGTCGCCACCGCAACCGCGCCGGCCTCACCGACTTGGCAACTGGACATGCCTACTTCACCATGCCGCCAGATAGGTCGCACCCTCGTCTCAAATCACTTTATTTAGGCATCAGTTGTCTCAGTTTTTATTCTGGGCCAATCGATTCCCAATGGGAAGCAACACCCCTCAAGGCGGCGGAGCTCCTAGGCTGCCGGTTGGCTGGTGTCTAACATAAGGGTGTGGGGCTGCAAGTTCGCTGCAAAAGCAGTGCTTAGATGGCTATCTTTTAGAGTTGCGTGGGTTGAAGGTACTGCCGCCGCCGGATCTGGATGACGGGGAGTCTTTGTGGATTGGCCCGGGGGCGGCGCAACCACGATAGTGCGGTGGGGTGGGGAGCGGGGTGTTGGCCGGGGCCACGGACGGCGGAGGCAGGCTGCTCTCCCGTTGGTCGCTGGCTCATTGGGGAAGATTCTAAACAGTGTCAGCCGGGAGGCACAAGACGGCCAGCCATCCGGCGTAGATCGGACTGTACCAAAATAACATAAAATCGTGTGACCCCAATTTAGTCTTCAATCAACAGACGTGTGTCCACTCTCGTACCTTGCTGTTAATCTCTTAGTGTATTTCTTCAGATCAAAGAGATATGTCGTTCTTAACATTATGCGTTATCTGCATCTTTAGACACACCGTCTTCCGACTCACCGCAGTTGCTCCAACAAGGGAAGCATACACCAGAAGGGAGCTATAGTCCCCACTCAACAGTTCCCTGCATTGAATGTGCGTGCCCGACATGGACAGCCACAACAACTTCAGGGCCATCGACAAGTCAGCACATGATGCTCACTCCTATGGATGGCAGCCAGATAGGTTGTACCCTCATCTTACTTGTGTGCAACATTTATGGCTTTGTTATTCATCTAAGCATGGAAAATAGATCATCACATTTCACTATATATTCATGCTGATCTCTTACGGGTTTTGTTCAGGAGTTAACGTTGTTCCATAGTTCAGCTAAGATACTTGTTCTTTAGGTAACGTTGTTCCATAGTTATCATCCATCAGCCAATGCTATCCCATAGGCTGGTGATTATAGTATTATACCACTTCTAGTATTACATATGTTGTTCTTTAATACTTTTGTGTGCCATCTAGTTAATCTCGAGTACAAACGATACATATTATGTAGCTTTCATTTGTGTTCTCCCTTTAGTTTATGAGAGTTGTTGCTGCTAATTAACCCCAGTCCTACTATTTATGTCGTCTCCTACAGGCACTCATTACATAACTATAACTACTAGTTGTCTTCCATGCATGTCAGATATAATTGCACACACTGATATATCCACAAGAACCTCACGGAGCAATGTAAAGGCCAATAAACTTGATGTCAATGATACCTAATATGATGGAACATGTAAAGGCAGTTCTTCAGAGGACTTGCAGAAAGATGATGAATCCTCTTCACCCCACAAGGTCCTTGCTCTAACTTGGCATGTGATATGGGTACAACATGCATATAATGTCCTGGAGTGTATCTACTCTGTTGTAATGCCATGTGCTTAGCATGCTGATCATGCATGTAAATATGTCATGCCTTCCTGTTTTTCAGTACCTATTCCATTCATGATAACATGTTTTCAAATTCAAGTATTGTCATTCTACTCTATCGCAATGCCATCTGCTTAATTTGGACATCATGCTTCTGAATATCTTATGCATTGTTATTCATCAGTATGTACTTCATTTGTCTACCATACCATGTTTTTTTACATTGAAGTGTTGTTCTAGTGCTCTGTTGCAATGCCATCTTATTTTCCCAATCATACACATGTATGTTGCCTTAGTTATTTCTGTATGTATTCCACTAGCATACAGTTTTACATTCAACTAGTGTTTTTTTGTTGTGTTGTCCTGTCGTATCCCTAGCTCTTACACCATACTCCCTCCATCCGGATTACATGTTGCCGAAATGGATAAAAAAGGATGTATCTAGAACTGAAATACGCCTAGACCCATCCATTTTTTTCCGGATGGAGGGAATACATGTCAATATGTCATGCATTTCTATTCTTTAGTACCTATTCCATCTCTCTGCTGTCGCATGTTTTATAATTAAAGCACCATTCTTCTATACAAGGCATGCAAGGGGAAGACGACTATGTTAGAATCTGAACGGTTACAAACAAGGCCTTTGCAAAAGATCCAAATGCCAGGAGATAATAAACCAACTCCGGTTTTTATAGATACTGCTCCGGCATAGAGAAACCCAACTCCTACTGATAATAAGCAGATTCCAGTGGCCAAAGAACTAGTCTGCTCCAGTCCAGCAAAAATATGTCAACTCAATTCTAAGAAGCGTGTGCGTATCCTTGCATCATGAAATTTTATAGCATGCTGATCATATTTTCTACATGTTTCTTACCCATCTCTCTTTTAGAAAATAAGCTTAACAGATAGAGGAATTTCTGCAATGGTATTGTTTATGAGGAAAGATTCTTGCAGGAATTCTCTGTGCTCCAATGTAGATGTAAGTACCTGTTGTATATCACTATATTTTTACATCAACATGTATTTTGTTAATCGGCGTGAATCCAACCTTTATCTGATCTAAATTTAGTTGTAGCAAAATGTATGATTAAAGGCCACAATGTTGATTTTTGCAAGGAAAACTGCCTGGTAGTTTTGCATCCTGAGCTGCACGAGTTTACTATCTCATATCAGTGGGTTTGAATACTTTGGTTCTGCAGTGGGTTTTTCAGTGTGTTTTTACTGTGTTGTCCTATCGTATCCCTAGCTCTTACATCATACTCCCTCCGTTCGGATTAAATGTCGCAGAAATGGATAAAACTAGATGTATCTAGAACTGAAATACGCCTAGACCCATCCATTTATTTCCGGATGGAGGGAATACATGTCAATATGTCATGCCTTTCTATTCTTCAGTACCTATTCCATCTCTGTGGTAGCATGTTTTATAACTGCATCACCATTCTTCTATATAAGGTATGCAAGGGGAAGACGACTATGTTAGAATCTGAAGGGTTACAAACCTGGTCTTTGCAAAATATCAAAACGCCAGGAGATAATAAACCAACTCCACTTTTCATAGATACTGCTCCATCACAGAGAAACCCAACTTCCACTGATAATAAGCAGATTCCAGTGGCCAAAGAACTAGTCCGCTCCAGTCCAGGAAAAGAATGTCAACTCAATTCTAAGAAGCGTGTGCGTATCCTCGCATCATGAAATTTTATAGCATTCTGATCATATTTTCTACATGTTTCTTACCCATCTCTCTTTTAGAAAATAAGGTTAAATGATACAAGACTTCCTCCATTAGGATCGTATTCGAGGAAAATATCTTGCGGGAATTCTCTGTGCTACAATGCTGATGTAAGTACCTGTTGTATATCACTATATTTTTACATCAGCATGTATTTTGTTAATCGGCATGAATCTAACCTTTATCTGATATAAAATTAGTTATAGCAAAATGTTAAAGGCGCCAATGTTGATTTTTGTAAGGAAAGCTGCCTGGTAGTTTTGCATACTGAGCTGCATGAATGTACTATCTCATATCACGCACATTACTGAATTGTAGTGCTTCTCTGGTTGCCCATTCATTCATTATGTCAATGTTGCTTTCGTATTACTTTACCTGGCTGATGATAGCTGTGCCATATTGTGTTAATTTGGTGTAGGCTAGTTGCCTAAACGTTCGTTGTGTCAATGTTGCTTTCCCATTATCTGACTTGGCCAATGATAGCAATGCTAGTGTGTTAATTTTGTGCAGGTTGCAGAAGATAAGAAGACAAACTCTGAAAACAGCAAGGCAACCCCATTGTTTATTTCCAGTAAATCTAGGCCAGGTAATACGGAAATAACTCATGATTAATCTATTTGGTTCCCGTCCTAATTTATGTTATGATGTAGCGGTCGAGACACTGTCCACTATCAATAATACAAGCCTACCAAAATCGCCATCTGAATCTGTTCAGTATCCTCTGTCTCGAATGCAACGGAATAAATGTATGTTTGTGAACCAATTAATGGCTGAAGCAATGATGGAAATGGTGGATGAATCAGAGGTGCAGAGTCATGTGACACAACAACTAATCAATGTTTCCAGAGATAGTGTAGCAAAGCAGCAAGAACTTGCCCACATGCTTATGGGCGTCATCTGTGCTGAGGTTGCAGATTGTGACGTTATAGATGGTTAGGTTCTGCTCATTTATTTGCACTGGCATCAATCTTTGATTGCCCAGTGGATGTAATTTCCTGTAATATATGCTGGATGTGCAACGTTATTCCCTATATGCCGTACCTTTGCTTGATCGGTTTTGGTCCTGTGCATAATTGCTCGTCGTAATGGGCTCAAATTATCTAATTTGCCCTAAATACATGAACGAACTTTAGTGGGCCCATTAAGTTAATGGGCCGTTACTAGGCCGAGAGTTAATGGTCGGCCCTCTTACCTCCTGGGTCGTTAACAGGCCGACATCGAAGCGGGCAACAGGTGGCCCCAATTTATTTCACGGGCCGTTAACATGTCGTTACTAAGTTTGGGCTACATATGGCCCAACTATACTGTAGGCCTTTAGCAGGCCGAAAGAGACAGCAGGCTTGTACTGGACCATGAAGAGCATGGGCCGCTAAGAGGCCGAAAGTCAGGTCGTATTGTAAACGGCCCAACTATGTTGTGGGCCTTTAGCAGGCCGAAAGAGAAACCGGGCTGGTATTGGACCATGAAGGGCATGTGCCATTAAAAGGCTAAAACTAAGGTCCGACTACAAATGGCCCAACTCATTTATGGTCCGTTAACAGGCTGAAAGGCACATAGGGCCGGGAATTGGCCCAACACTTAAATGGGTCGCTAAAAGGCCAAAACTCAGGTCCGACTACAAATGGCCCAACTGAGTTATGGGCCGTCAACAGGCTGAAAGTGACACTGGGCCAGAAATTGGCCCAACACTTAAATGGGCCGCTAAAAGGCCAACACTCAGGTCCGACTACAAATGGCCCATCATATTTATGGGCCATCAACAGGCTGAAAGACACACCGGACCAGAAATTAGCCCAACATTTAAATGGGTCGCTAAAAGGCCGAAAGATGTACATCCTGAAAATTGGCCCATCCATTAAATGGGCCGTTAACAGGCCAAAATCTCACCGGGCCGATATTGAGCCCAAATATATAGCAGGCTGTTAATAGCTCGAACTGACGATGGGTTGCAATGGTGTCAAATCTTTAACGGGCTGTTGACGGGCCGAATTGGCACATCTCGTATGGGCCGTGGGCTTAAATGGACTTCACACAAGTAGGCCTTATATGGGCCGGCCTGCTAATTTTTACTGGGCCGACCTTTTTCACCGGAATGGGCCACTGTTGGGCCGTGCCACGTGTCGACCTATCATAGGCGCCTCCTGTCCAATGAGTGGATGACATCTGTCCCAATGGTGAGGCAACACGTGTTTCCTTCGGCCAATCGGAATTTTACACGTGGAAATTTCCCATTGGTCAGGGATTTTAACGGGTTATCGGATCCAAAATCTGACCCGATAGCTTAGCTGCGTTCCGTTACGGTGGATGCCACGTGTCGGTCACCCTTGATGAATGCACTTCTGTGACGCATGATTTATCGTCATGGAAGTGGACACTTTCATGATAATAATTTTGGTAATGTCATGGAACACTTCTACGATAGCACAGGTATGACTATCTTGATTTTGTCATAAAATCGTCATGGATGTACATGCATGACAAAAAAACGCGACCTACTGTGACAAACACATATCATCACGGAAGTGTATTTTTTGTAGTGATTTGAACGTAGAGCCTATCATATCCGATCATCACGTGGTGTCTCAGCACGAAAAACTTTCGCAATGGTGCATACTCAGGGAGAACACTTATATCTTGATAATTTAGTGAGAGATAATCTTATAATGCTACCGTCAATCAATGCAAGATAGGATGCATAAAAGATAAACATCACATGCAATCAATATAAGTGATATGATATGGCTATCATCATCTTGTGCTTGTGATCTCCATCTTCGAAGCACCGTTATGATCACCATCATCACTGGCGCGACACCTTGATCTCCATCATAGCATCGTTGTCGTCTCGCCAACTTATGCTTCTATGACTATCGCTACCGCTTAGTGATAAAGTAAAGCATTACAGGGCGATTGCATTGCATACAATAAAGCGACAACCATATGGCTCCTGCGAGTTGCCGATAACTCGGTTACGAAACATGATCATCTCATACAATAAAATATAGCATCATGCCTTGACCATATCACATCACAACATGCCCTGCAAAAACAGGTTAGACGTCCTCTACTTTGTTGTTGCAAGTTTTACGTGGCTGTTATGGGCTGAGCAAGAACCGTTCTTACCTACGCATCCAAACCACAACGATAGTTCGTCAAGTTAGTATTGTTTTAACCTTCTCAAGGACCGGTCATAGCCACACTCGGTTCAACTAAAGTTGGAGAAACTAACACCCGCCAGCCACCTGTGTGCAAAGCACGTCGGTAGAACCAGTCTCGCGTAAGCGTACGCGTAATGTCGGTCCGGGCCGCTTCATCCAACAATACCACCGAACCAAAGTATGACATGTTGGTAAGCAGTATGACTTGTATCGCCCACAACTCACTTGTGTTCTACTCGTGCATATGACATCTATGCATAAAACCTGGCTCGGATGCCACTATTGGGGAACGTAGTAATTTAAAAAAATTCCTACGCACGCAAGATCATGGTGATGCATAGCAATGAGAGGGGAGAGTGTGTCCACGTACCCTCGTAGACTGGAAGCGGAAGCGTTAGCACAACGCGGTTGATGTAGTCGTACGTCTTCACGTTCCGACCGATCAAGTACCGAATGCACGGCACCTCCGAGTTCAGCACACGTTCAACTCGATGACGTCCCTCGAACTCCGATCTAGCCGAGTGTTGAGGGAGAGTTTCGTCAGCACGACGGCGTGGTGATGATGATGATGTTCTACTAACGTAGGGCTTCTCCTAAGCACCGCTACGATATGATCGAGGTGGATTATGGTGGAGGGGGGCACCGCACATGGCTAAGAGATCAAGAGATCAATTGTAGTGTCTATGGGGTGCCCCCTCCTCCGTATATAAAGGGGGGAGGAGGAGAGCGCCAGCCAAGGGGGTGGCGCGCCCTAGGAGGGGGAAACCTACTCCAAGTAGGTTTGCCCCTCCCTTTCCTAGTCCAAGAAGGAGGGGGGAGGAAGGAGTGGGAGAGGGGAAAGGCAAGGGGGGCGCGCCTCTTGCCCTGGCCGGCCCCTCTCTCTCTCTCCACTAAGGCCCAACAAGGCCCATTAGTTCCCGGGAGGGGGGGTTCCGGTAACCCCCGGTACTCCGATAAATGTCCGAAACCTTCCAGAACCTTTCCGGTGTCCAAACATAGTCGTCCAATATATCGATCTTTACGTCTCGACCATTTCGAGACTCCTCGTCATGTCCGTGATCACATCCGGGACTCCGAACTACCTTCGGTACATCAAAACATATAAACTCATAATATAACCGTCATCTAACTTTAAGCGTGCGGACCCTACGGGTTCGAGAACTATGTAGACATGACCGAGACACATCTCTGGTCAATAACCAATAGCGGAACCTGGATGCTCATATTAGCTCCTACATATTCTATGAAGATCTTTATCGGTCAAACCGCATAACAACATACATTGTTCCCTTTGTCATCGGTATGTTACTTGCCCAAGATTCGATCGTCGGTATTTCAATACCTAGTTCAATCTCGTTACCGGCAAGTCTCTTTACTCGTTCCGTAATACATCATCCCACAACTAACTCATTAGTTGAATTGCTTGCAAGGCTTATAGTGATGTGCATTACTGAGTGGGCCCAGAGATACCTCTCCGACAATCGGAGTGAAAAATCCTAATCTCGAATTACGCCAACTCAACAAGTACCTTTGGAGACACCTATAGAGCACCTTTATAATCACCCAGTTATGTTGTGACATTTGGTAGCACACAAAGTGTTCCTCCGGTAAACGGGAGTTGCATAATCTCATAGTCATAGGAACATGTATAAGTCATGAAGAAAGCAATAGCAACAAACTAAACGATCAAGTGCTAAGCTAACGGAATGGGTCAAGTCAATCACATCATTCTCCTAATGATGTGATCCCGTTAATCAAATGACAACTCTTTGTCTATGTCTAGGAAACATAACCATCTTTGATTAATGAGCTAGTCAAGTAGAGGCATACTAGTGACACTCTGTTTGTCTATGTATTCACACATGTATCATGTTTCCGGTTAATACAATTATAGCATGAATAATAAACATTTATCATGATATAAGGAAATAAATAATAACTTTATTATTTCCTCTAGGGCATATTTTCTTCAGTGTCAACAACAGGTTCACTAGAAGCATGCAAAGTCCTATCATTTTTCTTTTTCTTCTTTTTAGAAGGACTAGGTGCATCAACATTAGTTCTCTGAGAATCTTGCTCAACTCTCTTAGTGTGGCCCTCAGGATACAGAGGTTCCTGAGTCATTTTACCCCCCTCTTGTCACAACTCTAACAACATTATCATTTTTCTTATTATTTAATTCATTGAGCAAATCATTTTGAGTTTTAAGCACTTGTTCTACTTGAGTGGTAACCATAGAAGCATGTTTACTAATAAGTTTAAGTTCACCCTTAACTCTAGACATATAATCACTCAAGTGTTCAATCATATAAGCATTACGTTTCAATTGTCTATCAACATAAGCATTGAAGTTTTCTTGTTTAACAATAAAATTATCAAACTCATCCAAGCATTGCCTAGCAAACTTAGTAGATGGGATTTCACCTTTATCAAATCTATAGAGAGAATTTACCTTTACTACCTGTGTCGGGTTATCAAGACCTTGTATTTCTTCAATAGGTGGTAAATTCTTAACATCTTTAGCTTTAATACCCTTTTCTTTCATAGATTTCTTTGCCTCTTGCATATCTTCAGGAATGAGAAATATAATACCCCTTTCATTTAGAGTTGGCTTAGGATTTGGTTCAGGAAGTGTCCAATCATTATCATTACTCAACATATTATTTAACAACAATTCAGCTTGCTCAACAATTCTTTCCCTGAAACCACAACCAGCACAACTATCCAGGTGGTCTCTGGAAGCATCGGTTAGTCCATTATAAAAGATATCAAGTATTTCATTTTTCTTTGGGAGAATGATCAGGCAAAGCATTAAGTAATCGGAGAAGCCTCCCCCAAGCTTGTGGGAGACTCTTTTCTTCAATTTGCACAAAATTATATATTTCCCTTAAGGCAGCTTGTTTCTTATGAGCGAGGAAATATTTAGCAGAGAAGTAATAAATCATATCCTGGGGACTACGCACACAACTAGGATCAAGAGAATTAAACCATGTTTAGCATCACCCTTTAATGAGAATGGAAATAACTTAAGGATATAGTAGTAACGAATTTTTTCCTCATTAGTGAATAGGGTGGCTATATCATTCAATTTAGTAAGATGTGCCATAATAGTTTCAGATTCATAGCCATAAAAAGGATCAGATTCAACCAAAGTAATTAACCCGGGATCGACATAGAAATCATAATCTTTATCAGAAATACAGATAGGTGAAGTAGCAAAAGTAGGGTCATATTTCATTCTAGGATTCAAAGATTTTTCTTTCAGCTTAGCTAACAATTTCTTAAGATCATATCTATTTTTGCAAGCTTAAAGATCTCTAGCAGTTTCTTCATCCACAACACAACCCTCAGGCACATCAGGCAATTCATATCTAGGGGAGAATGTTCATCATCACTTCCATCAATATTATTAGTTTCAATAATTTCACTCTCTCTAACCCTAGCAAGTTGTTCATCAAGAAATTCACCTAATGGCACAGTATTATCAAACATAGAAGTAGTTTCATCATAAGTGTCGTGGGTTTGTCACGGCAGATGTCCTCGTGAAAGGACTTAGTCGTGGAGCCATCACTACGGGTTAGCTTAAAGGGGTTAAACCGGACAAGGGGCACGAGGGATTTTATACTAGTTTGGCCCCTTTGATGAAGGTAAAAGCCTACGTCTAGTTGTGATTGGTATTGCTAGGGTTTCGATGACCAGGGAGCGAATCCGCTTTTCCTGGCTCTCGAGTTGTTGTCTGTTGTCCTCAAACCGCGGCCGGGTCGTCCCTTTATATACACAGACTGACGCCCACCGGTTTACAGAGTCTCGAGGCCAGATCATAGATGTGTCCGGCTCGGTCTCTATTCCTCTAACTTACAATACATGTTACATGGCAGAGTCGGTTTACATCTACAGGCTTTAACCCGCCTTTGAGCCTTGGGCCTTCGTAAAGCGCCACCGTCTTCATGTCTTCATGGGCTTCTATCTTTATGGAGCTAACCCGGCCATACTGAGCCGGTTTATCTCTAGTACTCATATCCCAACATTAGGCCCTAGATTGATTTGAACTTGTTGATGTCAATCCTCAACACTTTAGAAAAATTCTTGCCCTGTCACCTTTATATAAACCTGGTAAACCACCGTGATGTCTTCCTTTAATTCTGTAGTAAACCGCCTTGACATCATCTATTCGTTGAAGTCGAAGATTCCCTTCATTAATGTATATCCAACCATCGAGGCGACACCTTTATTAACTATCCATTTTTGAGCTCCTCGATTCCCGCACTTGTCGCTTTATTCGTTTCACCTTATAAATAGGACCACGGGTCCTTCTCCTTTTCCCCCTTCGTCTCCTTGACTTCTTCTTCCTCCTCGCGAAATCTCTGCACCCGAGCACCGCCGCCGTCGTCGAGCTTCACCTCCGCCACTTCATTGGCCGCTGCATCAACCCGATTGCACCAGAAAGCTGCGGCGTGCCTCCGTTGCTTCAACAGTCGCTGTAAGTTCTTTCCCCTCCCCCTTTGTAGATCTGTCTAGGGTTTCCTTGTTCTTCGCAGTTCACCGAAGTTCATCAAGGCTCCGGTGCGGCTCTTCCCTATACCTCCTTAGTCCATGAATAAAGAACCTCTTAGCTCAATATATTCCGCGTAATGGTTTATCTTCCGCTACCACAACAAACCCTTGCGTGCTTAAGAACTGATCTAAACCTTTACAAACTGCTTCGGGACCAACCCTTTTAGGTCAAAATATTTTTGCTTTCCTGTCTTTCGGTAGATCCAAAATATCCATGTCCCCTTGTGGAACCTGTTTTACCTTACTTAGTCATTCTTGCCTTAGATCTGTATCCTCTTTATCACTTTGGCGATTTACCTTTGTAAAAGCAATCTATCACATACCATTAGCCCCCTGGTAAACCGGACAAGCCTTTTACCTCCGTTGTTATACTCCGGTTTAACAGCATGTGCATACCCTTGTTCCGATATTGCCTTGTCATTCATTATTGCATCAGCCTCCGGTTTACGCAACTTACATACCTGTATGTCTTTGTTCCGTCGCATCTTACGTATCACCATGAATGATTTGTAAACCGGTATTTTTCTTTCAGCTTTTCGTTTGTATTTATGTAGTTTTCATCGGTGTAGCCCCCAAGGGCCGGTTTAGCTCTGCGAGGTAAACTGGGTCTTGAATCAATGCGTCAGTTTTGAACAGATATACATTATGCCCCAAGTGTTAAGGATAATGCTTGCATTGTACTTGAGACTTGTGAAAGATTTCTTGATAATAGAGCAAATAGGCATTAGCCCCCAAGTACAAAGTGCATAACTTGTTATATGCTTGGTACTTAGAAAATACATATCCCATTGTTTGACGTATCTTCACCTTTACAGACCGAGCTGAGTAAGAGGGATGCTAAAATCGCTGACCTTCAAGAGAACGTAAAATCCCAACAAGCAGAAGCCTCCAAAGCCAAAGAGGAGCTGACCAATGCCCTGGCAGCTATGGAGAAGTTGAAAGAGACTTTCAACAAGGAGCGTGCTGACTGGGAAACAGAAAAGGTCGTTTGACCAGGAAAGCTGAGAACGCAGAAGCAGCCCTGAAGCCAGTGGTACATGAACTAACCGGCTTGAAGCGGTAGATTGATTCCATGACATCTGCTGTGTTTGGTAAGTACTTTCTCATGCTGTTTGTCAAATTCATAAGATGTTATCATTGACCGGTTTACTGATATTAAACTGTGACAGGCACCCGCGTTGCTCATCTGGGTTCTGACATGCGGATGAAGCTTAAAGTGGCGTATACCTTAATAGAATAGCTATATTCTGGATCCCAGCGTGCTTTCTGTACTGCTGCATATAACAAGCCGGCGCCATCGTTGACAAAGGAAACCCTTGAGAAGTTGGCCATGCTACCTGCCCGAGTTATAGAACTAAAGGAAGCAACCGCAAGAGCAGGAGCACTGACCGCACTAATTCGGGCCAAGGCATGGATTTCGGATCTTGAAGCGGCAGATATCATTAAAGGATATCCAAGTGTGAAGGAGGACAGTTCAGACTTCAACAATGATGACCTCCGAAAACTGACAAAGGAGATGCGGCCAATAGGCAGCAATCTAGCGGAGGATACAAACCTATCTCATTTCCAACCGGTTTACGATGCTGAGGGATAGAGACAGCCTGCCGTGATCCATGAAGTTGAAGATCTTGTGCCTCCAATCCGTAAGCATACTTACGCTCCTAACATTGACCCCTCCGGCCTTATCCATGAAGAAGCCATGTTTCAAGCTTTAACCGGAATCGATTGGTCAACGGTTGATTTCCAGCATCTGGGAGGGATGAAGAGGATGCGACTGCTCAGGATGACCCTCAATCGTCAAGCCATCCTGATGAAGCATCTTAGACCGGTGACCGGTTTATGAACTACAATTTGCTGTTGCTTGAGAACAATTATTCAATTCGGGCCATTTTGAAGCTCCTTGTAATAGGATAGCAGAAACACCTTTATCTGTCATGCCATCGAGCATGCTTGTGTTGCTTAATGTTTGAAAACTTGTTTCACTTGTGGGATCTATTTATACATAGTCCATGATGATTTGTGTCCTGTATACAAGAACTTGAAAGCGTCCTAGTGGTTGACCACTGGACGGGTCATGATACCTCGTTGGCTGACCAACTGCTTGTATGGTAGAGGTGAAAAAACACCAATCCGGGGTGTGGATAACTCCTGGCCCTCTTGCCGGTTCATATAGAAACCATATTGTGCTAGAAAAAGCCGTTGATTTGTTCGTCTAATGCTGGTGACATCTAGTCAAAACCAGACTGGAGCAGTATGCTGCCAGTTTAACAACTGATCATGTACTGACAACTAAGAGCTGAAAGTCATGCTGGGTTGTAATGAACACCGGTTTGTCAGAAAAAATATTTATAAGTCCCTTATCATAAAAACAGCAAAAACAAAAGAAATATGCAAGGCTTTTCATGGGCTGCCAGGCCCTAAATCGAGGCTTTTCATGGGCTGCCAGGCCGCTGAGTTAAACCATTTTACAAAGCCTTTTAAGATGGACCTCAATCTTTAACCAATCACTGGTTTAACTTTGACAAGTTCAGGGTCCATGAGATTGACTTGCCAAACGTTCGATGGGTCATACCAGGTTTACCTAGACGGAGTGGCTTACTTAAAAAGGCAGGATAACTCGGGGTTTTAGGTGAATACACCTGGCTTCCAAGCCTGGCTTGATAGCCTATTACAAGGGTTCAAGCTCATTGTTCGTTGCGAAGCAAGGAGCCCCCAGGTAATATGTGAGTTGTGCTCAGTGGTTACCTATGTTTGAGCTGTGCTTAATGCAACAGACTCTCTTTGGCTCCACATAATTTCCTTTTGGCCTAAAGCCTATCAAGAGGTGTAGCTATGGTGTGAAGACAACCAAGCCCCCTAGTGATATCCCTTTTTTGGTTTTAAACTGATCAAGAGGTGTAGCTATGGTTCGGATACGACCAAGCCCCCCAGTGATTCTCTTTATATCCATGCGGCCGTATAGGCTAGTTTAACAAAACGCCGCTTTGTCAGTAAAAGCTCTTGGAGGCTCATACATGACGTAAAAAGAACGGAGACCCCGCTTTATTCGAGGATCCGGTTTATTATATAATATATATATTGTCATAAATATGTACATAAGAAGAGCCTGTGGCTCAAGTGTAGTAAGGCCAAAGAAGAGCTATATTCCATGGCCGCTTGGTCTCCTCCTCCGAGTCACATCAGTCTTTGTGCTCCCGAACATCAATGAGGTAGTATGACCCGTTGTGCAGATTCTTGCTGACCACAAAAGGTCCTTCCCAAGGTGGGGATAATTTGTGCATATCAGTCTGATCCTAGATGAGCCGAAGCACCAGATCGCCTTCTTGAAAGGTTCTGGTCTTAACCCAGCGGCTGTGATAACGTTGGAGATCTTGTTGATAAATCGCCAAACATGCTGCTGCTAGATCATGCTCTTCATCTAACAGGTCCAGTGAGTCTTGACGTGCCTGCTCATTATCAGCTTCGACATAAGCTGCCACACGGGGTGAGTCGTGACGGATGTCACTAGGAAGAACCGCCTCCGCTCCATAAACCATGAAGAAAGGTGTGTAACCCGTAGATCTGTTAGGTGTGGTGTTGATGCTCCATAATACAGAAGGTAACTCCTCCACCCAACAACCCGGCGTCCGCTTTAAAGGAACCATAAGCCGGGGTTTAATACCTCTCAAAATTTCTTGATTTGCCCTCTCAGCTTGTCCATTAGACTAGGGGTGAACAACTGATGCTACATCAAGCCAGATGTGCTCATGTTGACAAAATTCCTCCATCTCACCCTTTGACAGATTAGTACCATTGTCAGTGATAATACTATGTGGGAAACCAAACCGGAATATCACCTTTTTGATGAATTGAACCGCTGTGGCTGCTTCACACTTACTGACTGGCTCTGCTTCCACCCACTTGGTGAACTTGTCAACTGCCACCAATAGGTGGGTCTTTTTGTCCTTGGATCTCTTAAAGGGTCCAACCATATCAAGCCCCCAAGTGACAAACGGCCAAGTTATTGGAATCATCCTAAACTCCTGAGACGGAACATGAGCACGACGTGCAAATTTTTGACAACCGTCGCACCTCTTGACTAAATCCTCGGCATCAACATGAGCTGTTAACCAATAGAAACCGTGAGAGAAATCCTTGGCCACCAAAGATTTTGAACCGGCGTGGTGACCATAATCCCCTTCATGGATTTCTCGCAAAATCTCACAACCCTCTTGAGGAGAGACACAACACTGAATTGCTCCTGTGACGCTATAACGATGTAACTCCCCATTGATTATGGTCATTGACTTGGAACGTCGGATTATCTGCCGGGCCGAGGTTTCATCCTCCGGTAATTCGCCCTAGTTCATGTAAGCCAGGTATGAGATCGTCCAATCCGGTATGATATGCAAAGCTGCCACCAATTGGGCCTCCGGATCAGGAATAGCCAACTCCTCCTCTGTTGGTACCTTGACAGACGGATTATGCAGTACGTCAAGGAAGACATTTGGTGGGACCGGTTTACGCTGAGAGCGAAGGTGGATTAAAGCATCCACCGTTTCATTCTTTCGGAAATCTATATGGTCAACTTGATAATCCTTGAAATGACCAGCCACTATGTCCACCTCTCGTCGATATGCAGCAATGAGTGGGTCTTTAGAATCCCAAGTGCCAGATACCTGTTGAGCCACCAGATCCGAGTCACCGAAGCACTTAACCCGGCTTAAGTTCATCTCCTTAGCCATCCGAAGACCGTGGAGCAAGGCCTCGTACTCAGCTACATTGTTAGTACAAGGGAACATTAAGCAGAGGACATAACAAAATTTGTCACCTCATGGGGAAGTTAAGATGACTCCAGCCCCCGAGCCCTCCAACTGTCTGGATCCATCAAAGTGAATAGTCCTATACGTGTTATCTAGCTTCTCCTCTGGTGCCTGCAACTCTGTCCAATCATTGATGAAGTCCATGAGTGCTTGGGATTTGATCGATGTGCGAGGTGTATATTTTAGCACGTGAGGTCCAAGCTCGATAGCCCACTTGGCAACCCGGCCAGTTGCTTCTCTATTTTGGATGATATCTCGTAGAGGGGTTGAACTAACCACCATGATAGGATGACCCTGAAAATAGTGTTTGAGCTTCCGGCTTGCCATAAACACCCCATACACCAGCTTCTGCCAATGTGGATATCTCTGCTTTGACTCGATAAGCGCCTCACTGATATAATAAACCGGCCGTTGAATCGGATACTCCTTTCCAGCCTCCTTGCACTCCACCACAATAGCCACACTAACAGCCCGGGCATTAGCAGCCACATATAGCAGTAAAGGCTCTTTATCGATTGGAGCCGCAAGGACAGGTGGTTTAGCTAACTGCCTCTTCAAATCCTCAAATGCTTTATCGGCCGCATCACTCCAGACAAAATCATCTGTCTTTTTTAACATCTGATATAGAGGGATAGCCTTCTCCCCAAGACGACTGATAAACCGGCTCAAGGCTGCAATCCGGCCTGCCAAACGCTGAACATCATTGATACATGCTGGTTTAGCCAGAGAGGTGATAGCTGTGATATTTTCTGGATTAGCCTCAATGCCCCTGTTAGACACTAGAAAACCCAAGAGTTTGCTGCCGAAACACCAAAGACACATTTGTCCGGATTAAGCATCATCTTATAAACCCGGAGATTATCAAATGTTTCTCTTAAGTTAGCTATCAATGTTTCCTCCTTCCTGGACTTTACCACAATATCATCCACATATGCGTGAACATTGCGCCCAATCTGTTTATGAACAAAATTCTGAACACAACGTTGATAAGTTGCCTGGGCACTCTTGAGCCCAAAGGGCATGGAGACATAACAGAAGGCTCCAAAGGGAGTTATAAAAGCTATTTTCTCCTAGTCCTTAACTGCCATTTTGATCTGATGATAACCGGAATAAGCATCCAGAAAACACAAACGGTCGCAACCCGCCGCAGCATCAATAATCTAATCAATACGAGGGAGGGCAAAGGGATCTGCTGGGCAAGCTTTGTTCAAATCTGTGTAGTCCACACACATGCGCCAAGTGCCATTTTTCTTAAGAACCAGCACTGGATTAGCCAACCACTCAGGGTGCAAAACCTGCACGATAAATCCTGCGGCCAACAGCCGAGCTACCTCCTGACCGATAGCCTTGCACCTTTCTTCATTGAAGCAGCGTAGAAACTGTCTGGCTGGTTTAAACTTAGGATCTATATTGAGTGTGTGGTCAGCGAGTTCCCTCGGGACACCTGGCATGTCAGAAGGCTTCCATGCAAAAATGTCCTGGTTCTCACGGATGAACTCGATGAGCGCGCTTTCCTATTTGGGATCCAAGTTAGCGCTGATGCTGAACTGCTTGGATGAATCGCTAGGAACAAAATCAACCATCTTAGTATCTGTGGCCTATTTAAACTTCAACGCCGGGTCGTGCTCCGTAGTTGGCTTTTTCAAGGAAGTCATGTCTGCCGGATCAACCTCGTCCTTATAAAACTTCAACTCCTCTGTGGCACAAACTGATTCAGCGTAAGCCGCATCACCTTCTTCACATTCCAAAGCAATCTTCCTGCTCCCATGTACTGTGATTGTCCCCTTATGACCTGGCATCTTAAGCTGTAGGTAAACATAACACGGCCGTGCCATGAACTTGGCATAAGCCATTCGCCCAAACAGGGCGTGATCTGGACTCTTGATTTTCACCACCTCAAAAGTCAATGTTTCTGACCTTGAATCATGATCATCTCCAAAGGCCATTTCTAGAGCTATCTTGCCCACTGGATATGCAGACTTACCGGGCACCACACCATGAAAAACTGTGTTTGACGGTTTAAGATTCTTATCGGTCAAACCCATACGGTGGAAGGTATCATAGTAGAGAATATTGATACTGCTTCCCCCATCCATGAGCACCTTGGTGAACTTATACCCCCCAACCTGAGGTGCCACCACTAAGGTCAGATGACCTGGATTATCAACACGGGGTGGGTGATCCTCTCTACTCTATAAAATGGGTTGCTCAGACCAGCGTAGATACCGAGGTACCGCCGGTTCAACAGAGTTCATGGCCCTCTTGTGAAGCTTTTGATCACGCTTCCACAAGATAGTGGTGAATACATGATACTGCCCACTATTCAACTGCTTCGGATTGCTCTGATAACCCGACTGCTGCTGCTGCCGATTCCCCTAATGGTTATAACCTCCCTGGTTTCCCTGGTTCCCTTGATTGTTATGACCGGTTTGGTTACCTTGAAATCCTAAACCGGAGCTACCGCCTTCGTAACCCGGCCCATGAAAACCACCCCCTGAACCGCCGGGCGGTCCATTGTCGTATTGGAACATATTGGAGTTCTTGAAATCTCGCATGATATAACAATCCTTCCAAAGGTGTGATGCTGGTTTCTCCTTTGATCCGTGCTTTGGGCAAGGCTGATTTAACAGGCGCTCCAGAATGGGGCCTGATCCTCCGCCCCTCTAGGGCTGTTTCCCCTTACGATGCTGACCGTTATCCTGAGCATTGGTGTTAGCCACAAAGTCTAAACTATTGTCGGCCTTGCGCTTAGCATTATTCCCATGACCTACCGGGTTATGCTGCTGTCCCTTGGTGTTGCCATTTTTCTTCCCTTTCCTCGGTTTGTCCTCCTCTGAGTCAGTGTCTTTGGTATTATCTGAATCGGCATATTTAACCAAAGCGGCCATAAGCATTGACATATCATTGTAGTGATGTTTGAGCCTTTATAACTTCTGTTTGAGCGGCAGAAATCGGCAATTGTCTTCCAACGTTAACACTGCAGTATCTGCATTGATGCGGTCCGACGAGTGAAGAATAGCTGAGACCCGCTTTACCCAATGGGTTGTAGACTCTCCATCCTCTTGAACACAAGCGGCCAGGTCCACAGTTGACATAGGCTTCTTACAAGTATCCTTGAAATTCTGGATAAACCGGTGTTTTAATTCGGCCCACGATCCGACGGAATTGGGTGGCAAGCTCTTTAACCAAGTACGAGTTGTCCCCTCCAACATCATGGTGAAGTATTTAGCGCACACCGCTTCGTCCACATCTAACATCTCCATTGCCATCTCATAACTTTCAACCCATGCCTCTGGTTGTTAATCGGCGGTGTAATTGGGCACCTTACGAGGTCCCTTGAAATCCTTGTGCAGTCGTATATTACGTAAAGTGGGGGTAAGACATGGTACCCCTAAAGAGCTGAAGACCACGCCGGGCTCCACTGAAGCGGTAGGGCGAACCGGAGTATGCTGAAGAGCAGCATGCAAAGCTGCTAACTCGGCTTCCCGACATGCACGACCATGATCCGCCACATCTTGCGCATTAGCACCGCCACTTTTCGGGTTGTGCCTTCGCGGCGAGTTACGATGACGTGCACTGCTTGACACGGCCGGTTCATCCTCCACGTGCCTGCTATAGCTTCGACTCGGATGGGGGTGGAATGAATCCTCTCGCGGCTATGCGAATAAGCTTGCTGCTGGTATAAAGTTGTTTGAAGGAGCTCTCTGGCCCGTCGTGTCTCAATCGCCACCGGTGACTCATCATCCACCGGGAGGGCTGCGAACCATGAAGCGGCGTCCACAATGTTATCCAACGGGTTGGAGTAGTGCCCTGGGGGCGTCGGAACATACTGTGGCACAATGTTGTTCTGACGGGGCGGGTCCATTGCTCGTGGCTGAACCGGCGCTCCTATCCCCGGTGCCTCCGTCTGGTTTACCACTGGCTGGTTACTGGTTCTAGCTCCTGGCGTGTTGAAGAGATTTCTTGGCTCATAACCCAGCGGGAGGTGCGACCGGTATCTCCTTCTCATAACCTCATCTGAGGCGTTCTGATCCATCCTAAGCCGGTAGGCCTGAGCTTCCAACTCGGCCCGTTCTGTAGCCATCCTGGCATTCTCTGTTGCCATGTCCGCTTTAGCCGGAACTATCTGATCCTTTACCTTTGCAATCTCCGCATTGTGCTGATCTCGGGCTGCGGCGTCCACTTCTGCTGCCATCAATGTTGCCAAAGCGTCGAACAAGTTAGACAGTACTTGAGCCGGAGGCGGTGCTGAGCCCCCTGCTCCAGCCGGCGTTGCTGTTGCTGAATAGGAAAGCATTGCAGCAGTGGTGGACGAATGATGCACTGATTGTGTACCGGCCATGAAGACAGCAAGCCGGTTTGGCAAATCAAGGTGGTCTGGAATACTGTTGCCATCGGAACCTCCGCTAATCCGGCCGTCCTGCAACTGATACAGCGACTCTGTTTCTCCGGTTGAAGACTCTTCATCAGAACAGACAACGGTTTCTCCATCAGACGCCGGCCCATCCTCATATTCTGCCCCATGGATAGCACCTATGAAGACATGCCTCGCTGCAGGCTGAATCGGGGAAGGGCTTGCACGCTGAGCCGTCTCGATGATGTCGGTGCAGGTGTCCGGCTCAGGCCCCGGTTTGCCAATCTTGCCTATGAAGACGTGGATCCCACCAAAGGGGACCCGGTATCCGTATTCGATTGAACCGGCCTCAGGACCCCATCCCGCGTCGTCGATGTAGAGTTTAACATGATGACTCTTCGTCATCCGGCCCACGGCGTATCCCTTGAGTCCATCGAAGCTGCCCTTTAAGAACTTGAAACCATCGTGCGATAGCCCCAAGGTGGGCGCCAACTGTCGTGGGTTTGTCACGACAGATGTCCTCATGAATGTACTTAGTCGTGGAGCCATCGCTATGGGTTAGCTTAAAGGGGTCAAACCGGACAAGGGGCAAGAGGGTTTTTATACTAGTTTGGCCCCTTCGATGAAGGTAAAAGCCTACGTCTAGTTGTTATTGGTATTGCTAGGCTTTCGATGACCAGGGAGCGAATCCGCTTTGCCTGGCTCCCGAGTTGTTGTCTATTATCCTCAAACTGCGGTCGAGTCGTCCCTTTATATACACAGGCTGACGCCCACTGGTTTACAGAGTCCCATGGCCGGATCATAGATGTGTCCGGCTCGGTCTCTATTCCTCTAACTTACAATACAAGTTACATGATAGAGTTGGTTTACATCTACAGGCTTTAACCCGCCTTTGGGCCTTGGGCCTTCGTAAAGCGCCACCGTCTTCATGTCTTCATGGGCTTCTATCTTTATGGAGCTAACCCGGCCATACTGAGCCGGTTTATCTCCAGTACTCATATCCCCAACAATAAGCATCATGCATAGCAGAAGTGGCATCATCAATAACATGCGACATATCAGAATCAATAGCAGGAGTAGGTGTCACAAATTTACTCAAAACAGAAGGTGAATCAAGTGTAGAGCTAGACGGCAGTTCCTTACCTCCCCTCGTAGTTGAGGGAAAAATCTTGGTTCTTTCATCTTTCTAGTTCCTCAAAGTGATCAACGGATATAAATCCCAAGTGACTCAAATAATAGAGCTATGCTCCCCGGAAACGGCACTAGAAAATAGTCTTGATAACCCACAAGTATAGGGGATCGCAACAGTTTTGGAGGGTAGAGTATTCAACCCAAATTTATTGATTTGACACAAGGGGAGCCAAAGAATATTCTCAAGTATTAACAGTTGAGTTGTCAATTCAAGCGCACCTGAAATACTTAATATCTGCAGCAAAATATTTAGTAGCAAAGTAGTATGGAGGTAATGGTAACGGTGGCAAAAGTAATAGTAGTAGTTTTTGTAGTGATTGTAACAGTGGCAACGTAAAAGTGACTAAGCAAAGATCAATATGTGAAAAGCTCGTAGGCAATGGATCAGTCATTGATAATTATGTCGGATACGATTCCTCATGCAATAGTTATAACATAGGGTGACACAGAACTAGATCCAGTTCATCAATGTAATGTAGGCATGTATTCCGAATATAGTCATACGTGCTTATGGAAATGAACTTCCATGACATCTTTTGTCCTACCATCCCATGGCAGCGGGGTCCTATTGGAAACTAAGGGATATTAAGGCCTCCTTTTAATAGAGTACCGGACCAAAGCATTAACACTTAGTGAATACATGAACTCCTCAAACTACGGTCATCACCGGGAGTGGTCCCGATTTTTGTCACTTCGGGGTTACCGGATCATAACACGTAGTAGGTGACTATTGACTTGCAAAATAGGATCAAGAACTCACATATATTCATGAAAACATAATAGGTTCAGATCTGAAATCATGGCACTCGGGCCCTAGTGACAAGCATTAAGCAAAGCAAAGTCATAGCAACATCAATCTTAGAACATAATGGATACTAGGGATCAAACCCTAACAAAACTAACTCGATTACATGGTAAATCTCATCCAACCCATCATCGTCCAGCAAGCCTATGATGGAATTACTCATGCACGGCGGTGAGCATCATGAAATTGATGATGGAGGAAGGTTGATGATTATGATGGCGACGGATTCCCCTCTCCGGAACCCCGAACGGACTCCAGATAAGCCATCCAGAGAGAGATTAGGGCTTGGCGGCAGCTCCGTATCGTAAAACGCGATGAATCCTTCTCTCCTATTTTTTTCTCCCCGAACGTGAATATATAGAGTTGGAGTTTACGTTGGTGGAGCCTTAGGGGGCCACGAGGCAGGGGGCGTGCCACAGGGGGGCGCCCTGCACCCTCGTGGACAGGGTGTGGCCCCCCTGGTGTTGATTCTTTCGCCAGTATTTTTATTTATTCCAAAATGTGTCTTTGTTGATTTTCAGGTCATTCCGAGAACTTTTATTTCTGCACAAAAATAACACCATGGCAATTCTGCTGAAAACAGCGTCAGTCTGGGTTAGTTTCATTCAAATCATGCAAGTTAGAGTCCAAAACAAGGTCAAAAGTGTTTGGGAAAGTAGATACGATGGAGACGTATCAGTACGCTTCGACCAGGTGGGTCCCGACTGTCAGGGAGGATAAGGACGCACTTCCTTGCATGCGAAGATGTAGCTGGTGGGTCCCAACAGTCAGGGGGAAACATTTTTTCATGAAATACAGTGGCCCGTCTGGTGGGCCCCTGCTGTCAGGTGGAGGAATCATTATTTTGCGCGTAATAAGGAGGCATTTACTTGTGTGCGGCCGTGGACCCAGCTGTCAGCCTCTCCATGTACAGTACACTTCCCATGGATATTGTTCGTTGACCACGTTGACTACGCCACGCCGAGAGCACCAGGGCAGTGGAAGACGGCGAGGCCTAGGAAGGGGACGACGCGGAGCCGGGGAAGACGCGACAGTGGATTCCCATGCTGAGGGCAGTACGAGCGCTGACTGGTCGGCTGCGGGGTGAGGCTGACGTCGCCGAAAAATAACAGGATGTGCAGGTGGGTAGAGGGATGGCCTGGTGGCAGCACATTCGGCCACTTGAGGAGGGAGCAGGCAGTCCCGTCGGTGCTAGTTTGGGTGGCTGGAGCAGGAAGATCAACGATTGAAGAAGGACGGTGGCCGTGGGATGGACATCCAATAGTCACTGCTCTGTGTTGACTAAGTTGATAAAGCCTTGCGTAGGCGTCAATTTTTTAGGACAACGTCATCATCAACCTTTTTTTAAGTAGAGCGTCATCATCAACCTAGTAGAAAGTCAGCCTCCAAATCTGTGGAAAACAGCATACAGCCCATTAGCCATTATTTTTAATAATTTACAGCCCATTTGCTAATTCTTAAGGATATTTTGAAGCCCATATTTCTTTTAGCATTACAGACCATATATTCTGGGCACTCCTAAAAAATTCAATGAAATTTTTCATATTTCGGTGGAGTCCGAACTCTTTTAATCACGAAATTTCGAGTCACGTTAAAATAATTTTTTAAAATTATATAAAAAAATTAAAAAAAATCTCCACAAAAAGATGAATGAAATTTAAAATAATTACTAGCAAGATGCCCGTGCGTTGCATGGAACATGAAGATGCATTTGTATGAGTAGTTTATCTTGTGGGAGAAAAAGATGAACGAGGGGAGGCTGTATCTGCAAGCATGGAGAGGAGTGCGGGTAAATTGTCATAGTTTCCTTCCTATCCGTTAGATATAGATTGGATGGCCTATATTGTAGGATGGCAGGCACACCATCATCACCGACTCTACTTTTTATAAGAGTAGAGAAATCCAGAAAAAATGATATTTTAATGTAATTTCCGGTTGGCTTTGGTTTAAAAATTTACAGCCCATTTTCTGGGGAAGCCCATTTCTTACTACTTACTGATACGTCCATTCTGCATCATGTTTTTCTATGGTTATTTATGATGTTTTTATGCATAATAATGCTTTTTGGAGTAATTCCAATGCCTTTTCTCTCATAATTTGCAAGGTACACACAAAGAGGGAGAATTCCGACAGCTGGAAATCTGGACTTGGAAAACCTACGTCAGGCTACCCATTCTACACAACTCCAAACAAGCTGAAACTTCATGGAGAATCTTTATGGAATATATGATGAATATTGGAGCAAATAAGTACCATAGGAGGCCCACCAGGTGGGCACAACCCACCTGGGCACGCCACGGAGCCCAGGCGCGCCCTGGTGGGTTGTGCTCACCCAGGCCCACCTCCGGTGCCCATCTTCTGGTATATAAGTCATTTTGACCTAGAAAAAAATAAGGAGAGGACTTTCGGGGCGGAGCACCGCCCTCTCGAGGCAGAACTTGGGCAGGAGCACTTTTACCCTCGGGCGAAGCGATTCTGCCGGGGGAACTTCCCTCCCGGAGGGGGAAATCATCGTCATCATCATCCCCAACAACTCTTCCATCTTGGGGAGGGCAATCTCCATCAACATCTTCAACAACACAATCTCATCCCAAACCCTAGTTCATCTCTTGTGTTCAATCTTGTTACGGGAACTATAGATTGGTGCTTGTGGGTGACTAGTAGTGTTGATTACATCTTGTAGTTGATTACTATATGGTTTATTTGGTGGAATATTATATGTTCAGATCCAATATGCTATTTAATACCCCTCTAATCTTGAGCATGATTATCATTTGTGAGTAGTTACTTTTGTTCTTGAGGTCACGGGAGAAATCATGTTGCAAGTAATCATGTGAACTTGATATGTGTTCGATATTTTGATAGTATGTATGTTGTGATTTCCTTAGTGGTGTCATGTGAACTCCGACTACATGAATCTTCACCATATTTGGGTCTAAGGGAATGCATTGTGGAGTAGCAATTAGATGATGGGTTGCGAGAGTGACAGAAGCTTAAACCCCAGTTTATGCGCTATTCCGTAAGGGACCGATTGGATCCAAAAGTTTAATGCTATGGGTAGAATTTATTCTTAGTACTTTTCTCATAGTTGCGGATGCTTGCGGGAGGGTTAATCATAAGTAGGAGGTTTGTTCAAGTAAGAACAACACCTAAGCACCGTTCCACCCACATACCAAATTATCAAAGTAGCGAACACAAATCGAACCAACATGGTGAAAGTGACTAGATGAAATTCCCGTGTACCCTCAAGAACACTTTTCTTATTATAAGAGACCATTTTGGCATCCTTTGCCTCAAAAGGATTGGGCTACCTTGCTACACTTTTTCTACTATCATCGTTACTTGCTCATTACAAATTATCTTGCTATCAAACTACTCTGTTACTTACAATTTCAGCACTTGCAGACATTACCTTGCTAAAAACCATTTGTCATTTCCTTTTGCTCCTCGTTGGGTTCGACACTCTTACTTATCGAAAAGAGCTACAATTGATCCCCTATACTTGTGGGTCGTCACTTACATCCCTCCTTGTCTTCAAAGATTTGCATCCCACCAGGGCTGAGAAAAGCAAGTAGGCCTCGGGTGGGTATTCTCCAAAAAAAGAACTGGGCTAGCTATTTTCAGAAAGAAAAAAGACATCAAGTGGGATTGTCATGTGCTTAAATAAAAGCGTAAGCGTGGGCTCGACGGGCCACAGCCCCCGCACAGCATGCAGTTGAGCTCCGTATCTAAAACTAAAAAACAACTTGGTGAGCTGCTGCGTCCCTCGTGTTATCCGCTCGTTGTGGAATTTCTTGTTTATTGACTACATTGACAATGGAGTGGGACCTAGTTGTCAAACAATTAGGAGGAAGTATTTTTTGGCTTATTATAATGAGGCACCTGCTTGCGTAATGCAATGACCCTGGTGGGTCCCTACTATCAGCCTCTCCACGTACAGTCATCTCATGAGTCCTCTCAGTTGTTGACTGATACGTCTCCAACGTATCTATAGTTTTTTATTGTTCCATGCTATTATATTATCCATCTAGGATGTTTATATGCATTTATATGCTATTTTATATGATTTTTGGGACTAACCTATTAACCTAGAGCCCAGTGCCAGTTTTTGTTTTTCCTTGTTTTTGAGGAATACCAAACGGAGTCCAATTGACGTGCCAATTTTTGATGATTTTTTATGGACCAAAAGAAGCCCCCGAAGTAAAAGAGTTGGGCCAGAACAGTCCCGAGCCATCCACGAGGGTGGGGGGTACACCCTACCCCCTGGGCGCATCCCCCTATTTCATGGATGACTCAGAGACCCCCTTGACGTGAGACCTATGCCAAAAATTCATATAAATACAGAAACCTCCAGAAAATAACCTAGATCGAGAGTTCCACCGTCGCAAGACTCTGTAGCCACCAAAAACAAATCGGGACCCTGTTCCGCCACCCTGCCGGAGGGGGGATCCCTCACCGGTGGCCATCTTCATCATCCCGGCGCTCTCCCTAACGAGGAGCGAGTAGTTCACCCTCGGGGATGAGGGTATGTACCAGTAGCTATGTGTTTGATCTCTCTCTCTCTCTCTCTCTCTCTTATGTTCTTGATTCGGCACGATCTTGACGTATCGCGAGCTTTGCTATTATAGTTGGATCTTATGATGCTTCTCCCCCTCTACTCTCTTGTAATGGATTGAGTTTTCCCTTTGAAGTTATCTTATCGGATTGAGTCTTTAAGGATTTGAGAACACTTGATGTATGTCTTGTGTGTGCTTATCTATGGTGACAATGGGATATTCACGTGATCTACTTGATGTACATTTTGGTGATCAACTTGCGGGTTTCGTGACCTTGTGAACTTATGCATAGGGGTTGGCACACGTTTTCATCTTGACTCTCCGGTAGAAACTTTGGGGCACTCTTTGAAGCTCTTTGTGTTGGTTGAATATATGAATCTAAGATTGTATGATGCATATCGTATAATCATACCCACGGATACTTGAGGTGACGTTGGAGTATCTAGGTGACATTAGGGTTTTGGTTGATTTGTATCTTAAGGTGTTATTCTAGTACGAACTCTAGGATAGATTGAACGGAAAGAATAGCTTCGTGTTATTTTATTACGGACTCTTGAATAGATCGATCAGAAAGGATAACTTTGAGGTGGTTTCGTACCATACAATAATCTCTTCATTTGTTCTCCGCTATTAGTGACTTTGGAGTGACTCTTTATTGCATGTTGAGGGATAGTTATATGATCCAATTATGTTATTATTGTTGAGAGAACTTGCACTAGTGAAAGTATGAACCCTTGGCCTTGTTTCAACGCATTGCAATACCGTTTTCGCTCTCTTTTATCATTAGCTACCTTGCTATTTTTATATTTTAAGATTACAAAAACCTATATCTACCATCCATATTGCACTTGTATCACCATCTCTTCGCCAAACTAGTGCACCTATACAATTTCCCATTGTATTGGGTGTGTTGGGGACACAAGAGACTCTTTGTTATTTGGTTGCAGGGTTGTTTGAGAGAGACCATATTCATCCTACGCCTCCCACGGATTGATAAACCTTAGGTCATCCACTCGAGGGAAATTTTCTGTTGTCCTACAAACCTCTGCACTTGGAGGCCCAACAACATCTATAAGATGAAGGTTGCGTAGTATACATCAAGCTCTTTTCTGGCGCCGTTGCCGGGGAGGTTAGAGCTTTAAGGTATATCTTTAGATCTTGTAATCGAATCTTTGTGTTTCTTGTTTTATCACTAGTTTAGTCTATAAAAGAAAACTACAAAAAATGGAATTAAGGTTACCTCCTATGCTTCATCTTTTTAATGTCTTTTGTGAAAATAAGGATTCTGATTATTGTACCAAAGTGTTAGAAGAAGAATGTATTAAAATGTTTGGCACTAACTCTTTGGATGATGAGCATGATTGCAATGTTGTTAGTATGAATTCTTTGAATATCCATGATGCCAATGATATGCAAAGCCACAAGCTTGGGGATGCTATGTTTGATGAAGATGATATTTTTTGTCCCCCAAGTTTTGATGAGCAAATTTATTATGATGAAAGCATCCCTCCTATCTATGATGATTATTGTGATGACACGTATGCTATAAAGAATAATGATATCCATGAAACTTGTCATCATGATTTTAACGTTCAATTGTATTATGCTTCACATGATAGTTATTTTGTTGAGTTTGCTCCCACTACTATTCATGAGAAGAAATTTGCTTATGTGGAGAGTAATAAAAATTCTGTGCTTGTGGCTCATGAAAAGAATGATTTATGTGATAGTTATATTATTGAATTCACTCATGATGCTACTGAAAATTATTATGAGGGAGGAATATATGCTTGTAGGAATTGTAATAATACAAAGTTTCCTCTCTATGTGCTTAAAGTTTTGAAGTCATGCTTGTTTTGCTTTCCTATGCTAGTTGATTCTTGTTCCCATAAATTGTTTGCTCACAAAATCCCTATGCATAGTAAGTGGGTTAGACTTAAGTGTGCTAGTCATATTCTTCATGATCCTCTCTTTATGTTTCAATTCTTATCTTTTATGTGAGCATCAATGAAATCATCATGCCTAGCTAGGGGCGTTAAACAATAGCGCTTGTTGGGAGGCAACCCAATTTTATTTTTACTCTTTGATTTTTGTTCATGTTTAGTAATAAATAATTCATCTAGCTTCTGTTATGATTGTGTTTTTTATATTTTAATTAGTGTTTGTGCCAAGTAAAGCCTTTAGGATCTTCTTGGGTGATTGTTGTTTGATCTTGCTGATAAAACAGAAAGTATGCGATCACGAAAATAATTATCATTTTTTACCAGAGAGGAATAAAATACCAATTCCAACTGCAGTAGATCAATATACTATTTATCCTAGTGGTCCTAATGTTTCAGAATTTTTGGAGTTACAAAAGTATTCGAAATCTCCAAATTACTACAGACTGTTCTGTTTTTGACAGATTGTGTTTTCATTGTGTTGTTTGCTTATTTTGATGAATCTATGAGTAGTATTGGAGGGTGTGAACCATAGAGAAGTTGGAATACAGTAGATATTACACCAATATGAATTTAGAATGAGTCCAAAACAGTACCTAAGTGGTGATTTATTTTCTTATACTAACGGAGCTTACAAGTTTTCTGTTAAGTTTTGTGTTGTGAAGTTTTCAAGTTTTGGGTAAAGATTCGATGGACTATGGAATAAGGTGTGGCTAGAGCCTAAGCTTGGGGATGCCCAAGGCACCCCAAGGTAATATTCAAGGACAACCAAGAGCCTAAGCTTGGGGATGCCCCAGATGGCATCCCCTCTTTCGTCTTCGTTCATCGGTAACTTTACTTGGAGCAATATTTTTATTCACCACATGATATGTGTTTTTCTTGGAGCGTCATTTTATTTTGTTTTGTTTTGCTTGATGTTTGAATAATATCCCAAGACCTTAAATTCTTAAATGTTAGAGAGTCTTCACATAGTTACATAATTATTCAACTACTCATTTATCTTCACCTATATCTTTCGCAGTAGTTTGTTGTTTTCTCTAGTGCTTCACTTATATCTTTTTAGAGCACGGTGGTGGTTTTATTTTATAGAAATTATTGATCTCTAATGCTTCACTTATATTATTTTGAGAGTCTTTTAGAACAGCATGGTAATTTGCTTTGGTTATAAAATTAGTCCTAATATGATGGGCATTCAAGATGGGTATAATAAAAACTTTCATATAGAGTGCATTGAATACTATGAGAAATTTGATACTTGATGATTGTTTTGAGATATGAAGATGGTGATATTAGAGTCGTGCTAGTTGAGTAATTGTGAAATTGAGAAATACTTGTGTTGAGGTTTGCAAGTCCCGTAGCATGCACGTATGGTAACCGTTGTGTTACAAATTTGAAGCATGAGGTGTTTCTTTAATTGTCTTCCTTATGAGTGGCGGTCGGGGATGAGCGATGGTATTTTCCTACCAATCTATTCCCCTAGGAGCATGTGCATAGTGCTTGATTTTGATGCTTGTAGATTTTTGCAATAAGTATGTGAGTTCTTTATGACTAATGTTGAGTCCATGGATTATACGCACTCTCACCCTTCCACCATTGCTAGCCTCTCTTGTGCCGCGCAACTTTCGCCGGTACCATAAACCCATCATTTACCTTCCTCAAAACAGCCACCATACCTACCTATTATGGCATTTCCATAGCCATTCTGAGATATATTGCCATGCAACTTTCCACCATTCCGTTTATTATGACACGCTTCATCATAGTAATATTTATTTGCATGATCATGTAGTTGACATCGTATTTGTGGCATGGCCACCATTCATAATTTTTCATACATGTCACTCTTGATTCATTGCACATCCCGGTACACCGCCGGAGGCATCTATAGAGTCATATTTTGTTCTAAGTATCGAGTTGTAATTCTTGAGTTGTAAGTAAATAAAAGTGTGATGATCTTCATTATTAGAGCATTGTCCCATGTGAGGAAAGGATGATGGAGACTATGATTCCCCCACAAGTCAGGATGAGACTCCGGACGAAATAAAAAAAGGTGTCCATAAAAAAGGAGAAGGCCCAAAAAATGAGAGAAAAAGAGAGAAGGGCCAATGTTACTGTCCTTTTTCCACACTTGTGCTTCAAAGTAGCACCATGATCTTCATGATAGAGAGTCTATTATGTTGTCACTTTCATATACTAGTGCGAATTCTTCATTATAAAACTTGGCTTGTATATTCCAATGACGGGCTTCCTCAATTTGCCCTAGGTTTTCATGAGGAAGCAACTTGGATGCACACCCACTTAGTTACTTTTGTTGAGCTTTCATACACTTATAGCTCTAGTGCATCTGTTACATCACAATCCCTACTCACTCACATTGATATCTATTGATGGGCATCTCCATAGACCATTGATATGCCTAGTTTATGTGAGACTATATTCCTTTTTTTTGTCTTCCACACAACCACCATTCTATTCCACCTATAGTGCTATGTCCATGGCTCGCGCTCATATATTGCGTGAAAGTTGAAAAAGTTTGAGAATACTAAAGTATGAAACAATTGCTTGGCTTGTCATCGGGGTTGTGCATGATTGGAGCATTTTGTGTGACGAAAATGAAGCATAGCCAAACTATATGATTTTGTAGGGATGAGCTTTCTTTGGCTATGTTATTTTGAGACGACATAATTGCTTGGTTAGTATGCTTGAAGTATTATTATTTTTATGTCAATATTAAACTTTTGTCTTGAGTCTTTCGGATCTAAACATTCATGCCACAATAAAGAAAATTACATTGATAAATATGTTAGGTAGCATTCCACATCAAAAATTCGGTTTCTATCATTTACCTACTCGAGGACGAGCAGGAATTAAGCTTGGGGATGCTTGATACGTCTCCAACATATCTATAATTTTTGATTGTTCCATGCTATTATTTTATCCATCTAGGATGTTTTATATGCATTTATATGCTATTTTATATGATTTTTGGGACTAACCTATTAACTTAGAGCCCAATGCCAGTTTCTATTTTTCCATGTTTTTCGAGTTTTACAGAAAAGGAATAACAAATGGAGTCCAATTGAAATGCCAATTTTTGATGATTTTTATGGACCAAAAGAAGCCCCCGAAGTAAAAGAGTTGGGCCAGAAGAGTCCCGGGCCATCCATGATGGTGGGGGCGCGCCCTACCCCCGGGACGCGTTCTCCTATCTCGTGGACAACTCGGAGACCCCCCCTGATGTGAGACCTACGCCAAAAATTCCTAAAAATACATAAACCTCCATAAAATAACCTAGATCAGGAGTTCCGTCGCCGCAAGCCTCTGTAGCCACCAAAAACCAATCGGGACCCTGTTCCGGCACCCTGCCGGAGGGGGGATCCCTCACTAGTGGCCATCTTCATCATCCCGGCGCTCTCCATGACAAGGAGGGAGTAGTTCACCCTCGGGGCTGAGGGTATGTACCAGTAGCTATGTGTTTGATCTCTCTCTCTCTCTCTATCTCTATCTCTATCTCTATCTCTCCTATTATTGATTCGGCACAATCTTGATGTATCGCAAGCTTTGCTATTATAGTTGGATCTTATGATGCTTCTCCCCCTCTACTCTCTTTTAATGGATTGAGTTTTCCCTTTGAACTTATCTTATCGGATTGAGTCTTTAAGGATTTGAGAACACTTGATGTATGTCTTGCTTGTGCTTATCTGTGGTGACAGTGGGATATTCACGTGATCTACTTGATGTATATTTTGGTGATCAACTTGCGGGTTCCGTGACCTTGTGAACTTATGCATAGGGGTTGGCACACGTTTTCATCTTGACTCTCCGGTAGAAACTTTGGGACAATCTTTGAAGTTCTTTGTGTTGGTTGAATAGATGAATTTGAGATTGTGTGATGCATATCGTATAATCATACCCACGGATACTTGAGGTGACATTGGAGTATCTAGGTGACATTAGGGTTTTGGTTGATTTGTGCCTTAAAGTGTTATTGTAGTACGAACTCTAGGATAGATTGAACGGAACGAATAGCTTCGTGTTATTCTACTATGGACTCTTGAATAGATCGATCAGAAAGGATAACTTTGAGGTGGTTTCATACCCTACAATAATCTCTTCGCTCGTTCTCCGCTATTAGTGACTTTGGAGTGACTCTTTGTTGCATGTTGAGGGATAGTTATATGATCCAATTATGTTATTATTGTTGAGAGAATTTGCACTAGTGAAGGTATGAACCCTATGCCTTGTTTCAATGCATTGTAATACCGTTTTCGCTCTCTTTTATCATTAGTTACCTTGCTGTTTTTATATTTTCAGATTACAAAAACCTATATCTACCATCCATGTTGCACTTGTATCACCATCTCTTCGCCGAACTAGTGCACCTATACAATTTACCATTGTATTGGGTGTGTTAGGGACACAAGAGACTCTTGGTTATTTGGTTGCAGGGTTGTTTGAGAGAGACCATCTTCACCCTACACCTCCCATGGATTGATAAACCTTAGGTCATCCACTTGAGGGAAATTTGTTATTGTCCTACAAACCTCTGCCCTTGGAGGCCCAACAACGTCTACAAGAAGAAGGTTACGTAGTAGACATCATTGACCATGTTGACAACGCCAGACGGCGGCAGGCACAACGAGCGAACCAAGGCGGAGAACGACCGCGAGGCCTCGGACAGGAACAAACAGGAGTCGTGGAAGATGCGGTAGTGTAGTGGCAGGTGGAGGGGAGTACGAGGGCAACAACATGCAACTCAAGCTTACAAACGGTACAAAAAGCCCAAGGATTAATTGTTCATCAAATTTAGACAAAACCCATATTGAACATGGCAATAACATCTAGCCCAACCACTCTTTTTCACAGTCACAAACAAATGGATCGGTCTGATCCATAAAACAACATCCTGTGCAAAAAATTATTGTAGGATGACTACAATTTGTTGTAAATAGAAGCCGAGCATGTTTAGAAGCCCATTTGTCCACCTGAAACTTTTTTTTTGCTGTTCAACATGTCTATGCATGAGAAATCTCTTGTTGTAAAACTTAAGCCTCATGGACAATAGTAACCTCGCATTCAACAGGAAGAATGTGACAAAGCTTCTGTTTGCCTAGTTGGATGCATATCCTTCCATCGTTATTGTCCTCAAACGAATGTCATGAGAACTGAGAAAATCTTGGTGCTTATTACGCCACCGATTGGTTATACGTTTTTATCCATGTGGTAGCAGTGCCTAAGTAGACATGAATATTAAAAACAGTTAAGGTCTGAAAAAAGAGTATGTCACAAGAGCGACAGCTGAACTGTTAATTCTAGTACAATATATACGGGCTTTCAATGCGCATAAAATCATCACCTTTATATATAAATTCTCCAGAGATCGAAAGCATCGCAGCAAGCCAATAATTATGTTCAGATCAAAACTAAACAATCCGATATATAAGATCTTGACAGAATCCAGCAGCATTGATAGGCTATCCATGGACGAACTCTTCATTGAGCATATAACATAATATTAGTACCCAAAGTGTACTCCAAGATGATATACAACTTATGCGCACAAATGAAAAATGCAGCTTATGATTACAAATGTGTAGATGATAATATACGGTACCTAAAAATGTGAGGAGCCAAACACCAACCTCCTGTGATCATTAAATGGATGGATCACGAATTACACCCAAGGTCTCCAGTTTGGGCGCAGAGACAATAGTTATTTGCGAAGGTTTATAACAATCATCAAGGAGCAACCTTTGAAGTGAAGGGGCATCTTCGGTGATGAGATGTTGTCGTTCAAAACAAATTCCAATGATTTTAAGGTGAGGCGACTTTATTTGGAGACAACTGATAGGGATTTTTATTCCCAAAACAATCAGCAAGCGCTCCACAGTAGGGCAACTGGAGTGGATGATGCTGTGCAGTGAGGCCTCCGACAGATAAACCACCACAAGCGAAAGTTTTTTTAGCAGTGGGAGTCAAAGCATTCGTTCCAGATTTTCTGGTAGATGGCACCAAGCGAAGGTGGTGGTGTGGAGAGAGGAGGAAAACCGCAAGATGGACAATGGTGGCATGGGCACAAATTCTTGGTGTGTTCATGGTATGAAACTTTCGTGGTAATGGTAGAACTCAAACTGCTAGAGTTTTCCGAATTCGGGGATGTCAGCCAAGCATCCACCGTGCAAGGTGTGGACAGCAGGTAGCATGTAGGGATATACACTACAAGAAATATGTCAACTAGTGACCTTATGTCAGTGACCCTGGAAGAATTGGTCATAGATCTATGACCATTTCAGACCAGTTGGTCAAAAGCTGTTCGGGGGGTTCCAGACCGTAAACTATAACGACCATTTTGGTCAGAAATGTCGTAATTTCCTTACACGAAATGGTCATAAAGCAGATAGCACTGGTCTGCTGCCTTATTTCTAGCTGATCATGACCAATATAGATGGTCATAACCTTGTAAATTGTGGCGGGTCGCTATGTCTAGGCGCCACCTCATCAGTTTTGCCTATGTGTCATGTCCATGTGGTAGTTTTTGCCCTAGGTTGTGAAGCAACCTATATTTCTGTCATTCCCAAAATTCCCAAAAAAATCTCATAAATTCTTTGGGTCATATCTTCATCAAATATGTAAAAATCCTTCCTTTCCTAGTTCAAAACTAATTCAACAATATTCATTTTCCTATTCTGTTCACAACAGCACTTTATGAAGGAAGCGATATTTATATATTCTTGATTGTCCTCGGAATTTTTGTGCACTCTTTCCTATCCAAATCATTACCACATGACGAAATTCAGCTCCATTTGCCTAGCAAATCTTCCTCGGCAAATTTTCAAAGTTTTTGTCCACATAGAAGCATTGTGAAGGAAGTACCTTTTTTATATATCGAAATGACATGAAATTTATACAGTTCCTTCATATGCCCAAATTATCACCCTCCTCCAAATTGCAGCTCAGTCAAATCATCTATATGAGCCCAGGTTCAATTTATATTTTATGGCCAAATTGGCACGTTGCAAAGCAAGTGTTATATAGACCCCTCCTATTACCCTCAAACTTTCCGGGCACCCTTCCATACCCAAATCATTGCCACATGATATTATTCAGCTCAATTTTCCTAGTAAATCTTTCTCAGGAAATTTCCAAAGTTTCTACCTCGAGAGAAGCTTTGTGAAGTAAGTACTAGCTAGGCTTACCCAAATGATCTAAAAATTTACCAGCGCATGACCATACCTATGTAACTTACCTACACCATTTTTTAGCTCATTTCATTCATCCAATCTCTCTCACTAGTTTCCCAAGTTTTTGTCCATAGAAGAGCATTGTGAAGGAAGTACTACTTTGGCCTCTCCAAATGGTATCAATTTTCTACAATGCTTTCCTATGCCCAAATAACCATCCTCCACCAAATTTCAGCTCAATCCATTCATTATTTTGAGCCCAGCTTCAACATTCATATTTTTGTCCAGCGTGGTACTTTGCAAAGCAAGTACCACCTAGGTTCCTCCTTTTGAGCTAAAAAATTGCGAAGACATTATCCTTAGTAGATGATCATCCTTAGCCAAAACTCACGCCATTGGCCATGTGCATTTCCCGTACCTCTAATCAAACACTTGGCTGCTAATTCATCTTTGAGCATAGGTCAGTCTCCTTGTGAGATTCTTCTGTTGTAATTTTCTTCCTAGAACCTACCTGGGGAGTGCCCAACCCACTAGACATGCCTAGGCCTCCCAGAAAGCATGTCAATGCCAAGGTCACGCGGTGACCATGCGGCGGGCATGCGAGTTTACGCGCTTTGGAGTTGGGGCCCTGGGCCACATCCAAACCTCGACGTATCGCCACCAAACCATGTAATTGTGATGAAATAGATACTTATGTAACCAGAAATGATTTTTGGAAAAAATAAAGAGCAAACAATAAGGTAGATGCAGTTCAACATTGACCCACTTCCTGCTGAATCGGTAGAAATTTGTCTTTTTCACAAGTGGTGGATCAACACTTTTGACACCAAACCATTTTGTCAATTATGCATTAAATATGAACTAATATTTTATAAAAATTATTTGGTCCAATTTTGCAACAAATATATGGTAGCTCCTTCACAAAAAAACTCATTTTGGGCATTCAAAAAATGGAAAATGAATTGTCCGTGCAAAGAAAATGAAAACTCCCTTAGGAAGCATTGTTTGGAATTCCAAGATGCACCCTTGTGAACAATATGAGATCATTTGAACAAACTATGCCATGAATGTGGCCATAAGATTGATCATTTCACTTGAAAGACATGAATCTTCACGCATGATAGCTCATTTCTGAGAACACTTTTTTAAAATAATTGTCGTATTACTAGTTTGTTATTTTTCATGGAAACTTGGTCACATATAATGACAAAACGCGAAGGTTTCCCAATTTTTCATTTTTTTTAATTTTTTATGCCTGTTTCGAAATGCGATGAAAACGACGAGTTTGACCGTTCCTAGCTAGTGGTTGAATCTTGGAAAACTGTTGATGCTTCTCTGATTAAATAGATACTTATGTATCTAGAAATGATTTTTTGAAAAAATAAAGAGCAAACTATGAGGCAGTTGCAGTTCAAATTTGACCCGCTTCCTGCTGAATCGGCGGGAATTTGTCTTTTTCACCAGAGGTGGATCAAGGCTTTTGACACCCACCAGTTGGTTAATTGTGAATCAAATATGGCCTAGTATTTTAGAAAAATGATTTGGTCCAATTTTGCAACAAATATATGGTAGGTCCTTCACAAAAAGAACTCAATTTGAGCACTCGGAAAATGGAAAATGGATTTTCCGTGCAAAGAAAATAAGAAGTCCTTGAAGAAACATTGTTTGGAATTCCAATATGCACCCTTGTGCACAATATGAGATCATTTGAACAAACTATGCCATGAATGTGGCCATAAGATTGATCATTTGGTTTGAAAGCCAAGAATCTTCATGCGTGATAGCTCGTTTCTGAGAACACTTTTTAAAAATAATTGTTGTATTACAAGTTTATTATTTTTCCTGGAAACTTGGTCACATATAATGACAGAATGCAAAGGTTTCACAATTTTTTGATTTTTTTGAATTTTTTATGCCCGTTACAAAATGCGATGAAAACAGCGGGTTTGACCGTTCATAGCTAGTGGTTGAATCTTGGAAAACTTTTGATGTTTCTCTGATTAAATAGATACTTATGTATCTAGAAATGATTTTTTGAAAAAATAAAGAGCAAACTATGAGGCAGCTGCAGTTCAAATTTGACCCGCTTCCTACTGAATCGGCGGGAATTTGTCTTTTTCACCAGAGGTGGATCAAGGCTTTTAACACCCAACCATTTGGTCAATTGTGAATCAAATATGGCCTAGTATTTTAGAAAAATGATTTGGTCCAATTTTGCAACAAATATATGGTAGATCCTTCACAAAAAGAACTCAATTCGGGCACTCGCAAAATGGAAAATGAATTTTTCGTGCAAAGGAAATAAAAAGTCCCTTAGGCAACATTGTTTGGAATTCCAATATGCACCCTTGTGCACAATATGAGATCATTTGAACAAACTATGCCATGAATGTGGCCATAAGATTGATCATTTGGCTTGAAAGCCATGAATCTTCATGCGTGATAGCTCTTTTCTGAAAACATTTTTTTAAAATAATTGTCATATTACAAGTTTATTATTTTTCCTGTGAACTTAGCCACATATAATGACACAATGCGAAGGTTTCCCAATTTTTTGATTTTTTTTATTTTTTATGCCCGTTTCAAAATGCGGTCAAAACGGCGGGTTTGACCGTTCGTAGATAGTGGTTGAATCTTGGAAGTTTTTTGGTGTTTCTCTGATTAAATAGATACTTATGTACCTAGAAATGATTTTTGGAAAAAATATAGAGCAAACTATGAGGCAGCTGCAGTTCAAATTTGACCAGCTTCCAACTGAATCGGCGGAAATTTGTGTTTTTCACTAGAGGTGGATCAAAACTTTTGACACCCAACCAATTGGGCAATTGTGCATTATGTATGACCTATTATTTTATAAAAATGATTTGGTCCAATATTACAACAAATATATGGTAGGTCCTTCACAAAAAAGTTATTTTGGGCACTTGAAAAATAGAAAATGTTTTAAAAAACTCATTTCTCCTAACTCTTTTAAAAGACATTTTTCTTATTTCGATTTGTCATTATTCCTGAAAACTAAGGTCAAATTGGATGACACATGAGAAGGTATTCCATTTTTATTTTTATTTTCCAGGTCATAAAATAGCCAATATGATTTAAAAGCTTACTTTTAATCGATTATGACCAATTTAGATGGTCAAAATATCGTACTTGTATACTACGTTCTGATTGGTCCAGGAGCATCTCACGCAGATCGTGCCTAATCACCGTCGGATGCTCCTGAATCTAACGGCCCGCCTGTCTCACCCACGCACCCAACCCACAACGCGCACTCCTCTCTCGCGAACCCCACCCAACCCCTCGTGCCCTCCTCTCTCTCTCTCGAACCCTAGCGCTCCACTCCTCCCTAGCCGCCACCACCTCCGGCGCCCTCTGTCCGGCGAGATCCCCTCCAACCCATGACTCCACGACTCCTCCTCCTCTCTGGATCGATCACCTCCAACCCACGACTCCTCTTCCTCTCTGGATCGATCACCCCCAACCCATGACTCCTCCTCCTCTCTGGATCGATCTGCAACTGCTTCCAACCCAGCCACCGCCGTAGACCTCCCCCAATCCCGGCCTCCTACACGCGGAGCCGAGACGTGCCCCTTCCTACTCAATGGCTAACCCCTCCATGGCGGCCAATGGCGGGGTGCCGTTGGCGGAGGGGGTCCACGGCGTCGGGGCCCAGATCCGCAACCACTTCTATGTGGTGCCCGTCGATCGCGTGGCTGTGGCCCTGGCGACGCGATGGCAGCATTGGCCCTGGCAGCGTCGACGGTGGCGAGCCAGTCCCTGAGAAACCGCGAGATCCTCGACACCGTGGGCACCACCACGGCGGCGCTCTCACTCGCCCGCTCCTCCTTCATCGTGCTCTGCTACCTCCTCTTCCGCGAGCTCCGCAACTTCTCATTCAAGCTCGTCAATTTCCTCGCTGTTGCGGTGAGAGCATCAGATCTGGGAGCTTTGCTTTCTATTTTATAGGTTTGGGATGCTGATTGCGTGATTTGGCATGGCAGCGTCTTGGAATTTGGGGTTGGTGGCGCGATCTGCGAGCAGTGGTTTGATAGTTTGGTTCGTAATTGAGCGATTTTGATGCATGGTTTCGTTAGTTTGCACATAATGGTTTACCTTTAGTGCATACGAGCTGAAGTTGATGTGGAGAATTCGGTGCAGGAAGTAGTCAGGACTGGGATCTTCAGAAATGTTCGTCAAATTTTGACACGTGATGCTTATTTCTGCCAGTTGGGGCCAGTATAGAGTCATTTTCCTGATAGTTTCGTAGTTGCAGCAGCTTTGGCACGACGCTAAGCATGTCTTACACTATGGTTTGCTTCAATTATTGATCAACTTAACACTTGTTTCATTTTCTTGTTGAATTTGCAAGTTGCAACCAGTGAGATGATGATCATACACCTACTTTTGGTTGAGGTGCTCCCAGACATTGTTTCTAGGTCCTGCTCCACCTAAAAATTTGTTTGAATCGTAGGAAATGTTTGTGTGGAGAACTGATAGCACTTCATTAGAATGTAGAGAAGTTTGAAATGTCCATAATATTTTAACATTATAGATCACTGAAACTGATAGCTTTGCTTGCTCCTAAACATAAGCTTTTCATGATTAAGATCAGTACTTAATGTACAGTTCAATTTTGAGCAAATGTGATGTTTATTCTCTGAAGTTCATTCTCATGTGAGCAAATGTGTGAGCAAATTAGAATGTTCAACTTAAATTTTTCATGATTAAGATCAGTACTTAATGTATAGTTCAACATCAGTGGCTGGATTGTAGTTGTTTGAATCAGGAAAAAATTGTGGGGAAATGGTCCATTTATCCTTGATTGCATTGTGTTTTCTTTTCTAGAATTAGTGTACTTTACTTACATGTTTATATGTTGTTTGGATGCATGAGAGGAAGTGTACTGGATCCTTATTGCGTGGCTAAGCCTGGCATATCAGTTTGCATGTCATGGGGTTGCAACGGCATACAGATGTTGCATTGCGTTGTGTGGATAGCTCTCTTAGACTTGTATGGAGCTGTACCCGGTGGCGGTGCCCTGTCTTTCGATGCTCGGTTCCCCGTGTTATTCCCCGTGTTCTTGGCTTCCGCTGGCTCTGATCGTTTGCATTGGTGGTTGTTGCTGCAGGTTGGCGGCCAGCGGCAGGATGAAGGCCAAGGCATGCTCCCGCACCGGCGACTCCCTTGCTGCTGGCGGCAGGATGATGGCCAAGGCAGGCTCCCGCACCGGCGACTCCCTTGCTGCTGGCGGCAGGATGAAGGCCAAGGTCAGTGCCCCGACCCGGCCCTTCCCTCGCTCCTCGTCTCCCCGGTATCATCTCATTTCGTTTCCCGTGGTGGTTCTTCTTGGGTTCTCCTGCTGTTGTTGTCTCGCGTCGGCTTCTCATCCAGTTTGGTTTGCTGATGCTATTTCTATGGAGGTGGCTGTAGATTGGGTGTTTGGGTGTTTGGGTGCAACTGCTGTAGATTGGGTGTATAGGAGGCTGACCTACTGCTCTTCTTAGTACCATGGCTGCTGTAGGTTGGTTTTTTCTACAGTACATACTATCTTGGTTTAGTTTAGGGGCAAATAGAGATGTTTCTGTTGGACTGTGTTGTGTGATTGATAGGTCACTGTCCCATTACATACTATCATGTAAACATCTTGTTTTCCTGAAATGCTATTACTGATAAGTCACTGTCCCATGACATACTACTCTATTTCAGCAGGAATAGGTGGTGCCAGCGGTGCTGGATGTTTAGGTGAGTTTTTTGGTCCCTCCCCTTTCTTGCCTACGTGGTCTGCGATACCACGATCGTCAAGGCATGGCTAGCTTTTGTTACACTGTTATTTAAACGCGTTGAAACTGTTGTAACATCCAAGTAGTTCTCTTGAACTTTCAGTCTTTATGGACAGATAAAGTAAAACATTAAAGGGACCAGTGTCATTATAACTTAGTTCCTGTATTCGCAGCCATGACTTGGTTTCAACCTATTGTTTGCTAGCAGAAAATATGTGGCTTATTTTTTATCTTATCGTGCATTAAGCTGCCTTTTCTGTATTGAACTCTGTAATTCCGGCAGCGACCACCACATCTGGTGAGAGAGACACTCTCTCTGCTGTATTTTCTGTTTATTGTTTGTAGTGAATGACTTTCTATGTCTTGGTAGGTAACTGGTATCATGTCCATGTTGTTGTTGGCTAGATGGTAATGGTTATTAGAATATGTACACATGAGTGTATCATGTAACAAATGACAGGGTCACCAGAATATAGACACAGTAAATCCATTGTTCTGTTTTATCATTATGCTTCATATGTTAACATGTTGCAGTCATGTTTTGGAAGTTTTTCTATGTCATGCTTAGTGCTTGCTGAACTGAGGCATTTGGGCATTTATGTATAATTTTTATTCTCTTCAATGGATATATTTTATTGGCAATGATTTAACTTCCACTAATAATTTATGTAGATCAAGATCTAATGTCGTCGAGGTTGCTGCTACTCTAACAGAAGATCAGAAGAAGCCTAGAGATGTGCACCATAGTTTTAGTTGATGGTGCCTGTGTATTTGTTTTTTATTGTATATGTACAGTTGTTGGATCGTGCAGACATGTATGTGTTGTTGTGAGTTTGTGGATTTGATCATTTAATTGAGAGAATTATTGATTGTTTGCATTTGAAATGTGTAAAAAGAAATATGTGAATGAAAAAGATGAATGTTCTACTGGATCGAATAGTATTTGGGCTTTAAAAAGGCTATGGCCCAAACAATAGTGGACTGGAATATTCTGCATTTATGAAAAACCTGTAAAGAAGGCTTAATGAAATGGACTGCGAAATGGAATGAAATAAAAAGGCTGAATTGGGCCAGCCCATGTAGCTAGCAAAAATTAATAGGAAAAATAAATATTAAAAAGGCTGAATTAATAGGCTCGTCCCATATAAACACCGAACTGGACCGGGTTGATTCTTGTGCCACATCAGATTGCCACGTCGGATGCCTACTTGGCCCGGGGAGGCTGCTAGTGACCAAAACGAAATAGTAGGCATATTTTGGTCGTAAATGTCCATGACCTTCTCACAGAGAAGGTCGTTAATTTCAGTTTACGACCGCCAGCTTTTGACCTTTTGTTTTTTGTCAAAAAAGGTCGCAAATGAAAAACAATGACCTTTCAGTGACCACTAGTCAAGGGCACAAGTTGACATATTTCTTGTAGTGATAGAGGCATTGAACAGGGCCCAGCTAGTGAGAGGATACGATGGCTCTGAGGAGATCAAATTCAGGAAGGACAGAAATCTGACTACAGTCGAGATTGAGGGACGCGGTGCGCCATATCGGGCGCCACCAAGTTGAGAGGACTTGTTGATACGTCTCCAACGTATCTATAATTTTGATTGTTCCATGTTGTTATATTATCAATCTTGGATGTTTTATAATCATTTTATAGTCATTTTATATCATTTTTTGGTACTAACCTATTGACATAGTGTGAAATGCCAGTTGCTATTTTTTCCATGTTTTTTACATCACAGAAAATCAATATCAAACAGAGTCCAAATGCCACGAAACTTTACTGAGAATTTTTATGGGCCAGACGGAATACACGGGCCCTGGCTGCACCTGGGGGTGCCCTGAGGGAGGCACAACCCACCTGGTCATGCCAGGAGGCCCAGGCGCGCCCTGTGGGTTGTGCCCACCTCGGGTGGCCTCTGGACCGCCTCTTTGCTCTATAAATACCCCAATATTCCCAAAACCCTAGGGGTGTCGACCAAGTATTGATCTAGTCGCCGCAAAGTACAGAACCACCAAATCCAATATAGACACCATCTCGGATGGGGTTCACCACCTCCATTGGTGCCTCTCCGATGATGCGTGAGTAGTTCTTTGTAGACCTACGGGTCCGTAGTTAGTAGCTAGATTTCTTCATCTCTCTCTCTTGATTCTCAATACAATGGTGTCTTGGAGATCCATATGGATGTAACTCTTTTTGCAGTGTGTTTGTTGGGACCAATGAACTTTGAGTTTATGATCAGATCTATCTTTTTATATCCATGAAAGTATTTGTGTTTCTTTGATCTCTTTTATGCATGATTTCTTATAGCCTCGTGTTTCTTCTCCGATATTTGGGTTTTGTTTGCCCAACTTGATCTATTTATCTTGCAATGGGAAGAGGTGCTTTGTAGTGGGTTCGATCTTACGGTGCTTGATCCCAGTGATAGAAAGGGAACCGACACGTATGTATCGTTGCTACTAAGGATAAAACGATGGGGTCTATCTCTACATAGATAGATCCTGTCTACATCATGTCATCGTTCTTATTGCATTACTCCGTTTCTCCATGAACTTAATACACTAGATGTATGCTAGATAGCGGTCGATGTGTGGAGTAATTGTAGTAGATGCAGGCAGGAGTCGGTCTACTAATCTTGGACATGATGCCTATGTAATGATCATTTCCTGGATATCGTCATGAGTATTTGAAGTTCTATCAATTTCCCAACAGTAATTTTTTCACCCACCGTTTGCTATTTTTCTAGAGAGAAGCCACTAGTGAAATCTACGGTCCCCGGGTCTCTTTATCATATTATTTGCCTTTGCGATCTATTTTTATTTGCTTTTATTTTCGGATCTATTAATCCCAAAAACCGAAAATACTTTGCTGCACTTTATTTTAATTGCGATCTATTTATTCAATCTATTACAACTTTTTCTCGTCACGCAACAATTTCTGGCACCGTTACCACAAAGGGATTGACAACCCCTTTAACATGTCGGGTTGCGAGGATTTGTTATCTGTGTGCAGGGGCTGATTACGTTGTGTTGCTTGGTTCTTTGTAACATCCCAAATTTTCAATTTGAAATTTTATACATTAGATCATCATGCATATCATATTTTCTTGCATTTTGCTCGATCCTAGAAATTTTACGCAACTCAAGGACCCTCGGAGAGAGTTGGAGATTTCGTCATTTTCATATTTGAGTTCTTCTCAAATTTTGAAGAAAGGATCGTTGGTTTTGTCGGAGTTTCATTTGCCTTTTTTGGATAGGGAAAAATGCGCGTTTTAAAAAATTGCATTTTAGGCCCGGAGAAAAGTTCATTTTGTTCGACTCATTTTTAGGAGTTGGGGAAAATTTACTTTAGTAATTTTGGAGCTCGTTTAGATCTCTTTTATTTTGTTTTTTTCTGCGCGCGTAACCGTTTAAAAAAAATCTGCAGCGCCCTGGGCCAAAGGCCCAGCAAGCCAGCCAGCCGGCCAGGCCAGGCCAGCGCCAGCGCCGCGCCGCGCGCCTGCGCAAGGCAGGAGGCCGCCGCCGCCTAGGAGTCCTTCTAGGACTCCGTTTGCATTTTTTTGGATCCCTCTCCTATTCCTTTTCCAACTCTTATTCCTTGTCCCCTACCCCAAGTAATCCCTCTCCTCCCCAATATAAATACCCAAGAACCCCCCCTCTAAATCATCAAACCAAAGCCCCAAGCACCACCGCGCCCCTTGCCCCGCGCGCCGCCCTTGCCCACGCCGCGCCGCCGCCCTGTGCCCGTGCCGCCGCCGCACCTTGCCACCGCCGCCGCCGCCCCACGCCAACGGCGCCGGAGCCCCTCGCCGGAGAGCTCGCCGGAGGTAACCCCGCGCCGCATCTTTTCTTTTCATCAGACCGTTTTCTTCTAATTGCTCCGATTCTTTTTCTTCTCTAAACCGTTCCGGTTTTCTAGATCGGTTTTTCGTTCGGTTTTCTTTTCTCGAAACCCTAGATCGGTTCCGTTCTATTTCCGATTTAGTTGCCCAGAGACCGTTCGCCGGACTGTTCGTCCTAACGAACATGATCACCGGATTTCTTCTAGGTTAACGAACGTCCGTTCGTTCAACCATTCTTCTTTTTCTTTTCGTCGGATTTATTCCGCGATCACGATCTCAGATCCGATCTTCGTTCTAGTTTATCTTCTCGCTCGTTTATCGGAATCAAGTTATTCAAGCGCCTGGTGTTTCGTTTCGAAACCGCCGTTCCGACTAATCAACTTAAACAAGTTTTTGCTACTGTAAAATTGGACCTAGTTTCAACTTGCTAGAACCGAGTTGTTTTCCGCCGTTTGTTTTCGGTTTCTTTGTTCGGTTCTTTCTTTCTTTGCAACCGGAGTTCTTAAGTTGAACTTTCTGGTTCGACCTTTTGTTCGAGTTTTACCTGTGCATTAGATGAGTACTTATTGTATGCTTGTTGTTTGTCTGCGATAGATTACCCGGATTGCGCCGCCTGTTACTTCGAATCTTTAGGACTCGCGGATCATCAGCAAGGCAAGTAACACTTTGATCATACCTTTTCTACAACCCAGTTTTATTGCATTAGATCCATCCTCACACATTGCATGATTAGGATCTAATTAAATTGTGGGATGGGAAGTGGATGAGGTAGTACCTATTACCTGTTTATTATGAAACCTTTGGGAGTTACTTCTACGTTTGCTTATTATGCCATGCTATGCTAGTAGACGTGGATTGGGTGAGTGATATCCATGACAGATGTGAGATTGATAATTTTAATGGTTTATCTAAGGTGGCAACTTAAACACACATCTGGCTGGATTGAGGCACATGATGTCTATCAGGACTTGCCTGTTTTATTTTGGACCGCCACCCAGGCTCAAAGGGATCATAAGATCTTTCATGCTAAATACTTACGTGTGCAGCCACAAGCCATTATGGGCTCTGGCATAGTTGACTAAGTCGTGCGAACTCTTATAGGGGTAGACTAGCAGATGTAGGGGATATAGGTGGTACGGTCTACTCCATCGTAAGGTGCTAGCGCTTCTGAAAGACTGTGTCTCGGTCATCCGTTTCTCAAACACCATGTAGTGCGAGAAATCCAATGGAGGCGATCGAGTCTTGTGGGCAAAAGTGCGCAAACCTCTGCAGAGTGTAACAAACTAATCATGATTTGCCGTGTCCTCGGTTATGGACAATCTTGAGTATCTAGTACTTGAATATCATGTGAATCTCATCATGTTACTTCTAATTAATATTGTTGGGTTATTGATGACTACTTTTAATTGGGATTGAGAATGCTGTCAACCATTCTCAATGTTTAACAACCACAATGATAGTTAAATAAATTTATTCCTTTGCAGTAGGGAAAAATTGGCTTTACGCAAAACAGTAACCATAGAGCTTTCCACCAGCCAAATATGCATATAGTATAGCTGTTTCATTCCATTACTCTCTATGTGTTACCTTGCCAGCATATTCCTTGTGCTGACCCGTTTTCGGGCTGCAACGTTAATGTTGCAGACTTTTCAGACGACGATTAAGGTGCTTTTAGGTCGTGGTTCTATACTCAGTGATGCCGTTGGAGTTGATGGACCCATTTACCTTCCAACTCTTCCGCTGTTATCGATATTAGATGGCCTTAAGCCATATTATTGTAATAAGCTCTCTTTTGAGACATCGTTGTAATAAGTTTGTGATTGTCACTCTGCTATAAATCCTTCGAAGTACTGTGTGGTGTCAGCATTACTGATCCAAGGATGACACCGGAGGACAGTAGACTTGATCCATTCGGGTCAGGTCGCCACAGAGATGGTATCAGAGCACATGCTGACTGTAGGACACGACCACTAAGTTAAAGCCATAGATCACCATTCTCTCCTCATTTTCTAACTCCCCATCTTTTCTACTCTTTAGGATGAAGGACGCGAAGATCAAGTACGCTCAACTGGATGAAGGCACACCTTTTGGATTTCACTTGAAGGAAGTCACCAAGTACCTAAACATTGGATTACCAAGCTTCACGGGAACCTTCAACGCCACTTTGCCTGAAGAGGAGCGCTGGAAGATTCAAGCTCACGTTCAGGGAAGGACATTCGCGCCAATCACAAAACCCATAGACAGTGTTTTCAATGCACTAACTTGGAGTCTAGGAAGGAGCATGGCAGCCCATATCACCATAGGACGCATTGGAGAAGTTTATCAAGAAGACCTCAAGGACACCATCTACCAGATTTGCGGATGCTGAGATGAACAATGGGAGTTAGTCACCACCAAGAAGGATAGATCTATTGCAGCATTCATCCAGGAGTTAAACCAGCACATTCGACGCCACGAGAACCAGATGTGCAATGATATGATGGAGTTGAAGAATGCGAAGGCGAGGATCATCGAGCTAGAAGGAGAACTGAAGGCTACACGCAAGGACTACATGGACGAGATCGTAGTTCTAGCAAGACACAACGTCGATCTTAAGCAAGAGATTGAAGAACTCAAGAGGGAGTTAGCATCCAAGGAGGAAGACGAGTACGTCGCATGTCCAGATAATTACATCATCATCGACGACACCGATTCGGATCCAAGTGAACCCGAATTTGAAGACGAAGCTGGAGCGGACATCATGGAGTCTTCCACCGGTTCAAATTTCTAGATGACCACCAAATATTAGTAGTATTCCCCCCATGTAAACACTATAGTTCGAGCACTTTTGCGATAGCTAGATCGACTGTATGCCCTTGTTTGATTGAATGAAGTGATTTTGTGTGAATTGCTCATGTGCATTGGGGTAGTGTTTTCTCTTTAGACCTCATTCTACTCTTATATCTCTTCTTTTCTAAACCATCAGATGCCTCTGAGAAGTGACCCCGGATTTACCATTAAGGATTGGTAACTATGTTTTTCCCTCAGACCTAATAGTATTGGAATCTCAAGGATTGGATGTGATATTAGGCATGGATTGGTTATCAAAGTATGAAGGGAATATTGAATGCGCTGGTAAGTCAATTTTTCTTACAACGCCGGAAGGAAGAAGGATCAAGTATGTATCCCGGCATGTGCCAAATAGGACACAAGTAAATTGCCTGACAGGAGTTGTGCAGGAGGAAGTACCAGTGGTAAAGGATTTTCCTGATGTATTTCCGGAAGAGTTGCCAGGCATGCCACCGGATAGAGACACTGAGTTTTTGAATGAGTTATTGCCAGGTACAGGCCCAATATCAAAGAGACCATACAGGATGCCTGCAAAGGATTTGGTAGAAATTAAGAATCAGATTAAGGAGTTGTTGGAGAAAGGTTACATTCGCCCAAGTTCTTCGCCTTGGGGATCACCCGTACTTCTAGTGGAGAAGAAGGATGGATCATTAAGGATGGTTGTTGATTACCGTGGATTGAACGAAGTAACCATCAAGAACAAGTACCCACTGCCAATGATAAATGATCTGTTTGATCGTTTGCAAGGAGCTAAAGTGTTCTCCAAGATCGATTTGCGATCAGGGTACCACCAGTTGAAGATTCGGGAACAGGATATTCCTAAGACAACATTCACCACGAGATATGGACTGTATGAGTATACCGTTATGTCATTTGGATTGACTAACGCGCCTGCCTATTTTATGAACATGATGAACAAAGTGTTTATGGAGTTTTTGGATAAGTTCGTCGTAGTGTTCATTGATGATATCCTGGTTTATTCAAAGAATGAAGAAGAGCATAAGGAACATTTGCGTTTGGTTTTGGAGAAGCTAAGGGAACATCAGTTATATGCCAAATTTAGCAAATGTGAGTTTTGGTTGAAGGAAGCAAGATTCCTCGGACACATTATATCCGGAGAAGGGATAGCATTTGACCCCACAAAGGTTGAGACTGTAACCAAATGGGAAGCACCAACGACAGTTGGAGAGATCCGGAGTTTTCTTAGACTCGCAGGATACTATCGGAGATTCATTGAGAACTTTTCAAAGATTGCGAAGCCTATGACGGAATTGTTGAAGAAGGATACCAAGTTCAATTGGACTGAGGAGTGTGAGGCTAGTTTCCAAGAGTTGAAGAAACGATTGGTTACCTCACCAGTGTTGATTTTGCCAGATCAGACCAAGGATTATGAGGTGTATTGCGACGCTTCACGTCGAGGACTTGGAGCAGTGCTTATGCAGGAAGGTAGAGTTGTTTTGTATGCTTCACGACAACTGAAACCTCATGAGTTGAATTACGCCACACATGATTTGGAGTTAGCAGCCGTAGTGCATGCATTGAAGACATGGAGACATTTCCTCATTGGAAATCATTGTGAGGTGTACACGGATCACAAGAGTTTGAAGTACATTTTCACGCAGAAGGAGTTGAATCTCAGACAAAGGAGATGGTTGGAGCTTATCATGGATTATGATATGAGATTGCATTACCATCCCGGAAAAGCTAATGTAGTAGCTGATGCATTGAGCCGCAAGAGCCACGTCAATACGGTAATGACGGGAGGGATACCCAGGGAGTTAGCAGAAAACCTTCATGAGCTATGTTTGGAGATAGTTCCAAAAGGCTATGTAGCAGCATTGGAGATTCAGTCAACATTGATGGATAAAATCAGAGAAGCTCAGAAATCTGACAAGGAGATTGCTTCTATAAAGGAGAAACTAAGCAAAGGAAAAGCTAAGGGATTTCGTGAGGATGAGCACGATACCCTATGGTTTGAGGACCGTGTTTATGTGCCAAATAACCCAGAGATCAGGAAGTTGATTTTACAAGAGGCACACAATTCACCATATTCGATTCACCCAGGAAATACAAAGATGTATTTGGATTTGAAGGAGACATTCTGGTGGACCGGAATGAAAAAGGATATTGCAGCCTATGTAGCAGTTTGTGACGTATGTCATAGAGTGAAGGCAGAGCATCCAAAGCCAGCCAGATTGTTGCAACCATTGCCGATACCCGAATGGAAGTGGGATAAGATAGGCGTGGATTTTATCACAGGACTACCCAGGACGAAAGCAGGATATGACTCGATATGGGTAGTAGTTGATCGTTTGACGAAGGTAGCACATTTCATTCCAGTTAAGACCACTTACACCAGTGCTAAGTTGGCAAAGATATACATGACTAGGATCATTTGTTTGCATGGAGTTCCGAGGAGTATTGTATCGGACAGAGGAACCCAATTTACCTCAAAGTTCTGGAATCAGTTGCATGAAACTTTGGGAACCAGGCTAGAGTTCAGCACCGCTTTTCATCCGCAGACAGATGGACAGACCGAGAGAGTCAATCCGATTTTGGAAGATATGCTGAGAGCTTGTGCACTAGATTATGGATCTAGTTGGGACGATAATTTGCCGTATGCAGAGTTTTCTTATAACAATAGTTACCAAACCAGTTTGAAGATGGCACCTTTCGAAGCTTTGTACGGAAGGAGCTGTAGGACACCGTTGTCATGGGACGAAGTTGGAGACCGTCAGTTCTTTGGACCCGATTTGATTAAAGAGTCTGAATGGAAGGTGAAGTTGATTCGCGATAGGCTCAAGGTAGCCCAGTCCAGGCAGAAGAGCTACGCAGATTCTAAACGCAAGGAGACAGTTTACGAAACCGGAGACAGAGTGTATCTCCGAGTATCCCCACTTCGAGGAGTTAAGCGCTTTGGAGTTAAGGGAAAGTTAGCACCACGTTTCGTTGGACCATATAAGATCTTGCAACGCATGGGAGAAGTCGCTTATAAGTTGGAATTACCCGAGGGACTGTCAGGAGTTCATGATGTATTCCATGTTTCTCAGCTGAAGAAATGTCATGCCGAGATGGCAGAGGTACCTCTAAGAGATACAGTGTCGCTTGAAGCGATTCAGTTGAAGGACGACTTAACGTATGAAGAGAAACCAGTCAAGATTCTCGATTATGCCAGTAGAGTTACCCGCAGCAAGGTTATCAAGTTTTGCAAAGTTCAGTGGAACCACCATTCAGAGGATGAAGCCATCTGGGAGAGAGAAGAAGATTTGCTCAAGGACCACCCTCACCGATTTTCTAGCCAGCCTGAATCTCGAGGGCGAGATTCATCTTAAGGGGGGTAGGTTTGTAACATCCCAAATTTTCAATTTGGAATGTTATACATTAGATCATCATGCATATCATATTTCTTGCATTTTGCTCGATCCTAGAAATTTCACGCAACTCAAGGACCCTCGGAGAGAGTTGGAGATTTCGTCATTTTCATATTTGAGTTCTTCTCAAATTTTGAAGAAAGGATCGTTGGTTTTGTCGGAGTTTCAGTTGCCTTTTTTTGGATAGGAAAAAATGCGTGTTTTCAAAAATTGCATTTTAGGCCCGGAGAAAAGTTCATTTTGTTCGACTCATTTTTAGGAGTCGGGGAAAATTTACTTTAGTAATTTTGGAGCTCGTTTAGATCTCTTTTCTTTTATTTTTTTCTGCGCGCGTAACCGTTTTAAAAAAAAAATCTACAGCGCCCTGGGCCAAAGGCCCAGCAAGCCAGCCGGCCGGCCAGGCCAGCGCCAGCGCCGCGCCGCGCGCCTGCGCAAGGCAGGAGGCCGCCGCCACCTAGGAGTCCTTCTAGGACTCCGTTTGCATTTTTTTTGGATCCCTCTCCTATTCCTTTTCCTACTCTTATTCCTTGTCCCCTACCCCAAGTAATCCCTCTCCTCCCCAATATAAATACCCAAGCACCCCCCCTCTAAATCATCAAACCAAAGCCCCAAGCACCACCACGCCCCTTACCCCGCGCGCCGCCCTTGCCCACGCCGCGCCGTCGCCCCGTACCCGCGCCGCCGCCGCACCTTGCCACCGCCGCCGCCGCCCCACGCCCACGCCGCCGGAGCCCCTCGCCGGAGACCTCGCCGGAGGTAGTCCCGTGCCGCATCTTTTCTTTTCATCGGATCGTTTTCTTCTAATCGTTCCGATTCTTTTTCTTCTCTAAACCGTTCCAGTTTTCTAGATCGGTTTTTTGTTCGGTTTTCTTTTCTCGAAACCCTAGATCGGTTCCGTTCTCTTTCCGATTTAGTTGCCCAGAGACCGTTCGCCGGACCGTTCGTCCTAACGAACGTGATCACCGGATTTCTTCTAGGTTAACGAACGTCCGTTCATTCAACCGTTCTTCTTTTTCTTTTCGTCGGATTTATTCCGCGATCGCGATCTCAGATCCGATCTTCGTTCTAGTTTATCTTCTCGCTCGTTTATCGGAATCAGGTGATTCAAGCGCCTCGTGTTTCGTTTCGAAACCGCCGTTCCGACTAATCAACTTAAACAAGTTTTTGCTACTGTAAACTTTGACCTAGTTTCAACTTGCTAGAACCGAGTTGTTTTCCGCCGTTTGCTTTCGGTTTCTTTGTTCGGTTCTTTCTTTCTTTGCAACCGGAGTTCTTAAGTTGAACTTTCTGGTTCGACCTTTTGTTCGAGTTTTACCTGTGCATTAGATGAGTACTTATTGTATGCTTGTTGTTTGTCTGTGATAGATTACCCGGATTGCGCCGCCTATTACTTCGAATCTCTAGGACTCGCGGATCATCAGCAAGGCAAGTAACACTTTGATCATACCTTTTATACAACCCAGTTTTATTGCATTAGATCCATCCTCACACATTGCATGATTAGGATCTAATTAAATTGTGGGATGGGAAGTGGATGAGGTAGTACCTATTACCTGTTTATTATGAAACCTTTGGGAGTTACTTCTACGTTTGCTTATTATGCCATGCTATGCTAGTAGACGTGGATTGGGTGAGTGATATCCATGACAGATGTGGGATTGATAATTTTAAGTTTATCTAAGGTGGCAACTTAAACACACATCTGGGTGGATTGAGGCACCTGATGTCTATCAGGACATGCCTGTTTTATTTTGGACCGCCACCCAGGCTCAAAGGGATCATAAGATCTTTCATGCTAAATACTTACGTGTGCAGCCACAAGCCATTATGGGCTCTGGCATAGTTGACTAAGTCATGCGAACTCTTATAGGGGTAGACTAGCAGATGTAGGGGATATAGGTGGTACGGTCTACTCCATCGTAAGGTGCTAGCGCTTCTGAAAGACTGTGTCTTGGTCATCCGTTTCTCAAACACCATGTAGTGCGAGAAATCCAACGGAGGCGATCGAGTCTTGTGGGGAAAAGTGCGCAAACCTTTGCAGAGTGTAACAAACTAATCATGATTAGCCGTGTCCCCGGTTATGGACAATCTTGAGTATCTAGTACTTGAATATCATGTGAATCTCATCATGTTACTTCTAATTAATATTGTTGGGTTATTGATGACTACTTTTAATTGGAATTGAGAATGCTGTCAACCATTCTCAATGTTTAACAACCACCATGATAGTTAAATAAATTTATTCCTTTGTAGTAGGGAAAAATTGGCTTTACGCAAAACAGTAACCATTGAGCTTTCCACCAGCCAAATATGCATATAGTATAGCTGTTTCATTCCATTACTCTCTATGTGTTACCTTGCTAGCATATTCCATGTGCTGACCCGTTTTCGGGCTGCAACGTTAATGTTGCAGACTTTTCAGACGACGATTAAGGTGCTTTTAGGTCGTGGTTCTATACTCAGTGATGCCGTTGGAGTTGATGGACCCATTTACCTTCCAAGTCTTCCGCTGTTATCGATATTAGATGGCCTTAAGCCATATTATTGTAATAAGCTCTCTTTTGAGACATCGTTGTAATAAGTGTGTGATTGCCACTCTGCTATAAATCCTTCGAAGTACTGTGTGGTGTCAGCATTACTGATCCAGGGATGACACCGGAGCATAGTAGACTTGATCCATTCGGGTCGGGTCGCCACATTCTCCTACCGGTTCGATAACCTTGGTTTCATATCTAAGGGAAATACCTACTGCCGATGTGTTGCATCATCCCTTCCTCTTTGGGGAAATACCGACGTAGCTTCAAGCGACATCAAAAGGAATTTCTGGCGCCGTTGCCGGGGAGGATCTTGAACATATACCAGGTTCCTGATCACAAATCTCATCTCCTCGCAATTTACATTATTTGCCATTTTCCTCTTGTTTTCCTCTCCCCCACTCCATAGAAATTTGCTGTTTTATTCGCGCTCTTTTTTGTTTGCCTTTTTCTCGTCCGATCTTATATTTTCTTGTGTTACTATGTGCATTCTATTTGCTTGCATCTTTGCTTGCTAAAAATCTATTGATATGGATCCTCATCCACTTGCTAATCTTTTCCAAAGATCCAATTATGATGAACCAATTGCTAGTGATTTGAGTGCACTAGATTATCTCTATGAAGTTTTGCTTGAGATTCGAGAATCTGAAAATTGTGATGAGAAATTTTTAAAGTGATTCGTGATAGCTCCTTGAATGAAAAGCATGATTTCAATGATTTTACTATAAAATCTGTTAATGTCAATTGTGCCGATAATATGCAAAACCCCAAGCTTGGGGATGCTAATTTTGCTATGTCCACTACTTATTGTAATGATCATGATTGGGATGATTCTTCTTATGATCTTGAAAATTTATTTAAATCTCATGATGAATATGCTTGCGATAAAATTAAAAGTGGGTTTGAAAGAGTGTCAACTTTAGCTAAAAATAATCCCACATATTTGGAGAGTGTTAAATATTATGAAATTTTTGAAAAAAGTGGGCTTGGAGAGGTCATGACATTATTTGATGATAATCCCACTATCTTGGAAGAGTGTCAACTTTGCATGCATGTGGATCATGAAGAGAATATTTTATGTGATAGTTGTATTGTTGAATTTGATTATGATCCTACATATAATTATTATGAGAGAGGGGTTGTAGAAATTTTTTATGTTATTAAATTTCCTCTCGTTATGTTGACATTGTCAATGTTTGACTCTCCTTTGCGTATGCTAGATATTTCTTGTCTTGACAATTTGTTTTCCTATAAAATTCCTATGCATAGGAAGTATGTTAGACTTAAATGTGTTTGTCACATGTTTCATGATGCTCTCCTTGTGTTTCAAATACTATCTTTCATGTGAGCATCGTTGGAATCTTATGCCTAGCTAAGGGCGTAAAACTATAGCGCTTGTTGGGAGGCAACCCAATGAATAAAATTTATTTTTGCTTTTTGCTTCCTGTTTTTGAGTGTTAGCACAATTATGCTACTGTTATGATTGTGTTATTTATGTTTTAATTAGTTTTTGTGGCAAGGAAATCCGTTAGGATCTTCTTGGGTGATAGTTGTTTGATCTTGCTGAAAAACAAAAACTTTTGCGCTCACAAAAATAATTTTCATTTTTTAACAGAGAGCGATAAAATACCCATTCCACTGGAGGTAGATCAATTTACAAATTTTTAAGGTCGTCCTATTTTTCAGAATTTTTGGAGTTACAGAAGTATTCAAAATAGTCAGATTGCTACAGACTGTTCTGTTTTGACAGATTCCATTTTCTTTGTGTTGTGTGCTTATTTTGATGGCTCTATGGTTTTCTTTGATGAGTTTTTGTCATAGAAAAGTGGGAATACAGTATATATAATACAAGAATAAAATATGAATTGGTTTGATACAACACTTATAGTAGTGATTTATTATTCTTATACTAACGGATCTCACAAAGGTTTTGTTGAGTTTTGAGTGATTGAAGTTTTCAAGTTTTGGGTTATCTTACGATGGATGAAGGAATAAGGAGTAGAAAAGCCTAAGGTTGGGGATGCGCCAGCATCCCAAGCTATTATCAAAAAATGAGCAACCAACTAAGCTTAGGGATGCACCCGAGTGGCATCCCCTCTTTCTTCTAACAACCATCGGTATTTTACTCGAAACTATATTTTTATACGTCACATACTATGTGTTTTGCTTGAAGCGTCTTTTATGGTATGAGTCTTTGCTTGTTTTATTTTGTGTTTGAAGTCTTGATCCTTTGCTGGACACATCTATGAGAAAGAAAAATTATGCTCATGATCTTCACTTATATTTGTTTGAGCTTATGAAAAGCAACACATGAAAATTAGTCCCAAAGTGATAGATATCCAAGAAGGATATAATAAAAACTTTCATGAAGATCATTGGACAAAATAAACTTGATTCTTAGTAATAGTTTTGAGATATGATGATGTGATATGTGAGTCATCTTGATGAGTAATTGTGCTTTAGTAAGAATATTGGTGTTAAGGTTTGTGATTCCCTATGCAAGCACGAAAGTCAATAGTTATACAATGAAATTATATCCTACTTATGGTGCATTATTCGGTGTTACTTATGCTTAATTCTCGCTTATGAGATTATTCGTTTCTTGGTTGGTCACTTCCCAATCTTTTGCTAGCCTTCATTTTGCACTAAGTATGATCACTACTTGTGCATCCAAAACCCTTTAACCCAGTTTTTCCATATGAGTCCACTATATCTACCTATATGCGGTATTCTTTTGCCGTTCTAAGATAATTTGCATCTGCCATCTCTAATTTTCAAAAATAAACTTCTCTTTTGTGTGTTTGTTTCGCTCGCGGAGCGGTGAGGGGTGGCTAATATTTTCCATGCTAGATGTGTTATTCTCAAGATGAGTGTTTATTCACTTGTCATTGCACAAGAGTAAGGCAAAGGTATTCGGGATGCCTAGTCCCGAAATGAAAAAAAATGAATTTACTTTATGTTGTCAACTAATAAATTCTTTGGAAAGTTTTGCTATGTTGGGCAACCATGGATACGGCTAGCCATGGAAAGTGAAAGTATGGTGGAAAAAGTAATAAACTTTATTTTCTGTTTGGGAACTGCCTATGATATATCTAAGCATGGAAATTATTGGGAACTCTAAGTCGTTTTCATTGGTGGGAAGGATACACCTCCCAAAATGTTTTTATCTCCAACTTTTTTTCTTTGGGCTCTGGCACCTCTAAAAATTCCTACTTCCCTCTATGAAGGGCCTATCTTTTACTTTATGCATTATTTATTTTGAATTTGAGTTTCCATCTTCTCTTATAAAAGCACCAACTAGGAGGCAATATGATTGGACTTGAGTATTGGACATAGCTAATATGCGAGTGCGTTTCATGAATGGATCAATGGTTGAGCATGATGGGCTAGGGATAGCTTATTTTAGCATTGATATTTTGAAAGACATGGTTGCTTGTTGGTATGCTTGAGTATTTAAATTATCATGTCAAAACTAGACTATTGCTTGGAACAATATAAAAGTCCAAATGTCCATGCTATAAAGAAAGAGATATGATATGACATGTTAGACAGCATTCCACATCAAAATTTATGTTTTTATCACTTCCCTACTCGAGGACGAGTAGGAGTTAAGCTTGGGGATGTTGATATGTCTCCAATGTATCTATAATTTGTGATTGTTCCATGTTGTTATATTATCAATCGTGGATGTTTTATAATCATTTTATAGTCATTTTATATCATTTTTTGGTACTAACCTATTGACATAGTGCCAAGTTCCAGTTGATGTTTTTCCATGTTTTTTACATCGCATAAAATCAATATGAAACGAAGTCCAAATGCCACGAAACTTTACGGAGAATTTTTATGGGCCAGAAGGAACACAACGGGCCCTGGGGGTACCCGAGGTGGGCACAACCCACTAGGGTGCGCTAGGGCCTCCTGGCGCGCCCTGGTGGGTTGTCCCCTCCTCGGGACTCCCCCCAGGTGCAACAAGGGTCCATGTGCTTCCTTTTGGCCCATAAAAAATCATCGTAAAGTTTCGTGCCATTTGGACTCAGTTTGATATTGATTTCCTGCGATGTAAAAAACATGGAAAAAACAGGAACTGACACTTGGCACTATGTCAATAGGTTAGTACCAAAAAATGATATAACATGATTATAAAACATCCAAGATTGATAATAAAACAGCATGGAACAATAAAAAATTATAGATACATTGGAAACGTATCAGCATCCCCAAGCTTAACTCCTACTCGTCCTTGAGTAGGTAAGTGATAAAAACAGAATTTTTTGATGTGGAGTGCTGTTCATCAAGTCATATCATATTATTTTCTTTATAGAATGGACATTTGGACTTTTATGTGATTCAAAGCAATAGTCTAGTTTTGACATAATAATTTAGACACTCAAGCATATCAACAAGCAACCATGTCTTTCAAAATATCAATGCTAAAATAAGTTATCCCTAGCCCATCATGCTCAAACATTGATACATTCATGAAACACACTCGAATATTAACTACACCCAATACTTGAGCATGATCATATTGCCTCCTAGTTGGTGCTTTTTATAAGAGAAGATGGAGACTCAAATTTCAAAATAAAAATTGCGTAAAGTAAAAGAAAGTCCCTTCGCAGAGGGAAGTAGGGATTTGTAGAGGTGCCAAAGCTCAAAGCGAAAAATTTGAGATAAAAACATTTTGGGAGGTGTATCCATCCCATGAACGAAAACGACTTAGAGTTCCCAAAACTTTCCATGCATAGATATATCATAGGCGGTTCCCAAACAGAAAATAAAGTTTATTCCTTTTTCCACCATAACTTTAACTTTCCATGGCTAACCGTATCCACAGGTGCCCTCCATACCAACACTTTCCAAGGAACTTATTATTTGATAACATAAAGTAAATTCATTTCTTTTTGCATTTCGGGGCTGGGCATCCCTAATACCTTTGCCTTACTCTCGTGCAATGACAAGTGAATAAACACTCATCTTGAGAATAACACATCTAGCATGGAAAATATTAGCCACCCCTCACCGTTCCGCGAGCGAAACAAACACACAAAAGAGAAGTTTATTTTGAAAATTAGAGATGGCACATGCAAATTTGCTTAGAACGGCAAAAGAATACCGCATATAGGTAGATATAGTGGACTCATGTGGCAAAACTGGTTTAAAGAATTTGGGGTGCACAAGTAGAGGTCATACTTAGTGCAAAATGAAGGCTAGCCAAAGATTGGGAAGCGACCAACCAAGAAACGAATAATCTCATAAGCAAGCATTAAACATAATTAACACCGAATAATGCACCACAAGTAGGATATAATTTTCATTGCATGAGTATTGACTTTCGTACTTGCATAGGGAATCACAAACCTTAACACCCATATTCTTACTAGAGCACAATTACTCATCAACATAACTCACACATCACATCATCATATCTCAAAACTATTACTAAGAATCAAGTTTATTTTTTCCAATGATCTTCATGACATTTTCTTTACTTTAACCTTCTTGTATATCTATCACTTTGGGACTAATTTTCATGAGTTGCTTTTCATAAGCTCAACCAAATGAAGTGAAGATCATGAGCATAACAAATTTTATTTCTCTCAAAATAATTTAAGTGAAGCAAGAAAGAATTTCTTCAAAAGTTTACTAACTCTCAAACAAATCTAAGTGAAGCAAGAGAGCATTTCTGCAAAAATACTAAGCACATCGTGCTCAAAAAGATATAAGTGAAGCACTAGAGCAAGTCCTAGCTCATAAAAGATTTAAGTGAAGCATAGAGAGCAATTCTAACAAGTCATGACATAATTTTGGCTCTCTCAAATAGGTGTGTCCAACAAGGATTGATGAATTAAAACACAAAATAAAACAAGCAACGACACATATCATACAAGATGCTCCAAGCAAAACACATATCATGTGAAGAATAAAAATATAGTCTCGAGTAAAAAATATCGATAGTTGTTGGAAGAAAGCGGGGATGCCACTCGGGGGCATCCCCAAGCTTAGTTGGTTGCTCATTCTTGAATAATATCTTGGGATGCCGTGGCATCCCCAAGCTTAGGCTCTTACATCCTTCCTTCATCCATCGTAAGATAACCCAAAACTTGAAAACCTCAATCACATAATACTCAACAAAGCCTTCGTGAGATCCGTTAGTATAAGAATAATAAATCACTACAATAAGTGTTGTATCAAACCAATTAATATTTTGTTTTTGTATTATATCTACTGTATTCCAACTTTTCTATGGCAAAAACTCATCAAAGAAATCATAGAGACGTCAAAATAAGCACACGACAGAAAGAAAACAGAATCTGTCAAAACAAAACAGTCTGTAGCAATCTGACTATTTCGAATACTTATGTAACTCCAAAAACTCTGAAAATTATGAAGACCTGAGAAATTTCTATATTGATCTACTGCAATTGGAACGGGTATTTTATTGCTCTCTAGTAAAAGATGAAAATTAATTTCATGAGCGCAAACTTTCTGTTTTTTCAGCAAGATCAAACAACTATTGCCCAAGAAGATTCTAAAGGCTTTACTTGGCGCAAACACTAATTAAAACATAAAAGCACAATCATAACAGTAGCATAATTGTGTAAACACACAAGAATAGCAAGCAAAACGAAAAAAATATATTTATTCATTGGGTTGCCTCCCAACAAGCGCTATAGTTTTACGCCCTTAGGTTGGCATAAAGCAAGGATCTAAGTTTTGTCTTCCAAAGTTTTGGCAACTTTTGTAAGTGTTTTCTCAAACCCGGGAGGCTCTTTACGCTTCCCCAAATTCTCCAGAAAATAAACAATCTTAAGATCCAAAATATCCAATCGCTTGTTGCAAAGAGTAATCAGAGTATTCATGCAATTGATACTACCATTGAGGTGTTTAAGGGGTTCACTATATTTCTGTATTTCAACCATATGTTTATGCAAATCACCAAGTTTGTCTAGCATTTGGGCTCCCATGGGGGTAAAATGAAACCCCTTCTTTTGAGGTGGAATTCCCAGGATTCCCTCTAAGAGTTCATAGGCAGCATTGGCATCAAGTTCAATAAAATTTCCTTTAGTGGCAAAATCAAGAAGTTGTCTATGGTGCAAAGCCAATCCTATGTAAAAATGATGAAGCAAAACCTTGGCATCCCCCTTTAGGTTAGAAATACGATATGATTCCATAGGCCTATACCAGGCATCTTTCGGTTTTTCTCCTTGTGTTTGCTTGAAGAACAATACTTCAAAATCTGGTGACAAAGGAGGAGTAGGGACACTAGCCGTCGGGACTAGAAAGCAAGAGAACGGCGAATGGAAAAAGAGAGGTGAATAAAATGGCAAATTTTGTGAAGTGGGGGAGAGGAAAACGAGAGGCGAATGGCGAATAATGTAAATTGCAAGGAGATGAGATTTGTCATTAGAAACCTGGTTATGTTGAAGATCCTCCCCGGCAACGGCGCCAGAAATTCTCCTTGATGGCAGCTGGAACTACGTCGGTATTTCCTAGAGAGGGAGGGATGATGCAGCACAACGGCGGTAGGTATTTCCCTCGGTTATGAAACCAAAGTTATCGAACCAGTAGAGGAACCAAGCAACACAAAGTAAACATCCCCTGCACACAAATAACAACACCTTGCAACCCGACGTGTTAAAGGTGTTGTCAATCCCTTTCAGGTAACGGCGCCAGAAATTGGTGCGTGATGGTAAAAAGGTTGTACTAGATTGCATAATTAGATTGCAAATACAATAAAGTGCAGCAAAGTATTTTGTATTTTTGGTTTAATAGATCTGAAAATAAAAGCAAGGAAAAAGTAGACTGCAAAGGCAAATATATGAGAAATAAGTCCCGGGGGCCGTAGGTTTCACTAGTGGTTTCTCTCAAGAAAAATAGCAAACAGCGGGTAAACAAATTACTATTGGGCAATTGATAGAACTTCAAATAATTATGACGATATCTAGGCAATGATCATTACATAGGCATCACGTCCAAGATTAGTAGACCGACTCCTGCCTGCATCTACTACTATTACTCCACACATCGACCGCTATCCAGCATGCATCTAGTGTATTAAGTTCATGGAAAAATGAAGTAATGCAATAAGAACGATGACATGATGTAGACAAGATCCATTTATCTATATGGTGGTAGATATAGATCTCGTCTTTTTATCCTTAGTAGCAACGATACATACGTGTCGGTTCCCTTTCTGTCACTGGGATCAAGCACCGTAAGATCGAACCCACTACCGGGCACCTCTTCCCATTGCAAGATAAATAGATCGAGTTGGCCAAACAAAACCCAAATATCGGAGAAGAAATACAATGCTACAAGAGATCGTGCATAAAAGAGATCAAAGAAACTCAAATACTTTCATGGATATAAAAACATAGATCTGATCATAAACTCGAAGTTCATCGATTCCAACAAACACACCGCAAAAGAGTTACATCAAATGGATCTCCAAGAGACCATTGCATTGAGGATCAAGAGAGCGATATGAAGCCATCTAGCTACTAACTACGGACCCGAAGGTCTACAAAGAACTACTCACACATCATCGGAGAGGCACCAATGGAAGTGGTGAACCTCTCTGTGATGGTGTCTAGATTGGATCTGGTGTTTCTGGACTCTGCGGCGGCTGGATGAATATTTCGTCGACTCCCCTAGGGTTCTGGGATTTTGGGGTATTTATAGAGCAAAGAGGTGGTCCGAGGGGTACCCGAGGCTGGCACAACCCACCAAGGCGCGCTAGGGCCTCCTGGCGTGCCCTGGTGGGTTGTCCCCTCCTCGGGACTCCTCCCAGGTGCAACCAGGGCCCATCTGCTTCCTTTTGGCCCATAAAAAATCATCATAAAGTTTCGTGCCATTTGGACTCCGTTTGTTATTGATTTCCTGCGATGTAAAAAACATGGAAAAAATAGGAACTAGCACTGGGTGATGTCTACTACACAACCTTCTTCTTGTAGATGTTGTTGGGCCTCCAAGTGCAGAGGTTTGTAGGACAATAGCAAATTTCCCTCAAGTGGATGACCTAAGGTTTATCAATCCGTAGGAGGCGTAGGATGAAGATGGTCTCTCTCAAGCAACCCTGCAACCAAATAACAAAGAGTCTCTTGTGTCCCCAACACACCCAATACAATGGTAAATTGTATAGGTGCACTAGTTCGACGAAGAGATGGTGAAACAAGTGGTATATGGATAGTAGATAAAGGTATTTGTAATCTGAAATAATAAAAACAGCAAGGTAGCAAGGGATAAAAGTGAGCATAAACGGTATTGCAATGATAGGAAATAAGGCCTAGGGTTCATACTTTCGCTAGTGTAAGTCCCCTCAATAGTACTAACATAATTGGATCACATAACTATCCCTCAACATGCAACAAAGAGTCACTCCAAAGTCACTAATAGCGGAGAACGAACGAAGAGATTATGGTAGGGTACGAAACCACCTCAAAGTTATTCTTTCCAATCAATCCGTTGGGCTATTCCTATAAGTGTCACAAACAGCCCTAGAGTTCGTACTAGAATAATACCTTAAGATACAAATCAACCAAAACCCTAATGTCACATAGATACTCCAATGTCACCTCAAGTATCCGTGGGCATGATTATACGGTATGCATCACACAATCTCAGATTCGTCTATTCAACCAACACAAAGGACCTCAAAGAGTGCCCCAAAGTTCTACCGCAGAATCACGATGAAAATGTGTGCCAACCCCTATGCATAGGTTCATGGGCAGAACCCGCAAGTTGATCACCAAAACATACATCAAGTGAATCACGTGATATCCCATTGTCGCCACAGATATCCACGGCAAGACATACATCAAATGTTCTCAAATCTTTAAAGACTCAATCCGATAAGATTACTTCAAAGGGGAAACTCAATTCATTACAAGAGAGAAGAGGGGGAGAAGAAACATAAGATCCAACTATAATAGCAAAGCTCGCGATACATCAAGACCGTATCATCTCAAGAACACGAGAGAGAGAGAGAGAGATCAAACACATAGCTATTGGTACATACCCTCAGCCCCGAGGGAGAACTACTCCCTCCTCGTCATGGAGAGCATCGGGATGATGAAGATGGCCACCGGGGAAGGATTGCCCCCTCCGGCAGGGTGCCGGAACGGGTCTAGATTGATTTTTGGTGGCTATGGAGGCTTCTGGCAGCGGAACTCTCGATATAATCTCTGTTCTGGAAGTTTTAGGGTATATGGAGTTATATAGGCAGAAGAAGCACGTCAGTGGAGCCACGAGGCAGGGGCGCGCCCCCTACCCTCGTGAGCTCCTCCTTCCTTCCTTCCTTGACATGGGGTCCAAGTCTATCGGGTGGCTTTCGTTCTAAAAATAACTTCTCTAGTTGATTTTGTTCCGTTTCAACTCCGTCTGATATTCCTTTTCTTCAAAACACTGAAATAGGCATAAAACAGCAAATCTGGGCTAGGCCTCCGGTTAATAGGTTAGTCCCAAAAGTAATACAAAAGTGGATAATAAAGTCCAATATTGCCCAAAACAGTAGATAATATAGCATGGAGCAATCAAAAATTATGGATACGTTGGAGACGTATCAAGCATCCCCAAGCTTAATTCCTGCTCGTCCTTGAGTAGGTAAATGATAAAAAGATAATTTTTGATGTGGAATGCTAGTTAGCATAATTTCAATGTAATTCTTCTTAATTGTGAGATGAATATTCAGATTCGAAAGATTCAAAACAAAAGTTTATATTGACATAAAAATAATAATACTTCAAGCATACTAACAAAGCAATTATGTCTTCTCAAAATAACATGGCCAAAGAAAGCTATCCCTACAAAATCATATAGTCTGGCTATGCTCTATATTCACCACACAAAATATTTAAATCATGCACAACCCCGATGACAAGCCAAGCAATTGTTTCATACTTTTAATGTTCTCAAACTTTTTCAATCTTCACGCAATACAAGAGCGTGAGCCATGGACACAACACTATAGGTGGAATAGAATGGTGGTTGTGGGGAAGACAAAAAGGAGAAGATAGTCTCACATCGACTAGGCATATCAACGGGCTATGGAGATGCCCATCAATAGATATCAATGTGAGTGAGTAGGGATTGCCATGCAACGGATGCACTAGAGCTATAAGTATATGAAAGCTCAACAAAAGAAACTAGTGGGTGTGCATCCAACTTGCTTGCTCACGAAGACCTAGGGCATTTTGAGGAAGCCCATCATTGGAATATACAAGCCAAGTTCTATAATGTAAAATTCCCACTAGTATATGAAAGTGATAACATGAGAGACTCTCTACTATGAAGATCATGGTGCTACTTTGAAGCACAAGTGTGGTAAAAGGATAGTAACATTGTCCCTTTTCTGGGCCTTTCTTTTTTTTTGGCCTTTTATTTTTTTATTTGGCCCTTTTTTGGCCTTTCTCTATTTTTTGGGGCAATGCTCTATTGAATGATGATCATCACACTTCTATTTATTTACAACTCGATGATACAATTCGATACTTAGAACAAGATATGACTCTATATGAATGCCTCTGGCGGTGTACCGGGATGTGCAGTGATGCATGAGTGACATGTATGAAATAATTATGAATGGTGGCTTTGCCACAAATACAATGTCAACTACATGATCATGCAAAGCAATATGACAATGATGAAGCGTGTCATAATAACGGAACGGTGGAAAGTTGCATGGCAATATATCTCGGAATGGCTATGGAAATGCCATGATAGGTAGGTATGGTGGCTGTTTTGAGGAAGGTATATGGTGGGTTTATGGTACCGGCGAAAGTTGCGCGATACTAGAGAGGCTAGCAATGGTGGAAGGGTGAGAGTGCGTATAATCCATGGACTCAACATTAGTCATAAAGAACTGACATACTTATTGCAAAAATCTATTAGTTATCGAAACAAAGTACTACGCGCATGCTCCTAGGGGGATAGATTGGTAGGAAAAGACCATCGCTCGTCCCCGACCGCCACTCATAAGGAAGGCAATCAATAAATAAATCATGCTCCGACTTCATCACATAACGGTTCACCATACGTGCATGCTCCGGGAATCACAAACTTCAACACAAGTATTTCTCAAATTCACAACTACTCAACTAGCATGACTTTGATATTATTACCTCCATATCTCAAAACAATCATCAAGCATAAAACTTCTCTTAGTATTCAACACACTCATAAGAGAATTTTATTATTCTTGAATACCTAGCATATTAGGATTTTAATCAAATTACCATGCTATTAAGACTCTCAAAATAATCTAAGTGAATCATGAGAGATCAATAGTTTCTATAAAACAAATCCACCATGCTCTAAAAGATATAAGTGAAGCAGTAGAGCAAAAGACAAACTACTTCGAAAGATATAAGTGAAGATCAATGAGTAGTCGAATAATTATGCAACTATGTGAAGACTCTCTAACATTTAATAATTTCAGATCTTGGTATTTTATTCAAACATCAAGCAAAGCAAAAGAAAATGACATCTAATAATATCAAACATCATGTGAAGAAGCAAAAACTTAGGATCAACCAAAACTAATCGATAGTTGTTGAAGAAGAAAGGTGGGATGCCAACCGGGGCATCCCCAAGCTTAGATGCTTGAGACTTCTTGAAATATTGTCTTGGGGTGCCTTGGGCATCCCCAAGCTTGATCTTTTGTGTCTCCTTAATTCCTCTCATATCACGGTCTCCCTAAATCTCAAAAGCTTCATCCACACGAAACTCAACAAGGACTCGTGAGATAAGTTAGTATAAACCATTGCCAAAACCTTATCATACTCTACTATAGAAAATCACTAAAATTATTATTCAACATTGCGTACTAAAGGCCTCTGCATATTTAATAGTCCTATCCTCAAATAGAATCATTAAAGAAGCAAACATATGCAAACAATGCAAACATAACAGCAATCTGCCTAAACAGGATAGTCTGTAAAGAATGCAGCAACATCCATACTTCCATAGCTCCAAAAATTATTAAATAAAATTCACACGGTAGTAAATTTATCAGAATTAATATTCAAAAGGTTTCAACATTTTATCACATTCTGACTTTTCTAGGGAATTATTGCAACATCGGTAAACTTTCTGTTTTCAAACAGCAACATGAAGACTTGTAACATAGGCATAGTAAAGACTATCAATGTCACTTTTATTGAAATAAAAGATGCAAAACATTGTTCTAAATAACAGCAAGCAAATCCTAACAAAATAAATTGACGCTCCAAGCAAAACACATATCATGTGGCGAATAAAAATATAGCTCCAAGTAAAGTTACAGATGAACGAAGACGAAAGAGGGGATGCCTTCCGGGGCATCCCCAAGCTTAGGCTCTTGGCTATCCTTGAATATTACCTTGGGGTGCCTTGGGCATCCCCAAGCTTAGGCTCTTGCCACTCCTTATTCCATAGTCCATCAAATCCTTACCCAAAACTTGAAAACTTCACAACACAAAACTTAACAGAAAACTCGTAAGCTTCGTTAGTATAAGAAAGTAAATCACCACTTAAAGGTACTGTAATGAACTTATTCTTTATTTATATGGGTGTTAAACCTACTGTATTCCAACTTCTATATGGTTTATAAACTATTTTACTAGCCATAGATTCATCAAAATAAGTAAACAACACATGAAAAACAGAATCTGTCAAAAACAGAACAGTCTGTAGTAATCTGGATCAAAAGTATACTTCTGGAACTCATAAAATTCTCAAATAAATAGCTGGACCTGAGGAATTTATCTATTAATCATCTGCAAAAATAATTAACTAAATTTCCCTTTCCAAATAAAAATGGCATCAATTCTCGTGAGCGCTAACGTTTCTTTTTTTTACAGCATGATCATTAAGACTTTCCCCAAGTCTTCCCAAAGGTTCTACTTGGAACAAACACTAATTAAAAGAATAAAACCACATCTAAACAGAGTCTAGATGAATTATTTATTACTAAACAGGAACAAAAAGCAAGGAATAAAAATAAAGTTTGGTTGCCTCCCAACAAGCGCTATCGTTTAAAGCCCCTAGCTAGGCACGATGATTTCAATGATGCTCACATAAAGGATAAGGATTGAAACATAAAGAGAGCATCATGAAGGATATTACTAGCACATTTAAGTCTAACATACTTCCTATTCATAGGGATTTTGTGAGCAAACAACTTATGGGAACAATAATCAACTTGCATAGGAAGGTAAAACAAGCATAACTTGAAAACTTTAAGCACATAGAGAGGAAACTTGATATTATTACAATTCCTACAAGCATATGTTCCTACCTAATAATAATTTTCAGTAGCATCATGAATGAATTCAACAATATAAATATCACCTAAAGCATTCTTTTCATGATCTACAAGCATAGAAAATTTACTACTCTCCACATAAGCAAAATTCTTCTCATTCGGGATAGTGGGAGTATCATAAGAGACTTTAACATTATAAATTGTTTCCACATTAAAAGAGTAATGTTCAAAGAAGGGTAATCATAATCATGACAAGTTTTATAAATACAATCACTACTTTTTTTAGCATATGTATCATCACAATAATTATCATAAGTATGAGGCATGCTATCATCATTATAAATTTGCATATCAAAACTTGGGAGACTAAAAATATCATCTTCATTAATCATAGCTTCCCCAAGCTTAGGAAAAACATTAATTGCAGCAAATATATTCTCAAAAACATCATCTTCATCAAACGTAGCATCCCCAAGCTTGGGCCTTTTCATATCATAAGCATAATCACTTTCATCATTAATAGTATGGATAGCACCAATAGTATAGCAATTATCATATTCTTCCAAGCAAGTGCCAAAAAGATTTTCAAGATCATAAGAAGTATCATTATATTTCACAATTATATTTTCATGAGGCACAATAGTAATAGGAGCAACATTATTTGGGAGAGATATCTTTTTACCTCTCTTCCTTTTTCTTTTCTTCTTCTTCACCAAATCATGTGTGGGTTCATTCCTCTTTTTGGAGCTCCTTATTAATGAGATTGGTTGAATAGGAGTCTCCTCCTCATTATCTAATTCATCATAAGAAATAATAGGAGGGTATAGGGAAGCCTCTTCCCTTTCATTAGTATTCTCTTCATCTTCTATTTCTTTTCTTTTCTTTATATAGTTGGCAATATAAGGATTTTCAATACAATTCACCGCACAATACATATAAATTTCCTTTAGATCAAAACCAAGAAGTTTATAACGGGAAAATTCCGGAAGATAGTTAGTTATACGTTTCATTTCTTCATAGCCCATAAGCAAACTAAGTTCATTATAGTGTGCAAGTGAAATCAGGTCATCACAATTTTTGGACAAGATTAGATCATGAAACAATTTGCGTCGGATAACTAAATGACCACTTTCATTGCAAAGTCCACAAGTTGTCGGTGTACTAAAGTAGGGGTACCTTAGTATCCCGAACTTGTGCACGGGCAGTCGCAGCACCCCGCGGCAAGGCTTTCCGGGCGACCGCCAAGATCCTCCGTGGTTCTTTTTGGAGCCATTCAAGAACAAAGTATCCAAGACCCCGACAAGAGGAGCTTGCCGGGAAGGAGACAAGACCCCGGCAAGAGGAGCTTGCCGGGAAGACCAACCAAGGCATATCGAGAAGCTTGCTGTGACGCGCTGTGCGTCCCGGCAAGACCCGGTGAGCGACAAGCTCCCGGACGCGACAAGACCCGGTGAGTGACAAGCTCCCGGACACGACAAGACAACATCCGCGGCAAGGCGCTTGCCGCGGCAAGCTACTACTCCGCAGCCCGCGCTCCAGCTCACCCGTCAACGTGTCGCTCTGGGACCATTCCTGGCGTACGTGGCGGGAGGCTGTGCAGCCAGGGGCATGCCGTGGCAAGCAGACGCTGACAAGATAGCCATCGTGGCAAACGGTGGTGCCCCTGACGGTCCCTTTCTGCACCGTCTAGGCGACACAGACATGCATTTAATGCCTTTGTCCCCTGTCGTCAGGGTTAGGTATGATACAACTGTAGTAAGCGGTGGCGCCAACCACCACCTCTTTTACCTTTTTACCCTCATCTTTGTTGCCACCTGTGGGTGACCCCTTTGACATATAAAAGGAGGCCCATGCGCAACAGGGAAAGGGGGAGGACAATCCTTCTCACGCTCGGTCTCGCTAGCCATCCAAGGGTACCGTAGCGTTCATCGCTCCCGAGCAAGAACACAAATACAAACCAAAGCAGGAGTAGGGTTTTACGCATCCGTGCGGCCCGAACCTGGGTAAACCGATCGTGTCGCTCGTGCGTTCGCCTCGATCTGCTCTTTGTGCACTCTCCGCCCCCTGCCGAACCGAAAGGGGCCCCGGTCCGCCGCGGTACCATAGGTGTCCGTGGGATCAGCACCCCCGACATCTTTGGCGCGCCAGGTAGGGGCGCGTTGAGGCTGTGTGAATCTGATCCGGCGTTCGCACGAGCCGAATCTTCGTCATCTTCATCAACATGCCGCCGAAGAAGAAGATTTCGGAGGCAGCTGCTCCGTCTGCGCCGAGCCCACCGTCACCGGAGCGAACGGCTGGTGGATTGGGCGCCGGCGAAAGAACGGGCGCCGACGAGGAGGCTCATGGTGCTGCCCGGTCCAAGGACAAGACTGCGCTGCACACCGGCGGCGCAGTCGGCTCCCACAACGACCGGGCGCACCCCAAAACCTTGGCGTCCGTACACGCACCGCGCCCATCTCAGGAGGCGCGGGACCAGCAGCGTCATGGTACTCACGGTACCATACGTTTGCTGGGCCAAGATCAAGTTGGTGGATCCCGGAGCGCTCAAGACCAACATGCACGCCAACATGCTGGCACGAGCGTGGCACGGTCGCTTGGGCGAGATATTGCTCCTTCTAACGTAGTTAGAAGTCCGAGCATATCTCGCTCCTCGCACCGTTTGCCGCCGCCGCCCGCCACTCCGGCAGAAGCGTTGGCACGGGCCCAACTGCTCCTAGATTACCCTCCAGCGCCAGAGAAGATCGATGACTGGAGGGCCACTATCCATAGCCTCATCGGCTTCGCCAACGGCGACAACCCACGGCAGCCGAGCGCATCGCTGCCGCGGCAAACCAGCCAGGCGCGAGCCGGTGGCGACAAGACCGGCGAGGGTGCAACCACTGTGCACTCTCCGCCTAGAAGGCCAAGATCGCCGACTCGCCGGATCCACCTCGACAGCGACTCCACCGCGTCATCAGATCCGCGAGCTCGTCGCGATCAGCGCCAAGTTCTTCATGAGAGACAGCAAGAAGACGCATCGAGCGCCGAAGAGAAGCGCGGCGTCAATCAGACTTGCGCGCTGGGCCCTCTATTGACATGCATGCGCCCGGAGAACCAGGCGACTTGCCGTACGCGGTAGGTTGCCCTGCGTTTACCCGTGAGCTGCGACAAGTCCAGTGGCCAGCCAGAAGCATTTCAAGCTAGACGTGCTGGAGAAGTACGACGGCAAGTCGCACCCATCGGAGTTCCTCAGCATCTACACCATTGCGGTGCAGGCTGCCGGGGGGCGAGACGACAAGGTCCTTGCCAACTACTTCCCGCTGGTACTCAAGCCCGAAGTCAGGTCCTGGCTCATGCACTTGCCGGACAACTCCATATCCTCTTGGGCGGACTTGTGCCATCAGTTTGTCGGCGCCTTTACGGGCGGCCACAAACCACATGGCCAAGAGAGTGATCTCCACCTGCTTGCCCAGAAGGAAGGAGAGCCCCTGCGCAAGTATATCCGGAGATTCAGCCGTGTACATCGCAACATCCCAGACATCCACCCTGCCGTGGTTATCAGCGCGTTCCATCAGAACGTGCGTAATCGCAGGGTGCGGGAGGAGATGGCGATGAGCAGGATCAGAGACGTCAGCGAGCTGTACGCCCTGGCCGACAAGTGTGCGCGTGCTGAAGAAGGGAGGAAACTCCCCGGAGAGAATACTGGAGCAGGGGGATCTGACAGCGAAGATGCCGCCCCGGCAAAGAAGAACCGGAGGCGCAACAGGAAGAAGAAAGGCGAAGAGGTACTAGTCGTTGAGCAGTCCGGCAATGACGGTGGCGCCAAGCAAGAAAAAGTTGCCAGCTCCGGCAAGGAGGTTTCCGCGTGCACCAACTGCCAAGCTGTGGCGGCCGCCGACAAGCAGGACGGCTCTGACAAGCAGTACTGTAAGATCCACTGCACCAAAGGCCATGATCTCCAGAGCTGCAAGAAGGTCGAGCAGCTTGTCCAGCAACAAAAAGTTGAGTATGAGCGGCGCGACAAGGAGAGAGCCCAAGGAGGCGGTGGAGAGGCCGGCAAGAAGCGCGCTGGCCAGGGAGGACGCCGCGGCAAGGCCAAGCAGCGGCAAGGAGACAGACCTCCCCGCGGCCGCGACAAGGATGAAGACGAAGACGACGACGAAGATATGGATGATGTTGAGAATAGTGAGCAGGAGTTTCAGAGAGCTACAGAAGTTTTGTGTGTTGACAGTGGTGCTTCTCTGCATACTTCTCACCGCCAACTCAAACAGTGGGCGTGGGAAGTTAATGCGGCAGAACCACCTATCGAATCGCGCAAACTTCTGAAATGGTCCAGCACGCCTATCATCTTTGACATTGAGGACCACCCTGATCGCACAACTGCGGTCGGGTGTTTGCCGCTGTTGGTTTCACCAACTATACGCAACCTCAAGGTCACTAAGATGTTAGTTGATGGCGGGGCCGGCTTAAATCTGATCTCCTCTGCTGTGCCCCAAAAACTCCAGATCCCCGACAGCGAGCTCGAAGAGACCGGCACATTCCAAGGAATTAACCCGGGGTGGAGCAAGCCGAAGGGGAAGGTCACGTTGCCGGTGACATTTGGCAGTGAAATGAACTTCAGGACTGAGAGGGTCACTTTTGACGTTGCCGATCTCCCATTGCCTTACAATGGGATACTTGGCCGTCCAGCACTCGCCAAGTTCATGGCAGCCTCTCACTATGCATACAACATGCTCAAGATGCCAGGCCCGATAAGCGTCATCTCTGTCCCTGGCGACAAGAAAGATGCCCTTATCTGCGCCGACAAGATCTACCGGGAAGCAGCAGCTACGACAGACCGCAATACACTTGCCACTGAAGCTCCCGGGGCGAAGAAGAAGACCAAGTCCGGCAAGAGTTCTGATGCACACTCCGGCAAGCGCACCTCTTCGAAGTGCTGCACTGCCGTCAAGGACGCACCATCGAGCTCCACCGGCAAGTGTAAGAAGGTTATGGCAGCTCCACCACATACCAAGAAGGTGTCCGCCAAGGAGGACGGCACTGGTGGTACCTTCACCATCAGTGCCACGCTTGACCCTAAATAGGAAAGCGCGCTCGTTGCTTTCCTGCGGGCGAATGTCGACGTGTTTGCATGGCAACCGTCTGATATCCCCGGTGTTCCCAAGAAAGTAATTGAGCACCATCTTGCCGTTTGTCCTCATGCGCGGCCCGTCAAGCAGAAGGTCAGAAAACAAGCAGTGGAGCGCCAAGAGTTCATAGCAGAAGAAATCAAGAAGTTGGAAGCAGCAGGCCTTGTCAGAGGAGTGCTCCAACCCACGTGGTTGGCCAATCCTATTGTCGTGCGCAAGGCGAATGGAAAACGGAGGCTTTGTATTGACTTTACTGATGTTAATAAAGCTTGTCCCAAAGATCCATTTCCCTTGCCGCGCATTGACCAGATTGTCGACTCCACAGCCGGATGTGATTTGCTTTCATTTCTTGACGCATATTCAGGATACCATCAGATCTTCATGGCAGAAGAGGATGAGGCGAAAACCGCTTTCATTACTCCATGTGCACATACTATTTCGTACGGATGCCTTTCGGATTAAAGAATGTTGGTTCAACATTTGCCAGAGTAGTCCATGTCGCTTTGAAGCCACAGATACACAGAAATGTAGAAGCTTACATGGATGATATAGTGGTCAAAAGCAAGGACAGGGCGACTCTGATCCATGATTTAGAAGAGACTTTTGCAAATCTGCGCAAGATCAACCTCAAGCTCAACCCCGAGAAGTGTGTGTTTGGAGTCCCTTCCGGCAAGCTTCTCGGGTTCTTTGTGTCTCAGCGGGGGGTTGAAGCCAATCCCGACAAGATCAAGGCCATCGAGCAGATCGAAGCACCAAAGCGTGTCAAGGATGTAAGGAAGCTTGCCGATTGCGTGGCTGCTCTCAGCAGGTTTATCTCTCGGTCTGCTGAGCGCGCCCTGCCGTTTTTCAAAATTTTGAAAAAGGCAGGTCCAATGAAATGGACTCCGGAAGCAGAGGTTGCGCTGGAAGACTTGAAGAGATACCTGTCCTCCACTCCAACACTTGTCGCACCTAAGCCACAAGAGAAGTTGCTGCTGTACATAGCGGCAACCAATCAAGTGGTTAGTGCTGCATTAGTAGCGGAGAGGGAGGCAGATGACGAGCCAGCAAATGCGGCAAGCACATCCAGCGACAAGCAGGGGGCTTCCCCGACAAGCTCTGGTCCCGACAAGCATGGATCTGCGCTGATGCAAGAGGAGATACAGAAGAAGATGGTGCAGCGCCCAGTTTACTTTGTCAGTTCCCTTTTGCAGGGGGCTAGGTCAAGGTACTCTGGCGTGCAGAAATTGCTTTTCGGCCTTCTCATGGCCTCGAGAAAGCTACGCCATTACTTCCAAGCACATGAAATCATAGTTGTCACTCGCTTTCCGCTGAAGAGGATATTGCAAAATCCAGAAGCAACAGGCAGGATTGTCGAGTGGGCGCTGGAACTGTCAAGCTTTGGCCTCAAATTTGAGAGTACATCAACGATCCAAAGCAGAGCATTGGCAGAGTTCATAGCAGAGTGGACGCCAACTCCAGACGAAGAAATTCCGGAGACAAGCATCCCCGCCAAGGAAACAAACAAAGAGTGGCTTATGTACTTCAACGGTGCCTTCTCGCTGCAAGGCGCCGGTGTTGGAGTGCTGCTTGTCGCACCCACCGGAGAGCACCTCCAGTACATAGTCCAGATGCATTTTCCCAAGGAGCAAGCGACAAACAATACTGCAGAGTATGAAGGCTTGCTTGCCGGTCTCAGGATCGCGGCAGAACTTGGGATTAAGAAGCTCATAGTCAGGGGTGACTCACAGCTTGTCGTCCGCCAAGTGAACAAGAATTACCAGAGTCCCTTAATGGAAGCTTACGTTGACGAAGTGAGAAAGCTAGAAGAGCACTTTGACGGCCTGCAAATGGAGCACATTCCAAGAGCTCAGAATGACATTGCTGATGGCCTGTCAAAGTGCGCTGCACTTAAATTACCTATGGAACCAGGGATTTTTGTGCTCAAGCTGACTCAGCCGTCCGTAACACCACCAACTGGACAGAGCAAGAAGAGGAAGTTGGTTTCTGGCAACTATTTTCCGGCAGAGCTTCCCGAAGCCGCCGCCAAGAAAGTCCCCAAGATCAACACCAACAGTGCTGAGGAGCAGTCTGCTCCGGCAAGCCCCAGGGTTTGGTCCGTTGAGGCAGGCGCTCCCGACAAGTTTTGCTCCGGCAAGCTTGCCGGGGAACGTCAAGCTCCGGCAGAACCGCAGGCTCTTGCCATGGAAGCAGATGTTCCCGCAGCAGCAGAATTGCCTTTAGTCCTTGTTGTCGAGCCACAGGCTCCAATGTGGGCGCAGTAGATTGTCCGTTTCCTTCAGATAGGAGAACTTCCCGAAGAGCAAGAAGAAGCGGAAAGAGTAGCCCGGCAGTCTAGTATGTACCAGTTTGTCGATGACACACTGTGCAGAAGAAGGCTCAACGGTGTGAAATTGAAGTGTATTCCCCGGGAAGATGGACAAAAGCTGTTGGCAGAGATACATGGAGGCATATGTGGTCACCACATTGGCGCAAGAGCTCTTGTCGGAAAAGCATTCCGGCAAGGTTTCTTCTGGCCGACAGCCCTCCAGGATGCAACTGCACAAGTAACCAAGTGTGAAGCGTGCCAGTTCCATTGCAAGCAGATACACCAGCCAGCTCAAGCTCTCCAGACGATCCCTTTATCCTGGCCATTTTCGGTCTGGGGGCTTGATATCCTCGGCCCCTTTCCCCGAGCTGTCGGGGGCTTTGAGTACTTGTACGTTGCAATCGACAAGTTCACCAAGTGGCCGGAAGTGGAACCAGTGAGGAAGGTGACAGCACAGTCAGCCGTCAAGTTCTTCAGGTCGATTGTTTGCCGTTTTGGGATCCCTAACAGGATAATCACCGACAATGGTACGCAATTTATGAGCCGCACCTTCATGCAGTACGTCCAAGATCTTGGCGCCAAGGTCTTCTTCGCTTCTGTTGCTCACCCGAGAAGCAATGGTCAAGCGGAGAGGGCAAATGCTGAAGTGCTGCGCGGGCTCAAGACTAGAACTTTCGACAGGCTGCACAAGTGTGGAAGAAACTAGATCGAGGAGCTGCCGGTGGTTCTTTGGTCGATCAGGACGACGCCAAATCGAGCCACTGGCCAGACACCCTTTGCTCTAGTCTATGGAGCAGAAGAAGTTATCCCCACGGAACTCGTATACGGGTCACCTCGAGTGCTCGCTTATGATGAGCTTCAGCAAGAGCAGCTGCGTGAAGATGACACGCTGCTCCTTGAGGAAGATCGTCTTCAGGCTGCTGTACGAGCTGCTCGCTACCAGCAAGCTTTGCACCGCTACCATAGCCGGAAAGTTAAAGCTAGAAGCTTCGAGGAAGGCGACCTTGTTCTTCGGCGCGTTCAGTCCGCCAAGAATTCCAACAAGTTGACGCCGAAGTGGGAAGGCCCTTACCGGGTGAAACGAGTCACTAGGCCTGGCGCTGTCCGCCTTGAGACCGAAGATGGCATTCCGGTGAGCAACTCCTGGAATATTGAGCATCTTCGTAAGTTTTACCCGTAAGGCGCGGTTGTCGGACCCTGTCCGGCAACCACCCTTTTGTACAAGTCTTGCCGCTGTTGCATGTAATCCTTTGTACAAAGCCAAGCGCAGACCCTGAGCACAAGTAAATGAAGCGCTGGCGCCCTGAGTTATAGCATGCATGCTAGATCGAATCTCGTCCTTGGTTAGGGTTGATAGTGCTTAACAGCGGCTAACCCCTAGCTTAGAGGTCGGGTGTGCGTCCCTTTGCCTTTCTTTCATTTACGTTGGTTCGCAGGGCTCGCATATCCTGGTTGGACCGCTTGAGGACGAAAAGGAGAAGAAGGATGTACCGGCATCTGGACCCCGGCAAGCCAGTGTTGCCGGGGGCTGCATGTACCAAGATACACCCGCGGCAAGCCAGAGTTGCCGGGGGCTGCAGTCTCAGATAAGTCTTTCATCCCTCATCATGCATTCTCTTATGGACTGGGGAATACGAAACCTCGTTTCTTCCCGAAAACTACCGTGCTCCCTTAACTCTAGGCCCTGGGGCTCGTTCCTGGGCCCAAGTTTGGTCGTAGTCGCGGTAGCAAAGGGATGAAACGAAGGGGGCCGCACCCGCCTCGTCCCTGCCTCCATCAAAAGCGTGAGAAAGGTCGAGCGACGTGGGAAGACGGCAGGCCCTGTTGCCGGGAGAAAAAGTGTCTATCTGAAAGATACAAAGGATTTGCTCCTTGACGTGGGTTCTACCCGCGAGTCCAAATGACCCGGCAAGCATCCCCTTTTCATTAAAAAACATTCCACTCAGGTACAGTCCATAGAGGATGAAAAACATGAAAGAGAGGATTACAAGTTTTAAATGCAACTAAGGCCCGAAGGCTTACAAATTAAAAAGATAAGATGCCCGTAATCCCTTTCTTGTCCTTCTCTTCAGGAGGTAGGTCAAGGAGGCGAAAAGGGCAAAAGGGGCGCCTAGGCGAGCTACGGGTGCCAGAAGACACCAAGAGAACATCCCGAGGGCCGTCCGAAGGCTGGACGGTGATGGCGGCGTCGGAAGCGGGGCTCGAAGATGAGGCGGCAGGACGTCAGCACGCTGTCGAGGGCACCACGCCCTCGTACTCTGACTTGACGGCCTTGCCGCCAGCCCTCTTCCTCTTCCGCAGCCTCCCTACGCCAGCCGCCCAAGGAGACGACCCCGGGGAGTTCATGGAGCCGGCGACACGGATGATGGGGTCGCCGGTGCCGCACGGAGCGACGCCCGACACCTAGTCGGGCCCGTCATCCTGCCGCCCGCTACCCTCGTCGTCGCTGTCGCTCTCCTCCTCGTCACTCTCGCTCGAGGAGGAGCCTTCGCTATCGAAGGAGCTGTCCACGCAGCACCTTGCCCGAATGCCGAAGCACCCGAAGACCTTGACGGAGAGGAGATCGCCCTCCATCAACTTAAAATGGAGGGTGAGCCCCGCCGTCAAGCTGTGGATATGGGCGAACGTCTTCCACCCTCGAACAAGATACATCACATTAGGGGCTGGGAATTCAACGCGGACTCGCGTGCTGCTGATCCCACAGCCCCTCATGTGCAGTCTCAGTGTCTCGGGCGGGTCCAACTCCATCGCGCTCGCAAACGGAGCTGGGAGTCGGAGGCGACGACGAGGCGCCCTGCGCAGCCTGACGAAGAACTCGCAAGGGTCGTCCCCACTATGGACCGTCGTGGGAAGAGGAACCGCCGGCGGAGGCGAAGCCGGCGAGCCGCCCCGTCCACCTCTTCCCCGAGCGCCTCGACCTCGTCCTCGACCTCGTCCATGACCTCGCCCCTCCCTCTTCCCCTTACGGCTGGCTCTGCCACCACGGGTGCGGGAGAGGGAGGGATGCGCTGTCTGGCGGCGACCCTCGCCGCCACCGATGAAGGACGAGGGTTCCCTTTCTCCATGGCGAATGAGAGAAAGGGGAGCAGAAGCTGAAGGAAGGAGGAGATGAGAGAATGCGGGCTTCCGTCCTCCGCTCCCGCTCTTTATAAAGGAGCGAGGTGGGGGCTCGGCCGCCCCGCTCAGCGAATCAGGACACGGGAAGAGCAGGGAGCTGGGGCCGACCCGCTGCCTCGACCCGCGACGACCCAGTTTCCCGCCTCCGCCGTCCGCGACCCCAAGGTCATGGGAGCCGCGTGGCAGGCGTGCAGAACCAAGGTGACGGATGAGGCGACCTCTCCCCACCCTGTGATCGTGGGGAGTGGACACCTCGAAAACTGCGCATCGGCCCCGTCCAGTAAATGAACCACGCCTCCACGCCTCCCTCCATTTATGGGGAGGGCGCGAACCGCCCACGATCTCTCCCACGATGCCGCATTCGACGCGTGCCGTGCGGGGAGGGTGCGGCGGGTGCGGAGTCAGATACGGCGTGACCCAGGCCGCGCGTGCCCGTGCACTGTTTTGGGCCTGGCCCAACAGTGGTCGGCACCGTGTATGGCCCAGGCCCGGGGGCTCCTGTCGGTGTACTAAAGTAGGGGTACCTTAGTATCCCGAACTTGTGCAAGGGCAGTCGCAGCACCCCGCGGCAAGGCTTGCCGGGCGACCGCCAAGATCCTTCGTGGTTCCTTTTGGAGCCATTCAAGAACAAAGTATCCAAGACCCCGGCAAGAGGAGCTTGCCGGGAAGACCAACCAAGGCATCTCGAGAAGCTTGCTGCGACGCGCTGCGCGTCTCGGCAAGACCCGGTGAGCGACAAGCTCCCGGACGCGACAAGACAACATCCGCGGCAAGGCGCTTGCCACAGCAAGCTACTACTCCGCAGCCCGCGCTCCAGCTCACCCGCCAACGTGTCGCTCTGGGACCGTTCCTGGCGTACGTGGCGGGAGGTTGTGCAGCCAGGGGCATGCGGTGGCAAGCAGGCGCTGAAAAGATAGCCATCATGGCAAACGTTTGCGCCCCTGACGGTCCCTTTCTGCTCCGTCTAGGCGACACAGACAGGCATTTAATGCCTTTGTCCCCTGCCGTCAGGGTTAGGTATGATACAACTGTAGTAAGCGGTGGCGCCAACCACCACCTCTTTTACCTTTTTACCCTCATCTCTGTTGCCACCTGTCGGTGACCCCTTTGACATATAAAAGGAGGCCCATGCGCAACAGGGAAAGGGGGAGGACAATCCTTCTCACGCTCGGTCTCGCTAGCCATCCAAGGGTACCGTAGCGTTCATCGCTCCCGAGCAAGAACACAAATACAAACCAAAGCAAGAGTAGGGTTTTACGCATCCGTGCGGCCTGAACCTGGGTAAACCGATCGTGTCGCTCGTGCGTTCGCCTCGATCTGCTCTTTGTGCACTCTCCGCCCCTGCCGAACCGAAAGGGGCCCCGGTCCGCCGCGGTCCCATAGGTGTCCGTGGGATCAGCACCCCCGACACAAGTACGGCCAAGAAAATTTAAATATTCAGCACAATCATCTAGCCTTTCTTGCAATAATTTAGTTTCTAAGTACTTATGCCTCATGCAATATCTATCTTCCCTATTTGGTGTGTACTTACAAATCCAATGCACTCCACTAAAATTGACATGTTTATAGGAGACATTTTCAACATAACTAGTGCAATCATCATAAGTATCATGGATATTCAAAGAATTCATACTAACAACATTGCAATCATGCTCATCATTCAAATATTTAGTGCCAAATTTTTTAATGCATTCTTCTTCTAACACTTTGGCACAATTTTCCTTTCCATCATACTCACGAAAGATATTAAAAAGATGAAGCGTATGAGACAAACTCAATTCCATTTTTTGGTAGTTTTATTTATAGACTAACTAGTGCTAAAATAAGAAGCAAAAAGATTCGATTGCAAGATCTAAAGCTATACCTTCAAGCACTCACCTCCCCAGCAACGGCGCAAGAAAAGAGCTTGATGTCTACTACGCAACCTTCTTCTTGTAGACACTGTTGGGCCTCCAAGTGCAGAGGTTTGTAGGACAGTAGCAAATTTCCCTCAAGTGGATGACCTAAGGTTTATCAATTCGTAGGAGGCATAGGATGAAGATGGTCTCTCTCAAGCAACCCTGCAACCAAATAACAAAGAGTCTCTTGTGTCCCCAACACACCCAATACAATGGTAAATTGTATAGGTGCACTAGTTTGGCGAAGAGATGGTGAAACAAGTGGTATATGGATAGTAGATAAAGGTATTTGTAATCTGAAATAATAAAAACAGCAAGGTAGCAAGTGATAAAAGTGAGCGTAAACGGTATTGCAATGATAGGAAATAAGGCCTAGGGTTCATACTTTCGCTAGTGTAAGTCCCCTCAACAGTACTAACATAATTGGATCACATAACTATCCCTCAACATGCAACAGAGAGTCACTCCAAAGTCACTAATAGCGGAGAACGAACGAAGAGATTATGGTAGGGTACGAAACCACCTCAAAGTTATTCTTTCCAATCAATCCGTTGGGCTATTCCTATAAGTGTCACAAACAACCCTAGAGTTCGTACTAGAATAACACCCTAAGATACAAATCAACCAAAAACCTAATGTCACATAGATACTCCAATGTCACCTCAAGTATCCGTGGGCATGATTATACGATATGCATCACACAATCTCAGATTCATCTATTCAACCAACACAAAGGACCTCAAAGAGTGCCCCAAAGTTCTACCGGAGAATCACGACGAAAACGTGTGCCAACCCCTATGCATAGGTTCATGGGCGGAACCCGCAAGTTGATCACCAAAACATACATCAAGTGAATCACGTGATATCCCATTGTCACCACAGATATCCACGGCAAGACATACATCACGTGTTCTCAAATCTTTAAAGACTCAATCCGATAAGATTACTTCAAAGGGGAAACTCAATTCATTACAAGAGAGAAGAGGGGGAGGAGAAACATAAGATCCAACTATAATAGCAAAGCTCGCGATACATCAAGATCGTATCATCTCAAGAACACGAGAGAGAGAGAGAGAGAGAGAGAGAGAGAGAGAAAGATAAAAAAACATAGCTACTGGTACATACCCTCAACCCCGAGGGAGAACTACTCCCTCCTCGCCATGGAGAGCAACGGGATGATGAAGATGGCCACCGGGGAAGGATTGCCCCCTCCGGCAGGGTGCCGGAACGGGTCTAGATTGGTTTTTGGTGGCTACGGAGGCTTCTGGCGGTGGAACTCCCGATCTAATCTCTGTTCTGGAAGTTTTAGGGTATATGGAGTTATATAGGCAGAAGAAGCACGTCAGGGGAGCCACGAGGGCCCCACGAGGCAGGGGGCGCGCCCGAGGGGGTGGGCGCGCCCTACCCTCGTGAGCTCCTCCTTCCTTCCTTGACGTGGGGTCCAAGTCTATCGGGTGGCTTTCGTTCCAAAAATAACTTCTCTAGTTGATTTCGTTCCGTTTCGACTCCGTCTGATATTCCTTTTCTTCAAAACGCTGAAATAGGCATAAAACAGCAAATCTGGGCTAGGCCTCCGGTTAATAGGTTAGTCCCGAAAGTAATATAAAAGTGGATAATAAAGCCCAATATTGCCCAAAACAGTAGATAATATAGCATGGAGCAATCAAAAATTATAGATACGTTGGAGACGTATCACTGGGCACTATGTCAATAGATTAGTACCAAAAAGGATATAAAATCACTATAAAATGATTATAAAACATCCAAGATTGATAATAAAACAGCATGGAACAATAAAAAATTATTGATACGTTGGAGATGTATGAGTGACCACGCGTGTGCACCGTGCCAACCTGCTTGTCGACGCGCTCTGGACACCGCCGACACTCCTGTTTCGCGTGTGCTCGCTACCCAGCTTGCCGTGCCTTCCCAAACCTCGCCACCATCATCATATTGATGCACTTAACTCCGCCCTGGAGCTCGCCACAGCGAGCATGGGCACGACGCGGCCAAGCGTGTAGTGCGCCCGTGCCCCTGCTCTCATCGCCATCCGCCTCCTGTGCTCGTCCTCGCTTGCCCATAGTGGCTGCGCGAGCCATGGATGCTTCTCCCCCTCTCTAGAGAACTTGGGCGGAGCCCGAGCCCCTTGTGATAGCCTGGCTCATTAGGGATGATAGACTACTCATATAAATAAGGAATTCCTTCTTTTCCAGGAGTCCATTCGGACAGAACTCCAAAGTTAAGCGTGCTCAGCTTGGAGTAGTGTCAAGATGGGTGACCGACCGGGAAGTTGCTCCCGGGTGCGCACGAGTGAGGACAAAGTGCGCAAAAAAGACTAGTATTGATCTGTGGGGCCAGTCTAGATCCCGCCAGGAGTAACGACCACCGGCGGGTGTGTCCGGGGCGTTACAAGTTGGTATCAGAGCCGACCCTCACGGTTACACGGATGGTTGCAGACAGGTGTGTGGTCATGTTGTTCATGACGTTTGTGACCCGTCGTGGCACCCGGCATGGCACATGTACCGGACTGGAAGCACAGACGTTTGTGCCAAGAGGGAATGTTCCTGTGGCCCGATGAGGACGTCAGTTCCTCTGAGTGGGGGTGTATGTGATAGCCTGGCTCATTAGGGATGATAGACTACTCATATAAATAAGGAATTCCTTCTTTTCCAGGAGTCCATTTGGACAGAACTCCAAAGTTAAGCGTGCTCAGCTTGGAGTAGTGTCAGGATGGGTGACCGACTAGGAAGTTGCTCCCGGGTGCGCACGAGTGAGGACAAAATGCGCAGAAAAGACTAGTATTGATCTGTGGGGCCAGTCTAGATCCCGCCAGGAGTAACGACCACCGGCGGGTGTGTCCGGGGCGTTACACCCCTCTCCTCCCTTGCCTACAAATAGGACCCCTCCACAGCCTCTCCGGGCATCGCCTCTCACTCCCACACTTGCGACGACCTTGTAGATAGCCGCAGCCCGGTCGGGCTGGCCTTTGGTCGCCGTTCCCGACCGGAGATCACCGGCAATCCCCTCCGCTGTTCTCTGCCTCTCCAGAGCCTCTCGAGCTTAACCAGCTTCTCCGGGGTGTCCTTGGTGATCCTCTGGTGCGTGCTGGTACAGTTGGAGCCCCTGGAGTTGCCACTTGACGCCATCTTCTTCCTCTCCGGTGAACCCTGATGATACGTCTCCGTCGTATCTATAATTTTTGATTGTTCCATGCCAATATTATACAACTTTCATATACTTTTGGCAACTTTTTATACTATTTTTGGGACTAACATATTGATCCAGTGCCCGGTGCCAGTTCTTGTTTGTTGCATGTTTTTTGTTTCGCAGAAAATCCATATCAAACGGAGTCCAAACGGGATAAAAACTTACGGAGATTTTTTTGGAATATATGTGATTTTTAGGAAGAAGAATCAACGCGAGATGATGCACGAGGGGGCCACGAGGCAGGGGGCGCGCTCCAGGGGGGTGGGCACACCCCTGACCCTCATGGCCACCCCATAAGGTGGTTGGTGCCCTTCTTTCGCCGCAACAAAGCCAATATCTGGAGACAAATCGTGTAAAAATTTCAGCCAAATCAGAGTTACAGATCTTCAGGAATATAAGAAACGGTGAAAGGCCAGAATCTGGAATGCATAAACAGAGAGAGAGATAGAGAGACAAATCCAATCTCGGAGGGGCTCTCGCCCCTCCGCCACCATGGAGGCCATGGACCAGAGGGGAAACCCTTCTCCCATCTAGAGAGAAGGTCAAGGAATAAGAAGAAGAAGGGGGGCCCTCTCCCCCTCTCTCCCGGTGGCGCCGGAATGCTGCCGAGGCCATCATCGTGCGACTGCGATCTACACCAACACCTACGTCATCTTCACCAACATCTTCATCACCTTCCCTCATCTATCTAGAGCGGTTCACTCTCCCGCAACCCGTTGTACCCTCTACATGAAAATGGTGCTTTATGCTTCATATTATTATCCAATGATGTGTTGCCATCCTATGATGTCTGAGTAGATTTTCGTTGTCCTTTCGGTAATTGGTGAATTGCTATGATTGGTTTAATTTGCTTGTGGTTATGTTGCTTTCCTTTGGTGCCCATCATATGAGCGCGCGCGTGGATCACACCATAGGATTAGTTTTATGTTGATAGGACTATGTATTGGAGGGCAAGAGTGACAGAAGCTTCAATCTAGCATAGAAATTGATGCATACGGGATTGAAGGGGGACCAATATATCTTAATGCTATGGTTGGGTTTTACCTTAATGAATGTTAGTATTTGTGGATGCTTGCTAATAGTTCCAATCATAACTGCATAGAATTCCAGGTCAGGGATGACATGCTAGCAGTGGCCTCTCCCGCATAAAACTTGCTATCGGTCTAGTAAAGTAGCCAATTTCTTAGGGACAATTTCGCAACTCCTACCACCACTTTTCCACACCCGCTATACTAACTTTATTGCTTCTTTACCTAAAACAGCCCCTAGTTTTTATTTACATGCTCTTTATATTCTTGCAAACCTATCCCATTACACCTACAAAGTACTTCTAGTTTTATACTTGTTCTAGGTAAAGCGAACGTCAAGCGTGCGTAGAGTTGTATCAGTGGTCGATAAAACTTGAGGGAATATTTGTTCTACCTTTAGAGCCTCGTTGGGTTCGACACTCTTACTTAACGAAAGAGGCTACAATTGATCCCCTATACTTGTGGGTTATCAAGACCTTTTTCTGGCGCCGTTACCGGGGAGTTATAGCATGGGGTGAATATTCTCGTGTGTACTTGTTTGCTTTATCACTAAGTAATTTTTATTTTCTGTTCTAAGTTGTTCCCTATCTTTAGTTATGGATATGGAACATGAAATACCAAAAACATAGGTTTACTTGCTACTCATGGAGATGGGGAACCTCCTAAAACCCTCGATGCTCATTATGTGAAAGATATTATGCACTACTTTAATAATCCTGAGAAAACCCCATTCAATTATGTAATGGGAGACACGTTGGATCAATGTGAATACTTTAGGGATTATCGCTTCACTCAAAAAGGGAAATTATTATGGGATCAAATTTATATGTTGCATTGGTCTGCTCGGCAACTATGCTTGAGATATGATTATGCTTGTTGCTCTAGGATGAAGGCTCCACACCTTCCCTTTTCATGCAATTTTAATGATAGTGAAACCTTAGCTTCTTATGCTAATGGTATATATGATTACTATGATGTGAAATGAATAGAAGAATTTGTTGCTTTTAAGGGTGCTTGTGAAATTGAATCTTTGTTTAAAGAGTTTGAAGATTTTGATGATTCAGTTTATAGACCTGAAAATTTATCTATCCTTAAATATTGCTATGATAATTATAAATACAATTATGATATTCATGAATTTATTGAGAAATTCTCCACTGTCCGAGAAGAGACTAATATTTTGCAGGAGTCTATGGAAGAAGAAATTGATGAAACCGTGAGCTCATTGGATGAAAAAGATGACGAGGTGAGCGAAGAACAAAAGGAGGAAGATTGGATTAGCTACCCGTGCCCACCTTCTAATGAAAGTAACTCTCCAACTCATACATTATTTAATGTCCCTTCGTGCTTACCGAAGGATGATTGTTATGATCCCGTTGATTCTTTTGAAATATCCCTTTTTGATGATGCTTGCTATGCTTATGGCCAAGATGCCAATATGAATTGCGCTTATGGAGATGAACTTGCTATAGTTCCTTATGTTAAACATGAAATTGTTGCTATTGCACCCATGCATGATAGTCCTATTATCTTTTTGAATTCTCCCGACTACACTATTTCAGAGAAGTTTGCCCTTATTAAGGATTATATTGATGGGTTGCGTTTTACTACTACACATGATGATTTTGATGAATATAATATGCATGTGCTTGCTGCTCCTACTTGCAATTATGATGAGAGAGGAACTACATCTCCGCCTCTCCATGTTTCCAACATGATAAAATTAAAAGAAACTGTTTATACTATGCATTGGCCTTTACTATGTGTGCATGAATTGTTCTTTTATGACATGCCGATGCATAGGAAGAGAGTTAGACTTTGTTGTTGCATGATATATGTTACTTTGTGCTCACTACTAAATCACAAATCATTGATAATTAAAATAGGCTTTGATATACCTTGGGATCCGGGTGGATCAATTACTTGAGCACTATATGCCTAGCTTAATGGCCTTAAAGAAAGCGCTGCCAGGGAGACAACCCGAAAGTTTTTGAGAGTAATTTATTTCTGTTATGTTCTTTTATAAAGTTTAAAAACAATAATAATGTGCCAAGATTTTCCTTTAGGATGTTTACATTGCTTGTTGGTTTGTGCGGTGCAAGACAGAAACTTTGGCTGTAGTGCGCATTTTTACATTTTTTACTGGAACGTAAAACGGTTCTGGAACATTTTGCACTGTCTTTATATACAATTTTTTTATTTTTTCTAATTTTAAAAGAATTTTTGGAGTACCAGAAGTATGGTGAATGTTCGGATTACCACAGACTGTCCTGTTTAAGACAGATTCTGTTTTTGATGCATAGTTTGCTTGTTTTGATGAAACTATCGATTTCTATCAGTGGATTAGGCCGTGGAAAAGTTATATTACAGTAGCTACAATGCAAAAACAAAATATGAATTGGTTTTCAACAGTACTTAGAGTAGTGATTTGCTTTATTATACTAACGGGTCTTACCGAGCTTTCTATTGAGTTTTGTGTGGATGAAGTGTTTGAAGATCGAGGAGGTCTCGATATGAGGAGAAGGAGGAGAGGCAAGAGCTCAAGCTTGGGGATGCCCAAGGCACCCCAAGTAAATATTCAAGGAGACTCAAGAGTGTAAGCTTGGGGATGCCCCGGAAGGCATCCCATCTTTCTTCAACAAGTACCGGTATGTTTTCGGATTCGTTTCGTTCATGTGATATGTGCAAATCTTGGAGCGTCTTTTGCTTTTAGTTTTCACTTTTATTTTATGCACCATGCTGGTATGAGATAGTCCTTGGTTGATTTTTAGAATGCTCTTTGCACTTCACTTATATCTTTTGAGTATGGCTTTATAGAATGCTTCATGTGCTTCGCTTATATCATTTGATGTTTGGATTGCCTGTTTCCCTGCACTTAGAAAACCGCCATTTGTAGAATGCTCTTTTGATTCACTTATATTTGTTAGGGCGTGGGCATATATTTTGTAGAAAGAATTAAACTCTCTTGCTTCACTTATATCTATTTAGAGAGATGACAGGAATTGGCCATTCACAAGGTTAGTCATAAAATCCTACATAAAACTTGTAGATCACTAAATATGATATGTTTGGTTCCTTGCAATACTTTTGCGATATAAAGGTGGTGATATTAGAGTCATGCTAGTTGAGTAATTGTGAAATTGAGAAATACTTGTGTTGAGGTTTGCAAGTCCCGTAGCATGCACGTATGGTAACCGTTGTGTGACAAATTTGAAGCATGAGGTGTTTATTTGATTGCCTTCCTTATGAGTGGTGGTCGGGGACGAGCGATGGTCTTTTCCTACCAATCTATCCCCCTAGGAGCATGCATGTAGTGCTTGGTTTTGATGACTTGTAGATTTTTGCAATAAGTATGTGAGTTCTTTATGACTAATGTTGAGTCCATGGATTATACGCACTCTCACCCTTCCATCATTGCTATCCTCTTCGGTACCGTGCATTGCCCTTTCTCACCTCGAGAGTTGGTGCAAACTTCGTCCGTGCATCCTGTAACATCCCAAATTTTCAATTTGGAATGTTATACATAGGTCATTCATGCATATCATATTTTACTGCATTTTTTGTGATCCTCGAAATTCTAAGCAACTCAAGGACCCACGGAGAGAGTTGGGGATTTCACGTTTTTCATATTTGAATTTTATCAAATATCAAAACAAGGATCATTTTGGTTTTAATTATTTTCCTCTCCAAAAATATTTCCAATTAAAATATATGAGAGGATATAATATGACTTCTCCAAAATAAATGAAATATTTGAGGAAAACTATTAAAATCAAATAAGTAATTTTATTTGGATTTTTATTGCTATTTTATTTGAATTTGGAAAAAAATGTGTTTTTCAAAATTGCATTAGAGGCCCAAATAAATGTTCACTTTGTCCGAAATATTATTAGAGGACCGCGAAAATTAATTTCAGGATTTTTGGAGTCCGTTTAGTAGTCCAGAACCAAGGCAGCAACAACAACAACAACAACCCTCCGCCACCACCACCAATTGACAACTTAGCCTGTTTTCTGAGGTTACAGCCACCGGTGTATTCCAGTAGCACTGAGCCCATAGTTGCGGATGACTAGCTACGCAGGATTGGAAGGGAGTTAACCACTGCCGGTTGCACAGATGCTGAGAAGGTGTGTTTTGCCGCACACCAATTGGATGGACCAGCAGCCGTCTGGTGGGAAAATTACACAACCACTTTTCCTATAGTCAATGTCACTTGGGAGCAGTTTCAGCAAGCTTTCCGCACAACCCATGTCTCAACTGGAGCTATGAGCATGAAGAAGCGTGAGTTTTGCAACTTACGCCAGGGGAATCGTACTGTAGCTCAATACGTGGATGAGTTTAGTAAGTTATCTCGCTATGCCCTAGATGATGTGGCCACAGATGCCGCAAAGCAGGAGAAGTTTATGGAAGGGTTGAATGATGAGATGAGCATGCAGTTGATGGTGGCAACATTCAACAACTACAAGGAGCAGGTAGACAAGGCTCTTATGATTGAAGGGAAGCATTAGTAGATTGAGAGTCGCAAGAGGAAGTATGGACAAGGGAAGTACAATACAGGAGCAATGCAGAAGCCTCGTTTTACCCCGAACTCGGGAGGATACACCCATAATAATGGAGTCCACACTCACAATGGAGGAAGTTCTCATAACCACAATTGCCCAAAGAGTGGGAATGGCAATGGAGCAAGCAGCAATCAGAACCGCTCTAACCCAGCCACACCCGCCAAGAAGGACCAGAGTCACGTTACCTGTTTCAAGTGCGGGAAGACTGGGCACTACACCAATGATTGTCCAGAGTTGAAGAATGGTAATGGTAATGGAAGCTCGGGGTAGAAGCCCAACCCTTTCAATAGGGGACAAGTGAACCACGTGAACATGGAGGAGGTTGAAGAGCAGCCAGATGCGGTTATCGGTAAGTTTTTGGTTAAGTCATTTACCGCTCTCATTTTTTATACTGGTGCATCGCATTCATACATTTCAAGCGGATTTGTGGACAAGTTTAAGTTACCCACCTTAGCTCTTAGGACACCCTTGCTAGTAAGCTCACCTGGTGCAGAGTATATGGCCAGCCGATGGTGCGATCGGTTACCCTTAACCATTGGTAGCCATGTTTTCCCCTCAGACCTTATAATTCTGGAGTCACAAGGATTGGATGTGATACTAGGAATGGATAGGTTATCAAAGTACGGAGGAAATATTGATTGTGCTAGTAGGTCAATTCTACTCACCACCCTGGAGGGAAAAAGGATCATGTATCCAGGCATACTCCTAAGAGTACTCACGTAAATTCTCTCGCGTAAAAGGACCCGTATGTATTTCCAGAGGAATTACCAGGCATGCCGCCAGATCGTGATATTGAGTTTTTGATAGAGTTGTTGCCAGGCACCGGACCGATATCAGAGAGACCATACCGGATGCCCGCAAATGATCTGGAGGAGATTAAGAAGCAGATCAAGGAGTTATTGGAGAAAGGTTACATTCGACGAAGTTCATCACCATGGGGAGCCCCAATGCTCTTGGTTGAGAAGAAGGGTAAATCTCTGAGAATGGTTGTTGATTATCGGGCATTGAATGAAGTAATGATCAAGAACAAGTACCCATTGCCGATTGAGGGAGTCCTGGATTAGGGGGTCTCTGGACAGCCGGAGTATATCCTTTGGCCAGACTGTTGGACTATGAAGATACAAGATTGAAGACTTCGTCTCGTGTCCGGATGGGACTCTCCTTGGCATGGAAGGCAAGCTAGGTAATACGGATATGTATATCTCCTCCCTTGTAACCGACCTTGTGTAACCCTATCCCCTTCCGGTGTCTATATAAACCGGAGGGTTTTAGTCCGTAGGACAACATACAATCATACCATAGTCTAGCTTCTAGGGTTTAGCCTCTATGATCTCGTGGTAGATCAACTCTTGTAATACTCATATCATCAAGAACAATCAAGCAGGACATAGGGTATTACCTCCATCAAGAGGGCCCGAACCTGGGTAAACATCGTGTCCCCTGCCTCATGTTACCATCCGCCTTGGACGCTCAGTTCGGGACCCCCTACCCAAGATCCGCCGGTTTTGACACCGACATTGGTGCTTTCATTGAGAGTTCCACTATGCCGTCACCATAAGGCTCGATGGCTCCTTCGATCATCGGTAACGATGCGGTCCAGGGTGAGGTTTTCCTCCCCGGACAGGTCTTCGTATTCTGCGGCTTCGCACTGCGGGCCAATTCGCTTGGCCATCTGGAGTAGATCGAGAGCTGCCCCCCTGGCCATTAGGTCAGATTTGGAAACTTGAACTACACGGCTGACATCCGCGGAGACTTGATCTTCGACGGATTCGAGCCCATGTCGGACGTGCTGCACAGTCGCGACGAGCATGACGTAACTCTGTCGTCGGACAATGTTCGGGAGATCGCATCTGCAACTACTCCGGCCATTAATCCGGAACAAGTCGCGCCATCCAAGAGCGGAGGTATGGACCCCGCCATGGAGGCCGCACTCTCAGTGGCGATAGAGCTGGATACTGACTTCACCCCTTATGAGAGCCGTGTCGCCGAACCACTGGATTCATCTCCGGCCACGGACTCTGAGCCGCTTAGATCCGCACCCGTCGAATCCGACTGGGCGCCGATCATGGAGTTCACCTCCGTGGATATCTTTCAGCACTCGCCCTTCGGCGATGGGCTAAATTCATTAAGGTCTCTCTCCCTGTCAGGAGAACCTTGGCCGAACTATGTCCGGCTAGAATGGGATGCGGACGACGAAGAAATTCGCTGCCCACCCACCACCCACTTAGTAGCCACTATCGACGACTTAACCGACATGCTCGACTTCGACTCCAAAGAATTCGACGGTATGGATGACGACGCCGGAGATGAACAGGAACCACCGCCCACAGGGCGCTGGACCGCCACCTCAGCATATGATATATACATGGTGGACACCCCCAAAGAAGGCAATGGTGATGAGACAATGGAGGATGACCCCTCCAAGAAGCAACCCAAGCGCCGACGTCAGCGGCGCCGCTCTAAGTCCCGCCACAGCAAGAGCAGTGATACCGGCACATGAGATAATAACACTCCAGATAGTGCCGAAGACAACAACAATCCCCTCCAGCACGATGTAGAGCCAGAGGACAAACAAGCTAGCCCTCGAGAGCGGGCAGCAGATGGAGAACCGGAGGAGGACAATTACATGCCTCTCTCCGAAGACGAGGCGAGCCTCGGCGACGAAGAATTTATCGTGCCTGAGGACCCCGTCGAGCAAGAGCGCTTCAAGCACCGGCTTATGGCCACGGCAAATAGCCTGAAGAAAAAGCAGCAATAGCTTCAAGCTGATCAAGACTTGCTAGCAGACAGGTGGACCGAAGTCCTTGCGGCCGAGGAGTATGAGCTCGAGCGCTCCTCCAAGAGTTACCGAAAACGCAAATTGCTACCTCACCTCGGGGAGGAAGCATTGAAACCTCATTTACCATTGTACGATGCGACTGACCAGCCACTACGCGGCCGAGCCAAAGAGGCGTTTCAGCCTGAAGTTCAGCCCGCACCCCGTCGCCACTCAATCAAAAATACTAAGGCCCGGGGCAACACAGAGGACCTGCGAGACATATTGGACAGTAAGGCAAAAATTGTAAGGTCAATATACGGGTCACGGACACACGCGCCAACGTGGGACGATGATCGTCGCGTTAGATACAGCAAGAGTAAATCCGCCCGGGCCGAATACAGCAGACAAGATTCATATGAACTGCGTCGGGATATAGCCCGGCACAGAGGCACCGCACACCCCCTATGCTTCACTAATGAAGTTATGAATCACGAATTCCCGGAGGGTTTCAAACCCGTAAATATCGAATCATACGATGGCACAACAGATCCCGCTGTATGGATTGAGGATTTCCTCCTTCACATCCACATGGCTCGCGGTGATGATCTACATGCCATCAAGTACCTCCCACTAAAACTCAAAGGACCAGCTCGGCATTGGCTGAACAGCTTGCCAGCAGATTCCGTCGGCAGTTGGGAGGATCTGGAAGACGCTTTTCTTGACAACTTCCAGGGCACTTATCTGCGGCCACCAGATGCTGATGACTTGAGCCACATAACCTAGCAGCCAGGGGAATTGGTCAGACAATTCTGGACACGGTTCCTGACTAAGAAAAACCAAATTATAGACTATCCGGACGCAGAGGCCCTAGCGGCATTCAAGCATAACATCCACGACGAGTGGCTCGCCCACTACCTCGGCCAGGAGAAGCCGAAATCCATGGCAGCCCTCACAACACTCATGACCCGCTTTTGCGCGGGCGAGGATAGCTGGCTGGCTCGCAGCAACAACACATCGAGGAATTCGGACACCTCGGATACCAAATATGTTAACGGTAGGCAGCGTCGTAATAGACCAAAGCGCCGCAATAACGGCGATAACACTGAAGATACGGCAGACAACGACGGATTCAGAGGCTCTAGATCCGGTCAGCGGAAAAAGCCATTTAAAAGAAATACTCCGGTTCCGTCCAGTTTGGATCGCATACTGGATCGCTCGTGTCAAATCCACGGCACCCTCGACAAGCCAGCCAATCACACAAACAGAGAATGCTGGGTGTTCAAGCAGGCCGGCAAGTTAAATGCCAAAAACAAGGACAAGGGGCTGTATAGCGATGACAAGGAGGAGCCCCGGCCGCCAAACACAGGAGGACAGAAGGGGTTTACCCCACAAGTGAAGACGGTGAACATGATATACGCAACCCACATTCCCAAGAGGGAGAGGAAGCGTGCACTAAGGGACGTCTATGCGATGGAGCCCGTCGCCCCAAAGTTCAACCCATGGTCTGCTTGCCCGATCACCTTCGATCGCAGGGACCACCCCACTAGCACCCGTCATGGAGGATCCGCCGCATTGGTCCTAGACCCCATCATTGACGGATTTCACCTCAATCGGGTCCTTATGGACGGCGGCAGCAGCCTGAACCTGCTCTATCAGGATATAGTGTGAAAAATGGGTATCGATCCCTCGAGGATCAAACCCAGCAAAATCACCTTTAAAGGCGTCATCCTAGGTGTAGAGGCCCATTGCACAGGCTCAATCACACTAGAAGTGGTCTTCGGATCACCGGACAACTTCTGAAGCGAAGAGTTAATCTTCGATATTGTCCCGTTTCGCAGTGGATATCACGCATTGCTCAGACGAATAGCATTCACAAAATTTAATACAGTGCCGCATTACGCATACCTCAAGCTCAAGATGCCAGGACCCAGGGGGGTCATAACAGTAAATGGAAACACAGAACGCTCGCTCCCCACAGAAGAGCACACTACGGCCCTTGCAGTAGAAGCACAAAGCAGCCTTTTAAGGCAGACCACTCATTCGGCGTCACAGCCCCCTAACACCTTCAAGCGAGTCTAGAACAAGCTGTAATAGGATCGCTTGGCACGATCAGAGCTCGCCTAGCAATTCGGTCCCCGTCCCAGTCCGAGTCAAGCGACGAAATCCGTGCCACGCGTACATAACTACGCATTGAAAATACCATGGACATAGGAGGGGCACGATCAGGACACGCCCCGCAATGTGGCTTAACCGCCCTAGGGGCTGTATACCGTTATCATTCCTTTTCTCTTTCAGGGCCTAACTCTCTGGAAGCCCTTTCTGGTAGTACGATTGCCGGACACATTCCTGAAGCGACAACCAAGATGGCAAGAAGCTAAGATGAACACGGGAACCCCCAGGTGGTCTCTAATAATAATCGATATTCCCGTTTTTTACTATCTATGCGCAGCTTGCCCTGGGATAGGACATTTTGAATTGTCCTACTTTCTGCTTATTGCACTACTTGTACTAGTACGCTTCGACGTATTATTTAAATGAAAATGCATAGCATTAATTCTATTATTGCATTATCCATCCCATTCTTATTATATGTTCATTTACGACAATTTGCACCCATACATTCTGGTACGGTAAGTACGCCAGGGGCTCTGGTTTACCACATAATACGGCACAAGAAGTCCGAGCACTTTCAATAGTGCGGCACCCCGAACTTATAGCATTATATGCATCAGCTCCGAATCATGTCTTTGGTCAAATATTGGGTTTGCCCGGCTCCCATGCTTTGGTACCTTACGTTCTGTTATATCGGCTAAGGTAGCGGTGGGAGAACTACTGCGATTGTGTCCCGGTTCTTCCGGACGAGCACCTCAGTAGAGAAAGTCGAAAACTGACTGTCATGATAAGGCGAGAGACTAGTCGCTGTTCGAGAGGTGTCAAGTCCTTAAGGACTTTTTCCGCTTCGGGCGAGGAGTCGGCCTTGTCCGGCTTAGGCGTGTATAGCACCCCAAATTCGGCCCTCCGAATATCAGGGGCTTCGCCGTAGACTTCTATGGCTAAGTGAGAGTGATAAAGCATTATAGTTTGATTGCCTGGTTCGTTGCACTGAACACCTCCCTCGAAGGACCCAAAATTGGGGTAAAGAGTGCTTAGTTTTATCCCGAACACCCCAGTACTAGTTACATGGGGGCAGAAGCCGACGACTGGCCAACTCTCAGATTTTATAAATGGACGCACATCAGGTAATATTTTAAATTAAGAAAGCGTCGCATGGCACAAATGAACTCGTTTCATATTACAGGATCACATGAGCATGTTCATTCAAAAATTACATCCTTGGCACACTCATCCGCCACTAGGCGGGAACCCTTCAGGACACTCTCATAATAATTCTCGGGGCAGCGATGCTCCTTGCCCTCCGGCGGCCCCTCCTTCACCAGCTTCACGACGTCCAGCTTCGCCCAGTGCACCTTCGCCCGGGCAAAAGCCATGCGTGCACCCTCGATGCAGACGGACCGCTTTATGACTTCAAGCCGTGGGCAGGCTTCCACAAGCCGCCTCACCAGACCGAAGTAGCTGCCGGACAGGGCTCGCCAGGCCACATTCGGACTATAAGGCCCCTCATGGCCTGTTCGGTCGCCTTGTGAAGCTCGACCAACTGCTTCAGCTGGTCGCTCAAGGGCACGGGGTGTTCGGTCCCAGTATACTGAGACCAGAACAACTTCTCCGTCGAGCTCCCCTCCTCAGTTCGGTAAAACTCCGCGGCATCTAGTACACTGCGGGGAAGATCTGCAAACGCTCCTGGAGAGCTCCGAACTCGGGTAAGAAAAAGGAAAGTCTGCTTCACATGCTTGCTTTGCATTATGAATGCCTTACCTGCTGCTATCTTCTTCACCGCGTCAATCTCCTGAAGGGCCTTGTGGGCTTCGGCCTTGGCGCTCCGGATGCTTTCAAGCGCCTGCACGAGCTTGGACTCTCGCGTCTTAGAGTCAAGCTCCAAGGACTCGTGCTTTTTGGCAAGAGCCTCGAGCTCTTGCTGCACCTCGCCTACTCGGGCTTCTTGCTTCTCCCGTTCCATGCGCTCCTTGGCCGCTTTGTCTTCGGCCTTGGCCAACGCCTTCCTCAGGGTCGCCACTTCGGTCATGGACCCTAACAAACCCATGATGATCCTATTACTTTACACCCAAACTTCTTTTTAAATATATAGACAAAGGTATTGCTTACCTTTGTTCTCCTCGAGCTGCCTCTTGGTAAGGCCGAGCTCGGTCTCGGACCGCTCCAGGTCCTGCTTCAGTGCAGAGACCTCTGCAGTACGTGCGGCAGCGGCCATGTAACGCCCCAGATATAACTTTCCCAATTTGTACTATAACTCTTGCCGTTTCCGGCATTAAGTTATATTTATTTCTCGGGTTCGGGTCTTTGTCTCTGTGTGTTGTTTTCGTTTTCATGCATCTCATATCATGTCATCACGTGCATTGCATTTGCATACATGTTCATCTCATGCATTCGAGCATTTTCCCCGTTGTCCATTTTGCACTCCGGCGCTTCGTTCTCCTCCGGTGGCCATTTCTAGCTTTCTTTCGTGTGTGGGGTTAAACATTTCCGGATTGGACCGAGACTTGCCATGCGGCCTTGGCTTACTACCAGTAGACTGCCTGTCAAGTTTCGTACCATTTGGACTTCGTTTGATACTCCAACGGTTAACCGAGGGACCGAAAAGGCCTCGTGTGTGTTGCAGCCCAACACCCCTCCAATTTGGCCCTAAACCCACCAAACTCTGCTCCATGTCCTAGAGCGTTCGATCACGATCGCGTGGGCGAAAACCGCACCTCATTTGGACTCTCCTAGCTCCCTCTATGCCTATAAATACACCCCCATTCCAAATCTCGGGTCTCCCCTCGTCCCTAACCCTAAATTCCAGATCCGCCGCCGCCGGACACATCCGCCACCGACGGATACGTCCGGTCCGCCCGCCGCCGCCACATGGCACGCCACCATTGGCCCGCCTCCGCCGCCGTTCCACCCCGTCGCCAGGCCCGGGAGGCCCGTGGCCGGCCCCCGGGGCCCATCTCGCCTCGCCCCGCCGCCCGGTGAAGCCGCCTCCAGACGCCGCCGCCGCCTCCACGCGCTGCCGCCGCCTCCACGCCGCGCGCCGCCGCCTCCGCGTCGCGCCGCCGCCACCGCGCCGCCGGAGCCGCCCCGGCCTCGCCTCCCCTCTTCCCTGGCCGGCGAACCCACTCCGGTGAGCTCCGGGTCAACTCCGGTGGGATCCCCGGCGAACTTCGGATTCCGTGCCCGGATCTCAGATCTGAATCCTAACACTAGGTCGTTTTTTTTCACTAAGTCCCAGAATTTTTACTTCATATGCTCCTGTTCGAGACCCCGTAAATTTGCATCCGTAGCTCCGATTCATGCATTTAGTATATCAAAATGTTCGTCTCGACATGTACATCATTTCATTCCATTGCACCATTTTCATTTGAGTTCATCTTGATGCCCAAAATGCTGTTAGAAGGAGGCATCGTGAGTTAAGTTGCAGATCCGTTAGCTCATCATAGACTTTTGTCATTTTTGCCATGTTTATTGTGTGCATAATATGCCTGGGATGAATTGTTAAGCTTTTTGTATTCTTTCGAGAGGTGCCACCCATGCATTTGTAGGATGTGTGTGGTAACTTGTGCAAGCTTCCAAAGAGGGGCACCTGAGATTTCTGTTTTCAGTGACTTAGTGATTTTCACAAAGTCTGGGATATTTTAGTTCATGATGCCATATGTTCAGCTTGTTTCCTAGTGATCTGTGCCTCTTTTGAGGATGATCAGTAAGGGAGTTTTGATATTTATGTTATGCTCTATCCATCCATGCCTTTGTTTGCATATGTGGAGTGCTCTAGCTTGAGTCAATCGAGCTCTACTTTTGCTTCGTGGTAAATCTGGGCAGATCGTCAACTTGTTTGCGATTTTGCCGATGCTATTGTTAGTGATCCATGCATGCTATGCCATTGTTCTTGCCATGTATAGCTAGCATTTTGTGCCTTCTTTATGGATATATGCTTGCCTTGCCATGACTTGCACCGTAGTGAGTGCATCGAGCTCGTTTACATGCCTTCGTGAGTTATAATTTCAGCATGTCTCAGTTTTCACTAAGTCTGAAAACTGATTGTGTTTCATCTATGTTCGTGTGCTCGTTAGAGTATTTTTCGTGAACCCTTTTGGCCCCAGGTCACTTTAGGTGTTTTGTTAAGATTGTTGAGTAGCTCCATTCCATGTTCTTACTTGTCATGTTCAGGTTATGTTTCATGTTGTTTTGCTGCTCCGAAGAGAGCATCGTGGTCTGAAATTTTAGACTAGTGTTAATTTCACTGTCTGAAATCTGTTTTGCTTATTCAGTTTTGCCATGCTTGTTTGAACCTCTTAATGGATGAATTTGGCTATGGCTCAGTCCTAGTGATTTGTTAATCATCTTGTCTACATCCCTGCCATGTATTTTGTTTTCATGTTTGGTGGCTGTAGCATGTTCATTTCGTTGCATTTAGGAGCCTACTTGCTGTAAATCGCAGATCGGTTCATTTCGTAAAACGCTTGCCATTTCCAAACCGTAGCTCCGATTCCTATGATCTTTATATCGTTTTCAGGTTATTTCATCCCCTCTATCCAGTGGCACACTTGGTTTTCCAAGTTGAGGCCAGGTTCATGCATTTTCCTGTCACGTCTTGCATTTTGCATCCCGCATCGCATCCCGCATAGCATACCATCTTTGCATATTATTGGTTGCCCTTGCACATGGTTGATTGTATCCTTGTTGCTTGTTTGTGTTGTTGGGTAGAACCGGGAGATGAGTTCGCTAACGAGGAGCCCGTTGAGTTTGCTTTTGAGGATCCAGTCAACTCTGACAACTGTGCAGGCAAGATGATCATACCCTCGAAATCACTACTATCTTTGCTATGCTAGTTTGCTCGCTCTTTTGCTATGCCATTGCTACGATGCCTACCACTTGCTTGTCAGCCTCCCAATTTCCATGATTGAGCCTCTAACCCACCTTTGTCCTAGCAAACCGTTGATTGGCTATGTTACCGCTTTGCTCAGCCCCCATCTTATAGCGTTGCTAGTTGCAGGTGAAGATTGGAGCCGTTTCTTGTTGGAACATTTATTTACTTGTTGGGATATCATTATATTGCCATGTTATCTTAATGCATCTATATACTTGGTAAAGGGTGGAAGGCTCGGCCTCTCGCCTAGTGTTTTGTTCCACTCTTGCCGCCCTAGTTTCCGTCATATCGGTGTTATGTTCCTGGATTGTTGCGTCCCTTACGCGGTTGGGCTATAATGGGAACCCCTTGATAGTTCGCCTTGATTAAAGCTTTTCCAGCAATGCCCAACATTGGTTTTACCATTTGCCACCTACCCCTTTTTCCCTTGGGTTTCCGGAGCCCGAGGGTCATCTTTATTTTAGCCCCCCACGGGCCAGTGCTCCTCTGAGTGTTGGTCCAAACTAGAGTCCTGTGCAGCGCCCCCTCGGGGAAACTCGAGGTTTGGTTTTAGTTGTATGGAGAGCTCATCTGAGTGTGCCCTGAGAACGAGATATGTGCAGCTCCTATAGGGATTTGTCGGCACATTCGGGCGGTGTTGCTGGTCTTGTTTTAACCTGTCGAATCGTCTTGTTGTAGCGAGATACCGAGTCTGATCGGTGTGTCTTGGGTGGAGGTCTATTCCTTCGTTGACCGTGAGAGCTTGTTATGGGCTAAGTTGGGACCCCCCTGCAAGGATTGATCTTTTGAAAGCCGTGCCCGCGGTTATGGGCAGATGGGAATTTGTTAATGTCCGGTTGTACATAACTTGAACCTTAATTAATTAAAATGAATCAGCTGAGTGTGTTGCCGTGATGGCCTCTTCTCGGCGGAGTCCGGGAAGCGGACACGGTGTTGGAGTTATGTTTGCACATGTTGCTCTCTAGTTTTTCCGCTCGTGCTTTGCCCCCTCTTCTCGCTCTCTGTTGCGAATAAGTTAGCCACCATATATGCTAGTCGCTTGCTGCAGCTCCACTTATACATTACCCCTTTCCTACCTATTTAGCTTAAATAGTCTTGATCGCGAGGGTGCGAGATTGCTGAGTCCCTGTGGCTCACATTTTACTATTACACCAGATGCAGTGACAGATGATACAGCTCCAGATGGCGCGCTCGAGCTCAAGTGGGAGTACGACGAGGACTCTCAGCGTTACTATGTGTCTTTTCCTGATGATCAGTAGTGGTGCCCAGTTGGGGTAGATTCAGGGCCTTGTCGCATGATGGGGGTCTTTTCTATTTTGGCGCCGTAGTCGGGCCATGAGTGATTTGTATGATGGATGTTATTTATGTACTTTGATGTGACGTGGCGAGTGTAAGCCAACTATGTACCTCCCTTTTATCTTATTTATGTACATGGGATGTGTGATGATTTCCCGACTTGCGACATTGCTTTCAATGCGGTTATGCCTCTAAGTCGTGCCTCGACACGTGGGAGATATAGCCGCATCGAGGGCGTTACAGGCCAGCAGTGAAGCCTACACATACACATAGATACATTCTGATTAGACTCCTGAGTCATCATTTGATCCTCTATTCGGCGTTTCTTCTTGAACGCTGAACAGAGCATCAGGGGCTACTATCTATGCTGTAACATTTTCTTATATTTTGATTGGTTACCTCAAAGCCTGTTAGGAGGCTGGCGCAAGCTTCAGTCAGTCCGTTTTTGGCGGACTGAAGCTTCTCGACCACCACACTCATGATAGTGTGGTGCCCTTCATCAATGGAAGCGCTACGAAGCGCTTCTAGCAAGTTGTCCGGTGCCTCTGGATGGACAGAGGACACTGGTATGGATGGTTGGCCCCCTTTAACGGGGGACCGCCTGCCGGAGTCCGGAACCATCGAAGGTTCCGGCATAGTGTCCGGCTGGGGCCCGAACTCGGAGCCCGTAGGAACCTCGCTCCCTTGGTACCTAGGGTCCGGGAAGTCGCCGCGAGGCACCCCCAGGACCACCTCCCCTTTGCTCGGTGCCTTTTGAGACAACACCTCGGCATTGTCCGTAGGGTGAGGGATGGAAGCGGTCGGAAGAGAATCGCTGTTCATATCCGACGAGTCCAAAGAGCTGCTCGAGGGTACGTCGAGATGAGCTCGGGACGGACTGCATAATCATGTTCGGCATGAGGAGAGGCAGTGCAATAAAATATACCATGAAGTACTATGCTGTCCGGACACTTACGACATTGCCAGAGGCTTGTCCCTGGGTAGCCACTCGTCGCCGCTGTCGGCGGCCGTGCTGGCGCAGTCCGGAGGGAAGGTCCTTCCCTTCTTGGACCCTTCGGCCTCCCCGGATGGGTCGGCCTTCCTTTTCTTGTCTCCCCGGCTGGGGGGAGAACTTTTCTCCTCCTCCTCCTCGTTTCCGTGGGAGGAGTGCGCGTCGGTGTCATCGGACGATGAGTCCGATACAACCTTGCGCCGGAGACACTTTCGGGTCCCCGTGGCCTTCTTCTTGGCCTTCTTTGCCGGCACCTTGTAAGGTACCGGAGTCAGCATCTTCGCTAGAAGAGCGTCTGCAGGATCTTCGGGCAGGGGGGCTGGGCAATCAAGCTGCTCCGCTGTCTCTATCCAGTCCTGTTAATGACATGGAAGCTTAGATCCAGCACATAACTAAACCGGGGCAAATAATACCCTGAGAGATATAAAAGCCTACCGGATTGGCGCGACGCTTTGCGCTGAGTCCGCGGTCCTCGGTGAGGGAGGGAGGAATCTCGGCACTCTTGAACAGCACCCTCCAGACGTCCTCGTGCGTCATGTCATAGAGCTCTCGCAGCATCTGGTGCTTGGCCGAGTCGAACTCCCACAAAACAAATGCCCATCATTGACATGGAAGGATCCGGCTGAAGAGCATAACCTGGACCACTTTGACAAGCTTGATTTTCTTGTTCGTCATGTTCTGGATGCAGGTCTGGTGTCCGGTCAGCTCTACCGAAGAACCCCAAGACAGGCCCTTCTCTTTCCAGGAGGTGAGCCGCGTGGGGACTCCGGATCGAAATTTGGGGGCCGCCGCCCAGTTGGAATCGCGCGGCTCGGTGATGTAGAACCACCTCGATTGCCACCCCTTTATGGTCTCCACATAGGAGCCATCGAGCCAGGTGACGTTAGGCATATTACCCACCATGGCACCTCCGCACTCCGCCTGCTGGCCGACCACCACCTTCGGTTTGACATTGAAGGTCTTCAGCCACAGGCCGAAATGGGGCTTGATGCGGAGGAAGGCCTCACACACGACGATAAACGCCGAGATGTTGAGGATGAAATTGGGAGCCAGATCATGAAAATCCAGCCCATAGTAGAACATGGGCCCACGAACGAATGGGTGGAGGGGAAATCCCAGTCCACGGACGAAGTGGGTAAGAAAAACTACCCTCTCATGGGGTTCGGGTGTAGGGATGATCTGCCTCGCATCTGGCAGCCAGTACGGGATATCCGCGGCCAGATATCCGGCTTCTCGTAAGTTTTTGATGTTCTCCTCCATGATGGAGGAGACCATCCACTTGCCTCCTGCTCCAGACATGCTTGGAGTGGTTTGAGAAGAAGAACGCGAGCTTGAGTGCTAGAGATCGAGTGTGCGGGAATGGGTAAGCGAGGAAGAAGAAGGCGTGGGTGAAAAGGGTACATCCTTGTCCCTTTATAAGGGCGGAAGACGCGATGTGTCTGCCCACTCGCCTGGTAAAGCCGCTTATTCCCCAGGCGATGTAATTGATGGCGCGGTTGGGTTACCCACGTCCGTATTGATGAGAATCCCGTGATAAGGGGAACACGATCTCTTCTTTGACAAGACATGTCAAGAAAACTGCCTCGCGATATGTGCGGTGCTGGTTGAGAAAAACAGTTCGAAATAACGATCGGGCCGTGGCATGATGTCATGCCGTCTGTTATGTCTTGAGCTTGCGTTGGTTTTCCCCGAAGAGGAAGGGATGATGCAGCAGAGTAGCGCAAGTATTTCCCTCAGTTTTTGAGAACCAAGGTATGAATTCAGTAGGAGCCCATGCTCAAGTCCCTCATACCTGCACAAAGCGATAGCTACTCGCAACCAACGCGATTAGGGGTTGTCAAGCCCTTCACGGGCACTTACGAGAGTGAGATCTGGTAGATATAATATTTTTGGTATTTTTGGTATAAAGATGCAAAGGAAAAAGTAAAGGCAAAGTAAAAAAGCAAAGCAAGATTAAAGTAATGGAGATCGATATGATGAGAATAGACCCGGGGGCCATAGGTTTCACTAGTGGCTTCTCTCAAGAGCATAAGTATTCTACGGTGGGTGAACAAATTACTGTTGAGCAATTGACAGAATTGAGCATAGTTATGAGAATATCTAGGCATGATCATGTATATAGGCATCACGTCTGTGACAAGTAGATCGAAACGACTCTGCATCTACTACTATTACTCCACTCATCGACCGCTATCCAGCATGCATCTAGAGTATTACGTTAAAAATAGAGTAATGCCTTAAGCAAGATGACATGATGTAGAGAGATAAATTCATGCAATATGAAATAAACCCCATCTTGTTATCCTCGATGGCAACGATACAATACGTGCCTTGCTGCCCCTTCTGTCACTGGGTAAGGACACTGCAAGATCGAACCCAAAGCACTTCTCCCATGGCAAGAACTACCAATCTAGTTGGCCAAACCAAACGGATAATTCGAAGAGACTTGCAAAGACAACCAATCATACATAAAAGAATTCAGAGAAGATTCAAATATTATTCATAGATAGACTTGATCATAAACCCACAATTCATCGATCTCAACAAACACACCGCAAAAAGAAGATTACATCGAGTAGATCTCCACAAGAGACGGGGAGAACTTTGTATTGAGATTCAAAGAGAGAGAAGAAGCCATCTAGCTACTAACTATGGACCCGAAGGTCTGAGGTAAACTACTCACACTTCATCGGAGGGGCTAGGATGATGTAGAAGCCCTCCGTGATGACAGCCCTCTTCCGGCGGAGCTCCGGAACAGGCCCCAAGATGGGATCTCGTGGATATAGAAAGTTGCGGCGGTGGAATTAGGTTTTTGGCTCCTGTTCTGATCATTTGGGGGTACGTGTGTATATATAGGAGGAAGGAGTACGTCGGTGGAGCACCGAGGGGCTCACAAGGCAGGGGGCGCGCCCTAGGGGGGGCGCCCCCCACCCTCATGACCTCCTCTTTGATCCCTTGCAGTAGGGTCCAAGTTTCCTGGATCACGTTCGGTGAGAAAATCATGTTCCCGAAGATTTTATTCCGTTTGGACTCTGTTTGATATTCTGTTTATCCAAAACACTAAAATAGGCAAAAAACAGCAATTCTGGGCTAGGCCTCTGGTTAATAGGTTAGTCCCAAAAATAAGATAGAAGTGGAAAATAAAGCCCAATATAGTCCAAAACAGTAGATAATATAGCATGGAGCAATCAAAAATTATAGATACGTTGGAGATGTATCAGGCATCCCCAAGCTTAATTCCTGCTCGTCCTCAAGTAGGTAAATGATAAAAAGAGAATTTTTGATGCGGAGTGCTACTTGGCATAATTTCAATGTAAATCTTATTAATTGTGGTATGAATATTCAGATTAGAAAGATTCAAGACAAAAGTTTATATTGACATCGAAAATAATAATACTTCAAGCATATTAATAAAGCAATTATGTCTTCTCAAAATAACATGGCCAAAGAAAGTTATCCCTACAAAATCATATAGTCTGGCTATGCTCCATCTTCCCCACACAAAGTATTTAAATCATGCACAACCCCGATGACAAGCCAAGCAATTGTTTCATACTCTAACTTTTTCAAAACTTTTTTAATCTTCACGCAATACATGAGCATGAGCCATGGATATAGCACTATAGGTGGAATAGAATGGTGGTTGTGGAGAAGACAAAAAGGAGAAGATAGTCTCACATCAACTAGGCGTATCTATGGGCTATGGAGATGCCCATCAATAGATATCAATGTGAGTGAGTAGGGATTGCCATGCAACGGATGCACTAGAGCTATAAATGTATGAAAGCTCAACAAAAGAAACTAGTGGGTGTGCATCCAACTTGCTTGCTCACGAAGACCTAGGGCAATTTGAGGAAGCCCATCATTGGAATATACAAGCCAAGTTCTATAACGTAAAATTCCCACTAGTCTATGAATGTGACAACATATGAGACTCTCTATATGAAGAACATGGTGCTACTTTGAAGCACAAGTGTGGAAAAAAGGATAGTAGCATTGCCCCTTTTTGGGCCTTCTTTTTTTCTTTGGCCTTTCTTTTTTTGGGACAATGCTCTATTGAATGATGATCATCACACTTCTATTTATTTACAACTCAATGATTACAACTCGATACTAAAACAATGTATGACTCTATATGAATGCCTCCGGCGGTGTACCGGGATATGCAATGAATCAAGAGTGACAAGTATGAAAGAATTATGAACGGTGGCTTTGCCACAAATACTATGTCAACTACATGATCATGCTAAGCAATATGACAATGATGGATGTGTCATGATGAACTGGATGGTGGAAAGTTGCATGTCAATATATCTCGGAAGGGCTATGGGAATGCCATAATAGGTAGGTATGGTGGCTGTTTTGAGGAAGGTATATGGTAGGTGTATGATACCAGCGAAAGTTGTGCGGTATTAGAGAGGCTAGCAAGGGTGGAAGGGTGGGAGTGCGTATGATCCATGGACTCAACATTAGTCGTAAAGAACTCATATACTTATTCCAAAAATCTAGAAGTTATCAAAGCAAAGTATTACGTGCATGCTCCTAGGGGGATAGATTGGTAGGAAAAGACCATCGCTCGTCCCCGACCGCCACTCATAAGGAAGACAATCAATAAATAAATCATGCTCTGACTTCATCACATAACGGTTCACCATACGTGCATGCTACGGGAATCACAAACTTCAACACAAACATTCTTTAAATTCACAACTACTCAACTAGCATGACTTTAATATTATCACCTCCATATCTCAAAACAATTATCATGCTTCAATATTTTCTTAGTATTCAACACACTCAAAAGAAGTTTCACAAATCTTGAATACCAAGCATATTATTATTAGGCGAATTACCATGCTATTAAGAGACTCTCAAATTAATTTAAGTGAAGCATGAGAGATCAATAGCTTCTTTAAAACGAATCCACCACCATGCTCTAAAAGATTTAAGTGAAGCACATAGAGCAAAATTATCTAGCTCGAAAGATATAAGTGAAGCACATAGAGCAAAACTATAACGCTCAAAAGATATAAGTGAAGCACATAGAGCAAAACTACAACGCTCAAAAGATATAAGTGAAGCACATAGAGTATTCTATCAAATTTTAATTCATGTATGGCTCTCTCAAAAGGTGTGTACAGCAAGGATGATTGTGGCATACTAACAAACAAATAAACAAATAATACAAGACGCTCCAAGCAAAACACATATCATGTTGGTGAATAAAAATATAGCTCCAAGTAAATTACCGATGGAAGTGGACGAAAAGAGGGGATGCCTTCTGGGGCATCCCCAAGCTTTGACTTTTTGGTGTACTTGGATTATCTTAGGGGTGCCATGGGCATCCCCAAGCTTAGGCTCTTGCCACTCCTTGTTCCATGATCCATCAAAAGAATTCACCCAAAACTTGAAAACTTCACAACACAAAACTCAAAATAGAAAACTCGTGAGCTAAGTTAGCGAAAGAAAACAAAAGACAACTTCAAGTTACTGTAATGAAATCATTCTTTATTTATATTGGTGTTAAACCTACTGTATTCCAACTTCTCTATGGATTATAAACTATTTTACTAACCATAGATTCATCAAAATAAGCAAACAACACACGAAAAACAGAATCTTTCAAAAACAGGACAGTCTGTAGTAATCTGTAGCTAGCGCAAGATCTGGAACCCCAAAAATTCTAAAATAAAGTGATGGACGTGAGGAATTGATCTATTAATCATATGCAAATATAATTAACTAAATATCACTCTCCAAATAAAAATGACAGCAGTTCTCGTGAGCGCTAAAGTTTCTGTTTTTTACAGCAAGTTCAACAAAATTTCCCCAAGTCTTCCCAACGGTTCTACTTGGCACAAACACTAATTAAACACAAAAAACACAACCAAAACAGAGGCTAAATAATTTATTTATTACTAAGCAGGAGCAAAAAGCAAGTAATAGAAATAAAATTGGGTTGCCTCCCAACAAGCGCTATCATTTAACGCCCCTAGCTAGGCATAACAAGCAAGGATAGATCTGGGTATTGCCATCTTTGGTAGGCAATCCATAAGTGGCTCTCATGATAGTTTCATATGGTAACTTTATTTTGTTTCTTGGAAAGTGTTCCATGCCCTTTTTTAATGGAAATTGAAATCTAATATTCCCTTCCTTCATATCAATAATCACACCAACCGTTCTAAGGAAAGGTCTACCAAGAATAATAGGGCAAGAAGGATTGCAAACTATATCAAGAACAATGAAATCTACGAGCACATAATTCCTATTTGCATCAATAAGAACATCATTAATTCTTCCCATAGGTTTCTTAATAGTGGAATCCGCAAGATTCAAGTTTAGAGACCAATCATCAAAATTACGGAAATCTAGTAAATCACACAAAGTCTTGGGAATAGTAGAGACACTAGCACCCAAATCACACAAAGCATAAAACTCATGATCTTTAATTTTAATTTTAATAGTTGGTTCCCACTCACCATAGAGTTTTCTAGGGATAGAAACTTTCAACTCAAGTTTTTCTTCATAAGATTGCATGAAGGCAACAACAATATGTTCGGTGAAGGCTTTATTTTGACTATAAGCATGTGGAGAATTTAGCACGGATTGCAACAAGGAAATACAATCAATCAAAGAGCAAATTTCATAATTAAATTCCTTGAAATCCAATATAGTGGGTTTATCAACATCTAGATTTTTATTTCTTTCAATCCCACTTTCATCAATTTCATCATTAAGATCTAAGCACTCCGAATTTTTTGAACGCCTTCTAGGTAAAGGAAGATCATATTCAGTTTCATCAAGATTCATATTGCAAAATAAAGATTTTATTGGAGACACATCAATAACTTTTAGATCTTCATCTTGATTTTCATAGGTATTCGGTTTAGCGGCCATCTTATTGACTAAGGTGGCTTGCATATCCGAAATTTCAGCAGTCACCTTCTCTGGACGAGCTATCTGGGATCTTATACCCTCAAATTCTTTAGACATATCATCAAGCTCTTTATTCATATAACTCATAAAACTTTTTTGCTCCTTAAGCTCGTTTCTAAAGAAATTATTATGATCAAATTGCAAAACCATAAACTTCCTAACGTTGTTTTCGATCTCCTCTAACCTTTTAAGGTGAAGATCACCAAATTTTGGTTGAGCCATCGCGACAAACAAGCAATCTAACACACGAGCAAACAAAAATCAAGCGGACAAAAGAGGCAAATAGAGAGGGGGGATAGAGAGAGAGGGGGCGAATAAAACGGCAAGGGTGAATTGGGGGGAGAGGAAAACGAGAGGCAAATGGCAAATAATGTAGTGCGAGAGACAGGGATTATGATGGGTACTTGGTATATTGACTTTTTGCGTAGACTCCCCGGCAACGGCGCCAGAAATCCTTCTTGCTACGTCTTGAGCTTGCATTGGTTTTCCCCGAAGAGGAAGGGATGATGCAGCAGAGTAGCGTAAGTATTTCCCTCAGTTTTTGAGAACCAAGGTATCAATCCAGTAGGAGCCCACTCTCAAGTCCCTCGTACCTGCACAAAGTGATAGCTACTCGCAACCAACGCGATTAGGGTTTGTCAAGCCCTTCACGGTCACTTACGAGAGTGAGATCTGATAGATATAGTATTTATGGTATAAAGATGCAAAGTAAAAAGTAAAGTCAAAGTAAAAAAGCAAAGCAAGATTAAAGTAATGGAGATTGATATGATGAGAATAGACCCGGGGGCCAGAGGTTTCACTAGTGGCTTCTCTCAAGAGCATAAGTATTCTACGGTGGGTGAACAAATTATTGTTGAGCAATTGACAAAATTGAGCATAGTTATGAGAATATCTAGGCATGATCATGTATATAGGCATCACCTCCGTGACAAGTAGATCGAAACGATTCTGCATCTACTACTATTACTCCACTCATCGACCGCTATCTAGCATGCATCTAGAGTATTAAGTTAAAAACAAAGTAACGCCTTAAGCAAGATGACATGATGTAGAGAGATAAATTCATGCAATATGAAGTAAACCCCATCTTGTTATCCTCGATGGCAACGATACAATACGTGCCTTGCTGCCCCTTCTATCACTGGGTAAGGACACCACAAGATCGAACCCAAAGCTAAGCAGTTCTCCCATGGCAAGAACTACCAATCTAGTTGGCCAAACCAAACGGATAATTTAAAGAGACTTGCAAAGATAACCAATCATACATAAAATAATTCAGAGAAGTTTACAATATTATTCATAGATAGACTTGATCATAAACCCATAATTCATCGGTCTCAACAAACACACCGCAAAAAGAAGATTACATCGAATACATCTCCACAAGAGAGGGGGAGAATTTTGTATTGAGATTCAAAGAGAGAGAAGAAGCCATCTAGCTACTAACTATGGACCCGAAGGTCTGAGGTAAACTACTCACACTTCATCGAAGGGGCTAGGATGATGTAGAAGCCCTCCGTGATGACGACCCTCTTCCGGCGGAGCTCCGGAACAGGCCCCAAGATGGGATCTCATGGATACAGAAAGTTGCGATGGTGGAATTAGGTTTTTGGCTCCTGTTCTGATCATTTGGGGGTACGTGTGTATATATAGGAGGAAGGAGTACGTCGGTGGAGCACCGAGGGGCCCATGAGGCAGGGGGCGCGCCCTAGGGGGGCATGCTCCCACCCTCGTGACCTCCTCTTTGATCCCTTGCAGTAGGGTCCAAGTCTCCTGGATCACGTTCGGTGAGAAAATCACGTTCCCGAAGATTTTATTTTGTTTGGACCCTGTTTGATATTCTGTTTATCCGAAACACTGAAATAGGCAAAAAAAACAGCAATTCTGGGCTGGGCCTCTGGTTAATAGGTTAGTCCCAAAAATAATGTAAGAGTGGAAAATAAAGCCCAATATAGTCCAAAACAGTAGATAATATAGCATGGAGCAATCAAAAATTATAGATACATTGGAGACGTATCACCGTCAAAACACGTTAGCAGATTAGATTTGTGGAAATATTGTTCTCTCTACGGTGGTATGTGGAACTTGTTTTGCAGGGCCGGACACTATCCTTGTGTTCAAACTCTTCCATGGAGTATTCGGAGGAGGAACCCACCTTGCAACGCCGAAGACAATACAGCGCGTAGGACTCATCATCATTGAAGCCTGGTTCAGGGGCTACTGAGGGAGTCCTGGATTAGGGGGTCTCCGGACAACCGGACTATATCCTTTGGCCGGACTGTTGGACTATGATATAAGATTGAATACTTTGTCTCGTGTCCGGATGGGACTCTCCTTGGCGTGGGAGGCAAGCTAGGCAATACGGATATGTATATCTCCTCCCTTGTAACCGACCTTGTGTAATCCTAGCCCCTTCCAGTGTCTATACAAACCGAAGGGTTTTGGTCTGTAGGACAACATACAATCATACCATAGGCTAGCTTCTAGGGTTTAGCCTCTACGATCTCGTGGTAGATCAACTCTTGTAATACTCATATCATCAAGAACAATCAAGCATGATGTAGGGTATTACCTCCATCAAGAGGGCCCGAACCTGGGTAAACATCATGTCCCCTACCTCCTGTTACCATCCGCCTTAGACGCATAGTTCGGGACCCCCTACCCGAGATCCGCCGGTTTTGACACCGACACCGATGATCAATGATTTGTTTGACCAACTGCAAGGAGCTAAAGTGTTTTCAAAGATCGACCTATGATCAGGATACCACCAGCTAAAAATTCGAGAACATGATATACCTAAGACAGCCTTCACCACAAGGTACGGGCTATATGAGTACATGGTTATGTCATTTGGATTGACAAATGCCCCTGCCTATTTCATGAGCATGATGAATAAGGTATTCATGGAGTTCTTGGATAAATTTGTCGTGGTGTTCATTGATGATATTTTGGTATACTCAAAGAATGAAGAGGAACACAAGGAGCATTTGCGTTTGGTTCTTGAGAAATTCAGGGAACATCAGTTATATGCCAAGTTTAGCAAATGTGAGTTTTGGTTGAAGGAAGTTAGATTTCTTGGACATGTTATATCAGGAGAAGGTATAGCAGTGGATCTAACCAAGGTTCAGTCAGTCACTGAGTGGTTGGCACCCACGTTAGTTGGAGAGATCCGCAGTTTTCTTTGACTCGCAGGATATTACCGGGGATTCATTGAGAATTTTTCTAAGATTGTGAAGCCCATGACGGCGTTGTTGAAGAAGGACACCAAGTTCCATTGGACTGAAGAATGTGAAGCAAGTTTCTAGGAATCAAAGAAACATTTGACTACGGCCCCAGTGCGGATTCTGCCAGATATACGCAAGGATTTCCAAGTGTATTGCGACGTGTCTCGCTTAGGACTTGGAGGTGTACTTATGCAAGATGGAAGAGTTGTTTCATATGCCTCACGTCAACTTTGACCGCATGAGTTGAATTATGCCACGCATGATTTGGAGTTAGCAGTTGTAGTGCATGCACTCAAAACCTGGAGACATTTTCTTATTGGGAACCATTGTGATGTGTACACGGACCACCAGAGTTTGAAGTACATATTTACATAGAAGGAGCCGAACCTCAGGCAGAGGAGATGGTTGGAGCTCATAAAGGATTATGATATGAAGTTGCACTATCATCCAGGAAAGGCCAATGTCGTAGCAGATGCCTCGAGCCAGAAGAGTTATGTCAATACCTTAGTAACATGAGGTTTGCCAAAGGAGTTAGCAGAAGATCTCAAGGAGCTTCGTTTGGAGATTGTTCCTAGAGGTTTTGTTGCAGTGATGGAAGTTCAATCTACATTATTGGGAAAGATTAGAGAAGCTCAGAAGGATGACAAAGAAATTGCTAAGATAAAGGAGAGAATGAGTGAAGGAAAAGCCAAGGGTTTTTGTGAGGAAGAACACGACACCTTGTGGTTTGAAGACCATGTATATGTGCCCAATAATGCCGAGATCGGGAAGTTGCTACTACAGGAAGCTCATGACTCACCATACTCGATACACCTCGGAAACACCAAGATGTATTTGGGTTTGAAGGAGCGTTTCTGGTGGACTGGTATGAAGAAGGATATTGCCGAGTATGTAGCCGTATGTGATGTTTGTCAGAGAGTGAAGGCCGAACATCAGAAGCCAGCAGGATTACTGCAGCCTATGTCGATACCCGAATGGAAGTGGGACAAGCTTGGCATGGATTTCATCACCGGATTGCCCAAGACCCGATCAGGATATGATTCTATCTGGGTAGTAGTGGATCGTTTGACTAAAGTGGCTCACTTTATCCCAGTGAAAACCACCTATACTAGTGCGAAGTTGGCCAAGATATATATGACCAGGATCGTATGTATGCATGGAGTTCCGAGGACCATCGTATTAGATACAGGAACACAGTTTACTTCAAAGTTTTGGCACCAGCTGCACCAGACTTTGGGTACCAGGCTAGAGTTCAGTACAACTTTTCATCCACAGACAGATGGATAGACCTAGAGAGTCAATTAGATTCTGGAGGACATGTTGAGAGCATGTGCACTAGATTATGGATCTAGTTGGGATGACAATTTGCCTTACGCGGAGTTCTCATACAACAACAGCTACCAGGCCAGTTTGAAGATGGCACCTTTTGAAGCTTTGTATGGAAGGAGGTGCAGAACACCATTGATGTGGGATGAAGTTGGAGACCGTCAGTTGTTTGGAACGGATTTGATTAAAGAGTCAGAAGAGAAGGTTAAGCTGATACGAGATAGACTGAAGGTAGCTCAGTCCAGGCAGAAGAGTTAAGCAAATTCAAAACGCAAGGAGGTAGTCTATGAAATCGAAGACAGAGCATATCTCCGTGTGTCACCACTACGAGGAGTTAAACATTTTGGAGTGAAGGGAAAGTTAGCACCGAGATTTGTAGGACCGTACCGTTTTTTGGAACATATGGGAGAGGTGGCCTACAAATTGGAGTTACCCGAAGGACTGTCAGGAGTTCATGATGTGTTTCATGTTTCCCAGTTGAAGAAGCACCATGCAGAGATGGCCGAGATTCCTCTGAGAGATACAATGCCCCTGGAAGAAATTCAGTTGGATAGTGATCTGACCTATGAGGAGAAACCAGTCAAGATTCTCGAGTGTGCAAAGTCCAGTGGAGCCACCATACTGAGGATGAAGCCACCTGGGAACGAGAGCATGATCTACGCAAAGACCACCCACACCTATTTTCTAGCCAATCCGAATCTCTAGGACGAGCTTCATCTTAAGGGGGGTAGGTTTGTAACATCCCAAATTTTCAATTTGGAATGTTATACATAGGCCATTCATGCATATCATATTTTACTGCATTTTTGTTTTGCGATCCTCGAAATTCTAAGCAACTCAAGGACCCACGGAGAGAGTTGGGGATTTCACATTTTTCATATTTGAATTTTATCAAATATCAAAACAAGGATCATTTTGGTTTTAATTATTTTCCTCTTCGAAAATATTTCCAATTAAAATATATGAGAGGAGATAATATGACTTCTCCAAAATAAATGAAATATCGGAGGAAAAATATTAAAATCAAACAAGTAGTTTTATTTGGATTTTCATTGCTATTTTATTTGAATTAGGAAAAAATGCGTTTTTTAAAATTGCATTAGAGGACCAAATAAATGTTCACTTTGTCCGCAATAGTATTAGAGGACCGTGAAAATTTATTTCAGGATTTTTGGAGTCCGTTTAGTATTTCTTTCGTTAGTTTTTCTACGCCGGGATTTTTTTTTAAAAAAAGGGTGAACCAACCTAACCGGGCTGTGTCCGACTAGGACTCCTAGCCCGGCCGGCCTTTATAAGCTGGGAGGCCCGACCCCGCCAAACCCTAGCCCCGCCGGCCTCCACCCGCATCGCCACCTCCCGCCGCCGCCGCGTGCAGCTCCTGCCACCGTCGCCGCCGCCCCGTCCCGCCGGAGCCCTGCCGCCGCTGCTAGCCGCCGGACCCGATCTCGCTGGAGGTATAACCACCGCCGCCGCCGGTTTTCGCGAGAAAACCATTCGTTTTTTAGAAACCCTAGTTCGTTTTGTTTAGATCGGTTCATTTTTTCGGCTTAGTTAAATAGCGGGCGTTCATCTGTACGTTCGTTTTAATGAACGTTGTTCATCCATTAGCCGCAGACAGCGAACGTTCGTTCGTTAGCCTGTTCGTCCCGTTTTATTTTCCAGGGTTTTTTTGCGATTATTTTCGATCACGATTTCTGCCCTCATCTTTGTTTTGGTTTATCTTTTCGCTCATTTATCCAAATCAGGTGAAACAAGCGTCTAGATCTTCGTCTCGAAGCCCTCTTTCTGTTTAACCAACTTGAACAAGATTTTGGTATTGTAAAATTTGACTTTAGTCTAGATTAGTAAACGGATCTTGTTTCTTTTGTAGTTTGAGTGTCGTTGCTCCGTTTGATTTGATTATTTTTGCAAACCGGAGTTCTTCAGTTGAACTTTCTGGTTATATCTTATTATTTGAGTTTTACCCATGCATATTTGCTTGAGTGCTTATGTATGCTATTGTTTGTTTGCGATAGAATTCCCGGAGTGTGAAGCATGCTACTATGAGTCTTTAGGATTTGCGGATCGTCGCCAAGGCAACTAACACTTTGATCATACCCCTTTATTACCCAGTTTTTGTGCATTAGTTCAACCCTCAAACATTGCATGAGTAGGATCTCTTAACATGTGGGTCTGGGAAGTAGTTGATGAGGTAGAACCTATTGTCCTTTTATTATCAAACCCATGTGAGTTACTTCTGCATTATGCTTATACTGCTATGTTATGCTCGTAGACGTGGATTGGGTTTGAGTGTATCCATGACAGATGTGAGATTGTTAATTAATGGTTAACTTAAGGTGGTTGCTTAAATACACATCTGGGTGGATTGCTAGAGGCACCCTGGAGCACCCAGTGGTTGTTAGGGCACCTGGAGAATCCAGTGTTGTCCTAGGATATCCCGGAGTACCCATGTGATCATCCTATGTTTCGCCACCCAGGCTCAAAGGGATCATAAGATTATTCATGCTAGGAACTTCCATGTGCAGCCACAAGCCATTATGGGCTCTGGCATAGTTGAGCATGTTGCATGACCTCTTCTAGTGGTAGACTAGCAGATGTAGGGGATGTAGGTTGGTACGGTCTACCCAGGGTTAGAGTTAATGCTTCTGAAATACCGTGTCTCGGTCATCCGTTTCTCAAACACCATGTAGTGCGAGAAATCCAATGGAGAAGATCGAGTCTTGTGGGGAAAAGTGCGCAAACCTCTGCAGAGTGTACAAACTAATCATGGTTAGTCGTGTCTCCGTTTATGGACATCTTGAGTATCTGGTTTTTGGATTATCCTATGGATCTCATCACTTTAAATTAATTTGTTGGGTTGATAATTACTTTAATTGGGATTGATTTGGGGGTACCATTCTCAATGTTGTTTCAACCACCATGATAGTTAAATAAAATATATTCCTTTGTTGTAGGGAAAAATTGGCTTTTCGCAAAACAATATAACCATAGAGCCTCCACCAGCCATATATGCATGTAGTGCTAGCATTTATCTATTCATTGCTCTCTTGTGTTATATTGCCAGCATATTCCATGTGCTGACCCATTTTCGGGCTGCAACATATCATGTTGCAGATTTTTCAGACAAAGAGTAAGGTGCGCTAGGTCGTTTGTCATGCACTCAGCTAGGAGTTGATGGACTCACTTTATCTTCCAAGTCTTCTACTGTTATCTTATTTAGATGGCCTTAAGCCATATTTATTGTAATAAGTTCTCTTTTGAGACATTCGATGTAATAAGTGTGTGATTGCTACTTTGTTATAAACCCTTCGAGTACTGTGTGTGTCAGCATTACCGATCCAGGGATGACACTGAAGCACAGAGACTTGACCGTCTGAGGTAGGGTCGCTACACATCCAAACCCCATGGTATGATACGCTCTATCACACATAAGCCTCCTTATATCTTCCTCAAAACAGCCACCATACCTACCTATCATGGCATTTCCATAGCCATTCCGAGATCTATTGCCATGCAACTTCCATCATCTTCATATACATGACTTGAGCATCATTGCCATATTGCTTTGCATGATCGTAAGATAGCTAGCATGATGTTTTCATGGCTTGTCCATTTTTTGATGGCATTGCTACGCTAGATCTTTGCACATCCCGATACACCGCCGGAGGCATTCATATAGAGTCATGCTTTGTTCTAGACATCGAGTTGTAATATTGAGTTGTAAGTAAATAAAAGTGTGATGATCATCATTATTAGAGCATTGCTCAAGTGAGGAAAGGATGATGGAGACTATGAATCCCCCACAAGTCGGGATGAGACTCCGAACCTTAAAAAAAGAGGCCAAAGAAGACCAAATAAAAAAAGAGGCCAAAGAAGACCAAATAAAAAAAGAGGCCAAAGAAGCCCACCAAAAAAATTGAGAGAAAAAGAGAGAAGGGGCAATGTTACTATCCTTTTACCACAATTGTGCTTCAGAGTAGCACCATGTTCTTCATATAGAGAGTCTCTTGAGTTATCACTTTCATATACTAGTGGGAATTTTTCATTATAGAACTTGGCTTGTATATTTCAATGATGGGCTTCCTCAAATGCCTGAGGTCTTCAAGAGCAAGCAAGTTGGATGTGCACCCACTTAGTTTCTAGTTTGAGCTTTCATACGCTTATAGCTCTTAGTGCATCCGTTGCATGGCAATCCCTACTCCTCGCATTGACATCAATTGATGGGCATCTCCATAGCCCGTTGATTAGCCGCGTCGATGTGAGACTTTCTCCTTTTTTGTCCACACAACCTCCATCATCATATTCTATTTCCACCCATAGTGTTGTGTCAATGGCTCACCCTCATGTATTGCGTGAAAGTTGAAAAAGTTTGAAAATGCTAAGTGTGAAACAATTGCTTGGCTTGTCATCGAGGTTGTGAATGATGGGAGGATTTTGTGTGATGAAGATGAAGCATACCCAAATTATATGATTTTGTAGGGATGAGCTTTCTTTGGCTATGCTATTTTGAGAAGACATAATTGCATGGTTGGTATGCTTGAAGTATTATTGTCTTAATGTCAAATGATAGACTATTGCTTTGAATCACTCGTGTCTTAATATTCAAGCCATGATTAGATTACATGATCAAGATTATGCTAGGTAGCATTCCACATCAAAAATTATCTTTTTTGTCATTTACCTACTCGAGGACGAGCAGGAATTAAGATTGGGGATGCTGATACGTCTCCGTCGTATCTATAATTTTTTATTGTTCCATGCCAATATTATACAACTTTCATATACTTTTGGCAATTTTTATACTATTTTTGGGACTAACATATTGATCCAGTGCCCAGTGCCAATTCCTATTTGTTGCATGTTTTTTGTTTCGCAGAAAATCCATATCAAACGGAGTCCAAATGGGACAAAAACTTACGGAGATTTTTTTGGAATATATGTGATTTTTGGGAAGAAGAATCAACGCGAGACGATGCCCGAGGGGGCCACGAGGCAGGGGGCGTGCCCCTGAGCCTCGTGGCCACCCCGTAAGGCGATTAGTGCCCTTCTTTCGCCGCAAGAAAGCCAATATCCGGATACAAATCGTATTAAAATTTCAGCCGAATCAGAGTTACGGATCTCCGGGAATATAAGAAACGGTGAAAGGCTAGAATCTGGCACACAGAAACAGAGAGAGAGAGAGAGAGAGATCCAATCTCGGAGGGGCTCTCGCCCCTCCGCCACCATGGAGGCCATGGACCAGAGGGGAAACCCTTCTCCCATCTAGGGAGAAGGTCAAGGAAGAAGAAGAAGAAGGGGGCCCTCTCCCCTCTTTCCCGGTGGCGCCGGAACGCCGCCGGGGCCATCATCGTGCGACGGCGATCTACACCAACACCTCCGTCATCTTCACCAACATATTCATCACCTTCCCCATCTATCTATAGCGGTACACTCTCCCACAACCCGCTCTACCCTCTACTTGAACATGGTGCTTTATGATTCATATTATTATCCAATGATGTGTTGCCATCCTATGATGTCTGAGTAGATTTTTGTTGTCCTATCGGTAATTGGTGAATTGCTATGATTGGTTTAATTTGCTTGTCGGTATGTTGATGTCCTTTGGTTCCCATCATATGAGTGCATGCGTGGATCACACCATAAGGTTAGTTGTATGTTGATAGGACTATGTATTGGAGGGAAAGAGTGACAGAAGCTTCAACCTAGCATAGAAATTGATGCATACGGGATTGAAGGGGGACCAATATATCTTAATGCTATGGTTGGGTTTTACCTTAATGAACATTAGTAGTTGCAGATGCTTGCTAATAGTTCCAATCATAAGTGCATAGAATTCTAAGTCAGGGATGACATGCTAGCAGTGGCCTCTTCCACATAAAATTTGCTATCGGTCTAGTAAAGTAGTCAATTGCTTAGGGACAATTTCACAACTCCTACCACCACTTTTCCACACTCGCTATACTAAATTTATTGCTTCTTTACCTAAAACAACCCCTAGTTTTTGTTTAGGTGCTCTTTATCTTCTTTCAAACCTATCCCGTTACACCTACAAAGTACTTCTAGTTTTATAATTGTTCTAGGTAAAGCGAATGTTAAGCGTGCATAGAGTTGTATCAGTGGTCGATAAAACTTGAGGGAATATTTGTTCTACCTTTAGCTCCTCGTTGGGTTCGACACTCTTACTTATCGAAAGAGGCTACAATTGATCCCCTATACTTGTGGGTTATCACCCGACTGCGGCCTCCGCCGGAGAAGAAGATTTCGAGCCCTTCCGTCCATCCCTAGCCATGTTTCGGGTACGTATGGACTCCTTGAGGTCTTGCGCATCCATACCCTCCATCCACGGCGACGGCTGACCTCTCCTCGCCGGAGAAATGTCGGCGCATCGCCACCTCCCCTCTGTTTTTCTCTCCCTCTCTCTAAACTTGAAAGTGGGGGCCCACTGTAAGCCTCTCAGCCGCACCCGAAGCGGTATAAGTGGTGGCGCCCCGCTGAAATACGCCTTCGACGTCATCCCCTAGATTTTCTTTTTATTTGAATTTAATTCAAATCTTGACCAGAAACTTTAACCAGCCATAACTTTTAAACCATAAATCCAAATGAATTGATTCTTGTTGCATTTGTTTTAAAAAGTTCGAGAAGCATGCCAAAATTTATTTTTTTCCCTGCTGCCTAGAATTTCTGGTAATTTTTAGAAGTGTTTTTGATATTTTATTTTTGTGGTTTTAAATATTTTCAGAGGAAGAAGCTTGTCTTGAAGATATCTGGGAGGAGTGTGAACCTCCTCTGCACTATGGCAAGCCACACCAACATTTGCATGCTGTCATTTCAATATTTATGATTTTCTAACTTGAATATGAGTTATTTCATGCATTTTATTATTTAAATGAATATTGCTTATGCTAGTTACTTTGTTAATGTAGAAATGTTTAGTTTATAAAGTGTTTGAATGATTGTGTGATATGGTTATGATATGACTAGCATCAGTATTACTTTCATTTGCGAGGAATTGATTTTAATAAATTGGTGTCATTACTAAAAATGATGAGTGTTACAAACCAGTGAAGTAGAATCAGTAGAGTTTGGTGATGACTAGTGCAAGTAGAAAACTTGATGATGTTGATCTGTTTACTCTAAGTGTTATGTGATGCATGTCGGATGGTTGCATGTTCATGGCATATTGTGACTCAAGTTATTTTATTAAAAATTAAAAATTGAGGTTAATTCAACTTGAACATAACGTTGATCGAGTCATGGTGCCACTAAGTCAAGTTTTTCCCAATGCAACCACATTTGCCTTTATGGGAAGGCCTTTATTCGATCTGTTGTCATGCCTCTGGTCGGTACCTCCAACGTGGGAAGGTTATGGGCGTGCGGTACCCTGGCCCGGTAAGCATACATAACCTTGTGTTCTCGTTTGTTGTTATGGTACCTTGTCCCCATTTGGGACCGTTTATGTTTTGCCACGACGGTGGCCATTGATGCCTTTGGTAGGCACGGGGCCACCCATGACTTAGCCCAGTGGGGAGTTAGTCGAAGTGGCCAGGGGAGTGTCATGGCAACGGGAGGGTTCTGTCGGAACGACGCTGGTCCACCCGAATGGGAAGATGAGGCCATGGGTTCTGTGATGTGGGTACAGTGTGCTAACCTCTACAGAGTGTTAATTAATCTATCAATAGCCGTGTCCTTGGTTACGGACATAACTCGTGAGTAAGTCATACCATGGATCAGCATTAACAAGTAATCTTGCACAATAAATTTATATGCTTGGCATGGGTTGAGTGATGATGTTTGTGAGATCATGGAGATGATTGTTGTGGGAACCAAAGTGTTAGTTTCGTTTGTGTCGGATCACGGGTTCTGGCAAAACCCTCAAGGTTCGAAAACTGGGGTGCGCACAAAGATCTCCCCCCTACCGATCCACATCCTAACTCAGCTAAGATCTTACGAACTAACTCGACGAACTCGCAACACAAAGGACACAAGATTTATACTGGTTTGGGCCATCGTTGTGGTGTAATACCCTACTCCAGTGTGGTGTGGTGGATTGCCTCTTGGGCTGAGGATGAATAGTACAAGGGGACGAACAGCCTCCGGAGGAGAGGTGTTCTTGTGCTCGGTGAACTTGTGGTTGTTCTGTTCTCTCTTGGTCAGACCGATCAATCCATCCTCTCCAGCTACGGTGGTGGCTAGTCCTATTTATAGAGGCACTAGTCCTCTCCCCAAATATTGAGCTGGAAGGGAGCCAACAGCGGCCAATTTGAAAGGGGACAACTAGTACAACTTATCCTGACAAAAGCAGTCTTCGCATGGCAAAGGCTCTGGCGGTGACGCCGTCTTGGGCTCCACGGTGACCTCCATCTTGCCGTCCTTCTGATCCTAGTCTTGTTGCACTGATACGAAAACCTTTGCTTGACGCCTTGGTACTCCGCGCATGCGCCTGCTTCCTTAGCACCGAAGGGGAAACAAGGACACTATGCGCGCTGGCGCCCGCCTAGCGCCCTCCTGGCCTTAGTCGTCATGGCTCATGTCACTAGAACCTCGCGAGGTTCGCCTGTCGCGACCGGTTTTCCGGGGTATAATTTCCAGAAAATGGCCCTTGTGCTCACTAGCCCCAGGATTACTGTTAGCTGATGAGGCACCAACTTGATACAGAAATTCCAAGCAAGAGTACAAAATATGTAGTACAAGACCATTGTGGCCTATGAGTACATCAAATGGTTCTAGTGGTTGAGGGCAGAAGCGGTTTGTGGATCACCATGGTCTATGGGACTCCATTTCCCACAAGAACAGCTGACCAGGTTAACCCCTATCTTCGCGAGGCTGCTATCACCGTTGCTTAGGTCCCGAGGCTGTCATCGCCACGCTCCTCTTCAAGCAAGCAATCTGGCCAAGACAATAGCCAGGGACAAGCCAGTGAGTACTTTGAATGTACTCGCAAACATTAAGAACATAGGCATAATATAATTGATCAACATACACTGAAATATTCTATGATCACATCGTCAGTCATAAATAAAATCTTGATGCATGCAAGCAGGTTATTTATGTGCAACCGGAATATGTAATGACAGAATAGTAATAAAATGCACCGATCGGATGTCTGAAGCGACGTGTCGAAAGGATAGTAAAAGTGAGCATGCCTCAGTCGGGCGTCTTAGCGACACCACATAAAGGGCTTATAAAGTAAATAAAATAACAAGCATGTCACAGTCGGGCGTCTGAGCGACGCCACATAAAGGGCTTATGAGAAAAAGAAATAACAAACATGCCTCAGTCGGGCGTCTGAGCGACGCCACATAAAGGGCTTATATGAAAATGAAATAACGAACATGCCACAGTCAGGTGTCTGAGAGACGCCGCATAAAGGGCTTATATGAAAATGAAATAACAAACATGCCACAGTCGGGCGTCTGAGCGACGCCGCATAAAGGGCTTATAATCATAGTGAATGTCCAGGAGGTGGTACCGTCCCAGGGATATTCATTATTTCAAACAATGCAAATGTTTAGTCCATAATGATAACAACCATAACCATCATATATCACATGTCATCATCAATATTCGAGTTTAGTGGTTTCTCCTCCGAAGACCGACACTAAGACCGACACTTGACCCATCCCAGACTGTAATCCTTAACCATGGACACGGCTATTCGAATAGGTTTAATATCTCTGCAGAGGGTGTACTCTTTACCCAGGAGTAACGGATTCCTTTAGTCCATCGGACTAATTCCATCTACGGTCTTTTAATTGAAACACACCTGACTTGCACACACCAGCTTTTACTCGTGTCTGGAATCACCCACGACACTTGTTAAGCAAAACTCTAAGTGGGGAGGCTACAATCTCGCGTAGCATGGGATCAAATTTCTATCGCGCGCTCTAAGGGGTGCCCCCCTCTCGGTCCCAACCGGATACACCCATGCCCCCGGACTAGGTGGCATGCCTACCGGCTACAACCGATATCTTCCACCATGGCCTCTCTGTATGGTGTGTGCCAAGACAAGGGTTAACAACTTACTGAACCATACCCCACCTACGGTAGGGACCAGTGGCAGTACGAAACAAGTATGGGGGTTACCGGAACAAGACTCGATCTATGGCCGACTCAGGAGGCTTATGAGTTCCCTGCATGACATGTATATCAAATGTATTTCAACCGATGAAGTCACCACCCATTATACCTTACTATGCCATACCGGACATAACCGTCCCGACGGGGACCGGCGACAAGCTCACTCCTACCCAAAGCAGAGGCTTTCCCGGATTCCTTTCCGGCATGCATGCAAGGCACATGAGAATGATTACCATCACAAGTATATTCATTTCCAACAGCAAGGAAATCACTAATATGCATCCATGCAAAATGATCATATCACATGAAATAACAAGTTCTCCGAAATAAGGTGGTGTTATAAACGTGTCAACTAACACACCAAAAATATTATTCCGGGGTTTAGAATGCTTTCCTTCAAGGTGTGGAAAGGCAGGGTGCACTCCAAATCTTTTGAAAGCTTTCTTCTCTTCCAAAATCCTATTTTCAAAAATATGCAAATAACACATATTTCAAAAATAGTACAAAAAGTTGTTTGGGAATTTTTTAAATAAATCTTAAAATAAACTAGACAGAATTTGAGAGATGTAGGAAAAATAATCAATTCATTTGGCGTTATATTGAAAAAGTTATAGCCAGTCAAAGTTGTGGTCAAAATCTGTTTTTAAAATAAAACAGAAAAGAAAACGTTTCAGAAGCAAATACGCTTTCGGTGCAGGGAAAACGTACTGGGAGTTATACGCCTTCACTTAACACGCGTGGCGATGGGGTGGGTCACTGACAGTGGGTCCAAGGGGCCCACTGGTCAGGTTTGACTAGTCTTCCTTTCCCTCTCCTTCCTCTGCCCGAGAGGGGGCGGGACTTCGGCGATCGTCGCCAGCGATTGGCGTCTCCTTTCAGGGTCCCGAGGGCGAGGATGGATCCGCCACTCAAGGGCGGTCCTCCCGGTGGTCTTCAGGCAGGAGGGGACGGAGGGAGCTGCCGGCGGCGAGCTTCGCGGCGGACGGTGGCCGTCGGGCTAAGTGATTATGGGGCTGCAGTGGCTCCCGATCAAAATTGAGCAGGGGGTTGGGTTCGTGGGAGGAAGGGGAAGTTCTTGGTGAAGAGAACGGAGAGGGGGAGGCCTTGGTGGCGCTGGAACGGCCGGGGCAGTGGCGGCGGCTGGAGTTGCCGGAGACGGGGAAGAAAGCCTCCCTGGGTCGAATGCGAGCTAGCGGAGCGCTATTAGGGTGGCCTGAGGTTGCCTGCGTGCTCGGGGGAGTTCGGGGACCTCCCTTTATGGTACGCCCAAGTCGGTTTGCAGCGGCCGGGGATAAGAACGGCGGCGAACCACCTCTCTGTGCTGCAGGGCGACGTGGCGGTGGCTGGTCGGCTCCAGGAGCTACCGACGAATGCTACACTGTCCATGGAGGCGAGCTGGCGCGCTGTGGTGGTCGGGGCGGTGCCGACCATGGCAGGAGCGGGTGCGGCCGCGGGCGTGCCGCCAAGAGGGCTCTGGTGGCGGCGCTTTAGGGCGCCAGGGGGCGGTCGGGGCCTTTGGCGTGACGCGGCGAGAGGGAGAGGATCAGGATGAGCTCGGGGGAGTTTATCCAGGGGCGTGCTGGCTCGGGCACGAGCACGTGCAAAATGCCTGCTCTGCTCGCGCTCCGGGCGTGCACGGCACTCGTTCGACGAAATGCCAGGGCGACCAAAACTGCTATGCAGCTAATGCAAATCCATAGGCCTAGGTTAGAGACCGTTAGTAGGCTACTAGACAACTTGGTTAGGACAGGTGGGAAAGTTCACAACACAAACTTACAATCATGCCAAAACTGCTCATGCCCACAGGGTGTTTGACAAAATGCCAGAGGCATCTAGGCAGGTCTTGGAGTGGCCAAAAACTCCAGATGGTGGTCTCTTTAGATGAATAAGAAGGTGGTGAAGTTAGTTTGCCAAAAGCAGATACTTGTTAGTGCAAGTTTTGCAAAACTACAATTCTGGACAGGAGATAAGTGGCATTATTTCATGAACCAAAAATAATCCAATGGGTGCATGCTCCTGGATTCAGGGGTTTGGTAGGGCTGTCTACAAGTAGGAGAAAGCGCAAGGTCACTGGAGCAAAAATAAATAGGGTTGCAATAGAAATCACAAGGCTGGACCAGAATGGAAAAGAGGTTGATTCACTCAAACTTTTCAAAGAACAACACTAGGTTTTTGCATAATGTTGAATCATATGTTACTATCAACATCCCATAATTTTGGTGGAGGCCAGAAAGAAATATTTAAATGGGATGTAGTGCAAAATTGCACTCTAGACCAAAGAAGAAAATTTGAGGCAGAGCTCAAAATATTACAAGAATAAAATATATTTTTGCATAAAAGTGATTTAAAAACATCACATGACATCCCCAAATTTTGGTTGGAACTTTAAGTGAATTTATCAAATGGTTGTAGTTCAAATTTGGCCATGTAACCTTGGAAAAACCATTTTTCAAGAAAATAAAGATCAAGCAAATTAATTATGTAATTAGTTCTACTAATAAAATAAAAGTTTTTCTTGAGAGGTTAAATAAGTCCAAAAACATATTTGAAAAGTTTTCACTTTGGGGAAAAACTCCATAATAACAAGGGAGAAAAAGGTTCAAAAATAAAAAGGGAGCCCAGAAAAATAAAAGTTTTAATTTCCTGGCAAAATTATAATTAATAAAACAAGGCCAAAAATTGGGGTGTCACAACACTACCCCCCTTAAGAAAAATCTCGTCCTCGAGATTTGATAAGGGTTGTTTTTTCGAAAATATCTTCCCTGTTAGTTGGAATCAAAAAGCTTACTCATAGCACAAACTTTGTGTGGCCGGGGTTGGTTTTTGGTATGCTCGAAGTAAAATGCAACCATTCACCGACATACACAAGCATGGTAAAAAAATCGAGGCGCTCAAGCAAACAGCATTCAATCATGGCGACACACAAATAAAGGGGGTGGTCGTACTAAGGCTCGGTACTAATCGAGTAAATTAGTCTACCTCGTTCATATCCAAGCGGGCGTGCCTTGTGGATGTCGAGGCTTCTCTTCGGGTCTCACTGTCGGGATTAGCTGGAGTGGGCTGAGGGGCTGCAGGCTCGGGGTAGCGATGATGACCATCTCGGGGATTGTTGGCCACAACCCCGTTGGAGTGTGCTCCCAAGAGGTGGCGAAGCACTTCTGGGGTCATCGAAGCACCTTGGCCGACGGCTGGGGCAGATCTCAGGGACTCGATCGGGTGTCCAAACAGCACGACTGGGTTGTCGGCGTTGGGCTCGTTCTCTTCTCTCGCCGGGGCTCAATGAACCAGCTCTCCACGAGCTGCGATTAGATCAATGGTGATTTGATCGAACAGCTCCTCTAGTGCACCTACATAGCGCACTAAGTGCAACAATGCAGGATCCGTTTCGTGATCTCCGTTGGCAACTTGGGGTGGTCTACCATACCCTTCACGTCTGGGGTAGTAGTGGAACGAGCGACAGTTAACTCTGGGCGACAAGTGCCAGAGATGAACTATAGCTTCTCGAGCAGCTAGTTGAATGGCTTGTGGCTCAAAGGAAGTCGCCCTTCCAGTGAACCTGTAGGGGCGCTCGGGTGCTAGACCCCTACCATAGATGTGCACAGTGGCCCAGAATTGACGGCTCTCACCGCTCATGGACCCTTGGTACACAACATATTCTGGGGGCTTCTTCTAACGCATAGGCACGACGGGTGAGGTTTGCGAGTATGGTCACAAAGCCTCCAAGGTTGGTTGCTGTGGTCTCATTGTGGACGATGGGTCCTAGCATTCTAGCTCGATTTACGTAGAGGCTGTGTAGTGTTGGGTTGAGGCTAGCGTGCCCTTTTATAGAAAAGGGAACGGAGCCTTCCTCCGCACGCTTGCGAGAAGGACTATTCAGGATTCGGTCACTGGCGCATGAGCGACAGGTTGGGCTGATAGGTTGGGCACCGACTGCCAAAAGGTGTCAGGTCACGGTGTGACTATCTTGCAAGGGAAGCTTGACTGGGGTTTGGCTATGGTCTGGTGGGTTGGTTTATCTAAGTTTATTGACCTGGCTAAGATAGGATTAGCCAATGGTCAGCCTGGCTCTGATACCAAGTTTGTCGCGACCGGTTTTCCGGGGTATAATTTCCAGAAAATGGCCCTTGTGCTCACCAGCCCCAGGATTACTGTTAGCTGATGAGGAGCCAACTTGATATAGAAATTCCAAGCAAGAGTACAAAATATGTAGTACAAGACCATTGTGGCCTATGAGTACATCAAATGGTTCTAGTGGTTGAGGGCGGAAGCGGTTTGTGGATCACCATGGTCTATGGGACTCCATTTCCCACAGGAACGGCTGACCAGGTTAACTCCTATCTTCGCGAGGCTGCTATCACCGTTGCTTAGGTCCCGAGGCTATCATCGCCACGCTCCTCTTCAAGCAAGCAATCTGGCCAAGACAATAGCCAGGGACAAGCCAGTGAGTACTTTGAATGTACTCGCAAACATTAAGAACATAGGCATAATATAATTGATCAACATACACTAAAATATTCTATGATCACATCGTCAGTCATAAATAAAATCTTGATGCATGCAAGCAGGTTATTTATGTGCAACCGGAATATGTAATGACAGAATAGTAATAAAATGCACCGATCGGATGTCTGAAGCGACGTCTCGAAAGGATAGTAAAAGTGAGCATGCCTCAGTCGGGCGTCTTAGCGACACCACATAAAGGGCTTATAAAGTAAATAAAATAACAAGCATGCCACAGTCGGGCGTCTGAGCGACGCCACATAAAGGGCTTATGAGAAAAAGAAATAACAAACATGCCTCAGTCGGGCGTCTGAGCAACGCCACATAAAGGGCTTATATGAAAATGAAATAACGAACATGCCACAGTCGAGCGTCTGAGCGACGCCGCATAAAGGGCTTATATGAAAATGAAATAACAAACATGCCACAGTCGGGCGTCTGAGCGACACTGCATAAAGGGCTTATAATCGTAGTGAATGTCCAGGAGGTGGTACCGTCCCAGGGATATTCATTATTTCAAACAATGCAAACGGTTAGTCCATAATGATAACAACCATAACCATCATATATCACATGTCATCATCAATATTCGAGTTTAGTGGTTTCTCCTCCGAAGACCGACACTAAGACCGACACTTGACCCATCCCAGACTGTAATCCTTAAACATGGATACGGCTATTCGAATAGGTTTAATATCTCTGCAGAGGGTGTACTCTTTACCCACGAGTAATGGATTCCTTTAGTCCATCGGACTAATTCCGTCTACGGTCTTTTAATTGAAACACAACTGACTTGCACACACCAGCTTTTACTCGTGTCTGGAATCACCCACGACACTTGTTAAGCAAAACTCTAAGTGGGGAGGCTACAACCTCGCGTAGCATGGGATCAAATTTCTATCGCGCGCTCTAAGGGGTGCCCCCCTCTCGGTCCCAACCGGATACACCCATGCCCCCGGACCAGGTGGCATGCCTACCGGCTACAACCGATATCTTCCACCATGGCCTCTCTGTATGGTGTGTGCCAAGACAAGGGTTAACAACTAACTGAACCATACCCCACCTACGGTAGGGACCAGTGGCAGTACGAAACAAGTATGGGGGTTACCGGAACAAGACTCGATCTATGGCCGACTCAGGAGGCTTATGAGTTCCCTGCATGACATGTATATCAAATGTATTTCAACCGATGAAGTCACCACCCATTATACCTTACTATGCCATACCGGACATAACCGTCTCGACGGGGACCGGCGACAAGCTCACTCCTACCCAAGGCAGAGGCTTTCCCGGATTCCTTTCCGGCATGCATGCAAGGCACATGAGAATGATTACCATCACAAGTATATTCATTTCCAACAGCAAGGAAATCACTAATATGCATCCATGCAAAATGATCATATCACATGAAATAACAAGTTCTCCGAAATAAGGTGGTGTTATAAACGTGTCAACTAACACACCAAAAATATTATTCCGGGGTTTAGAATGCTTTCCTTCAAGGTGTGGAAAGGCAGGGTGCACTCCAAATCTTTTGAAAGCTTTCTTCTCTTCCAAAATCCTATTTTCAAAAATATGCAAATAACACATATTTCAAAAATAGTACAAAAAGTTGTTTGGGAATTTTTTAAATAAATCTTAAAATAAACTAGACAGAATTTGAGAGATGTAGGAAAAATAATCAATTCATTTGGCGTTATACTGAAAAAGTTATAGCCAGTCAAAGTTGTGGTCAAAATCTGTTTTTAAAATAAAACAGAAAAGAAAACGTTTCAGAAGCAAATACGCTTTCGGTGCAGGGAAAACGTACTGGGAGTTATACGCCTTCACTTAACACGCGTGGCGATGGGGTGGGTCACTGACAGTGGGTCCAAGGGGCCCACTGGTCAGGTTTGACTAGTCTTCCTTTCCCTCTCCTTCCTCTGCCCGAGAGGGGGCGGGACTTCGGCGATCGTCGCCAGCGATTGGCGTCTCCTTTCAGGGTCCCGAGGGCGAGGATGGATCCGCCACTCAAGGGCGGTCCTCCCGGTGGTCTTCAGGCAGGAGGGGACGGAGGGAGCTGCCGGCGGCGAGCTTCGCGGCGGACGGTGGCCGTCGGGCTAAGTGATTATGGGGCTGCAGTGGCTCCCGATCAAAATTGAGCAGGGGGTTGGGTTCGTGGGAGGAAGGGGAAGTTCTTGGTGAAGAGAACGGAGAGGGGGAGGCCTTGGTGGCGCTGGAACGGCCGGGGCAGTGGCGGCGGCTGGAGTTGCCGGAGACGGGGAAGAAAGCCTCCCTGGGTCGAATGCGAGCTAGCGGAGCGCTATTAGGGTGGCCTGAGGTTGCCTGCGTGCTCGGGGGAGTTCGGGGACCTCCCTTTATGGTACGCCCAAGTCGGTTTGCAGCGGCCGGGGATAAGAACGGCGGCGAACCACCTCTCTGTGCTGCAGGGCGACGTGGCGGTGGCTGGTTGGCTCCAGGAGCTACCGACGAATGCTACACTGTCCATGGAGGCGAGCTGGCGCGCTGTGGTGGTCGGGGCGGTGCCGACCATGGCAGGAGCGGGTGCGGCCGCGGGCGTGCCGCCAAGAAGGCTCTGGTGGCGGCGCTTTAGGGCGCCAGGGGGCGGTCGGGGCCTTTGGCGTGATGCGGCGAGAGGGAGAGGATCAGGATGAGCTCGGGGGAGTTTATCCGGGGGCGTGCTGGCTCGGGCACGAGCACGTGCAAAATGCCTGCTCTGCTCGCGCTCCGGGCGTGCACGGCACTCGTTCGACGAAATGCCAGGGCGACCAAAACTGCTATACAGCTAATGCAAATCCACAGGCCTAGGTTAGAGACCGTTAGTAGGCTACTAGACAACTTGGTTAGGACAGGTGGGAAAGTTCACAACACAAACTTACAATCATGCCAAAACTGCTCATGCCCACAGGGTGTTTGACAAAATGCAAGAGGCATCTAGGCAGGTCTTGGAGTGGCCAAAAACTCCAGATGGTGGTCTCTTTAGATGAATAAGAAGGTGGTGAAGTTAGTTTGCCAAAAGCAGATACTTGTTAGTGCAAGTTTTGCAAAACTACAATTCTGGACAGGAGATAAGTGGCATTATTTCATGAACCAAAAATAATCCAATGGGTGCATGCTCCTGGATTCAGGGGTCTGGTAGGGCTGTCTACAAGTAGGAGAAAGCGCTAGGTCACTTGAGCAAAAATAAATAGGGTTGCAGCAGAAATCACAAGGCTGGACCAGAATGGAAAAGAGGTTGATTCACTCAAACTTTTCAAAGAACAACACTAGGTTTTTGCATAATGTTGAATCATATGTTACTATCAACATCCCATAATTTTGGTGGAGGCCAGAAAGAAATATTTAAATGGGATGTAGTGCAAAATTGCACTCTAGACCAAAGAAGAAAATTTGAGGCAGAGCTCAAAATATTACAAGAATAAAATATATTTTTGCATAAAAGTGATTTAAAAACATCACATGACATCCCCAAATTTTGGTTGGAACTTTAAGTGAATTTATCAAATGGTTGTAGTTCAAATTTGGCCATGTAACCTTGGAAAAACCATTTTTCAAGAAAATAAAGATCAAGCAAATTAATTATGTAATTAGTTCTACTAATAAAATAAAAGTTTTTCTTGAGAGGTTAAATAAGTCCAAAAACATATTTGAAAAGTTTTCACTTTGGGGAAAAACTCCATAATAACAAGGGAGAAAAAGGTTCAAAAATAAAAAGGGAGCCCAGAAAAATAAAAGTTTTAATTTCCTGGCAAAATTATAATTAATAAAACAAGGCCAAAAATTGGGGTGTCACAACACTACCCCCCTTAAGAAAAATCTCGTCCTCGAGATTTGATAAGGGTTGTTTTTTCAAAAATATCTTCCCTGTTAGTTGGAATCAAAAAGCTTACTCATAGCACAAACTTTGTGTGGCCGGGGTTGGTTTTTGGTATGCTCGAAGTAAAATGCAACCGTTCACCGACATACACAAGCATGGTAAAAAAAATCGAGGCGCTCAAGCAAACAGCATTCAATCATGGCGACACACAAATAAAGGGGTTGGCCGTACTAAGGCTCGGTACTAATCGAGTAAATTAGTCTACCTCGTTCATATCCAAGCGGGCGTGCCTTGTGGATGTCGAGGCTTCTCTTCGGGTCTCACTGTCGGGATTAGCTGGAGTGGGTTGAGGGGCTGCAGGCTCGGGGTAGCGATGATGACCATCTCGGGGATTGTTGGCCACAACCCCGTTGGAGTGTGCTCCCAAGAGGTGGCGAAGCACTTCTGGGGTCATCGAAGCACCTTGGCCGACGGCTGGGGCAGATCTCAGGGACTCGATCGGGTGTCCAAACAGCACGACTGGGTTGTCGGCGTTGGGCTCGTTCTCTTCTCTCGCCGGGGCTCAATGAACCAGCTCTCCACGAGCTGCGATTAGATCAATGGTGATTTGATCGAACAGCTCCTCTAGTGCACCTACATAGCGCACTAAGTGCAATAATGCAGGATCCGTTTCGTGATCTCCGTTGGCAACTTGGGGTGGTCTACCATACCCTTCACGTCTGGGGTAGTAGTGGAACGAGCGACAGTTAACTCTGGGCGACAAGTGCCAGAGATGAACTATAGCTTCTCGAGCAGCTAGTTGAATGGCTTGTGGCTCAAAGGAAGTCGCCCTTCCAGTGAACCTGTAGGGGCGCTCGGGTGCTAGACCCCTACCATAGATGTGCACAGTGGCCCAGAATTGACGGCTCTCACCGCTCATGGACCCTTGGTACACAACATATTCTGGGGGCTTCTTCTAACGCATAGGCACGACGGGTGAGGTTTGCGAGTATGGTCACAAAGCCTCCAAGGTTGGTTGCTGTGGTCTCATTGTGGACGATGGGTCCTAGCATTCTAGCTCGATTTAGGTAGAGGCTGTGTAGTGTTGGGTTGAGGCTAGCGTGCCCTTTTATAGAAAAGGGAACGGAGCCTTCCTCCGCACGCTTGCGAGAAGGACTATTCAGGATTCGGTCACTGGCGCATGAGCGACAGGTTGGGCTGATAGGTTGGGCACCGACTGCCAAAAGGTGTCAGGTCACGGTGTGACTATCTTGCAAGGGAAGCTTGACTGGGGTTTGGCTGTGGTCTGGTGGGTTGGTTTATCTAAGTTTATTGACCTGGCTAAGATAGGATTAGCCAATGGTCAGCCTGGCTCTGATACCAAGTTTGTCGCGACCGGTTTTCCGGGGTATAATTTCCAGAAAATGGCCCTTGTGCTCACCAGCCCCAGGATTACTGTTAGCTGATGAGGAGCCAACTTGATATAGAAATTCCAAGCAAGAGTACAAAATATGTAGTACAAGACCATTGTGGCCTATGAGTACATCAAATGGTTCTAGTGGTTGAGGGCGGAAGCGGTTTGTGGATCACCACGGTCTATGGGACTCCATTTCCCACAGGAACGGCTGACCAGGTTAACTCCTATCTTCGCGAGGCTGCTATCACCGTTGCTTAGGTCCCGAGGCTATCATCGCCACGCTCCTCTTCAAGCAAGCAATCTGGCCAAGACAATAGCCAGGGACAAGCCAGTGAGTACTTTGAATGTACTCGCAAACATTAAGAACATAGGCATAATATAATTGATCAACATACACTGAAATATTCTATGATCACATCGTCAGTCATAAATAAAATCTTGATGCATGCAAGCAGGTTATTTATGTGCAACCGGAATATGTAATGACAGAATAGTAATAAAATGCACCGATCAGATGTCTGAAGCGACGTCTCGAAAGGATAGTAAAAGTGAGCATGCCTCAGTCGGGCGTCTTAGCGACACCACATAAAGGGCTTATAAAGTAAATAAAATAACAAGCATGCCACAGTCGGGCGTCTGAGCGACGCCACATAAAGGGCTTATGAGAAAAAGAAATAACAAACATGCCTCAGTCGGGCGTCTGAGCAACGCCACATAAAGGGCTTATATGAAAATGAAATAACGAACATGCCACAGTCGAGCGTCTGAGCGACGCCGCATAAAGGGCTTATATGAAAATGAAATAACAAACATGCCACAGTCGGGCGTCTGAGCGACACTGCATAAAGGGCTTATAATCGTAGTGAATGTCCAGGAGGTGGTACCGTCCCAGGGATATTCATTATTTCAAACAATGCAAACGGTTAGTCCATAATGATAACAACCATAACCATCATATATCACATGTCATCATCAATATTCGAGTTTAGTGGTTTCTCCTCCGAAGACCGACACTAAGACCGACACTTGACCCATCCCAGACTGTAATCCTTAAACATGGATACGGCTATTCGAATAGGTTTAATATCTCTGCAGAGGGTGTACTCTTTACCCACGAGTAATGGATTCCTTTAGTCCATCGGACTAATTCCATCTACGGTCTTTTAATTGAAACACAACTGACTTGCACACACCAGCTTTTACTCGTGTCTGGAATCACCCACGACACTTGTTAAGCAAAACTCTAAGTGGGGAGGCTACAACCTCGTGTAGCATGGGATCAAATTTCTATCGCGCGCTCTAAGGGGTGCCCCCCTCTCGGTCCCAACCGGATACACCCATGCCCCCGGACCAGGTGGCATGCCTACCGGCTACAACCGATATCTTCCACCATGGCCTCTCTGTACGGTGTGTGCCAAGACAAGGGTTAACAACTAACTGAACCATACCCCACCTACGGTAGGGACCAGTGGCAGTACGAAACAAGTATGGGGGTTACCGGAACAAGACTCGATCTATGGCCGACTCAGGAGGCTTATGAGTTCCCTGCATGACATGTATATCAAATATATTTAAACCGACGAAATCACCACCCATTATACCTTACTATGCCATACCGGACATAACCGTCCCGACGGGGACCGGCGACAAGCTCACTCCTACCCAAGGCAGAGGCTTTCCCGGATTCCTTTCCGGCATACATGCAAGGCACATGAGAATGATTACCATCACAAGTATATTCACTTCCAACAGCAAGGAAATCACTAATATGCATCCATGCAAAATGATCATATCACATGAAATAACAAGTTCTCCGAAATAAGGTGGTGTTATAAACGTGTCAACTAACACACCAAAAATATTATTCCGGGGTTCAGAATGCTTGCCTTCAAGGTGTGGAAAGGCAGGGTGCACTCCAAATCTTTTGAAAGCTTTCTTCTCTTCCAAAATCCTATTTTCAAAAATATGCAAATAACACATATTTCAAAAATAGTACAAAAAAGTTGTTTGGAATTTTTTTAATGAATCTTAAAATAAACTAGACAGAATTTGAGAGATGTAGGAAAAATAATCAATTCATTTGGAGTTATATTTAAAAAGTTAGAGCCAGTCAAAGTTGTGGTCAAAATCTGTTTTTAAAATAAAACAGAAAAGAAAACGTTTCAGAAGCAAATACGCTTTCGGTGCAGGGAAAACGTACTGGGGAGTTATACGCCTTCACTTAACACGCGTGGCGGTGGGGTGGGTCAGTGACAGTGGGTCCAGGGGGCCCACTGGTCAGGTTTGACTAGTCTTCCTTTCCCTCTCCTTCCTCTGCCCGAGAGGGGGCGGGACTCCGGCGATCGTCGCCGGCGATTGGCGTCTCCTTTCAGGGTCCCGAGGACAAGGATGGATCCACCACTCAAGGGCGGTCCTCCTGGTGGTCGTCAGGCAGGAGGGGACGGAGGGAGCTACCGGCGGCGAGCTTCGCGGCGGACGGTGGCCATCGGGCAAAGTGATTATGGGGCTGCGGTGGCTCCCGATCAAAATTGAGCAGGGGGTTGGGTTCGTGGGAGGAAGGGGAAGTTCTTGGTGAAGAGAACGGAGAGGGGGAGGCCTTGGTGGCACCGGAACGGCCGGGGCAGTGGCGGCGGCTGGAGTTGCCGGAGACGGGGAAGAAAGCCTCCCTGGGTCGAATGCGAGCTAGGGGAGCGCTATTAGGGTGGCCTGAGGTTGCCTGCGTGCTCGGGGGAGTTCGGGGACCTCCCTTTATAGTACGCCCAAGTTGGTTTGCGGCGGCCGGGGATAAGAACGGCGGCGAACCGCCTCTCTGTGCTGCAGGGCGACGTGGCGGTGGCTGGTCGGCTCCAGGAGCTACCGACGAATGCTACACTGTCCATGGAGGCGAGCTGGCGCGCTGTGGTGGTCGGGGCGGTGCCGACCATGGCAGGAGCGGGTGCGGCCGCAGGCGTGCCGCCAAGAGGGCTCTGTTGGCGGCGATGTAGGGCGCCAGGGGGCGGTCGGGGCCTTTGGCGTGACGCGGCGAGAGGGAGAGGATCAGGATGAGCTCGGGGGAGTTTATCCGGGGGCGTGCTGGCTCGGGCGCGAGCACGTGCAAAACGCGTGCTCTGCTCGCGCTCCGGGCGTGCACGGCACTCGTTCGACGAAATGCCAGGGCGACCAAAACTGCTATACAGCTAATGCAAATCCACAGGCCTAGGTTAGAGGCCGTTAGTAGGCTACTAGACAACTTGGTTAGGACAGGTGGGAAAGTTCACAACACAAACTTACAATCATGCCAAAACTGCTCATGCCCACAGGGTGTTTGACAAAATGCCAGAGGCATCTAGGCAGGTCTTGGAGTGGCCAAAAACTCCAGATGGTGTTCTCTTTAGATGAATAAGAAGGTGGTGAAGTTAGTTTGCCAAAAGCAGATACTTGTTAGTGCAAGTTTTGCAAAACTACAATTCTGGACAGGAGATAAATGGCATTATTTCATGAACCAAAAATAATCCAATGGGTGCATGCTCCTGGATTTAGGGGTCTGGTAGGGCTGTCTACAAGTAGGAGAAAGCGCTAGGTCACTGGAGCAAAAATAAATAGGGTTGCAGCAGAAATCACAAGACTGGACCAGAATGGAAAAGAGGTTGATTCACTCAAACTTTTCAAAGAACAACACTAGGTTTTTGCATAATGTTGAATCATATGTTACTATCAACATCCCATAATTTTGGTGGAGGCCAGAAAGAAATATTTAAATGGGTTGTAGTGCAAAATTGCACTCTGGACCAGAGAAGAAAAATTGAGGCAGAGCTCAAAATATTACAAGAATAAAATATATTTTTGCATAAAAGTGATTTAAAAACATCACATGACATCCCCAGATTTTGGTTGGAACTTTAAGTGAATTTATCAAATGGTTGTAGTTCAAATCTGGCCATGTAACCTTGGAAAAACCATTTTTCAAGAAAATTAATTATGTAATTAGTTCTACTAATAAAATAAAAGTTTTTCTTGAGAGGTTAAACAAGTCCAAAAACATATTTGAAAAGTTTTCACTTTGGGGAAAAACTCCATAATAACAAGGGAGAAAAAGGTTCAAAAATAAAAAGGGAGCCCAGAAAATAAAAGTTTTAATTTCCTGGCACAATTTTAATTAATAAAACAAGGCCAAAAATTTGGGGTGTCACATCGCCTGGCCTTAAACTCTCCGCCCCTTGCGAGCTAGCCTAGTGAGGCTGCTCCTGAGGAGGTCATGTGTCGCTCGCCTTGCGAGGCTTGGCCCCTCGCGAGGGTCTTGAGTCCTTGCTGGTGAAGATGGGACGTACGGGCCCGCTCGCAGAGCCACGCCGTGGGCCGCAGGCAGGCAAGTCTAGGGACCCCCGTGCCCAGAACACCGACAGTAGCCCCCGTGCCCAAGGCGCGCTCGGGCTTGGCTTCGAGGCGAAGCCAAAGGACAAGTGCGGAGTGTCGCGGGCCCCAATAGCCTGCGGCCTTGTTCAATGCGTGGCGGTTGATTGGACGTGGGCGTCTCAGCTTCCCCACGTTGCCTCGGCAACTGCCCGACTTGACAAGTCCCTGCTGCATGCAAGGAAAAACCATCATTATTACCTTAGATCGTGGAGGCCAGCGGTTGGCCTCCCCTTGGCTATAAATGGGGGGGGGGAGGAGCCCCCGTCGCCCATCTCTTCCCGTTCCACTTGCTTCTTGCTCTTTGATCCATCGCGAGTTGCAACACCAATGGCGCCACCGACTAGGTTCTCCGCCGCGGAGAAAGGGAAGGCCCTCGCGAGGGGCCCGGCTCTCCGGCGCCCAAGCGTGGACGCGGCCGTCCCCGTAAGCAGTCCGCGACCCTCGCCGCGGCCTGGCGCAACCGTGGTGGTGCCGCTTCGCGTGGCAGGGGCCGCTCCGGCTGCGGTGGTCCTGTCGATGAAGGGAGACGTGCCGTGGTCGCGCGGCCTCCCCGGCCGTGCTTCCACTCGGCGGAGATGCTGCCGGAGTTCGTCATCTGGTCAGAGAACCCGACCAGCAACTGGCTTTACCTCCCGCGTTTCTTCGCTGATGAGCTACCAGCCTCTGGTCCAGGCGGGCTCTGGCTGCAGGCGGACGGCTGTTGCAGCAGGGCTTCCTGGGTCACGGTCAAGGTCTCCATTGCGGGCAACATATCCTTGCCCGCGGCTGGCAGACGGTTGCCCACGTGCAGCCTGGGCAGGCGTTGCACCCCCCCCACTTCAAGTATGACGGTGACGTGACCCTCTACGTGAGGGTGTTTGGGGAAGATGGTCACCGAGTCGGGTGCTGCCCCGAGGTCAAGGACGGCGAGGAGGTGTTCAGCCTTATCGATGGTCGTGAAGAGGACGAGGACGAACCCGCCCTTGGGGCCGACCACGTCTCGTCCAGCTACGGTGGCTCTTCCTCCAGCGACAGCCCCAGTAGTGGCGGTTACGACCAGCCGCCGCGCGCGCTTTGATTGCAGCAGTGGGTCGTCTCGTCGTCATGCCTCCGTGAAGCGCGAGGAGGGGTCCGGCTTAGCTCAGGACGGCGTCGGGAGCCTGCCCCTGTGAACCGCTGTAGGGGCAGACGCCGCTTTTATTTTGTTCTTCCTTTATTTCCTGCATCAAAAAGAAACTAGAATGGGCCCCAGAGGGGCGTGTACCAAAGTATGATCTCAATTACTATGCTATGTTTGTTGCTCCTATGCTGTGTCACAACTTCGTCGTTTTTGCATAGGGATAACTTAGCTTGACTTGTTCAGACTAGCCTCCTCCTCACGAGGCACTTGCTTGCTTCCCGGTGCCTGTCGAAGCTTCCTTGACCCGATAGGCGCTTAGGAACTGCGAAAAATTCGTCAAGAGGTGTATCGTTCTCCCGAGGCTTGGTCGCGGGTGCTGCTGGCCTTGACCCAGCGCTTCGTATCATGGTACCCGAGGGGCACGGATTGATAGAGAGAGAGAGAGGTGCGCTAGCTTGTGGGCTCGAACGAGGTACCTCACGAAAAACAGAAGAAGGAAGCTCACGAAGGTACCAGTTCAACCCCCTCGCGAGGAACGCGAGAGAGAGAGCACAGACCGACCAAGGAAATGAAGGCAGAAATAGAGGCAGAAAGCAAAAGGGCGAGACCAGCAAGAGACACCAGAAAGAAAATTTCAATTAAAGAGGGGCAAGCCAACTTCGGAAAGCAAATGAAAATCCGCGTCCGGCACCTAGTCTAGTCTTCGACGTCTTCTCACCAGCGCGGAGCTAAGTGCTGCCACTAAGACGTGGGAGGGAGCCCCCGAGGCCCGAGGGCGCCACTCCTGAGACTCTGGGGCGTGTATAGCCCCACTCATTATTACATGAGAGTGTCACGGGCGGCGATCTTCATAGGCGCTGGGCCTTCTTCACAGGCGGTGGGCCTTTCTTCACAGGCGTCGGGCCTTCTTCACAGGCGCTGGCCCTTTCTTCAGGGGTAGAACTTCCGGAGGTGCTGAATGTTCCAGGCATTCTAGATGGGTACCCCATCCTGTGTTTCCAGGCGCACGGCGCCAGGCCTGGAGACATGGACAACCTTGAATGGGCCCTCCCACATGGGTGAGAGCTTATGCAGCCCTTCCCTGGAGAGGACCCACCTTAGGACGAGGTCACCCACCTCGAGTGTCCTGGAGCGGATGCTGCGACAGTGGTACCGCCGCAGCGCCTGCTGGTATCTTGCCGCCCGTAGTGCTGCTTCGCGGCGATGTTCCTCCCCCAGCATGAGGTCCATCCCCCGCCTGGTGTCCTGCTGCGTTGAATCAAACTTCAGGACCCGTGTGGAGCGATGCCTGACCTTGTGAGGGAGGACTGCTTCTGCTTCGTAGACGAGGAACAACGGAGTCTCGCCTGTCGGCTTGGTGTTGGTGGTGCGGATGGACCACAACACGGACAGGAGCTCATCGTGCCAGCCCCTGCCGCAGGCCTCGAGCTTCTTCTTGAAGGTCCTGGTCTTGAGGCCCCTCAGGACCTCCGCGTTGGCACGTTCGGCCTAGCCATTGCTCCTGGGGTGCGCTACCGAAGCGTAGCAGATCTTTGTTCCAAGGTTAGCACAATATGACTTGAAGAGATTACTAGTGAACTGCGAGCCATTATCGGTGATGATGCAGTTGGGGACCCCAAAACGGCTCACGAGGCCCTTGATGAACTTGACTGCAGAGCCAGCTGGGATGGTGCGGACTGCTTCAACCTCCGCCCACTTAGTGAACTTGTCGATGGCGATGTAGAGGTATCGATAGCCCCCAGGTGCCCGAGGGAACGGGCCCAGGATGTCTAGCCCCCACACTGCAAGTGACCATGAGAGTGGAATGGTCTGGAGGCCCTGGGCTGGCTGATGGATCTGCTTGGCGTGGAATTGGCAGGCCTCGCCGGACTTCACCAGCTCAGCTGCATCATTGAGTGTCATAGGCCAGTAGAACCCGTTGCGGAATGCCTTGCCGGCAAGGGTTCGTGATGACGAATGGTGCCTGCAGTCCCCGCCATGTATGTCGGCTATCAGCTCTTTCCCCTGCTCCCTAGAGATACAACGCAGTGAAACGTCATTTGGCCGCTTCCTGTATAACTCACCGTCCCGGATGCAGTATGCTGTGGCCTGACGGGCCACGTGCTCCGCGTCCTCCTCCTTCTCCGGTAACGTCCCTTGCATCAGGTATTCCTTTAATACCTTGGTCGAGGATCCCTCCTGAGGCTCGAGCGCCAGGAGTAGGCACGCTCCCGAGGTCAGGCCATAGGCCGGGGCTCCTATGGTAGGCAGCTACGGGAGTTCCTCCCGAGGCTGAGCTGTTCTTGAAAGTGGTGGCGTTGCTGATGGCTTGAAGACCGCTCCTCGAAGACGCCAGGCTCCTAGGGCTGTCGCTTGGATGCTCTTCTGGCGATGTCGTCAGCTTCCTTATTGGTGCCACAGGGCACATGCTGCAACTCCAGGCCCTGGAATTGTTTCTCCATCTTGCGCACCTCCATGAGGTATGCTTCCATGTGTTCGTCCCTTGGCTCGTATATCTTGTTGGAGAAGTTGACGAGGAGCTGCGAGTCACCCCTGACGGTGAGGCGCTTTACCCCCAGTGCCATTGCAGCCTTCATGCCGGTTATGAGGCCTTCATATTCTGCAATGTTGTTGGAGACCTTCTCGCCCTGCTAGAAGCAGAGCTGCATGGCGTAGTAGAGCTTGTCTTGAGTGGGCGAGATGAGCACTGCTCCAGCCCCGCGCCCTGGCGCGCGAAGGCACCATCGAAATACATGACCCAGCCGTCGGGTGCCTCGCTTCCCGGCGAGAGGGACTGGTCTTCGCCTACTCCAAGCGTCGGGGCGTCTGTCCATTCTGCCATGAAATTAGTGAGCGCGGCTCCCTTGATGACCCTGGTAGTACTGAACTCCTACTGGAATGCTTGCAACTCGATGTCCACTCAGCGACCCTTCCAGCAAAGTTGGGGCTCCTGAGCACTCTTTCCAATGGGTAGGCTGAGACGGCCTTGATGGGGTTGAAGGAAATATGCCCTAGAGGCAATAATAAAGTTATTATTTATTTCCTTATATCATGATAAATGTTTATTATTCATGCTAGAATTGTATTAACCGGAAACATAATACATGTGTGGATACATAGACAAACAGAGTGTCACTAGTATGCCTCTACTTGAATAGCTCGTTAATCAAAGATGGTTATGTTTCCTAACCATGAACAAAGAGTTGTTATTTGATTAACGGGATCACATAATTAGTTGAATGATCTGATTGACATGACCCATTCCATTAGCTTAGCACCCGATCGTTTAGTATGTTGCTATTGCTTTCTTCATGACTTATACATGTTCCTATGACTATGAGATTATGCAACTCCCGTTTACTGGAGGAACACTTTGTGTGCTACCAAACGTCACAACGTAACTGGGTGATTATAAAGGAGCTCTACAGGTATCTCCAAAGGTAGATGTTGGGTTGGCGTATTTTGAGATTAGGATTTGTCACTCCGAATGTCGGAGAGGTATCTCTGGGCCCTCTCGGTAATGCACATCACTTAAGCCTTGCAAGCATTGAAACTAATGAGTTAGTTGCGGGATGATGTATTACGGAACGAGTAAAGAGACTTGCTGGTAACAAGATTGAACTAGGTATTGGATACAGACGATCGAATCTCGGGCAAGTAACATACCGATGACAAAGGGAACAATGTATGTTGTTATGCGGTCTGACCAATAAAGATCTTCGTAGAATATGTAGGAGCCAATATGGGCATCCAGGTCCTGCTATTGGTTATTGATCGGAGACGTGTCTCGGTCATGTCTACATTGTTCTCGAACCGTAGGGTCCGCACGCATAAGGTTTCAATGACAGTTATATTATGAGTTGATGAGTTTTGATGTACCGAAGGAGTTCGGAGTCCCAGATGAGATCGGGGACATGACGAGGAGTCTCGAAATGGTCGAGACGTAAAGATCGATATATTGGACGACTATATTCGGACATCGGAAAGGTTCCGAGTGATTCGGGTATTTTTCGGAGTACCGGAGAGTTACGGGAATTCGCCGGGAGAAGTATTGGGCCTTGATGGGCTTTAGTGGGAAGAGGAGAAAGTGCCTGCTGCGCCCCCCTCCCCTCTAGTCTGAATCGGACTAGGGAAAAGGGGGCCGGCCACCTTTCCTTCTCCTCCACTTCCTTCTCCCTTCCTCCCCTCTTGGTGGACTCCTACTAGGACTTGGAGTCCTAGTAGAACTCCACATCCTGGCCGCACCTAGCCTTAGCCGGCCTCCTCCTCCTCCATCCTTTATATACAGGGGCAGGGGGCACCCCATAGACACACAAGTTGATCCACGTGATCGTTCCTTAGCCGTGTGCGGTGCCCCCTGCCACCATATTCCACCTCGATTATATTGTAGCAGTGCTTAGGCGAAGCCCTGCGACGATAGAACATCAAGATCGTCACCACGCCGTCGTGCTGACGGAACTCCTCCCCGAAACTTTGTTGGATCAGAGCCCAGGGATCGTCATCGAGCTGTACGTGTGCTAAGAACTCGGAGGTGCCAGAGTAATGGTGCTTGGATCGGTCGGATCGGGAAGACGTACGACTACTTCCTCTACGTTGTGTCAACGCTTCCGCAGTCGGTCTGCGTGGGTACGTAGACAACACTCTCCCCTCTCGTTGTTGTGCATCACCATGATCTTACGTGTGCGTAGGAAAATTTTGAAATTACTACGTTCCCCAGCAGTGGCATCCGAGCCTAGGTTTTATGGTTTGATGTTATTTGCACGAGTAGAACACAAGTGAGTTGTTGGAGATATAAGTCATACTGCCTACCAGCATGTCATACTTTGGTTCGGCGGTATTGTTGGACGAGATGACCCAGACCAACATTACGCGTACGCTTACGCGAGACCGGTTCCCCCGACGTGCTTTGCACACAGGTGGCTTGCGGGCGACTGTCTCTCCAACTTTAGTTGAACCGAGTGTGGCTACGCCCGGTCCTTGCGAAGGTTAAAACGGAGTCTATTTGACAAACTATCGTTGTGGTTTTGATACGTAGGTGAGAGTGGTTCTTTCTTAAGCCCGTAGCAGCCACGTAAAACTTGTAACAACAAAGTAGAGGACGTCTAACTTGTTTTTGCAGGGCATGTTGTGATGTGATATGGTCAAGACATGATGCTAAATTTTATTGTATGAGATGATCATGTTTTGTAACCGAGTTATCGGCAACTGGCAGGAGCCATATGGTTGTCGCTTTATTGTATGCAATGCAATCGCGATGTAATGCTTTACTTTATCACTAAGCGATAGCGATAGTCGTGGAAGCATAAGTTTGGCGAGACGACAATGATGCTACGATGGAGATCAAGGTGTCGCGCCGGTGACGATGGTGATCATGACGGTGCTTCGGAGATGGAGATCACAGGCACAAGATGATGATGGCCATATCATATCACTTATATTGATTGCATGTGATGTTTATCTTTTATGCATCTTATCTTGCTTTGATTGACGGTAGCATTATAAGATGATCTCTCACTAAATTATCAAGAAGTGTTCTCCCTGAGTATGCACCGTTGCAAAAGTTCTTCGTGCTGAGACACCACGTGATGATCGGGTGTGATAGGCTCTACGTTCAGATACAACGGGTGCAAAACAGTTGCACACACGGAATACTCAGGTTATACTTGACGAGCCAAGCATATACAGATATGGCCTCAGAACACGGAGACCGAAAGGTCGAGAGTGAATCATATAGTAGATATGATCAACATAGTGATGTTCACCAATGAAACTACTCCATCTCACGTGATGATCGGACATGGTTTAGTTGATTTGGATCACGTGATCACTTAGAGGATTAGAGGGATGTCTATCTAAGTGGGAGTTCTTAAGTAATATGATTAAATTGAACTTAAATTTATCATGAACTTAGTCCTGGTAGTATTTTGCAAATTATGTTGTAGACCAATAGCTCGCGTTGTTGCTTCCCTGTGTTTATTTTTACATGTTCCTAGAGAAAATTGTGTTGAAAGATGTTAGTAGCAATGATGCGAATTGTATCCGTGATCTGAGGTTTATCCTCATTGCTGCACAGAAAAATTATGTCCTTGATGCACCGCTAGGTGACAGACCTATTGCAGGAGCAGATGCAGACGTTATGAAACGTTTGGCTAGCTCAATATGATGACTACTTGATAGTTTAGTGCACCATGCTTAACGGCTTAGAATCGGGACTTCAAAGACGTTTTGAACGTCATGGACCATATGACATGTTCCAGGTATTGAAGTTAGTATTTCAAGCAAATACCCGAGTTGAGAGATATGAAGTCTCCAACAAGTTATATAGCTAAAAGATGGAGGAGAATTGCTCAACTAGTGAGCATGTGCTCAGATTGTCTGGGTACTACAATTGCTTGAATCAAGTGGGAGTTAATCTTCCAGATAAGATAGTGATTGACAGAATTCTCTAGTCACCATCACCAAGTTAGTAGAACTTCGTGATGAACTATAATATGCAAGGGATAACGGAAACAACTCCCAAGCTCTTCGTGATGCTGAAATCAACGAAGGTAGAAATCAAGAAAAACATCAAGTGTTGATGGTTGACAAGATCGCTAGTTTCAAGAAAAGGGCAAAGGGAAGAAGGGGAACTTCAAGAATAGCGGCAAGCAAGTTGCTGCTCAAGTGAAGAAGCCCAAGTCTAGTCCTAAGCCTGAGACTAAGTGCTTCTACTGCAAAGGGACTGGTCACTGAAAGCGGAACTACCCCAAGTGATTGGCGGATAAGAAGGATGGCAAAGTGAACATAAGTATATTTGATATACATGTTATTGATGTGTACTTTACTAGTGTTTATAGCAACCCCTCAGTATTTGATACTGGTTCAATTGCTAAGAGTAGTAACTCGAAACGGGAGTTGCAGAATAAACAGAAACTAGTAAAAGTCGAGGTGACGATGTGTGTTGGAAGTAGTTCCAAGATTGATATGATCATCATCGCACTCTCCCTATACTTTCGGGATTAGTGTTGAAACTAAATAAGTGTTATTTGGTGTTTGCGTTGAGCATGAATATGATTTGATCATGTTTATTGCAATACGGTTATTCATTTAAGTTAGAGAACAATTGTTGTTCTGTTTACATGAATAAAACCTTATATGGTTACACACTCAATGAAAACGGTTCATTGGATCTCGATCGTAGTGATACACATATTCATAATATTGAAACCAAAAGATGCAAAGTTAATAATGATAAGTGCAACTTATTTGTGGCACTGCCGTTTAGGTCATATTGGTGTAAAGCACATGAAGAAACTCCATGCTGATGGACTTTTTGAATCACTTGATTATGAATCACTTGATGCTTGCGAACCATGCCTCATGGGCAGGATGACTAAGACTCCGTTCTCTGGAACAATAGAGCAAGCAACTAACTTATTGGAAATAATACATACTGATGTATGCGATCCGATGAGTGTTGAGGCTCGTGGCAGGTATCATTATTTTCTGACCTTCACAGATGATTTGAGCAGATATGGGTATATCTACTTGATGAAACACAAGTCTGAAACATTTGAAAAGTTCAAAGAATTTCAAAGTGAAGTGGAGAATCATCGTAACAAGAAAATAAAAGTTTCTACGATATGATCGCAGAGGTAAAATATTTGAGTTACGAGTTTGGCCTTCAGTTAAAACAATGTGAAATAGTTTCACTACTCACGCCACCTAGAACACCACAGTGTAATGGTGTGTCCGAACATCATAACCGTACTTTATTAGATATGGTGCAATCTATGATGTCTCTTGCCGATTTACCACTATCATTTTGGGGTTACGCATTAGAGACAGCTGCATTCACGTTAAATAGGGCACCATCTAAATCCGTTGAGACGACAGTATATGAACTATGGTTTAGCAAGAAACCAAAGTTGTCGTTTCTTAAATAGTTTGGGGTTGTGATGCTTATGTGAAAAAGTTTCGTCCTGATAAGCTCAAACCCAAATCGGAAAAATATGTCTTCATAGGATACCCAAAAGTTACTGTTGGGTACACCTTCTATCACAGATCCGAAGGCAAGACTTTTCTTGCTAAATTCAGAAACTTTCTAGAGAAGTAGTTTCTTTCGAAAGAAGTGAGTGGGAGGAAAGTAGAACTTGATGAGGTAACTGTACCTCCTCCCTTATTGGAAAGTAGTACATCACATAAACCGATTTCTGTGACACCTACACCAATTAGTGAGGAAGCTAATGATGATGATCATGAAACTTCAGATCAAGTTACTACCGAATCTCGTAGGTAAACTAGAGTGAGATCCGCACCAGAGTGGTACGGTAATCCTGTTCTGGAAGTCATGTTACTAGACCATGACGAACTTGCGAACTATGACGAAGCGATGATGAGCCCAGATTTCGCAAAATGGTTTGAGGCCATGAAATCTGAGATATGATCCATGTATGAGAACAAAGTATGGACTTTGATGGATTTGCCCGATGATCAGCAAGCCATAGAAAATAAATGGATCTTCAAGAGGAAGACGGACACTGATAGTAGTGTTACTATCTACAAAGCTAGAATTGTCGCAAAGGGTTTTCGACAAGTTCAAGGTGTTGACTACGATGAGAGTTTCTCACTCATATCTATGCTTAAGTCTGTCCGAATCATGTTAGCAATTGCCGCATTTTATGAAATCTGGCAAATGGGTAAACAAAACTGCATTCCTTAATGGATTTAAAGAAGAGTTGTATATGATGCAACCAGAAGGTTTTGTCAATCCTAAAGGTGCTAACAAAATATGCAAGCTCCAACGATCCATCTATGGACTGGTGCAAGCATCTCGGAGTTGGAATATACGCTTTGATAAGTTGATCAAAGCATATAGTTTTATACAGACTTGCGGTGAAGCCTGTATTTACAAGAAAGTGAGTGGGAGCACTACAGCATTTCTGATAAGTATATGTGTATGACATATTGTTGATCGGAAATAATGTAGAATTATTCTGCAAAGCATAAAGGAATGTTTGAAAGGATTTTTCAAAGAAAGACCTCGGTGAAGCTGCTTACATATTTAGTATCAAGATCTATAGAGATAGATCAAGACGCTTGATAAGTTTTTTCAATGAGTACATACCTTCACAAGATTTTGAAGTAGTTCAAAATGGAACAGTCAAAGAAAAAGTTTCTTGCCTATGTTACAAGGTGTGAAGTTGAGTAAGACTCAAAGCCCGACCACAGCAGAAGATAGAAAGAGAATGAAAGTCATTCCCTATGCCTCAGTCATAGGTTCTATAAAGTATGCCATGCTGTGTACCAGATCTATTGTATACCCTACACTGATTTTGGCAAGGGAGTACAATAGTGATCTAGGAGTAGATCACTGGACAGCGGTCAAAATTATCCTTAGTAGAATAAGGATATGTTTCTCGATTATGGAAGTGAAAAAAGGTTCGTCGTAAAGGGTTACGTCAATGCAAGTTTTTGACACTAATCTAGATGACTCTAAGTCTCAATCTGGATACATATTGAAAGTGGGAGCAATTAGCTAGAGTAGCTCCATGCAGAGTGTTGTTGACATAGAAATTTGCAAATACATGCGGATCTGAATGTGGCAGGCTCGTTGATTAAGATTCTCTCACAAGCAAAACATGATCACACCTTAGTACCCTTTGGGTGTTAATCACATAGCGATGTGAACTAGATTACTCAATCTAGTAAACCCTTTGGGTGTTGGTCGCATGGCGATGTGAACTGTGGGTATTAATCACATGATGATGTGAACTATCGATGTTAATCACATGGTGATGTGATCTAGATTATTGACTCTAGTGCAAGTGGGAGACTGAAGGAAATATGCCCTAGAGGCAATAATAAAGTTATTATTTATTTCCTTATATCATGATAAATGTTTATTATTCATGCTAGAATTGTATTAACCGGAAACATAATACATGTGTGAATACATAGACAAATAGAGTGTCACTAGTATGCCTCTACTTGACTAGCTCGTTAATCAAAGATGGTTATGTTTCCTAACCATGAACAAAGAGTTGTTATTTGATTAACGGGATCACATCATTAGTTGAATGATCTGATTGACATGACGCATTCCATTAGCTTAGCACCCGATCGTTTAGTATGTTGCTATTGCTTTCTTGATGACTTATACATGTTCCTATGACTATGAGATTATGCAACTCCCGTTTACCGAAGGAACACTTTGTGTGCTACCAAACGTCACAACGTAACTGGGTGATTATAAAGGAGCTCTACAGGTATCTCCAAAGGTAGATGTTGGGTTGGCGTATTTTGAGATTAGGATTTGTCACTCCGAATGTCGGAGAGGTATCTCTGGGCCCTCTCGGTAATGCACATCACTTAAGCCTTGCAAGCATTGCAACTAATGAGTTAGTTGCGGGATGATGTATTACGGAACGAGTAAAGAGACTTGCCGGTAACAAGATTGAACTAGGTATTGGATACCGACGATCGAATCTCGGGCAAGTAACATACCGATGACAAAGGGAACAACATATGTTGTTATGCGGTCTGACCGATAAAGATCTTCGTATAATATGTAGGAGCCAATATGGGCATCCAGGTCCCGCTATTGGTTATTGACCGGAGACGTGTCTCGGTCATGTCTACATTGTTCTCGAACCGTAGGGTCCGCACGCTTAAGGTTTCGATGACAGTTATATTATGAGTTTATGAGTTTTGATGTACCAAAGGAGTTCGGAGTCCCAGATGAGATCGGGGACATGATGAGGAGTCTCTAAATGGTCGAGACGTAAAGATCGATATATTGGACGGCTATATTCGGACATCGGAAAGGTTCCGAGTGATTCGGGTATTTTTCGGAGTACCGGAGAGTTACGGGAATTCGCCGGGAGAAGTATTGGGCCTTGATGGGCTTTAGTGGGAAGTGGAGAAAGGGCCTGCTGTGCCCCCTCCCCTCTAGTCCGAATTGGACTAGGGAAAAGGGGGCCGGCCACCTTTCCTTCTCCTCCACTTCCTTCTCCCTTCCTCCCCTCTTGGTGGACTCCTACTAGGACTTGGAGTCCTAGTAGGACTCCATATCCTGGCCGCACCTAGCTTTTGCCGGCCTCCTCCTCCTCCATCCTTTATATACAGGGGCAGGGGGCACCCCATAGACACACAAGTTGATCCACGTGATCGTTCCTTAGCCATGTGCGGTGCCCCCTGCCACCATATTCCACCTCGATTATATTGTAGCAGTGCTTAGGCGAAGCCCTGCGACGGTAGAACATCAAGATCGTCACCACGCTCTCGTGCTGACGGAACTCCTCCCCGAAGCTTTGCTGGATCGGAGCCCGGGAATCGTCATCGAGCTGTACGTGTGCTAAGAACTCGAAGGTGCCGGAGTAACGGTGCTTGGATCGGTCGGATCGGGAAGACGTACGACTACTTCCTCTATGTTGTGTCAACGCTTCCGCAGTCGGTCTGCATGGGTACGTAGACAACACTCTCCCCTCTCGTTGATGTGCATCACCATGATCTTGCGTGTGCGTAGGAAAATTTTGAAATTACTACGTTCCCCAACAGGGGTGTCCTTGAAAGTAGTGCCGCATCTTTCATGAGGCCACCGGGAGCGCGAGCAGGAGTTTTTGGGGCATGGGGTACCGCGCTCTTGCGTCCCGTAACACCGTGCTGACAAAGTATAACGGGTGCTGGACGAGGGTAGGCATGCTGATGAGGCTTGCATCTTCCGGAAGCTCGGGTGCCTCCTGAGGTGGTGGACCCCCCGACGCTTGATCGCTTGCGAGGCCTTTGGGGGGTCGAGAGCGTCGTCCTGCCGAGCTTGCTCTTCTGCTGCTGCGGCGGCGGCCCTTGTGGCGCCCTCCAGATCTTGTGTCACCTCTACTGGGGGTGTGGCTCGACGCGATGCACCCTTGGCTTGGTGTTCTTCCCGAACCGCTACTAGGGCCGCACTGGCGGAGTAGGGAGTGGCGGCAAGATAGAGCACTAGGGGCTCGAGAGGCCGCGGCGCCACCATCACTTGGGGGCTAGTCAGGTATCTCTTGAGGTCTTAAAATGCTCGGTCCGCCTTCGGGGTCCACTAGAACGGGCCCTTCTTCTTCATCAGCTTGAAGAAGGGTAGGGCTCGCTCTCCCAGCTTGGAAATGAAGCGTCCCAACGCAGTCACCCGTCCAGCAAGCTTCTGCATTTCCTTGAGGGTTTGCGGTGGACTCATGTCTTCAATAGCCTTGACCTTCTCTGGGTTGGCCTCGATCCCCCTGTGGGACACAAGGGAGCCTGGCAGTTTGCCGGAAGGGACGCCAAACACGCACTTCTCTGGGTTGAGCCGCAAGTCCACCTGGCCGAGGCTTTCAAAGGTCTCCTCCAGGTCTTGGATGAAGGTCCTCGCCTCCCGTGACTTCACCACGATGTCGTCGGCGTAGGCTTCAGCGTTCCTCCCGAGGTGCCCACCCAAGGCAATGCGCATGAGCCGCTGGAAGGTTGCGCCTGCGTTGCGCAATCCGAAAGGCATGCAAGTGTAGCAATACACCCCACACGGGGTCAGGAAGGTCGTCTTCTCCACATCTTCTACCGCCATCTTGATCTGGTGATATCTGATATGTCTCCAATGTATCTATAATTTTTTACTATTCCGTGCTATTATATTATCAACCTTGGATGTTTTATATGCATTTATATGCTATTTTACATGATTTTTGGGACTAACCTATTAACCCAGAGCCCAGTGCCAGTTTTTGTTTTCCCCTTGTTTCAGTGTTTCGCAGAAAAGGAATATCAAACGGAGTCCAAACGGAATGAGACCTTCGGAAAAGTTATTTTTGGAAAGAAAGCAATACAGGAGACTTGGAGTGCACGTCAGGGGATCAATGAGGAGAGCATGAGGTAGGGGGCGCGCCCTCCACCCTCGTGGCTCCCCTAATGTATTTCTTCCGCCTATATATATCCATATACCCTAAAACTATCGGGGAGCACAATAGATCGGGAGTTCCGCCGCCAGAAGCCTCCGTAGAAACCGAAAACCAATCTAGACCCGTTCCGGCACCCTGCCGGAGGGGGAAATCCCTCTCCGGTGGCCATCTTCATCATCCCGGTGCTCTCCATGACGAGGAGGGAGTAGTTCTCCCTCGGGGCTGAGGGTATGTACTAGTAGCTATGTGTTTGATCTCTCTCTTGTGTTCTTGAGGTGGTATGATCTTGATGTATCGCGAGCTTTGCTATTATAGTTGGATCTTATGATGTTTCTACCCCTCTACTCTCTTGTAATGGATTGAGTTTTCCCTTTGAAGTTATCTTATCGGATTGAGTCTTTAAGGATTTTAGAACACTTGATGTATGTCTTGCGTGGGATACCCGTGGTGACAATGGGGTATTCTATTGATCCACTTGATGTATGTTTTGGTGATCAACTTGCGGGTTCCGCCCATGAACCTATGCATAGGGGTTGGCACACATTTTCGTCGTGATTCTCCGGTAGAAACTTTGGGGCACTCTTTGAGGTCCTATGTGTTGGTTTGAATAGATGAATCTGAATTGTGTGATGCATATCGTATAATCATACCCACGGATACTTCAGGTGACATTGGAGTATCTAGGTCACATTAGGGTTTTGGTTGATTTGTGTCTTAAGGTGTTATTCTAGTATGAACTCTAGGGCTATTTGTGACACTTATAGGAATAGCCCAATGGGTTGATTGGAAAGAATAACTTTGAGGTGGTTTCGTACCCTACCATAATCTCTTCGTTCGTTCTCCGCTATTAGTGACTTTGGAGTGACTCTTTGTTGCATGTTGAGGGATAGTTATATGACCCAATTATGTTATTATTGTTGAGAGAACTTGCATTAGTGAAAGTATGAACCCTAGGCCTTGTTTCAACGCAATGCAATACCGTTCTTATATTTTTCAGATTACAAAAACCTTTATCTACTATCCATATACCACTTGTATCACCATCTCTTCGCCAAACTAGTGCACCTATACAATTTACCATTGTATTGGGTGTGTTGGGGACAGAAGAGACTCTTTGTTATTTGGTTGCAGGGTTGCTTGAGAGAGACCATCTTCATCCTACGCCTCCTACGGATTGACAAACCTTAGGTCATCCACTTGAGGGAAATTTGCTACTGTCCTACAAACCTCTGCACTTGGAGGCCCAACAACGTCTACAAGAAGAAGGTTGTGTAGTAGACATGAAGCTCTTTTCTGGCGCCGTTGCCGAGGAGGTTAGCGCTTGAAGGTATATCTTTAGATCTTGCAATCGAATCTTTTTGTTTCTTGTTTTAGCACTAGTCTAGTTTATAAAAGAAAACTACAAAAAAATATGGAATTGAGTTTGCCTCATACGCTTCATCTTTCTAATATCTTTCGTGAGTATGATGGAAAGGAAAATTGTGCCAAAGTGTTAGAAGAAGAATGCATTAAAATGTTTGGCACTAAATCTTTGAATGATGAGCATTTTTGCAATGTTGTTAGTATGAACTCCTTGAATATCCATAGTTCCAATGATGATTGGACTAGTTATGATGATAATGTCTCCTATAAACATGTCAATTTTTGTGGAGTGCATTGGGTCTGCAAGTACACACCAAATAGGGAAGATAGATATTGCAAGAGGCATAAGTACTTAGAAACTAAATGGTTGCAAGAAAGGCTAGATGTTTGTGCTGAAAATTTAAATTTTCTTGGCCATACTTGTGAGCTTTGCAGTGAACGTGGTAATTTAAGCATTCGATGCAAATTGTCTCATGATCTAATCGTTTCCAAAAATTTTGATGACTTGATTTCTCTTGCACATCATAATGAACTTAGTTTGCTTATGGGTTATGAAGAAATGAAACGTATAACTAACTATCTTCCAGTATTTGCCCGTGATAAACTTCTTGGCTTTGATCTAGAGGAAATTTATATGTATTGCACGGTGAATTGTATTGAAAATCTTTATATTTCCAACTACATAAAGAAAAGAAAACAAATAGAAGATGAAGAGAATACTAATGAAAGGGAAGAGACTTTCCAATACCCTCCTATTATTTCTTATGATGAATCAGGTAACGAGGAGGAGCCTCCTATTCAACCAATCTCATTAATAAGGAGCTCCAAAAGGAGGATTGAACCCACACATGATGTGGTGAAGAAGAAGAAAATAAAAAGGAAGAGAGGTAAAAAGATATCTCTCCCAAATAGTGCTGCTCCTATTATTGTTGTACCTCATGAAAATATAACTGCGGAAGATGATGCACTTGATGATGATCTTGTTATGCCTATTGCTTGTTGTGATGATTATGATTGGGAATATAGTGATACTTCTTATGATCTTGAAAATCTTTTTGGAACTTGCTTGGAAGAATATGATAATTGCTATACTATTGGTGCTATCCATACTATTGATGATGAAAGTGATTATGCTTATGATATAAAAAGGCACAAGCTTGGGGATGCTATGTTTGATGAATATGATGTTTTTGAGAATATATTTTCTGCAATTAATGTTTTTCCCAAGCTTGGGGATGCTACTTTTAATGAAGATGATATTTTTAGTCTCCCAAGTTTTGATATGCAAATTTATAATGATGACAGCATGCCTCCTGCTTATGATGATTATACTGATGAAAGTGGGTTTGGAAGAGTGTAAACTTTAGTAAGTAATGATCCCACTATTTTGGAGGATGTTGAATCTTATTATGATAATTATGAAAGTGGATTTGGAGAGGTCATGACTTTATTTAGTGATGATTCCACTATCTTGGAAGAGGTTTCAATCGATTATGATGAGAACAAAGTTGCTACTTATGATAATTATTGTGATGATACATATTCTATAAAAAGTAGTGATGATTATATTCATAAAGCTTGTCATGATTATGATTAACCTTTTTCTGAACATTAATCTTTTAATGTGGAAACAATTTATAGTATTCGAGTCTCTTATGATACTCCCCCTATTCCGAATGAGAAGAATTTTGCTTATGTGGAGAGTAATAAAATTTCTATGCTTGTAGATCATGAAAATAATGCTTTAGGTTCTGGTTATATTGTTGAATTCATTCATGACACTACTGAAAATTATTATGGGGCAGGAATATATGCTTGTAGGAGTTGCAATAATATCAAGTTTCCTCTCTATGTGCTTAAAGTTTTAAAGTTATGCTTGCTTTACCTTCCTATGCAAGTTGATTATTGTTCCCATAAGTTGTTTGCTCACAAAATCCCTATGAATAGGAGGTGGGTTAGGCTTAAATGTGCTTGTCATATTCTTCATGATGCTCTCTTTATGTTTCAATTCTTATCTTTTATATGAGCATCATTGAAATCATCATGCCTAGCTAGGGGCGTCAAACGATAGCGCTTGTTGGGAGGCAACCCAATTTTGTTTTTGTAACTTGCTTTTTGCTCATGATTAGCAATCAATAATTTATCTAGCCTCTGTTATGATTGAGTTTTTATGTTTTAGTTAGTGTTTTTGCCAAGTAGAACTGTTGGGAAGACTTGGGGAAAGCCTTTGCGATCTTGCTGTAAAAAACAGAAACTTTAGCTCTCACGAGAATTGCTGCCATTTTTTACTGGAAAGTGCTATTTAGTTAATTCTTTTTGCATATGATTAATAGACAAATTACTAAGGTCCACCAATTTATTTGATAATTTTATGAGTTCCAGAAGTATACGTTAGTTACAGATTACTACAGACTGTTCTGTTTTTGAAAGATTCTGTTTTTCATGTGTTGTTTACTTATTTTGATGAATCTATGGCTAGTGAAAAAGTTTATTAACCATAGAGAAGTTGGAATACAGTAGGTTTAACACCAACATAAATAAATAATGAGTTCATTACAGTACCTTTAAGTGGAATTTTGTTTTCTTTCGCTAACGGAGCTTACGAGTTTTCTGTTAAGTTTTGTGTTGTGAAGTTTTCAAGTTTTGGGGAAAGTCTTGTTGATCATGCTGTAAAAAATAGAAACTTTAGCGCTCACAAGAATTGCTTCCATTATTATTTGGAAAGTGATATTTAGTTAATTATTTTTGCAGATGATTAATAGATAAATTCCTCAGGTCCAGCAATTTATTTGAGAATTTTATGAGTTCCAGAAGTATACTTTTGATCCAGATTACTACAGACTATTCTGTTTTTGATAGATTCTGTTTTTCTTGTGTTGTTTACTTATTTTGATGAATCTATGGCTAGTAAAATAGTTTATAAACCATATAGAAGTTGGAATACAGTAGGTTTAACACCCATATAAATAAAAATAAGTTCATTACAGTACCTTTAAGTGGTGATTTACTTTCTTATACTAACGAAGCTTACGAGTTTTCTGTTAAGTTTTGTGTTGTGAAGTTTTCAAGTTTTGGGTAAGGATTTGATGGACTATGGAATAAGGAGTGGCAAGAGCCTAAGCTTGGGGATTCCCAAGGCACCCCAAGGTAATATTGAAGGATAGCCAAGAGCCTAAGCTTGGGGATGCCCCGGAAGGCATCCCCTCTTTCGTCTTCGTTCATCGGTAACTTTACTTGGAGCTATTTTTTTATTCGCCACATGATATGTGTTTTGCTTGAAGCATCATTTTATTTTATTTAGTTTTGCTTGCTGTTTGAATAAAATACCAAGATCTGAAATTCCTAAATGTTAGATAGTCTTCACATAGTTTCATGATTATTCGACTACTCATTGATCTTCACTTATATCTTTCAGAGTAGTTTGTCATTTGCTCTAGTGCTTCACTTATATCCTTTCAGAGAATGATGGTGATTTTATTTTGAATAAATAGATGAACTATTGTGCTTCACTTATATTATTTTGAGAGTCTTTAGAACAGCATGGTAATTTGCTTCGGTTATGAAACTAGTCCTAATATGATGGGCATCCAAGATGGGTATAATATAAACTTTCATATAGAGTGCATTGAATACTAAGAGAAGTTTGATACTTGATAATTGTTTTGAGATATGGAGATGGTGATATTAGAGTTGTGCTAGTTGAGTAGTTGTGAATTTGCTAAATTCTTGTGTTGAAGTTTGTGATTCTCGTAGCATGCACGTATGGTGAACCGTTATGTTAAGAAGTCGGAGCATGATGTATTTATTGATTGTCCTCCTTATGAGTGGCGGTCGGGGACGAGTGATGGTCTTTTCCTACCAATCTATCCCCCTAGGAGCATACGCGTTGTACTTTGTTTTGATAACTAATAGATTTTTGCAATAAGTATGTGAGTTCTTTCTGACTAATGTTGAGTCCATGGATTATACGCACTCTCACCCTTCCACCATTGCTAGCCTCTCTAATACCGCGCATCTTTTGCCGGTATCATAAACCTACCATATACCTTTCTCAAAACAGCCACCATACCCACCTATTATGGCATTTCCATAGCCATTCCGAGATATATTGCCATGCAACTTTCCACCGTTCTGTTTATTATGACACGCATCATCATTATCATATTGCTTTGCATGATCATGTAGTTGACATCGTATTTGTGGCAAAGCCACCATTTATAATTTTTCATACATGTCACTCATGAGTCATAGCACATCCCCGTACACCGCCGGAGGCATTCATATAGATTAATACTTTGTTCTAGTATCGAGTTGTAATCTTTGAGTTGTACATAAATAGAAGTGTGATGATCATCATTAATAGAGCATTGTCGCCAAAAAAGGAAAGGCCAAATAAAAAAAGAGAAAGGCCAAAAAAAGAAAGGCTAAATAAAAAAAAGGGGCAATGCTACTATCCTTTTACCACACTTGTGCTTCAAAGTAGCACCATGATCTTCATGACAGAGAGTCTCTTATGTTGTCACTTTCATATGCTAGTGGGAATTTTTCATTATAGAACTTGGCTTGTATATTCCAACAATGGGCCTCCTCAAGTGCCCTAGGTCTTCGTGAGCAAGCAAGTTGGATGCACACCCACTTAGTTTCTTTTGTTGAGCTTTCATACATTTATAGCTCTAGTGATTCCGTTGCATGGCAATCCCTACTCACTCACATTGATATCTATTAATGGGCATCTCCATAGCCCGTTGATACGCCTAGTTGATGTGAGACTATCTTCTCCCTTTTTGTATTCTCCACAACCACCCTTCTATTTCACCTATAGTGCTATATCCATGGCTCACCCTCATGTATTCCGTGAAGATTGAAAAGGTTTGAGAACATCAAAAGTATGAAACAATTGTTTGGCTTGTGATCGGGGTTGTGCATGATTTGAATACGTTGTGTTGTGAAGATGGAGCATAGCCAGACTATATGATTTTGTAGGGATAACTTTCTTTGGCCATGTTACTTTGAAGAGACATAATTGCTTAGTTAGTATGCTTGAGGTATTATTATTTCTATATCAATATTAAACTTTTGTCTTGAATCTTATGGATCTGAATATTCTTGCCACAATAAAGAAGAATTACTTAGAGAAATATGTTAGGTAGCATTCCACATCAAAAATTCTGTTTTTATCATTTACCTACTCGAGGATGAGCAGGAATTAAGCTTGGGGATGCTGATACGTCTCCAACGTATCTATAATTTTTGATTGTTCCATGCTATTATATTATCAACCTTGGATGTTTTATATGCATTTATATGCTATTTTATATGATTTTTGGGACTAACCTATTAACCCAGAGCCCAGTGCTAGTTTCTGTTTTTCCCTTATTTCAGTGTTTCGTAGAAAAGGAATATCAAACGGAGTCCAAACGAAATTAAACATTGGAAAAGTTATTTTTGGAAAGAAAGCAATACAGGAGACTTGGAGTGCACGTCAGGGGATCAACGAGGAGAGCATGAGGCAGGGGAGCACGCCCACCCCCTGGGCGCGCCCTCCACCCTCGTGGGCCCCTCGTGGCTCCCCTGATGTATTTCTTCTGCCTATATATATATATACATATACCCTTAAACTATCGGGGAGCACAATAAATCGGGAGTTCCACCGCGAGAAGCCTCCGTAGCCACCAAAACCAATCTAGACCCGTTCTGGCTTCCTGCCGGAGGGGGAAATCCCTCTCCGATGGCCATCTTCATCATCCCGGTGCTCTCCATGACGAGGAGGGAGTAGTTCTCCCTCGGGGCTGAGGGTATGTACCAGTAGCTATGTGTTTGATCTCTCTCTCTCTGTCGTGTTCTTGAGGTGGTACGATCTTGATGTATCGCAAGCTTTGCTATTATAGTTGGATCTTATGATGTTTCTACCCCTCTACTCTCTTGTAATGGATTGGGTTTTTCCCTTTGAAGTTATCTTATCGGATTGAGTCTTTAAGGATTTGAGAGCACTTGATGTATGTCTTGTGTGGGATACCCGTGGTGACAATGGGGTATTTTATTGATCAACTTGATGTATGTTTGGTGATCAACTTGCGGGTTCCGCCCACGAACCTATGCATAGGGGTTGGCACACGTTTTCGTCTTGTCTCTCCGGTAGAATCTTTGGGGCACTCTTTGAAGTACTTTGTGTTGGTTTGAATAGATGAATCTAAGATAGTGTGATGCATATCGTATAATCATACCCACGGATACTTGAGGTGACATTGGAGTATCTAGGTGACATTAGGGTTTTAGTTGATTTGTGTCTTAAGGTGTTATTATAGTACGAACTCTAGGGCTGTTTGTGACACTTATAGGAATAGCCCAACGGGTTGATTGGAAAGAATAACTTTGAGGTGGTTTCGTACCCTACCATAATCTCTTCATTTGTTCTCTGCTATTAGTGACTTTGGAGTGACTCTTTGTTGCATGTTGAGGGATAGTTATGTGATCCAATTATGTTATTATTGTTGAGAGAACTTGCACTAGTGAAAGTATGAACCCTAGGCCTTGTTTCAATGCATTGCAATACCGTTTACGCTCACTTTTATCATTAGTTACCTTGCTGTTTTTATATTTTCAGATTACAAAAACCTTTATCTACCATCCATATACCACTTGTATCACCATCTCTTCGCCGAACTAGTGCAGCTATACAATTTACCATTGTATTGGGTGTGTTGGGGATACAAGAAAGTCTTTGTTATTTGGTTGCAGGGTTGCTTGAGAGAGACCATCTTCATCCTACGCCTCCTACAGATTGATAAACCTTAGGTCAGCCACTTGAGGGAAATTTTGTACTGTCCTACAAACCTCTGCACTTGGAGGCCCAACAACATCTACAAGAAGAAGGTTGTGTAGTAGACATCAATATCCTGAGAATGCATCCAGGAAGCACAGCAAGTCACACTCGGCAGTGGAGTCGACGATATGGTCGATGCACGGAAGCGGGAACGGATCTTGGGGGCAGGCCTTGTTGAGGTTGGTGAAGTCGATGCACATTCGCTCCTTCCCGCCTTTCTTGGGGACGACGACGAGGTTCGCCAGCCACTCTGGGTACCAAACCTCACGAATGACACCCGCAACCTCCAGCTTGCGTGTTTCTTAGACCATGAAAGCTTGCTTCTCCGTGGACTGCCGCCTCGCCTTCTACTTCACGGGGCGTATGTTGGGGCACACCTTCAGGTGGTGCTCTATCACCTCTCTTGGGACCCCCACCAGCTGATCGGGCTCCCAAGTGAACACTTCCTTGTGTTCGCGCAAGAACCTCACCAACGCCTCCTCCTGATCAGGCTCGAGGTTGGCGCCTATGGTAAAGGTCTCCCCTGAGGATCCGTCCTCCTCGACCGACACTCGGTTGGTTTCTGCCTTGTCCTGAGTGAAAAACTGCTTCTTCTTGGTTGGTGCGGCTCCCTTGGCCTTGGAGGTGTCCAAGTCGGAGGGTTGCGCTGCTGTGGCGGTTATGAGGGCGAGCTTGAGCGTCATCAAGGCTTTCTTGGCGTTCCCCTTGATGGTGAGGACACCTCTGCTCCCCGGTATCTTCATGAGGTTGTAAGCCGGATGGGTCGCCGCCATGAACTAGGCTAGATCTGGGTACCCGAGGATGCCTTTGTACGGGAGGCTGATGTGGGCGATGTCGAAGTCGATGAGCTCGGTGCGGTAGTTGTCACGCGTGCCGAAGGTCATGGGGAGGTGGATCTACCCCAGGGAGCGGGCAGAGCCTCCACCGACACCCGAGAAAGGCCTGCTAGGGCAGAGCCGCTCGAGCGGTACGTGAAGGAGGCTGAAGGCCTCGACGAAGAGCACGTTGAGGCCGGCTCCGCCGTCAACGAGCATCTTGGTGAGGGATACGTGGCAGATGGTGGGCGTGCAAAGCATTGGGAGTGCACCCGAGCCGACAGTGGAGGCGGGATGATCCCCTGAGTCGAAGGTGAGGTCGGCCTCGGGCGCGGCCTAGCCCGGCGGAGCCCCGGGCGCTTGGAAGTGGCGCCGATCTGGTGAAAGAACAGCTTGATGTGACGTTCTAAGGGTGGTGCTTGCGAGCCGCCGAGGAGGGCCGCAACCGCATGGTGCGCCGGTGCCCTGTAGCGTGCAACAAAGAGGCCGCGCAACTCCTCCCAGGACGCCACCGTGGATACGGGGAGGTTGAGCAACGAGGCGTGTGGTGCGCCAGTGAGGGCTGTGACGCCCGGATAATCAAGCTACAGTAAACCTCTGCTAATGGTGCCACGTCACCTCGGTTACTGTTGATAAACTCAGGTTAGTTCGAAACTGATTCAAATTCAATTTCAAAATCAAGCGAACAATAAAAGTTTTCAAATATTAAAACTAAAATGTTCGAAGTGAACCGAATAATGCATAGGTAATTATGGTGGAGAAAACACATTTATTGTAAAAGGTTTAAATGCACTTAGGTAATTAAAGCAGTAGGTAAAACAATTATATAAATGCCTTTCTATTTATAAAATATCGGAATATATTATTTAGTTGCCTGAAATTAATAGGTCAGTAGCATAATTATTATTGCTAAATTGGGACTTGATTTTAGGTTTTATAAAACTTTAATGAATCAAAATGAAATGAAATAAAAAAAAGAAAACAAAACTAACAAAATAAAAAGCAAAGCAACCCCCCCCCCCCCACTGGGCCAACCGTGGCCCAGCTGGCCAGCCCCACTGGGCGAAGGCCCAACCAGTTGCGCCCCACTCCCCTCCCTTATCCCCCACCCTGGTCAAGCCCTAACCGGCAGCCCCCCCCACTCGCTCCCACTCCCTCTCTGCCTCCCTCCCCGATCCAGATCGGGATCGGGGGCGTTCGAGCCCCGCGCCACTGGACCTCCCCGTCGCCACTCCCGCGCCAAAACCCTCCCCCGCCAACGCCTCACCTAGCCCGACGCCGCCCGTCGTCATCACCGGCGCCAGGCGCAGCCTCGCCTGCGCTGCCCCGCCGCCGAGCTCCGTCGCCGGACCCGCACCACCTCGCCGGCCCGACCTCGCTTCCTCGTCCTCCTCCCCGACTCGCAGCACCGAGCCCCCACCGCGCCCGACGTCGCCGTCCTCTCCGCCGCCGCCTCGCCCCGTCACCAACCCCGAAGCCGCCCGATCAATCCGCGCCGCCCCTCGCCGATTGGACACCGGCGCCCGGAGCTCGCGCCACCACCGCCGACTTCGTCCTCATCCTCTCCCTCGTCGGACCTCCCCGACCGCCGCCGAGCCCGCTGCCCCGAACCCTACTCCGCACCGTGAGCACCCCCCTGGCCTCTCCCTCTCTCCCCGTCGTCGCGGTCGCCGTGCTCCGCACGCGCACACGCTCACTCGCCGTCGCCCTCGCCCGTGCATGGCCACGCGCCCGCGCGGCCCCCTGGCCGCACCCGCCTCCGCCTGACCTTGCTGGCGGCGGCCCGCATCTGCCCCGCGGCCAACCTGCCGGCCACCACGCCACCGCCCTGGTCGAGGCCACCCCTGCTACGCGAGCGTGCCCAGCCGAGGCCACGGCCTCGCCCTCGCCCTTGATGGGCGCCCGCACCCAGCGCCCGCCCGATAGCGCCCGAACCTGCTAGGCCCTCTGGGGCCTATGACAAAGGGGCCCCACCCCCTGAGAACGTTTTAATTAAAAAAAATAGAAGAAAAGAATTTAAAATATATATATATATAATAATTAATTAATTAATTAAGGAATTAATTAAGTTAATTAATTATAATTAGATTAACCTAATCACTAATTAACCTAATTAATTGTTAGTTAATTAAATCAGTGTATGACAGGTGGGTCCCACTGGACCCACTGGTCAGGTTGACCAAGTCAACCCTGTTGACTGCTGATGTCAGCATGACATCATGCTAATGTCATTAATCTGTTTTTCAAATTAATTTAAATAATTAATTAAATTCCATAAATTAATAAAATCTTTAGAAAATCATATCTTTTAATCCGTAACTCGGATTAAAATATTTTCAACATGAAAGTTGCTCAGAACGACGAGACGATTCCGGATACGCAACCCGTTCGTCCGCCACACCTCCCTAACCTATCGAACTCGCAACTTTCCCCCTCCGGTCCTCTGCCCGAAAACGCAAAACACCGGGGATACTTTCCCGGATGTCATCCCCCTTCACCGGTATCACCTACTACCGCGTTAGGGCACCTCTAACGCCGTTACTTGTCATGTCATGCATCACTATGCATATGCTTGTTTAAATATTTATTGTTTCTCCCCCCCCTCTTCTCTCGATAGACTCCGAGACTGACGCCGCTGCTTCCCAATACGACTACGGAGTTGACGACCCCTCTCTCTTGCCAGAGCAACCAGGCAAGCCCCCCCTTTGATCACCAGATACCGCTTACTCTTCTCTATACTGCTTGCATTAGAGTAGTGTAGCATGTTACTGCTTCCCGTTAATCCTATACTGATGCATATCCTGTCCTTGCTACTACTGTTGTTACCTTTACCTGCAAACCTAATGCTTACTATAGGATGCTGGCTTATCATCAGTGGCCCTACATTCTTGTCCGTCTGCCATGCTATACTATCGGGCCGTGATCACTCGGGAGGTGATCACGGGTATATACTTTATACCTTATACATGATACATGTGGTGACTAAAGACGGGACGGCTCGTAGGAGCACCCGCGAGTGGATCTTTGAGGCGGAGCGACAGGGCAGGTTCCGACCACCTAGGAGAGAGGTGGGCCTGGCCTGTTCGGCGTTCGCGGACACTTAACACGCTTAACGAGATCTGGGTATTTGATCTGAGTCTGGCCATTTGGTCTATACGCACTAACCATCTACGCGGGAGTAGTTATGGGTATCCTGGCGTCATGGTATCAGCCGAAGCATTCGTGACGTCATCGACTGAGTGGCGCGCGCCAGATTGGAACACAAGCCTGCTCTTGTATTAAGGGGGCTAGTTCTGCTTTCGGCCGCGTTCGCAACGTGCAGGTGTGCTAAGGGCGATGGGCCCAGACCCCTGTGCGCTTAGGTTTAGACCGGCGTGCTGACCTCTCTGTTGTGCCTAGGTAGGGCTGCGACGTGTTGATCTTCCGAGGCCGGGCATGACCCAGGAAAGTGTGTCCGGCCAAATGGGATCGAGCGTGTTGGGGAATGTGGTGCACCCCTGCAGGGAAGTTTATCTATTCGAATAGCCGTGTCCCTCGGTAAAAGGACGACCCGGAGTTGTATCTTGACCTTATGACAACTAGAACCGGATACTTAATAAAACACACCCTTCCAAGTGCCAGATACAACCGGTGATCGCTCTCTCACAGGGCGACGAGGGGAGGATCATCGGTTAGGATTATGCTATACGATGCTACTTGGAGGACTTCAGTTTACTCTCTTCTACATGCTGCAAGACGGAGGCTGCCAGAAGTGTAGTCTTCGACAGGATTAGTTATCCCCCTCTTATTCTGGCATTCTGCAGTTCAGTCCACATATGATACCCTTATTCCATTTGATACCCATGCATATGTAGTGTAGCTCCTTGCTTGCGAGTACTTTGGATGAGTACTCACGGTTGCTTTCTCCTTCTTTTCCCTCTATCCCTTCTACCTGGTTGTCGCAACCAGATGTTGGAGCCCAGGAGCCAGACGCCACCGTCGATGACGACTCCTACTACACCGGAGGTGCCTACTACTACATGCTGCCCGCTGACGACGACCAGGAGTAGTTTAGGAGGATCCCAGGCAGGAGGCCTGCGCCTCTTTCGATCTGTATCACAGTTTGTGCTAGCCTTCTTAAGGCAAACTTGTTTAACTTATGTCTGTACTCAGATATTGTTACTTCCGCTGACTCGTCTATGATCGAGCTCTTGTATTCGAGCCCTCGAGGCCCCTGGCTTGTAATATGATGCTTGTATGACTTATTTTATTTGTAGAGTTGTGTTGTGATATCTTCCCGTGAGTCCCTGATCTTGATCGTACACGTTTGCGTGTATGATTAGTGTACGATTAAATCGGGGTCGTCGCAAGTTGGTATCAGAGCCGACTGCCTGTAGGAATCCCCTTTCCAAACTCCTTGGCCGAAGTTGAGTCTAGTCGATGAAAACTGTTTTACTAACATGGCTGTGTGGCCCATGGGCCCACGTGGCCATTTGGGTGGTATTAGGATCTTTTACTCCTCGATCATTACTCTGGGCTCTGATCTCTCTTCTATTCGGGTTAAAATGAATTTACTAACTTTGGCTCTAGGATCTCGTAAATACTTTCTCCCGGAGAGCCCCTTCATTCCAGATGATGGCCTGCTTCACCAGAAGATTCCGAAGATACACTTTTTCTATTCCTCTCGAGACTTTGTGCCCATCACTTTTGCTATTCCCGACCACCGATAAATCCTTATGGATAACTACTTACACTTGCCATTCATACGATCATCCCCCATTGATCTTGTTATTACAAGATACCCCGGAGTCTTCTCTATTGTTCTGAGAATACTTTGTGCCTACTACCTAGCAGTTCCTTGCCACATGAATACCCCTTCAATTAAATCCTCGCACTTATTAAGTATCCGCTCATCCCAAGTGGATACATGTGTTTCACAATGGTCCTCGAAATACTATTCGATCCTCCAAAAAGCCTTAGTATCTTATTGCTCTGCACTACTTGCCTGCTTGCATTATGGATGCTTTCCATATGTCTGGCAATATTCGTTAGTATCCTTAGGCATCGTCTTTTTGATCCTATTGATTCTACATGAGTGCGAATGCACGCAATCATCAGTTGATCCTTTTAAATTATCTTTCCGGCTCAGACGTTATTTTTAAAACATGAGCTGGATCTCGACCAATCAAATTGCTGTCGATTGTACCCTTAAGGCTATTCAACTTATCCATCCCTGATCAGAGCATTGCTTCTGATCCCTTGTCTTGGAATTGATAATTCCTTTGCATTTGAGCCTTGAATTAGTCAGTTGTTTCTAAAGTCTGGTCTCCTTGCATTGTCTCTCCCTTTGGTTGAGTACCGATGCTCACACCAGATCCCTTGAGGACCACCAGATCATTTGCTGGATTTTATCCGATAGCGTCCTTCATATTCAATAAGTCTGAGAGCCTTTCCTCGGATACCTAATATCTTTGGTAAATTGTATCCTCTGCTTTCTCAAACATGCTCTACTATCGAGCTGGTGTTCTTTATTCTTGAAATTTGTGGTATATACTCCTAAGATGCCCTGATGGGCTGAACCTATGCCTTCTCTAAACTGTGTGACCTCGAAAGTTTTCATGAGCCATACACTTCTGATATTTTGCCAAATAAAATTTCAAACACTACAACTTCTTCGAAAGCGAGAAGTAAAATGGAAGGTTATGCATTGAAGAAGTGGGAGTCGACCTTGAACTTGTGTTCATGCCCATGGACACAATGTATATCCTATCATGGAAGCTTCTTGTAATAATAACTATCTCCTTGATATAATATCATTTGGTATCTGTGAATTGATCCTTGCAATCGTGGTTCCGAACATATGTTCTTCTTTGATCCCATTTCTTGGGCAAGTTTAAGCGCTTGTCTTTGGTAGAGCAATACCCCAGGCCAACCTCTACTTTGACCTGTCATCGAGTATTACCCCCCTCTGGTATCTCGAGATTATCACGGAACTGCATAACTTCTTATGAGTTCTTCTTCAGGTATTATTTGACTTTCGCTGCATCATCATTTGACTTGATGTCATCGCCAACCGATTACATCTTCATGAAATTTGTCGACAAATGTGTCGTGGTCATCACCAACATACTGAGCTCTTCCAAGATATATATCGAATTCTTGATGAGAAATACCATCCTCGCCCCTCAATGGTTTGTATTATCACCGACCACTTTATTGCCTTCCGTTCAACAGAAACTTATTCGTGTTTTGTGTTATACCTTGAGATCCTTGCTATCCAGCATTTGTTCTTCTTTACCTTGGAATGTTACCACCTTTTATGTCAAGAATGTCGTGGTAATTTTACCACATCTTGAGAATTCTTGATATAGTAATATCTCTCGCCTTTTGCATTCATTTATTGGTCTCCGTGTTGTTTCTAACCGGAATACTGATAAATGGCCTGTGATGTGTAAATTCTAAACTTCTAGCAACCCTATTGCTTGAAGTTATTGGTCTACAATTTCATTCTAAGTCTATTGATTATTGAATCATCATTCAAACATTGATCGTGCTACCTAGTCCAGATTCCTGGGTGCACCCTTCTATCATTGTTCAGTTGTGTATGTTTCCCTCGAGCATACATCATTATGACATTTGATCCGACAAATGATATTTCCTTGTTCACATAATTGTGGAAATCAATCCTTTGGAAATCTCGATAATTTGTTGCTGAGCCTATAAGCCACCTCCTCATCCTCTCCTTGGTTTACTGAGACCTCTTGTTTCAGAGCTCACTTACATAGATCACTTCTGAGAATCTCACAATGTCATCTTGTCCAATTGTGTTGCACCTTTTCTTCTCAGGAATCCCGAGTCTGAGGTATCCTGACACCAATCAAATCTGAATCTCGGTCAGATATGATGGTTGGAACATATTTCCAAGAGTTATAACATTGGTCTTTAGATGACCCAGTAAGGTGGTATCATACCTAGCCCACCTGGCCGGAGGCCCTATTGTTATAGTTTCCTTTTAGCAAGGTTATCCATTCTTCCATGAGGAAACTGTAAGACTTATTCTACAAGTTATTCCTAATGGATCCTTTTTGTTTCCGAAGTTTGATTTTCACCTGTTGACCATGTCAATGCTATCTTGAAGCACGTTTATGGTACTCCGTTCTTCAACAAGAACATTTGAAGCCCAATACTAATTGTTTCTTTCTCAACTATCCAAACACCGTTGTAGGGGTAACGTCATGAAATTCCTCTCCCCTTACCTAAGTGGGTTTCTACCTTCTATCCGGTCTTGGGTATCATACTATGCTTGTATTGGGAAGGATATACCCCTGAAATATGTGCTTAAACACATTTTTCCTTTCCATTGTTCTGTTTAATCTGATAATAACATTTTCCTTTCCATTGTTCTGTTTAACCTTCTTGAGGTTTATATGATCTAAGCAGTAATACGTCACTGCTTTTATAAGCACCTCAGCGTACAACTCTGTCAGTAAGACCCTGTTACCATTGTTGATAGCATCCCGGTAACCACCGGTGGACAAGAACTTTGCCTATTGGTCCGCCTCGTTCAACGAGCAGGAAAATGGTTCTCTTCGTCCCTCGCCCTTGGTACCGATGTTGTTGCCGACGTAACTGATAGGCTGATCCTCTGACATGCCTTGCTATCATGACCATGCAAGATGTCAACGCCCATCCCTATTTTAACCCACATGGTGGGCCCATAACCCACCGTTCCACAGGATCGAAACCTGACTCTCCTGTACACCCTGTTGTCAAAGTTATTCCTCGTGCTTGACTTTGTATGTAATTCATGGGCCTCCTACCTGTTGATCTATTCTGGTATAAGACGCAATACTTATTCCCGATTGCTTTGAACCGCTTTCACGCCCTGTAACGGGCATCGAACGATTGTCTATCCACTTGAAACTTCTTATGGTACCTTCTTACATTGCTCTCGGTGTTTTTCATTTGTTCAACTCGAGAGATACTCTTATGATCATTCTTGGGATACCCCCGCCCAGATGACTTTCCCTTATACCATTCAATTGTCGTAAAGCTGCCCCGTTACCTATTCGTAAATACGATGGAGTTCCCTAAGAAAAGAGCCGACTTCACCATGAGGACCTGAAACAGAGGAATGAAGAAATCAATGTAATGGATCGACCTCTTCGAGAAGAGCAACCAAGACCGAAAAGATTCGCTAGATTCATTATCAAACTTTTCCCCCTTACTCCCCTCTTAAATCTCGGGACGAGGTTTCTTGTAGTGGAGGAGAATTGTGACGCCCGGATAATCAAGCTATAGTAAACCTCTGCTAATGGTGCCACGTCACCTCGGTTACTGTTGATAAACTCAGCTTAGTTCGAAACTGATTCAAATTCAATTTCAAAATCAAGCGAACAATAAAAGTTTTCAAATATTAAAACTAAAATGTTCGAAGTGAACTGAATAATGCATAGGTAATTATGGTGGAGAAAACACATTTATTTTAAAAGGTTTAAATGCACTTAGGTAATTAAAGCAGTAGGTAAAACAATTATATAAATGCCTTTCTATTTATAAAATATCAGAATATCTTATTTAGTTGCCTGAAATTAATAGGTCAGTAGCATAATTATTATTGCTAAATTGGGACTTGATTTTAGGTTTTATAAAACTTTAATGAATCAAAATGAAATGAAATAAAAAAAAACAAAACTAACAAAATAAAAAGCAAAGCAACCCCCCCCCCCCCCACTGGGCCAACCGTGGCCCAGCTGGCCAGCCCCACTAGGCGAAGGCCCAACCAGTTGCGCCCCACTACCCTCCCTTATCCCCCACCCTGGTCAAGCCCTAACCGGCAGCCCCCCCCCACTCGCTCCCACTCCCTCTCTGCCTCCCTCCCCGATCCAGATCGGGATCGGGGGCCTTCGGTACCCGGCGCCACTGGACCTCCCCGTCGCCACTCCCGCGCCAAAACCCTCCCCCGCCGACGCCTCACCTATCCCGACGCCGCCCGTCGTCATCACCGGCGTCAGGCGCAGCCTCGCCTGCGCTACCCCGCCGCCGAGCTCCGTCGCTGGACCCGCACCACCTCGCCTGCCCGACCTCGCTTCCTCGTCCTCCTCCCCGACTCGCAGCACCGAGCCCCCACCGCGCCCGACGTCGCCGTCCTCTCCGCCGCCGCCTCGCCCCGTCACCAACCCCGAAGCCGCCCGATCAATCCGCGCTGCCCCTCGCCGATTGGACACCGGCGCCCGGAGCTCGCGCCACCACCGCCGACTTCGTCCTCATCCTCTCCCTCGTCGGACCTCCCCGACCGCCGCCGAGCCCGCTGCCCCGAACCCTACTCCGCACCGTGAGCACCCCCCTGGCCTCTCCCTCTCTCCCCGTCGTCGCGGTCGCCGTGCTCCGCACGCGCACACGCTCACTCGCCGTCGCCCTCGCCCGTGCGTGGCCACGCGCCCGCGCTGCCCCCTGGCCGCACCCGCCTCCGCCTGACATTGCTGGCGGCGGCCCGCATCTGCCCCGCGGCCAACCTGCCGGCCACCACACCACCGCCCTGGTCGAGGCCACCCCTGCTACGCGAGCGTGCCCAGCCGAGGCCACGGCCTCGCCCTCGCCCTTGATGGGCGCCCGCACCCAGCGCCCGCCCGACAGCGCCCGAACCCGCTAGGCCCTCTGGGGCCTATGACAAAGGGGCCCCACCCCCTGAGAACGTTTTAATTAAAAAAAGAGAAGAAAAGAATTTAAAAAAAAATATATATATATATATATAATATTAATTAATTAATTAATTAAGGAATTAATTAAGTTAATTAATTATAATTAGATTAACCTAATCACTGATTAACCTAATTAATTGTTAGTTAATTAAATCAGTGTATGACAGGTGGGTCCCACTGGACCCACTGGTCAAGTTGACCAAGTCAACCCTGTTGACTGCTGATGTCAGCATGACATCATGCTGATGTCATTAATCTGTTTTTCAAATTAATTCAAATAATTAATTAAATTCCAGAAATTAATAAAATCTTTAGAAAATCATATCTTTTAATCCGTAACTCGGATTAAAATATTTTCAACATGAAAGTTGCTCAGAACGACGAGACGATTCCGGATACGCAACCCGTTCGTCCGCCACACCTCCCTAACCTATCAAACTCGCAACTTTCCCCCTTCGGTCCTCTGCCCGAAAACGCAAAACACCGGGGATACTTTCCCGGATGTCATCCCCCTTCACCGGTATCACCTACTACCGCATTAGGGCACCTCTAACGCCGTTACTTGCCATGTCATGCATCACTATGCATATGCTTGTTTAAATATTTATTGTTTCTCCCCCCTCTTCTCTCGATAGACTCCGAGACCGACGCCGCTGCTTCCCAGTACGACTTCGGAGTTGACGACCCCTCTCTCTTGCTAGAGCAACCAGGCAAGCCCCCCCTTTGATCACCAGATACCGCCTACTCTTCTCTATACTGCTTGCATTAGAGTAGTGTAGCATGTTACTGCTTCCCGTTAATCCTATACTGATGCATATCCTGTCCTTGCTACTACTGTTGTTACCTTTACCTGCAAACCTAATGCTTAGTATAGGATGCTAGCTTATCATCAGTGGCCCTACATTCTTGTCCGTCTGCCATGCTATACTATCGGGCCGTGATCACTCGGGAGGTGGTCACGGGTATATACTTTATACCTTATACATGATACATGTGGTGACTAAAGACGGGACGGCTCGTAGGAGCACCCGCGAGTGGATCTTTGAGGCGGAGCGACAGGGCAGGTTCCGACCACCTAGGAGAGAGGTGGGCCTGGCCTGTTCGGCGTTCGTGGACACTTAACACGCTTAACGAGATCTGGGTATTTGATCTGAGTCTGGCCATTTGGTCTATACGCACTAACCATCTACGCGGGAGTAGTTATGGGTATCCCGGCGTCGTGGTATCAGCCGAAGCCTTCGTGACGTCAGCGACTGAGTGGCGCGCGCCGGATTGGAACGTAAGCCTGCTCTTGTATTAAGGGGGCTAGTTCTGCTTTCGGCCACATTCGCAACGTGCAGGTGTGCTAAGGGCGATGGGCCCAGACCCCTGTGCGCTTAGGTTTAGACCGGCGTGCTGACCTCTCTGTTGTGCCTAGGTAGGGCTGCGACGTGTTGATCTTCCGAGGCCGGGCATGACCCAGGAAAGTGTGTCCGGCCAAATGGGATCGAGCGTGTTGGGGAATGTGGTGCACCCCTGCAGGGAAGTTTATCTATTCGAATAGCCGTGTCCCTCGGTAAAAGGACGACCCGGAGTTGTATCTTGACCTTATGACAACTAGAACTGGATACTTAATAAAACACACCCTTCCAAGTGCCAGATACAACCGGTGATCGCTCTCTCACAGGGCGACGAGGGGAGGATCATCGGTTAGGATTATGCTATACGATGCTACTTGGAGGACTTCAGTTTACTCTCTTCTACATGCTGCAAGACGGAGGCTGCCAGAAGCGTAGTCTTCGACAGGATTAGTTATCCCCCTCTTATTCTGGCATTCTGCAGTTCAGTCCACATATGATACCCTTATTCCATTTGATACCCATGCATATGTAGTGTAGCTCCTTGCTTGCGAGTACTTTGGATGAGTACTCACGGTTGCTTTCTCCTTCTTTTCCCTCTATCCCTTCTACCTGGTTGTCGCAACCAGATGTTGGAGCCCAGGAGCCAGACACCACCGTCGACGACGACTCCTACTACACCGGAGGTGCCTACTACTACGTGCTGCCCGCTGACGACGACCAGGAGTAGTTTAGGAGGATCCCAGGCAGGAGGCCTGCGGCTCTTTCGATCTGTATCCCAGTTTGTGCTAGCCTTCTTAAGGCAAACTTGTTTAACTTATGTCTGTACTCAGATATTGTTACTTCCGCTGACTCGTCTATGATCGAGCTCTTGTATTCGAGCCCTCGAGGCCCCTGGCTTGTAATATGATGCTTGTATGACTTATTTTATTTGTAGAGTTGTGTGGTGATATCTTCGCGTGAGTCCCTGATCTTGATCGTACATGTTTGCGTGTATGATTAGTGTACGATTAAATCGGGGGCATCACAAGGGCCATGGGAAGCCAGGTGGCCATGACCTTGTCGTCGCCCCCGGCCTTAAGGACGGCTTCCTCATACGCCAACAGGAAAGCCGATGGGTCCGCCGCACCATCGTAGCATGGCGGCATCTCCGTCTTGAACTTGGGTGGCCACTTCACTTGCCGCAGGGCAGGATCAAGGGCTCGAAGCCCCCGAGCACCACTGTGAGCACCCGTAGATCCGGCCGGCAGGGCAGCGCCAGCCATGGAGAATGGGCGCGAAGATGGTGGAGCGCGAATCGACGGAAGAAAACTCCGGCGCACCCCCTACCTGGCGCGCCAAATGTCGGATCACGGGTTCCGGTAAAACCCTCAAGGTTCGAACACTGGGTGCGTGCGAAGATCTCCCCCCTACCGATCCACGTCCTAACTCAACTAAGATCTTACGAACTAACTCGACGAACTCGCAACACAAAGGACACAAGATTTATACTGGTTCGGGCCACCGTTGTGGTGTAATACCCTACTCCAGTGTGGTGTGGTGGATTGCCTCTTGGGCTGAGGATGAATAGTACAAGGGGGAGAACAGTCTCCTGAGGAGAGGTGTTCTTTTGCTCAGTGAACTTGTGGTTGTTCTGGTCTCTCTTGGTCAGACCGATCGATCCATCCTCTCCAGCTACGGTGCTGGCTAGTCCTATTTATAGAGGCCCTGGTCCTCTTCCCAAATATTGAGTGGGAAGGGAGCCAACAGCGGGCAATTTGAAAGGGGACAGCTAGTACAGCTTATGCTGACAAAAGCAGTCTTCGCCTACCAAAGGCTCTGGGGGTGACGCCGTCTTGGGCTCCACGGTGACCTCCGTCTTGCCGTCCTTCTGGTCTTGGTCTTGTTGCACTGATACGGAAACCTTTGCTTGACACCTCGGTACTCCGCGCCTGCGCCTGCTTCCTTAGCACCGAAGGGGAAACAAGGACACTATGCGCGCTGGCACCCGCCTGGCCTTGGTCGTCATGGCTCACGTCACTAGAACCTCACGAGGTTCGCCTAGCCTTGAACTCTTCGCCCCTCGCGAGCCAGCTTGGTGAGACTGCTCCTGAGGAGGTCTTGTGTCGCTCGCCTCGCGAGGCTTGGCCCCTCGCGAGGGTCTTGAGTCCTTGCTGGTGAAGATGGGCCCTACGGGCCCACTTGCAGAGCCATGTCGTGGGCCGCAGGCAGGCAAGTCTGGGGACCCCCGGTCCCAAAACGCTGACAGTTTCTGATCCGGGTATGATCACCATTTGGTTACGAGGTAACCCATTTGGTAAGAGAGTCCGAGGGACTCGGTGCACAAGTTTGTTTTCACTGCATCAGTAGTGTGTCATGGCATTGCATTTAACTTGATTAAATATCATGATATTGTCTGCCATTATGTTTATGCTTGTTGTGAGCTTGCAAGTACATTTAATGTACCGACCTGGCGTGTCATGCCATATTTCAGGAAAGTCTTACCGGATCAAAGTGATATTCATGTCTAGATCGTGCCCACATCGGTGTCCCTGTGCTATGGAGTTCCTCTTCGTCATCGTTTTGCTGCCGCATAGTTGTCATGATCGAGGCCCCTTTATGTTCACTAAATAATGTACATATTGTTGAGTTGCACCATGTGTGCCTCTTGGCCTTGCTCCTTGATGTAATTTCGAACTTATGTTTCTGCTAGCATCAATAAAGCGGTTGTTTTCTATACCAAGATGTTGTGTGTTGCCAGAAGACTTGATCTCTGGGCTGGCAATGCAAGGTTAACTGGTTTCTCTGAGCCGGGGTGCCACAATCCGCAACTAATAAAGATCATTAAGGTCGTGAAACCCGACCATAGCATTAAGTATCAAGTCATGTTTACTCCCATACGCCATACCCCAATTACTTGGGTTTAAGCTTCTGTCACTCTCGCAACCCACCATAAGCAAACCATGGACATATTGCAACACCATACAGCGAGGATCCCCCACATTTGCGTGAGATGGAGGGCACCATACGAAAGCACCATAAATAAAATATACAATCATACCAACCAAGATCATGATTAACCCATAGGACAAAATGGATCTACTCAAACATCATAGGATAACCATAGATCATTGGGAAATAATATATGGAGTTGAGCACCATGTTTAAGTAGAGATAACAGCGGGGAGAAGGGGTGTTACACCACTGCATAGAGGGGGAGAGAGTTGGTGTTGATGGTAGCAAGATTGTTGATGTAGATCTCCATCATGATCCTTGCCCCGGCGGTGTTCCGGTGCCACCGGGAGAGAGGGGGAGAGAGCCCCCTCCTCCTTCTTCTTCCTTGGCCTTCCCCTAGATGGGATGAGAGTTCCCCCTCTGGCCCATGGCCTCCATGGCGGTGGAGGGGCAGGAGCCCCTCTGAGATTGGATCTCCCTCACTGTTCTCTTCTGTTTTGCGTTCCCCAGATCTGGCCCTTCACGCTTTCTTAAATCCCGGAGATCCGTAACTCCGATTGCGCTGAAATTTTTACACGATTTTTTTCCATAAATTATCTTTCTTGCGCCAGAAGAAGGGCCCCAACTGCCTTACAAGGAGGGCATAAGACACTTGGGCGCGCCTGGCACCCCCCGGTGCGCCCTGGTGTATCTTGGGGGCTGTCAGACCCCATTTGCGCATATTCCACCTCCAAAAAATCACATATATTCCAAAATAATTCTCCGCAAATTTTTATCGCATTTGGACTTTGTTTGATATGGATTTTCTGCGAAACAAAAACATGCAACAAACAGGAACTGGCACTGGGCACTGGATAAGTAAGTTAGTCCAAATAAATCATGCAACAAACAGGAAGTAGATACTAGGCACATGAAGCATTCTATAGAGCCATACTCAAAAGATATAAGTGAAGTGCAATGAGAATTCTATAAATCAACCATGGACTATCTCATACCAGCATGGTGCATAAAAGAATAATGGAAAATAAACACAAAAGACGCTCCAAGATTTATACATATCACATGAATGAAACGAGAACGAAAACATACCGATACTTGTTGATGAAAGATGGGATGCCTTCCGGGGCATCCCCAAGCTTAGACGCTTGAGTCTCCTTGAATATTTACTTGGGTTGCCTTGGGCATCCCCAAGCTTGAGCTCTTGCCTCTCCTACTTCTCCTCATATCGAGACCTCCTAGATCTTTGATCACTTCATCCACACAAAACTCAACAGAAAGCTCGGTAAGATCCGTTAGTATAATAAACAAAATCACTACTCTAAGTACTGTTGCAAACCAATTCATATTTAATTTTTGCATTGTAGCTACTATATTATAACTTTTCCATGGCTTATACCACCGATAGAATCGATAGTTTCATCAAAACAAGCAATACAATGCATCAAAAACAGAATCTGTCTTAAACAGGACAATCTGTAGCAATTTGAACATCTACCATACTTATGGTACTCCAAAAATCTGAAAAATTTGTATATAAATATTGTGCAAAAAGTTTCAGAAGCTTTCGACGTTCTAGTAAAAAATGAAAAATCACGCACTATAGCCAAAGTTTCTGTTTTTGCACCGCACATACCAACAAGCAATCTACTCATCCTAAAGGCAAATCATGGCACATTATCTTTAGAATAGAATGGATTTGTACAAGGGGATAATTATTTTTGTGAGAATCTTCATGAAAAATTCTACATTGTTTCCATGAGCATGAACACAAGTGTTCAAGGTCGACCCTCACTTCTCCAATGCATCACCTTTCAATCACTTCTCTTTTTGAAAAAGATTGAAGTCCCCGTCTATATTTTTTTGTTTTTAAACTTTATAAAAGCACCCAATAGAAATAAATGACTCTTTAAAACTTCTGGATTGTCTCCTTGGCAGTGCTTTCTTTAAAGTCATTAAGCCATGCATAAAGTGCTCAAGTAATGAATCCACCCGGATCCCAAGGTATATCGAAGCCAATTTTGATTAACAATGATTTGGCATTTAATAGTGATCACAACAACATATATCATGCAATGACGAAGTCTAACTCTCTTCCTATGCATCGGCATGTCATACAAGAACAATTCAAGCACATCAAGTAAATGCCACTACATAGCATAAGCAGTTTCTTGCAATTTTATCGTGTTGGAAACATAGAGAGGTGGAGATGTAGTTCCTCTCTCATAATAATTGCAAGTAGGAGCAGCAAGCACATGCATATTATATTCATCAAAATCATCATGTGCAATGGTAAAAGGCAACCCATCAATGTAATCCTTAATAAGAACAAACTTCTCCCATATAGTGTAGTTGGGAGAATTCAAAAAGATAATAGGACTATCATGTGTAGGTGCAATAGCAACAATTTCATGTTTAACATAAGGAACAATAGCAAGTCCATCTCCATAAGCATAATTCATATTGGCATCTTGGCCACAAGCACATCAAGCATCAAGTTCACCAAAAAGGGATATTTCAAAAGAATCAATGGGATCATAACAATTATGATAGCATTCATCCTGCAGTAAGTGATATGTCTCAAACGTATCTATAATTTATAAAGTATTCATGTTGTTATTTTATCATTCTTGGGTGTTTTAAAATCATTTTATAGCAACTTTATATCATTTTTTGGGACTAACCTATTGACCCAGTGCCATTTGCTGTTTTTTGCTTGTTTTTTACATCGCAGAAAATCAATATTAAACGGAGTCCGAACACCGCAAAACTTTTTCTGGATTTTTGATGGACCAGAAGGAACCCAATGGGCCAGAGCTGCACCTGGGGCATGCCCCGAGGGGGGCACAACCCACCAGGGCGCCCAGGGCCCCCTGGCGCGCCTAGGTGGGTTGTGCCCACCTCGGTGGCCTCCTGCACCCCTTCTTTGCACTATAAATTCCCAAATATTCCGAAACCCTTCAGGTTTAACCTAGATCAGAAGTTCCGCCGTTGCAGGGCTCCGTAGCGACCGGAGGGGGGATCATCTCCGGTGGCCATCTTCATCATCCCGGTGGCCACCACGTTGAGGAGGGAGTAGTCCACCCTCTGGGCCGAGGGTTTGTACCAGTAGCTATGCGTTTTATCTCTCCTTCTCGTGATCTATATCATGTGCTTTGTTAATATAGTCGGATCATATGATGTTTCTCCCCTCTATACTCTCGTTGTGATGAATTGAATCTTTAGCATTTGAAGTTTTTTCATGTCGGATTGAATATTCAGAGATGAGAACACATGATATATGTCTTGCAGTATGAATACTTGAGGTGACAACTGGGGTATCTTATTGATTCACTTGATATATGTTATGGCATTCAACTCGCGGATTCCCGCAGTGATATTGGGGTAATCTATGCATAGGGGTTGATGCATGTTATTTTCCGACGGAAACTTCAGGGTCTCTTTATAGTTCTTTGTGTGGATTGAGTATTATGAATATGAATATGCTTTGGTGTTACTCTAGTACGAACTCTAGGATAGATCGAACGGAAATAATAGCTTTGTGTTATTTTAGTATGAACTCTTGAATAGATCGATCGAAAAGAATAGCTTTGAGGTGGCTTCGCACCCTACAAACAATTCCTACCTTTTGGTCTCCGCTAATAGGAACTCGGGGGTGATTCTTTGCTGTACTTTGAGGGATAATCATATGATCCAACTATGTTAGCGCTGTTGAGAGATTGCACTAGCGAAAGTACGAACCCTAGGCCTTGTTTTTAAGCATTGAAATACCGTTTTTGTGCCCGTTTACTACTCGCTACCTTGCTGATTTTATTTATTCAGATTATAAAAATATATTTCTACCATCCATATTACACTTTTATCGCCATCTCTTCACCGAACTAGTGCACCTATACAATTTGCCATTTTATTGGGTGTGTTGGGGACACAAGAGATTTCTTGTATTTGGTTGTAGGGTCATTTTAGAGAGACCATCTTCATCCTACACCTCTCACGGATTGATAAACCTTAGGTCATCCACTTGAGGGAAAATTGCTACTGTCCTACAAAACTCCGCACTTGGAGGCCCAATACGTGTCTACAAGAATAAAGTTGCATAGTAGACATCAAGCTCTTTTCTGGCGCCGTTGCCGGGGAGGTGAGTGCTTGAAGGTATATCTTTAGATCTTGCAATTGAATCTTTTAGTTTCTTGTTTATCACTAGTTTGGTCTATAAAATAAAACTAAAAATGGAATTTAGGTTGCATCATATTATTGATCATCTTTATAATATCTTTCTTGAAAATGATGGTCCGGAAAATTGTGCTCAATTGTTAGAGGAAGAAGTCAATAAAATGTTTGGCACAAAATATTTGAATGATGAGCATGATTGCAATGTTGTTAGTATGACTTCTTTGAATATCTAAAGCGCTAATGATGATTGCAGTAGTCATGAGAAAAATGTTTCTTATAAGCATGTCCCTTTTTGCAAAGTGAATTGGGAGTGCCTTTGCACACCAAAAAGGGAAGATATATTTTGTAAGACGCATAAATATTTAGAAACAAGAAAGTTGCAAGAGAGGCTAGATGATTATGCTAAAAGATTTAATTTTTTTCGCCATCCTTGTGAATTTGCAATGAACATGGTCATTTAAATCTCCAATGCAAATTCTTTCATGATCAAATCATGTCCAAAAATTGTGATAACTTGATTACCCTTGAGCATCAAAAAGAGCCTAGTCTTCTTTTGGGGTATGAAGAAATGAAACCTATAACTAAGGGTATTCCAAAATTTAATCTTGATAGATTTCTTGATTTTGATCTAGAAGAAAATTATATGTTTTGTGTGGTAAATTGCATTGAGAATCCTTATATTGCCAACTACCTAAAGACAAGAGAACAAATGGAATATGAAGAGAGTACTAATGAAAGGGAAAAAAAAATTCCCATTACCCTCCTAGTGTTTACTATGATGAATCAGGTAACGAGGAGGAGCTTCCTATCCAATCAATAACGTCAACAAGAAGCTTGAAAGAATCAATTAAACCCACACATGGTGTGGTGAAGAAGAAGAAAAGAAGAAATAATAGAGGTGAAAAGGCATCTCTCCCAAATAATGTTGCTCCCATCACCATCGTGCCTCATGAAAGTGAATCAATTATGTTGATGGAGGATGGTGATATTGATGATGATTTTGTTATGCCTATTGCTTGTTGTGATGATTATGATTGGGAAGACAATGATATACCTTATGATCTTGAAATCTTTTTAGCACTTGCTTGGAAGAATATGATAATAATGTTTGCTATACTATTGGTGCCATTCATGCAATTGATAAGAATGATTGTGATGATATGCAAAACCACAAGCTTGGGGATGCTATGTTTGATGAGTATGATATGTTTGAAGATTTATTTGCTGGAAATAATGCTTTTCCTAAGCTTGGAGATTCTTTGCTTAATGAATATTATCCTTTGATTCCTTCTACTTTTGATAAGAAATTTATATTGATGATAGCATGCCTCCTATTAATGATGATTACATTGATGAAAGTGGGTTTGGAAGAGTGTTAACTCTAGGTAGTAGTGATCCCACTATTTTGGAGGGTGTTGAATCTTATTACAATATTGATGAAAGTGGATTTGGAGAGGCCATGACTTTATTTAGTGGTACATCCACTATTTTGGAAGAGGTTTCAATTGACTATGACAATAAAGTTGCTATCTATGATGATTATTATGATGGCATGTATGCCATAAAGTGTAATAAATATTCTATGCTTGTGCATCATGAAAGAGTGTTGTATGTGATAGTTATATTGTTGAATCTATTCATGATGTTTCTGAAAATTATTGTGAGGAAGGAACTGATGCTCTTATATATCTCAATAATATCAAGTCTCTTCTCTATGTGTTGATTGTTTTGAAGTTGCACTTGTTTTGCCTTCCTATGCTAGTTGATTCTTGTTCCCATAAGTTGTTTGCTCACAAAGTCCCTATGCATAGGAAGTGGGTTAGACCTAAATGTGCTAGTCATATGCTTCATGATGCTCTCTTTATGTTTCAATTCTTATCTTTTATGCGAGCATCATTGAAATCATCATGCCTAGCTTACAAGGCATAAAAGAAAAAGCGCTTATTGGGAGACAACCCAACACTTATACCTACTTTTTGTGTGTTCACATGATTAGTCTACTGTAGTAATCATGTTTTATCGCTTTTGTTTCAATAAAGTGCCAAGTAAGACCTTTGGGATGGCTTACGGTGATAGTTGATTTGATCTTGCTGAAAAACAGAAACTTTTGCGCTCAGGAAAACAATTCTCATTTTTAACAAAAACGTGATAAAATGCTGATTATTTTTGCAGAATATTAATATAAGTATGGTTGGAGTACAGATTACTACAGACTGTTCTATTTTTGATAGATCCTGTTTTCAATGCATAGTTTGCTTGTTTTCTAGTTTCTATGGCTTATATTGCTCAATATAAATTGTAGAAATGATATGCTATAGTAGGCATCGTGTGAGAACAATTATGAATCTTGTCTTTGGCTGTACCAAAAGTGGAATGGTTTGCTCTTTATCATACTAACCTATCTCACAATGTTCCGTTAAGTTTTGTGTGATTGAAGTTTTCAAATTTTGGGTGAGATATCGATATGAGGAGAATAAGGAGTGACAATAACCTAATATTGGGATGCCCAAGGCACCCCAAGTAAATAGTCAAGGAAGATCCAAGCAACTAAGATTGGGGATGCCCCGGAAGGCATCCCCCTCTATCGTCTCCAACATTATCGGTAACCTCACTTGGAGCTATGTTTTCATTCGTCACATGATACGTGTTTTGCTTGGAGAATCATTTTATTTTGTTAGTATTTTCTTGCTTTTATTTAAAATAATGTTTTCCATCTTTTATTTCAATAAAAGTGGCAATGATAGCCTTTGCCATGCTTATTTTGCAAGTATACATCTTGCTGTTTGAAAACAGAAAGTTTACCATTGTTGCAAAAATTCCCTAGAAAATTCAGAATGTGATAAAATGTTGAAACCATTTTAAAATTGAGCTATGATAAATTTTATACAGTGTGGTAAATTTTTATAACTTTTGGAGTTAGGGAAGTATTGATACTCTTGCATTCTTTACAGACTGTACTGTTTTGGCAGATTGCTTTTATGTTTGCATTGTTTGCATATGTTTGCTTATTTAATGATCTTATTTGAGGATAGGAGTATTAAATATGCAGAGGAATTTAGTATGCAATGTTGAATAATAATTTTAGCGATTTGCTACATTAGAGATTGATAAGGTTTTTGCATTGGTTCACGAGTTCTTGTTTAGTTTTGCGTGGATGAAGTTTTTAAGATTTAGGGAAACCATGATATAAAACGAATTAAGGAGACACAAAAGCTCAAGCTTGGGGATTCCAAAGGCATCCCAAGATAATATTTCAATAAGGGCATCTCCAGCCGTTGGCCCCCCAGTGGGCGTCTAAAAGCGCCGCCTGGGGCTGCGCTGGCGCAAAAAATGGCCCTGGGGGCGAGTCGGTCCCCAGCCGTCGGCTCCTAGGGCTGCCCCCAGGCGCCTATTTTAAAAAAAGGACCGTTCGGCGAAGTTATGATAAAAACTAGTTAAATTTTGGCTAAACATGGCAAATTTCGGTGAAATTCATGCATTTTCATTACATTAACCTAATCTAAAAAAGAAAAGGGCCGAAGTCGTCGCCGCTGTCGCCGCCATCGTCATCGTCGGCCTTCTCCTCCTTGACGCGGGCGCCCCTGCTGGACCCCTGCCCGGCGTCACCATGGAGGACTGGCGGCGGCGCGTCTTCGTCCCTGTCGCATAAGACGACGACCCCGTCTTCAACACGGCCGCATCGGCGCTCCTCGAAGCGGCGCAGGGCGGCGCGCTGGCGCTCCTTCTCCTTCTCCCGGCGCGCCTTCTCCATCGCAATGGAGTCCTGGCGCGCCCATTCTAGGGCCGCGTCATCATCGTCGAACTCCGCCTCCACCGGCGCCAACGCCGGCTCCGTCTTCACCAGCGCCAGCCCCGGTTCCATCTTCGGCTTGACGAAGCGCGGAGGAGCCGACGAGGAGGGGGCACGCCGGCCGCCCTCGTTGATGACGATGCCGACGCTGCGAGTGCACCGACCGATTGGCGTCTCCGCCGCGGGCTCAGCCTTGACGCTGAGAAGCGCCGGAGAACCGTAGGAGTGGGAAGATGAGCAAGAGGAGGAAGACGAGGAGGAGGCAAACCTCCTTGGCGTCCATGCGTGTTGGTGTTGTGACGGGGCGGCCCCCGTCGCAGGATAGGTCAACGGCGGGTTGTTGCCGCCGTCGAGGTGCATCGGCACGCCCTCCAGCGTGCGGCCCGGGACGCCCCACCACAGGTGGCGCCCCACGCTGTTCTTCATGCCACCGACCACCGGCGCGCCGTTGGTGGAGGCCAGGCGCTGCTGCTGGCGGCGCTGGAAGTACGCCGCCCAAGCCGCGTGATTGCCGACGGCGTACTGGGGGGGGGGAGCGCACATTGTTGGTCAGGGAGGCGCGTGCAACCTCGACCTCCTCGACGAAGTACGTGGGCTTCGCCACGACGTCGGGTAACGGGGGAACGGGCACTCCCCCGTCGCTGAGCCGCCACCCCGTCGGCCCGGTGCGCATGTCCGGCGGCGCCAGGATGTTTGCCTGGAACAGGAGCCAGGACTCCTGTTCGCGGAGCGAACGGCGACCGAAGCCGTTCACCGCCGCCTCGTCTCCGGGGAAGCGCTCTGCCATGGCGACGGGCTCGGCGGTGGTAGAGAGGGAGAGAGAGAGGGGCTGCCGGTGGTGCTCGGGAGAGGAAGACGGAGACAGAGAGAGAGAGAGGGGATGAGCGGCGGCAAGGGGTGGGTCTGGTGTGGGCACCGGCGAGAACCGCCGGCTTTTATAGCCGCTCCGCGCCCGTGTGTACGCGTGCGAGGGAGGGGAGGCATCGGCGCACCATCCCGAGATGCGCCGCCCATGAGGAATCAATGGCAAGGCTGACCGGCGGCAGCCTTGCCATTGATTCCCCACGGGAACCGAGGCAGTTGGGGGGGAAGACGAGCCGCCGTGTCCCTGAGGCGGCTGGCCACGGCTTTTTCGCGCCAAAACAGTTCGCCCCGGCGCCCCCGGGCGCCTCCCAGCACGCCGGGTTCGGCCTGGGTCCGCCGGCGCTGTTTTCGGCCCAGGTCGGCGAAAATCGGGCTCCTGGGGGCGCGACTGGGCCGTTTTTTCGGCGCCGGCGCAAAAAAATGCCTGGGGAGGCCTTCCTGGGGGCGCGACTGGAGATGCCCTAAGTCTCAAGCATCTAAGCTTGGGGATGCCCCGGTAGGCATCCCACCTTTTTTCTTCAACAATTATCGGTTAGTATCGGTTGAGCCTAAGTCTTTGCTTCTTCACATGATGTGTGCTATTGTTGGAATGTAATTTTATTTTGTTTTGCTTGTTGTTTTAATAAAATACTTAGATCTGAAAGTTTTCAAATAAAATAGATTCCTCAAATAGTTGCTAGAGAGGCTAAGTAAGCGGCATTCACATCCCGTCAATGAAGCTCTTTTCTATATCATTTACTCTTGTGCTTCACTTATATCCTATGAGTAAATTGTTGAATAAATTGAATGTCATGAAGTTGAAATCATATCATGCCTAGTGGTAGCTTCACATTGGGTTTATAAAGTAAAATCTTTTGAGGCTTGACAATCACTACTGGTCATACAAGCAATTCACGAATAATTAGTATAAGGAAGAGAAATTTCACATACAAATACACTATCATGGAAATATTTTGTGATTGTGATCCCCCATCAAAATATTATATGCCAAAATTGTTGACGTTGGACAAGGAAGACAATGTAATGGTTTATGTTTGTTCATATTCACATAGAAGTTATATTGTCATAGATCCTTCAACATGTGGTGCTTGCCCCCATCTTTGCTAGCCAAAAATTCCGCACCAAGTAGAGATACTACTTGTGCATCCAAAACCCTTAAACCCAAATCTTATTTTCAAGAGTCCACTATACCTACCTATATGTGGTATTCTTTTGCCGTTCTAAGCAAATTTGTATGTGCCATCTCTAATATTCAAAATAAATTTCTCTTTTGTGTGCTCGTACCGCTCGTGAGGCGGTGAGGGGTGGCCAATATTTTCCATGCTAGATGTGTTATTCTCATAATGAGTATTTATTCACTTGTCATTGCACGGGTGTAAGGCAAAGGTATTAGGGATGCCCAGTCCCGAAATGTAAAATGAATTTACTTTATGTTGTCAAATAATAAATTCCTTGGAAAGTGTTGGTATGGAGTGCACCCGTGGATACGGTTAGCCATGGAAAGTGAAAGTATGGTGGAAAAAGGAATAAACTTTATTTTCTCTTTGGGAACCGCCTATGATATATCTAGCATGGAAAATGTTGGGAGCTCTAAGTCATTTTCGTTGGTGGGAAAAGTATGCCTCTCAAAATGTTTTTATCTCTCAATTTTCGCTTTGAGCTCTGGCACCTCTACAAATCCCTACTTCCCTCTGCGAAGGGCTATCTTTTAATTTTCAGTATTTACTTTTATGCAAAGAGTCAAAGTTTTTCTCTCTATCCCTTTTTTTATTTTTCTCTTTTGGCAAGCATCATGTGGTGAGGAAAGATCTAGGCATATATGTCCAGTTGAATATGGGTAGCATGCACTGGTGCGCGTTGGTCCTAAACAAACGGTTTTAAACCCCTTTCCGCGATGGCATTTGGAACCATTGTCAAGTGAGTCTGTGCGATAGGGTGTCCTTCCCACGCGACCCAAAAATCGTCAGGGATAGGCCCTCCTGCGACCCAGGCTGGGGCCATGTGCGATCGGGCGAGGCATCGAAACCCATTCATTTCCATAGGTATGCACATCCCACACGGTGAATCCTAGAAATCATTTTCGTAGATATGTACATCCCACACGGTGAATCCTAGAAATCATTTCCATAGGTATGTACATCCCACACAGTGAATCCCAGAAGAACATTTCCGTTCGTATGTATATCACACACGATGAATCCAAGGAATACGTTTTCATTCTTATGTACATCCCACACAGTCAATCCAGGGAAAAAGTTTCCGTTCGGATGTACATCCCACACGGTTTTATGTATACGCTCGTGTGTGAAAGGTGTAACTATCACACATGCTCTGCCCTGGTTAACTGTTTTCTTTCATTAACTACATCACACACGATTTGATGTAGAAAACTGTGTGGCATTAGGCTATCCATCGCAAGTGCTTTTACTGCTAGAACCGTTTGCAAAGGTCCATGACCATCTATTCTATTTTTATTTTTGCCTGTAATTTATTATTCTAATTGGAAATTTTGAAATACGAAACGTGCAATTCAAATTCTCAGCACAATGGTGCAATAATGAATCCATCAACAAAATTGCCAATACAATATGTTCAGTAATTACAAGATTAGGCAGCAATTAACTATGATGAACCGCAGTATTTAAAGGCGGTAAAGGTGAAGAGACAAGTGTAAATCATTTTGACTGTCGAGGGTGGGGGCGCCCACCTAGGGCGCGCCCCCCTGCCTCGTGGGCCCCTCGTTGCTCCTCCGGCGTACTTCTTCCTCCTATATATACACACGTACCCCCAAACGATCAGAACAGGAGCCAAAAACCTAATTCCACTGCCGCAACTTTCTGTATCCACAAGATCCCATCTTGGGGCCTGTTCCGGAGCTCCGCCGGAAGAGGGCCATCATCACGGAGGGCTTCTACATCATCATAGCCTCTCCGATGAAGTGTGAGTAGTTTACCTCAGACCTTCAGGTCCATAGTTAGTAGCTGGATGGCTTCTTCTCTCTCTTTGAATCTCAATACAAAGTTCTCCCCCTCTCTTGTGGAGATCTATTTGATGTAATCTTCTTTTTGCGGTGTGTTTGCTGAGATCGATGAATTGTGGGTTTATGATCAAGTCTATCTATGAATAATATTTGAATCTTCTTTGAATTCTTTTATGTATGATTGGTTATCTTTGCAAGTCTCTTCGAATTATCTGTTTGGTTTGGCCAACTAGATTGGTAGTTCTTGCCATGGGAGAACTGCTTAGCTTTGGGTTCGATCTTGTGGTGTCCTTACCCAGTGACAGAAGGGGCAGCAAGGCACGTATTGTATCGTTGCCATCGAGGATAACAAGATGGGGTTTATTTCATATTGCATGAATTTATCTCTCTACATCATGTCATCTTGCTTAAGGCATTACTCTGTTTTTAACTTAATACTCTAGATGCATGCTGGATAGCGGTCGATGAGTGGAGTAATAGTAGTAGATGTAGAATCGTTTCGATCTACTTGTCACAGGCGTGATGCCTATATACATGATCATGCCTAGATATTCTCATAACTATGCTCAATTTTGTCAATTGCTCAACAGTAATTTGTTCACCCACCATAAAATACTTATGCTCTTAAGAGAAGCCGCTAGTGAAACCTATGGCCCCCATGTCTATTCTCATCATATCAATCTCCATCACTTTAATCTTGCTTTGCTTTTACTTTTTACTTTGCATCTTTATACCAAAAATACCAAAAATATTATATCTATTAGATCTCACTCTCGTAAGTGACTGTGAAGGGATTGACAACCCCTAATCGCGTTAGTTGCGAGTAGCTATCGCTTTGTGCAGGTACGAGGGACTTGAGCGTGTGCTCCTACTATATTGATACCTTGGTTCTCAAAAACTAAGGGAAATGCTTACGCTACTCTGCTGCATCATCCCTTCCTCTTCGGGGACAACCAACGCAAGCTCAAGACGTAGAAGAAGGATTTCTGGCGCCGTTGCCGGGGAGTCTACGCAAAAAGTCAACATACCAAGTACCCATCGCAATCCCTATCTCTCGCATTACATTATTTGCCATTTGCCTCTCGTTTTCCTCTCCCCCCAATTCACCCTTGCCATTTTATTCGCCCTCTCTCTCTATCCTCCCTCTCTATTTGCCTCTTTTTGCCCGCTTGCTTTTTGTTTGCTCGTGTGTTAGATTGCTTGTTTGTTGCGATGGCTCAAGATACTACTAAATTGTGTGACTTCACCAATACCAATAATAATGATTTCCTTAGCACTCTGATTGCTCCGCTTACCGATGCTGAATCTTGTGAAATTAATACTGCTTTGTTGAATCTTATTATGAAAGATCAATTCGCCGGCCTTCCTAGTAAAGATGCTGCTACTCATCTGAATAGCTTCGTTGAATTATGTGATATGCATAAGAAAAAAGATGTCAATAATGATGTCATTAAATTGAAGCTATTTCCTTTTTATCTTAGAGATCATGCTAAAGCTTGGTTTTCGTCTTTGCCTAAGAATAGTATTGATTCATGGAACAAGTGCAAAGATGCTTTTATCTCTAAGTATTTTCCTCCCGCTAAGATTATCTCTCTTAGAAACGATATTATGAACTTTAAACAACTTGATCATGAACATGTTGCACAAGCTTGGGAGGGAATGAAATTAATGATACGTAATTGCCCTACTCATGGTTTGAATTTGTGGATGATTATACAAAAATTTTATGCCGGCTTGAATTTTGCTTCTAGAAATCTTTTAGATTCGGCCGCGGGAGGCACTTTTATGGAAATCACTTTAGGAGATGCTACTAAACTCCTAGATAATATTATGGTTAATTATTCTCAATGGCATACTGAAAGATATTCTAATAAAAAAGTGCATGCGATAGAAGAAATTAATGTGTTGAGTGGAAAGATGGATGAACTTATGAAATTATTTGCTACTAAGAGTGTTTCTTCTGATCCTAATGATATGCCTTTGTCTACTTTGATTGAGAATAACAATGAATCTATGGATGTGAATTTTGTTGGTAGGAATAATTTTGGTAACAACGCTTATAGAGGGAATTTTAATCCTAGGCCATATCCTAGTAATCCTTCTAATAATTATGGGCATTCCTACAACAACTCTTATGGAAATTATAATAAGATGCCCTCTGAATTTGAGAATAGTGTTAAAGAGTTTATGAATTCACAAAAGAATTTTAATGCTTTGCTTGAGGAGAAATTGCTTAAAGTTGATGATTTGGCTAGAAATGTTGATAGAATTTCTCTTGAGGTTGATTCTTTAAATCTTAGATCTATTCCTCCTAAACGTGATATCAATGAGTCTCTCAAATCCATGAGAATTTCCATTGATGAGTGCAAAGAAAGAACCGCTAGGATGCGTGCTTCCAAAGATGCCTTTATTAAAGCGTGTTCCTCCAATTCCTATGAAAATCAAGATGAAGATCTAAAAGTTATTGATGTATCCCCTATTAAATCTTTATTTTGCAATATTAATCTTGATGAAACTGAATATGATCTTCCTTGTTGATGATGAAATTCGGAGTATTTAGATCTTAATGATGAAATTGATGAAAGTGGGATTGAAAGAAATAAAAATCTAGATGTTGCTAAACCCACTATATTGGATTTCAAGGAATTTAATTATGAAAGTTGCTCTTTAAGTGATTATATTTCCTTGTTGCAATCCGTGATAAATTCTCCACATGCTTATAGTCAAAATAAAGCCTTCACCGAACATATTGTTGATGCCTTGATGCAATCTTATGAAGAAAAACTTGAGTTGAAAGTTTCTATCCCTAGAAAACTCTATGATGAGTGGTAACCAACTATTAAAATTAAAATTAAAGATCATGAGTTTTATGCTTTGTGTGATTTGGGTGCTAGTGTCTCTACTATTCCCAAGACTTTGTGTGATTTGCTAGATTTCCGTAATTTTGATGATTGCTCTCTAAACTTGCATCTTGTAGATTCCACTATTAAGAAACCTATGGGAAGGATTAATGATGTTCTTATTGTTGCAAATAGGAATTATGTGCCCGTAGATTTCATTGTTCTTGATATAGATTGCAATCCTTCTTGCCCTATTATTCTTGGTTGACCTTTCCTTAGAACGGTTGGTGCGATTATTGATATGAAGGAAGGGAATATTAGATTTCAATTTCCATTAAAAAAGGGCATGTAATACTTTCCAAGAAAGAAAATAAAATTACCATATGAAACTATCATGAGAGCCACTTATGGATTGCCTACCAAAGATGGCAATACCTAGATCTATCCTTGGTTTTTATACCTAGCTAGGGGCGTTAAATGATAGCGCTTGTTGGGAGGCAACCCAATTTTATTTTTATTCCTTGCTTTTTGCTCCTGCTTAGTAATAAATAAATTATTTAGCCTCTGTTTTGGTTGTGTTTTTTGTGTTTAATTAGTGTTTGTGCCAAGTAGAACCGTTGAGAAGACTTGGGGAAAGTCTTGTTGAACTTGCTGTAAAAAACAGAAACTTTAGCGCTCACGAGAACTGCTGTCATTTTTATTTGAAGACTGATATTTAGTTAATTCTTTTTGAAGATGATTAATATATAAATTACTAACGTCCCTCAATTTATTTTAGAATTTTTGGGGTTCCAGATCGTGCGCTAGCTACAGATTACTACAGACTGTTCTGTTTTTGACAGATTCTGTTTTTCGTGTGTTGTTTGCTTATTTTGATGAATCTATGGCTAGGAAAATAGTTTATAATCCATAGAGAAGTTGGAATACAGTAGGTTTAACACCAATATAAATAAATAATGAGTTCATTATAGTACCTTGAAGTGGTCCTTTGTTTTCTTTCGCTAACTGAGCTCATGAGTTTTGTATTTTGAGTTTTGTGTTGTGAAGTTTTCATGTTTTGGGTGAATTCTTTTGATGGATCATGGAACAAGGAGTGGAAAGAGCCTAAGCTTGGGGATGCCCATGGCACACCCAATATAATCCAAGGATACCAAAAAGTCAAAGCTTGGGGATGCCCCGGAAGGCATCCCCTCTTTCGTCCACTTTCATCGGTAATTTACTTGGAGCTATATTTTTATTCACCAACATGATATGTGTTTTGCTTGGAGCGTCTTGTACTATTTGTGTCTTTGTTATTAGTATGCCATAATCATCCTTGCTGTACACACCTTTTGAGAGAGCCATACATGAATTAAAATTTGATAGAATACTCTATGTGCTTCACTTATATCTTTTGAGCGTTATAATTTTGCTCTATGTGCTTCACTTAGATCTTTTAGAGCACGGTGGTGGATTTGTTTTAAAGAAACTATTGATCTCTCATGCTTCACTTAAATTATTTTGAGAGTATCTTAATAGCATGGTAATTTGCTTAATAATAATATTCTTGGTATTCAAGATTTGTGAAACTTTCTTTTGAGTGTGTTGAATACTAAGAAAAGATTGAAGCATGATAATTGTTTTGAGATATGGAGGTGATAATATTAAAGTCATGCTAGTTGAGTAGTTGTGAATTTAAAGAATACTTGTGTTAAGGTTTTTGATTCCCATAGCATGCACGTATGGTGAACCGTTATGTAACGAAGTCGGAGCATGATTTATTTATTCATTGTCTTCCTTATGAGTGGCGGTCGGGGACGAGCGATGGTCTTTTCCTACCAATCTATCCCCCTAGGAGCATGCGCGTAATACTTTGCTTTGATAACTTCTAGATTTTTGCAATAAGTATATGAGTTCTTTATGACTAATGTTGAGTCCATGGATTATACGCACTCTCACCCTTCCACCTTTGCTAGCCTCTCTAATACCACGCACCTTTCGCCGATATCATACACCTACCATATACCTTCCTCAAAACAGCCACCATACCTACCTATTATGGCATTTCCATAGCCATTCCGAGATATATTGCCATGCAACTTTCCACCATCTAGTTCATCATGACACATTCATCATTGTCATATTGCTTAGCATGATCATGTAGTTGACATAAGTATTTGTGGCAAAGCCACCGTTCATAATTTCTTCATACTTGTGACTCTTGATTCATTGCATATCCCGGTACACCGCCGGAGGCATCCATATAGAGTCATACTTTGTTTTAGAATCGAGTTGTAATCATTGAGTTGTAAATAAATAAAAGTGTGATAATCATCATTCAATAGAGCATTGTCCCAATAAAAAAAGGGAGAAAGGCCAAAGAAAAAAAGAAGGCCCAAAAAAAAGAAAATTAATAAAAAGGGGCAATGCTACTATCCTTTTACGACACTTGTGCTTCAAAGTAGCACCATGATATAGCGAGTCTCATATATTGTGCTTCAAAGTAGCACCATGTTCTTCATATAGAGAGTCTCATATGTTGTCACTTTCATATACTAGTGGGAATTTTACATTATAGAACTTGGCTTGTATATTCCAATGATGGGCTTCCTCAAAATTCCCCTAGGTCTTCGTGAGCAAGCAAGTTGGATGCACACCCACTAGTTTCTTTTGTTGAGCTTTCATACATTTATAGCTCTAGTGCATCCGTTGCATGGCAATCCCTACTCACTCACATTGATATCTATTGATGGATGTCAGTGTCAAAACCGGCGGATCTTGGGTAGGGGGTCCCGAACTGTGCGTCTAGGCCAGATGGTAACAGGAGGCAGGGGACATGAAGTTTTACCCAGGTTCGAGCCCTCTTGATGGAGGTAAAACCCTACGTCCTTCTTGATTAATATTGATGATATGGGTAGTACAAGAGTAGATCTACCACGAGATGAGAGAGGCTAAACCCTAGAAGCTAGCCTATGGTATGATTGTATGTTGTGATTGTTGTCCTACGGACTAAAACCCTTCGATTTATATAGACAACAAAGAGGGTTACTATTACACAAGGTCAGTTACAAAGGAGGATATATACATATACGTATTTCCTAGCTTGCCTTCCACGCCAAGCAGAGTCCCATCCGGACACGAGACGAAGTCTTCAATCTTGCATCTTCATAGTCTAACAGTCTGGCCAATGGAGATAGTCCGGCTATCCGGAGACCCCCTAATCCAGGACTCCCTCAGTAGCCCCTCAACCAGGCTTCAATGATGATGAGTCCAGCGCACAGTATTGTCTTCGGCATTGCAAGGCGGGTTCCTTCTCCGAATACACCGTAGAAGAATTTGAATACGAGGATAGTGTCCAACCCTGCAAAATAAGTTCCACATTCCACCGTAGAGAGAATAATATTTTCGCAAACCTAATTTGCTGTCTTTTTTTGGCGGCACGACGTTATGTCATGGCCCGGTGATTATTCGAACCGTTTCTTTTAACCAGCCCCGCACATAACGCGAGGCAGTTTTTCGACACGTCTTGTCAAAGCAGAGATTGTGTCCCCTTATTATGGGATTCTCATCAATACGGGTGTGGGTAACCCAACCGCGCCATCAATTGCGGTGCTTGGGGGATAAGCGAGTTTTACCAGGCAAGTGGGGACCCTTAGTTTCGTTCGCCCATATAAAGGGATAAGGATTCACCTTTCTATCCACGCCTTCTTCCTCCTTTGCTCATCCGTTTTCGCACACTCGAGCTCCAGCGCCCAAGTCCGCATTTCCACCTCAACCTTCTCCAACCATGTCCGGAGCGGGAGGCAAGTGGATGGTCTCCTCCATCACGGAGGGAGACATCAAGAAACTGAGGAGAGCCGGATACCTGCCCGACGACATCGCGCACCGGCTCCCAGATGAGGGGCAGCTCATCCCCACCCCCAGGCCCCACAAGAGGGTGGTATTCCTCACGCATTTCCTCCGCTGACTAGGATTCCCTCTCCATCCCTTCGTCCGGGGCTCATGTTTTATTACGGCCTGGATTTCCACGATCTGGCCCCGAACTTCGTCCTCAACATCTCGGCATTTATCATTGTCTGCAAGGCCTTCCTCCGCATCAAGCCCCACTTCGGCTTATGGCTGAAGACCTTCAATGTCAAGCCGAAGGTGGTGGGTGGCCGCTAGGTGGAGTGTGGAGGCGCCATGGTGGCCAAGATGCCCAACATAACATGGCTCGAGGGCTCCTTTGTGGAAACCATAAAGGTGTGGCAATCGGGGTGGTTCTATATCACCGAGCCGCGTGATCCCGCATGGGTAGCGGCCCCGAGTTCCGATCTGGCTTCCCCATGTGGCTCACCTCCTAGAAAGAGAAGGGCCTGTCCTGGGGTAATTCGAAAGAGCTGACCGGACTCCAAACATGTATTCAAAACATGGTGGACAAGAAGCTCAAGCTTGTCAACATAGTGTAGGTTATGCTCATCCGCCGGATACTCCCGTGCCAACAACGGGAGTTTACCTTGTGGGAGTTCAATCCGGCACAACACCGGACTCTGAATAGGCTCTTCGACACGACTCATGAAGACGCTTGGAGGGTGCTGTTCAAAAGTGCCGAGGTCCCTCCCCCTATTACTGAGGATCACGGATTCAGCGCGAAGCGCCAAGCCAGTGCGGTAAGCTCCTTTACCTTTCACAGGATACTTATTTTTTTATGTAGATTGACTCTATGCGGGATCAAAACTCCCGTACCTTTGACAGGACTGGTAGAAGATGGCCGGATAGATCGACTATCCGGCTCCTTTGCCTGAAGGCCCCACAGACGCTCTTCTGGCGAAGATGCTGACTCCGGCCCCTTATAAGGTGCCGGAGAAGACCAAGAAGGCCAAGGGAGCTCGAAAGAGTTCCAGATGATAGGCGTTGTTGGACTCACCGTCCGATGACTCTGCGGCGCACTCTTCCCCCGAAGACGAGGAAGAGGAAGAAGAAGATGCTCCCCCACCGACTGGGGGAGACAGAAAAAGGAAGGCCGCCCCAACTGGGGGGCCGAAGGGTCCAAGAAGGGAAGGACTCTCCTTCCGGACAGCTCCGCTGCCGCCGACGAAGGCGAAGACGAGTGGTTGCCCAGGGCCAAGCCCCAGGGGAGATCGTAAGTATTCGGATACCAAAGTAACCCGTAAGATTCCTTGCTCGCACTGCTTTCCCCAATCGCCAAACATAATTACGCAGGCCGCCACGAGCCAACATCGAGGAATCATCGGACGGCTCCCTGGGCTCGTCGGACATGGATAGCAATCCAGTCCCGACCGCCACTTCCCCTCATCCTGCCGATGACGCCGAGGTGTTGTCTCAAGAGGCTCCAGATTGAGGGGAGACAGTCCCGGAGGCGCCTCAAGGCGGCCTTCCGGACTCTGGGAGCCGAGGGGACAGGGCCCCCGAGAGCTCCGAGTTTGGCCCTCAGTCGAACACCGCACTGGACCCTCCAGTGGTTCCGGGCTCGGGCAGGCGGCCTCCTTCCAAGAGGGGCAAAACGCCTATGCCGGTGACCTCTGTCCATCCAGAGGCGCCGGACAACCTGCTGGAAGCGCTTCACGGCGCTTCCATCGACGAGGAGCACCGCACCATCGTGAGTGCGGTGATCCAGAAGGTTCAGTCCGCCAAGAGCAGATTGACTGAAGCCTGTGCCAGCCTTCTAACAGGCTTTGAGGTAAGTGTTTTAAAATGTAGTAGAAATATTACCGCATAGACAGTAGCCCCTGATGCTTTGTTCGGTGTTCACAAAGAAAAGCCGAACAGAGGATCAAATAATATCATAGGAGTCTAATATAAGTATGTCAATATGCATATGCCGGCTTCGCTGCTGGCGTCCGCCGCACTAACTGCGGAGGTCGCCGTACTGAAGAAGGACCTCGATGGGTCCAAGAAGGAGCTCGGCCTTGCCAAGAGGCAGCTCGAGGAGAACAAGGGTAAGTAATACCCCTTCTATATATATAAAAAGATGCAATTGCAAAATGACAGGATCATTGTATGTTTGCCAGGGGCCACAACTGAGGAGGTGACCCTGAAGCAAGCGCTGACCAAGGCCGAAGATACATCGGCCAAGGAGCGCACCGAGCGAGAAAATCACGAGGCTCAGGTGGGCGAGGTGCAGCAAGAGCTCGAGGCTCTCGTGACGAAGCACGAGGCGTTGGAACTTGACTTGAAGACGCGAGAGTCTGAGCTTGCCGCAGCCTGTGAGAGCGCAAAGAGTGCCAAGCCTGAGGCCCAGAAGGCCCTTCAAGAGATCGACGCGATGAAGAAGATAGCGGTGGGTAAGGCTTTCTATATGCAAAGCAAGCATGTAAAAGTAAATTACCGATTACTTACCCGGTTCCGGAGCTCTTCAGGAGCATTCGCAGATTTGCCCCGCAGTGTGTCCGATGCCGCACAATTTTACCAGGCCGAGGACGGAAGTTCGACGAAGAAGCTGTTCTGGTCTCAGTATGTTGAGGCCGAACATCCGGTGCCGATGAGCGACCAGCTGAAGCAGATGGTCGAGCTACATAAGGCGGCCGATCAGGCCATGAAGGGCTTTATAGTCTGGCTGTGGCCTGGCGACGCCCTTCTGAACAGCTCCTTCGGCCTGGTGAGGCGGCTTGTGGATGCCTGCCCACGGCTGGAGGTCGTCAAGCGATCTGTCTGCATTGAAGGTGCACGTCGGGCTTTCGCCCGTGTAAAAATGCAGTGGGTAAAGCTAGACGCCGTGAAGCTCATCAATGAGGGGCCGCCGGAGGGCAAGGAGCACCGCCACCCCGAGATGTACTACGAGGGTGTTCTGCCGGGTGCCCGTCTTATCGCGGATGAGTGTTCGAAAGATGTAATATTTGAATGAGACCTGCTCGTTTTATCCTGTATGTATGAAAACTTGTTTCATATGCGCTATGCAATGCTTGTTGGAATTTAAAATATTACCTTTTGTTTGGCTGTTTATCCAATCTGAGAGATGGCTAGTCCGCGACTTCTGCCCCATGCCACGAGTGCTGGGGTGTTCGAGATAAACCTGAGCACTCTTGTTCCCATGTTTGGGTCCTTCGAGGGAGGTGCTCAGCACAACGAGCAAGGCAACCTGACTAATAATGCTTTATCACTCTCACTTAGCCATAGAATTCTGTAATTTTAAATTTCGGCGAAGCCCCTGGTATTCGGAAGACCAAATTCGGGGCACGATACATGCCTGTAAGCCGTACAGGGCCGGCCCCTCGCCCTAACCGGCATAAGTCTTTAGGGACTCGAAAAACCTTGCCGAACAGCGACCAGTCTCTCGCCTTATCATGACAGTCAGTTTTAGCTTTCTCTACGAAGGTGCTCAGCCCGGCAGAACCAGGGCACAATCACAGTAGTTCTCCTAGCGCTACCTTAGCCGGTAGAGCGGAACGTAAGGTACCAAAACATAGGAGCCGGGCAAACCCAACATTTGACCAAAGACATGATTCGGAGCTGATGCATATAATGCTATAAGTTCGGGGTGCCGCACTTGTGAAAGTGTTCGAACTTTTCACACCGCATGGTGGGGTATGTAAGCCCCTAGTGTATTGGCCGTACCAGAGTGTACGGTTGCAAGGCGTCATTAATGAACACATAGATATATATATAACAAGAATGCAATTATAGTCATAATGTCATGCATTGTTTATTGAAAAATTGCATTAAAGCGGAGTGATACAGATAGTGCGATAAGCAGAGAGTAGGACTATGTCCCTTCCAAGGGCGAGCTCAGGAATGATATGAAATCTGTAATCAACCTGGGAATTTTGCTGTATAACGTAGCTGTCTGCCTCCTTGGTTGATGCATCATGTGTTCGGCAATAGTGCTGCCGGACAGTGTTTCCAGAGATTAAGGTCCTGAAAGAAAAAGAAAAATAACCAAACGGGAAGCCCCTAGTGTGGTTTAGGCTGTGTTTTGGGGCGTGCCGCAGTTGTGCCCCCCTCCCCACCTGTTCCCATGGTATTTTTAATGCGTAATTATGTACGCGCGGCACGGATATCGTTGTTGGGCTGGGGTTGGGGTGGCCGCTCTTTTGCTACACGAGCTCAGATCGCCCCAGGAGGTCTATTTGCCGATTGCCCCAAGCGCGCTTGAAGGTGCCCGGGCTTTGAAACGCCGAACTGGTTGATTGCCTTGAGAGGCTGCTTTGCGCTTTTGCTGCGAGGGCCGCGGTGTGCTCCTCTGTTCGGAGGGAGCGCTATGTGTTTCCATTGACTATAATAACTCCGCGAGGTCCTGGCATCTTGAGCTTGAGGTATGCATAATGCGGTACCGCATTGAATCTAGCAAATGGGGTTCGCCCAAGCATCGCGTGATAACCACTGCGGAACGGGACTATATCGAAGATTAACTCTTTGCTTCAGAAGTTATCCGGGGATCCAAAGACCACTTCTAGCGTGATTGAGCCTGTGCAATGGGCCTCTACACCTGGAATGACGCCCTTAAATGTCGTTTTGGTGGGTTTGGTCCTTGAGGGGTCTATACCCATTTTGCGCACTATGTCCTGATAAAGTAGGTTCAGGCTGCTGCCGCCGTCCATAAGGACTCGAGTGAGGTGAAATCCGTCGATGATTGGGTCTAGGACCAGTCCGGCGAATCCGCCATGACGGATACTAGTGGGGTGGTCCCTGCGATCAAAGGTGATCGGACAGGAGGACCAAGGGTTGAACTTTGGGGCGACTGGCTCCAACGCATATACGTCCCTGAGCGCATGCTTCCGCTCCCTCTTAGGGATGTGGGTTGCATATATCATGTTCACCGTCCGCACTTACGGGGGAAACCTCTTCTGTCCTCCAGTGTGCGGCTGCCGGGGCTCCCCCTTGTCATCGCTATGTGGCCCCTTGTCCTTGTTTTCGGCAATTAACTTGCTGGCCTGCTTGAACACCCAACAATCCCTGTTGGTGTGATTGGCTGGCTTGTCTGGGATGCTGTGTATTTGACACGAGCGATCGAGTATACGGTCCAAGCTGGACGGACCCGGCGTACTTTGTTTGAATGGCTTTTTCCGCTGACCGGGTTTAGAGCCTTTGAATCCGGCATTGACTGCCGTATCCTCAGTATTTTCGCTGTTAATGCGGCGCTTATGCTAGTTGCGACGTGACCTGCTATTGCCGTCCTTGGTATCTGAGGTACCATGGTTCTTTGATATGTTATTACTGCGAGCCAGCCAGTTGTCTTCTCCCGCACAAAAACGGGCCATGAGCGTCATGAGAGCTGCCATAGATTTCGGCTTTTCCTAACCAAGGTGCCGGGCTAGCCACTTGTCTCGGATGTTGTGCTTGAAAGCCGCTAAGGCCTCCGCGTCCGGATAGTCGACAATTTGTTTTTTCTTTGTAAGGAACCGAGTCCAGAATTGCCTGGCCGACTCTTCTGGCTGCTGAATTATGTGGCTCAAGTCATCGGCGTCTGGTGGTCGCACATAAGTGCCCTGAAAGTTGTCGAGGAACGCAGCTTCCAGATCTTCCCAATAGCTAATGGAGTTCACTGGCAAGCTGTTAAGCCAATGTTGCGCTGGTCCTTTGAGCTTTAGTGGGAGGTATTTGATGACGTGTAGGTCATCGCCGCGGGCCATGTGGATGTGGAGGAGGAAGTCCTCAGTCCATACCGCGGGATCTATTGTGCCGTCGTATAATTCAATATTTACAGGTTTAAAACTGTCGGGGGTGTCTGGTCCCTCGCACACCTATGGGGACCGGCGGACCGAGCCCCTTGTGGTTCGGCAGGGGGCGGTGGATGCACAAAGAGCAGATCGAGGCGAAACACACGAGCGAGACGATCGATTTACCCAGGTTCGGGCCGCACGGATGCGTAAAACCCTACTCCTGCTTTGGTGGTTGTATTGAGTTCTTGCTCGGGAGCGGCGAGTGCTATAGTACACTCAAGCAGCTGGCGAGTCCGAGCGTGAGATTGGTTGTCCCCCTTTCTCTGTTGTGCATGGGCCTCCTTTTATATGTCTAAGGGGTCACCGACACGTGGCAACAGAGGTAAGGGTAAAAATGTAAAAGGGGTGGTAGTTGGCTCCACCGCCTACATGTCGCATCCTACCTAACTCTGATGACAGGGGACAAGGGCATTAAATGCCCGTCTGTGTCACCTTGACGGCCCAGAGAGGGACCGCCAGGAACGCCACCGTTTGCCACGACGGCTCCTGGTCAGCGCCTGCTTGCCACCGCATGCCCCCGGCTGCACAGCCTCCCGCCACGTGCGCCAGGAATGGTCCCAGGGCAACACGTTGGTGGGTGAGCTGGAGCATGGGCTGCGGGGTAGTAGCTTGTCATGGCAAGCGCCTTGCCGCGGATGTTGCCTTGTCGGGTCCGGGAGCTTGTCGCTCACCGGGTCTTGTCGGGGCGCGCGGTCGCCGCAGCGATCTTCTTGTGATGCTTGGGTTGGTCTTCCTGGCGAGCTCCTCTTGCCGGGGTCTTGTCTCCTTCCCGGCAAGCTCCTCTTGCCGGGGCCTTGTTCTCTTCCCGGCAAGCTCCTCTTGCCGGGGCCTTGCTTTTGCTCTTGGATACTTTGTTCTTGAATGGCTCCAAAGGAACCACGGAGGGTCTTGGCGGTCGCCCGGCAAGCCTTGCCGCGGGTCGCTGCGACTGCCCGTGCACAAGTTCAGGGTACTAAGGTACCCCTACTTTAGTACACCGACAGGAGCCCCCGGGCCTGGGCCATACACGATGCCGAGCGCTGTTGGGCCAGGCCCAAAACAGTGCACGGGCACACGCGGCCTAGGGCACGCCATAACCCACTCCGCACCCACCGCGCCCTCCCCGAACGGCACGCGTCAAATGCGGCGTCGTGGGAGAGACCGTGGGCGGTTTTCGAGGTGCCCACTCCCCACGATCACGGGGTGGGGAGAGGCCGCCCCATCCGTCGCCTCAGTTCTGCACGCCTGCCACGCGGCTCCCATGCACTTGGGGCCGCGGACGGCGGAGGCGGGAAACGGGGCCGTCGTGGGTCGAGGCAGCGGGCCGGCCCCAGCTCCCTGTCTTCCCACGTCTTGATTCGCTGAGCGGGGCGGTCGAGCCCCCACCTCGCTCCTTTATAAAGAGCGGGAGGGGAGGATGGAAGCCTGCATTCTCTCGTCATCTTCTCCCTTCAGCTTCTGCTCCCCTTCCTCCCATTCGCCTTGGAGAAAGGGAACCCAGGTCCTTCATCAGTGGCGGTGAGGGTTGCCGCCAGACAGCGCCTCCCTCCCTCTCCCGCACCCGTGGTGGCGGAGCCAGCCGCAAGGGGAAGATGGAGGGGGTGAGGTCGTCGACGAGGTCGAGGACGAGGCCGCGGCGCTCGGGGAAGAGGCGGACGAGGCGGCGCGTCGGCTTCGCCTCTGCCGGCGGCTCTACTTCCCGCCGTGGCCCATGCTGGGGACGACCCTTGTGAGTTCTTCGTCAGGCTGCGCCGAGCGCCTCGTTGTCGCCTCCAACTCCCAGATCCGTTTGCTAAAGTGGTGGAGTTGGACCCGCCCGAGACGCTGAGGCTACACATGAGGGGCTGTGGAATCAGCGGCACGTGAGTCCGCGTTGAATTCCCAGCCCCCGACGTGATGTATCTTGGCCAAGGGTGGAAGACATTCGCCCGCATCCACAGCTTGACGCCGGGGCTCACCCTCCACTTTAAGTTGGTGGAGGGCGACCTCCTCTCCGTCAAGGTCTTCAAGTGCTTCGGCGTCCGGGCCCGGTGCTGTGTAGAGAGCTCCTCCGATAGCGAAGGCTCCTCCTCGAGCGAGAGTGACGAGGAGGGGAGCGACAACGACGACGAGGGGAGCGGGCGGCAAGATGGCGGGTCCGACTAGGTGTCGGGCGCCGCTCCGTGCGGCACCGGCAACCCCATCATTGGTGTCGCCGGCTCCTTGAACTTCCCGGGGGCGTCTCCTTGGGCGGCTGGCGTAGGGAGGCTGCGGAAGAGGAAGAGGGGCCGGCGGCAGGGCCGTCGGGTCGGAGTACGATGGCGGGATGCCCTTGACAGCGTGCTGACATCCTGCCGCTCGTCTTCGAGCCCTGCTTCCGACGCCGCCATCACCGTCCAGCCTTGACGGCCCCCGGGATGTTCTCTTGGTGTCTTCTGGCACCCGTAGTTCGCCTAGGCGCTCCTTTTGCCCTTCTTGCCTCCTTGACCTACCTCCTGAAAAGAGGGACAGGAAAAGGATTACGGGCATCTTATCTTTTTAATTTGTAAGCCTTTGGGCCTTAGCTGCATTTAAAACTTGTAATCCTCTCTTTCATGTTTTTCATTCTCTATGGACTGTACCTGTGTGGAATGTTTTTAATGAAAAGGGGATGTTTGCCGGGTCATTTATCTCGCGGGTAGAACCCACGCCAAGGAGCAAATCCTTAGTATCTTTCAGATAGACACTCCTTCCCCGGGAACATGCCCTGCCGTCCTCCCACGCCGCTCAACCTTTCTTACGCTTTTGGCGGAGGCAGGGACGAGGTGGGTGCGGCCCCTCGTTTCATCCCCTCCCTGCCGCGACTACGACCAAAACTTGGCCCTGGGGCCCCAGGGACCAGAGTTCAGGGAGCACGGTGGCTTTCGGGAAGAAACGAGGCCTCGTATTCCCAGTCCAAAAGAGAATGCATGAAGAGGGATGAAAGACTTATCTGAGACTGCAGCCCCCGGCAACCCTGGCTTGCCGTGGGCGGACCTTGGTGCTTGCATCCCCCGGCAACACTGACTTGTCGGGGTCTAGATGCCAGCGCGTCCTTCTTCTCTTCTTCGTCCTTGTGCGGTCCGGCAAGGATATGCAAGTCCTGTGAACCAAAGGAAACGAAGGCAAAGGGAAAGGACGCACACTAGACCTCTAAGTTAGGGGTTAGCTGTTGTTAGGCACTATCAACCCTAACCGAGGACCCGACTCGACCTAGCATGCATGCTGTAACTCTGGGCGCCAGCGCTTCATTATCTTGTGCTCAGGGTCTGCGCCTGGCTTTGTACAAAGGATTACATGCAACAGCGGAAAGACTGGTACAAAAGGGTGGTTGCCGGACAGGGTCCGACAACCGCGCCTTACGGGTAAAACATACGAAGAAGCTCGATATTCCAGGAGTTGCTCACTGGTAGGCCATCTTCGGTCTCCAGGCGGACAGCGCCAGGCCTGGTGACTCGATTCACCCGGTAAGGGCCTTCCCACTTTGGCGTCAACTTGTTGGAATTCTTGGCGGACTGAACGCGCCGAAGAACAAGGTCGCCTTCCTCGAGACTCCTGGCGTTAACTTTGCGGCTATGATAGCAGCGCAAGGTTTGCTGGTAGCGAGCGGCTCGCACCGCAGCCTTGAGACGATCTTCCTCAAGGAGCAGTGCGTCATCTTGCCGCAGCCGCTCTTGCTCAAGCTCATCATAAGCGAGCACTCGAGGTGACCCGTATACGAGTTCCGTGGGGATAAGTGCCTCCGCTCCTTAGACTAGAGCGAAGGGTGTCTGCCCGGTGGCTCGATTTGGCGTCGTCCTGATCGACCAAAGAACCATCGGCAACTCCTCCATCCAGTTGCGTCCGCGCTTCTGCAGCCTATCAAAACTTCTCGTCTTGAGCCCGCGCAGCACTTCAGCATTTGCCCTCTCCGCTTGACCGTTGCTCCTCGGATGAGCAACAGAAGCGAAGTAGACCTTGGCGCCAAGATCTTGGACGTACTGCATGAAGGCGCAGCTCGTAAATTGTGTACCGTTGTCGGTAATTATCCTGTTAGGGATTCCGAAATGGCAAACAATCGACCTGAAGAATTTGATCGCGGACTGCGCTGTCACTTTCCTCACTGGTTCCACTTCCGGCCACTTTGTGAACTTGTCGTTTGCAACGTACAAGTACTCAAAGCCCCCGACTGCTCGGGGGAAGGGGCCGAGGATGTCGAGCCCCCAGACCGAAAATGGCCAGGATAAAGGGATCGTCTGGAGAGTTTGAGCTGGCTGGTGTATCTGCTTGGAATGGAACTGGCACGCTTCACACTTGGTTACTTGTGCAGTTGCATCCTGGAGGGCTGTCGGCCAGAAGAAGCCTTGCTGGAATGCTTTCCCGACAAGAGCTCTTGCGCCAATGTGGTGACCAGATATGCCTCCGTGTATCTCTGCCAACAGCTTCTGTCCGTCTTCCCGGGGAATGCACTTCAATTTCACACTGTTGAGTCTTCTTCTGTACAGTGTGTCGTTGACAAATTGGTACATACTAGACTGCCGGGCTACTCTTTCTGCTTCTTCCGGCTCTTCGGGAAGTTCTCCTATCTGAAGAAAGCGGACAATCTACTGCGCCCATGTTGGAGCCTGTGGCTCGACAACAAGGACTAAAGGCATATCTGCTGCTGCAGGAACGTCCGCTTCTACGGCAAGAGCTTGCGGCTCTGCCGGAGCTTGACGTTCCCCGGCAAGCTTGCCGGAGCAGAGCTTGCCAGGAGTGTCTGCTGCAACGGGACAAACCCTAGGGTTTGCCGGAGTAGACTGCTCCTCAGCACTCTTGGCGTCGACCTTGGGGACCTTCTTGGCGGCGGCTTCGGGGAGCTCTGCCGGAAGATAGTCACCGGAGATCAACTTCCTCTTCTTGCTCTGTCCAGTTGATGGTGTTACGGATGGCTGAGTTAGCTTGAGCACAAAGATCCCTGGTTCCATAGGTAACTTAAGTGATGCGCACTTTGACAGGCCGTGGGCAATGTCGTTCTCGGTTCTTGGAATATGTTCCATCTGCAGGCCGTCAAAGCGCTCTTCCAGCTTCCTCACCTCATCAACGTAAGCTTCCATCAACGGACTCTGGTAATCCTTGTTGACTTCGCGGACGACAAGCTGTGAGTCACCCCTGACAATGAGCTTCTTAATCCCAAGTTCTGTCGCGATCCTGAGACCGGCAAGCAAGCCCTCATACTCCGCAGTATTGTTTGTCTCTTGCTCCTTGGGAAAGTGCATCTGGACTATGTACTTGAGGTGCTCTCCGGTGGGTGCGACAAGCAGTACACCAGCACCGGCGCCTTGCAGCGAGAAGGCACCGTCAAAGTACATGAGCCACTCTTTGCTTGCTTCCTTGGCGGGGATGCTCGTCTCCGGAATTTCTTCGTCTGGAGTTGGTGTCCACTCTGCTATGAACTCTGCCAATGCTCTGCTCTGGATTGTTGATGTACTCTCAAACTTGAGGCCAAAGCTTGACAGTTCTAGTGCCCACTCGACAATCCTGCCTGTTGCTTCTGGATTTTGCAATATCCTCTTCAGCGGAAAGCAAGTGACAACTATGATCTCATGTGCTTGGAAGTAATGGCGCAGCTTTCTCGAGGCCATGAGAAGGCCGAAAAGCAGCTTCTGCACACCAGAGTACCTTGACCTAGCCCCCTGTAAAAGGGAGCTGACAAAGTAGACTGGGCGCTGCACCATTTTCTTCTGTATCTCCTCTTGCATCTGCGCAGATCCTTGCTTGTCAGGACCAGAGCTTGCCGGGGAAGCCCCCTGCTTGTCGCTGGATGTGTTTGCCGCGTCCGCTGGCTCGTCGGCCTCCCTTTCCGCTACTAGCGCAGCACTAACCACTTGATTGGTTACCGCTATGTACAGCAGCAACTTCTCCTGTGGTTTAGGTGCGACGAGTGTTGGAGTGGAGGACAGATATCTCTTCAGGTCTTGCAGCGCAGCCTCCGCTTCCGGAGTCCATCTCATTGGACCTGCCCTTTTCAAAATTTTGAAAAAGGGCAGGGCGCGCTCAGCAGACCGAGAGATAAACCTGCTGAGAGCAGCTACGCAGCCGGCAAGCTTCCGTACATCCTTGACGCGCCTTGGTGCTTCGATCTGCTCAATGGCCCTGATCTTGTCGGGGTTGGCTTCGATTCCCCGCTGAGACACAAAGAACCCGAGAAGCTTGCCGGAAGGGACTCCAAACACACACTTCTCGGGGTTGAGCTTGAGGTTGACCTTGCGCAGATTTGCAAAAGTCTCTTCTAAATCTTGGATCAGAGTTGCCCTGTCTCTGCTTTTGACCACTATATCATCCATGTAAGCTTCTACATTTCTGTGTATCTGTGGATTCAAAGCAATGTGGACTACTCTGGCAAATGTTGAACCAGCATTCTTTAATCCGAAAGGCATCCGTACGAAACAGTACGTGCCACATGGAGTAATGAATGTGGTTTTCTCCTCATCCTCTTCTGCCATGAAGATTTGATGATATCCTGAATATGCGTCAAGAAATGAAAGCAGCTCACATCCGGCTGTGGAGTCAACAATCTGGTCAATGCGCGGCAAGGGAAATGGATCTTTGGGACATGCTTTATTAACATCAGTGAAGTCAATACAAAGCCTCCACTTCCCGTTTGCCTTGCGCACTACAACCGGATTGGCCAACCACATTGGATGGAGCACCCCTCTGACAAGGCCTGCTGCTTCCAACTTCTTGATTTCTTCTGCTATGAACTCTTGGCACTCCACCGCCTGCTTCCTGACTTTCTGCTTGACGGGCCGCGCATGAGGACAAATGGCAAGGTGGTGCTCAATTACCTTCCTGGGAACACCGGGGATGTCAGACGGTTGCCATGCAAACACATCGACATTCGCCCGTAGGAAAGTAACGAGCGCGCTTTCCTATTTAGGGTCAAGCGTGGCACTGATGGTGAAGGTACCACCAGTGCCGTCCTCCTTGGCGGACACCTTCTTGGTAAGTGGTGGAGCTGCCATCGCCTTCTTGCTCTTGCTGGTGGAGCTCGATGGTGCGTCCTCGACAGCAGCGCAGCACTCCGAAGAGGTGCGCTTGTCGGAGTAGGCATCAGAGCACTCGCCGGACTTGGTCTTCTTCTTGCCGGTGGAGCTCGATGGTGCGTCCTCGACGATAGCACGACACTCCAAAGAGGCGCGCTTGCCGGAGTGGGCTCCAGAGCTCTTGCCGGACTCGGTCTTCTTCCCCCCGGGAGCTTCAGCGGCAAGTGTCTCGCGGTCTGTCGCGGCAGCTGCTTCCTGGTAGATCCTGTCGGCGCAGATAAGGGCATCCTTCTTGTCGCCAGGGACAGAGATGATGCTTATCGGGCCTGGCATCTTGAGCATGTTGTATGCAAAGTGAGAGGCCGCCATGAACTTGGCGAGTGCGGGACGGCCGAGTATGCCATTGTAGGGCAATGGGAAATCGGCAACGTCGAAGGTGGCCCTCTCAGTCCTGAAGTTGATCTCGCTGCCGAATGTTACCGGCAACGTGACCTTCCCTTTCGGCTTGCTCCTTCCCGGGTTAATTCCTTGGAATGTACCGGTTTCTTCGAGCTCGCTGTCGGGGATCTGGAGTTTTTGGAGTACAGCGGAGGAGACCAGATTTAGGCCGGCCCCGCCGTCAACTAACATCTTGGTGACCTTGAGGATGCGTATGGTTGGTGAAACCAACAGCGGCAAGCACCCGACCGTAGTTGTGCGATCAGGGTGGTCCTCAATGTCAAAGATGATAGGCGTGCTGGACCACTTCAGAAGCTTGCGTGATTCGACAGGTGGCTCTGCCGCATTAACTTCCTGGAGCCACTGTTTGAGTTGGCGGTGGGAAGTATGCAGAGAAGCGCCACCATCAACACACAAGACTTCTGTAGCCTTCTGAAACTCCTGCTCGCTATTCTCAACATCATCCATGTCTTCGTCATTGTCTTCGTCCTTGTCGCGGCCACGGGGAGGTCTGTCTCCTTGCCGCTGCTTGGCCTTGCCGCGACTTTCTCCCTAGCCAGCGTGCTTCTTGCCAGCTTCTCCACCGCCTCCTTGGGCTCTCTCCTTGTCGCGCCGCTCGTACTCAGCTCTTTGTTGCTGGACAAGCTGCTCGACTCTCTTGCAGTTTTGGAGGTCATGGCCCTTGGTGCGGTGGATCTTGCAGTACTGCTTGTCGGAGCTGCCCTGCTTGTTGGTGGCCGCCATAGCCTGGCAGTTGGTGCACGCGGCAACCTCCTTGCCGGAGCTGCCAACTTTGGCCTGCTTGGCGGGGGCGTCATCGCCGGACTGCTCAACGACCAGTACCTCTTTGCCGCTCTTCTTCCTGTTGCGCCTCCGGTTTTTCCTTTCCGGGGCGGCATCCTCGCTGTCAGATCCGCCTGCTCCAGCATCTTCTCCGGTGAGTTTCCTCCCTTCTTCAGCGCGTAAGCACTTGTCGGCCAGAGCGTACAGCTCGGTGACGTCCCTGATCCTGCTCATCGCCATTTCCTCCCGCATCCTTTGGTTACGCACGTTCTGATGGAACACGCTAATAACCGCGGCAGGATGGATGTCTGGGATGTTGCGCTGCACGCGGCTAAATATCTGGATATACTTGCGCAGGGGTTCTCCTTCCTTCTGGGCAAGCAGGTGGAGGTCACTCTCTTGGCCATGTGGTTTGTGGCCGCCTGTAAAGGCGCCGACAAACTGATGGCACAAATCCGCCCAAGAGGATATGGAGTTGTCCGGCAAGTGCATGAGCCAGGATCTGACTTCGGGCTTGAGCACGAGCGGGAAGTAGTTGGCAAGGACCTTATCGTCTCGCCCCCCGGCAGCTTGCCCCGCAATGGTGTAGATGCTGAGGAACTCAGACGGGTGCGACTTGCCGTCGTACTTCTCCGGCACGTCTGGCTTGAAATGCTTCTGGTTCGGCCACTGGACTTGCCGCAGCTCTCGGGTGAACGCAGGACAACCTGCCGCGTACGGCAAGTTACCTGGTTCTCCGAGTGCCTGCACGTCAACAGAGGGCCCAGCGCGCAGGTCTGATTGACGCCGTGCTTCTCTTCGGTGCTCGATGTGTGTCCAAGCGTCTTCTTGCTGTCTCTCATGAAGAACTTGGCGTTGATCGCGGCGAGCTCGCGGATTTGACGACGCGGTGGAGTAGCTGTCGAGGTGGATCCGGTGAGTCGGCGATCTCGGCCTTCGGGGCGGAGAGTGCATAGTGGTGGCACCCTCGCCGGTCCTGTCGCCACCGGCTCGCGCCTGGCTAACTTGCCGCGGCAGCGATGCGCTCGGCTACCGTGGGTTGTCGCCGTTGGCGAAGCCGATGAGGCTCTGGATAGTGGCCCTCCAGTTATCGACCTTCTCTGGCGCCGGAGGGTAGTCTAGGAGTAGTTGGGCACGCGTCAACGCTTCCGCCGGAGTGCCAGGCGGCGGCAGCGAACGGTGCGAGGAGCGAGATATGCTCGGACTTCTAACCGTGTTAGAAGGAGCAACATCTCGTCCAAGCGACCGCGCCGCGCTCGTCCCGGCAGGTTGGCCTGCATGCGGGTCTTGGGCGCCCCGGGATGCGCCAGCTTGATCTTGGCCCAGCAAGCGTATGGTACCGTGGGTACCATGACGCTGCTGGTCCCGCGCCTCCTGGGACGGGCGCGGTGCGTGTACGGACGCCGAGGTCTTGGAGTGCGCGCGGTCATTGTGGGGGGTGACCGCGCCGCCGACGTGTGGCGCGACCTGGTCCTTGGAGCTGGCAGCGCCATGGGTCTCCCCGCCGGCGCCCGCTCTTCCGCCGGCGTCTACCCCACCAGCCGTGCGCCCTGGCGATGGTGGGTTCAGCGCAGACGGAGCAGCTGCTTCCGAAGCCTTCTTCTTCGGCGGCATGTTGATGAAGACGGTGAGGATTCGGCACGCGCGAACGCCGGATCAGGTTCGCACAACCTCGATGCGCCCCCTACCTGGCGCGCCAAAGATGTCGGGGGTGTCTGGTCCCTCGCACACCTATGGGGACCGGCGGACCGAGCCCCTTGTGGTTCGGCAGGGGGCAGTGGATGCACAAAGAGCAGATCGAGGTGAAACACAGAAGCGAGACGATCGATTTACCCAGGTTCGGGCCGCATGGATGCGTAAAACCCTACTCCTGCTTTGGTGGTTGTATTGAGTTCTTGCTCGGGAGCGGCGAGTGCTACAGTACACTCAAGCAGCTGGCGAGTCCGAGCGTGAGATTGGCTGTCCCCCCTTTCTCTGTTGCGCATGGGCCTCCTTTTATATGTCTAAGGGGTCACCGACACGTGGCAACAGAGGTAAGGGTAAAAATGTAAAAGGGGTGGTAGTTGGCTCCACCGCCTACATGTCGCATCCTACCGAACTCTGATGGCAGGGGACAAGGGCATTAAGTGCCCGTCTGTGTCACCTTGACGGCCCAGAGAGGGACCGCCAGGAACGCCACCGTTTGCCACGACGGCTCGTTGTCAGCGCCTGCTTGCCACCGCATGCCCCCGGCTGCACAGCCTCCCGCCGCGTGCGCCAGGAATGGTCCCAGGGCGACACATTGGTGGGTGAGCTGGAGCACGGGCTGCGGGGTAGTAGCTTGTCGCGGCAAGCACCTTGCCGCGGATGTTGCCTTGTCGGGTTCGGGAGCTTGTCGCTCACCGGGTCTTGTCGGGGCACGCGGTGCGCCGCAGCGATCTTCTTGTGATGCTTGGGTTGGTCTTCCCGGCGAGCTCCTCTTGCCAGGGTCTTGTCTCCTTCCCCGCAAGCTCCTCTTGCCGGGGCCTTGTTCTCTTCCCGGCAAGCTCCTCTTGCCGGGGCCTTGCTTTTGCTCTTGGATACTTTGTTCTTGAATGGCTCCAAAGGAACCACGGAGGGTCTTGGCGGTCGCCCGGCAAGCCTTGCCGCGGGTCGCTGCGACTGCCCGTGCACAAGTTCGGGGTACTAAGGTACCCCTACTTTAGTACACCGACAAAAACCTTTTGGGAATTGATGTTCCATTACTTCGTCTGTGAAGCATAAGGGGTGTGTGGTGCCTCTGTATTGGGCTATATCGCGACGCAGCTCGAATGGGTCTTGCCCGCTGTGTTTGGCCCGGCCGGATTTGCTTTTATTGTATCCAGTGTGGCGTTTGTCATCTCGCAGAGTGGTGCGCCCTGTTGATTCGTAGATCGATCTTGAATGCTTTGCCTTGTTCTCCAATATGTCTCACAGGTCTGGCGTATCTCCCCATGCCTTTTTATTTGAATGGCATTAGGGTGGAGGCTGAGCTTTTGGCTGGAACGCCTCTCTATCGCGGCCACGAGGTGGCCGATCAGCCGTATCATACGCTTCTTCCTCCAGTCGGGGTAGTAACCTGCGCCTTGGGTAACTCTTGGAGGGGTGCTCGAGTTTATATTCCTTGGCCGCGAGGACTTCAGTCCATTTGTCAGCTAGCAGATCTTGATCAGCTTGAAGCTGTTGCTGCTTTTTCTTCAAGCTATTTGCCGTGGCCATAAGCCGGCGCTTGAAGCACTCTTGTTCGACGGGATCCTCTGGTACGGCGAATTCATCGTCGCCAAGGCTTGCCTCGTCTTCGGAGGGGGGCATGTAATTGTCATCCTCCTCCTCTCCGTCCGCCACTCTCTCAGGAGAGCTGGCTCCTTCATCCTCCTGCTCTAAATCTTGCTGGAGGGGATTGTTGTTGTCTTCGGCACTATCCAGAGTGTTATTATCTCTGTGCCGGTATCACCACTTTTGCTTTGGCGGGACTTAGAATGGCGCCGCTGACGTCGGCGCTTGGGTTGCTTCTTGGGGGGGTCATCCTCCGCTATCTCGTCGCCATTGCCTTCGTTGGGTGTATCCACCATGTATATGTCATATGACGTGGTGGCTTTCCAATGCCCTATAGGTGTTGATTCATGTTCGTCTCCTACATCGTCGTCCATACTGCCGATGTCCTCGGAGTCGAAGTCGAGCATGTCGGTTAAATCATCGACAGTGGCTACGAAGTGGGTGGTGGGTGGGCGTCGAATTTCTTCGTCGTCCGCATCCCAATCTTCTTGGCCATAATCCAGCCAGGGCTCTCCTGACAAAGAGAGAGACCTTAGTGAATTCAGGATGTCGCCAAAGGGCGAGTATTGAAAAATATCCGTGGCGGTGAATTCCATGACCGGCGCCCAATCGGATTCGATTGGCAGGGGCGCGGATGGTTCGGAGTCAGAAAAAGAGTCCAGCACCTTGGAGTCACAGGCTGCACAGAGGATTATGCTGGTGTTTGGCTCGATCGCCGTTGAGACTTCAGCCCCTGAGGCGGTGTCTAACCACCCGTCCTCGATTGGCGCAGTTGGCTCCGAGCTAAGGGTCAGAGCTGATGCGGGCGCGGCCTCTGGGGTACTGTTCGGCGGCAGAGTTAGGTCATACACATCGTGACGGTGCGGCATGCCCGGCTATGGCTCGAATCCGTCGAAGATCAAGTATCCGCAGATGTCAGCCGTGTAGTTCAAACTTCCAAATTTGACCTGACAGCCAGGGGCGTAGCTTTCAATCTGCTCTAGATGGCCAGGCGAATTAGCCTGCAGTGCAAAGCTGCCGAATACGAAGATCTGTCCGGGGAGAAAAGTCTCACCCTGGACCGCATTGCTATCGATGATAGTAGGAGCCATCAAGCCTAATGGCGATGACACAGAGGAACTCTAAATGAAAGCACCAATGTCGGTGTCAAAACCGACGGATCTCGGGTAGGGGGTCCCGAACTGTGCGTATAGGCCGGATGGTAACAGGAGGCAGGGGACATGAAGTTTTACCCAGGTTCGGGCCCTCTTGATGGAGGTAAAACCCTACGTCCTGCTGAATTAATATTGATGATATGGGTAGTACAAGAGTAGATCTACCACGAGATCAGAGAGGCTAAACCCTAGAAGCTAGCCTATGGTATGATTGTATGTTGTGATTGTTGTCCTACGGACTAATACCCTTCGGTTTATATAGACACCAGAGAGGGTTAGGGTTACACAAGGTCGGTTACAAAGGAGGAGATATCCATATACGTATTGCCTAGCTTGCCTGCCACGCCAACAGAGTCCCATCCAGACATGAGACGAGGTTTTCAATCTTGCATCTTCATAGTCTAACAGTCCGGCCAATGGAGATAGTCCAGCTATCCGGAGACCCCCTAATCCAGGACTCCCTCAATGGGCATCTCCATAGCCCATTGATACGCCTAGTTGATGTGAGACTATCTTCCCCTCCTTTTTGTCTTCTCCACAACCACCATTCTATTCCACCTATTGTGCTATATCCATGGCTCACGCTCACGTATTGCGTGAATATTGAAAAAGTTTTGAAAAAGTTAAGAGTATGAAACAATTGCTTGGCTTGTCATCGGGGTTGTGCATGATTTGAATACTTGGTGTGGTGAAGATGGAGCATAGCTAGACTATATGATTTTGTAGGGATAACTTTGTTTGGCCATGTTATTTTGAGAAGACATAATTGCTTTGTTAGTATGCTTGAAGTATTATTATTTTTATGTCAATATAAACCTTTGTCTAGAATCTTTCTAATCTGAATATTCATACCACAATTAAGAAGATTTGCATTGAAATTATGCCAAGTAGCACTCCGCATCAAAAATTATCTTTTTATCATTTGACTACTCGAGGACGAGCAGGAATTAAGCTTGGGGATGCCTGATACGTCTCCAACGTATCTATAATTTTTGATTGCTCCATGCTATATTATCTACTGTTTTTGACTATATTGGGCCTTATTTTCCACTTTTATATTATTTTTGGGACTAACCTATTAACCGGAGGCCCAACCCAGAATTGCTGTTTTTTGCCTATTTCAGTGTTTTGGATAAACAGAATATCAAACGGAGTCCAAACAGAATAAAATCTTCGGGAACATGATTTCCTCCCCGAACGTGATCCAGGAGACTTGGACCCTGCTCCAAGGAACAAAAGAGGCGGTCACGAGGGTGGGGGGCGCGCCCCCCCTAGGGCGCGCCCTTGCCTCATGGGCCCCTCGTTGCTCCTCCGGCGTACTTCTTCCTCCTATATATACACACGTACCCCAAACGATCAGAACAGGAGCCAAAAACCTAATTCCACCGCCGCAAGTTCTATATCCACGAGATCCCATCTTGGGGCCTGTTCCGGAGCTCCGCCGGAAGAGGGCCGTCATCACAGAGGGCTTCTACATCATCATAGCCTCTCCAATGAAGTGTGAGTAGTTTACCTCAGACCTTCGGGTCCATAGTTAGTAGCTGGATGACTTCTTCTCTCTCTTTGAATCTCAATACAAAGTTCTCCCCCTCTCTTGTGGAGATCTATTCGATGTAATCTTCTTTTTGCGGTGTGTTTGTTGAGACCGATGAATTGTGGGTTTATGATCAAGTCTATCTACGAATAATATTTGAATCTTCTCTGAATTCTTTTATGTATGATTGGTTATCTTTGCAAGTCTTTTCGAATTATCTGTTTGGTTTGGCCATATAGATTGGTAGTTCTTGCCATGGGAGAAGTGCTTAGCTTTGGGCTCGATCTTGCGGTGTCCTTACCCAGTGACAGAAGGGGCAGCAAGGCACGTATTGTATCGTTGTCATCGAGGATAACAAGATTGGGTTTATTTCATATTGCATGAATTTATCTCTCTACATCATGTCATCTTGCTTAAGGCGTTACTCTGTTTTTAACTTAATACTCTAGATGCATGCTGGATAGCGGTCGATGAGTGGAGTAATAGTAGTAGATGCAGAATCATTTCGATCTACTTGTCACGGACGTGATGCCTATATACATGATCATGCCTAGATATTCTCATAACTATACTCAATTCTGTCAATTGCTCAATAGTAATTTGTTCACCCACCATAGAATACTTATGCTCTTGAGAGAAGCCACTAGTAAAACCTATGGCCCCCGGGTCTATTCTCATCATATCAATCTCCATCACTTTAATCGTGCTTTGCTTTTTTACTTTGCTTTTACTTTTTACTTTGCATCTTTATACCAAAAATACCAAAAATATTATATCTATCAGATCTCACTCTCGTAAGTGACCGTGAAGGGATTGACAACCCCTAATCGTGTAGGTTGCGAGTAGCTATCGCTTTGTGAAGGTACGAGGGACTTGAGCATGGGCTCCTACTTGACTGATACCTTGGTTCTCAAAAACCGAGGGAAATACTTACACTAATCTGCTGCGTCATCCCTTCCTCTTCGGGGAAAACCAACGCAAGCTCAAGACGTAGCAATGCCATAGGCACGAACCACTTTTGTCCAACCCCTTGTGACGATCGCCCGCCCATCCTTCACCGCCTTCAGGAAGACTTCTAGAGCATTATCATGGTAGCTTGAATTATATACTTTAACCTTAGTTTCCTCCACTCCGGTCAGGTAGTTTGCAAGGTAATCATCAGTAAATAGCTTCAGAAACCACTGAAAAGAGAAAAATATCAGATACTGAGGTCTAATAGAGTAACTTGTTGTGGGCAGGGGAAAAGGCAAACACATTACTTACAATCCTAAAGTTCACTGTTGTCTTCGACAAAGTGTAAATAAAGAGCTTAATTCCAATCACTTGTTTCTTTCGCCTAACAATCTTTCTTAGTTTCTCCCTTGACGCTTGTTCATGAATATCTCATTGCCCATACACAAAAGGGATTGAAGCGTGGATCAGTACCCCTCATATATGTACCTACAAGCAACCAGAAATGTTAGAAGCTAAACAGAGATTGCACAAATGATGTAAAATACAACTACCTATGTTCCTAAGTACAAGTATTTTTTTTATATTTCAATATGAACTACATACGGTTGTATATAGAATTATAGATATAGTTTAGAATCTAGATTCACTCATTTTGCTCCTTTTGTAGTCTATATTGGAATCTCTAAAAATACTTATATTTAGGAATAGATGGTGTATAAGACACGGGATGCAGCTAACCTCGACGGCAAACAACAGCATCGCCCATTGTAGCCCTGTGTAAGTACATGGAAAGCCAATGTTAACTACAACAGGGTTAACATCCACCAAAAATAGCAAATGGTAATAAAATGGCAGCATCTGTAGTGATATCTTCATTTCGAAATAGTAGCACGGTAGCAAAGGGACGGATTAACAAATGGATGCAACTATTAATTGCACTAGGCCTAACAACATCCTAATTCATGTTTTGTAAGTTTGTAGCCATTGAAATACAACTCTTTAAAAATGGATACAACTGTTAATTGCAACAGGATTAATGGCCATTGAAACCGGTACTGATAAAAATGCAATTGGCAGAGTTAAACATCACAAGGCAGGTGCTGCCAAAGCAGATAATGGCCCAGTTGTCTATAAAAGGTAGGGAAAATAGCTCAAATGTGTTAGGCATGTTTACTACAACATGCTTAATACATCTACAGTACAAAATATAGCCATTAATTGCAACTGGTATTAGTAAGATTGAAGTGGTGGGTACATACTTGGTAAGTCCTGAGAGGTAGTTGCTGGGGCACTTCATCTTGGCCAGAGCCCGCCCAAAGTTAGCGGCGGCGGAGGCGAGCTGTTCCTCTGGGTCAAAGCGTTGATCAGTGCCACTGACATGTGTACCTATAGGCAACCAGTTAATGGTAGAAGTTAAACTACAATTGCACAAATGATGTGAAATACTGTAAGACATGGGATGCAGCTAACCTTGACGGCAAACAATAGCATCGGCCATTATGACCCTACGTAAGTACATTGACAAGCATGTTAAGTACAACGGGGTTAGCATCCACTATAAATAGCAAATGGGGCAGCATCTCTAGTATATCTTCATTGCGGAGAGTAGCATGCTAGCAAATGGATAGATTAAAAAATGGATACAACTGTTAATTGCATCAGGCTTAACAAATCCTAAGTCATGTTTTCTAAGTTTGTAGCCATTGAAATGCAATTGTTTAAAAATGGATTCAACTGTTAATTGCAACAGGCTTAATAGACATTGAAACCGGCACTGATAAAAATGCAATTGGCATAGTTAAACATCACAAGGCAGGTGCTGCTAGAGCAGAGAATGGCCCAGATGTCTATAAAAAGGTAGGGATAGTAGCAAAAACGTGTTAGGCATGTTTACTAGAACATGCTTAATACATCGATCGCACAGAACATAGCCATTAATTGCAACTGGTATTGGTAAGATTGAACTGGTGAGTACATACTTGGTAAGTCCTAAGAGGTAGTTGCTGGGGCACTTCATCTTGGCCAGAGCTCGCCCAAAGTCAGCGAAGGCAGAAGCGAGTTGTTCCTCCGGGTCGAAGCGTGGATCAGTGCCACTGACATGTGTACCTACAGGCAACTAGTAAATGGGTAGAAGTTAAACTGCAATTGCACAAATTATGTGAAATACTGTAAGACATGGGATGCAGCTCACCTCGAAGGCAAACAAAAGCATCGACCGTTATGACCCTGCGTAAGTACATGGGCAGGCATGTTAAGTGCGACAGGGTTAGCATCCACTAAAAATAGCAAATGGGCAGCATCTCTAGTGATATCCTGAGTCATGTATTGTAAGCTTGTTGCTAGTATTGGTGAAATTGAGTTGGACACGGTAATATTTGAACATCACACAGTGTGTTGTACTGAAATAAACAAGGCACAAACATGCTTAATAGATCAACCGTACAAATCATAGCCATTGCAAGTGGTATTGGTAAGATTTAGCTGGTCAGATCTTACTTGTTAAGTCCTGGGGGGTAGTCGTTGGGGGAATTCATCTGGGCCAGAGCCTGCACCATGTCGGCGGCGGCGGCGGAGGCGAGGTGTTCCTCTGGGTCAACACGCACAGCGGCCATCGTGCCATGGACCGCCATCAGCTCCTGGCGGGGGGGATTTGGAGGCATGAGGATGTTTCGCAAGCACCATTTAAGCAATCAGGTCGGGGACGTGATAGGGATCGGTGGGTTACCTGACTGGATCCGAGCAGAACGTAGATGTGGTTAAAGTTGTGGTTGCGGCGGCGACGGTTTGAGATGCCGGTAGGGGGAGGCGCGAGGGAGGGGGATACTGAGGGGTAGGGGATGTGGTTGGAGGAATAAATTCTGAAATCACACGCCTGGTGAAAATTTTGGTGCGAAATTTGAAACTTGGGCGGGGGGAACACACAGCACAGACGAAGCACGTAAAATACTCGTGTGCGAGAAAAAAATAAAGTTGGCAGATCCCGTCTCTAAAAAATGTACACATGTACTTGATTTTCTTGGTCAATGGTACGCCTGGTTTATTAGGAAATATCGCATAGGTAACTGACTTATGGGTCATTAACGGAAAAAACGCAAACGGGTACGGCATAGAAACCGTGTGTTTCGTGATCTTCTAATGATTAACGCAGCAAAATGCACACGGGCACACATGCTAATCAATGCTCAATGCCCTCAAAGGATGCTCTTACCGACATTGTACGTTAATACTACAAACTTAAAGTACTAATGGTAATTTGCTCTAATACTACAAACTTAAACTTCTTCTCACCTGCTGCCATCAGCGCATGCTGGCCAGACACTGGCGTTCTCCTTCCCGGCCTTGTAGGCAGCAGCCCACCGTGCTTCGATATCCGCCAAAGTTCTCCTCACAACGGCGTGCGGCCTCTTTTTTCTTCCGGTGGCGGGACTCTCTTTTCTTGACTGCTTTCTACCTTTTCCACTCCTTCTGTGCAGCTTTGGCCGCCTCTAGATCCACCACCCATTCGGCCATGGCAGCATCAAAGTCCGCCCATATAACTGTCTGGCCGCCGGCGGCGTTGAACTCGGCGCGGCGAGATGCCATCGCTTCCTTACCATGTGTGCGGTCGCGGGCGGCGAGGAATGCGGCGTGGCGGGATGCCTTCGCTTCCTTACCAGTTACTATGTGTCGGGGTGCCATGAACGACGCCTGGAGAGAGCTCTGGGACGGAGGGGGTGAGAAGCCGTACAGTGTGGTGGTATTCAAGAGCTCAACCACAAACGACAACAGAAATTTGGCTCCCTTACAATTTTGCTCGTTCATTATCGCACATGGTTCATCTCTGTCGCTTCCGGAAACAGTGTGCGCTGAGCCAATTGTGTGTTGCGTTATGATTGGCCGAAACCCCAGCCACGCGGATCGTGCGCGTGCACCATTGGATACGCCGCAATCGAACGGCAATCCACGTTCCTCACATCACACCCGTGCACCTGTAGCTGGATTGGATTTATATGCGCTAAATGCCTAGAAAATGCACATAATCTCCTAAATATGGTAAATGAGCCCGGAAAAATGCCAAATTTGAACATGGTGATTTGCAGGGTGTATGTTCGTCATAGAAAAAAACTCCAAGGCAAAGAACGAAGAAAATTTGGATTCCCCTTCAATCTTGAGGATTTCCCTTTTGAAAGCATGGAACTTGCTCGGTGATGGTTCGATTTATGAAGGGCGTGCATGACAACATAAAGCAAACCTTCTCAAATTTTTACCAAGGCATGGTGAGGTCATACCATGGCACCATGTCAGGCATCATGTTTTTTAAGCATTTATTTCATTTTTTATAGTTGAAAACCCAATAAACAGACATTTTTGGTTGACTATTGCCACACATTTCATCAAAATATTTGTCCATTCCTTGTAAAAGGCATGAGAATTTACTAAATGGCACGAGCATGGTTTTCTATGCCGTTCTTGTGGACCCTTTCATTCATCGATTGTTTGAACTTGAATTATGCACATTAATGCCTAGGAAATGCACATAATCCCCTAAATATGGCAAATGAACCCCGAAAAGTGCCAAATTTGAACATGGTGATTTGTAGGTTGTATGTTCATCATAGAAAAAAAACTCATGGACAAAGGACAAAGGAAATTTGGACCCCCCCTTCAATCTTGGTGATTCCCCCCTTGAAACCATGAAACTTCCTCGGTGATGGTTCGATTTATGAAAGGCGTGCATCACCACATAAGGAAAACATTCTCCAATTTTTACCCGGGCATGGTGAGGCCATACCATGGCACCAAGCCAGGTGTCATATTTTCCAACCATGTGTTTCATGTTTTGTATAGTTGTTAACCGAGTAAATGATGCGTTTATGGTTGACTATTTCCACACATATCCTTGAAATATCTGCTCATTCCTTGTAAAAGGCATGAGAATGTGCTAAATAACACGAGCATGGTTTTCCAGACCGTTCTTGTGCACCTTCTCATGCATTGATTGTTCGAATTTGTATTATGTCCATTAATGCCTAGTAAATGCACATAATCCCCTAAATATTGTAAATGAGCCCGAGAAAATGTCAAATTTGAACACGTTGCATTTGAGGCGGTATGTTGATCGTTGGAAAAAACTGAATGACAAACTAGGACGGAAATTAGGATTCCCCTTCAATCTTGGGGATTTTCCCTCACGAAAGCATGGAACTTCCTCGGTGATGGTTCGATTTATGAAGGGCGTGCATGACGACATAAGCCAAACCTTCTCAAATTTTTACCAGGGCATGGTGAGGTCATACCATGGCACCATGTCAGGCGTCATGTTTTTAAGCATTTATTTCATTTTTATATAGTTGAAAACTAAACGAACAAACATTTGTTGTTGACTATTGCCACACATTTCATCGAAATATATGTCCATTCCTTGTAAAAGGCATGAGAATTTACTAAATGGCACGAGCATGGTTTTCTAGGCTGTTCTTGTGGACCCTTTCATGCATCGATTGTTTACACTTGAATTATGCACATTAATGCCTAGGAAATGCACATAATCCCCTAAATATGGCAAATGAACCCGGAAAAGTGCCAAATTTGAACACGGTGATTTACAGGTTGTATGCTCATCATAGAAAAAACTCATGGACAAAGGACAAAGGAAATTTGGATCCCCCTTCAATCTTGGTGATTTCCCCCTCGAAACCATGAAACTTCCTCGGGTGATGGTTCATTTTATGAAAGGCACGCATCACGACATAAGGAAAACATTCTCCATTTTTTACGAGGGGCATGGTGAGGCCATACCATGGCACCACACCAGGCGTCATGTTTTCCAACCATGTGTTTCATTTTTTTGTATAGCACGAGCATGGTTTTCCAGACCGTTCTTGTGCACCTTTTCATGCACCGATTGTTTGAATTTGAATTATGTGCATAATTAATGCCTAGAAATTGCACACAATCCCCTAAATATGGTAAATGAGTTTGGAAAAATTTCAAATTTGAACACGTTTCATTTGAGGCGGTATGTTGATCGTTGGAAAAAAATCTGAAAGAAAAACTAGGACGGAAATTTGGATTCCCCTTCAATCTTGGTGATTTCCCTCTCGAAAGCATTGAACTTCCTCGGTGATGGTTCGATTTATGAAGGGCATGCATGACAACATAAATCAAACCTCTCATCTTTTAACCAGGGCACGGTGAGGCCATACCATGGCACCATGCTAGCCGTCATATTTTTCAAGCACATATTCCATTATTCTATAGTTGATAACCCAGTAAATGACGCGTTTGTGGTTGACTCCATTGAAATCATTGTCCATTCCTTGTAAAAGGCTTGAGAAATTACTAAATACCACGAGTATGGGTTTTCCAGACCGTTCTTGTGCACCCTTTCATGCACCAATTGTTTGAATTTGAATTACGTGCATTAATGCCTACAAAATGCACATAATCCCCTAAATATTGTAAATGAACCCGGAAAAGTGTCAAATTTGAACACGATGATTAGCAGGGTTTATGTTCATTGTAGAAAAAAACTCATGGATGAAAGACAAAGGAAATTTGGATTCCCATTCAATCGTGGTGATTTACTATCGCACACGGTTCATCTCCGTCGCCTCTACGAACTGTGTGTGTTTACTCACACATGCAAAAGGAAAAGAAAACCCTCGCCCACTTCGTCCCCACTCACTCGCCGCGGACTCCTTGCTACTCTGCACCCTAAGCTCGACGGCTGTTGGCGGCGGCCGTAGGTCGCGCTCCAAACGGCACTGAATTTTGCCTTCACTGCTTTCCGCCGCCTATCTGCACCAGCATTCTAGACTCTGGTCGACTGGGGTTTTCTGCGGGATTGGGCCGGGGATTTTTCTCATGGAGAAGATAATCAACTTAATTAGCGAAATATTCACTCGTCTCTTATCACAGTCCGTCCGTCGTTGTTAATCAACCGGCGAAAATTGTCGTGGAATCATTTTTGTTATAGTTGATTCGTGGGTGTTCATTCATGTGTGCACAGTGCGAGCACAAATCGGGCAACTGTGGTCGTGGCCAGTCGGAAACGAAGTTCTATCTCACCATTCCGGATGACTTCAAGGAGCGTTCGGTATGTTCAATCTCAACCTACCACGGTCGGCATGGCCTAAATTTGTGAACATATACCGTATGTTGCTACATTATCTATATATTTGCATCAAATCTTTGTTACATTAGCTATTTTTTATTCTATATTTTTGTACTTTGCTTGCATCTATATATGGATATGTTCTATCAGTTACTCCCATATTTGTATCTTGCTCAGTTATTTCAATATATCTAATTTACAATCTTAATTTTCATTTCAAGCAGTACATCCCTTGATTTGCAAGAACAGGACTAGAAGGAAATCTTGGGCTTTACTTTGCTGATGACTCCCAGGATGTCATATTGACAACGCAACATGGGTTTACAATGACGATTAGCGTAAAACTTGATAAAGATGGTCACTCCTATTTTAATGTAGACCTTTGGAGAAAAATGTCTAAGTGCTATGAACTAAAAGCTGGCAATAAAATTCTAGTGCGTGCACCACAGCCTGGTCTAATTAACAAGGATGTTTACTTCCCCAACGTCATCAGCCGATCAAAGTCTTATTGAGGTTAGTGTCTTTTCAACTTTCTCCATGCTGTCATATTACTATTTAAGCAACCAATTGTGATATCATATTCTGACTCTGTTCCTAGGCAGTAACAAATTATGTTTACCAATTTATGCGCACTATATATTCTTCTACCATGTTCTGAATAAATAATACATTTCCACCTTTTAAGCAGGATATGTTGGATGCATAGTGAACGATCTGTATGTTACTAAGCATACCAAATTTCACTGGAAGGACTTGAAGCATGTCATAAACTTTGTTGATAATCTGACAGAGATAGCACATCGTATGAACACTGGATTTTGGATGGGATTAATTAGACCTATGGTGCACACACTGAACAACACCAATTGTGTGCACAAACCGCTGGTAAAAATTCTTATTTTAATCTTGATGCTCATAAACTATATATATCTTCAACGATATGTTACAGTTGTTTTTTATTCTACATGTCAACAGAAATTGCCCCCTGTAGCCGTTCCTGGATCGATTTCCCGGCGTGGTCGAATTACACTTGTGCCTGCTAATAACACCAAAGTGATTGCAAGGTACTGCATTTCCCGCAAAAATGGAACCATTCAAATTAACAAGTTCTCGCTTCTCGTGGCAATGCATCCATATTGGAAAACTGGAGACACTGTTCTACTCCTGCTCTACCAAGGCACAAGAGGGCTCTTCCTTTTCATTGACGAGATGCCGAGTCGCCATGATTAAGCTGCTTCCAGTAGATAGTTGTGGTTGTTGGCCCTCAGCCTCTTAAAATGTGTTAGCTGTTACTATATATTTAAGTACGTAGATATGGACCATATGGTTGTTGGCCCTTAGCCTCTTAAAATGTGATAGTTATTACTATGTTAAGTATGTAGATATGGACCATATGGTTGTCAAAACCGTGTTACGAAGATCCTCCTTACGTCGAACATTGTAACCACTATATATATGTTACTCAAATGTTGTTACCCAAGTTCATAAATTTGCATGGAAAGTATTAGTATCGTACACAGTTCATTGAGTTTAAGCGTGTGCCCGTTGTCCAAAAGGCATTTGCATATTAACTGTCCATATTGCAAATTCACACACATGTTCACATAAGGAAACGTATGTGTAACATACTAATCTTCAAACATGAGTACTCGTAGATGCATCGTGTGCGATACTCCTAGCCACCGCAAGCAACTAGTTTCCATTTTCAAAGTTTTTTGTACCCACGGAATCACACACAAAGTAACTGTATTGACCGTCTGTGTTGTAATTTCTCATCACAAACATTTCATCTGAGTCGGCCGTTTGCCACGTATCACACACATCTTGTTTACACGACTCATTTCTATTCTTTTGGCTCATCGCAAACAGTTTATCCATGTGAATTGTATGCTGCATATCACACGCATCTTGTTAAGTTGAACCGTTTCTGTTGTGTTCCCTAATCAAAACAGTTCATCCGAGTTTACCGTATGCCGTATATGGCACACACATTGATATGGCTGCCTGTTTCTATTGTTCTACCTCATCGCAAATAGTTCGAATGGATTAACCGTGTGTCCTGCATCGCACACACATTGTTATGGCTGCCCGTTTCTGTTGTTCTGCCTCATCGCAGACAGTTTGAATGGATTAACCGTATGCCCTTCATCGCACACGCAACTAAAACCTGAACCATGTTTGATGCATACATCATTGCAAACGTTTTGCACCTTTTTTGACGGGTTTTTTACACCACCATTTGCAATTATTGCATCGCACATAGTTTCGGCAAAGGATCTCTATTCGTAGTGTCGCATTAGCAGTCTCCTGCAGTAGTGATGAGTTATTATTGTTGACATCACCCTTGAGGTGAATATGTTGGGAGGTGAAATTATAAACCCCTATCTTTCTATGTGTCAGGTTGAAACATTTTTCTCATGTGTACAAGGTGAGTGTTAGCAATCATAGAAGACCATATGATGGTTGAGTGTGTGGAGCTCATACTTAACTCTGTTGAATAAGTTGAATTGCAATTGCTTGGTGACTAAGAACATAGGTTGTTGGGTTTCAAGAGAATTCATTGTTTGAACCTTATCATGTGAATTGGTTGCCACTATAACATGAGAAGTTTTATAAGAAAGAGTTGTTGTTATGATGCCAGGAAAAGTGATTGAAATTGTCATTGATCAAACTTGTGCACTTTGCTAGCATTCACATTTCATAAATTATTTCTTTTATCATTTACCTACTCGAGGACGAGTAGGAATTAAGCTTGGGGATGCTGATACGTCTCTAATGTATCTATAATTTATGAAGTATTCATGCTGTTATTTTATCATTATTGGGTGTTTTACAATGATTTTATAGCAACTTTATATCATTTTGGGGGACTAACCTATTGACCCAGTGCCCAGTGCCAGTTGCTGTTTTTTGCTTGTTTTTTACATCACAGAAAATCAATATTAAACAGAGTCCAAACACCACGAAACTTTTTGTGGATTTTTTATGGACCAGAAAGAACCAAATGGGCCAGAGCTGCACCTGGGGGGTGCCCCGAGGGGGGCACAACCCACCAGGGTGCACCAGGGCCCTCTGGCGCGCCCAGGTGGGTTGTGCCCACCTCGATGGCCTCCCGCACCCCTTCTTCGCACTATAAATTCCCAAATATTCCGAAACCCTTCGGGGTTAACCTAGATCAGAAGTTCCGCCGCCGCAGGGCTCCGTAGCCACCGAAAACCAATCTAGACCTGTTCCGGCACCCTGCCGGAGGGGGGTCATCTCCGGTGGCCATCTTCATCATCCCGGCGGCCACCACGATGAGGAGGGAGTAGTCCACCCTCGGGGCTAAGGGTTTGTACCAGTAACTATGTGTCTAATCTCTCCCTCTCGTGATCTATATCATGGGCTTTGTTAATATAGTCGGATCATATGATGTTTCTCACATCTATACTATCGTTGTGATGAATTGAATCTTTACCATTTGAAGTTTTGTCATGTCGGATTGAATATTCAGAGATGAGAACACATGATATATGTCTTGCGGTATGAATACTTGAGGTGACAATTGGGGTATCTTATTGATTCACTTGATATATGTTATGGCATTCCACTCGCGGATTCCCGCGGTGATATTAGGGTAATCTATGCATAGTGGTTGGTGCATGTTTTTCTCTGACAGAAACTTCAGGGTCTCTTTATAGTTCTTTGGGTGGATTGAGTATTATGAATATGAATATGCTTTGGTGTTACTCTAGTACGAACTCTAGGATAGATCAAACGGAAATAATAGCTTTGTGTTATTTTAGTACGAACTCTTGAATAGATCGATCGAAAAGAATAACTTTGAGGTGGCTTCGCACCCTACAAACAATTCCTACCTTTTGTTCTCCGCTAATAGTAACTCGGGAGTGATTCTTTGATGTACTTTGAGGGATAATCATATGATCCAACTATGTTAGCACTATTGAGAGATTGCACTAGCGAAAGTACGGACCCTGGGCCTTATTTTTAAGCATTGAAATACCGTTTTTGTGCCCGTTTACTACTTGCTACCTTGCTGATTTTATTTATTCAGATTATAAAAAAATATTTCTACCATCCATATTACAGTTTTATCACCATCTCTTTGCCAAACTAGTGCACCTATACAATTTTCCATTGTATTGGGTGTGTTGGGGACACAAGAGATTTCTTGTATTTGGTTGCAGGGTCGTTTGAGAGAGACCATCTTCATCCTACACCTCACACAGATTGATAAACCTTAGGTCATCCACTTGAGGGAAAATTGCTATTGTCCTACAAAACTCTACGCTTGGAGGCCCAACACGTGTCGACAAGAATAAAGTTGCGTAATAGACATCAAACTCTTTTCTGGCGTCGTTGCCGGGGAGGTGAGTGCTTGAAGGTATATCTTTAGATCTTGCAATTGAATCTTTTAGTTTCTTGTTTATCACTCGTTTGGTCTATAAAAGAAAACTAAAAATGGAATTTAGGTTGAATCATATTATTGATCATCTTCATAATATCTTTCTTGAAAATGATAGTTTAGAAAATTGTGCTCAATTGTTAGAAGAAGAAGTCAATAAAATGTTTGGCACAAAATATTTGAATGATGAGCATGATTGCAATGTTGTTAGTATGAATTCTTTGGATATCCAAAATGCTAATGATGATTGCACTAGTCATGAGAAAAATGTTTCTTATAAGCATGTCACTTTTGGTGGAGTGAATTGGGAGTGCCTTTGCACACCAAAAAGAGAAGATAGATTTCGTAAGAAGCATAAATAATTAGAAACAAGAAAGTTGCAAGAGAGGCTAGATGATTGTGCAGAAAGATTTAATTGCTTCCGGCATACTTGTGAACGTTGCAATGAACATGGTCATCTAAATTTCCAATGCAAATTCTTTCGTTATCAAATCATGTCCAAAAATTGTGATAACTTGATTACCCTTGAGCATCGTAAAGAGCTTAGTCTTCTTTTGGGGTATGAAGAATGGAACCTATAACTAAGGGTATTCCAAAATTTAATCTTGATAGATTTCTTGATTTTGATCTAGAAGAAATTTATATCTTTTATGTAGTAAATTGCATTGAGAATCCTTATATTGCCAACTACCTAAAGACAAGAGAACAAATGGAATATGAAGAGAGTACTAATGAAAGGTAAAATGTTTCCCATTACCCTCCTAGTGTTTACTATGATGAATTAGGTAACGAGGAGGAGCTTCCTATCCAATCAATCTCGTCAACAACAAGCATGAAAGAATCAATTAAACCCACACATGGTGTGGTGAAGAATCAGAAAAGAAGAAATAATAGAGGTAAAAAGGTATCTCTCCCAAATATGGTTGCTCCCATCACCATCGTGCCTCATGAAAGTGAATCAAATATGTTTATGGAGGATAATTATATTGATGATGATTTTGTTATGCCTATTGCTTGTTGTGATGATTATGATTGGGAAGACAATGATATCCCTTATGATATTGAAAATCTTTTCAGCACTTGCTTGGAAGAATAAGATAATAAGTTTGCTATACTATTGGTGCCATTCATGCTATTGATAAGAATGATTGTGATGATATGCAAAACCACAAGCTTGGGGATGATATGTTTGATGAGTATGATACGTTTGAAGATTTATTTGCTGGAAATAATGCTTGTCCTAAGCTTGGGGATGCTTTGCTTAATGAATATGATCCTTTGATTCCTTCTACTTTCAATAAGACAATTTATATTGATGATAGCATGCCTCCTACTAATGATGATTACATTGATGAAAGTGGGTTTGGAAGAGTGTCAACTCTAGGTAGTAGTGATCCCACTATTTTGGAGGGTGTTGAATCTTATTACAATATTGATGAAAGTGGATTTGGAGAGGCCATGACTTTATTTAGTGGTACATCCACTATTTTGGAAGAGGTTTCAATTGACTATGACAATAAAGTTGCTATCTATGATGATTATTATGATGGCATGTATGCCATAAAGAGTAATAAATATTCTATGCTTGTGCATCATGAAAGAGTGTTGTATGTGATAGTTATATTGTTGAGTCCATTCATGATGTTTCTGAAAATTATTATGAGGAAGGAACTGATGCTCTTATATATCTCAATAATATCAAGTCTCTTCTCTATGTGTTGATTGTTTTGAAGTTGCACTTGTTTTGACTTCCTATGCTAGTTGATTCTTGTTCCCATAAGTTGTTTGCTCACAAAATCCCTATGCATAGGAAGTGGGTTAGACCTAAATGTGCTAGTCATATGCTTCATGATGCTCTCTTTATGTTTCAATTCTTATCTTTTATGCGAGCATCATTGAAATCATCATGCCTAGCTTAAAAGGCATAAAAGAAAAAGCGCTTATTGGGAGACAACCCAACACTTATACCTACTTTTTGTGTGTTCACATGATTAGTCTACTGTAGTAATCATGTTTTATCGCTTTTGTTTCAATAAAGTGCCAAGTAAGACCTTTGGTATGGCTTACGGTGATAGTTGATTTGATCTTACTGAAAAAACAAAAACTTTTGTGGTCAGTGTCGGGACCCCGATCCTAAGTCACACCGATCTAGCATGTAACACTTCATATCACTTTGCGGCCTCACGCACGGTATTCCCACGGGTGCCACCTTACCTGGCCCGGGACCGTTTGCGCCTTTTGACTCACGTATATGATAGTGTCGCTAGCATCCATATGACAGAGAACCCGGGCCGACATGACTAGTCGTGAACCCAAAGTGGCACTAACTTACAGGGATAGGCATACATGAATCAACCATGAGCATGTCGGTCAACAGCGTATGAATCCGGGCTGTAGCACTAGGCTAACAGGACTCCGGGAACCCGGGCTGTACCAGGCTAGGCAGGACTCCAGATGTCATCGCATGACATTTCCCTGAAGGGACAGACACAGGAACGAAGTGAATCACATGCCGGCCAGTCAAGTGTTCCGGAGCATGAGTGCTGGGCTACCAGGACTCCGGTGAACTGGGCTGTAGCGGACTACTATGGCACATGGAAGCACAAGACTACATTTCCCCATGAGAGAGGCTATCAGAGGTAAACAACTAGGTTGTCGGATCCCACACATAGCAATACACGTTACACGTACGCATAACATGCAAGTATGTGATGTACATCATGGCATCACAACATAACTCAAGCTAATGTAGATAAAGGACCAGAAGAGCCACATAGCATTCAATACAAACAGAGGTCTCATGACCCATCATTCAGAGCATACAAGCAACGGAAGCATTACATGTCTGAGTACAGACAACTACAAAGGGAAAAGACTAAGAAGCCTGACTAAACACGACCCTCCCAAGGGTACAAGATCGTAGCTGGGATTCAAGCTACTCGTCGAAGCCACTAGTGTAACCAACTGCAAAACATAGATAAACAAACGTGAGTACAAAGGTACTCAGCAAGTCTTACATCAGAACTATCTACATATGCAACATTATCAACAAAGGGGGTGGTGGAGTTTAACAGCAGCAAGCCAGCTTTGACTCAGTGGCTAACCTATACTATGAGTATCAGAAACTTCTTTGAGGTGAGAAGACGCACACGAGTCCACATATTCACCATATCAATACTCCACTATGGATCCGTTCCCGTCTCCCTGCGAGAAGGCCATCCATAGCACTCACGCTTATCTTGCGGATTTTAGAGTATCCACTTCAAGTTGTCTATGTACTACATAAGTCCTCCAAGTTTCCATATCCGAGGAAAATGGCTATTCGAATAGATAATATTGACCCTGCAGGGGTGTACTTCTTCACACACGCTCTCGCCACTTATAGCCCTGTACACGTCATGTACCTCGACAACCTTCAAGCGGAAGTCGAGCGAGGGTGTCGGCCACGACCTGACTAACCACACAAGTCTCTCGTCCAGGTTTATCGCCTATTCGGGTTCCATCCGCAAGGAGATCCGGCCGGGGTGTCACTCACGGCCCCAAACGATGTGTGCAGGGTTCCCAAGCCCACCATCCGGGTGCCACTTGGTACACCGTGCCATGGTGCCTAGTCTGTCCCAAGTCCGTCCCGTCGGACACCACCTGGTAGACAAGTAGCACTACCTACAAACGCCAGAAACTAGTTGCAACTCCTGGATAGAGATCAAGAGGATTAATAAGCCGAGAGGGGCCGGATAACCGGAACCCAATGTGTGGTAGTAACTGGGCTTGGATAACATACACAAAACTCAGTGCTTAAGGACGGTCCCAATGAGACAACCCACCATGTACTCCTACATGGCCTCTCACCACTACCTTTACCAAAACGTGTTCACACACTTAGCCTTTACCGGTAGGACATGTTCACCACTCCGATTCATTCCCGATGAATCAGACCTGACACAACTCTAAGCATAGCTGGCATAAAGAAAACAGGCATGGATGAGCAGGCACATCAAGGCTCAAGCAACTCCTACTCATGCTAGTGGGTTTCAACTATTTACTGTGGCAATGACAAGTCATGCAGAGGAATGGGTTCAGCTACCGCAGCAGAAAGTAGCAGTTGGAATCGTTGTTGTCCTAATGCAGTAAACGGAGCAGGAGCGAGAGAGTGGGATTTTATCGAGATGCTCAAGGGGGTTTCCTTGCCTGATAGATCCACGAAGAAGCACTGCTCCTCAGACAGGTACTCGGGACACCTTCCGGAGTAGAACCTATCGAGAGGGGACGGTGCCGGCAATCAATAAACAACCATATGCAACAATATGATGCATGAAGATGACATTTCAAGGATGCTATGATTTGCCCTAATACATGTAGCATCAATTTGGTTGAAGTCCATATGAATCAAGGGTTCATATGCAAATCCCAAATTAAGTATATAACATGCCATTATTACGTTTTCACTTATACAGCAAGTATAAGTTGGTTTTTCATACATGAAACTAGCATAAATGGATTCCTTGCATTTTTCTGATAATTTTTCATATATAAATTATTTCATTCTGAGCTACGGTTTAATTTCTATGATTTTTAGAAGTTTTAACTATTTCCTGAAATTGTCTGAATTATTTAAAATCTAGAAAAACAATTACTACGTCAGCGTGATGTCACAGAGACGTCAGCAGGGCTGACCAGGTCAAACCTAACGTGTGGGGGCCACACGTCAGTGACACCGGGATTAACCCCGGGTCAAACCCGCACTGACCAGGTTTGACTTGGCCCTGGGGCCCACTTTTAGCGGCTGGTGGGGTGGCTAATGGTGGGGATTAGCGCTAATTAAGCCGCCACGTCAGCCTCGCCGGCGTTCAGCCAGCAAAGACCAAACCGCACGGCAGTGCTTCGCCGGAATATGCTATAGGCGGTGGAGGAGCGCACGGAGACCACTGGGGCGTAGCCCGTCATCGTCCGCATCCAGTGGAGCATGTGGGATGAGCTGGGGTGGCCGGAGCTCGCCGGAGCGGAGCTTAGGGCGGCGGCCGGAGTTCGGCCTTGAGCGGGCGTAGTGTTGCGGTGCACGGGAAGGCAGGGGGAGAAGGGGGAACCGACACGAGGCTCACAGTGGACCGGAAGAGCAGCTCAGCGGGCTCGGGGACGCGCTGACGGCGGTGAGCGGCGACGGAGATCCACGGCGGCCGAGAGGTTGAAGACGACGGCGGTGAGGGCGTCCGGCGGCATCCGGCGTTGCTTGGCCTGGCGAGGAGGTTGAGGACAAGGTAGCAGAGCTACTAGGCACATCGAGGGGTCGAGGGGGAGGCTCTGGGTGCGGCAACGATGAGCGGCGGCGGCGGCTGCGTTCGGTGCATGCGAGGGAGAGAGCCAGGGGAGAGGATGGGGACGAGAGAGAGCGAGAGAGAGTCGAGGGATCGCGTGGCGTCCTCAGGGCGACGGGGGGACATGCAGGGAGGCAGGAGGTGGCCGGCGCGTGGCCGGCACGCGGCGAGCACACGCCGCTGCCTTCTGGCGCGAGGAGGGAGATGACTGGCAAGATCTAGTGGGCTGGGCCTCTGCTGGGCCGTGGTGGGGCGCCAGGTAAGCGTCAGGTAAGTGTTTTCTTATTTCCTGTTTTCTTTTTCTATTTCTGACATTTGTTCTCTATCCAAAATAAATGTTAAAACACTTCCATAAATGCTGAAAATATTTGTGGCATCTAGATATAATATTCCAGAGGCCCTCACCAATTCCCAACATTTTTGGAGCCATTAAAAATATTTATATCATTTAAACAGCTCCAAAACAAATATTTATGCATTGATTCAAAAATCCAAAATGTGTAGCAAAAATGTGCATCACCTTTGGTTGTTGTTCCCAACACTATCCAAAGAGCATGAACATTTTTGAAAAGCATTTTGGGTTCATTGAAAATCCATTTTAAAGTTGAACCTATTGGAAAAACTTTGGTGCTAGGGTTTGCAACTTTCCCCATTTCAAATTTATTTGAAGTTTAAACATGATGCACAAGCAAGCCTAGGATCATACCAGAACTAGGTATGTGACAACTCGCCCCCACTTGAAGAAATCTCGTCCCAAGATTCAGGAGTTGGCAGAAAAAGCGAGGTACTCAAGTCGAAGACGATCTTCTCGCTCCCAAGTAGCTTCTCTCTCGGAATGATGAGACCATTGAACCTTGAGAAACTTGATGTTATGACGTCGAGTGACACGCTCTGCTTGATCCAGAATGCGAACAGGGTACTCTCGATACGTAAGGTTATCTTGGAGATCAAGCGTTTCGTGGTCCACTCCGCGGATGGGATCCGAGAAGCAACGCCTGAGTTGAGAGACGTGGAAGACATCATGAACTTGAGAAAGATGTGGGGGTAGTTCCAACTGGTAGGCAACCTCGTCTCGTTTAGCGAGAATGCGAAAAGGACTGATGTAACGAGGAGCCAACTTGCCCTTGATACCGAAACGATGGGTACCCTTCAAAGGGGTAACCCAAAGGTAAGCCTTGTCGCCAACTTCATAAGTCACTTCCTTATGACGACGGTCATACTGGCTCTTTTGGCGAGATTGGGCTGTTTTCAAATTCTCACGAATGATGCGAACTTTCTCTTCTGCCTCCTGGATCATATCCGGTTGAAAGAATTGTCTTTCACCAGTTTCTGACCAGTTCAAAGGTGTTCGACATCTTCGTCCATACAGAATCTCGAAGGGTGCTTTCTTAAGACTGGATTGGTAGCTATTGTTATAAGCAAACTCGGCAAAGGGAAGACATTTCTCCCAATCCATACCGGATGAGATAACGCAAGCTCTAAGCATGTCTTCGAGAATTTGGTTGACCCTTTCCACCTAACCACTTGATTGAGGGTGGAAAGCGGTATTGAAGGAAAGATGGGTGCCCATGGCAGTTTGGAAACTTTCCCAGAAATGAGAGGTGAAAAGACTACCACGGTCTGAATTGATCTCTAGTGGAACACCATGGAGTGACACTATTCGGGAGATATATATAAGTCAGCGAGCTGACTAGCAGTGATACTCTCTCGAACAGGTAGGAAGTGAGCCACTTTGGAAAGACGGTCAATGACTACGAAGATAGCATTATTTCCTTTCTTGGTCCTGGGAAAGCCGGTGATGAAGTCCATACCAACTTTGTCCTATTTCCACTCGGGAATAGCTAAAGGTTGAAGGGTGCCAGCAAGTCTTTGATGCTCTGCCTTAACGCGACAACAAACGTCACAGTTGGCAATATACTAAGCGATTTCTCTCTTCATCCTAGTCCACCAGAACCTCTGGCGTAGGTCCTGATACATCTTTGTACTACCGGGATGAATCGTGAGAGGGGATTCATGGGCCTCCTTAAGGATCAGTTTCTGCATCTATTGACATTTGGGAACCACCAAACGGTTACCAAAGTAAACAACACCTCGTTCATCCATACAGAAACAGCCAGCAACTCCCTTGGAAATATTCTTCTTGATCCGGGAGATTCCCGTATCATGCTTCTGAGCCTCTATGATCTGATCCGTAAGGGTAGGTTTCGCCACCAAGGTAGAAAGGGAACCATGAGGAGCTATGTGAAGGTTAAGCTTACAGAATTCCTCATGGAGGGGTGGTTGACATTGTTGCAACATGAGGTTGTTGCAATAGGATTTACGACTTAAAGCATCAGCCATGACATTGGCTTTGCCTGGGGTGTAGGTGATTCCTAAGTCGTAATCCGAGATCAACTCCAACCAACGTCTCTGTCTGAGATTCAGATCCGGTTGGGTGAGGATATACTTGAGACTCTGATGGTCAGTGTAGATTTCGCAACAGTTACCAAGAAGGTAATGTCGCCAAGTCTTAAGTGCATAGACTACAACTGCAAGCTCTAGATCATGTGTAGGATAATTCTCCTCATGTGGATGCAACTGTCGAGATGTATAGGCAATCACATGGCGATCTTGCATAAGAATGCAACCTAGTCCCTGACGCGAAGCGTCGCAATAGATAACAAAGTCTTTAGTGAAATCCGATGGCACGAGTATGGGCGCAGAAGTCAGGCATCTTTTCAGTTCTTGAAAACTGTGCTCACACTGCGGGGTCCACTCAAACTTTTTATCTTTCTTGAGAAGCTCCGTGAGGGGTTTGGCCACTTTGGAGAAGTTTTCAATGAAGCGGCGACAATAACTGGCTAGACCAAGGAAACTCCTAACTTGTTTGACCGTTTCGGGTGGAGTCCAATCGAGAACGGCTTTGAATCTCTCGGGATTGACAGCAATGCCCTTTCCAGAGATCACATGGCCCAGATAGGTCACTTCTGGCAACCAAAATTCACACTTGGAGAACTTGGCATAAAGACGGTGCTCTCTGAGTTTTCCTAACACAAGCCTAAGATGTTCGGTATGCTCTTCCTCGTTCTTTGAGTAAATAAGAATATCATCGAGATAAACCACGACGAACTTATCTAAGTACTCCATAAAGATCAAGTTCTTCAAGCGGGAGAAAATAGCTGGAGCATTGGTTAGGCAGAAAGACATCACGGTGTACTTGTATTGACCATAACGAGTGACAAAGGCCGTTTTGGGGATGTCCCCGTTTCTGATTTTGATTTGGTGGTAGCCTAACCTCAAATCCATCTTGGAAAAGACTGAGGATCCAACGAGCTAATCATATAGGTCGTTGATCCTAGGGAGCGGATACTTGTTCTTTATCGTGACCAAATTAACGGGACGATAATCTACAACCATCTGATCCGTACCATCCTTCTTCTTGACGAAGAGGACATGACAAGCCCAAGGAGAAGAACTGGGACGGATGAAACCCTTTTGCAAGGACTCATCAAGTTGTTTCTTAAGCTCGGCTAACTCCAAAGGTGCCATCTTGTATGGTCTCCTAGAGATTGGAACAGTTCCTGGGATAAGTTCTATGACAAACTCTACATCTCTGTTAGGTGGGACACCTGGTAGTTTTTCTGGAAAGACATCCGAGAAGTCACGGACTACCGGAATATCTTCAAGGTCTGGAAGAGGGCTGGCATTAAGAAAATAGAGTTGACGCCTTGCAACTCTATTGGAGACAGTGACTATTTTGCCAGATGGATGTGTAAGTTGAATAGATCTGGTGTAACAATCGATCTTGGCATGATGAGCTGTCATCCAGTCCATACCAAAGATGATGTTAATATCTGAGGACTTGAGAGATATCAAAGAAGCAAGGAATACCAGTCTGTCAACAAGGATTTCATTACCATGGCTTACCTTGGAGGTTTGCCATTTGGAACCAGGGTCTGGATTATTAGCGGAGTCGGCATATCACAAAATGACATGTCATGCAACCAAGCGTAACCTTCGGATATGAAGGAGTGGGATGCTCCAGTATCGAACAGAACTGAACCTGGGTGATAATTGACAAAAAGCGTACCCAGTACGACGTCGGGATCATCTTGAGCTCCTCAAGCTGAGACATGGTGCACACATGCTCGTTCATTGGAGGTTGGCTTGGTACTGATCATCTTGACTGATGGCTTTTCACGTGCATAGTGTCCTGGTTCTCCGCAGGTGAAGCAAGTTCCTGAGGTAGGACGTGGACCTACATTGGCAAGTGGTCCACTAATATGCCTGGGTGGAGCACGTTGCTGAGTTGGGTGAGGCGCCACATCGGATGGCCTCGGTGCATATCCAGGTGGAAGAGCCGAGTTCGGAATCCAAATCCGTCGCTTCTGAGAGCCAGAGCGGGAGGAAGAACCCATATCACGGTTGTGCTTACGAGACTCCTCGTAAGTGAGTTGAGCTGTCTCTGCATTAATGGCCTTGTTCACAAGATCCTAGAAAGTATCACAATGATGTAGGTGGAGATCACGACGCAACTTAGGGTTGAAACCCTTCCGGAACCTAGCCTGCTTCTTAGCGTCCGTGGACACTTCTTCTGTAGCATAGCGGGCAAGGCTTCCAAACTCTCTACTGTAAGCATCAACAAGCAGCTTACCCTGGGTAAAACTACAGAACTCTTCCCTCTTGCGGTCAATGAGAGCCTGAGGAATGTGGTGATCATGAAAAGCCTCGGTGAAATCTTTCCACGTAGGAAACTGGCCAGCTGGAAGCATAGCCTCATAGCTCTGCCACCAAATACTAGCAGGACCTTCTAGGTGATAGGTAGCATAGGTGACCTTGTCACCTTCAGCTACGTTCGCAGAATGCAACTTGTGAGTGATGCTTCGGAGCTAGTCATCCGCATCGAGTGGCTCAATGGAATGATGAAAGGTGGATGGTTTCAGACCAATGAAGTCGGTGATGGAAACCAACCTCTTACGCTGATGTGCGGTGTTCTGCTCAATCTATGCTAGCAAGCGGTTAGTCTCACGCTTGTTCCTCTCGGATGCTAACAAGAACTCTGTCATCAAAGGCTGGTCAGGAGGATCCTCGTCCCTACCATCTCCGTGGTTCTTGCTATGAGCAACTGAACCTCGGTTACCAGACGACATCCTGGCCAAAAACCAAGGAAACAAGGATGGAGTTAGCATCGACATGAGGATGCGGAATGTAATGCAAAAGCATTGGAAATTCTTGAAATCCTAGGACAATTTCGGCAGCATAACTGCTGTAAATGCTCAAAAGGATTTTGAGACATTCATCAAAGGAATAGCATAATCAATCAGCATCATAATATCAAGGTTCTGGGTCAAACTGAGGACGCACAAAAGTAGTAGAACTGTATGGAGACACAACCCAACAATCCTAAGACTTTATGGTTTAGTAACGCGTCATCCTGAGAGATAGAGGAGAAGCCTAGGCCTTAACCCTCGTAGAAAAGAAGAGGCTGACTCAGAAAGAATGACATGAGGTAAAGGAGTAGAAAGAGCCTTATGTTCCCTTTCACAATCAATTCCCTTGTATAACTAAAGCATTTCTAGACTCAACTTCGACCAGTTTGGCTTGGTAATCCTACAGTCAGTCAAGCTCTGATACCAATGATGTCGAGACCCCGATCCTAAGTCACATCGATCTAGCATGTAACACTTCATATCACTTTGCGGCCTCACGCACGGTATTCCCACGGGTGCCACCTTACCTGGCCCGGGACCGTTTGCGCCTTTTGACTCACGTATATGATAGTGTCGCTAGCATCCATATGACAGAGAACCCGGGCCGACATGACTAGTCGTGAACCCAAAGTGGCACTAACTTACAGGGACAGGCATACATGAATCAACCACGAGCATGTCGGTCAACAACGTATGAATCTGGGCTGTAGCACTGGGCGAACAGGACTCCGGGAACCCGGGCTGTAGCAGGCTAGGCAGGACTTCGGATGTCACCGCGTGACATTTCCCCGAAGGGACAGACACATGAACGAAGTGAATCACATGCCGGCCAGTCAAGTGTTCCGGAGCAGTAGTGCTGGGCTAGCAGGACTCCGGTGAACCGGGCTGTAGCGGACTACTATGGCACATGGAAGCACAAGACTACATTTCCCCATAAGAGAGGCTATCAGAGGTAAACAACTAGGTTGTCTGATCCCACACATAGCAATACACGTTACACGTATGCATAACATGCAAGTATGTGATGTACATCATGGCATCACAACATAACTCAAGCTAATGTAGATAAAGGCCCAGAAGAGCCACATAGCATTCAATACAAACAGAGGTCTCATGACCCATCATTCAGAGCATACAAGCAACGGAAGCATTACATGTTTGAGTATAGACAACTACAAAGGGAAAAGACTAAGAAGCCTGACTAAACATGACCCTCCCAAGGGTACAAGATCGTAGCTGGGATTCAAGCTACTCGTCGAAGCCACTAGTGTAACCAACTGCAAAACTGTCGGGACCCCGATCCTAGGTCACACCGATCTAGCATGTAACACATCATATCACTCTGTGGCCTCACGCACGGTATTTCCACGGGTGCCACCTTACCTGGCCCGGGACCGTTTGCGCCTTTTGGCTCACGTATATGATAGTGTCGCTAGCATCCATATGACAAAGAACCCGGGCCGACATGGCTAGTCGTGAACCCAAAGCGGCACTAACCCATGGGGACAGGCATACATGAATCAACCTCGAGCATGTCGGTCAACCAGCGTGTGAATCCGGGCTGTAGCACTGGGCTAACAGGACTCCGGTAACTCGGGCTGTAGCAGGCTAGGCAGGACTCCGGATGTCACCGCGTGACATTTCCCCGAAGGGACAGACATAGGAATGAAGTGAAACACATGCCGGCCAGTCAAGTGTCCTGAGCAGTAGTGCTGGGCTAGCAGGACTCCGGTGATCCGGGCTGTAGCGGACTACTATCGCTCAGAAGCACTAGACCACATTTCCCCATATGATAGGCTGCCAAGGATAAACAACTAGATAGTCGGATCCCACACATACCAAGCATTTCAATCATACACACAATATGCTCGATATGTGTGAATACAACATGGCATCACAACATAACTCTACAACTCAAGTATTTATTCATTAGGCTCCGAAGAGCCAGATATTACAAGCATGGGTCTCATGACCCAACAATCTTAGCATACAAATCAAACACATGCGGAAGCTTAACATGTCTGAGTACAGACATCTATAAATGAAAAAGGCTAAGAAGCCTGACTATCTACCAAATCCTGCCGAGGGCACAAGATCGTAGCTGAGGTATCAAGCTAAACGTCGAAGTCCAAGGGGAACTACTAGCGGGACTGAAGTCTCTCTGCAAAACATAAATTAAGCAAATGTGAGTACAAAGGTACTCAGCAAGACTTATATCAGAACTAGCTACATATGCATCGGTATCAACAAAGGGGGTGGTGGAGTTTAACAGCAGCAAGCCAGCTTTGACCCAGTGGCTAACCTAAACTACGACTGCAAGTAACTCTTTTGAGGTGGCGCACACGAGTCCACATATTCACCATTCAATACACCACTATGGATCCGCTCTCGTCTCCCTACAAGAAGGCCATCCATAGTACTCACACTTATCTTGCGAGTGTTAGAGTATCCACTTTCACTTGTCTATGAACTATGCAAGGGGTCCAAGTTTCCATATCCGAGGAATCCGGCTATTCGAATAGATATTGATAACCCTGCAGGGGTGTACTTCTTCACACACGCTCTCACCACTTATAGCCCTGTACACGTCATGTACCTCGGCAACCTTCAAGGGGAAACCGGGCGAGGGTGTCGGCCACGGCCTACCTAAACACTTAAGTCTCTAGTCCAGGTTTATCGCCTATTCGGGTTCCATCCGCGAGGAGATCCGGCCGGAGTTTCGCTCACAGCCCCAAACGATGTGTGCAGGGTTCCCGAGACACCAAACGGGCGCCCGGTACACCGTGCCACAGTGTATCTACCGCAACATAGCCCACCCCTAGGGTCAGCGCTACGCACGGCCGCCAACACATATCCTACAAACACCAGAAACTAGTTGCAACTCCTGGACGGAGTACTAGGGTGATTAAGAAGCCGAGAGGGTCCATTGGTTTCGGGCCCAATGCGCGGTAGTAACTGTTCATGGATCACAGACACAGAACTCAGTTCCTGAGGACGGCTGCAATGAGACAACCCACCATGTACTCCTACATGGCCTCTCACCGCTACCTTTACCAAATCATGTTCACACACTTAGCTCTCAACAGTAGGACATGTTTACACACCTCCGATTCATCCCGGATGAATCGGACCTGACTCAACTCTAAGCAGTAGCAGGCATGACAACAAACATGAATGAGTAGGCACATCAGGGCTCAAACAACTCCTACTCATGCTAGTGGGTTTCATCTATTTACTGTGGCAATGACAGGTCATGCAGAGGATAAGGGGTTCAACTACCGCAACAAGTAACAGATGAATCGTTGTTGTCCTAATGCAGTAAAAGAGAGCAGGAGCGAGAGAGGGGGGATTGTATCGGAATGAACAAGGGGGTTTTGCTTGCCTGGCACTTCTGAAGATATCATTGGGTCTTCATCAGTGTCAACGATCACATCGTCGGTACAACGTCTATCGAGAGGGGACAAATACCGGCAACAGAGAAAGAAATACAATCAATGCAACGCACAGTATGATGCATGATCATGACATGTCAATATGCTGTGGTTTGAGCTAATGCAACTAGCTATGATTTAAATGAAGTTGGTTTGAATACAGGATTCAAATTCAAACTCCATATATGATTATTTAAATGCCCTTTATTTGTTTTGTCCAAAACAGAGGACAAACATTGTTCAAACATGCATGAAAATGGTACAGATGGATTCCTTGAATTTTTCTGATAATTTTACATATATAATTTATCTCATTTGGAGTTACGGTTGAATTTCTATGATTTTTCAAAGTTTTGGGTATTTTCTGAAATTTCCTGAATTATTTAAAATCCAGAAAATCATTTACTGCGTCAGCATTGCGTCATGCTGACCTCAGCAAATCAATTGTGGCTGACCAGGTCAAACCTGACCAGTGGGGTCCACTGGTCAGTCACATAGTGCTGGCTCGAGTCAATGACAGGTGGGGCCTGGTCAACCTGTGACGTGGCCAGGTCAAACTGACATGTGGGGCCCATGGCGGTTAGTTTAATCTAAACAAAACAAAACCAGATTTAATTAGGCAGTGGGACCCATGTGCCAGTGACACAGGGGGTTGGTTGGGGGGGTGATTAGTCGCTAACTAATCTCCTGAGCAGCGGGGGCCACCTATTAGCGGCTCAGGCGACGGCTCGTCGCCGGTGACCACTGGCTGCGGCGGTGCCCGCTTCGGGTTTGCTCTACGGGCAACGGTTCAACGCGCGGAAGGGCGCGTTTGAAAGAGGGGAGAGAGACGCAGCTGTTGGTGGCCGTGGTTCGAGCGGGGATGGACGGAGTCAGCGACGGCGACCGAAACGGCGGCGGCCGGAGCACGGGCTCGACGGACTCGTCGCTACTGTGTGTCAGGGAGCAAATGGAGAGGCTGGACAGCATCGGCTAGACATGGGGAGCACTAAGAGCAGCACGGTGAGGCCAGGGGAGCACGGAGGCTACGCGTGCAGCAGCAATGGCGGACGGCGGCTCCGGTGCTCGTGGGGAATGGCGCTACGGCGTGAAAATGGAACAACGGAGAGGGGGGTTCGAGGAAGAGGCTTACGGCGGTTGCAGCGGTGCGGACAGCAAGCTCGGAGGAGGCCAGGAGCGGTCGGGGCGGCGAGATGGATCTTCGGTGACCGAGGAGGAAGAAGGGGTCGGGGACGGTGAAGCGAGGCACGTCCGCTCGCGCGGCTTGGCGGAAACGATGTAGCGGTCGACGGAGGAGCTCCTTGGTGCGTCGGGGAGGCGAGGCGGTGGCTGTGGCCGCCGCGAACGGCGTCGGTGGCGACGGGCGCGTTCGGGCGGACGCCGCGAGAGAGACAGAGGAGGGAGGGCGCTCGAGGGAGAGAGAGGGAGAGGTGCAGGTGTCGCGTGGCGTCGAGGAGGGCCTCGCGCGTCTCCATACGCGGATTAGGACGAAGGAGCGGCCTCCAGCGCGAAGCAGGAGGTGGAGAGCTCCTCGGGTGCGCGCGCGTGCTCGCTCCTGCCTACTGGCAGGAGGAAGACGACGAGCGAGGGGGTAAGTGGGCTGGGCCGGCTTCTCTCCTGGGCCAGGTGGGTGGGCTGCACAGGAGCTGGGCCGGTTGCTGGCGCCAGGTAAGCTCTGTTTTAGTTTTTGTTCTGTTTTCTATTTATGCAAATGGGTTTTAATTTGGTTTTTGAACCAAACTATTTTTTTTACTTCTGATAATTTTTGCAGGGACTAAATGGATTATTCCAAAGCCCCTCAACAATTTATCAGAATTATTGAACATATATTTATTATATAATAAATATAGATCCAATTCAAATATTTATTGGATTAAATCAAAGGCCCAAAATAAATATCTCTGAGATTCCAAAAATATTGTTTTAAGTTTTACCTCTTGCCAATATTTTCAGAGACTAAGAGGAACATTTTCTTGGACTATTTGAAGCAATTTTTAATGTTGATCATTTTTTTAATTGATTTCTGGGGCTTTCAGCTTTCCCCAATTCAACTTTCAAAAATTTAGACATGATGCAAAGCCAGATGCTAGCACTGGGCATTAATAGAACTAGGGATGTGACAACTCGCCCCCACTAAACAAGAATCTCGTCCCGAGATTCAAGACGTGAGGTAAGAAGACAGAGGGAACGCCAATAAAGAATCTTCACGATCCGATTGTCCTTCTCGAAGATGTTGATTCATTGCATCATGTCGATCTTGACATCTTTGCTTCGAGAGCTTCATCCAACACGGCGACAAGAGAGCAAGACAACCTCACAGGGGTGGATACAAGATCAACTCCACGGAATGAGACGTAAAAACACCTCTTGAGTTGAGACACAAGGCACATATCAGAATCAATGAGAAGAAGCAGATGACAAGGTTCAATTTGGTACGCAACAAACCCACGCTGGAGTAGGATGATGCATGGTTTCAAAGTAGCGAGGAGATAATTGCCATGATAGCATAACGAGACATCTTAAGTAAAGTGACTCGCAGAATATTCCCTTGAGTGGCAAAAAGAATTACTTTTGATTCGGAGATCATAGAAAACTCTTTATACCAGCCTAAGGCAATCACAAACGATCAGTGGAAGGAGTTCGAAAGAATGACATACTCGGACTAGGATGGATGATGTGGACTACCTTGTTGAAGACAATGCAATGGATGATTTTTGCTTATCATCGGAAATGGATGGGACCTATGGTAAGTCCACTTTTGAAGATGACCATGAACAACAACTGCTGATGTGCAAACTGGGAACAAAATGCAAATGTTGGGAATGATTCTAGTAACTGGGGAGAAGGTTCACCGGCAAGGTGATTCCACCAATCGGATGGCTATCGAACAACTGAGAGAACGGAGGCACATCCCAGTTAACGACAACATCAGAACCTAGTGCCTAAGCGTGCTCTCAAGAACTTGAGCATTTCCATACTCGTCAAGGTCGTACCAGCATCCATGTCAAGGATCCTGGCAACACAACATACCACCGTGATGAATGGTGATGGATAATGCAGATGCAAAGGAAGATAACACTTTCTCAGATTTCACCTTAGCGAAGCCAAGGGAACAAAATCTGGATGATCGACCGAGAGGTATTTAGCACTCCGCTTCTAATGTTCCCCTTGATGTACTGGTTACCACGGTCATGCTTTACGCATCGGCATAGCCACCAAGTAGTGGTCGGACTTCGGAATACCATAGATCCATAAGGAACAACTTCTGGAGTAAATCCTACGAAATCCTCATGGCAAGGTGGCCAACTTTCTTCAATCGAGATACTACAATAGTAGGTCTTCCGGCTGGATGTGTTGGCCACGACATCCACTTTACCGTTTATCAAGGGACCAATATTATAGTTCTTAGAAAGTGCTCCAACCATCATATCTGCCTGAGATTCAGATCTGGTTGGTGACAGGATATTCCAGACTCATCGAGTCTAGAAAGGAAAATGAAGGTTTGCAACACAATCGACGAGACGACGTTGCGAGATTCTCGGGGAATGAACTACGGTAGTAGGCTCCAAAACATGAGCCGGTTCTGCTACAAGCATGTGAACACGTTGTCCTAGACAAGCATGGTCACCTGGTAGTCTTAAAATGAAACACTACCAAGTTCAGGGGGAACCATCAACGAGGATATCGAAGTCCTTGCGTAGGTCTAGCCCTTAAGAAGAAACTTCTTCTCCTTGAACAAATCAATCAGTGGCTTAGTGTGCTAGGGATACGTATAGAATGTAGATGATCAGTCTATCAGACCATAGAATACTTCGCACATGCATGACTGACTTGGGATGATTCCAGAGGAAGCAAAAACAAACTTTCTCGAATTCACGGCGGCAACTTACACCAGATGCACATGAATTAGAAGAAGTCACATCTTTCAACCGGACATATGCTTCATGATCGCGACATGAGGGCAATGCTTATAAAGTTTCCAACACTAGCTGGATGTTCAACACAATCATGGAGGAGACAAAATGTCGCTGATGGGCTCAACAGCAACTCATCGGAATTTCCATATCACTGGACTTCCACCACTATGTGAACAATGTGATAGTATTGGTCAGACCAAAGATATAATGGTGTATGCTCGAGGGACAACCGCAAGTAAGACAACATTACGAACATCATTGGTTCTGATTTGATTTGACGATAGCCCACACTCAAATCAAGGTTTGGACAAGATAATAGATACAACAACTGATCACGAGGATCAGTCGATGAATATATCATCTTTCTTCAACACACACACACACACACACACAAGGATATCCCTTAGGGATGAGCTAAGTTGGACAAGTTTTCATCTTCCAACTCTCCAAGTTGTTGTTAAGCTTAACCAACTAGCTCAGGGGTATCCAACACAGATTCTTGGAGAAAAATGGTTTATTGAAAAACCAACTTGATCACGAACTCAACATAACGGTCAGATGACAACCTGGTAACACTTCCGAGAAGATATTCGGAAAATCACGAACCACCGGTATGTTACTAAGCTCGAGAACAACCTTGCTTTTCAGGGCAAGATGATATGATCAAAGAGTGAGGGATTGGCACAATCTTAACCCATTGATCGAAGTATGCACCAGAAATATGGACTGGGTAGCACGATCAGTCTTAGAATGATAATTCAATAACCAACACGCTAAGAATGAGAATATTGTCCATTAACTACCAAGCAACGGGGTTGCTAGGAGTATTGATTTCACACACCACGATTCACTTGTCGTCATTCCGGTTGCAACAACACTGAAACCGAGAAATGAACAATGATGGAGAGAGTATCACTGCGTCAAGAATTCATGAGAGAGGTGCAATTCTCACGACGCTCTTGACATAAAGTGGGCAATACTTCAGGGTAGAACAGAACAAAAGCTGGATTGGCATTTTGATCTTCGGAATACAACCACTTTGACCCGATCCCAGAAATGGATGAGGTACTGGAGTTTGTTTCTCCTAGTCATTCTAAAATAGAACGGCTCGACGGACCACAAGAATAAAAGGCACCGATGAACACAAATGTACACATACTCTTGGCTATCTGCTGATAGAGGATGGTCGGAATACAACTGAAGAGGAACAACTCAAGGAACATATAATTTTCTGAGCTGTGGAGGCATAGATTAGTATGTCGAGCAAAGCTCAACATATTTCTTCCAGATAACCCATGCAGAAAGGTAGAACTGGCAGAGCCACAATATAGAATGGAGAACTCATCAAGAGCACTCTGTCGTGACCTTTTGGTTCAAAAGAACTCCTGCCAAGAATGGTTCATGATAATTGGAAGAAGGATGTACCACGAACCTCGAGGACTATCGCAAAGGTTACTAATATCCTAAAGGAACGAGCAAACACTATCAACATGAAGTAAGTAGGGTGAATCTCGGGTTCAAAACCCAGGAATAGAATGCCTACCAACTAAATGGCATCACGGGATGCTTTCGAGAATGATGGCCATAATCATCACACTAGGAACACAAAACATGGTTAGATTACTAGGTTGCACTCTAAGACACCTAGGGTCATAATAATAGTTCCAACATATATGCCGAGGCAACGGAGTACCTCAACTCACCGATTAGTGTGATTAATCTGGCCCAAATGGACATCAAGAATAGGGGAAAGGGTTTGCAAATGAATCAGACTATTTAGAAACCTGGGATGACTCGGACAGCATAACGGCTATAAATGCTCAAAATGATTTGAGACATCCTGCAAAATGGTGGCATAACCACTCAGAAGCACAATATCAAGGTTCGAGACCAACTATGAACACACAGAAGTAGTAGAAACTGAACTGGGCTTAAATCCAACAATCTTAGGCAGCTACGGTTTAGTAACACGTCATCCTGATAGATAGATGAGAAGGCCTAATTCTTAATCCCCGTAGAAAGAAGAGGTTGACTCAGATCAGAAGGGCATAGGGTAAAGGAGTAAAAAGAGCCTTACGTTCCCTTCCACAATCAATTCCCTTACATAACTAAAGCATTTCTAGACTCAACTTCGACCAGTTTGGCTTGGTAATCCTACAGGCAGTCAGGCTCTGATACCAACGCTGTCGGGACCCCGATCCTAGGTCACACCGATCTAGCATGTAACACATCATATCACTCTGTGGCCTCACGCACGGTATTTCCACGGGTGCCACCTTACCTGGCCCGGGACCGTTTGCGCCTTTTGGCTCACGTATATGATAGTGTCGCTAGCATCCATATGACAAAGAACCCGGGCCGACATGGCTAGTCGTGAACCCAAAGCGGCACTAACCCATGGGGACAGGCATACATGAATCAACCTCGAGCATGTCGGTCAACCAGCGTGTGAATCCGGGCTGTAGCACTGGGCTAACAGGACTCTGGTAACCCGGGCTGTAGCAGGCTAGGCAGGACTCCGGATGTCACCGCGTGACATTTCCCCGAAGGGACAGACATAGGAACAAAGTGAAACACATGCCGGCCAGTCAAGTGTCCTGAGCAGTAGTGCTGGGCTAGCAGGACTCCGGTGATCCGGGCTGTAGCGGACTACTATCGCTCAGAAGCACTAGACCACATTTCCCCATATGATAGGCTGCCAAGGATAAACAACTAGATAGTCGGATCCCACACATACCAAGCATTTCAATCATACACACAATATGCTCGATATGTGTGAATACAACATGGCATCACAACATAACTCTACAACTCAAGTATTTATTCATTAGGCTCCGAAGAGCCAGATATTACAAGCATGGGTCTCATGACCCAACAATCATAGCATACAAATCAAACACATGCGGAAGCTTAACATGTCTGAGTACAGACATCTATAAATGAAAAAGGCTAAGAAGCCTGACTATCTACCAAATCCTGCCGAGGGCACAAGATCGTAGCTGAGGTATCAAGCTAAACGTCGAAGTCCAAGGGGAACTACTAGCGGGACTGAAGTCTCTCTGCAAAACATAAATTAAGCAAACGTGAGTACAAAGGTACTCAGCAAGACTTACATCAGAACTAGCTACATATGCATCGGTATCAACAAAGGGCGTGGTGGAGTTTAACAGCAGCAAGCCAGCTTTGACCCAGTGGCTAACCTAAACTACGACTGCAAGTAACTCTTTTGAGGTGGCGCACACGAGTCCACATATTCACCATTCAATACACCACTATGGATCCGCTCTCGTCTCCCTACGAGAAGGCCATCCATAGTACTCACACTTATCTTGCGAGTGTTAGAGTATCCACTTTCACTTGTCTATGAACTATGCAAGGGGTCCAAGTTTCCATATCCGAGGAATCCGGCTATTCGAATAGATATTGATAACCCTGCAGGGGTGTACTTCTTCACACACGCTCTCACCACTTATAGCCATGTACACGTCATGTACCTCGGCAACCTTCAAGCGGAAACCGGGCGAGGGTGTCGGCCACGGCCTACCTAAACACTTAAGTCTCTAGTCTAGGTTTATCGCCTATTCGGGTTCCATCCGCGAGGAGATCCGGCCGGAGTTTCGCTCACAGCCCCAAACGATGTGTGCAGGGTTCCCGAGACACCAAACGGGCGCCCGGTACACCGTGCCACAGTGTATCTACCGCAACATAGCCCACCCCTAGGTTCAGCGCTACGCACGGCCGCCAACACATATCCTACAAACACCAGAAACTAGTTGCAGCTCCTGGACAGAGTACTAGGGTGATTAAGAAGCTGAGAGGGTCCACTGGTTTCAGGCCCAATGCGCGGTAGTAACTGTTCATGGATCACAGACACAGAACTCAGTTCCTGAGGACGGCTGCAATGAGACAACCCACCATGTACTCCTACATGGCCTCTCACCGCTACCTTTACCAAATCGTGTTCACACACTTAGCTCTCAACAGTAGGACATGTTTACACACCTCCGATTCATCCCGGATGAATCGGACCTGACTCAACTCTAAGCAGTAGCAGGCATGACAACAAACATGAATGAGTAGGCACATCAGGGCTCAAACAACTCCTACTCATGCTAGTGGGTTTCATCTATTTACTGTGGCAATGACAGGTCATGCAGAGGATAAGGGGTTCAACTATCGCAACAAGTAACAGATGAATCGTTGTTGTCCTAATGCAGTAAAAGAGAGCAGGAGCGAGAGAGGGGGGATTGTATCGGAATGAACAAGGGGGTTTTGCTTGCCTGGCACTTCTGAAGATATCATTGGGTCTTCATCAGTGTCAACGATCACATCGTCGGTACAACGTCTATCGAGAGGGGACAAATACCGGCAACAGAGAAAGAAATACAATCAATGCAATGCACAGTATGATGCATGATCATGACATGTCAATATGCTGTGGTTTGAGCTAATGCAACTAGCTATGATTTAAATGAAGTTGGTTTGAATACAGGATTCAAATTCAAACTCCATATATGATTATTTAAATGCCCTTTATTTGTTTTGTCCAAAACAGAGGACAAACATTGTTCAAACATGCATGAAAATGGTACAGATGGATTCCTTGAATTTTTCTGATAATTTTACATATATAATTTATCTCATTTGGAGTTACGGTTGAATTTCTATGATTTTTCAAAGTTTTGGGTATTTTCTGAAATTTCCTGAATTATTTAAAATCCAGAAAATCATTTACTGCGTCAGCATTGCATCATGCTGACCTCAGCAAGTCAATTGTGGCTGACCAGGTCAAACCTGACCAGTGGGGTCCACTGGTCAGTCACACAGTGCTGGCTCGAGTCAATGACAGGTGGGGCCTGGTCAACCTGTGACGTGGCCAGGTCAAACTGACATGTGGGGCCCATGGCGGTTAGTTTAATCTAAACAAAACAAAACCAGATTTAATTAGGCAGTGGGGCCCATGTGCCAGTGACACAGGGGGTTGGTTAGGGGGGTGATTAGTCGCTAACTAATCTCCTGAGCGGCGGGGGCCACCTATTAGCGGCTCAGGCGACGGCTCGTCGCCGGTGACCACTGGCCGCGGCGGTGCCCGCTTCGGGTTTGCTCTACGGGCAACGGTTCAACGCGCGGAAGGGCGTCTTTGAAAGAGGGGATAGAGATGCAGCTGTTGGTGGCCGTGGTTCGAGCGGGGATGGACGGAGTCAGCGACGGCGACCGAAACGGCGGTGGCCGGAGCACGGGCTCGACGGACTCGTCGCTACGGTGTGTCAGGGAGCAAATGGAGAGGCTGGACAGCATCGGCTAGACATGGGGAGCACTAAGAGCAGCACGGTGAGGCCAGGGGAGCACGGAGGCTACGCGTGCAGCAGCAATGGCGGACGGCGGCTCCGGTGCTCGTGGGGAATGGCGCTACGGCGTGAAAATGGAACAACGGAGAGGGGGGTTCGAGGAAGAGGCTTATGGCGGTTGCAGCGGTGCGGACAGCAAGCTCGGAGGAGGCCAGGAGCGGTCGGGGCGGCGAGATGGATCTTCGGTGACCGAGGAGGAAGAAGGGGTCGGGGACGGTGAAGCGAGGCACGTCCGCTCGCGCGGCTTGGCGGAAACGATGTAGCGGTCGACGGAGGAGCTCCTTGGTGCGTCGGGGAGGCGAGGCGGTGGCTGTGGCCGCGGCGAACGGCGTCGGTGGCGACGGGCGCATTCGGGCGGATGCCGCGAGAGAGACAGAGGAGGGAGGGCGCTCGAGGGAGAGAGAGGGAGAGGTGCAGGTGTCGCGTGGTGTCGAGGAGGGCCTCGCGCGTCTCCATACGCGGATTAGGACGAAGGAGCGGCCTCCAGCGCGAAGCAGGAGGTGGAGAGCTCCTCGTGTGCGCGCGCGTGCTCGCTCCTGCCTACTGGCAGGAGGAAGACGACGAGCGAGGGGGTAAGTGGGCTGGGCCGGCTTCTCTCCTGGGCCAGGTGGGTGGGCTGCACAGGAGCTGGGCCGGTTGCTGGCGCCAGGTAAGCTCTGTTTTAGTTTTTGTTCTGTTTCTGTTTATGCAAATGGGTTTTAATTTGGTTTTTGAACCAAACTATTTTTTTTACTTCTGATAATTTTTGCAGGGACTAAATGGATTATTCCAAAGCCCCTCAACAATTTATCAGAATTATTGAACATATATTTATTATATAATAAATATAGATCCAATTCAAATATTTATTGGATTAAATCAAAGGCCCAAAATAAATATCTCTGAGATTCCAAAAATATTGTTTTAAGTTTTACCTCTTGCCAATATTTTCAGAGACTAAGAGGAACATTTTCTTGGACTATTTGAAGCAATTTTTAATGTTGATCATTTTTTTAATTGATTTCTGGGGCTTTCAGCTTTCCCCAATTCAACTTTCAAAAATTTAGACATGATGTAAAGCCAGATGCTAGCACTGGGCATTAATAGAACTAGGGATGTGACAAAAACATAGATAAACAAACGTGAGTACAAAGGTACTCAGCAAGTCTTACATCAGAACTATCTACATATGCAACATTATCAACAAAGGGGGTGGTGGAGTTTAACAGCAGCAAGCCAGCTTTGACTCAGTGGCTAACCTATACTAGGAGTATCAGAAACTTCTTTGAGGTGAGAAGACGCACACGAGTCCACATATTCACCATATCAATACTCCACTATGGATCCGTTCCCGTCTCCCTATGAGAAGGCCATCCATAGCACTCACGCTTATCTTGCGGATTTTAGAGTATCCACTTCAAGTTGTCTATGTACTACATAAGTCCTCCAAGTTTCCATATCCGAGGAAAACGGCTATTCGAATAGATAATATTGACCCTGCAGGGGTGTACTTCTTCACACACGCTCTCACCACTTATAGCCATGTACACGTCATGTACCTCGAGAACCTTCAAGTGGAAGCCGGGCGTGGGTGTCGGCCACGACCTGACTAACCAGACAAGTCTCTCGTCTAGGTTTATCGCCTATTCGGGTTCCATCCACAAGGAGATCCGGCCGGGGTGTCAGTCACGGCCCCAAACGATGTGTGGAGGGTTCCCAAGCCCACCATCCGCGTACCACTTGATACACCGTGCCATGGTGCCTAGTCTGTCCCAAGTCCGTCTCATCGGACACCACCTGGTAGACAAGTAGCACTACCTACAAACGCCAGAAACTAGTTGCAACTCCTGGACAGAGATCAAGTGGATTAATAAGCCGAGAGGGGCCGGATAACCAGAACCCAATGTGTGGTAGTAACTGGGCTTGGATAACATACACAGAACTCGGTGCTTAAGGACGGTCCCAATGAGACAACCCACCATGTACTCCTACATGGCCTCTCACCGCTACCTTTACCAAAACGTGTTCACACACTTAGCCTTTACCGGTAGGACATGTTCACCACTCCAATTCATTCCCGATGAATCAGACCTGACACAACTCTAAGCACAACTGGCATAAAGAAAACAAGCATGGATGAGCAGGCACATCAAGGCTCAAGCAACTCCTAATCATGCTAGTGGGTTTCAACTATTTACTATGGCAATGACAGGTCATGCAGAGGAATGGGTTCAACTACCGCAGCAGAAAGTAGCAGTTTGAATCGTTGTTGTCCTAATGAAGTAAAAGGAGCAGGAGCAAGAGAGTGGGATTTTATCAAGATGCTCAAGGGGGTTTGCTTGCCTGATAGATCCACAAAGAAGCACTGCTCCTCAGACAGGTACTCGGGACACCTTCCAGAGTAGAACCTATCGAGAGGGGACGGTGCCGGCAATCAATAAACAACCATATGCAACAATATGATGCATGAAGATGACATTTCAAAGATGCTATGATTTGCCCTAATGCATGTAGCATCAATTTGGTTGAAGTCCATATGAATCAAGGGTTCATATGCAAATCCCAAATTAAGTATATAACATGCAATTATTACGTTTTCACTTATATAGCAAGTATAAGTTGGTTTTTCATGCATGAAACTGGCATAAATGGATTCCTTGCATTTTTTTTGATAATTTTTCATATATAAATTATTTCATTCTGAGCTACGGTTTAATTTCTATGATTTTTAGAAGTTTTAACTATTTCCTGAAATTCTCTGAATTATTTAAAATCTAGAAAAACAATTACTGCATCAGCGTGACGTCACAGAGGCGTCAGCAAGGCTGACCAGGTCAAACCTGACGTGTGGGGGCCACACGTGAGTGACACTGGGATTAACCCCAGGTCAAACCCACACTGACCAGGTTTGACTTGGCCCTGGGGCCCACTGTCAGCGGCTGGTGGGGTGGCTAATGGTGGGGATTAGCGCTAATTAAGCCGCCACGTCAGCCTCGCCGGAGTTCTGTCGGCGATGACCAAACCGTGCGGCGGTGCTTCACCAGAATGCGCTACGGGCGGCGGAAGAGCGCGCGGAGACCACCGGGGTGTAGCCTGTCGTCGTCCGCATCTAGTGGAGCATGTGGGATGAGCTGGGGAGGCCGGAGCTCGCCAGAGTGGAGCTCAGGGCAGCGGCCGGAGTTCAGCCTCGAGCGGGCGCAGTGCTGCGGTGTACGGGAAGGTAGGGGAGAAGGGGGAACCGACGCGAGGCTCACAGTGGACCGGAAGAGCAGCTCAGCGGGCTCGGGGACGCGCTGACGGCGGCGAGCGGCGACGGAGATCCACGGCGGCCGAGAGGTTGAAGATGACGGCTGTGAGGGCGTCTGGCGGCGTCCAGCGTCGCTTGGCTTGGCGAGGAGGTCGAGAACGAGGTAGCGGAGCTATTGGGCACATCGAGGGGTCGAGGGGGAGGCTCTGGGTGCGGCAACGGTGAGCGGCAGCGGCGGCTGCGTTCGGTGCGTGCGAGGGAGAGAGCCAGGGGAGAGGATGGGGATGAGAGAGAGCGAGAGAGGGTCGGGGGATCGCGTGACGTCCTCAGGGCGATGGGGAGACATGCAGGGAGGCAGGAGGTGGCCGGCGCGCGGCAAGCACGCGCCCTGCCTTCTAGCGCGAGGAGGGAGATGACTGGCAAGAGCCGGTGGGCTGGGCCTCTGCTGGGCCGTGGTGGGGCGCCAAGTAAGCGTCAGGTAAGTGTTTTCTTATTTCCTGTTTTCTTTTTCTATTTCTGACATTTGTTCTCTATCCAAAATAAATGTTAAAACACTTCCATAAATGCTGAAAATATTTGTGGCATCTAGATATAATATTCTAGAGGCCCTCACCAATTCCCAACATTTTTGGAGCCATTAAAAATATTTATATAATTTAAACAGCTTCAAAACAAATATTTATGCATTGATTCAAAAATCCAAAATGTGTAGCAAAAATGTGCATCACCTCTAGTTGTTGTTCTCAACATTATCCAAAGAGCATGAACATTTTTGAAAGCATTTTGGGTTCATTGAAAATCCATTTTAAAGTTGAACCTATTGGAAAAACTTTGGTGCTAGGGTTTGCAACTTTCCCCATTTCAAATTTATTTGAAGTTTAAACATGATGCACAAGCAAGCCTAGGATCATACCAGAACTAGGTATGTGACAGTCAGGAAAACAATTCTCATTTTTAACAGAAATGTGATAAATGCTGATTCTTTTTGCAGAAGATTAATATACAAATTTATCAGGCTATCCTAATTTTTCAGAATTTTCGGAGTAGCAGAACTAAGGTTGGAGTACAGATTACTACAGACTGTTCTATTTTTGACAGATTCTGTTTTCAATGCATAGTTTGCTTGTTTTCTAGATTCTATGGATTATATTGCTCAATATAATTTGTAGAAATGATATGATACAGTAGGCATTGTGTGAGAACAATTATGAATCTTGTCTTTGGCTGTACTAAAAGTGGAATGGTTTGCTCTTTATCATACTAACCTATCTCACAAAGTTCTGATAAGTTTTGTGTGATTGAAGTTTTCATGTTTTGGCTGAGATATTGATAGGAGGAGAATAAGGAGTGACAAGAACCTAAGCTTGGGATTCCGAAGGCACCCCAAGTAAATATTCAAGGAAGATCCAAGTAACTAAACTTGGGGATGCCCTGGAAGGCATCCCCCTAACCTCACTTGGAGCTATGTTTTCATTCGTCACATGATACATGTTTTGCTTGGAGCATCATTTTATTTTGTTAGGATTTTCTTGATTTTATTTAGAATAATGTTTTGCATCTTTTATTTCAATAAAATTGGCAATGATAGCTTTTGCCATGCTTATTTTGCAAGTATACATGTTGCTGTTTGAAAACAGAAAGTTTACCGCTGTAGCAAAAATTCCCTAGAAAAGTCAGAATGTGATAAAATGTTGAGACCTTTTGAAAAATGAGCTCTGATAAATTTTCTACAGTGTGGTAAATTTTCATAACTTTTGGAGTTAGGGAAGTATTGATACTCTTGCATTCTTTACAGACTGTATTGTTTTGGCAGATTGCTCTTATGTTTGCATTGTTTGCATATGTTTGCTTGTTTAATGATCTTATTTGAGGATAGGAGTATTTAATATGCAGAGGCATTTAGTATGCAATGTTTAAGAATAATTTTAGTGATTTTCTACAGTATAGAATGATAAGGTTTTTGCATTGGTTTATACTAACTTATCTCATGAGTTCTTGTTGAGTTTTGTGTGGATGAAGTTTTTAAGATTTAGGGAAACTGTGATATAAAACGAATTAAGGAGACACAAAAGCTCAAGCTTGGGGATTCCCAAGGCATCCCATGATAATATTTCAAGAAGTCTCATACATCTAAGCTTGGGGATGCCCCGGTAGGCATCCCACCTTTTTTCTTCAACAATTATCGGTTAGTATCAATTGAGCCTAAGTCTATGCTTCTTCACATGATGTGTGCTATTCTTGGAATGTCATTTTATTTTGTGTAGCTTGCTGTTTTAATAAAATACTCTCATTATCAAGTTGAATGGAGTTTTCTCAGGATTATCAAAGTAGTGCATAATATTTTTCACATAACAAGCATCGAGAGTTTTAGGAGGTTCCCCATCTTCATGAGTAGCAAGTACAACTAATTTTTTGGTGTTTCATGTTCCATATCCATAACCAAAGAAAGAGAACAACTTAGAACAGGAAATAAAAACTACTTAGTGATAAATCAAACAAGCACACACGAGAATATTCACCCCACGCTATTGCTCCCTCGCAACGGTGCCAGAAAAAGGTCTTGATAACCCACAAGTGTTGGGAATCATTTGTAGCCTTCTTCGATGAATAAGAGTGTCGAACCCAATGAGGAGCTAAAGGTAGAACAAATATTCCTCAAGTTATATCGACCACCGATACAACTCTATGCACGCTTGACGTTTGCTTTACCTAGAACAAGTATGAAACTATTTTGCAAGAATAAAACTACGAGTACTTTGCGAGAATAAAACTACAGATAAATTGCAAGGTAATAAAAGTGGATAGCTTTTGTCAACAAGAAAGTCATTTGTCCCTAGGTAATCAATAACAAGTACCGGTAATCAGTCTTGAAATTCTATATGAGGGAGAGGCATGAGCTAACATACTTTCTCTACTTGGATCATGTGTACATATGATTGGAACTCTAGCAAGCATATGCAACTACTAAAGATCATTAAGCTCATGAAACCCAACCATAGCATTAAGTATCAAGTCCTCTTTACTCCCATACGCCATACCCCACTTACTCGGGTTTAAGCTACTGCCACTCTCGCAACCCACCATAAGCGAACCATGGGCATATTGCAAAACCCTACAGCGAGGATCCCCCACGTTTGCATGAGATGGAGGGCACCATAGGATAGCACCATAAATAAAATATACAATCATACCAATCAAGATCACGATTAACCCACAGGACAAAATGGATCTACTCAAACATCATAGGATAACCATAGATCATTGGGAAATAATATATGGAGTTGAGCACGATGTTTAAGTAGAGATTACAGCGGGGAGAAGGGGTGTTACGCCGCTTCATAGAGGGGGAGAGAGTTGGTGTTGATGGTAGCAAGATTGTTGATGTAGATCGCTGTCACGATCCTTGCCCCGGCGGCGTTCCGGCGCCACCGGGAGAGAGGGGGAGAGACCCCCCTCCTTCTTCTTCTTCATTGGCCTCCCCCTAGATGGGAGGAGAGTTCCCCCTCCGGTCCATGCCTCCATGGTGGCACAGGGGCAGGAGCCCCTCCAAGATTGGATCTCCCTCTCTGTTCTCTTCTGTTTCGCGTTCCCCTGATCTGGCCCTTCACGGTTTCTTAAATTCCCGGAGACTCGTAACTCCGATTGCGCTCAAATTTTTACACGATTTTTTCCATAAATTATCTTTCTTGCGCCAGAAGAAGGGCCCCAACCGCCTTACCAGGAGGGCATAAGACACCTGGGCGCGCCTGGCACCCCCTAGCACGCCCTGGTGTATCTTGGGGGTTGTGGGCCCCCATTTGCATTGATTCCACCTCCCAAAAAACACATATATTCCAAAATAATTCTCCATAAATTTTTATCATGTTTGGACTTCGTTTGATATGGATTTTCTGCGAAACAAAAAACATGGAACAAACAGGAACTGGCACTGGGCACTGGATCAATAGGTTAGTCCAATAAATCATATAAAAAGTTGCTAAAAGTATGTCAAAGTCGTATAATATTGGCATGAAAAAATAAAAAATTATAGATACGACGCAAACGTATCAATGTCCTATGCAAGAAATGGGGATGAATTTTGAACACCACGGCACCGTGGCTCTCCAGCAAACATTGAGGTACTTGCTTTTTTAATTCTAGTAAATCCAAAACCCGTATGAAATTCATGAACCCTGGCATGCTATCTTGGAATGGCATCAACATGCTGAGGTAAAAAATATTGTCCCATTTGGGAAGGTTATGGTATAAGCTTGTCACAAACGAGAGCTTCTCACAAGAAGCCTGATGGTTCCGTTAAGGAAACGTGTCACCTTTGTGGACAAAACGATATTTGTCGCCTCTTCTTGCTTTCAATTTTTTTCCTGGTGTCAACATATAACAACAGGAGTGTCGTGTTAAATTTTGGATTTTTCGGGGATCATTTGGACATTTTTATATGTTAACTGAGATTTATAGGCATTTATGTTCATAATTCAAAATTGAACTACATGCACATGCTGAAGTGCATAAAAACGGGTTGAAAAATCAAATGTGTGTCCTTGGTTGCAAGCTTAGGTCACATGCAAGAAATGAGAATGAATGTCAAACACCTTGACATTGTCGCTCGGCCGCTAACATTGAGATACATGGTTTTAAAATTCTAGTAAACCGAAAACTCATCTAAAATTCATGAAACTTGACATGGTATCATAGAACAGCATCGACATGCCATGGTAAAAATATTGTCCCATTTGGGACATGTTTGGGTATAAGCTTCTCGCAAACTAGAGCTTCTCTCAAAAGAAGCCTGATGGTTTCGATAGGGAATGTGCCACCTTGGGGGACGAAACAATATCTGTTGCCTCTTCTTACTTTCCAAATTTTCTCGTGCCAACATAGAACAACATGACTGTTGTGTCAATTTTGGGGATTTTTCGGGGTTCGCTTGGACATTTTTATACATTAACCGAGTTTTCTATGCATTTATGTGCATAATTCAAATTTGAACTACATGCACATGCTCTAGTGCATATAAATGGGTTCAAAATTGAAATGTGTTTCCTTGGTTGCATGCTTAAGTCTCATGCAAGAAATGAGAATGAATGTCAAACACCTTGCCACCATCACTCGGCCGCTAAATTCTAGTAAATCAAAAATGCATCTGAATTTTATGAAACTTGACATGCTAGCATGGAACGACATCAACATGCTGTGGTAAAAATATTGTCCCATTTGGGGCAGGTTGGGGTATAAGCTTCTCACAAACCAGAGCTTCTCACAACAAGCCTCATGGTTACAGTAGGGAACGTTTCACCTTTCTGGACAAAACAATATCCGTTGCCTCATCTTGATTTCAATTTTTTTCTAGTGTCAACATAGAACAACTTGAGTGTTGTGTTAATTTTAGGAAATTTTCGGGGTTTGTTTGGACATTTTTATACATTAACTGAGTTTTCTATGCATTTCCGTGCATAACTAAATTTGAACTACAGACACATGCTCTAGTGCATGTAAATTGTTTGAAAAAACAAATCTGTGTCCTTGGTTGCATGCTTAGGTCCCATGCAAGAAATGGGAATGAATGTCAAACACCTTGCCACCGTCGCTCGGCCACAAACATTGAGATACATGGTTTTTAAATTCTAGTAAATCCAAAACTCATCTGAAGTTCAGGAAACTTGACACGCTATCATGGAGCGGCATCAACATGCTGTGGTAAAAAAAAGTCCCATTTGGGGCAGTTTTGGGTATAAGCTTCTCGCAAACCAAAGCTTCTCACAACAAGCCTGGTGGTTTTGGTAGGGAATGTCCCACCTTTGGGGACGAAACGTTGTCCGTTGCCTCTTCTTGCTTTCAAATCTTTTGTACTGTCAACATAGAACGACATGAGTGTTGTGTCAAATTTTGGGATTTTCGGGGTTCGCTTGGATATTTTTATACATTAACTGGGTTTTCTAGGCATTTTATATGCATAATTCAAATTTGAACTACATGCACATGCTCCAGTGCATAAAAATGGGTTGACATATAAAATGTGTGTCCTTGGGTGCATGCTTAGGTCCCATGCAAGAAATGGGAATGAATGTCAAACACTAGGGCACTGTTGATTACCGGCAAAACATTGAGATACTTTGTTTTAAAATTATAGTAAATCCAAAACTCGTCTGAAATTCATGAAACTTGGCATGCTATCATGGAATGGCACCCGACATGCTGTGGTATTTTTCGTGTCCATTTTGAGAGAAGGCACACTCGATTAACCGCCAACAAAGGCATTTTGAAACAAATAGCTGCCACTTTCATCTCAAACATTTGTATAATTTAAATCGTGTGCGTTCTGTTAACCATTCACGTGGCGCCACGTGTCTGGCTTTTAATGGCTATAGGAGGTGTCGTGCGGACAGCTGCTTGACTGAACGGGAGGTGTGCGAGCGCAGTCCGGTGCACAGGCTGACCGAGAGGCGTGCAAGCTGTCCTCCAATGTGTAGGCTCATCGGGAAGCATGCGAGCTGTATGCTGCGCAAGCTCACTGGGAAATGAGCCCTTTGACTTCCATGGCCGCCCTCCTTGCTCGCATCCTCTCCATTAATGACTCCCGAGCCGCTATTTAATACGGGTGGCCTTACTGTTCGCCTCCCATTTCCCTCCCTCCCGTAGACCTCTATCAAGACCTTACATATCAGTATGTCGTGTTTTGATCTGAACATGATTATCGGCTTGCTGCAATGCTTTCCATGTCTAGAGAATTTGTATATAGAGGTGATCATATCAAGCACATTGATATACTTTACTAGAACTAATCGTTCAGTTGTACTATTTTTTTAGACATTAATTGTTTTCAGTCTTCATGTCTATTTAGGCTAAAGAACATGGACAAAAAGGTGTAACCAATCGGTGGCATAAGAAGCACAACGATTTTCTCAGTTCTCATGACATTCGTTTGAGGACAATAATGTTGGAAGGATATCCATCCAACCGTGCCATCACTAGCTTTGTCACATTCTTCATGTTGAATGCGAGAGTACTATTGTCCATGAGGATTAAACTTTTTAACAAAAAAATTCTCATGGATGGACACGTTGAACAACTTAAAAAGAAGTTTCAGGTGGACAAAAGGGCTTCTGAACGTGCTCGGCTTCTATTTACAACAACTTGTCTTCATGTACTAGTAGATTTTCTGGTCCAGGATCTTGATTTTATGGATCAGACCGATCCATTTGATTGTCATTGCCGAAAACTTTGGTTGAGTTAGTTGTTATTGTCTTGTTCAATCTGGATTGTGTGTAAACCTGATGAACAATTAATCATCGTGCTTTTGTACCTTCCATAAGCTGGGGTTAGATATTGTTGCCCTTTTCAACTAGGCTTTGACCCATATTTTCTTTCATACAAACCAGACCTTCTACAAAGAAGCCTCATGGTTCTGAGAGGGAACCTGGTCACATGATCTATGTGCGAAACGACATATGGTGTATCTTCCTGCCTTGATTTATTTTACAGAGGCAACATGCAACTGTGCTAAACATATGAAATTATTCAGGGTTCATTTCGCCTTTTTATACATTGGTTTTCCTAGGCATTCCAAATAGCCACCACGTTATTATTGCAAATGGTCGTATTAGTCCAACCGTGGGCGTTCAACTAACCATTTACTACCACGGGCAGCTGTTTGGTTAGATAGGATGACTATGAGCAGTCTGCTGCGCACGTCGCAAGTGCTGCAATTTATTGCTAATTTTGGACTTTTGTTCTGGCCGCCTCGGGAAGGTACGTAGAAGAGTCCTCCATTCTCATCTACAAGCACCGCCGCCGAGGATTGCCGCCTGCTGCGAGATGGAGGACGAGCCGGCTAACAAGCGGGGGCGGGTCGAGCCAGAACCGCAAGAGCCTCCGGCAAACGTGGAATTCATCAGCAACCTCCTCGCCGAGATGTTGGTAACCATCATATCCCACCTTCCCAACAAATATGGCGCGTGTACCACTGTCCTCTTGCGGCGGTGGCGCCCCCTCTGGAACACCACCCCCTGGACATCATCATTGACCATGAGTTCTGCAGCGGGGCGCAGCAAAGCCTGGACGCATTGTCCCACGTCCTCGACATGCACCCTGGGTCGGTCAGGCGCCTTGCTATCGGCAGGCTCAATCCCCACAACTAAACTGAACCCAGGTTGCACTACTGGTTCCTATCCCCAGCCCTGGATCGGCTCGAGGAGCTCAGCCTTCATGCTAGACGTCCTTGCTCGCTGCCAACCGTTCGTGTTCCACCTCGCGCCCACGCTGCACCGTGCTACATTCAGGTGGTGCATTTTCCCCCGGATCGATGCCACTCGCGCTCTTCATCTCCCTAAACTTAAGCACCTCGAGCTCATTGTCATCCGCATCTCGAAGGAGGATTTGGAGCGCCTGCTCATCGGCTGTACAGTGCTCGAGTACCTTCGTCTTCATGCGATGGATGGGTTCAGTAGCCTCCACATCACCTCGACGAATGTCCATGCGATTTATGTGCATTGCTGGCGCCGCCCAAGGCTGTCAGTTGAGTTGTTTCACAATATTTTCATTGAGAATGCGCCTTTCCTCGAGAGATTGTATGTACATGATAAATTAGGTCCAGCAAGAATCATGGTCATTCACACACCAAAATTGACAGTTTTGGGCTATTCGTGTGCTGAATTCAACGAACTTGTTACTGGATCATTATCCGTTCAGGTACAATAGTCTTCTTCTTCTCGTTCTTATATATTATCTAACAGAACATTTTATATAATTGTTGTTGATCTATATGTTCGCATGTCATCCAGAAAATGATTCCCACAAGCTTGACTCGGCCTTTGCGCACAGTGAAGATCTTGGCACTACAATTTGTCGGCCCCGATCTAGATGAAGTTGTTAGATTCCTTAGATACTTTCCTTGCACGGAGAAGCTATACATCGAGGTGATGCTCCTTTCCTGTTAATTGTTAACCACAATGGAGCTCAATTTTTTGTTACTTTTACCCATGATTACAATGACAAACGTAGAATGATTTCTAAAGGAAATTTGGAGGATTTCAATACATATACTTTTTGAGATGCTAGTGTTGTACGCGTTTTATTCCTTCGCCCGACATGCTTTCATTATAAAAGTTTATTATGAAAGATTGAAGGTGGCATTTCACTCTTTTCTCGTATTTTAGAAATCTTGCAAGTCAAAGAGGCCCGAAGTGTTCAAATCTGCAGCTATGCACTAATATGTTGTCTTCGTTTGCAGATACGAGCAGGGCCGAAAGTAGAAAATGTTGGGGAATATAACAATCCCATTGAATGCCTTGATCTTCATCTCACAGAAATTACTTTTAGCGAGTACCTAGGCACCAGACCAGAAATTAAATTCACAGAGCATAGATGTTTTGTACACCGAGCATATCACATCGCACACGTACCACACTAGGTAACCCGTCGGTGATGAATTCATCAATCACAAATGGTTATATACCAACAAGCATTTTCCCACAACACACACGGCTTATTCCATCACAAATAGCTCGGATGGATCAACTGTATGCCATGTATCACACACGCAACTCTAATCTGTCGTGCTTGATGTCTCCACCATTGCTCGCACAGTTTGTCTTATTTGCCATGTATCACTGTGACGACCTCTCCTCGCGTCCCAAGGCGCACTCTGCTCGCCGTTAGGCGCTGCAGTGCGCTCTGCTCGCATCGGCCAGTGCGCTCTGATGTCTGTCAGTGCGCTCTGCTTGCATACCTTGATACGTCTCCGTTGTATCTATAATTTTTGATTGTTTCATGCCAATATTATTCAACTTTTACATACTTTTGGCAACTTTTTATATGATTTATTTGGACTAACTTACTTATCCGGTGCCCAGTGCCAGTTCCTGTTTGTTGCATGTTTTTGTTTCACGGAAAATCCATATCAAACAAAGTCCAAACGTGATAAAAATTTACGGAAAATTATTTTGGAATATATGTGATTTTTAGGAGGTGGAATCGGTGCAAACTGGGGCCCACAGTGCCCACAACCCACCAGGGCATGCCAGGCACCCCCTGGCACGCCCAGGTGTCATGTGCCCTCCTCGAAGGTCAGTTGGGGCCCTTCTTCTGGCGCAAGAAAGATAATTTATGGGAAAATCGTGTAAAAATTTCAGCGCAATCGGAGTTACAGATCTCCGAGAATTTAAGAAACCGTGAAGGGCCAGATCTGGGGAACGCGAAACAGAAGAGAACAGAGAGGGAGATCCAATCTCGGAGGGGCTCCTGCCCCTCCGCCGCCATGGAGACCAAGGACCAGAGGGGAAACTCCCCTCCCATCTAGGGGAGAGGCCAAGGAAGAAAAAGAAGGAGTAGGGGGGCTCTCCCCCCTCGCTTCCGGTGGCGCCGGAGTGCCACCGGGGCAACGATCGGGACGGCGATCTACATCAACAATCTTGCTACCGTCAACACCAACTTTCTCCCCCCTCTATGCAGCAGTGTAACACCTCTTCCCCCCGCTGTAATCTCGACTTAAACATGGTGCTCAACTCCATATATTATTTCCCAATGATCTATGGTTATCTTATGATGTTTGAGTAGATCCGTTTTGTCCTGTGGGTTAATCGTGATCTTGGTTGGTATGATTGTATATTTTATTTACGGTCCTATCCTACGGTGCCCTCCATTCTCGCGCAAACGTGAGGGTCCCCCGCTGTAGGGTGTTGCAATATGTTAATGGTTCGCTTATGGTGGATTACAAGAGTGACAGAAACTTAAACCCGAGTAGGTGGGGTATGACGTATGGGAATAAAGAGGACTTGATACTTAATGCTATGGTTGGGTTTCACGACCTTAATGATCTTTAGTACTTGCAGATGCTTGCTAGAGTTCCAATCATAAGTCCATATGATCCAAGTGGAGAAAGTATATTAGCTCATGCCTCTCCCTCATATAAGGTTGCAAGAATGATTACCAGTACTTGTTATCGATTGCCTAGGGACAAATTACTTTCTTGTTCACACAAAATCTTTTACTAAATACCTAACTTTTATTATCTTGCAAAGTACTTCTAGTTTTATTCTTGCAAAGTAGTTCTAGCATCACACCTACAAAATAGTTTCATACCTGTTCTTGGTAAAGTAAACGTCAAGTGTGCGTAGAGTTGTATCGGTGGTCGATAGAACTTGAGAGAATATTTGTTCTACCTTTAGCTCCTCGTTGGGTTCGACACTCTTATTTATCGAAAATGGCTACAAGTGATCCCCTATACTTGTGGGTTATCAAGACCTTTTCCTGGCGCCGTTGCCGGGGAGCAATAGGGTGGGGTGAATATTCTCGTGTGTGCTTGTTTGCTTTATCACTAAGTAGTTTTTATTTCCTATTCTAAGTTGTTCTCTATCGTTAGTTATGGATATGGAACACGAAACACCAAAAAAATTAGTGGTACTTGCTACTCATGGAGATGGGGAACCTCCTAAAACCCTCGATGCTCGTTATGTGAAAAATATTATGGACTACATTGATGATCCTGAGAAAACCCCATTCAACTTGATAATGGGAGTAACATTGGATCAACGTGAATACTTTAGGGATTATCGCTTGACTCAAAAAGGAAAACTTTTATGGGATCAAATTGAAATGTTGCAATGGTATGCTTGGAATCTATGCTTGAGATATGATTATACTTGTTGCTCTAAGATTGAGATTCCACACCTTCCCTATTCATGCGAATTTAATGATAATGAAACCTTGGCTTCTTATGCTAGAGGTATATATGATTATTATGATGTGGAACGAATAGAAGAATTTGTTGCTTTTAAGGGTGCTTATGAAATTGAATCTTTGTTTGGAAAGTTTGAAGATTTTGATGATTCAGTTTATAGACCTGAAAATCTTGTTATCCTTAAATATTATTATGAAAATTATAAATGCAATTATGATTTTGATGTATTTATTGATAATAACTCCGCTGTCCAAGAAAAGATTAATATTTTGTAGGAGTCTATGGAAAAATAAATTGATGAAACTGTGAGCTCATTGGATGAAAAAGATGAGGAGGAGAGCGTAGAACAAATGGAGGAAGAACGGATTAGCTACCCGTGCCCACCTTCCAATGAGAGTAACCCTCCAACTCATACATTATTTAATGTCCCTTCATGCTTACTGAAGGATGAATGCTATGATAATTGCTATGCTCCTGTTGATTCTTTTGAAATATCCCTTTTTGATGAACTTGATGCTTGCTATGCTTGTGGCCAAGATGCCAACATGAATAATGATTATGGAGATGAACTTGCTATTGTTCCTTATGTTAAACATGAAATTTTTGCTATTGCACCCACACATGATAGTCCTATTATCTTTTTGAATTCTCCCAACTACACTATATCGGAGAAGTTTGCACTTATTAAGGATTATATTGATGGGTTGCCTTTTACCGTTGCACATGATGATTTTGATGAATATAATATGTATGTGCTTGCTGCTCTTACTTGCAGTTATTATGAGAGAGGAACTACATCTCCGCCTCTCTATGTTTCCAACACGATAAAAGTGCAAGAAACTGCTTATGCTATGTATTGGCCTTTACTTGATGTTCATGAATTGTTCTTGTATGACATGCCGATGCATAGGAAGAGAGTTAGACTACGTCATTGCTTGATATATGTTGCTTTGTGCTCACTACTAAATGCCAAATCATTGTTAATTAAAATTGGCTTTGATATACCTTGGGATCCGGGTGGATTCATTACTTGAGCACTTTATACCCGGAAGTTTTAGAGAGTCATTTATTTCTGTTGAGTGCTTTTATATAGTTTAGAAACAAAAAATAGAGGGGAACTTCAAAACTATTTCACAAAAGAGAAGCGATTGGAAGTTATGCATTGGAGAAGTGAGGGTCGACCTTGAACACTTGTGTTCATGATCATGGAAACAATGTAGAATTTTTCATGAAGATTATCACAAAAATAATTATCCCATTGTACAATTCCATTGTATTATAAAAATAATGTGCCAAGAGTTGCCTTTAGGATGATCAGATTGCTTGTTGGTTTGTGCGGTGCAAAACAGAAACTTTGGCTGTAGTGCTCGATTTTACATTTTTTACTGGAACGTCAAATGGTTCTGAAACTTTTTGCACAATCTTTCTATATAAAATATTTATTATTTTCCTAATTTTTCAGAATTTTTTGAGTTACAGAAGTTTGGTGGATGTTCAAATCTTTACAGATTGTCCTGTTTTCACAGATCTCTGTTATAGCTTCATTATTTGCATATGTTTGCATTCTTGCTGAAGCCTCCTTGACTTGGGGCCATAGAATTGTGATAGCATATAGTGGGTAATGTTTGTTTATAATTATAAAATAATGTTACAGCAGTACATGATGGGATTTCATTGCCATATTCACTAACCCTGCCACTAAAAGTTCGGTTGAGTTTTGTGTGGATGAAGTGATCAAAGATCGAGGAGGTCTTGATATGAGGAGAAGGAGGAGAGGCAAGAGCTCAAGCTTGGGGATTCCAAAGGCACCCCAAGTGAATATTCAAGGAGACTCAAGCGTCTAAGCTTGGGGATGCCCCGGAAGGCATCCCATCTTTCTTCAACAAGTATCGGTATGTTTTCAGTTTCGTTTTGTTCATGTGACATGTGTAAATCTTGGAGCGTCTTTTGCATTTAGTTTTCACTTTTCTTTTATCCACCATGTTGGTATGAGATAGTCCATGGTTTATTTATAGAATGCTCGTTGCACTTCACTTATATCTTTTGAGTATGGCTTTATAGAATGCCTCATGTGCTTCACTTATATCATTTGAAGTTTGGATTGCCTGTTTCTCTTCACATAGAAAACCGTTGTTTAAAGAATGCTCTTTTGCTTCACTTATATTTATTAGAGCATGGTCTTTTGTAGAAAGAATTAAACTCTCATGCTTCACTTATATCTATTTAGAGAGTCAACAGGAGTTGGTCAATGGCATGGTTAGTCATAAAATCCTACATAAAACTTATGGATCACTAAATATGATATGTTTGATTCCTTGCAATAGTTTTGTGATATAGAGATGGAATATTGGGAGGTACTACTAAATGGTTGTGTTTAGTAAGAATATTGGTGTTAAGGTTTGTGATTCCCGAAGCATGCACATATAGTCTATCGTTATGCTATAAAGTTGGAGCATGATTTATTATTGATTGTCTTCCTTATGAGTGGCGGTCAGGGACGAGCGATGGTCTTTTCCTACCAATCTATCCCCCTAGAGGAATGCGTAGTAGTGCTTTGCTTCAAGGGCTAATAAACTTTTGCAATAAGTATATGAGTTCTTTATGACTAATGTGAGTCCATGGATTATACACACTCTTACCTTTCCGCGATTTGCTAGCCTCTACGGTACCGCGCATTGCCCTTTCTCACATCGAGACGTGGTGCCAACTTCGCAGGTGCATCCAAACCCCGTGATATGATACGCTCTATCACACATAAGCCTTATTATATCTTCCTCAAAACAACCACCATACCTACCTATTATGGCTTTTCCATGGCCATTCCGAGATATATTAACATGCAATTCCACTGCTTTCGTTTGATGACTTGAGCATTCATTGTCATATTGCTTTGCATGATAATATAGTTGACATAGTAGTTGTGGCTCAGCCACTGTTCATCATTTTTCATACATGTTACGCTAGATCATTGCACATCCTGGTACATTGCTAGAGGCATTCATATAGAGTCATACTTTGTCATAGGTATCGAGTTGTAATTTTTATTTCTATTGAGTTATAAGTAAATAGAAGTGTGATGATCATCATTATTCATTTTTAGAGCAGCGCCCCAGTGAGGAAAGGATGATGGAGACTATGATTCCCCCGCAAGTCGGGATGAGACTCCGAACAATGAGAGAGAGAGAAAATATATTAAAAAAGAGAGAGAAGGGGCACTGTTAGTACCCTTTACCACACTTGTACTTCAAAGTAGCACCATGTTTTCATTTGGAGAGTCTCCTATGTTGTCACTTTCATATACTAGTGGGGATATTTCATTATAGGACTAGATGCACACCCACTTAGTTTTCATATTGAGCTTTCGTACACTTACAACTCTTCGTGCATTCATTGCATGGCAATCCCTATTCCTCACGTTGATATCGATTGATGGGCATCTCCATAGCCCGTTGGTTAGCCGCATAGATGTGAGACTTCCTTACTTTTTTGTCTTCTTTATACTTACCCCTATCATCATACTCTATTCCACCCATAGTGCTATATCCATGGCTTGCGCTCATGTATTGCGTGATGGTTGAAAAAGCTGAAGCGCGTTAAAAAGTATGAACCAATTGCTCGGCTTTTCATCGGGGTTGTTCATGATAAATACTCTGTTCTAAGAAGACAGAGCATGACAAGACTATATGATTTTGTAGGGATAGCTTTCTTTAGCGTTGATATTTTGAAAGACAGGATTGTTTGTTGGGATGCATGAGTATTGATGTCTTTATGTCAAATTATAGACTATTGCCTTGAATCACTTATGTCTCAATATTCATGTCATGACTAGACATCTGATCAAGTTTATGTTAGGTAGCATTCTAGATAAAAAATTATCTTTTTTATCATTAACTACTCGAGGACGAGCAGGAATTAAGCTTGGGGATGCTGATACGTCTCCGTCATATCTATAATTTTTGATTATTTCATGCCAATATTTTTCAACTTTTACATACTTTTGGCAACTTTTTATATGATTTATTTGGACTAACATACTTATCCAATTCCCAGTGCCAGTTCATGTTTGTTGCATGTTTTTGTTTCGAGGAAAATCCATATCAAACAAAGTCCAAACGCGATAAAAATTTACGGAAAATTATTTCGGAATATATGTGATTTTTAGGAGGTGGAGTCAACGCAAACAGGTCCCACAGTGCTCACAACCCACCAGGGCGCGCCAGGCACCCCCTGGCGCGCCCAGGTGTCTTGTGCCCTCCTTGAAGGTCGGTTGGGGCCCTTCTTCTGGCGCAAGAAATATAATTTATGGGAAAAAATCATGTAAAAAATTCAGCACAATCGGAGTTACGGATCTCCGGGAATTTAAGAAACCGTGAAGGGCTAGATCTGGGGAACGCAAAACAGAAGAGAACAGAGAGGGAGATCCAATCTCAGAGGGGCTCCCGCCCCTCCGCCGCCATGGAGACTGTCGATGTCAAAACCGGTGGATCTCGGGTAGGGGGTCCCGAACTGTGCGTCTAAGGAAGATGGTAACAGGAGGCAGGGGACACGATGTTTTACCCAGGTTCGGGCCCTCTTGATGGAGGTAAAACCCTACGTCCTGCTTGATTATTCTTGATAATATGAGTAGTACAAGAGTTGATCTACCACGAGATCAGAGAGGCTAAACCCTAGAAGCTAGCCTATGGTATGATTGTATGTTGTCCTAGGACTAAAACCCTCCGGTTTATATAGACACCGGAGGGGGCTAGGGTTTACACAAGGTCGGTTACAAAGGACGAGATATACATATCCGTATTTCCTAGCTTGCCTTCTACGCCAAGTAAAAGTCCCATCCGGACACGAGACGAAGTCTTCAATCTTGTATCTTCATAGTCCAACAGTCCGGCCAAAGGATATAGTCCGGCCATCCGGAGACCCCCTAATCCAGGACTCCCTCAGTAGCCCCCGAACCAGGCTTCAATGACGTCAAGTCCGACACGTAGTATTGTCTTCGGCATTTCAAGGCGGGTTCTTCTCCAAATTTTGAATGTTTGTCAAGTAGTGTCCGGCACCATAAATGTTGGACTTCTTGGCTTCTGCGCCTAATAAGGGCTATCTTCCACGCATCGAATGAATACGAGGAGCCAGGGCGTTTTTACATTCGCCCCCCTAGCCAGATAAATAAATTGTCTATTAAAGGTATGGGGATTCTTAGATCCAATCCATACCATCCTCCCACAGCGAGAATCCATCGAAGCACGCTTCAGAAAAATCCACTCCAACATGGCCGACCACCGCAACTCCTCCTCTCGCCCCCATAGCTCTAAGCCCGGTGATTGGGAGAGGTGTTCTATCTCACACAATCGATTAGTCGAACTGCAGACTCAGGGATTTCTCCCTCCAGCGTATATCATTCCCGTACGAGCCGGGCTCGCCACCTACAATGGCGGGGAGCAAGCGGGGAGCTTCCCCAGCCCCTCTACAGGGGAGCGGGTGTGCCTTGTTCCTTACTTATTAAGGGGACTCGGATTTCCGATCCATCCGTTCCTCCGCGGGCTCCTGGAGTTTTACGGCCTCCAACTGCATAATTTCACCCCTGCTTCCATATTACACATCGCCGGCTATGTTGCCCTTTGCGAGTTATTCCTGGGCTGCGAGGCTCATTTCGAGCTGTGGAAAAGGTTATTTTGCCTCGTCCCCCGCACATAGAAGGGGTCACTTTATCAAGTGGGCGGAGTCGAAATATGGCGCATCGCCGAAACCGGATACCTGTCCGGTACTCCCAAGAAGATGTCCGAAGATTGGCCTTCGGAATGGTTTCATATGGAGGACGTCCCCCTTCCGGACCCTATTCGGCGGGGTCTTCCTGAGTTCAACAATGCTCCTCTGAAGAAACGCCGAAGTTGGCGCCCACGGAGCCCCCAGGAGGAAGACAATGGAGAAGTCCTTTACCCGATGAACCGGATTAAAGCGCTGGCTCAATCAGGATTGACAGTAATCGAGGTTATGTCAATATGCATAATGCAGGGAGTGCAACCACTTCAATATCGAGGGCACCCCCTGTGGTGTTTTAACGGGGAAGATGATGCCACCCGTTGCGGGCGTAAGGGTCCAGACAACGCTGCTGCTTTAGCAAAAATTCTGTCCGAGTTGTTCAAGGGAGAGGAAGAGGAGTTCATCCGCATCAAGCCATGGGATGGATTCTCCATGTACAACACTCCAAGTTGGGTGAGTTACATCTCCTTACTCCCATTCTTCCCGCATTCTTCATCGTAGGTATTCACCTTGCCATTTTTTGGCAGGAACTGTGAAAAGCCATAAGGGAGGTCAATAGCCCATCTCCACAACCAGAGGACCCTGACCGGGCCCTCGGTCCCGGACTCCAAGAAGATCCGGACATATTCGTGGAGCTGATAGACCGGCAGTTCTATCAATTAATTTGTGATGACGCCATGGTGGCCATTACGGCCGACTATCCCAGACTATTTCCTGCGTCGCACGTAAGAAAAACCAAAAATCCCAACTCCAGAAACTAGGATCCCCTTTTAAACACTTCACCTACCATATACATATGGTGTTTTACAGGGAAGGCATTCGGGACGCTGTGCCGAACCCGCAACAACTCGCCAACAAGAGGCACCAAGGCCGGGCAGGCCAAAAAGGAAGGCGGTCAGGACGGAGACGCCGGCGCAGAGGTATGACAAAAACCCCGCTTCATGGTTGTCATCTTTCTCAAAATGTAATGACGTCCATGTTTCTTTAACACAAAAAATGCTCGCTGGAATATGTCCGGTGAGGCTGCCGATCATGCTTCCACTAGTCGGGCTTCAAGACCGGACATGGAGGCGGAAGCCGACATGGGCAGACACCGGATACTCCCCCTACAGAGGATGCGGATAGACTATCCGCTACAAATTCATAAGTGGAGAGCGCCATGAATCATAGGCGTCGCCGGGCCGTACTCTGTGACGCTTGCTTCTCACCGGAGGCATTTGATGCCTTCAATTCTGGAGACGCGTACCTCCGTGCTGCTAAAAATGGTCTAGCCAGAGCCATGAACCAGTATGTAAGGGATGTACGGGTAAGAAAATCTGACGATTATATGTATCAGTAGCCCCTGAGACTTGAAACAGTTATCATAACTGATTTAAGGATCATCTATTGTGCAGGTTCTTATAGAGAAGAATACTCGACTATCACAAGAGCTGGAGGAATGCAAGACCCAACTTCGGGCCACCATTGCCGCATTGAAGGAACCTAAAAAGTCCCCAGCTGGTAACATTTCTTTCGAAGAATGATAGGTACCATATAGCGTGCGGTTGCGGCTGCAGATCTAACAATAGATATTGCAGATGAATCTAGAGAGAATCCGAAGGACCAACATGTCGTACGATAGCTAAAGGCTGGCGAACGCGTGCTGACTGAGGTCAGGCGGGAGAAAAACAATCTCCAAGACGTCAATACCAAGCTGAGCGTGGAACTGGAGGATGTTCGAGCCCAACTTGCGGACTCCGAGAAGGAGAATAAGCGGCTTCGACGCGGCATTTTTAGTAAGTGCTTGGATGAACCCTTAAAAGGGGGGCGGCGGAGAAGCGGGCTAACAGAATTATGTCTGCAGGTATGCTGACGGGTCGTCCCGCAGAGGAGATGCCCGGGTCTGCGGGTGATCTTCTACCCGAGCTCTCATGACTGCATGAACAAATTCGGCAGGTGATGCAAGGTATTGCCGAGGCCTTGTGGCCATCTGTCTCCCTGCCAGAAGGCATTGGAGAGCTTGCGGAGAAGCTCAAGGGAGCACGGCGGCTGTGGCTACCCGACCCGAATGGATCAAGTCTACTGTGATCCGGTGTCATCCCTGGATCAGTAATGCTGACACCACACAGTACTTCGAAGGATTTATAGCAGAGTGGCAATCACACACTTATTACATCGGGGTCTCAAAAGAGAACTTATTACAATAATATGGCTTAAGGCCATCTAATAACGATAACAGCGGAAGACTTGGAAGATAAATGGGTCCATCAACTCCAACGGCATCACTGAGTATAGAACCACGACCTAAAAGCACCTTAAACGTCGTCTGAAAAGTCTGCAACATTAACGTTGTAGCCCGAAACGGGTCAGCACATGGAATATGCTGGCAAGGTAACACATAGAGAGTAATGGAATGAAACTGCTATACTATATGCATATTTGGCTGGTGGAAAGCTCTATGGTTACTGTTTTGCGTAAAGCCAGTTTTTCCCTACTATAAAGGAATAAATTTATTTAACTATTATGGTGGTTGTTAAACATTGAGAATGGTTGACAGCATTCTCAATCCCAATTAAAAGTAGTCATCAATAACCCAACAATATTAATTAGAAGTAACATGATGAGATTCACATGATATTCAAGTACTAGATACTCAAGATGTCCATAACCGGGGACACGGCTAATCATGATTAGTTTATTACACTCTGCAGAGGTTTGCGCACTTTCCCCTCACAAGACTCGATCGCCTCCGTTGGATTTCTCGCACTACTAGTGTTTGAGAAACGGATGACCGAGACACGGTCTTTCAGAAGCGCTAGCACCTTACGATGGATAGACCGGTACACCTACTTTCCCCTACATCTGCTAGTCTACCCTATAAGAGTTCGCACGACTTAGTCAACTATGCCAGAGCCCATATTGGCTTGTGGCTGCACACGTAAGTATTTAGCATGAAAGACCTTATGATCCCTTTGAGCCTGGGTGGCGGTCCAAAAGAAAACAGGCAAGTCCTGATAGACATCAGGTGCATCAATCCACCCAGATGTGTGTTTAAGTTGCCACTTTAGATAAACCATTAAAATTATCAATCTCACATCTGTCATGGATATCACTCACCCAATCCACGTCTACTAGCATAGCATGGCATAATAAGCAAACGTAGAAGTAACTCCCAAAGGTTTCATAATAAACAGGTAATAGGTACTACCTCATCTACTTCCCATCCCACAATTTAGTTAGATCCTAATCATGCAATGTGTGAGGATGGATCTAATGCAATAAAACTGGGTTGTAGAAAAGGTATGATCAAAGTGTTACTTGCCTTGCTAATGATCCGCGAGTCCTAAAGATTCGAAGTAACAGGAGGCGCAATCCGAGTAATCTATCGCAGACAAACAACAAGCATACAATAAGTACACATCTAATGCATAGGTAAAACTCGAACAAAAGATCGAACCAGATAGTTCAACTTAAGAACTCCGGTTGCAAAGAGAGAAAGAACCGAACAAAGAAACCAAAAACAAGCGATGGAAGAAAACAACTCGGTTCTAGCAAGTTGAATCTAGGTCAAGTTTTATAGTAGCAAAAGCTTGTTTAAGTTGATTAGTCGGAACGGCGGTTTCGAAACGAAACTCCAGGCGCTTGAATCACCTGATTCCGATAAACAAGCACGAAGATAAACTAGAACGAAGATCGGATCTAAGATCGCGAACGCGGAATAAATCCGACGAAAAGAAAAAGAAGAACGGTTAAACGAACGGACGTTCGTTAACCGGGAACAATCTGGTGATCACGTTCGTTAGGACGAACGGTCCGGCGAACGGTCTCGAGGCAACTAAACCGAAAAAGAAAACGGATCCGATCTAGGGTTTCGGAAAAGAAAACCGAACGAAAAACCGATCTAGAAAACCGGAACGGTTTAGAGAAGAACCGGAAAGAAAACGAATCGGAAGAGAAGAAAAGAATCGGAACAGTTTAGAAGAAAAACCGAACCGAGGAAGACAAAGAGACACGAGGCAACCTCGGCGAGGCTCCGGCGAACGGGGCTCCGGCGGCGGCGGCATTGGGCGACGGCGGCGTGGGCAAGGGGCGGCGGCGGCGGTGGTTTAGGGCGGCGGCGGCGGGGCACTAGGGCGGCGGCGCGTTGGGTGGCGCGGGGTGAGGGGCTTGGGGTGTTTGGGGCTTGATTTGATGTTTAGAGGGGGGGTGCTTGGGTATTTATATAGGTGAGGGGAGAGATTACTTGGGGGAGGGGACAAGAAATAAGAGTAAGAGAGGGAGTCCTAAAGAGAAAAAAACAAACCGAGTCCTACTAGGACTCCTAGGGCGGCGGCGGCGGCCTGCTTGCGCCAAGCGCGCGGCGCGTGGGAGGGAGAGGCCCGGCCAGCTGGGCCTTTGGCCCAGGGGCGCTGCGATTTTTTTTAAATCGGTTTCGCGCGTAGAAAAACAAAAGAAAAGAAATCTAAATGAACTCCAAAACTCTAAAGTAAATTTTCCCCGACTCCTAAAAATGAGTCGAACAAAATGAACTTTTCTCGGGACCTAGAATGCAAATTTTGAAAACGCGCATTTTCCCCTATCCAAATAAAAGGCAAATAACTCCGACAAATCCAATGATCCTTTCTTCAAAATTTGAGAAGACTCAAATATGAAAATAACGAAATCTCCAACTCTCTCTGAGGTCCTTGAGTTGCGTGAAATTTCTAGGATCAACCAAAATGCAAGAAAAATATGATATGCATGATGATCTAATGTATAACATTCCAAATTGAAAATTTGGGATGTTACAAACCTACTCCCCTTATGATGAATCTCGCCCTCGAGATTCAAGTTGGCTAGAAAATAGGTGAGGGTGGTCCTTGAACAAATCTTCTTCTCTCTCCCAGGTGGCTTCATCCTCTGAGTGGTGGTTCCACTGAACTTTGCAAAACTTGATAACCTTGCTGCGGGTAACCCTGCTTGTATAATCGAGAATCTTGACTGGTTTCTCTTCATACGTTAAGTCGTCCTTCAACTGAATCGCTTCAAGCAGCACTGTATCTCTTAACGGTACCTCCGCCATCTCGGCGTGACATTTCTTCAGCTGAGAAACATGGAATACGTCATGAACTCCTGACAGTCCCTCTGGTAATTCCAACTTATAAGCGACTTCTCCCATACGTTGGAAGATCTTATACGGTCCAACGAAATGCGGTGCTAATTTTCCCTTAACTCCAAAGCGCTTAACTCCTCGAAGTGGGGATACTCGGAGATACACCCTGTCTCCGGTTTCGTAAACTGTCTCTTTGCGTTTAGAATCTGCGTAGCTCTTTTGCCTGGACTGGGCTACCTTGAGCCTATCGCGAATCAACTTAACTTCCCATTCCGACTCCTTAATCAAATCTGGCCCAAAGAACTGACGGTCTCCAACTTCGTCCCATGACAACGGTGTCCTGCACCTCCTTCCATATAAAGCTTCGAAAGTTGCCATCTTTAAACTGGTTTGGTAACTGTTGTTATAAGAAAACTCCGCATACGGCAAGTTATCGTCCCAACTAGATCCATAATCTAGTGCACAAGCTCTCAGCATATCTTCCAAAATCTGATTGACTCTCTCGGTCTGTCCATCTGTCTGCGGATGAAAAGCAGTGCTGAACTCTAGCCTGGTTCCCAAAGTTTCATGCAACTGATTCCAAAACTTTGAGGTAAATTGGGTTCCTCTGTCTGATACAATACTCCTTGGAACTCCATGCAAACAAATGATCCTAGTCATGTATATCTTTGCCAACTTAGCACTGGTGTAAGTGGTCTTAACTGGAATGACATGTGCTACCTTCGTCAAACGATCAACTACTACCCATATCGAGTCATAACCTGCTTTTGTCCTGGGTAGTCCTGTGATAAAATCCATGCCTATCTTATCCCACTTCCATTCGGGTATCGGCAATGGTTGTAACAATCTGGCTGGCTTCTGATGTTCTGCCTTTACTCTATGACATACGTCACAAACTGCTACATATGCTGCAATATCCTTCTTGATTCCGGTCCACCAGAATGTTTCCTTTAAATCCAAATACATCTTGGTATTTCCTGGGTGAATTGAATATGGTGAATCATGTGCCTCTTATAGAATCAACTTCCTGATCTCCGAGTCATTTGGCACATAAACACGGTCCTCATACCATAGGGTATCGTGCTCATCCTCACGAAATCCCTTTGCTTTTCCTTTGCTTAGTTTCTCCTTTATAGCAGCAATCTCCTTGTCAGATTTCTGAGCCTCTCTGATTTTATCCATCAATGTTGACTGAATCTCCAATGCTGCTACATAGCCTTTCGGAACTATCTCTAAACTTAGTTCACGAAGGTTTTCTGCTAACTCCTTGGGTATTTCTCCCGTCATCAACGTATTGACATGGCTCTTGCGGCTCAATGCGTCAGCTACTACATTAGCTTTTCCGGCATGGTAATGCAATCTCATGTCATAATCCTTGATGAGTTCCAACCATCTCCTTGGTCTGAGATTCAACTCCTTCTGCGTGAACATGTACTTCAAACTCTTGTGATCCGTGTACACCTCACAATGATTTCCAATGAGGAAATGTCTCCATGTCTTCAATGCATGCACTACGGCTGCTAACTCCAAATCATGTGTGGCGTAATTCAACTCATGAGGCTTCAGTTGTCGTGAAGCAGATGAAACAACTCTCCCTTCTTGCATAAGCACTGCTCCAAGTCCTCGACATGAAGCGTCGCAATACACCTCATAATCCTTGGTCTGATATAGCAAAATCAACACTGGTGAGGTAACCAAACATTTCTTCAACTCCTGGAAACTAGCCTCACATTCCTCAGTCCAATTGAACTTGGTATCCTTCTTCAACAACTCCGTCATAGGCTTTGCAATCTTTGAAAAGTTCTCAATGAATCTCCGGCAGTATCCTGCTAGTCCAAGAAAACTCCGGATCTCTCCAACTGTCGTTGGTGCTTCCCATTCGGTTACGGTCTCAACCTTGGCGGGGTCAACTGCTATCCCTTCTCCGGATATAACGTGTCCAAGAAATCCAACTTCCTTCAACCAAAACTCACATTTGCTAAATTTGGCATATAACTGATGTTCCCTTAGTTTCTCCAAAACCAAACGCAAATGTTCCTTATGCTCTTCTTCATTTTTCGAATAAACCAGGATATCATCAATGAACACTACGACGAACTTATCCAAAAACTCCATAAACACTTTGTTCATCAGGTTCATAAAATAGGAAGGTGCGTTAGTCAATCCAAATGACATAACGGTATACTCATACAGTCCATATCTTGTGGTGAATGTTGTCTTAGGTATGTCCTGCTCTCAAATCTTCAACTGGTGGTACCCTGATCGCAAATCGATCTTGGAAAACACTTTAGCTCCTTGCAAACGATCAAACAGATCATTTATCATTGGCAATGGGTACTTGTTCTTGATGGTTACTTCATTCAATCCACGGTAATCAACAACCATCCGTAATGATCCATCCTTCTTATCCACTAGAAGTACGGGTGATCCCCAAGGCGAAGAACTTGGGCGAATGTAACCTTTCTCCAATAACTCCTTAATCTGATTCTTAATTTCTACCAAATCCTTTGCAGGCATCCGGTATGGTCTCTTTGATATTGGGCCTGTACCTGGCAATAACTCAATCAAAAACTCAATGTCTCTATCCGGTGGCATGCCTGGCAACTCTTCCAGAAATACATCAGGAAAATCCTTTACCACTGGTACTTCCTCCTGCACAAATCCTGTTAGGCAATTTACTTGTGTCCTATTTGGCACATGTCGGGATACATACTTGATCCTTCTTCCTTCTGGCGTTGTTAGCAAAATTGTCTTACTAGCACAATCGATGTTTCCTCCATACATCGACAGCCAATCCATACCAAGAATTACATCCAAACCTTGGGATTCCAGAATAATTAAATCTGTTGGGAAAACATGCCTTCCTATACTTAATGGCACTTGAAAACATCCTTGACTGGCCATGTACTCTGCTCCTGGCGAACTTAATAGCATAGGTGTTTTAAGAATCCTAGTGGGCAGGCTATATTTTTCCACAAATCCCCTTGATATGTATGAATGTGATGCACCAGTATCGAAAAGAACGAGTGCGGTAAATGACTTAACCAAAAACTTACCGATTACTGCATCAGGCTGATCTTCAACCTCCTCCACGCTAACGTGGTTCACCTGTCCCCTATTGAAAGGGTTCGGCTTCTTCCCTGAGCTTCCATTGCCATTTCCGTTCTGGCCTTCAGGACATTCATTGGCATAATGTCCGGTCTTGGAACACTTGAAACAGGTGACTTGACTCAGATCTCTCCTGGAGGGGGTTGATTGGGTGGTCCGGTTCTGACCGTTGCTTCCTCCATTCCCATTACCATTCTTGTGGCCATTGTGGTTGTGCGAACTACCTCCTCCATGGGTATGCTGAAACTGAAATCCCGATTTAGGGGTAAAACGGGGCTTCTGCTGGGCTCCAGAGTTATACTTCCCCTGTCCATACTTCCTCTTGCGGTTCTCAATCTGTTGTTGCTTCCCTTCAATCATGATGGCACGATCTACCAACTCCTGGTAGTTGCTGAAACTTGCTACCATCAACTGCATACTCAACTCATCATTCAATCCTTCCAGAAACTTCTCCTGCTTAGTTGCATCCGTAGCAACGTCATCTGGGGCATAACGTGCTAACTTGCTGAAATCGTCAACATACTGGCCAACTGTCCTTCCTCCTTGGCGCAAGTTGCGAAACTCACGCTTCTTCATGGCCATAGCTCCTGCTGAAACATGTGCAGTGCAGAAAGCTTGCTGAAACTGATCCCATGTGACAGTGTCAACTAGGAACGTGGCTGTGAAATTCTCCCACCATGCTGCCGCGGGTCCGTCTAACTGATGTGCGGCAAACTTCACTTTCTCACCATCCGTGCATCCTGCAGTGGTTAACTCCCTTCCTATCTTGCGGAGCCAATCGTCTGCTACTATCGGCTCGATGCTATTAGAAAACACCGGCGGATTCAGCCTAAGGAAACGGGCTAAGTGGTCAACAGGTGGTGGTGGTGGAGGTGGGTTGTTGTTGTTGTTGTTTTGCTGATTCTGAACTAACATCTGCATCAATTGATTCTACTGCTGGATCAATTGAGTGAGCTCCGGTGGAAATCCATTGTCACGTCTCGGAGGCATCTGAGGGTTTAGAAAAGATGAGAAATAAGAATAGAGTGAGGTCTAAAGAGAAAACACTACCCCAATGCACATGAGCAAATTCACACAAAATCACTTCATTCAATCAAACAAGGGCATACAATTGATCTAGCTAAGACAAAAGTGCTCGAACTATAATGTTTACATGGGGGAATACTACTAATATTTGGTGGTCATCTAAAATTTTGAACCGGTGGAAGACTCCATGATGTCCGCTCCAGCTTCGTCTTCAAATTCGGGTTCACTTGGATCCGAATCGGTGTCGTCGATGATGATGTAGTTGTCTGGACATGCGACGTACATGTCTTCCTTCCTAGATGCTAACTCCATCTTGAGTTCTTCAATCTCCTGCTTAAGATCGCACTTGTGTCTTGCTAGAGCTACTATCTCGTCCATGTAGTCTTTGCGTGTAGCCTTTAGTTCTCCTTCTAGCTCGATGATCCTTGCCTTCGCATTCTTCAACTCTATCATATCATTGCACATCTGGTTCTCGTGGCGTCGAATGTGTTGGTTTAACTCCTGGATAAAAGCTGCAATGGATCTATCCTTCTTAGTGCTGACTAACTCCCATTGTTCATCTCGGCGTCCGCAAATCTGGTAGATAGTGTCCTTGAGGTCTTCTTGATAAACTTCTCCAATGCGTCCTATGGTGATATGGGCTGCCATGCTCTTTCCTAGACTCCAAGTTGGTGCATTGAAAACACTATCTATGGGCTTCGTGATTGGCGCGAATGTTCTTCCCGGAACGTGAGCTTGAATCTTCCAGCGCTCCTCTTCAGGCAAAGTGGCGTTGAAAGTTCCCGTGAAACTTGGTAATCCAATGTTTAGGTACTTGGTGACTTCCTTCAAGTGAAATCCAAAAGGTGTGCCTTCATCCAGTTAAGCGTACTTAATCTTCGCGTCCTTCATCCTAAAGAGTAGAAAAGATGAGGAGTTTAGAAAATGAGGAGAGAATAGTGATCTATGGCTTTAACTTAGTGGTCGTGTCCTATAGTCAGCATGTGCTCTGATACCATCTCTGTGGCGACCCGACCCGAATGGATCAAGTCTACTGTGCTCCGGTGTCATCCCTGGATCAGTAATGCTGACACCACACAGTACATCGAAGGATTTATAGCAGAGTGGCAATCACACACTTATTACATCGGGGTCTCAAAAGAGAACTTATTACAATAATATGGCTTAAGGCCATCTAATAACGATAACAGCGGAAGACTTGGAAGATAAATGGGTCCATCAACTCCAACGGCATCACTGAGTATAGAACAACGACCTAAAAGCACCTTAAACATCGTCTGAAAAGTCTGCAACATTAACGTTGCAGCCCGAAATGGGTCAGCACATGGAATATGCTGGCAAGGTAACACATAGAGAGTAATGGAATGAAACTGCTATACTATATGCATATTTGGCTGGTGGAAAGCTCTATGGTTACTATTTTGCATAAAGCCAGTTTTTCCCTACTACAAAGGAATAAATTTATTTAACTATTATGGTGGTTGTTAAACATTGAGAATGGTTGACAGCATTCTCAATCCCAATTAAAAGTAGTCATCAATAACCCAACAATATTAATTAGAAGTAACATGATGAGATTCACATGATATTCAAGTACTAGATACTCAAGATGTCCATAACCGGGCACACGGCTAATCATGATTAGTTTATTACACTCTGCAGAGGTTTGCGCACTTTTCCCCCACAAGACTCGATCGCCTCCGTTGGATTTCTCGCACTACTGGTGTTTGAGAAACGGATGACCGAGACACAGTCTTTCAGAAGCGCTAGCACCTTACGATGGATAGACCGGTACACCTACTTTCCCCTACATCTGCTAGTCTACCCTGTAAGAGTTCGCACGACTTAGTCAACTATGCCAGAGCCCATATTGGCTTGTGGCTGCACACGTAAGTATTTAGCATGAAAGACCTTATGATCCCTTTGAGCCTGGGTGGCGGTCCAAAAGAAAACAGGCAAGTCCTGATAGACATCAGGTGCCTCAATCCACCCAGATGTGTGTTTAAGTTGCCACCTTAGATAAACCATTAAAATTATCAATCTCACATCTGTCATGGATATCACTCACCCAATCCACATCTACTAGCATAGCATGGCATAATAAGCAAACGTAGAAGTAACTCCCAAAGGTTTCATAATAAACAGGTAATAGGTACTACCTCATCTACTTCGCATCCCACAATTTAATTAGATCCTAATCATACAATGTGTGAGGATGGATCTAATGCAATAAAACTGGGTTGTAGAAAAGGTATGATCAAAGTGTTACTTGCCTTGCTGATGATCCACGAGTCCTAAAGATTCGAAGTAACAGGCGGCGCAATCCGGGTAATCTATCATAGACAAACAACAAGCATACAATAAGTACACATCTAATGCACAGGTAAAACTCGAACAAAAGATCGAACCAGATAGTTCAACTTAAGAACTCCGGTTGCAAAGAGAGAAAGAACCGAACAAAGAAACCGAAAACAAACGGCGGAAGAAAACAACTTGGTTCTAGCAAGTTGAATCTAGGTCAAGCTTTACAGTAGCAAAAGCTTGTTTAAGTTGATTAGTCGGAACGGCGGTTTCGAAACGAAACTCCAGGCACTTGAATCACCTGATTCCGATAAACGGGCGAGAAGATAAACTAGAACGAAGATCGGATCTAAGATCGCGAACGCGGAATAAATCCGACGAAAAGAAAAAGAAGAACGGTTAAACGAACGGACGTTTGTTAACCGGGAACAATCTGGTGATCATGTTCGTTAGGACGAACGGTCCGGCGAACGGTCTCGAGGCAACTAAACCGGAAAAGAAAACGGATCCGATCTAGGGTTTCGGAAAAGAAAACCGAACGAAAAACCGATCTAGAAAACCAGAACGGTTTAGAGAAGAACTGGAAAGAAAACGAATCGGAAGAGAAGAAAAGAACCGGAACGGTTTAGAAGAAAAACCGAACCGAGGAAGAAAAAGAGACGCGGGGCAACCTCAGCGAGGCTCCGGTGAACGGGGCTCCGGCGGCGGCGGCGTTGGGCAACGGCGGTGTGGGCAAGGGGCGGCGGCGGCGGTGGTGTAGGGCGGCGGCGGCGGGGCACTAGGGCGGCGGCGGCGGTGGTGTAGGGCGGCGGCGGCGGGGCACTAGGGCGGCGGCGCGTTGGGTGGCGCGGGGTGACGGGCTTGGGGTGTTTGGGGCTTGATTTGATGTTTAGAGGGGGGTGCTTGGGTATTTATATAGGTGAGGGGAGAGATTTCTTGGGGGGGGGGACAAGAAATAAGAGTAAGAGAGGGAGTCCTAAAGAGAAAAAAACAAACCGAGTCCTACTAGGACTCCTAGGGCGGTGGCGGCGGCCTGCCTGCGCCAGGCGCGCGGCGCGCGGGAGGGAGAGGCCCGGCCGGCTGGGCCTTTGGCCCAGGGGCGCTGCGAATTTTTTTAAATCGGTTTCGCTAGCAGAAAAACGAGAGAAAAGAAATCTAAACGAACTCCAAAACTCTAAAGTAAATTTTCCCCGACTCCTAAAAATGAGTCGAACAAAATGAACTTTTCTCGGGACCTAGAATGCAAATTTTGAAAACGCGCATTTTTCCCTATCCAAATAAAAGGCAAATAACTCCGACAAATCCAATGATCCTTTCTTCAAAATTTGAGAAGACTCAAATATGAAAATAATGAAATCTCCAACTCTCTCCGAGGTCCTTGAGTTGCGTGAAATTTCTAGGATCAACCAAAATGCAAGAAAATATGATATGCATGATGATCTAATGTATAACATTCCAAATTGAAAATTTGGGATGTTACAGCGGCGCTTCCGATTATGGAAGATATCGGCCTGCCGTCAAGGTGCTAGGGAAGCCTGGGCCATGGTGAAGACGCGGTATACCATGGCTGACCCAAACCACATGGCGGAGGTCAGACCTGTGGGGCCCGATGGGAAAGAGATCCCCGTTAGCTTAGTGTATGGGCAAGTAGAATTGGCCGCAAAGTATTCCCAATAGGATTGTAGGCTAAACAGCCTGTTGGATGGTATAGAAGAGGAATTTAGTCAGTCCACATGACTATATAATTAAAGTAACATGTATAATGCCTTCTAGCCGGATTGTAAATCATTTATCATGGCAGACCTTTTCGCTTTAACCTCGGGACCTGATAGTCCGGAGTGTATCCGAATATCCGCTCGGTTATATTAGAACCGGGATATGCGTGAAAACCAGGCGTAGGGGTCATCTATCTATTATTAATTAAAACAAGAGACAAATAAGACACCACATTTATCCACATAGGCTAAAAATATATAAACCGCTGATTTATAGAACAATGGTTGAGATTAAAATATGCAGAAGTTACATATACAACAATAACATGTACAACTTTTTACATCTGGCATGTCTGACATGAACCCACGTTAAGATAAAAAAAAGGTGCTACACATATAGTTGCCCGAATCGCATAGGCCATGTCACCGGATGTAAACAAAGTCCATCTTGAACACGTACTAAAAGGATCACGTACACATTAAGAACTTATGGAAAATCTTTCCTTATTGCCGGTCTTTCCTTGGAAAGAAGCATGCACATGAATCTCCAAATCAGGCAAATAATGTACCAAATCTGAACACATGCATTCAAATAAGAGAAGACCCAGACTGCATATACAACTCCATACGGATGAAGTTTACAGTAGTCAGTAGTCGGCCAAGACAGGCACAAACAAAAAGGTACCCAACCGAACATACCCAGCACACATCCAAAATTGAAGACAACCAAATCTGCTGCCCAGCTAAGCACACTATCGACAAAAGAAGATTCTATAGGAGGCAACACACCATTGCTCGATGTTCGATGAAGTCATACCAATGCACGCTCGATGCCCAACGAAGCCACGGCCAGCTGATCCAATCGACGTCGGAACAAGTAACGCCAAAGCACCTCTCGCCTAAATCTTTAGATTTGGTAATTGTTATTTAGCAAGCTTACTTTTTGCTCGACACTTGACAAAGTCACGCACAACCATCCTTCTGAGTTGCCTTCACCTGAATCACAAAAGTGCGTAGTTATTATTCTGGATACAATCTTCATAGGAATCTTGGCTAACAAAGTTCTAGCCTTCTCGTAGAGAAACACACAACTTTGCTCGACATTTGACGAAGTCACACCAAAGCACGCTCGACGCCCAACGAAGGCACGACACACCAAAGCACGCTCGACGCCCAATGAAGGCACGACCAACTGCTTCAATCAACGTCAGAACAAGTAACGCCAAAGCACCTCTCGCCTGAATCTTCAGATTTGGTAATTTTCATTTAGCAAGCTTACTTTTTGCCCGACACTCGACAAAGTCACGCCCAGCCATCCTTCTGAGTTGCCTATCACCTGGATCATAAAGGTGCGTAGTTATTATTTTTGATACAATCTTCATATGAATATTGGCTAACAAAGTTCTAGCCTTCTCGCAGAGGAAACAATGGCATACAAGAAGCATGGCGACTTCACAACAAGGAAGCAAAACTAGAACATTGAAGTGGAACTCATGAGAATGTGGGACTCAGATCTACAGCCGACGAGCTTATGAGCCTCAATATGATCCAGATGGATGAAAAGGTATTTCCATAGCATATTTAATTGCAAATTGTTCCAACCTTTTAAAACTAAAACAACAATCACTAAGTATATTTTGATTGTTCTTATAGGGCCAAAAATTCATGCTACTGTGTGGCAGAATCTGATACACATAGAAATAAAAGATAAATGAGAAATTTATTTACGTAATTGACAATTTGAAAGGTGAAAATATTGGCACAAGGTTATCGACATTACTACTTCGATAATGCTAGCAAAGACTTGTAGTTGTAAATAAGAACAAGCCAGGAAAGATAAAGAATGCTCAGGTATGTCAATACTTTGTAGATGTAAATAAGATTTGTCAAGTAATTAATTTTACAATGAACTGATTAATCTCCAACATATGCCATTTGATTACTCACCAAATGAAACCTGTGGAATCAAGAATAAGAGGAAATAACTCATAACCTTCATATTTCTGTCAGATTGAAATTATATACCAGAGTAAGTGCACAATGCATCCCATTCTTAAAATATTAATTGGACTTCCACCATTGCTGTAAGAATTAACTTTTTCTGCTTCTACTCTTTAGGGGTAATAAAAATCAATGGCATTATGAGGTAAGTTTCCTTATTTTTCAAATGAGGATGTAAGCAGCAACCAAACTATCCTTACTGTAGCCTCAACAACAGTGCAAAAGTTCAACAATAAGTCTAGTAACGTAACATGCTCTTCTTTTTATTTAGTAATAATATCTAATGCATTGATCATTGTTTAACTAGGGTTGTACCTAAAGTGAACCAGTGCCATAATAAAATATACAAATCTAGAATATCTGAAACTCAGGAAATTCTTAATAAGTATGAGACTGTATCCTTTATTATTTATGAACTAATGAATCAGATCAAAAAAATATTGATTAGTAGCTTATCCAGTGAATCTAAGGACTATTTTATTTACTGAGATGGAGAGATAATACTTAACATCTACCAATAAGGACACCTATTAGATAAGAAATAATATACTGAGAGAGCATCTGTCAGCACTATCAGAACCATGTCATGGTGTAAATTTTGAAATACATTCAGACATGCACTTCTTTGAATTATATGTTCTGCAATTTTAAAGTTGTGGAATCAAAAAAATGCAATATAGTAAATATACAGTAAGATTACTTGATAGTGTGTGAATGTTGCCACTATGTCTTTAATACAGAACAGATTGAATACTTTCTTCATGTTTTTATATACTTTACGTCTATTTTTGCTAAGTAAAAATTACCTGAACATATATTTGTTCACCATTACCAGCGCTTTCATCAAAAGGCTAGATATTCAGCCCAGATACACCTACCAACCAGAGTTATACATATTACTTATGTTTCACTTCACAACTTGAAGAAATTATGTTTTCCTAATATGTATGATGGAAGCACAATAGGCGGGAACATACCTTGCTTCATAAGCTTAATAGCAAAACATGGTACAAGCCGATCAGCAAGCTCTCTAGTGTTCCACATAAGGTTAGATTTGCCCGGTGTCGCCATTCTGACTACAAAAAACCTTCCCGCATTTAGAATTAGAAGCAAAGCAAATCCACTGACTAATCAAATTACTTCCAAATCAGTAGTCATCTATGAAAATTATTTTCGCACTATGATTCTTAACATCTCAAATAGCACAAAATCACATTGATACAAGACTATCAAAAGTAGGACATGTCCACATATGCTAAAGCACTCAATCGTTAATCTTAGATCTTAACAACCCAGATTTTAAGACGCAAGTGTTACATACAGATATTGTTATATACATAGCTCGGCACATCACGTACACATCCAAATAATTCAACATGCCTTCGATCACCCTCATGTCTTCCTATTATTAAATATGTTTTATTTCGCATCAATGGATAAGAGACAACAGTTAATAGGAATCAAACATGTATACTAAATCAGGAGAACATCTACGTAAATATAAAAAATATATTATCATAACTCCAGATGGTATCGGACTCCGACATGCATACCCAATCAAACAAGAGGCACACCTCATGTGCTCAGATATCTAAACACACATATGCATGCAAATTACAGATCTGATTAGAACTACAAATGGTGTCAGCCACAACAACCCATATGAACATCTCCAACCAGCAACACATGCACAAGCCCAAAAGAGTAGACGTCATCCAAAAACTACATGAAGTCTATGACCGGTCCGGATTTAGCCGTTTTAACAGGTTTGGCTTCTATCCATTTGGTGAATTTATCCACCATGACCAGTAAGTATTTTTTCTTATGGGTTCCCCCTTTAAGGGGTCCAACCATGTCAAATCCCCAGACCGCGTAGGGCCAGGTAATGGGGATTGTTTGGAGGGCGGTGGGTGGCATGTGGCTTTGGTTTGCAAAAAGCTGGCAACCGACGCAGCATTGGACCAAGTCCTATGCATCTACCCGGGTCGTCGGCCAATGAAAACTTGTACGGAAGGCCTTGCTTACAAGGGCCTGGGCTACGGCGTGGTGGCCGCCGAGTCCGGCGTGAATTTCTGCCAAAAGTTTCCACCTTTCCTCTTCGGAGATGCACCTTTGAAGGACTCCGGTAGTGCTTTTTTATACAGCTCTCCCTCATGGACCCTGTAGGCTTTAGATCGCCGCACTATGCAGCGTGCCTCATTTTGGTCCTCGGGAAGTTTCTGCCTTGTTAGGTAGGCCAGGAATGGTTCTGTCCATGGGGCGATGATGGCCATTATTACGTGGGATGAAGATGTTATTTCGGTGGCAGAGCCTCCGATTATGTCAGAGTGTTCGGTATCGAGCATTTTGGTCGGGTCCGGACTATTGTTACCGGTGTCCCCTTTCCATACCATGGATGGCTTAAACAACCTTTCCAAAAAGATGTTGGGGGGGGGGGGGGATCGCATCGCGTTTTGCGCCGATGCGGGCGAGGATATCCACCGCCTGATTGTTTTCCCGAGCCATAGGGTGAAATTCGAGCCCCTCGAACCGAGCTGACATCTTTAGGACGGCGTTGCGATAGGCCGCCATCTTCGGATCCTTGGCATTGAAGTCTCCATTTATTTGGGATATTGCGAGGTTCGAATCCCCACGCACCTCCAGGCATTGAATGCCCATGGAAACTGCCATCCGGAGACCATGTAACAGGGCTTCGTATTCGGCTGCATTGTTGGAGTCTGTATACAATATCTATAGTACGTATTGAACTGTATCTCCGGTTGGGGATGTCAGGACGATGCCAGCCCCCAGACCAGCCAACATTTTGGAGCCGTCGAAGTGCATGATCTAATTGAAGTATGCGCCGTACTCTTTAGGGAGTTCGGCTTCCGTCCATTTGGCGACAAAGTCGGCTAATACTTGCGATTTAATGGCTCGCCGGGGTTTGTATGTTATGTCAAACGGGAGGAGCTCAATGGCCCATTTGGCAATCCGACCCATGGCATCGTGGTTTTTTATAATATCATTAAGTGGCACTTCCGAGGCTACTGTAATTGAACACTCTTGAAAGTAGTGTCGCAGCTTCCGGGATGCCATGAATATCGCATATGCTATCTTTTGATAATGTGGGTACCGTGATTTGCATGGAGTGAGGAAAGTGGATACATAATATACTGGCTTTTGAAGGGGGAATTTATGTCCGTTCGCTTCTCGTTCAACGACGAGCACTGCGCTTACAACCTGATGAGTTGCCGTAATGTACAACAGTATTGGTTCGCCGATGTTTGGCGTGGCCAAGATTGGGTTGGTTGCTAGTATGGCTTTTATTTCTTCCAATCCGGCTGTGGCAGCGTCCGTCCACTCGAAGTGTTCGGTGCACCGAAGGAGGCGGTAAAGGGGCAATGCCTTTTCTCCTAAGCGGGAGATAAAGCAGCTTAGAGCCGCCACACATCTAGTTAATTTCTGGATTTGTTTGAGGTCTGTTGGGGTAGCCAACTGTGACAGAGCTCGAATTTTGGCCGGATTAGTTTCAATTCCTCTACTGGAGACAATGAGCCCAGGAGCTTTCCGGCTGGTACGCCGAAAACGCATTTTTCCGGATTGAGCTTGATGTCGTATTTTCGGAGGCTGTCGAATGTGAGCCTCAAGTCGTCTATTTGGGAGTCGAAGTGCTTGGTTTTGACGACCACATCATCTACGTATGCCTCTACTGTTTTGCCGATCTGTTTCTCCAGACATGTCTAAATCATGCGCTGATATGTTGCGCCGGGTTTTTGAGCCCGAAAGGCATTGTGTTGAAACAGAAGGGGCCGTATGGTGTGATAAATGCCGTTGCGGCTTGGTCGAACTCCGCCATCTTGATTTGGTGGTAGCCGGAGTATGCGTCGAGGAAACACAATGACTCATGTCCTGCGGTAGCATCGATAATTTGATCAATGCTGGGGAGGGGGAAGGGATCCTTTGGGCAGGCCTTGTTGAGGTCCTTAAAATCGACACACATGTGCCAGGATTTGTCCTTCTTTGGTACCATCACCAGGTTTGCTAGCCAGTCCAGGTGTTTTATTTCTCTAATGAATCCAGCCTCTAATAACTTGGCTAGTTCTTCTCCCATAGCTTGTCTCTTAGGTTCAGAGAAACACCGAAGAGTTTGCTTGACCGGCTTGAATCCCTTTAGAATATTGAGGCTGTGCTCGGCCAACCTGCGTGGGATTCCTGGCATGTCTGAGGGGTGCCAGGCGAATATGTCCGAATTCTCGCGTAGGAACTCTTGTAGTGCGGCGTCCACGGCGGTGTTTAACTGTGCCCCAATGGAGGCTGTTTTTGTAGGGTCCGATGGGTGGACTTGGAATTTGACTATTTCATCCGTTGGTTTAAAAGAGGTGGACTTGGATCTCTTGTCAAGTATCACGTCGTCCATGTCCACTGTGGAGCATAGCGCAGTTAATTCCTCGGCCGAAAGGGCTTCGGATAATGCCTCGAGGGCCAATGCGGCTGTTTTGTTTTCGGCGCGGAGCGCTATGTCCAGATCACTAGCGAGAGTGATGATTCCATTTGGCCCGGGCATTTTGAGCTTCATGTACCCATAATGGGGTATGGCTTGGAAGATCATGAACGCCTCCCGCCCTAAAAGGGCGTGGTATCCACTACTGAACGGGGCCACTTGGAATGTAATTTCTTCAGACCTATAGTTCTCCGTCGTGCCGAATACCACATCTAGTGTGACTTTCCCAGCACAGCGTGCATCCCGACTAGGGATGATTCCTCTGAAGGTTGTGCTACTTTGCTCAATGTGGTTCCAGTGTATTTCCATTTTTGAAGAGTTTCCTCATAGATGAGGTTTAATCCACTGCCGCCGTCCATGAGTACTTTGGTGAGTCGAAAGCAGTCCACAATTGGACTGAGGACCAGTGCAACTGGTTCTCGGGCTGTTCGGAATTTAGGTTCGTCACTGGCATTGAAGGTAATAGCCGTGTCGCTCCATGGATTTATTGCTGCCATGTGGAAGATTTCCGCAATGCTGTGGAGTGTTCGCTTGCAGCTATTATTTGATGCAAAGGTCTCAAAGACTGTCAATACCGTATTGTTATCCTTGGGATGGTGCTCTGTGGCATCTGGGATGAGAAGATCCTCGCCGCTTTTGGCCACCTGCCGGAGTATCCAACTTGCTCTAAGGCTGTGTGTTGGTATGGTATCCGCTATACCATGAATTTTGTAGGGTCCGTTGAGCCATCCCTCCAATACGGTTCCACGCCCTGTAGAGGGTTTTTTCTTCTTTGTAATTAACTCGGGTGTCTTATGATAGTGCACTCTTTTACTTCGCACTGGGTGTATATTCGAAGCCGGATTATCCCAAAATTTTGTTTCGGTTTTCCAGGCACTCTTTTACTTTCGTACCATGGACGCCAAGTCGGTGAAGCATGATATGTCACGGCGACTTATGGCGTTAAGGATTCCCTTGTCCGTGCAGTTATTGCGGAAAAATGAGACTGTGTCTTCCTCGTGGCAGTCCTTAACCTTGTTCATCACAAGGAGGAATCTAGCCCAATAATGATGTACTGTTTCATGGGGCTATTGCCTAATGTGGGAAAGATCGTTTATGTCTGGGTGGGTGGGTGTATTTGAGTTCGAACCCTTACCCGATCTGAGACCCAGGGGCCGAGGTGTTTCCAATGTTGGAAGTTCGGATTCCGGGATGTTGCCCGATAAGTCTGGCCCGCTGCCTGACTCTAGGTTCAGGGCTTGGGTGATGTCCTCCCGTAAATGGGTATCCGACTCGGAGAGCTCAGGAATCCAGACATAGTTAGTCCTGAAGATAGAGGAAGAATCGCCACGTTGTTCCTCCAGCACTGCAACATGATGGGTGACCGGTGGAGAGTTAATCTCCCTTTGATCGGGTTTAAGCCCAATCCGATCATAGTCCATAGCGACTCCTAAGGCGGCGATGCGATCCAAGAGCTCCATTGGATCCATCTGCTCGGTGAATTCCGAGCCGATGTGGAGGCTGTTTTCGATGACCCGAGAAGTCATTGTCGGGGCAGCAGCCGAAGGGGCGGTCATGATGAAACTGCCTAGCCGGAGAGTTTGGCCGACAGCCAGGGCTCCCCAGGCGGTAATGTTGTTTTTAACAACGAGACGAGGCATCCTTCCTTACGACGACGGCACAGTGGAACTCTCAATGAAAGCATCAATGTTGGTGTCAAAACTGGCGGATCTCGGGTAGGGGGTCCCGAACTGTGCGTCTAAGGCAGATGGTAACAGGAGGCAGGGGACACGATGTTTTACCTAGGTTCGGGCCCTCTCGATGGAGGTAAAACCCTACCTCCTGCTTGATTATTCTTGATAATATGAGTAGTACAAGAGTTGATCTACCACGAGATCAGAGAGGCTAAACCCTAGAAGCTAGCCTATGGTATGATTGTATGTTGTCCTACGGACTAAAACCCTTCGGTTTATATAGACACCGGAGGGGGCTAGGGTTTACACAAGGTCGGTTACAAAGGAGGAGATATACATATCCGTATTGCCTAGCTTGCCTTCTATGCCAAGTAAAAGTCCCATCCGAACATGAGACGAAGTCTTCAATCTTGTATCTTCATAGTCCAACAGTCCGGCCAAAGGATATAATCCGGCTGTCCGGAGACCCCCTAATCCAGGACTCCCTTAGAGACCAAGGACCAAAGGGGAAACTCTCCTCCCATCTAGGGGGAGGCCAAGGAATAAGAAGGAGGAAGGGGGCTCTCTCCCCCTTGTCGGTGTCAAAACCAGCGGATCTCGGGTAGGGGGTCCCGAACTGTGCGTCTAGGATCGATGGTAACAGAAGACGGGGGACACAATGTTTACCCAGGTTCGGGCCCTCTCTATTGACGTAATACCCTACTTCCTGCTTGATTGATCTTGATGAATATGAGTATTACAAGAGTTGATCTACCACAAGATCGTAATGGCTAAACCCTAAAAGTCTAGCCTCTCTATGATTATTTGGATGTATCTACGGACCTAGCCCTCCGGTTTATATAGAGATAGGAGGGATCTAGTGTTACACAAGGTCGGTTACAGGGAAAGGAATATTCATAGTTGGTCGCCAAGCTTGCCTTCCAAGCCAAGGAGAGCCCCATCCGGACACGGGTAGAGTCTACGGTATTCGTATCTTCATGGCCCAACAGTCCGACCCATATCCAATAGGTCGGACTGTAACGCCCTCGATGCGGCTATATCTCCCACGTGTCGAAGCACGACTTAGAGGCATAACCGCATTGAAAGCAATGTCGCAAGTGAGGTAATCTTCGCAAACAACCCATGTAATACAATAAGGGAAAATATACATAGTTGGCTTACAATCGCCACTTCACACAAATACATGAATAAAGAATTACATTCATCCAAATACACTCAAGGTCCGACTACGGAACCAAAATAAAAGAAGACTACCCCAAATGCTACACAGATCCCCCATCGTCCCGACTGGGCTCCTCTACTGATCAACTGGAAACGGAACAACATAATGAACACGATCTTCATAGAGCTCCTCCTTGGGCTTGGTTTCTTCATCTGCATGGTTCAACGGCAACTGCAAGCTGGTTTTGGAAGTATCCGTGAGTCACGGGGACTCAACAATCTCACACCCTCGCGATCAAGACTATTTAAGCTTATAGGTAGGGTAAAAGGTATGAGGTGGAGCTGCAGCAAGCGACTAGCATATATGGTGGCTAACATATGCAAATGAGAGCAAGAAGAGAAGGCAAAAGCACGGTCGAACAACTATGATCAAGAAGTGATCCTAGAACAACCTACGTCAAGCATTACTCCAATACCGTGTTCACTTCCCGGACCCCGCCGAGAAGAGACCATCACGGTAACACACGCGGTAGATGTATTTTAATTAAGGTCATCTTCAGGTTTTCTACAACCGGACATTAACAAATTCACATCTGCCCATAACCGCGGGCACGGCTTTCGAAAGTTCAAATCCCTGCAGGGGTGTCCCAACTTAGCCCATCACAAGCTCTCACGGTCAACGAAGGATATTCCTTCTCCCAAGACAATCCGATCAGACTCGGCATCCCGGTTACAAGACTTCGTCGACAATGGTAAAACTAAACTAGCAAAGCCGCCCGACTGTGCCGACAAATCCCGATAGGAGTTGCACATATCTTTTTCTCAGGGCACACTCAGATGAGCCAGACGTCGGGTAGGCCAGCCCAGAGTTGCCCGTGGTAGCCCCAGACATCGATCAGTTGGACCGACACTTAGAGAAGCACTGCCCCCCCCCCCCCGGGGGGGGGGGGGGGTTAAAATAAAGATGACCCTTGAGTCCGCGAAACCCAAGGGAAAAAGGCTAGGCGGCGAATGGTAAAACCAATGTTGGGCCATGCTGGAAGAGTTTTATTCAAGGCGAACTGTCAAGGGGTTCCCATTATAACCCAACCATGTAAGGAACGCAAAATCCGGGAACATAACACCGATATGACGGAAACTAGGGCGGCAAGAGTGGAACAAAACACTAGGCATAAGGCCGAGCCTTCCACCCTTTACCAAGTATATAGGTGCATCAAGATAAACAAGATAATATGGTGATATCCCAACAATAAACAATGTTCCAACAAGGAACGATCTCCAAACTTCACCTGCAACTAGCAACGCTATAAGAGGGGCTGAGCAAAGCGGTAACATAGCCAAACAACGGTTTGCTTGGACATGGTGGGTTAGAGGTTTGACATGGCAATATGGGAGGCATGATAAGCAAGTGGTAGGTATCATAGCATAGGCATAGCAAAAGATCGAGCATCTAGCAAGCAATGATAGAAGTGATTTCGTGGGTATGGTCATCTTGCCTGCAAGGTTCTCAGAGTTGCCTTGATCCTCGTAAGCGAACTCAACGGGCTCCTCGTTCATGAACTCGTCTCCCGGCTCTACCCAAGCAAGAACAACAAGAAAAAAGGAACACAATCAACCGCGTGCAATGCTCAAGCAACATGATGCAAACATGGTATGATATGCGGGATGCGGTATGTGATGCATATGCATGATTTGCAAAGGAATGATTGAACCTGGCCTCAACTTGGAAATCCAAGAGTGCCACTGGAATGGGGAGTTGATTTCGGTCGAAATCAATATAAAGATCACCGGAATCAGATGCACGGTTTGGAAAGAGCAAGCAAAACAAATATGGCACCGGTCTGCGATAAACAGCAAGTAGCCATCTAAATGCATCAAGATAAATAAGCTACTCCACTCAAACATGACAACAAAAGACATGGCAGGGATCCACTCAAGATGCTTGACAAAAGATGAACACTGAGCTACGGCTAATTCACTCATTAATAGGTTCAAACAAGCATGGCAAAAGAGCAAATGATAACAGGTTACAGACTTGGTGAAATTAACACAAGTCAGGAATTTATTAACAGGAAGCAATCTTTAGGGCATGAAAACTACATGCTACAGGAACATATCATGGCAAGGAAAGGCATGACATGAAACTACTCTAAGCATTTAACAAAAGTCCCTTAGTGACCATGAGCCAAAAGTGATCATAAAATACAATTGCAAGCATGTGAACATAGCAAAAACATAAACAGATTCAGACTTAGTGAAAAACTGGAGCATGCAAAACAGATTAACAAGTAGGCATGTTTACGAGCTCGATGCACTCGCTACGAGGCATTGCATGACAAACTAAACATACACCCATCACGGAGACATGGGAAGAACAACAACATAGCATGCACGGATCAACAACAACAACCTCGGCAAAATAGCTAAACATGTTAACAAACTGCCAGGAACATTTTATAGAAAAAGTAGAGCTCGATTGACTCAAGCTAGTGTGCTCCATAAATGCAAGCAAAGACATGGATGGATAGAGCACCACAATATTAACAAAACATCCTTACTGATCATCCTCAAAAGAGGCACGGATCACTAGGAAACAACATGAACATATGGCATAACAACAAAATCAGGACAAGGACTTAGTGAAAAACTAAGTCCCTGAAATCAACATCATTGAGTAAGCTACTTTGCATGCGTGTGCTAGTCACCATGAAGATCACAAAAATACATGGCATACACCGAGTGAATTAGCCGTAGCTCAGTGTTCATCTTTTGTCAAGCATCTTGAGTGGATCCCTGCCATGTCTTTTGTTGTCATGTTTGAGTGGAGTAGCTTATTTATCTTGATGCATTTAGATGGCTACTTGTTGTTTATCGCAGACCGGTGCCATATTTGTTTTGCTTGCCCTTTCCAAACCGTGCATCCGATTCCGGTGATCTTTATATCTTTTTCGACCGAAATCAACTCCCCTTTCCAGTGGCACTCTTGGATTTCCAAGTTGAGGCCAGGTTCAATCATTCCTTTGCAAATCATGCATATGCATCACATACCGCATCCCGCATATCATACCATGTTTGCATCATGTTGCTTGAGCATTGCACGTGGTTGATTGTGTTCCTTTTTGCTTGTCGTTCTTGCTTGGGTAGAGCCGGGAGACAAGTTTGTGAACGAGGAGACCATTGAGTTCGCTTACAAGGATCAAGGAAACTCCGAGAACCTTGTAGGAAAGATGACCATACCTTTGAAATCACTTCTATCTTTGCTTGCTAGATGCTCACTCTTTTGCTATCCATATGCTATGATACCTACCACTTGCTTATCATGCCTCCCATATTGCCATGTCAAACCTCTAACCCACCATGTCCTAGCAAAACGTTGTTTGGCTATGTTACCGCTTTGCTCAGCCCCTCTTATAGCGTTGCTAGTTGCAGGTGAAGTTTGGAGATCGTTCCTTATTGGAACATTGTTTATTGTTGGGATATCACCCTATTATCTTGTTTATCTTAATGCACCTATATACTTGGTAAAGGGTAGAAGGCTCAGCCTTATGCCGAGTGTTTTGTTCCACTCTTGCTGCCCTAGTTTCCGTCATATCGGTGTTATGTTCCCGGATTTTGCGTTCCTTACACGGCTGGGTTATAATGGGAACCACTTGACAGTTCGCCTTGAATAAAACTCTTCCAGCATGGCCCAACATTGGTTTTACCATTCGCCACCTAGCCTTTTTCCCTTGGGTTTTGCGGACTCAAGGGTCATCTTTATTTTAACCCCCCGGGCCAGTGCTTCTCTAAGTGTTGGTCCAACTGAGCGATGTCCGGGGCTACCAGGGGCAACTCTGGGCTGGCCTACCCGACGTCTGGCTCATCTGAGTGTGCCCTGAGAACGAGATATGTGCAGCTCCTATCGGGATTTGTCGGCACATTCGGGCGGCTTTGTTGGTTTAGTTTTACCATTGTCGAGGATGTCTTGTAACCGGGATGCCGAGTCTGATAGGATTGTCTTGCGAGAAGGAATATCCTTCGTTGACCGTGAGAGCTTGTGATGGGCTAAGTTGGGACACCCCTGTAGGGATTTGAACTTTCGAAAGTCGTGCCCGCGGTTATGGGCAGATGGGAATTTGTTAATGTCCGGTTGTAGAAAACCCGAAGATGACCTTAATTAAAATACATCTACCGCGTGTGTTACCATGATGGTCTCTTCTCGGCGGGGTCTGGGAAGTGAACACGGTATTGGAGTAATGCTTGACGTAGGTTGTTCTAGGATCACTTCTTGATCATAGTTATTCGACCGTGCTTTTTCCTTCTCTTCTCGCTCTCATTTGCATATGTTAGCCACCATATATGCTAGTCGCTTGCTGCAGCTCCACCTCATACCTTTTACCCTACCTATAAGCTTAAATAGTCTTGATCACGAGGGTGTGAGATTGCTGAGTCCCCGTGACTCACAGATACTTCCAAAACCAGCTTGCAGGTTCCGTTGAACCTTGGAGATGAAGCAACCAAGCTAACGGAGGAGCTGTATGAAGATCGAGTTTGTTATGTTGTTCCGTTTCCAGTTGATCAGTAGAGGAGCCCAGTCGGGACGACCGGGGATCTGTGTAGCATTTGGGGTAGTCTTCTTTTATCTTGGTTCGGTAGTCGGACCTTGAGATTTGTGTGAAGTGGCAATTGTAAGCCAACTATGTATCTTCTCCCTTATTGTATTACATGGGTTGTTTGCGAAGATTACCTCACTTGCGACATTGCTTTCAATGCGGTTATGCCTCTAAGTCGTGCTTCGACACGTGGGAGATATAGCCGCATCGAAGGAATTACACGGACGCCCGAGGACCCCTTAGTCCAGGACTCCCTCAGTAGCCCCTGAACCAGGATTCAATGACAATGTGTCCGGCGCGCAGATTGTCTTCGGCATTGCAAGGCGGGTTCCACTTTCCGAATACTCCAAGATAGTCTTCGGATAAAACGAAGGTGTCCGGATCTGTAACACAAGTACCACACACGACTGCAGGGAATATAATATTTCATGAGTCCCTATCCGCTGACAACTCTTCACAAGATGACATCGCGTCTGTCCAGCCATTATATTGAACCGTTTTTGTCTGGCATTCCGTGTTTCGAGATGCGGTTTCCATTGGAACGTCTTGTCAAAGCAGAGATCATTCCCCCTTATCACGGGATTCTCATCAATACAGGCATGGGTAACCCAACCGTGCCGTTTACACAGCCCTTGGGAATAGGCGAGTTTTAGGGCAAGTGGAGAGGCATTCGATATTCACTACCTTTACAAGGGGATAAGGATTCCCCTTCTTCTCCCACGCCTTCTCTCTTCCTCTGCCCTTCCACTCTTGAGCTCTAGCGCCCAAGTTCTCCTCTTTCCCACTCGAGCAAGCACTCAACCATGTCCAGAGGCAAGGCAAGTGGATGGCCTCCTCCGTCAAGGAGAAGGACATTACCGAGCTTCGGGCGGCCGGGTATCTGGCAAAGGAAATCGCCTACCGTCTTCTGATACGTCTCCGTCGTATCTACTTTTCCAAACACTTTTGCCCTTGTTTTGGACACGAAGTTGTATGATTTGAATGGAACTAACCCGGACTGACGCTGTTTTCAGCAGAATTACCATGGTGTTGTTTTATGCACAGAAAACAAATATTCTCGGAATGACCTGAAACTCCACGGAACATCTTACAAAAATAACTAAAAATCCTCGCCAAAGATGAAGACCAGGGGGCCCACACTCTTCGCACAAGGGTGGGGGCGCCCCCCCTAGGGCGCGCTCCCCTACCTCATGGGCCCCCTGGTTGCCCTCCGACGCCAACTCCAACTCTATATATTTGCTTTCAGAGAGAAAAAATCAGAGAGAAGAAATCATCGCATTTTATGATACGGAGCCGCCGCCAAGCCCTAAAACCTCTCAGGAGGGCTGATCTGGAGTCAGTTCGGGGCTCCGGAGAGGGGGATTCGTCGCCGTCGTCATCATCAACCATCCTCCATCACCAATTTCATGATGCTCACCGCCGTGCGTGAGTAATTCCATCGTAGGCTTGCTGGACGGTGATGGGTTGGATGAGATTTATCATGTAATCAAGTTAGTTTTGTTAGGGTTTGATCCCTAGTATCCACTATGTTCTGAGATTGATGTTGCTATGACTTTGCTATGCTTAATGCTTGTCACTAGGGCCCGAGTGCCATGATTTCAGATCTGAACCTATTATGTTTTCATGAATATATGTGAGTTCTTGATCCTATCTTGCAAGTCTATAGTCACCTACTATGTGTTATGATCTGGCAACCCCGAAGTGACAATAATCGGGACCACTCCCGGTGATGACCATAGTTTGAGGAGTTCATGTATTCACTATGTGCTAATGCTTTGTTCCGGTTCTCTATTAAAAGGAGGCCTTAATATCCCTTAGTTTCCAATAGGACCCCACTGCCACGGGAGGGTAGGACAAAAGATGTCATGCAAGTTCTTTTCCATAAGCACATATGACTATATACGAAATACATTCCTACATTACATTGATGAATTGGAGCTAGTTCTGTGTCACCCTATGTTATGACTGTTACATGATGAACCGCATCTGGCATAATTATCCATCACTGATCCGATGCCTACGAGTTTTCCATATACTAGTTTACGCTTATTTACTTTCCCGCTGCTACTGTTACAATCACTACAAAATACCAAAAACATTACTTTTGCTGTCTTTACTTTTGTTGCCGCTACCACCACTATCATATTATTTTGCTACTAAACACTTTGCTGCAGATACTAAGTTTCCAAGTGTGGTTGAATTGACAACTCAGCTGCTAATACTTGAGAATATTCTTTGGCTCCCCTTGTGTCGAATCAATAAATTTGGGTTGAATAATCTGCCCTCGAAAGCTGTTGCAATCCCCTATACTTGTGGGTTATCAAGACAAATTTCTAGCGCTGTTGCCGGGGAGCATAGCTCTACTCTTTGAGTCACTTGGGATTTATATCTGCTGGACACTATGAAGAACTTGAGAGATCCAAAAACCAAGATCTATCCCTCAACTACGAGGGGAGGTAAGGAAGTGCCATCTAGCTCTGCACTTGATTCACCTTCTGTTATGAGTAAGTTAGCGACACCTACACCTGCTTCTGCTATTCGTTCTGATATGTCGCATGTTATTGATAATGCCACTTCTGCTATGCATGATACTTATGATGAAACTGCTTCTATGCCTGATACTACTGTGCCCCTTAGTGAATTTCTTGATGAACAAATTGCTAGGGCTAGAGAAAAAGAAATTATTGAATCTGAATACGATGATGATAGTGATGATGAAAATATGCATGTTATTCCCGAGGGCTATCTTTTTGATATGGAATCTTCTGCTGCTATTTTAGCTTGCAGAGATAGATATGAGCTTAAGAGGTTCTTAATTAAATGGAACAAAGAATCACTTAGAGATAAAATGAAACCTGACCCTGCATTTGCTACTTCACCTATTTGTGTTCCTGGTAAGGATTATGAATTCTCTGTTGATCCTGATATAATTACTTTAGTTGAATCTGATCCGTTTTATGGCTATGAATCTGAAACTATTGTGGCACATCTTACTAAGTTAAATGATATACCTGCCCTATTCACTAATGATGAGAGATCGCGCTACTTCTATATACTCAAAATATTTCCGTTCTCATTAAAGGGTGATGCTAAGATATGGTTTAATTCTCTTGATCCTGGTTGTGTGCGTAGTCCCCAGGATATGATTTATTACTTCTCTGCTAAATATTTCCCGCTCATAAGAAACAAGCTGCTTTGAGGGAAATATACAACTTCGTGTAAATTAAAGAAGAGAGTCTCCCACAAGCTTGGGGGAGGCTTCTCAAGTTACTTAATGCTTTGCCTGATCATCCTCTTAAGAAACCTGGAATACTTGATATCTTTTATAATGGACTAATCGATGCTTCCAAAGATTACCTGGATAGTTGTGCTGGTTCTCTTTTCAGGGAAAGAACACCAGATGAAGCTGAAATCCTATTGAAAAATATGTTGACAAATGAAAATAATTGGGCACCTCCTGAGCCAGCTCCTGAGCCAACTCCTGCTCCAATTACTGAGCCTATTCCTAAACCAACTCTGAAGAAGAGAGGTGTTCTATTTCTCAGTCCCGAAGATATGCAAGAGGCAAAGAAATGTATGAAAGAAAAAGGTATTAAAGCTGAAGACGTTAAGAATTTACCTCCTATTGAAGAAATACATGGTCTTAATTCACCGCCTATTGAAGAAACCTAAGACCTCAATTCTTTATTTACTGAAGAACCTCCTGATCCCGATATCCCGACATAGGTAGTAAAGGTAAATTCTCTCTATAGATATGATAAAGCTGAAGTCCCTCCTACTAAAATTGCTAGTCAGTGCTTGGATGAGTTTGATAGCTTTATGTTTAAGCAAGACGACTTCAATGCTTATTTTGGTAGACAATTAAAAGAAAATGCTTATATGATTAGACGCTTGGGTGATTATATGGCTAATATTAAAGGTAAACTTGAACTTGTTAGCAAACATGCTTATATGGTTACCACTCAAGTAGAACAAGTACTTAAGGCTCAAAAAGAAGTGCTTGATGAAATGAATAGTAAGAAAAATGATTATGCTGTTAGAGTGGCTACTAGAACTGGTAGAATGACTCAGGAACCTTTGTATCCTGAAGGCCACCCTAAGAGAATCGAGCAAGATTCTCAGAGAAATAATATTGATGTTCCTAGTTCTTCTAAAAAGAAGAAGAAGAAAAATGATAGAACTGTGCAAACTTCTAGTGAACCTATTGTTGAACCACCTAATAATCCAAATGATATATCTATGTCTGATGCTGAAACACAATCTGGTAATGAACATGAACCTAGTAAAAATATTAATGATGATGTTCATGATGATGCTCAACCTAGTAATGATAATGATGTAGAAGTTGAACCTGCCGTTGATCTTGATAACCCACAATCAAAGAATCAACGTTATGATAAAAGAGACTTTGTTGCTAGGAAACATGGTAAAGAAAGGGAACCTTGGGTTTAGAAACCCATGCCTTTTCCTCCAAAACCATCAAAGAAAAAGGATGATGAGGATTTTGAGCGCTTTGCTGAAATGATTAGGCCTATCTTTTTGCATATGCGATTAACTGATGTGCTCAAAACAAATCCTTATGCTAAATATATGAAGGATATCATTACTAATAAAAGAAAGATACCGGAAGCTGAAATTTCCACCATGCTTGCTAATTATACTTTTAAGGGTGGAATACCAAAGAAACTTGGAGACCCCGGAGTACCTACTATACCTTGCTCCATTAAAATAAATTATATTAAAACTGCTTTATGTGATCTTGGAGCCGGTGTTAGTGTTATGCCCCTCTCTTTATATCGTAGACTTGACTTGAATAAGCTGACACCTACTGAAATATCATTGCAAATGGCTGATAAATCAACTGCCACACCTGTCGGTATCTGTGAGGATGTTCCTGTTGTGGTTGCAAACGTTACTATTTTAACGGACTTTGTTATTCTTGATATTCCCGAGGATGATAGTATGTCTATTATTCTTGGAAGACCTTTTCTTAATACTGCAGGGGCTGTTATTGATTGCAACAAAGGCAATGTCACTTTTCATGTTAATGGTAATGAACATATGGTACATTTTTTGAGGAAACAACCTCAAGTTCATAGTATCAACTCTATTGGAAAAATTCCATCAATTATATTTGGAGGTTTTGAATTTCCTCTTCCTACTGTCAAGAAGAAATATGATATTCTTATTATTGGGGATGTGCATATCCCCGTTGAGGTAACTTAGTGCTATTCGAAATTTCTCCGGTTTCATGATTATCGGAATGAGTTTGTTAACAAGACTTGATCAACCTTGTTAGTGGATTCTTTTTGATGAGCATGAGATGGATGAAACTAGAAGCACAAACTTCTGTACCCCACTTTTACTTTCTGTTATTTATATTAAATAAAGTGAAAATAGTATTTTTCTGTCTGTTTCCTGACTTATCCGTGCAATATAAAAATATCCCGAAAATAAAAGACCTCAGAATGCCATGCCAATTTAATATGATTTTTTCGGGAATATTTGAGGATTTACTGTGCACAAATTACCGTGGGAGGAGCTGCCACCTGACCACGAGGGTGGTGGGCGCGCCCCCCCCCTAGGGCGTGCCCCCCTGCCTCGTGGGCCCATGGTGGCCCTCCACTTATCCCAGCACCCATCTTCTTCCTCTGTCTCACACAAACCCGAAAAACCAACTCAAGCACGAGTTCCAGCCACATTTGTCGTGATTTTCGATCTCCTTGCTCAAAGCACCTCTCGCAAAACTGCTTGGGGAGATTGTTCCTTGGTATGTGACTCCTCCATTGGTCCAATTAGTTTTTGTTCTAGTGCTTTATTCTTTGCAAATTTGTGCTGCATAGGTGACCATGTTCTTGAGCTTGCATATCAAATTTATATGGTTCTAAGTAGTTCTAATGCTTGATATAGGCTCTAGGCACTTGTAGGAGTAGTTGCTATCAGTTTTATTGAAGTTGGTTCACTTTTGTTTGAAGTTACTAAAAATTTCAGATTATTTCAGAAAAATAATGAGGAGATTTTTGAGGGGCTCATCGAGCCAAAGCTCGAAGGAAAAGGCACCGAAGCCTAAGTATAATTTGCCGCGCATCGCGGAGATTCGGGCGTGTGAATGGCCTTCTGAAGATTTCTTGAGAGCAGCCGATATCTATGAAGATTTTCATGAGTTGGCTCACAATGCAGGCATCACCGCTTTCCTCAACGAACAATGTGATCAGTATCTCTTACTCACAAATACTTGTTAGGGAACGTAGCAGAAATTCAAAATTTTCTACGCATCACCAAGATCAATCTATGGAGAAATCTAGCAACGAGGGGAAGGAGAGTGCATCTACATACCCTTGTAGATCGCTAAGCGGAAGCGTTCAAGTGAACGGGGTAGATGGAGTCGTACTCGTCGTGATCCAAATCACCGATGATCCTAGTGCCGAACGGACGGCACCTCCGTGTTCAACACACGTACAGCCCGGTGACGTCTCCTACGCCTTGATCCAGCAAGGGGAAAAGGAGAGGTTGGGGAAGACTCCATCCAGCAGCAGCACAGCGGCGTGGTGGTGGTGGAGGAGAGCGGGACTCTAGCAGGGCTTCACCAAGCACTACGAGAGACGAGGAGGGAGAGGGGTAGGGCTGCGCCAACATGGAGAGCAAATCACATGTGTTGGGCAGCCCCAAACCTCAAGTATATATAGGGGGAGGGGAGGGGCTGCACCCCCACCTAGGGTTCCCTCCCTAGGGGTGGCGGCCAGCCCTAGATCCCATCTAGGGGCGGCCAAGGGGGGGAGAGGGGGGCGCACCACTAGGTGGGCCTTAGGCCCATCTGAGCCTAGGGTTTGCCCCCTTCCCCTCTTGGAGGCGCCTTGGTCCTTGGTGGGAGGCGCCCCAGCCCACCTAGGGGCTGGTCCCTTCCCACTATTGGCCCATGTAGGCCTCCGGGGCTGGTGGCCCTACCTGGTGGACCCCCGGACCCCTCCGGTGGTCCTGGTACACTACCGGTGATGCCCGGAACACTTTCGGTGGCCAAAACCATACTTCCTATATATCAATCTTTACCTCCGGACCATTCCGGAACTCCTCGTGACATCCGGGATCTCATCCGGGACTCCGAACAACATTCAGTAACCGCGTACATACTTTCCCTATAAACCTAGCGTCATCGAACCTTAAGTGTGTAGACCCTACGGGTTCGGGAGTCATGCAGACATGGCCGAGACAACTCTCCGGTCAATAACCAACAGCGGGATCTAGATACCCATGTTGGCTCCCACATGCTCCATGATGATCTCATCGGATGAACCACGATGTCAAGGACATAATCAATCCCGTATACAATTCCCTTTGCCTAGCGGTACGATACTTGCCCGAGATTCGATCGTCGGTATCCCGATACCTGGTTCAATCTCGTTACCGGCAAGTCTCGTTTACTCATTCCGTAACACATCATCCCATGATCAACTCCTTGATCACATTGTGCACATTATGATGATGTCCTACCGAGTGGGCCCAGAGATACCTCTCCATTTACACGGAGTGACAAATCCCAGTCTCGATTCATGCCAACCCAACAGACACTTTCAGAGATACCTGTAGTGTACCTTTATAGCCACCCAGTTACATTGTGACGTTTGGCACACCCAAAGCACTCCTACGATATCTGGGAGTTGCACAATCTCATGGTCTAAGGAAATGATACTTGACATTATAAAAGCTTCACCATACGAACTACATGATCTTGTGCTAGGCTTAGGATTGGGTCTTGTCCATCACTTCATTCTCCTAATGATGTGATCCCGTTATCAACGACATCCAATGTCCATGGTCAGGAAACCGTAACCATCTATTGATCAACGAGCTAGTCAACTAGAGGCTTACTAGGGACATGGTGTTGTCTATGTATCCACACATGTATCTGAGTTTCCTATCAATACAATTCTAGCATGGATAATAAACGATTATCATGAACAAGGAAATATAATAATAATCAATTTATTATTGCCTCTAGGGCATATTTCCAACAGTCTCCCACTTGCACTAGAGTCAATAATCTAGTTCACATCGATATGTGATTAACACTCAAGGTCACATCCCCATGTGACTAACACCCAAAGAGTTCTGGGTTTGATCATGTTATGCTCGTGAGAGAGGTTTCAGTCAACGGGTCTGCAACATTCAGAACCGTATGTACTTCGCAAATTTCTATGTCATTTTGCAGATGCAAATACTATGCTACATTTGGAGCCATTTCAAATAACTGTTCTGCTTGGAGCTATTCTAAATTGTTGCTCCATTATACGTATCCGGTATCTCTATTCAGAGCTATCCGGATAGGTGTTAAGCTTGCATCGACGTAACTCTTTACGTCGAACTCTTTATCACCTCCATAACTGAGAAACATATCCTTATTCCTCTAAGGATAATTTAGACCGCTATTTGGTGATCTACTCCTAGATCACCTTTGTACCCTCTTGCCAAATATGTGGCAAGGCACACATCAGGTGCGGTACTCAGCAAGGCATACCGTATAGAGCCTATGACAAAAGCATAGGGGACGACCTTCGTCCTTCCTCTTTCCTCTGCCGTGTTCGAGCTTTAAGTCTTAACTTCATACCTTACAACTCAGGCAAGAACTCCTTCTTTGACTGATCCATCTTGAACACCTTCAAGATCATGTCAAGGTATGTGCTCATTTGAAAGTACTATTAAGCGTTTTGTTCTATCCTTATAGATCTTGATGCTCAATGTTCAAGTAGCTTAATCCAGGCTTTCCATTGAAAAACACTTTCCAAATAACCCTATATGCTTTCCAGAAATTCTACGTCATTTCTGATCAACAATATGTCAACAACATATATTCATCAGAAATTCTATAGTGCTCCCACTCACTTCTTTGGAAATACAAGTTTCTCATAAACTTTGTATACACCCAAAATCTTTGATCATCTCATCAAAGCATACATTCCAACTCTGAGATGCTTACTCCAGTCCTTACAAGGATTGCTGGAGCTTTGCATACTTGTTAGCATCTTTCAGGATTGACAAAACCTTCCGGTTGTATCACATACAACCTTTCCTCAAGAAAATCGTCGAGGAAACAATGTTTTGACATCCTATCCGCAAGATTTCATAAACAATGCAGTAATCACTAATATAATTCCAACAGACTCTTAGCATCGCTACGAGTGAGAAAGTCTCATCATAGTCAACTCCTTGAACTTGTCGGAAAACATCTTAACGACAAGTCGAGCTTTCTTAATGGTGATACTTACCATCATTGTTCGTCTTCCTTTTAAAATCCATATGTACCTGACAGCCATACGACCATCAAGTAGTTCTTCCAAAGTCTATACTTTGTTTTCATATATGGATCCTCTCTCGGATTATATGGCCTCGAGCCATTTTGGAATCCAGGCCCACCATCACTTCTCCATAGCTCGTAGGTTCATTGTTGTCTAGCAACATGACTTCCAAGACAGGATTACGTACCACTCTGAAGTAGTACGCATCCTTGTCATCCCACGAGGTTTAGTAGTGACTTGATCTGAAGTTTCATGATCACTATCATAAGCTTCCGCTTCAATTGGTGTAGGTGCCACAGGAACAACTCCCTGTGCCCTACCACACACTAGTTGAAGAGACTGTTCAATAACCTCATCAAGTCTCCACCATCCTCCCACTCAATTCTTTCGAGAGAAACTTTTCCTCGAGAAAGGACCCGATTCTAGAAACAATCCCTTATTGCTTTCGGATCTGAGACAGGAGGTATACCCAACTGTTTTGGGTGTCCTATGAAGATGCATTTATCTGCTTGAAACTTTTTCACATAAGCGTCGCAACCCCAAACTTTTAAGAAATGACAGCTTAGGTTTCTCTAAACCATAGTTCATACGGTGTCATCTCATCAGAATTACGTGGTGCCCTATTTAAAGTGGCTGTGGTTGTCTCTAATGCCTAACCCATAAACTATCGTGGTAATTCGATAAGAGACATCATGGTATGCATCATATCCAATAGGGTGCAGTTATGATGTTCGGACATACCATCACACTATGGTGTTCCAGGCTGTATTAGTTGTGAAACAATTTCCACAATGTCTTAATTCTATGCCAAACTCGTAATTCAGATATTCATCTCTATGATCATATCATAGATATTTTATCCTCTTGTCACGACGATCTTTCAACTTCACCCTGAAATTACTTGAACCTTTCAATAATTCAGACTCGTGATTCATCAAGTAAATATACTCAACATCTACTCAAATCATCTGTGAAGTAAGAACATAACGATATCCACTACACGCCTCAGCACTCATTGGACTGCACACATCAAAATGTATTACTTCCAACAAGTTTCTTTCTAGTTCCATTTTACTGAAAACGAGGCTTTCAATCATCTTGCCCAAGTGGTATGATTTGCATGTCTCAAGTGATTCAAAATCAAGTGAGTCCAAACAGTCCATTTGCATGGAGTTTCTTCATGCACATACACCAATAGACATGGTTCGCATGTCTCAAACTTTTCAAAAACGAGTGAGCCCAAAGATCCATCAACATGGAGCTTCTTCATGCGTTTTATACCGATATGACTTATGTGGCAGTGCCACAAGTAGGTGGTACTATCATTACTATCTTATATCTTTTGGCATGAACATGTGTATCACTATGATCGAGATTCAATAAACCATTCATTTTAGGTGCAAGACCATTGAAGGTATTATTCAAATAAACAGAGTAACCATTATTCTCCTTAAATGAATAACCGTATTGCGGTAGACATAATCCAATCATGTCTATGCTCAACGCAAACACCAATCTCGATGGTAGAGGGAGCGTGCGATGCTTGATCACATCAAGCTTGGAAAAACTTCCAACACATATCGCCAGCTCACCTTTAGCTAGTCTCCGTTTACTCCGCAGCCTTTTATTTCGAGTTTACTAACACTTAGCAACCTAACCGGTATCTAATACCATGGTGCTACTAGGAGTACTAGTAAAGTACACATTAACACAATGTATATCCAATATACTTCTATCGACCTTGCCAGCCTTCTCATCTACCAAGTATCTAGGGTAATTCTGCTCCAGTGGTTGTTCCCCTTATTACAGAAGCACTTAGTCTCGGGTTTGGGTTCAACCTTGGGTTTCTTCACTAAAGCAACAGCTGATTTGCCGTTTCATGAAGTATCCCTTCTTGCCCTTGCCCTTCTTGAAACTAGTGGTTCAACCATCAACAATTGATGCTCCTTGATTTCTACTTTTGTGGTGTCAAACATCGCGAATATCTCGAGGATCATCATATATGTCCCTGATATATTATAGTACATCACGAAGCTCTAGCAGCTTGGTGGTAATGAGTTCGGAGAAACATCACTATCTCATCTGGAAGATCAACTCCCACTCGATTCAAATGATTTTTGTACTCAGACAATCTGAGCACAAGCTCAACAATTGAGCTTTTCTCCCTTAGTTTGCAGGCTAAGAAAATCGTCGGAGGTCTTATACATCTTGACGTGGGCACGAGCCTGTAATCCCAATTTCAGCCCTCGAAACATCTCATATGTTTCGTTTCAAAATGTCTTCGGTGCCTCAACTCTAAACCGTTTAACTGAACTATCACGTAGTTATCAAAATGTGTATGTCAGATGTTCGCAACATCCACAGACGACATTCGAGGTTCAGCACACTGAGCGGTGCATTAAGGACACAAGCCTTCTATGAAGCAATGAGGACAATCCTCAGTTTACGGACCTAGTCCGCATAATTGCTACTATCAACTTTCAACTAAATTTTCTCTAGGAACATATTGAAACAGTAGAACTGAAGCGCGAGCTAAGACATAATTTGCGAATACCTTTTGACTATGTTTAGGATAATTAAGTTCATCTTATGAACTCCCACTCAGATAGACATCCCTCTAGTCATCTAAGTGATTACATGATCCGAGTCAACTAGGCCGTGTCTGATCATCACGTGAGATGGACTAGTCATCATCGGTGAACATCTTCATGTTGATCGTATCTTATATACGACTCATGTTCGACCTTTCGGTCTTCCGTGTTCCGAGGCCATGTCTGTACATGCTAGGCTCGTCAAGTCAACCTAAGTGTTTCGCATGTGTCCCGAGGCCATGTCTGTACATGCTAGGCTCGTCAACACCCGTTGTATTTGAACGTTAGAATCTATCACACCCGATCATCACGTGGTGCTTCGAAACAACGAACCTTCGCAACGGTGCACAATTAGGGGGAACACCTTTCTTGAAATTTTACTGAGGGATCATCTTATTTAAGCTACCATCATTCTAAGCAAATAAGATGTAAAACATGATAAACATCACATGCAATAAAATAGTGACATGATATGGCCAATATCATTTTGCTCCTCTTGCTCTCCATCTTCGGGGCTCCATGATCATCGTTGTCACCGGCATGATACCATGATCTCCATCATCATGATCTCCATCATCGTGTCTTCTTGAAGTTGTCTCGTCATCTATTACTTCTACTACTATGGCTAATGCTTTAGCAATAAAGTAAAGTAATTACATGATGCTTATGTTGACACGCAGGTCATAAATAAATTAAGACAACTCCTATGGCTCCTGCCGGTTGTCATACTCATCGACATGCAAGTCATGATTCCTATTACAAGAACATGATCAATCTCATACATCACATATATCATTCATCACATCCTTTTGGCCATATCACATCACAAGGCATATGCTCCAAAAACAAGTTAGACGTCCTCTAATTGTTGTTGCAAGTTTTTTACGTGGCTGCTATAGGTTGCTAGCAAGAATGTTTCTTACCTACGCCAAAACCACAACGTGAATTGCCAATTTCTATTTACCCTTCATAAGGACCCTGTTCATCGAATCCGATTGGACTAAAGTGGGAGAGACAGACACCCGCCAGCTACCTTATGCAACTAGTGCATGTCAGTCGGTGGAACCGGTCTCACGTAAGCGTACGCGTAAGGTTGGTCTGGGCCGCTTCATCCCACGATGCCGCCGAATCAAGATAAGACTAGTAACGGCAAGATAATTGACAATATCGACGCCCATAACTACTTTGTGTTCTACTCGTGAATAGTAACTACGCATAGACCTAGCTCATGATGCCACTGTTAGGGAACGTAGCAGAAATTCAAAATTTTGTACGCATCACCAAGATCAATCTATGGAGAAATCTAGCAACGTGGGGAAGGTGAGTGCATCTACATACCCTTGTAGATCGCTAAGTGGAAGCGTTCAAGTGAACGTGGTTGATGGAGTCATACTCATCATGATCCAAATCACCGATGATCCTAGTGTCGAACGGATGACACCTCCGTGTTCAGCACACGTACAGCCCGGTGACGTCTCCTACGCCTTGATCCAGCAAGGGGAGAAGGAGAGGTTGGGGAAGACTCCATCTAGCAGCAGCACAATGGCGTGGTGGTGGTGGAGGAGCGCGGGACTCCAGCAGGGCTTCGCTAAGCACTACGAGAGACGACGAGGGAGAGGGGTAGGGCTGCGCCAACAAGGAGAGCAAATCACATGTGTTGGGCAGCCCCAAACCTCAAGTATATATAGGGGAAGGGGAGGGGCTGCGCCGCCACCTAGGGTTCCCTCCCTAGGGGTGGCGGCCAGCCCTAGATCCCATCTAGGGGGCGGCCAAGTGGGGAGAGAGGGGGCGCACCACTAGGTGGGCCTTAGGCCCATCTGAGCCTAGGGTTTGCCCCCTTCCCCTCTTGGAGGCGCCTTGGGCCTTGGTGGGAGGTGCCCCAGCCCGCCTAGGGGCTGGTCCCTTCCCACTATTGGCCCATGTAGGCCTCCGGGGCTGGTGGCCCCACCTGGTGGACCCCTGGACCCCTCCGGTGGTCCCGATACACTACCGGTGATGCCCGGAACACTTCCGGTGGCCAAAACCATACTTCCTATATATCAATCTTTACCTTCGGACCATTCCAGAACTCCTCGTGACATCCGGGATCTCATCCGGGACTCCTAACAACATTCGGTAACCGCATACATACTTTCCCTATAACCCTAGCGTCATCGAACCTGAAGTGTGTAGACCCTACGGGTTCGGGAGTCATGCAGACATGGCCGAGACAACTCTCCGATCAATAACCAACAGCGGGATCTAGATACCCATGTTGGCTCCCACATGCTCCACGATGATCTCATCGGATGAACCACGATGTCAAGGACATAATCAATCCCGTATACAATTCCCTTTGTCTAGCGGTACGATACTTGCCCGAGATTCGATCGTCGGTATCCCGATACCTGGTTCAATCTCGTTACCGACAAGTCTCTTTTACTCGTTCCGTAACACATCATCCCATGATCAACTCCTTGATCACATTGTGCACATTATGATGATGTCCTACCGAGTGGGCCCAGAGATACCTCTCCGTTTACACGGAGTGACAAATCCCAGTCTCAATTCGTGCCAACCCAACAGACACTTTCGGAGATACCTGTAGTGGACCTTTATAGCCACCCAGTTACGTTGTGACGTTTGGCACACCCAAAGCACTCCTACGATATCCGGGAGTTGCACAATCTCATGGTCTAAGGAAATGATACTTGACATTAGAAAAGTTTCAGCATACGAACTACATGATCTTGTGCTAGGCTTAGGATTGGGTCTTGTCCATCACATCATTCTCCTAATGATGTGATCCCGTTATCAACGACATCCAATGTCCATGGTCAGGAAACCGTAACCATCTATTGATCAACGAGCTAGTCAACTAGAGGCTTACTAGGGACATGGTGTTGTCTATGTATCCACACATGTATCTGAGTTTCCTATCAATACAATTCTAGCATGGATAATAAACGATTATCATGAACAAGGAAATATAATAATAATCAATTTATTATTGCCTCTAGGGCATATTTCCAACAGTACTTTTGTGCAAAACTTTCATTTTCATTCTAGGAACTCACCACCTACAATGGAGTTTCACTTATATGATGAGCATAAGGAGATGTCACTTTATGATTTCTGTCGGATTTGTTTAATCCCTTTTGAGGGCAAGACAGAAGAACCACATCATGATGATGTGGCTGGGTTTATTGATACTATCACTGTAGGAGAAACTATAAAGGTTTCCTATGCACGAATCACTAGCATACATTTTCCTGTTTTATGTTACTTTGCATTATTTGCTAGTCGTTATTTAATTGAACGTGGAAACAGTGGAAACCTTAGTATCCCTGATATAATTATTCTGCACCACGGTTTATACAGTGATAACACTTTTAGTATGGGCGGTATTATTGCTAGACGGTTAAGTATGAACCGTACCAAAGGCCCCATCTTTGGAGGCGTCTATGCCACACGCCTAGCTGCACATTTTAACATACCTATTAGGCATGCTGACAAGGAAGAAAAGGTGATGCCCCATGTTTATCTAGATCATAAAAGTATGGTGGCACATGATTTTATTGTTAAGAATTGGGCAGGAGAGCTTAAATATCAATTGTTCTTTAACAAACATCATCCCGAGACTATTATCCTGCCTGCTCCTTCTTTGTTTAATTTTGTAGGATCCTACCTCGTTACGTGGGCTGCCATCCAAGCTTACAAGAATCCTGCACCAGCCCCGGAACAGGAACCACAAGATGAGCCTCCACGACAATCTGTTTATTCCTGGGATCCAGAGATGACTGTCAGCCAGTGGCAGTCAGAGTCTTCTTCTTCATCACAGTATGATCCCAACTATTCTTCCTCATCACAGTACGACCCCAACAACTATTATTATGGATATCCGCCAGGCCAGCCGTGGCCATAGACCAACTTAGGCCAAAAGCCTAAGCTTGGGGGAGTACGTATTTCTCACCGATATTACATTTATGTTCACACACACTCATTGCTAGATGTCGGTGCTCATACTTTTTCACTATAATATCCATGCTAGTTTATTTTCTTTTTCCTGCTTTCTTCTTGTGTGTTTGTTAAACCTTAAGAAAAACCAAAAAAATTAGTAGTAGTTTATTTTTCTGCTGTAGTAGTAATAATTAAAAAGAAAACCCAAAAATATTTCCCGTTCTTCTTTTGCTTGTTGGGAGCTTTCCCGTGTAAATAGTTTTATTTCTTCTCTTTTCTTTGGGGGTCAGTAGGAGAAGACCATAATTAAATTGTTGAAGTGGCTCTTATATGCATTATTGTTGATTTAACCAAGAGCCCATATTGCCTTGTCTTCTCCTGTTTATTGAATGCTCGCAGATTCCAGCTTAGTCCAAGTCACGTACACTCTTATTATTATTCACACCGTTCGGTCGTGCAAGTGAAAGGCAATTATGATGATATATGATGGACTGACTGAGATGAGAAAAGCTGGTATGAACTCGACCTCTTTTGTTTTTGTAAATATGATGAGTCCCTCGTTCTTGATTCAGCTTATTATGAATAAACATGTTTGCAATGACAATTAGAGATCATAGTTTCTTGTGCCATGCTTGATTAGCTATGAGTTATAATGGTTTACCTTTTGTGCCAACATGCTATTGAGATGATTATGATGTGGTATGATGGGGTGGTATCCTCCTTTGAATGATTTAAGTGACTTGACTTGGCACATGTTCATGCATTAGTTGAAACAAAATCAACATAGCCTTCACGATATTTACGTTCATGGTGGATTATATCCTACTCATGCTTGCATCCAATGTTTATTAATTTTAATGCATGTACATGGTTGTTGTCGCTCTCTAGTTGGTCGCTTCCCAGTCTTTTGCTAGCCTTCACTTGTACTAAGCAGGAATACTGCTTGTGCATCCAATCCCTTAAACCCCAAAGTTATTCCAGATGAGTCCACTATACCTTCCTATATGCGGTATCTACCTGCCGTTCCAACTAAATTTGTATGTGCCAAACTCTAAACCTTCAAATAAACATTCTGTTTTGTATGCTCGAATAGCCCATGTATCAACCAAGGCTATCCTTATCTTCCATGTTAGGCGGGTTATTCTCAAGAGGAGTGGACTCCGCTCCTCACTCACGAGAAAATGGCTGGTCACCGGGATGCCCAGTCCCATGCTTTATGCAAACTAAATCAAAATTAATTGCAAACAAAACTCCCCCTGGGACCTGATGTATGTTGGAGGCACTCGTTGTTTCGAGCAAGCCATGGATTGATGCTTGTTGGTGGAGGGGGAGTATAAACTTTACCATTCTGTTTGGGAACTGCCTATAATGTGTGTAGCATGGAAGATATCGCCATCTCTTTGTTGTTACGTTGACCATGAAAGTATACCGCTCAAAATACAATTTATCTCTATTTTAAAACTGAGCTCTGGCACCTCTACAAATCCCTGCTCCCCTCTACGAAGGGCCTATCCATTTACTTTTATGTTGAGTCATCACCCTCTTATTAAAAAGCACTAGCTGGAGAGCACAGCTGTCATTTGCATTCATCACTATTAATCTATGTTGGGTGTGACTATGATTGGATCTCCTTTACCATGAATTACAATGTCTAGTCAGTCCTTGATCTTTAAAGGTGCTCTGCATTTATGTTTTGCGGTCTCAAAAAGGGCTAGCGAGATACCATCTTGTTATATCATATTATGATTGTTTTGAGAAAGTGTTGTCATCCGAGATTTATTATTATGGCTTGCTAGTTGATTATGCTATTGATATGAGTAATCATGAGACCTGAGAATTATTGCAAATGTGGTTAGTTATGATCTATGCTGAAAACTTGAATGCTGGCTTGACATAGTTGCAACAACAAGAGCAAACAGAGTTTGTAAAAGTTTTTCTTTCTTTCTTTCAGTTTGTCAACTGAATTGCTTGAGGACAAGCAAGGGTTTAAGCTTGGGGGAGTTGATACGTCTCCGTCGTATCTACTTTTCCAAACACTTTTGCCCTTGTTTTGGACTCTAACTTGTATGATTTGAATGGAACTAACCCGGACTGACGCTGTTTTCAGCAGAATTACCATGGTGTTGTTTTATGCGCAGAAAACAAATATTCTCGGAATGACCTGAAACTCCACGGAACGTCTTAGAAAAAATAATAAAAAATCCTCGCCAAAGATGAAGACCAGGGGGCCCACACCCTTCGCACAAGGGTGGGGGGCGCCCCCCCCCCCCTTGGGCGCGCCCTCCTACCTCGTGGGCCCCCTGGTTTCCCTCCGACGCCAACTCCAACTCTATATATTTGCTTTCGGAGAGAAAAAAATCAGAGAGAAGAAATCATCGCGTTTCACGATACGGAGCCGCCGCCAAGCCCTAAAACCTCTCGGGAGGGCTGATCTGGAGTCCGTTCGGGGCTCCGGAGAGGGGGATTCGTCGCCGTCATCATCATCAACCATCCTCCATCACCAATTTCATGATGCTCACCGCCGTGCATGAGTAATTCCATCGTAGGCTTGCTGGACGGTGATGGGTTGGATGAGATTTATCATGTAATCGAGTTAGTTTTGTTAGGGTTTGATCCCTAGTATCCACTATGTTCTGAGATTGATGTTGCTATGACTTTGCTGTGCTTAATGCTTGTCACTAGGGCCCGAGTGCCATGATTTCAGATCTGAACCTATTATGTTTTCATGAATATATGTGAGTTCTTGATCCTATCTTGCAAGTCTATAGTCACCTACTATGTGTTATGATCCGGCAACCCCGAAGTGACAATAATCGGGACCACTCCCGGTGATGACCATAGTTTGAGGAGTTCATGTATTCACTACGTGCTAATGCTTTGTTCCGGTTCTCTATTAAAAGGAGGCCTTAATATCCCTTAGTTTCCAATAGGACCCCGCTGCCATGGGAGGGTAGGACAAAAGATGTCATGCAAGTTCTTTTCCATAAGCACGTATGACTATATACGGAATACATTCCTACATTACATTGATGAATTGGAGCTAGTTCTGTGTCACCCTATGTTATGACTGTTACAGGATGAACCGCATCCGGCATAATTATCCATCACTGATCCGGTGCCTACGAGTTTTCCATATACTGGTTTACGCTTATTTACTTTCCCGCTGCTACTGTTACAATCACTACAAAATACCAAAAACATTACTTTTGCTGTCTTTACTTTTGTTGCCGCTACCACCACTATCATATTATTTTGCTACTAAACACTTTGCTGCAGATACTAAGTTTCCAGGTGTGGTTGAATTGACAACTCAGCTGCTAATACTTGAGAATATTCTTTGGCTCCCCTTGTGTCGAATCAATAAATTTGGGTTGAATACTCTACCCTCGAACGCTGTTGCGATCCCCTATACTTGTGGGTTATCATCTTCCAGCCCAGGGGCAAGTCATCCCCACACCGAATCCCAACGAGAGGGTGGTATTCACCCCTCATTTCCTCCGCGGGCTGGGGTTTCCAGTCCACCCTTTCGTCTGCGGGCTGATGTTCTATTACAGGCTAGACTTCCATGATCTATCCCCGAACTCTTTCCTCAACATCTTGACGTTCATTGTTGTGTGTGAGGCCCTCCTCCGCATCCAACCCCATTTCGGGTTGTGGCTCAAGATTTTCAACATGAAGCCGAAGGTGGTGGATGGCCAGCACGTGGAATGCGGAGGCGCCATGGTGAGCAAGCTGACAAATGTCTCCTGGCCAAAAGGCACTTTCATGGAGACTGTCAAGGAATGGCAGAAACTGTGGTTCTACATCACAGGACCCCGTGGTGCCACCTGGGCCGCAGCTGCCGAATTCAACTCCGGCACTCCCATGCGACTCACCTCCTGGGTTGAGAAGAGCCTGAATTGGTCTTCGTCAGACGAACTGATAGCGATGCAGATGCTGTTCAAAGCATGGTGGACAAAGGTATCAAGCTCGTCGACGTAATCCAGGTGATGCTAGTTCGCCGGATTCTCCTGTGCCAAAGCCGAAGTCGCCCTTTATGGGAGTTCAATCCGAAGAAGCACCATACCCTGAAGAGGCTCTTCGAAACCACTCACGAAGATGCCTGGAAGTTGCTCTTCAAGGGCAATGAGACACCACCAGCCACAGACTCGGACCGCGGGCACGACATTAACCACCTCGCCAACGAGGTATGTTTTTAATGCATCCTCTACTTTCTTGTTTCAAGGATGATATCTGAGCTTTTATTATCATTGCTTCTTCAAGAATGGATGGAGAGGCGAAGCGGATCCAGTGTCCGGCTCGGCTGCTTGAAGAACCAGCCATCCCGCGTCAGCGAAGATGTTGGTGTCGGCGCCCTATAAGGCGCCGGAGAAGAAGGCCAAGGGGAAGGCCAAGGGGGTCCGGAGTGGCCCCCGCCGCAAGGGCTCTTCGGCCGCGACGTCCGAAGACAAGACCCGCTCCTTCGCCACCAAAGACGACAACGATGAGGAGGAGGAGGAGAGCGACTCTCCCCCTGATGGGGGGAGGAAGAAGGGGGCGGCCTCCACAAATCTGGAGGCGGAGGCGCCCAAGAAGGGGAAATGCCCTCTCGTGGGCAGCTCCGCGTGGGACGTCGACAGCAGTCCGAAGCGGCGCCCCCGGAACAAGCCCCTGGCTGCATCGTGAGTACTAAGAACCCGTACACGTCCATTTATTCGGCCTTTCCATTTTATGGTATTTTATATGGTTTAATCATGTTATTTACAGTCCGGCCCACGACAGCAGCGATCCTCATCAAGAGGCTTGTTGAACTCAAAGGAAATGGCCAGCGAGACACCGCCAGCCGCTTTCTCTCCCAAGGCCAAGGGAGTTGACGAGGTGCTGTCCCAAAGGACCTTCCTAGGCTAGGGAGAGGTTCAGGAGGCCGTCATGGCGGCACCGGAGGGCGACACCTCGGCCGCCAGACACATGGGGGAACAGTCCCCCATGGAGACTGACGATGGGGGGCGTTCTCAATTCAGCCCCCCTCTGAGCACGGATCCGGAGACCCATACGGCCCCGGAGTCTGACAAGAAGCCTCCTTCAAGAGAAGGAGGCGTGCCCGTCCCGTCGGCGACATCTGTCCAACCAGAGGCACCGGATAATCTATTGGAAGCGCTACGGGGTGCTTCCATTGTGGAAGAACACAATATCCTTATGGGTACGGTGATTGAGAAGGTTTGGTCCGTTAAGAGCGGACTGACCGAAGCCTGCAGCGGCCTGCTGACGGGTTTTGAGGTAAGCAGCGTTAACCGAGAAAATCCTAATATAGACAGTAGCCCCTGAGACACTGTCCGGTGTCCGGAAAGAAAATCCGGACAGAGGATCAATTAAATTTCGCAGGAAACTAACCAAACTGTGTCTGATGTGAATAAGCAGGCATCGCTGCTGGCCGCGACCTCTCACACTGCCGAAGTCTCCAGACTAAAGAAGAGACTGGAGCGGGCCGAAGAGGAGCTCGGCCAGGCGAGGAAGCAGCTGGAAGACCAATAAGGTATGTAGTGACTCACTATGTATTCGGAAAGAATAAATGATGTATACTGACCGTAGTGTCATGATATGTGTAGGGGCGACGACCAAGATCGATGCCCTGAAAAAGGCCCTGGCCAAAGCCGAGGGGAAAGCTGTCAAGGAGCAGGCCGCTCGTAAGAAGCTTGAGGCCATGTTGAACGAGGTCCAGCAAGAGCTCCAAGATGCTGTGAAGAAGTATGAGGCCTTGGAGGGAGATGTTTCGGCTCGAGAGGCCGAACTCTCAAAGGCCCGCCAAAGCGCGGAAGCGGCCCGGGTTGAAGCCCAGGGTGCCCTCCAGGAGATCCAGGAGGCCAAGAAGATCGCAGCAGGTAAGGCATTTAGTATGCAGAGCAAGTATGTGAAGAAGAAATATTTCCTACTAACCCGGATTCGGAGTTCTCCAGGGGCATTTGCAGATCTACCGTGCAGTGTGTCCGACGCCGTGGAGTTCTTCCAAGCCGAAGAAGGGAGCTCGACGGAGAAACTTTTTTCGTCGCAATACCTGGCGCTGGAGCATCCCGTGCCCTTCACTGATCAGCTAAAACAGTTGGTTGAGCTGCATAGGGTGGCCGAACTGGCCATGAAGGATTTGATAATCCAGTTGTGGCCTACTGAAGCTATGCCCGGCAGCTACTTCAGTCTTGTGAAGCGGGTGGTGAGCGCATGTCCTTGGCTGGACGTCATCAAGCGATCGTCCTACGTTGAAGGTGCGCGCATGGCCTTCACCCGCGTCAAGGTGTGGTGGGCGAAGATGGACACCGTCAAGCTGACGACCGAGGGGCCGCCAGAGGGCAAGGAGCACCGCACGCCCGAGCGGTATTTTGCAGATGTCCTGGAGGGGTCTTGCATTGTAGCAACGCAATGTTCGCAAGACATTATTTTCGAATGAATACATTCATGTTGTCTTTTCCTTGTATGATGAAACAAGATCGCTATGTAATGTAATGTTTTGTTGAAAAATTTCTCCTCATGTGCGGCCGTGTTATGTGAAATCTGAGAGTTGGCCAGTCGTCGGCATCTGCCCCCACGTAGGAAATACGGGGGTGTTTGGGATGTAATCTAAACACTCTTGATCCAATTGTTTGGTCCTTGAAGGAGGTGTTTAGCGCGACGAACCAGGCAATCGGACTATACGGCTTTAACACCCTCACTTAGCCATAGGAGTTTGATAAATAGAAATATAGGTGCAGCCCCTAGTATCCGAACTAGGATGATGTAAACACTTGATCGGGTAAGTACCAATCCTTCGCATAATGCGGAAACAATCTCTAAGGATTTGAGACCTTCGAAGAGCTGATCGGCTCTCGTCTTATCATGACAGTCAGTTTTCGGCTTTCTCTACTGAGGTGCTCACTTGGGTAAATGATACTTCTCCAACGTATCTATAATTTTTGATTGTTCCATGCTATTATATATTCTGTTTTGGATGTTTAATGGGCTTATTTATACACTTCTATATTATTTTTGGGACTAACCTATTAACCGGAGGCCCAGCCCAAATTGCTGTTTTTTTGCCTATTTTAGTGTTTCGTAGAAAAGGAATATCAAACGGGGTCCAAACGGAATGAAACCTTCAGGGGTGTGATTTTTGGAACAAACGTGATCAAGAGGACTTGGAGTGGATGTCAAGCAACCAATGAGGAGGCGATGAGGCAGGGGGCACGCCTACCCCCTGGGCATGCCCTCCCCCCTAGTGGGCCCCTCGTGGCTCCACCGACCTACTTCTTCCTCCGATATATACCTACGTACCCTGAAAACATCTAGGAGCACCACGAAACCCTATTTCCACCGCCGCAACCTTCTGTACCCAAGAGATCAGATCTTGGGGCCTTTTCCGGAGCTCCGCCGGAGGGGGCATTGTAACGCCCCAGATATGACTTTCCCAATTTGTACTCCAACTCTTGCCGTTTCCGGCATTAAGTTATATTTAATTCTCGGGTTCGGGTCTTTGTCTCCGTGTGTTGGTTTCGTTTTCATGCATCTCATATCATGTCATCACGTGCATTGCATTTGCATACATGTTCATCTCATGCATTCGAGCATTTTCCCCGTTGTCCGTTTTGCATTCCGGCGCTTCGTTCTCCTCCGGTGGCCATTTCTAGCTTTCTTTTGTGTGTGGGGATTAAACATTTCCGGATTGGACCGTGACTTGCCATGCGGCCTTGGTTTACTACCGGTAGACCGCCTGTCAAGTTTCGTGTCATTTGGACTTCGTTGGATACTACAACGGTTAACCGAGGGACCGAAAAGGCCTCGTGTGTGTTGCAGCCCAACACCCCTCCAATTTGGCCCAAAACCCACCAAACTCTGCTCCATCATCTCGGTCGTTCGATCACGATCGCGTGGGCGAAAACCGCACCTCATTTGGACACTCCTAGCTCCCTCTATGCCTATAAATACCCCCTCCATTCGGATCTCTTCCTCTCCTCGTCCAACCCTACTCAAAAAAAAGGTCCCCGCGCCGAGCCGGACACGTCCGACCCGGCCGGACAAAAAAAGCCGCGCCCGCCGCCGCCACGTCAGCGCCATGGGACCGCTTCGCCGCCGGCCCGGGAGGCCCGATCCGGGCCCCCGAGGCCCATCCGCCGCCGCACCGCACCAGGGAGTCCCCGCCGCCACATCGCCGCCTCCCTCCGCCGTGAAGACCACCGCCGCCGACCTAGCTCGACGCCGGCCGCCGCAAGGTGCCACGCGCCGTCGCCTTGCACGCCGTGCGCCGCCGCCGCCGTGTGTCGCGCCGTCCAGCGCCACCAGCCGGAGCGCCCCTCCCCGCCGCCGCCGCGCCCGGATCCGGCGAGGTCCGGGCCGAATCTGCCCTCGACGGCCTCCTCCGCAGCCTCCCTCGCCGGAGTTGACCTCGGGAGGCGCGCCCGGATCTGATCAGCTGCTACAGTACCCCGCGGTGAAACCCTAGATCTAGGGTTGACTTCTCCTTCTCCCCTCTGATTTTTTATGCCTACTTTGACTGCTCATATCTCCGCATCCCTAGCTCCGTTTTGGACATATGATATATCAAAATCTTCGTCTCGATGAGTATATCATTTCATTCCACTGCATCATTTGCATTTGAGTTCATATTGACGCCTAAAATGCTGGTAGAAGGAGGCATCGTGAGTTAAATTGCAGATCCGTTAGCTCATCATTGACTTTTGTCATTTTTGCCATGATTATTGTGTGCATGATATGCCTGTGCCCCTTTGGGATGAATTATTAATGATTTTGTCTTCTTTCCAGAGGTGCAACCCATGCATTTTTAGGATGTGTGTGGTGTCTTGTGCAAGCTTGCAAAGAGGGGCACCTGAGTAAGCTGTTTTTAGGGACTTAGTGATTTTCACTAAGTCTGGGATGTTTTAGTTCTTGTTGCCATATGTTTAGCTTGTTTCCTAGTGATCCGTGCCCCTTTTGAGTATGATCAGTAAGGGACTTTTGCTAATCTTGTTATTCTCTATCCATCCATGTCTTTACTTGTTCTGTTGGAGCACCCTAAGTTGAGTCAATCGAGCTCAACTTTTGCATCGTTGTTAATTTGGGCAGATCGTGAACTCTTTTGTGATTTTGCCGGTGCTATTGCTAGTGCTCCATGCATGCTATGCCATTGTTCTTGCCATGTCTAGCTAGCATTTTGTGCATTCTTTGTGGATATATGCTTACCTTGCCATGACTTGCACCGTAGTGAGTGCATCGAGCTCGTTTACATGCCTTCGTGAGTTATAATTTCAGCATGTCTCAGTTTTCACTGTCTGAAAACTGATTGTGTTTCATCTATGTTCGTGTGCTCGTTAGAGTATTTTGTGAACCCTTTTGGCCCCAGATCACTTTGGGTGTTTTGTTAAGGCTGTTGAGTAGCTCCATGCCATGCTCTTACTTGCCATGTTCAGGTTATGTTTCATGTTGTTTTGCTGCTCCGAAGAGAGCATCGTGGTCTGAAATTTCAGACTAGTGTTACTTTCAGTAAGTCTGAAATCTGTTTTGCTTATTCAGTCTTGCCATGCTTGTTTGAACCCCTTAATGGATGAATTTGCCTATGGCTCAGTCCTAGTGATTTGTTAAGCATCTTGTGTACATCCCTGCCATGTATTTTGTTTTCATGTTTGGTGGCTGTAGCATGCTCATTTCGTTGCATTTAGGAGCCTACTTGCTGTAAATCGCAGATCGGTTCGTTTCGTAAAACGGTTGCCATTTCCAAACCGTAGCTCCGATTCCCATGATCTTTATATCGTTTTCAGGGGATTTCTTCCCCTCTATCCAGTGGCACACTTGGTTTTCCAAGTTGAGGCCAGTTTCATGCATTTCCTGTCACGTCTTGCATTTTTGCATCCCGCATCGCATCCCGCATAGCATACCATCTTTGCATATTATTGGTTGCCCTTGCACGTGGTTGATTGTATCCTTGTTGCTTGTTTGTGTTGTTGGGTAGAGCCGGGAGACGAGTTCGCTAACGAGGAGCCCGTTGAGTTTGCTTTTGAGGATCCAGTCAACTCTGACAACTGTGCAGGCAAGATGATCATACCCTCGAAATCACTACTATCTTTGCTATGCTAGTTTGCTCGCTCTTTTGCTATGCCAATGCTACGATGCCTACCACTTGCTTGTCAGCCTCCCAATTGCCATGATTGAGCCTCTAACCCACCTTTATCCTAGCAAACCGTTGATTGGCTATGTTACCGCTTTGCTCAGCCCCCTTCTTATAGCATTGCTAGTTGCAGGTGAAGATTGGAGCCGTTCCTTGTTGGAACATTTATTTACTTGTTGGGATATCATTATATTACCATGTTATCTTAATGTAGCTATATACTTGGTAAAGGGTGGAAGGCTCGGCCTCTTGCCTAGTGTTTTGTTCCACTCTTGCCGCCCTAGTTTCCATCATATCAGTGTTATGTTCCCGGATTTTTCGCCCTTACACGGTTGGGCTATAATGGGAACCCCTTGATAGTTCACCTTGATTAAAGATTTTCCAGCAATGCCCAACATTGGTTTTACCATTTGCCACCTACCCCTTTTCCCTTGGGTTTCCGGAGCCCGAGGGTCATCTTTATTTTAGCCCCCACGGGCCAGTGCTCCTCTGAGTGTTGGTCCGACCGAGTAGACTGCGGGGCCACCTCGGGGCAACTTGAGGGTTGGTTTTACTCGAAGGATGTCTCATCTGAGTGTGCCCTGAGAACGAGATATGTGCAGCTCCTATCGGGATTTGTCGGCACATTCGGGCGGTGTTGCTGGACTTGTTTTGACCTGTCGAATCATCTTGTTGTACCGGGATACCGAGTCTGATCGGTGTGTCTTGGGTCGAGGTCTATTCCTTCGTTGACCGTGAGAGCTTGTTATGGGCTAAGTTGGGACCCCCTGCAGGGATTGATCTTTCGAAAGCCGTGCCCGCGGTTATGGGCAGATGGGAATTTGTTAATGCCCGGTTGTAGATAACTTGAACCTTAATTAATTAAAATGAATCAACTGAGTGTGTTGCCATGATGGCCTCTTCTCGGCAGAGTCCGGGAAGTGGACACGGTGTTGGAGTTATGTTTGCGCAGGTTGCTCTCTAGTTTCTCGCTCGTGCTTTGCCTCCTCTTCTCGCTCTCTTTTGCGAATAAGTTAGCCACCATATATGCTAGTCGCTTGCTGCAGCTCCACTTACATTACCCCTTTCCTACCTATTAAGCTTAAATAGTCTTGATCGCGAGGGTGCGAGATTGCTGAGTCCCTGTGGCTCATAGATTACTATTACACCAGATGCAGGGACAGATGATTCAGCTTCAGATGGCGCGCTCGAGCTCAAGTGGGAGTACGACGAGGACTCTCAGCGTTACTATGTTTCTTTTCCTGATGATCAGTAGTGGTGCTTATTCGGGGTTAGATTCAGGGCCTTGTCGCATGTTGGGGGTCTTTTCTATTTTGGCACCATAGTCGGGCCATGAGTGATTTGTATGATGGATGTTATTTATGTACTTTGATGTGACGTGGCGAGTGTAAGCCAACTATGTTTTCCCCTTTATATTATTTATGTTCATGGGATGTGTGATGATTTCCCGACTTGCGACATTGCTTTCAATGCGGCTATGCCTCTAAGTCGTGCCTCGACACGTGGGAGATATAGCCGCATCGAGGGCGTTACAAGTTGGTATCAGAGCCTTCCCCGACCTTAGGAGCCCCCATTGCTTGATCGTTTTTAGCAGCCGAGTTGTGTCTAGAAAAATGTTTTGAGTCCTTAGGAATTATATATCAAAGATCTTAGGAATTCTTTTTACTTCCCAGTCTCCTCATCGCTCTGGTAAGGCATCCTGACATAGAGTTTTGACTCTTCTCTTCTCAAATTTCACTAAAAAAAATTTAGGATCACGCGAGTATCTTGGATTTGTTCCGATGGCTTATGATGAGAATACTGTCTTGGTGCCTCCTGTCAGGGGTTTAGTGGAAGTGTCCCGGGGAGTTGAGCTCTGAGGTGTTGTCATCATAATTTTATCGTTGCAATTCTGGTATACTTGAGATATGTTCGCGACATCGAAAATCTCCTTTATGCAGTTCGTTGGTGAGATAACCTCGACGCCACCCAGTACTGGGGCGGGAGTTCGGGAGTATCGCCATAACTTGTATAACGGATGCTTTTTGAAGGTTGAGGTAGATGGTTTCCGAAGGTTTCTTGGTTATGTGTTGAAGGATGGATACAGCTGGATGTAGGATTTGCTAGCTTGGGTGAGATATTATGCTTCCCCTGTATCCCCAACACCTGATTGCATAACCAGAAAGTTTCGGGAGTTTCATAGGTGGGAATTCAAGTAGATCTTAGGATTTCTTTTCAACGGATGTATGATATGAAATTGGGGTTCGACGTCTAGTGGTTCGCCTATTCACGGTTGATTTTACAGTGGTCTCGTTGTGTCTTAAAGAGTCCTTGGCTATGCTGACTCGGGGACGCTTCGTATGTCATGTGCACTGCCTTGTACATGATGGTGTTGCACGATCGAGCCCGTGTAGGTCCCACCACGAAAACTTCGGACGAAATTTCTATCATATGTTTGTTCCGGCTTATTCCGCAAGCCAATCCTTGGTTTTATTTTGAGATGTGGTATTCGAGTTGCTTCGACGTCATATGTTGATTCCATCCCTCGTTGGTGTACCTCTTCTACCCGATTCTTCGTGGCTTCGCAATTTAGGAATATGTGACCACTTCAAGAGAAGTGCATTCGTTCATTTTGTTCGGATGTGAAGACCTTATGTTGCAATTTTTCATTCCGTTGGATTCAGCTTCATTATTTGTCTATTTGTGTGCTAATGGTGGTCAACCTCTTCAGGATGGCTCCCCCAACGCGCACGACTCCGAACCCTGATCCGCCACCACCTCCACCGCCTCCGGAGGCTTGGCAAGCTGTGATGGCTGCAACTAATGCAAATACACAGTTGATCATGCAAATCCTCCAAGAGCGGAATCAAGGCAGTCAAGGGAATCAAGGCAACAATCAGAACCATTTTGCAACTCTGAACCAGTTCCTCGCAAATGGTCCAAAGTCGTTCAGCAACTGTGTTGAGGCCACCGATGCTGACGATTGGTTAGTCGATCTGGGCAAGCATTTTGAATGCAGCAACGTTAGACCTGAAGATTTCGTCAAGTTCGCTTCTTTCCAGCTCAAAGATCAGGCCGCAGAGTGGTTCCAGCAGTACCAGGATTCCAAAGGTGGACGATTGATCACTTGGGATGATTTCCGTCATGATTTCCGAGCTCATCACATCCCTCAAAGTGTGACTGAAAGCAAACGTGAAGAATTCCGCAATCTGAAGCAAGGCTCTTTGTCTGTCTATGACTACAACAAGTTGTTCTAGAAGCTCGCCCGTTTTGCCAAGCAGGATGTTCCTGATGAGAAGAGCATGATCTATCAGTTCAGGGGTGGTCTCCGTGAAGAAATTTAGCTCGCTCTTGTCCTCTTCGAGCCGCTGAGATACGATGAGTTCTACAACATGGCACTGAAGCAAGAGGCTGCTCAGTTAAGGTGTGATGCTTCCAGGAAGCGAGTCAGAGACACTACGCCTTCTTCCTCTACTCAAGTGGCCAAGCAGCAGAAGTATTGGCTTCCTCCTCCTCCGTTCCGTCAGCCGTATCAGCAGAAGAGCAAAGGTGGCAGTGGTTCTTCCCACCCACCCAACCCAGGCTTTCAGAACAAGACTTCGTCTCAAGCTCCAAGATCGAGTGCTCCGTACCACCGTCCGCTCTCAGAGGTCACGTGCAACAAGTGCCAACAGAAGGGTCACTATGCCAACAAGTGTTTCAACCAGAGGCGTCTTCCTCCTCCTCCTCCTCCTGTCAGATCGGCTAGTACAGTTGTGGTCAAGCATAACCCCAAGTCCGCCAAGGTCAACTTGATGAACGCAGCTCAGGCAGAGGATTCGTCAGATGTGATCATGGGTAACCTTCCTGTTAACGATGTTCCCGCAAAATAACTTCTTGATACTGGTGCATCGCATTCTTTCTTGTCATGCCCGTTTGCATCGAAGCACAATGTTGATACTGAGATTATGCCCAAAGCCATGCAAGTTGTTTCTCCAAGCAAGCTTTTGACTTCAAGTTTGGTTGCTCCCGATATCTCTATCACATTGGGCGATTACAAGTTTCTCTCTTCTCCGGTGGTTCTTGGTAATTCGGATATCGATCTTATTCTTGGGATGGACTGGATCTCTAAACACAAGGCTCACCTCGATTGTGCAGCCGGGCAAATTCAACTGACTCATTTGTCTGAGGATGTCATTGTCTTTGCCGCTCGGGATAATACCATCCGGTTGTTTTCTCTCAATGAGAAGGGTGAGTTGGATGCTATTTCGCAGATTCCGGTTGTTTGTGAGTATCAAGACGTCTTCCCAGAAGAACTCCCAGGAATGCCTCCGCACCGGCCGGTTGAATTTGTTATTGAACTTGAGCCCGGTACGGAACCTGTGTGCAAACGTCCCTACAAGCTCGGCCCCGAAGAGTTGAAGGAGTTGAGGAAACAACTCGATGTTCAAGAAAGAATGGGTCTCATTCGGCCTAGTACTTCTCCGTGGGGTTGTGGTGTTCTTTTTGTGAAGAAGAAGGATGGAACGGACCGACTTTGTGTTGATTATCGTCCATTGAACAAGAAGACCATCAAGAACAAATACCCACTTCCCAACATCAATGAGCTGTTCGAACGACTCAAGGGTGCCCAAGTGTTCTCCAAGCTGGATCTCCGTATGGGTTATCATCAAATTCGCATTCGTGAGCAAGATATTCCCAAGACGGCGTTCAGAACAAGCTATGGGTCATATGAATACACTGTCATGTCTTTTGGCCTCGCCAACGCTCCTCCGACGTTCTCTCGCATGATGAACTTCATCTTCAATCCCTACACCAATGACTTCATTTTGGTCTATCTCGACGAGATTCTGGTTTTCTCCAAGAACAAGGAAGATCATGCCAAGCACTTGCGTTTGGTTCTTGACAAGCTCAGGGAACATCAGTTCTATGCCAAGTTCTCCAAGTGTGAATTTTGGCTCGATGAGGTTCTTTATCTTGGCCATATCATCTCTGCCAAGGGCATTTCCATGGATCCTGAGAAGGTGTCTGCAATTGTTAATTGGGAACCTCCTCAGAATGTGAAGCAACTCCGTAGCTTCCTCGGTCTCGCAAGCTACTGCCGAAGATTCGTTGAAAACTTTTCCAAGATCGCGAAGCCTCTCTCAAATCTTCTTCAGAAGCACGTCAAGTACGTTTGGTCTCCGGAGTGTGATATTGCTTTCAACGCTTTGAAAGAGAAATTGATCACTGCTCCAGTTCTGACTCCGCCTGATGAAACCAAGCCGTACGAGGTCTTTTGTGATGCCTCTCTCCAAGGTCTCGGTGCTGTACTGATGCAAGAGAAGAAAGTTGTTGCTTATACCTCTCGTCAGTTGAAGCCTAATGAGAAGAACTACCCCACTCATGATCTCGGGTTGGCGGCAGTTGTGCATGCATTGTTGACTTGGAGACATCTTCTATTGGGAAGAAAAGTGGACATTTTCACTGATCACAAGAGTCTCAAGTACATCTTCACTCAGCCTAATCTCAACCTCAGGCAAACTCGATGGGTCGAAATGATTCAAGAGTACAATCCGAGTATCGAGTATACTCCAGGCAAGGCTAATGTGATTGCTGACGCTTTGAGCAGAAAAGCATATTGCAACAGTCTGATAATCAAGCCTTATCAACCCGAGCTTTGTGAAGCTTTCCGCAAACTTAATCTGCAAATTGTTCCTCAAGGTTTCCTCGCCAACCTTCAAGTCTCTCCTACCTTGGAAGACCAGATTCGCCAAGCCCAGCTTCTTGATGCTATGGTGAAAAAGGTGAAGATTGGCATTGCTAAGAGTTAGTCCAAGTACAAGTGCTACCGACTTGATGACAAGGACACTCTCTTCTTCGAGGATCGAATTGTTGTGCCCAAAGGTGAACTTCGTAAAGTGATCATGAACGAGGCTCACAACTCTCTCCTCTCCATCCACCCTGGTAGCACGAAGATGTATCAGGATCTCAAGCAAACTTATTGGTGGACTCGAATGAAGCGCGAGATCGCTCAATTCGTGAATGAATGTGATGTCTGCAGAAGAGTGAGGGCAGAACACCAAAGGCCAGCAGGTATCCTCCAACCTCTTGCCATTCCAGAATGGAAGTTTGACCACATTGAAATGGACTTCGTGACTGGGTTTTCAAAGTCCAAGCGTGGCAATGATGCTATATTCGTTGTCATCGACAAGCTCACCAAAGTGGCTCATTTTCTGCCTATCAAAGAATCAATCACTGCAGCTCAATTGGCAGAACTCTACACCTCTCGAATTGTCTCTCTGCACGGTATTCCTCAAGTGATGTCTTCAGACAGTGGCAGCATCTTTACCTCCAAGTTTTGGGATTCTTTTCAGAAGGCCATGGGCACCAACATTCGCTTCAGCACTGCTTTTCATCCTCAAACAAGCGGTCAAGTCGAGCGTGTCAACCAGATTCTTGAAGATATGCTCAGGGCTTGTGTTATCTCCTTCGGCATGAAGTGGGAGGATTGTCTTCCTTATGCTGAATTCTCGTACAACAACAGTTTTCAAGCAAGTTCGGGCAAGGCCCCATTTGAAATCCTGTATGGTAGGAAGTGCCGTACACCTCTCAACTGGTCTGAAACCGGTGAACGTCAGCTGCTGGGTAATGACCTAATCACAGAGGCAGAAGAAATGTGCAAGGTCATTCGTGATAACCTCAAAGCAGCCCAATCCCGCCAGAAGAGCTACTATGATAGTAAGCACTGTGATTTGGCTTTCGAGATCGGAGATCATGTTTACCTCCGTGTCTCTCCTATGAAAGGGACTCGTCGCTTCGGTATCAAAGGGAAGCTTGCCCCCAGATACGTCGGACCTTTCATGATTGTCAGCAAGAGAGGCGACCTCGCCTATCAACTCTAGCTTCCTTCAAACTTTGCCAATGTTCATGATGTGTTCCATGTCTCCCAACTCCGAAAGTGCTTCAAGACGCCTGAACGCACCGTCAACTTCGAGGACATTGAGCTCCAAGAAGATCTCTCCTATCGTGAGCACCCAGTTGCAATCCTTGAAGAGACAGAACGCAGGACTCGCAACAAGTCAATCAAATTTCTCAAAGTCAAGTGGTCACACCATTCCGACCGTGAAGCTACCTGGGAACGCGAGGATCACCTCCGTTCTGAGTAACCGGAGTTCTTTCAGTCCTAGATCTCGGGACGAGATCTTTTCGTAGTGGTGGACTGTTGTAACGCCCCAGATATGACTTTCCCAATTTGTACTCCAACTCTTGCCGTTTCCGGCATTAAGTTATATTTAATTCTCGGGTTCGGGTCTTTGTCTTCGTGTGTTGGTTTCGTTTTCATGCATCTCATATCATTTCATCACGTGCATTGCATTTGCATACATGTTCATCTCATGCATTCGAGCATTTTCCCCGTTGTCCGTTTTGCATTCTGGCGCTTCGTTCTCCTCCGGTGGCCATTTCTAGCTTTCTTTCGTGTGTGGGGATTAAACATTTCCGGATTGGACCGAGACTTGCCATGCGGCCTTGGTTTACTACCGGTAGACCGCCTGTCAAGTTTCGTGTCATTTGGACTTCGTTTGATACTCCAACGGTTAACCGAGGGACCGAAAAGGCCTCGTGTGTGTTGCAGCCCAACACCCCTCCAATTTGGCCCAAAACCCACCAAACTCTACTCCATCGTCTCGGTCGTTCGATCACGATCACGTGGGCGAAAACCGCACCTCATTTGGACACTCCTAGCTCCCTCTATGCCTATAAATACCCCCTCCATTCGGATCTCTTCCTCTCCCCGTCCAACCCTACTAAAAAAAAGGTCCCCGCGCCGAGCCGGACACGTCCGACCCGGCCGGACAAAAATCGCCACGCCCGCCGCCACCACATCAGCGCCGCGGGACCGCTTCGCCGCCGGCCCGGGAGGCCCGATCCGGGCCCCCGAGGCCCATCCGCCGCCGCGCCGCACCAGGGAGTCCCCGCCGCCACATCGCCGCCTCCCTCCGCCGTGAAGACCGCCGCCGCCGACCCAGCTCGACGCCGGCCGCCGCAAGGTGCCACGCGCCGCCGCCTTGCACGCCGTGCGCTGCCGCCGCCATGTGCCGCGCCGTCCAGCGCCACCGGCCGGAGCGCCCCTCCCCGTCGCCGCCGCGCCCGGATCCGGCGAGGTCCGGGCCGGATCTGCCCTCGCCGGCCTCCTCCGCAGCCTCCCTCGCCGGAGTTGACCTCGGGAGGCGCGCCCGGATCTGATCAGCTGCTACAGTACCCCGCGGTGAAACCCTAGATCTAGGGTTGACTTCTCCTTCTCCCCCCTGATTTTTTATGCCTACTTTGACTGCTCATATCTCCGCATCCGTAGCTCCGTTTTGGACATACGATATATCAAAATCTTCGTCTCGACGAGTACATCATTTCATTCCATTGCATCGTTTGCATTTGAGTTCATCTTGACGCCTAAAATGCTGGTAGATGGAGGCATCGTGAGTTAAATTGCAGATCCGTTAGCTCATCATTGACTTTTGTCATTTTTGCCATGATTTTTGTGTGCATGATATGCCTGTGCCCCTTTGGGATGAATTATTAAGGATTTTGTCTTCTTTCCAGAGGTGCCACTCATTCATTTTTAGGATGTGTGTGGTGTCTTGTGCAAGCTTGCAAAGAGGGGCACCTGAGTAATCTGTTTTTAGGGACTTAGTGATTTTTACTAAGTCTGGGATGTTTTAGTTCTTGATGCCATATGTTCGGCTTGTTTCCTAGTGATCCGTGCCTCTTTTGAGTATGATCAGTAAGGGACATTTGTTAATATTGTTATGCTCTATCCATCCATCTCTTTACTTGTTATGGTGGAGCACCCTAAGTTGAGTCAATCGAGCTCAACTTTTGCATCGTTGTTAATTTGGGCAGATCGTGAACTCTTTTGCGATTTTGCCGGTGCTATTGCTAGTGCTCCATGTATGCTATGCCATTGTTCTTGCCATGTCTAGCTAGAATTTTGTGCCCTCTTTGTGGATATATGCTTGCATTGCCATGACTTGCACCATAGTGAGTGCATCGAGCTCGTTTACATGCCTTCGTGAGTTATAATTTCAGCATGTCTCAGTTTTCACTAGTCTGAAAACTGATTGTGTTTCATCTATGTTCGTGTGCTCGTTAGAGTATTTTGTGAACCCTTTTGGCCCCAGGTCACTTTGGGTGTTTTGTTAAGCCTATTGAGTAGCTCCATGCCATGCTCTTACTTGCCATGTTCAGGTTATGTTTCATGTTGTTTTGCTGCTTCGAAGAGAGCATCGTGGTCTGAAATTTCAGACTAGTGTTAATTTCAGTAAGTCTGAAATCTGTTTTGCTTATTCAGTCTTGCCATGCTTGTTTGAACCCCTTAATGGATGAATTTTCCTGTGGCTAAGTCCTAGTGATTTGTTAAGCATCTTGTGTACATCCCTGCCATGTATTTTTTTTTCATGTTTGGTGGCTGTAGCATGCTCATTTCGTTGCATTTAGGAGCCTACTTGCTGTAAATCGCAGATCGGTTCGTTTCGTAAAACGGTTGCCATTTCCAAACCGTAGCTCCGATTCCCATGATCTTTATATCATTTTCAGGGGATTTCTTCTCCTCTATCTAGTGGCGCACTTGGTTTTCCAAGTTGAGGCCAGTTTCATGCATTTCCTGTCACGTCTTGCATTTTTGCATCCCGCATCGCATCCCGCATAGCATACCATCTTTGCATATTATTGGTTGCCCTTGCACGTGGTTGATTGTATCCTTGTTGCTTGTTTGTGTTGTTGGGTAGAGCCGGGAGACGAGTTCGCTAACGAGGAGCCCGTTGAGTTTGCTTTTGAGGATCCAGTCAACTCTGACAACTGTGCAGGCAAGATGATCATACCCTTGAAATCACTACTATCTTTGCTATGCTAGTTTGCTCGCTCTTTTGCTATGCCAATGCTACGATGCCTACCACTTGCTTGCCAGCCTCCCAATTGCCATGATTGAGCCTCTAACCCACCTTTGTCCTAGCAAACCGTTGATTGGCTATGTTACCGCTTTGCTCAGCCCCCTTCTTATAGCGTTGCTAGTTGCAGGTGAAGATTGGAGTCGTTCCTTGTTGGAACATTTATTTACTTGTTGGGATATCATTATATTGCCATGTTATCTTAATGCAGCTATATACTTGGTAAAGGGTGGAAGGCTCGGCCTCTCGCCTATTGTTTTGTTCCACTCTTGCCGCCCTAGTTTCCGTCATATCGGTGTTATGTTCCCGGATTTTGCGTCCCTTACGCGGTTGGGCTATAATGGGAACCCCTTGATAGTTCGCCTTGATTAAAGATTTTCCACCAATGCCCAACATTGGCTTTACCATTTGCCACCTACCCCTTTTCCCTTGGGTTTCCGGAGCCCGAGGGTCATCTTTATTTTAGCCCCCACGGGCCAGTGCTCCTCTGAGTGTTGGTCCGACCGAGTAGACTGCGGGGCCACCTCGGGGCAACTTGAGGGTTGGTTTTACTCGTAGGATGTCTCATCTGAGTGTGCCCTGAGAACGAGATATGTGCAGCTCCTATCGGGATTTGTCGGCACATTCGAGCGGTGTTGCTGGACTTGTTTTGACCTGTCGAATCATCTTGTTGTACCGGGATACCGAGTCTGATCGGTGTGTCTTGGGTCGAGGTCTATTCCTTCGTTGACCGTGAGAGCTTGTTATGGGCTAAGTTGGGACCCCCTGCAGGGATTGATCTTTCGAAAGCCGTGCCCGCGGTTATGGGCAGATGGGAATTTGTTAATGTCCGGTTGTAGATAACTTGAACCTTAATTAATTAAAATGAATCAACTGAGTGTGTTGCCGTGATGGCCTCTTCTCGGCGGAGTCCGGGAAGTGGACACGGTGTTGGAGTTATGTTTGCGCAGGTTGCTCTCTAGTTTCTCGCTCGTGCTTTGCCTCCTCTTCTCGCTCTCTTTCGCGAATAAGTTAGCCACCATATATGCTAGTCGCTTGCTGCAGCTCCACTTACATTACCCCTTTCCTACCTATTAAGCTTAAATAGTCTTGATCGCGAGGGTGCGAGATTGCTGAGTCCCTGTGGCTCATAGATTACTATTACACCAGATGCAGGGACAGATGATTCAGCTCCAGATGGCGCGCTCGAGCTCAAGTGGGAGTACGACGAGGACTCTCAGCGTTACTATGTGTCTTTTCCTGATGATCAGTAGTGGTGCCTATTCGGGGTTAGATTCAGGGCCTTGTCGCATGTTGGGGGTCTTTTCTATTTTGGCGCCGTAGTCGGGCCATGAGTGATTTGTATGATGGATGTTATTTATGTACTTTGATGTGACGTGGCGAGTGTAAGCCAACTATGTTTTCCCCTTTATATTATTTATGTACATGGGATGTGTGATGATTTCCCGACTTGCGACATTGCTTTCAATGCGGCTATGCCTCTAAGTCGTGCCTCGACACGTGGGAGATATAGCCGCATCGAGGGCGTTACAGGCATTGATCACAGAGGGCCTCTACATCAACTCCACGGCCCCTCCGATGATGTGTGAGTAGTTTACGTCAGACCTTCGGGTCCTTAGGTAGTAGCTAGATGGCTTATTCTCTCTCTTTGGATCTCAATACAAAGTTCTCCTTGATTCTCTCGAAGATCTATTCGATGTAATCTTATTTTGCGGTGTGTTTGTCGAGATCCGATGAATTGTGGGTTTATGATCCAGATTATCTATGAACAATATTTGAATCTTCTCTGAATTCTTTTATGTATGATTGGTTATCTTTGCAAGTCTCTTCGAATTATCAATTTGGTTTGGCCTACTAGATTGATCTTTCTTGCAATGGGAGAAGTGCTTAGCTTTGGGTTCAATCTTGCGGTGCTCGATCCCAGTGACAGAAAGTGAAACGACACGTATTGTATTGTTGCCATCGAGGATAAAAAGATGGGGTTTATATCATATTGCACTAGTTTATCCCTCTACATGGTGTCATCTTGCTTAAGGCGTTACTCTGTTCTTATGAACTTAATACTCTAGATGCATGCTGGATAGCGATCGATGTGTGGAGTAATAGTAGTAGATGCAAGCAGGAGTCGGTCTACTTGTCACGGACGTGATGCCTATATATATGATCATAACTAGATATTCGCATAACTATGCTCAATTCTATCAATTGCTCGACAGTAATTTATTCACCCACCGTAATACTTATGCTATCTTGAGAGAAGCCACGAGTGAAACCTATGGCCCCCGGGTCTATTTTCCATCATACAAGTTTCCAATCTATTTTATTTTGCAATATTTACTTTCAATTTATATCATAAAAATACCAAAAATATTTATTTTATTATTATTATCTCTATCAGATCTCACTCTTGCAAGTGGCTGTGAAAGGATTGACAACCCCTTTATCGTGTTGGTTGCGAGGTTCTTATTTGTTTGTGTAGGTACGAGGTGACTCGCGCGTGGTCTCCTACTGGAATGTTACCTTGGTTCTAAAAAACTGAGGGAAATACTTACGCTGCTTTGCTACATCACCCTTTCCTCTTCAAGGGAAAACCAACGCATGCTCAGGAGGTAGCAAGAAGGATTTCTGGCACCGTTGCCGGGAAGATCTATGCCAAGTCAAGACATACCAAGTACCCATCACAACTCTTATCCTTCGCATTACATTATTTGCCATTTGCCTCTCGTTTTCCTCTCCCCCACTTCACCCTTGCCATTTTATTTGCCCTCTTTTCCTTTCGCCCTCTCCTTCCGTTCGCTTTTTCTTCGCTTGTTTGCTTGTGTGTTGGATTGCTTGCTTGTCACGATGGCTCAAGATAATACTAAATTGTGTGACTTTGCCTATACCAACAATAATGATTTTATTAGCACTCTGATTGCTCCTCTTACTGATGCTGAATCTTGTGAAATTAATACTGCTTTGCTGAATCTTGTCATGAACGATCCGTTTTCTGTCCTTCCTAGTGAAGATGTCGCTACTCATCTAAACAACTTTGTTGATTTGTGTGATATACAAAAGAAGAAAGATGTGGATAATGATATTGTTAAACTTAAGCTATTTCCATTTTCGCTTAGAGATCGTGCTAAATCTTGGTTTTCACCTTTGCCTAAAAATAGTATTGATTCATGGAAATAGTGCAAAGGTGCTTTTATTTCTAAGTATTTTCCTCCCGCTAAGATCATCTCTCTTAGAAACGATATTATGAATTTTAAGCAACTTGATCATGAGCATGTTGCACAATCTTCGAAGAGGATGAAATTAATGATACGTAATTGCCCTACACATGGTTTGAATTTATGGATGATTATACAAAAAATTTATGCCGGATTGAATTTTGCTTCTAGAAATATTTTAGATTCGGCCACGGGAGGCACTTTTATGGAAATCACTTTAGGAGAAGCTACCAAACTCCTGGATAATATTATGGTTAATTATTCTGAATGGCACACTGAAAGATCTACTAGTAAAAAGGTGCATGCAATTGAAGAGATTAATGTTTTGAGTGGAAAGATGGATGAACTTATGAAATTGTTTGCTAATAAGAGTACTCCTACTGATCCCAATGATATGCCTTTGTCTACTTTAATTGAGAATAATAATGAATCTATGGATGTGAATTTTATTGGTAGGAACAATTTTGCTAACAATGCGTATAGAGGTAATTTTAATTCTAGGCCGTTTCCTAGTAATTCCTCTAATAATTATGGTAATTCCTACAACAATTCTATGGAAATTATAATAAGATTCCCTCTGATTTTGAATCTAGTATTAAAGAATTTATTAGTTCACAAAAGAGTTTCAATGCTTTGATTGAAGAAAAATTGCTTAAGATTGATGAGTTGGCTAGGAACATGCATAGAATTTCTCTTGATGTTGATTCTTTGAAACTTAGATCTATTACACCTAAGCATGATATCAATGGGTCTCTCAAAGCCATGATAATTTCCATTGATGAGTGCAAAGAAAGAACCGCTAGGATGCGTGCAAAAAAGGCTTGCTTTGTGAAAGCGTGTTCTTCTAGTTTTCATGATAATAAGGATGAAGATCTAAAAGTGATTGATGTGTCCCCTATTAAATCCTTGTTTTGCAATATGAATCTTGATAATGATGGGAATGGATATGAGTCAACTTTAGTTAGAAGGCGTCCAAAAAATTCGGAGTTTTCAGATCTTGATGCAAAATTTGTTAAAAGTGGGATTGAAGAGGTTAAAACTTTAGATAGCAACGAACCCACTATCTTGGATTTCAAGGAATTTAATTATGGTAATTGCTATTTGATAGATTGTATTTCCTTGTTCCAATCTGTGCTAAATTCTCCTCATGCTTATAGTCAAAATAAAGCTTTTACTAAACATATCGTTGATGCTTTAATGCAATCTTACGAAGAAAAACTTGAGTTGGAAGTTTCTATCCCTAGAAAACTTTATGATGAGTGGGAACTTACAATTAAAATTAAAATTAAAGATCATGAATGCTATGCTTTGTGTGATTTGGGTGCTAGTGTTTTCACGATCCCAAAAACTTTGTGTGATTTGCTAGGTTTCCGTGAATTTGATGATTGTTCTTTAAACTTGTACCTTGCGGATTCCACTATTAAGAAACCTATGGGAAGAATTAATGTTGTTCTTATTGTTGCAAATAGTAATTAGCCCGTAGATTTCATTGTTCTTGATATAGATTGCAATCCTTCATGTCCTATTATTCTTGGTAGACCTTTCCTTAGAACGATTGGTGCAATCATTGATATGAAGGAAGGGAATATTAGATTCCAATTTCCATTAAGGAAAGGTATGGAACACTTCCCTAGAAATAAAATTAAATTACCATATGAATATATTATGAGAGCCACTTATGGATTGCCTACCAAAGATGGCAATACCTAGATCTATCCTCGCTTTTATGCCTAGCTAGGGGCGTTAAACGATAGCGCTTATTGGGATGCAACCCAACTTTATTTTTATTCCTTGATTTTTGTTCCTGTTTAGTAATAAATAAATCATATAGCCTCTGTTTTGGTTGTGTTTTTTGTGTTTAATTAGTGTTTGTGCCAAGTAGAACCGTTGGGAAGCCTTGGGGAAAGTCTTTTTGATCTTGCTGTAAAAAACAGAAATTTTAGTGCTCGCGAGAATTGCTGCCATTTTTTATTGTAGAGTGATATTTAGTTAATTCTTTTTGAAGATGATTAATATATAAATTAGTCACGTCCAGAAATTTATTTTAGAATTTTTGGGGTTCAAGAAGTATGCGTTTGGTACATATTACTACAGACTGTTCTGTTTTTGACAGATTCTGTTTTTCGTGTGTTGTTTGCTTATTTTGATGAATCTATGGCTAGTAATGGAGTTTATAAACCATAGAAAAGTTGGAATACAGTATGTTTAACACCAATATAAATAAATAATGAGTTCATTACAGTACCTTGAAGTGGTGTTTTGTTTTCTTTTGCTAACGGAGCTCACGAGATTTTCTGTTAAGTTTTGTGTTGTGAAGTTTTCAAGTTTTGGGTAAAGATTTGATGGAATATGGAACTAGGAGTGGCAAGAGACTAAGCTTGGGAATGCCCAAGGCACCCCAAGGTGAAATCCAAGGACACCAAAAAGCCTAAGCTTGGGGATGCCCCGGAAGGCATCCCCTCTTTTGTCTTCGTTCATCGGTAACTTTACATGGAGCTATATTTTTATTCACCACATGATATGTGTTTTGCTTGGAGCGTCTTGTATGATTTGAATATTTTATTTTTAGTTTACCACAATCATCCTTGCTGTACACACCTTTTGAGAGACACACACATGAATCAGAATTTATTAGAAAACTCTATGTGCTTCACTTATATCTTTTGAGCTATATAGTTTTTGCTCTAGTGCTTCACTTATATCTTTTAGAGCACGGTGGTGTTTTATTTTATAGAAATAATTGATCTCTCATGATTCACTTATATTATTTTGAGAGTCCTTTAGAACAGCATGTCAATTTTCTTTTAGGCATAATAAAAACTTTCATATAAGTGCATTGAATACTATGAGAAGTTTGATACTTGATAATTGTTTTGAGATATGGAGATGGTGATATTAGAGTCATGCTAGTTGAGTAGTTATGAATTTGAGAAATACTTGTGTTGAAGTTTGTGATTCCCGAAGCATGCACGTATTGTGAACCGTTATGTGATGAAGTCGGAGCATGATTTATTTATTGATTGTCTTCCTTATGAGTGGTGGTCGGGGATGAGCAATGGTCTTTTCCTACCAATCTATCCTCCTAGGAGCATGCGTGTAGTACTTTGTTTTGATAACTAATAGATTTTTTCAATAAGTATGTGAGTTCCTTATGACTAATGTTGAGTCCATGGATTATACGCACTCTCACCCTTCCACATTTTCTAGCATCTCTATTACCGCACACTTTTCACCGGTATCATACACCCACCATATACCTTCCTCAAAACATCCACCATACCTACCTATTATGGCATTTCCATAGCCATTCCGATATATATTGCCATGCAACTTTCCATCGTTCTGTTTGTTATGACACGCTTCATCATTGTCATATTGCCATGCATGATCATGTAGTTGACATCGTATTTGTGGCAAAGCCACCGTTCATAATTTTTTTCATACATGTCACTCTTGATTCATATCCCCGTACACCGCCGGAGGCATTCACATAGAGCCATATTTTGTTTTAAGTATTGAGTTGTAAGTAAAAAGAAGTGTGATGATCATCATTATTAGAGCATTGTCCCAGTGACGAAAGGATGATGGAGACTATGATTCCCCCACAAGTTGGGATGAGACTCCGGACGAAAAAAAGAGGCCAAAAGAAAAAAAGAAAGAAGGCCCAAATAAAAAATGAGAGAAAAAGAGAGAAGGGACAATGTTAGTATCCTTTTTCCACACTTGTGCTTCAAAGTAGCACCATGATCTTCATGATAGAGAGTCTCCTATGTTGTCACTTTCATAAACTAGTGGGAATTTTACATTATAGAACTTGGCTTGTATATTCCAATGATGGGCTTCCTCAAATTGCCCTAGGTCTTCGTGAGCAAGCAAGTTGGATGCACACCCACTTAGATTCTTTTGTTGAGCTTTCATACACTTATAGCTCTAGTGCATCCGTTCCATGGCAATCCCTACTCACTCACGTTGATATCTATTGATGGGCATCTCCATAGCCCGTTGATACACCTAGTTGATGTGAGACTATCTTCTCCTTTTTGTCTTATCCACAACCACCATTCTATTCCACCTATAGTGCTATGTCCATGGCTCACGCTCATGTATTGCGTGAAAGTTGAAAAAGTTTGAGAACATCAAAAGTATGAAACAATTGCTTGGCTTGTCATCGGGGTTATGCATGATTCAATATTGTGTGTGATGAAGATAGAGCATAGCCAGACTATATGATTTTGTAGGGATAACTTTCTTTGGCCATGTTATTTTGAGAATACATGATTGCTTAGTTAGTATGCTTGAAGTATTATTATTTTTATGTCAATATTAAACTTTTATCTTGAATCTTTCGGATCTGAACATTCATGCCACAATAAAGAATTACATTGAGAAATATGTTAGGAATCATTCCACATCAAAAATTCTGTTTTTATCATTTACCTACTCGAGGACGAGCAGGAATTAAGCTTGGGCATGATTGATACGCCTCCAACATATCTATAATTTTTTATTGTTCCACGCTATTATATATTCTGTTTTGGATATTTAATGGGCTTATTTATACACGTTTATATGATTTTTGGGACTAACTTATTAACCGGAGGCCCAGCCCAAATTGCTATTTTTTGCCTATTTCAGTGTTTCGCAGAAAAAGAATATCAAGCGGAGTCCAAACGGAATGAAACCTTCGGGAGCGTGATTTTTGGAATAAACATGATCCAGAGGACTTGGAGTGGACGTCAAGCAATCAACGAGGAAGCCAAGAGGCAGGGGGCGCGCCCTCCACCCTCGTGGGCGCCTCGTGGCTCCACCGACCTACTTCTTCCTCCTATATATACCTACGTGCCCTGCAAACATCAGAGAGCACCACGAAAACCTAATTCCATTACCGCAACCTTCTGTACCCGTGAGATCCCATCTTGGGGCCTTTTCCGGCGCTCCACCGGAGGGGGCATTGATCATGGAGGGCTTCTACATCAACACCGTAGCCTCTCCGATGATGTGTGAGTAGTTTACCTCAGACCTTGGGGTCCATAGTTATTAGCTAGATGGCTTCTTCTCTCTCTTTGGATCTCAATACAAAGTTCTCCTCGATTCTCTTGCAGATCTATTCGATGTAATCTTCTTTTGCGGTGTGTTTATCAAGATCCGATGGATTGTGGGTTTATGATCAAGATTATCTATGAACAATATTTGAATCTTCTCTGAATTCTTTTACGTATGATTGGTTATCTCTGCAAGTCTCTTCGAATTATCAGTTTGGTTTGGCCTACTAGATTGATCTTTCTTGCAATGGGAGAAGTGCTTAGCTTTGGGTTCAATCTTGTGGTGCTCGATCCCAGTGACAATAGGGGAAACGACACGTATTGTATTGTTGCCATTGAGGATAAAAGATGGGGTTTATATCATATTGCATGAGTTTATCCCTCTACATCATGTCATTTTGCTTAAAGCGTTACTCCGTTCTTATGAACTTCATACTCTAGATGCATGCTGGATAGCGGTCGATGTGTGGAGTAATAGTAGTAGATGCAGGCAGGAGTTGGTCTCCTTGTCACGGACGTGATGCATATATACATGATCATACCTAGATATTCTCAAAACTATGCTCAATTCTATCAATTGCTCGACAGTAATTTGTTCACCCACCGTAATACTTATGCTATCTTGAGAGGAGCCACTAGTGAAACCTATGGCCCCTGGGTCTATTTTCCATCATACAAGTTTCCAATCTATTTTATTTTGCAATCTTTACTTTCAATTTATATCATAAAAATACCAAAAATATTTATCTTATTATTATTATCTCTATAAAATCTCACTCTTGCAAGTGCCCGTGAAGGGATTGACAACCCCTTTATCGTGTTGGTTGCGAGGTTCTTATTTGCTTGTGTAGGTATGAGGTGACTCGCGCGTGGTCTCCTACTGGATTGGTACCTTGGTTCTCAAAAACTAAGGGAAATACTTACGCTGCTTTGCTGCATCACCCTTTCCTCTTCAAGGGAAAACCAACGCATGCTCAAGAGGTAGCAGTAAACCAGGGCACAATCGCAGTAGTTCTCCCTTTACTACCCCAGCCGATACAGCGGAACGTAAGGTAGTAAGCACAGGAGCCGGGCAACCCAACTATTGACCGAAGACATGATTCGAAGCCAATGCATATAGTGCTAAATTCGGGGTGCCGAACTATACTGTAAAAGTGTTCGGACTATTTTTGCCATGTTGTGGGGCGCTATGAAGCCCCTGGCAAATTGAAACGCACCAGAGTGTACGGGTGTTATCTGATAAAGTTACCAGAAAAGAAAAGACAAAAGGGAAACAAAAGAAGAACAAGTGGTAATCTAGGGCCGTAAAATTTGGGCCGCAAACTATTTCTATGATAATTTCATTGGTGTGTTAAAGCGCATTTATACAAATAATGCAATAAGCAGAATGCTATTTACTATGCCTTAACCAAGGGAGAGCTATGTGTGGGTCCTGAAAATAGGTAAAAGGGATCGTTAAAGAAAACCACCTAAAGATTCCCCAGTACATCAATGCTTCTTGTCGCCTTGGTGTTTTTTTCCTTCGAAAAGAATCGATGGTCAAGCCGCCAGAAAAGGCCTGTAAAAAAGGAAGAAAAAGAAAAAAGGAAATAGTGAAATTATGTTTGTCCGGGGCGGTCGAGCCGTATTGCGGATCACAAGCTGATTATGCCTCCATCCGTGTCCACGGTACTTTTAGTGCATAATTATGTATGCATGGTACAATTGCCGCCACTTGGTCAGGACTGGGGCAGAGGCCAAATTGCTAGTCGAGCTCTTGACGAGCCGAGCTGTCCTTCTGCAGAATGGTTCGGACTCTCTTGACAGTGCCTGGGGGATCGGCCGCCGAATTGAGGTTCTTCTTGAAAAGGCCGCCATGTACCTCTGCCGCTAAGGCAGCGGTGTTCTCCTCGGTGCGAAGGGAGCGTTCCGCGTTTCCATTGACTATTATGACGCCGCGTGGTCCGGGCATCTTGAGCTTGAGATAAGCGTAGTGTGGCACCGCATTGAATCGAGCAAATGTGGTTCGTCCGAGCAGTGTGTGGTAGCCACTGCAAAAGGGGACGATATCGAAGATTAACTCCTCACTTCAGAAGTTGTCCGGAGATCCGAAGACAACCTCCAGTGTGATTGAGCCCGTGCAGCGGGCCTCTACGCCAGGTATGACTCCCTCAAAGGTAGTCTTTGTGGGCTTGATCCGTGATGGTTTAATTCCCATTTTGCGCATTGTATCCTGATAGAGCAAGTTGAGGCTGCTGCCACCGTCCATCAGGACTCGCGTCAGGTGGAACCCATCAATTATTGGGTCCAAGACCAGTGCGGCTGAACCGCCGTGATGAATACTGGTCGAATGATCCCGGTGATCAAAAGTGATCGGGCATGATGACCATGGATTAAATTTTGGGGCGAATGCCTCTATCGTGTAGACGTCCCTGAGCGCGCGCTTGCGCTCCCTCTTGGGGATGTGGGTAGCGTATATCATGTTCACCCTTTTGACCTGAGGGGGAAACTTCTTCTATCCCCCTGTGTTCGATGGCCGGGGCTCCTTGTCGTCGTCTTCGCTTTGCGATCCCTTATCCTTGTTTCCGGCATTTAACTTGCCGGCCTGTTTAAAAACCCAACAATCTCTATTGGTAAGATTGGGTGGTTTGTCTGGGGTGCCATGAATCTGGCATGGACAACCAAGTATGCGGTCCAAGCTAGATGGGCCCGAATTGTTCTTTTTGAACGGCTTCTTTTGCTAACCAGACTTAGAGCCACTGAATCCGGCATTGACCGCCGTATCCTCGGTGTTGTCATTGTTGTTTTGACGCTTGTATCTGTTGCGTCGAGACTTGTCGTTGCTATTTTTAGCTTTAGGGGTGCTCGCGTCACTTGCATTGTTTTTGCTACGGGCCAGCCAACTATCCTCGCCCGCACAAAAGCGGGTCATGAGTAATGTGAGGGCCGCCATGGACTTTGGTTTCTCTTGGCCGAGGTGACGGGCGAGCCATTCGCCATGGATACTGTGTTTAAAGGCCGCTAGGGCTTTGGCATCCGGACAGTTGACGATCTGGTTCTTTTTGGTTAAGAACCTAATCCAGAATTTCCTAACGGACTCTCCGGGCTATTGAACTATATGGCTTAAGTCATCAGCGTCCGGAGGTCGAACATATGTACCTTGGAAGTTATCAAGGAAGGCTTCTTCCAAGTCCTCCCAGCTGCTGATGGAATTTTCGGGCAAGCTGTTCAACCAGTGCCGGGCTGGTCCTTTGAGTTTGAGGGGGAGGTATTTAATGGCATGGAGGTCATCACCATGGGCCATATGAATATGCAGAATGAAGTCTTCGATCCATACCGCGGGGTCTGTGGTTCCATCGTATGATTCTATATTCACGGGTTTGAACCCTTCTGGGAATTCATGTTCCATGACTTCGTCTGTGAAGCAATGAGGGTGTGCGGCGCCTCTATACCAGGCCGTATCGCGACATAGCTCTGATGGCATCCGTTTGTGGCTTTCAGCCCGCCCATGACTAGGTTTGTCACGTCCGAATAGGTGGCCATCGTCGCATGTCGGGGCACGTCCTCGCGATCCGTAGATCGATCTGGTATGTCGTGCTTTATTGTTCAGGTCCTGTCGAAGGTCATATGTATGACTGTGAGCTGATGTACCTCTGCCTTTGCGATGAGGCGGGGCGGGCTGGTGTTCGGCTTGAGTTGCCGCTTTATCCCGACCATGTGTTGGTCGGTCAGCCGCATTGCGCGATGGTGGTATGTGTTCCGGCGCCTCGTCGTCAAACTGAGGTAGCAATTTGCACTTCAGGTAGCTTTTGGCTGGGCGCTTGAGGCCGTATTCTTCGGCTGCTAGGACATCTATCCATTTATCATTGAGCAGATCTTGGTCAGCTTGAAGCTGCTGCTGCTTTTTCTTCAGGCTCCTTGCAGTGGCTATTAGCTGGCGCTTGAAGCGCTCTTGCTCAAGAGGTTCCTCAGGCATGATGAAATCCTCAGTGCCGAGGCTCGCCTCATCCTCGGAGAGCGGAAGATAATTCCTGTCCTCCGAGTCTTCGTGCGTGGCCTGTTTACCAGGGCTAACCTACCCATCTTCCCGTTCATCCTGTTCGGTAGCTGCGTCAACAGGGTCTTAATTGTCTTCGGCACCTTCCGGAGTGTTATCTTCTCCTGTGCAGGTGTTGCTATCTTTACTGCGGCGTGACTTAGAGCAGTGTCGCTGACGCTGGTGCTTTGATTGTATCTCGGGAGGTTTATCCTTAACTGGATCTTCCTTGTCGTCGCCGCTATTCTCCTTTGGTGCATCCACCATGTATACATTGTACGAGGAAGTGGCCGTCCAGCGTCCGCTAAACGGCAGGTTCTGGGCCTCTTCTTCTCCGGCATCGTCGTCCATACCGTCGATGTCGTCGGAGCCATAATCAATCATGCTAGTTAAGTCTTCGACAGTGGCTATGAAGTGGGCGGTGGGTGGGAAGTGAAATTCTCCATCACTAGTCTCCGGTTCGAACCGGACACAATTCGGCTGTGAGCCTCCCGCTAAAGATAGTGCTCTTAACGAGTTTAGTACGTCGCCCAGAGGCGAGTGCCGGAAGATGTCTGCGACGCTGAATTCGGCGATCAATGACCGATCATGCTCGACATGCGCGGACGCACATAGTTTGGAACTTATAACCGGAAACGAGTCCGTAGCTCCAGTGACACAGATGTTACTTGAAGTTAGGTCTGTGTGCGGCTCCAACACCGTGGAGTCTGCAGCTTCTGTGGCAGGGTTGAGCTTCCTGTCCTCGGATGGCATGACCTGCTCCAGATCTAAGGCCAGAGCGGTTTTAGGTGCAATTTCCTGGGTATGTCCCGATGACAGATCTAAGTCATGTTCATCGTGGTGGCTGGGAGCGGCTGCCGTGGTCTCGAATCTGTCAAAGATCAAGTCTCCACGGATATCTACGACATAGTTCAAGCTTCCAAATCTGACCTGGTGGCTAGAGGCGTAGATTTCGATCTGTTCCAGATGGCCAAGCGAGTTGGCCCGCGGTGCGAAGCCGCCTAACACGAAAATCTGTCTAGGGAGGAAGACTTCCCTTTAGACAGCGTCGTTTTGGATGATTGAAGGAGCCATCAAAACCTTTTGAGGACGGCACAGTGGAACTCTCAATGAAAGCACCAATGTCGGTGTCAAAACTGGCAGATCTCGGGTAGGGGCAGTGGCGGCACCAGGAAATGAAGGCTGGGTATTCATCCAATTTTTTTGCTCTAAATGTAGTATATGAACCAAACAACACAACACTTTCAACACTAGCAGTAGCTACTAGCAGAATCAATACCGACGGCAATGAGCCAATGACCATATGCCAGTACTGCTACCATATATGCATAATAGTAACAAAATGGCATTGCGGCAATATCTCTAGCATTTAAGAAAGATTACAAACCAGCAAAGGATTTGATGTAGATCAGTAGATGTGGAACCTTTTTTCTTTGCCTTCGAAGCTCTTTCCCACAATGCAAATATGCTAACACCCTTCTTCATCTATGAGACAAGGTCATAAAAAATAGATTAGCAATCTACCAAAACTGTTATACCCTCTGAAAATTGATAGATTAAAATACCAAAATTGCAATCTAGCAAACTAGTACTGCTAGCAACCTGGTCGTTCTAGCAAACTAGATGTACTAGCAAGTAGCAACCTGATTGTTCCAGCAAACTACATTAAAATACCAAAATTGTAATCTAGCAAACTAGTGTCTGGATCGTTCTAATTTGTACGCCATAGGGGAAGAGAATTAGAGAACTAGGAGAAGACATCGACAAGGAGAATGGAACCTGGTCGCCCGTCGCCGGCTCCGTTGGCCCTTGGCCGCTGCTTGCAGTACTGGCCACACTGCCGCCGCGGCCACCGCTCGCGCTAGGTTAGGTTGGGGAATGGATTGGGGTTGAATGAATCAATGTAACGAGGTGGTCGGCTGGGCTGTAGGCCTGTAGGCCTATAGCCGGCATGCTGTGTGGGCTGTCGGCTTGTGGGCCGTTGAATGAAGACATCTACTAATTTGTTTGGGCCAAATCTTGGGTATTCACATGAATACAGGTGAATACCCCTGGCGCCGCCGCTGGGTAGGGGGTCCTGAAATGTGAGTCTAGGATCGATGGTAACAGGAGACGGGGGACATAATGTTTACCCAGGTCCGGGCACTCTCTTTGGAGGTAATACCCTACTTCCTGCTTGATTGATCTTGATGAATATGAGTATTACAAGAGTTGATCTACCACGAGATCGTAATGGCTAAACCCTAAAAGTCTAGCCTGGCTATGATTATTCGGATGTATCTATGGACCTAGCCCTCTGGTTTATATAGACACGGGAGGGATCTAGGGTTACACAAGGTCGGTTACAGGGAAAGGAATCTTCATAGTTGGTCGCCAAGCTTGCCTTCCACGCCAAGGGGAGCCCCATCCGAACATGGGTAGAGTCTTCGGTCTTCGTATCTTCATGGCCCAAAAGTCCGGCCCGTATCCAATAGGTCGGACGCCCGAGGAACCCTTAGTCCAGGACTCCCTCACCCCTCGCTTCTGGTGGCGCCGGAGTGCCACCGAGGCAACGATTGGGACGGTGATCTACATCAACAATCTTGCTACCGTCAACACCAACTTTCTCCCCCTCTATGCAGCGGTATAACACCTCTTACCCCCGCTGTAATCTCTACTTAAACATGGTGCTCAACTCCACATATTATTTTCCAATGATCTATGGTTATCCTATAATGTTTGAGTAGATCCATTTTGTCATGTGGGTTAATCATGATCTTGGTTGGTATGATTGTATATTTTATTTATGGTGCTGTCCTAAGGTTCCCTCCATTCTCACGCAAACGTGAGGGGACCCCGCTGTAGGGTGTTACAATATGTTCATGGTTCGCTTATGGTGGGTTGCGAGAGTGACAGAAACTTAAACCCGAGTAAGTGGGGTATGACGTAAGGGAATAAAGAGGACTTGATACTTAATGTTATGGTTGTGTTTCACGACCTTAATGATCTTTAGTAGTTGCGGATGCTTGCTAGAGTTCCAATCATAAGTGCATACGATCCAAGTATAGAAAGTATGTTAGCTCATGCCTCTCCCTCATATAAAGTTGCAAGAATGATTACCGGTACTTGTTATCGATTGCCTAGAGACAAATAACTTTCTTGTTGACACAAACCCTTTTACTAAACACCTAGCTTTTATTATCTTGCAAAGTACTTCTAGTTTTATTCTTGCAAAGTAGTTCTAGCATCACACCTATGAAATAGTTTCATACCTGTTCTTGGTAAAGTAAACGTCAAGTGTGTGTAAAGTTGTATCGGTGGTCGATAGAACTTGAGGGAATATTTGTTCTACCTTTAGCTCCTCGTTGGGTTCGACACTCTTATTTATCAAAAAAGGCTACAAACAATCCCCTATACTTGTGGATTATCATACCTCCACGCACTCGACTTGTGAACAGCCTTTCCTTGCGTGTTCAACTGCTATATGCATATATATGGTTGCTTGCCGTTGAGGCGATCGCAGAGTGCTCTGCTCGCGTCCCTCCACACGCGCTCTGCTAGCAGTAGGGCCTTCACATGATCACGTCAGGGGCCACATATGCATGCGGTTCCACCGCGCACGTCGCCACGATGCAGTTACATGAGGCACGATGGAGTTACGCGTTGCAAATTAGAACTGCCATCCGGGCCTGCCGATATTCCAGGTCGTCCGGCTTTCCCTTTAATTCCCGCAGCCATTATAACCTTAGTCTCTTCAACCTTTCAATCGCGCCTGACAACACAACAAGCACACCCACGACGACACATAGAGAGGGGATGTCTAGCTGCGCTCCAATGGAGTTCGGCGAGCATAAAGTGGAGACCCACGCGAGGGAGACAGATCTCTCGGTGGTGTACACCATCGACCGGTCGTGGTGGACGACTACATCAACACCGTTGAGCAGTTGCTTGCACAAGACAAGTACAAGGTGGTCGGCATCGACCTTCAGTACACTGGCGGTCGTCCCAACATAGATCAGAAGGTTGCCATCGCCCAGTTGTGCGTGCACCATCATGTCCTCATCTACCACTACTGCATGGCCATAGAGCCTTTCGGCCATTTCGCCAGGTTTGTCAACAGCACTGACTACAAGTTCGCTATGGTGGAAACCACCGACGATGTAAAAGCGCTCAGGATTACGGGCTTGGCCTGCAAGAACCTTGTCGAAATCCGTGAGCACTACGGGGTCTGGGGCAGCACGAAGAAGGACTCCCTGGTTGAGCTTGCCTTGGCCATTGTCGTGGGAAACCACGGCCACCTATGGGACCAAGAGCCCCTTTTGGTTCGGCGGGGGGATGGGCACATTGCACAAAGAGCGGAGAAGTGTGGTGCAGCACAGTGGAGATAACATGGGTAGTTTTACCCAGGTTCGGGCCGCCGCGAGGAGTAAAACCCTACTCCTGCTTTGGTGGATTGATGGTGGAAAATGGTGGAGAAGCGCAGCGCTCTAGCCCGGCAAGGTTGCCTCGGGGCGAGAGGAGCTACGCGCGTATGAATGTGAGGGGGTCTGAATCCTTTCTATGGTTGCCACGGGCCTCCTCTTATAGATTAATGGGACACCACAATGGCAAACCAATCTTTACATGCTGATTAGATAGCAAACAATGCTATCATACCTAACTCTGCAGGCCGACAAAGCACATTAAATGTGCCGCTCAATGTATATCACGGCTCGCCCAGCAGGCCCTGTCGGGCTATTTTGCCAGCTTCGCGCCTGCTTGCTTGACATGTCTCAGGACGGGTGTCGCCTGGAGGTATTTCTGTAGGAAGTGGCTGCCATGTGGCAAACAACAGTCACTTAGTCACTTTGTAGCTTGACACCACACTACTCGATGACTTGTGTTGCTTGTGAGGTTGAGCGGTGGAGTGGTTTGCCTCCGTAAGCCTCGGCAGGCCTGCCGGGACGATTTGGGGGCTTGCTTCTGGGGGTAACCCCACCCTTGCTAGGCTCGGCTGCCCGGCAAGGGAGGTTCTTCTCACAGTTGCGTCTTGTCTCTGTTGGCTCATCGTCCGTGCACGAGTTAGGGGAAAACATAAACCCCTGTTTGTGTACCCCGACATAAGCCCCCGGGACTGAGCCATACGTGTCGTGGGGCACGTTGGGTTAGGCCCCAACAGTGCATGGACACGTGGCAGGAGAAGGCTGCGCGCACGGCGGTTTGCCATGATGACCAGTCAATCCAACGTCCACTTCGCGTAATTACCGCGAGGCGTGGGGCGTGGGACTGTAGCAGTTAATGTAAAAATAGTAACTTTTTCTGTAGAGTCGCCCCCTCTTCCACGCCGTTTCCCTTAAGAGGGGAAAATGCAGAAAGGCACTGCTCATTCATCGTCTGCCTCACCTCCTGATCATCTTCCTCCGCAAGCCAAGCAACCGCCCGCTCCCTCTGCCCACATTTGCCGCCAATCCCCTTCTGATTTCCTTCTCGCTTTCCACCGTATCTCGAGGGATATGGGGAAGAAAACCACTGCTAGGGGGCAGCGGATGACCGCTGCGAAGGCGAAGTCCGCCGAGGGGAGCAAGAGGGCAACCGAGCTGGACAAGAAGCGAAGGGGAGACGTCGTCTTCTCTCCGTCGCACCTCGACGGCGGCGTGCTTCAGGCGAGGTATGGATACCTGTGGGGGAGGGAGGTCCCGAAGGGGCATGGCGCTCCCAAGGTTCTAGCATAGGGTGATGACCCACAAGTATAGGGGGTCTATCATAGTCCTTTCGATAAGTAAGAGTGTCGAACCCAACGAGGAGCAGAAGGAAATGACAAGTGGTTTTCAGCAAGGTATTCTCTGCAAGCACTGAAATTATCGGTAACAGATAGTTTTGTGATAAGGTAAATCGTAATGGGTAACAAGAAAATAAAGTAACTAAGGTGCAGCAAGGTGGCCCAATCCTTTTTGTAGCAAAGGATAAGCCTGGACAAACTCTTATATAAAGCAAAGCACTCCCGAGGACACATGGGAATTGTTGTCAAGTTAGTTTTCATCATACTCATATGATTCGCGTTCGTTACTTTGATAGTTTGATATGTGGGTGGACTAGTACTTGGGTGCTGCCCTTGAAGGAAATATGCCCTAGAGGCAATGATAAAGTTGTTATTTTATATTTCCTTATATCATGATAAATTTTTATTATTCATGCTAGAATTGTATTAACCGGAAACTTGATACATGTGTGGATAACCCACAAGTATAGGGGATCAATTGTAGCCTCTTTCGATAAGTAAGAGTGTCGAACCAACGAGGAGCTAAAGGTAGAACAAATATTCCCTCAAGTTCTATCAACCACCTATACAACTCTACGCACGCTTGACGTTCACTTTACCTAGAACAAGTATAACACTTCATCCACACAAAACTTCAATAGAAAACTCGGTAAGATCCGTTAGTATAATAAAGCAAATCACTACTCTAAGTACTGTTGCAAACCAATTCATATTTTGTTTTTGCATTGTATCTACTATAATATAACTTTTTCATGGCTTAATCCACTGATAGAAATTGATAGTTTCATCAAAACAAGCAAACTATGCATCAAAAACAGAATCTGTCTAAAACAGAACAGACTATAATAATCTGAACCTTCACCATACCTCTGGTACTCCAAAAATTCTACCAAAATTAGGAAAAAAATAAGAAATTTGTATAGAAAGATAGTGCAAAAAGTTTCAGAACCATTTGACGTTCTAGTAAAAATGTAAAATCACGCACTACAGCCAAAGTTTCTGTCCTGCACCGTACAAACCAACAAGCATCTAAAACATCCTAAAGGCAAACCTTGGCGCATTATTTTTATAATAAAATGGAATTATACAAGGGGATAATTATTTTTGTTGAAAAGTTTCTGTAATCAAGATTCCCAAAGTTTCCGTGAGCATGAACAAAGTTCAAGGAGCTCCCCCACTTCAACAATGCTCGTCTCTCTCACTTTCACTATTCTTTTTGTAAAAGTTTTGGGTTCCCCTATTTATTTTTTTTAAACTTTATAAAAGCACACAATAGAAATAAATGACTCTCTAAAACTTCCGGGTTGTCTCCCTGGCAGCGCTTTCTTTAAAGCCATTAAGCTAGGCATATAGTGCTCAAGTAATGGATCCACCCGGATCCCAAGGTATATCAAAGCCAATTTTAATTAACAATGATTTGTAATTTAGTAGTGAGCACAAAGTGACATATATCATGTAATGACGAAGTCTAACTCTCTTCCTATGCATCGGCATGTCATAAAAGAACAATCCATGCACACAAAGTAAAGGTCAATGCATAGTATAAACAGTTTCTTGCAATTTTTCGTGTTGGAAACATAAATAGAGGCGGAGATGTAGTTCCTCTCTCATAATAATTGCAAGTAGGAGCAGAAAGCACATGCGTATTATATCTATCAAAATCATCATGTGTAATAGTAAAACGCAACCCATCAATATAATCCTTAATAAGGGTAAACTTCTCCAATATAGTGTAGTCGGGAGAATTCAAAGAGATAATAGGACTATCATGCGTGGGTGCAATAGCAACAATTTCATGTTTAACATAAGGAACTATAGCAAGTTCATCTCCATAAGCATAATTTATATTGGCATCTTGGCCACAAGCATAGCAAGCATCATGAAAATGGGATATTTCAAAAGAATCAACGGGATCATAACAATCATCATAGCATTCATCCTTCGGTAAGCATGAAGGGAAATTAAAAAAGTATGAGTTGAAGAGTTACTCTCATTAGAAGGTGGGCACGGGTGATCAATCCGCTCTTCCTCCTTTTGTTCTTCGCTCTCCTCCTCATCTTTTTCATCCAATGAGCCCACAGTTTCATCAGTTCCTTCTTCCATAGACTCTTGCAAAATATTAGTCTCTTCTTGGACAGCGGAAGAGTCCTCAATATATGGTTTAACATAGGCATTAGAAGCATAATTATCATAACAATATTTAAGTATGGCAAAAATTTCAGATTTGTAAAGAGTAGCATCATACTTTTCAATCAAAGAAGCAATTTGATAAGCACCCTTAAAAGCAACAAATTCTTCAATCTGTTGAACATCATAGTAATTATAAACACCCTTAGCATACGAAGATACTATTCCATTATCGCTAAGCTCACATTTGTAGGGAAGGTGTTTCTTAGGGTTTTCAGAATAACAAGTAACATCATATATTTCACATAAATTCCAAACATAGCACTGCAAACGATGAATTTGATCCAGTAAAAATTCCCCTTTTGAGATAAGCGGTGTCGCACATAACAAGCATGCTCATCTAAAGATTTTCCCTCAACTAAGCTAGTTGGGATTTCAGCACGAGCACAAAGGGATCGAAGATGATCCAAGTAAAAAGCTTTAGGAGTGTGTGATAGATTTTGAATGGTTCTTCAACCATTGGTGTAGTAGGTACAACTATTTTTTTTGGTATTTTGCATTTCCTACCCATAAAAAAAGGTAGAAAACAAGAGCACAAAATAAAAACTACTTAGTGATAAAGCAAACAAGCACACACGAGGATATTCACCCCACGCTATGGCTCCCCGGCAACGGCGCCAGAAAAAGGTCTTTATAACCCACAAGTATAGGGGATCAATTGTAGCCTCTTTTGATAAGTAAGAGTGTCGAACCCAACGAGGAGCTAAAGGTAGAAAAAATATTCCCTCAAGTTCTATCGACCACCGATACAACTCTACGCATGCTTGACGTTCACTTTACCTAGAACAAGTATAAAACTAGAAGTACTTGGTAGGTGTTTTTGGATAGGTTTGCAAGATAGTAAAGAGCACGTAAATAAAAAGTAGGGCTGTTTAGATAAAGAAACAATAAAGTAAATATAGCGAGTGTGGAAAAGTGGTGGTAGGAGTTGTGAGATTGTCCCTAAGCAATTGACTACTTTACTAGACCAATAGCAAGTTTTATGTGGGAGAGGCCACTGCTAGCATGTCATCCCTGACTTGGAATTCTATGCACTTATGATTGGAACTATTAGCAAGCATCCACAACTACTACCGTTCATTAAGGTAAAACCCAACCATAGCATTAAGATATATTGGTCCCCCTTCAATCTCGTATGCATCAATTTTTATGCTAGGTTGAAGCTTCTGTCACTCTTCCCTCCAATACATAGTCCTATCAACATACAACTAACCTATGGTGTAATCCACGCGCGTGCTCATATGATGGGCACCAAAGGACAGCAACATAACCACAAGCAAATTAAACCAATCATAGCAATTCACCAATTACCGATAGGACAAAGAAAATCTACTCATACATCATAGGATGGCAACACATCATTGGATAATAATATGAAGCATAAAGCACCATGTTCAAGTAGAGGGTACAACAGGTTGCGGGAGAGTGGACCGCTGTAGATAGATGGGGGAAGGTAATTGAGATGTTGGTGAAGATGACGGAGGTGTTGGTGTAGATCGCCGTCACACGATGATGGCCCCGGCGGCGTTCCGGCGCCACCGAAAGCGAGGGGGAGAGAGCCCCCCTCTTTATTCTTCTTCCTTGATCTTCTCCCTAGATGGGAGAAGGGTTTACCCTCTGGTCCATGCTCTCCATGGCATGGGAGGGCCGAGAGCCCCTCCGAGATTGTATCTTTCTCTCTGTCTCTCTCTGTTTCTGCGTTCTGGGATTCTGCCCTTTCACCGTTTCTTATATTCCCGGAGATCCGTAAGTCCGATTGGGCTGAATTTTGGACACGATCGCTATCTGGATATTAGCTTTCTTGCGGCGAAAGAAGGGCACCAACCGCCTTACGGAGTAGCCACGAGATTCAAGGGCGCGCATGCCCCCCTGGGGCGCGCCCCCTGCCTCGTGGGCCCCTCGAACATCGTCTCGCATTGATTTTTCTTCCCAAAAAAATCACATATATTCCAAAAAAATCTCTGTCAGTTTTTATCCCCTTTGGACTCCGTTTGATATGGATTTTCTGCGAAACAAAAAAGATGCCACAAACAAGAACTGTCACTCGGCACTGGATCAATATGTTAGTCCAAAAATAGTATAAAAAGTTGCCAATAGTATATGGAAGTTGTATAATATTGGCCTGAAACAATCAAAAATTATAGATACAACGGAGACGTATCAATAGACAAAACACCGTGTCCCTAGTAAGCCTCTACTAGACTAGCTCGTTAACCTAAGATGGTTAAGTTTCCTAACCATAGACATGTGTTGTCATTTGATGAATGGGATCACATCATTAGGAGAATGATGTGATGGACAAGACCCATCCGTTAGCTTAGCATGTTGATTGTTTAGTTTTATTGCTATTGCTTTCTTCATGTCATATACATATTCCTTTGACTATGAGATTATGCAAACCCGGATACCGGAGGAATACCTTGTGTTCTATCAAACGTCACAACGTAACTGGGTGATTATAAAGATGCACTACAGGTATCTCCGAAGGTGTTTGTTGGGTTGGCATAGATCGACATTAGGATTTGTCACTCCGAGTATCGGAGAGGTATCTCTGGACCCTCTCGGTAATGCACATCATGATAAGCCTTGCAAGCAATGTGACTAATGATTTAGTTGTAGGATGATGCATTACGGAACAAGTAAAGAGACTTGCCGGTAACGAGATTGAACTACGTATGAGGATACCGATGATCGAATCTCGGGCAAGTAAAATACGGATGGCAAAGGGAATAACATATGTTGAGATCACGGACATGACGAGGAGTCTCGAAATGGTCGAGAGGTAAAGATTGATATACTGGACGATAGTATTCGGACACCGAAACGGTTCTGGATCATTTCGGGTATTTTCAGAGTACCAGGAGGTTACCGGAGCCCCTGGGGGAAAGTAATGGGCCACTATGAGCCATAGGGGAGAGAGGAGGCAGCCCACAAGGGGTGCCCCCCATGGGAGTCTGAATTGGACTAGGGGAGGGGGCGGTGCCCCCCTTTCCTTCCCCTCCTCCCTCTCCTTCCCCCTTTTCCCCCTCCATGAGAAGGAATAAGAGGGGGGTCGAATCCTACTAGGACTGGGAGTCCTAGTAGGACTCCCCCCACTTGGCGCGCCCCCTAGGGCCAGCCTCCTCCCTCTCTCTCCTTTATATACGTGGGCAGGGCACCCCTTGGAGACACACCAATTGTTCCAAGCCGTGTGCGGCGTCTCCCTCTACGGTTTACTCCTTCGGTCATATATATTCACATAGTGCTTAGGCAAAGCCTTGCGCGGATCACATCATCATCACCGTCACCATGCCGTTGTGCTGACGAAACTCTCCCTCGACACTTTGCTAGATCAAGAGTTCGAGGGACGTCATTGAGCTGAACATGTGCTGAACTCGGAGGTGTCATACGTTCGGTACTTGATCGGTTGGATCGCGAAGACGTTCGACTACATCAACTGCGTTAACCTAATGCTTCCGCTTTCGGTCTACGAGGGTACGTGGACACACTCCCCCTCGTTGTTATGCATCTCCTAGATAGATCTTGCGTGATTGTAGGAAATTTTTTGAAATGGCATGCTACATTCCCAAACAGCCCTTCCTTGGACAAGCCTCTCACTTATGATTAACCCCTCTCGCAAGCATCCACAACTATGAAAGAAGTATTAAGGTAAACCTAACCATAGCATGAAACATATGGATCCAAATCAGCCCCTTACGAAGCAACGCATAAACTAGGGTCTAAGCTTCTGTCACTCTGGCAACTCATAATCTACTTATTACTTATCAATGCCTTGCGCTAGGCCCAAATAATGGTGAATTGTCATGTACTCGACGTTCACATAACACCACTAGAGGAAATACAACATACATCTCATCAAAATATCGAACGAATACCAAATTCACATGATTACTTATAACAAGACTTCTCCCATGTCCTCAGGAACAAACGTAACTACTCATAAAACATATTTATGATCAAGATCAGAGGAGTATTAATTATCATTAAGGATTTGAAAATATAATCTTCCACCAGATAAACCAACTAGCATCAACTACAAGGAGTAATCAACACTACTAGCAACCCACAGGTACCAATCTAAGGTTTTGGGACCAAGATCTAATACAAGTGATGAACTAGGGTTTGAGAGGAGATGGTGCTGGTGAAGATGTTGATGGAGATTGACCCCCTCTCGATGAGAGGATCGTTGGTGATGGCGATGGCTTCGATTTCGCCCTCCTAGAGGGATGTTTCCCCGGCAGAACAGCTCCGTCGGAGCCCTAGATTGGTTCTGCCCACGTTCTGCCTCGAGACGGCGCCGCTTCATCCCGAAAGCTTCTTCTTCATTTTTTTTCCAGGTCAAAACACACCATATAGCCAAAGATGGTCACCGGAGGCCTGCCAGGGGGCCCACAAGGTCAGGGGGCGCGCCCAGGGGGGTAGGGCGCGCCCTCCACCCTTGTGGCTAGCTGGTGGCCCCCCTCTGGTTCTTTCTTCACCCATTATTTTTTATATATTCCAAAAATATGCTGTGTAAAATTTCAGGTCTTTTGGAGTTGTGTAGCATAGGTCTCTAATATTTGCTCCTTTTCTAGTCTAGCATTCCAGCTGTCGGCATTCCCCTTCTTCATGTAAACCTTATAAAATAAGAGAAAACATGCATAAGTATTGTGATATAATGTGTAATAACAGCCCATAATGCATTAAATATCAATATAAAAGCATGATGCAAAATGGACGTATCAGAGGGAGAGGAGGATCCACCAGGTTCGTACAAGTTTTTCTGCGCATATTTCACCTGCGGCCTCTTCCCTCCCTTCTCCGATTTCCTAGAGGCGATGATGGCAATCTATGGATTCCAGCTCTTGTATTTCACGCCAAATGTGATGGCGTGCATGACGATCTTTGCTCACTTGTGTGAGAATTTCGTTGGGGTTGCCCCCAATGTGGACTGTTCAGGCACTACTTCGTCCCGCAGGTGGAGAACAAGAGCCACGGTTCTGGCAATATAAGCTAGATGCCACGGATAGTGCCAAGGGAGAACTGGGGTTATGTTGGGAAACGTAGCATACAATTTCAAGAAATTTCCTATGCTCACGCAAGATCTATCTAGGAGATGCATAGCAACGAGAGTGGAGAGTGTGTCCACATACCAAAAGTGGAAGCGTTTGACAACATGGTTGATGTAGTCAAACTTCTTCTAGCTCCGACCATCAAGCACCGAACGTACGGCATCTCCGAGTTCTGCACACGTTCGGCGCGATGACATCCCTCGCCTTCTTGATCCACTACTAGGAAAAGGGCTATAGATGGAATTGACACTAATGGCGCACCAGACATGTGGTGCGCCATTACTATATACTAATGGCGCACCATGTGTTAGTGCGCCATTAGTGTGGAAGACACTAATGGCGCACCAGGCACACGGTGCGCCACTAGTAACAAAATGTTTTTTTTCATTTTTTTCAAACATACTAATGGCGCATCCGGGCAGAGTGCGCCATTAGTAGTTAGAACTACTAATGGCGCACAAGCCATAGAGTGCGCCACTACTGTATTTTTTTTACTTTTTTGCAAAACTACTAATGGCGCACCGTTGCATAGTGCGCCATTACTAGTTTAAACTAGTAATGGTGCACTGTGCCATGGTGCACCATTAGTATAATTTTTTTTAATTTTTTGCAAAACTACTAATGGCGCATGTCTGTGTGGTACGCCATTAGTATGTTGGGTTACTAATGGCGCATGTCTGTGTGGTGCGCCATTAGTAACCTGGGACCAGCTAGATATTTTTGGACAGCCACACCTACACACTCACTTTCCCCACTTCATTCCCCCACCTCCTTCTCTAAGCTTGTCGGCTGCCTCCTCCTCCTCCTCACCTCATTTGCACCATAGATTCATCAAAATTAAGTGTTGAAATTACCTTTTTTTGATAGGTAAGTAAGGGGAAAGCTATCTTCATGTTGTAGATCTAATTTTTTTCTCCCTAGCTCGCTCCAACAACGTGCACATGCACTTTTTGTGGCCTAGCTAGATCTATGTATGTTTGTGGTGTTTCATATGTTTGTGGTGTTGCATATATGTTTGTGTTTGTAGGTACCGGTATTTGAAATGCGATAGTTGCCAATATTTTGCCGGAATGTTGATTCATTTCCGTTTCGGCGAGAATTTTGGCACTATGCATTCTTTTTGGTCCTATTTTTAGGGAAAGTCATGCCAAATTTTTTCTTGGTTCTAAAATATCGTTTTGCTCTACCCCGCAGGCGACCATGGTCCGCATGATGACCGAAAGCATCGTGAATAGGTTTTTGAGCTCCGCGAAGGCCGAGATGCTTCAAAAGAATGAGACGGAGATAAGATGTCCATGTCGAAGATGCAAGCTGAAGAGCCTTATTGCGGACCCGGATTCCGGGCAGGTGCGGGACCACCTGCTCTTGCATGGTTTCATGGATGGCTATCGGTGGCAAGGTGATGAAGATGACTATGAAGTCGTCCATGGGGGCCGGGCAAGAAATGAGGAAGGGCAGCAAGACAACCACCGCGGCTCGGGCGGGCGAGAAGACGAAGAATCTCCAGGACATGATCACGACGGTGATGCTGTACACAGTCATCATGTAGAAGATGCCGGACATGATGATGAGGAAGATGCCGGAGCAGACGAAGGGTATGATCATGAAGATCTAGATGTCAGAGGAGCAGACGACGATGGACCATCGATGGGCTGGGTGCAGGACCCTCATATTCAAGAGTTGCTTCTCAAGCAGGCGGATAACGCAAGAGCTGCTGCCTGAGAGAAAGCCAAGCTAGATCAACTGGAGATAGACGCGGTTACTCCATTGTATGAAGGATGCAGACCCGAGGATACCCGCCTGAAACTAACACTCATGGCTTTGGAGATGAAGGTAAAACACAAAATGACCGACGCATGCTTTGACCAGAACATGTCATTCTGGCACGAACGTCTTCCCAAGGGGAACAAGTGCTCGACCAGTTTCGAGGAGGCGAAGAAAGTCGTGTGTCCTTTGGATTTACCGCACGTGAAATACCATGTGTGCATGAACAATTGCATCATTTATCGGGGTGAGCACACGGAGTCTACCATATGTCCAGTGTGCGGCGTCACTCGATACAAGAAGAGGAAGAAAGCTCCTCGAAAAGTGGTGTGGTACTTTCCGATCACTCCTTGTCTGCAGCGGTATTTCACGGACCCTAAGGTAGCAAAGCTCCTGCGTAGGCACACGGATAGGGAGGAGAAGAAGCGAGAAGATGACGCAAATGATCTGGAGATAAATAAAAAAGACAAGATGCTGAGTCACCCTAAGGATGGGAGCCAGTGGCAAGCATTGAACTTCGAACACCCAGAATTTGGGAAGGATCCAAGGAACATCGTGCTGGGCGCGAGCACCGATGGAGTCAATCCGTTTGGCAGCCAGAGAAGCACACATAGCACCTGGCCTGTGTTTGTGTGTATGTACAACCTTCCCCCCTGGTTGTGCATGAAGAGGAAGTACATTCACATGAGTATGCTAATTGAAGGGCCGAAACAACCAGGGAATGACATCAATCTGTATCTGGGGCTGCTGAAAGATGAGCTAGACACACTGTGGAAAACACCAGCCAATACGTGGGACGCTGCAGAGAAAGAATATTTCCCTATGAGAGCCGCACTGCTCACGACGGTGCACAACTATCTCGGTTACAGATATCTCACGGGGCAGGTGGTCCACGGATTTTTTGGATGCGTCAGGTGCATGGATGACACAACGTATCGCCAGCTAGATAGAGATCCCGGGTCTTTGAAAACCGTGTTCATGGGACATCGAAGGTGGCTTTGCGATGATGACCCGTGGAGGAAACGCAAGGATCTGTTCGATTGTGAAACCGAACTCCGAAGACGCCCGCGTATGAGGAGCGGCGAGGAAATAGACGGACTATTGAAAAATTGGAAAGATTGCCCACCGCCAGGAAAGAAGCAAAAGGCACCAGAGCCGGGAAAGAAGCGAAAGGCGCCAGAGCCGCTGCTGAAGGTGTGGAAAACGAGATATGTTTTCTTGGACTTGCCGTACTGGAAGATCCACCGTGTGCCTCACAGCCTTGATGCCATGCATATCACGAAGAACGTGTGCGAGAGTCTGCTTGGTACCCTGCTCAACATGCCAGAGAGGACCAAAGATGGGCCGAAAGCAAGGGTAGACTTGAAATCAATGGGCATCAGGCACGAGCTTCACGCTAATGATGATGATGATGATGATGATGATGTTGATGATGATGATGATGATGATGAGGCAAAGCAGGACACAGAAAGTTGTTGCAAAGGCAAAAAGGCCAAGAAGACCGGAAATGACTACCCTCCCGCGTGCTTCACTCTAAGTCAGGAGGAGATCGAGCAGTTTTTCACCTGCCTCGTAGGAGTAAAACTTCCTTACGGTTACGCAGGGAAGATAAGGAGATATCTAAACCCAGCGAAGCAGAAGTTCAGTGGGATGAAGTCTCATGACTGTCACGTGCTGATGACGCAGATACTTCCAGTTGCAATCCGTGGGATCATGGACGTGCACGTCCGTGAAACGCTATTTGGCCTATGCAACTTTTTCGACGTCATCTCTCGGAAGTCGGTTGGCGTGAGGCAACTCAGAAGGCTACAGGAAGAGATCGTGGTGATACTATGCAAGCTTGAGATGTACTTCCCGCCCACATCCTTCGACGTTATGGTGCATCTGCTGGTCCATATCATGGAGGATATCATCCAACTCAGGCCAACATTCCTGCACAGCATGATGCCATTCGAAAGGATGAATGGTGTCATCAAAGGATACGTTCGCAACATGTCACGTCCAGAGGGAAGTATAGCCAGGGGCTTTCTGACCGAAGAGTGCATCTCCTACTGCACGAATTATCTAGGCATCGAGAACCTTGGTATGCCCGTCAACAGGCACCTCGGCACGCTTGCTGGATGGGGTCAGCGTGAGGGTCGCCACGAAATGCATGTCGACTTTGAGGGTCGACTCGCCGACTTTGAAAGAGCAAACCTAGTCACGCTACAACACATAGACGTGGTTGATCCTTGGTGGTAGAGCACAAAACCTCTATTGAGAAGACGTACAATGACCCAGGCCAACAGAGGACGGACGGAGATATAATCAAAGAGCACAACTCATGTTTCACGCGTTGGTTCAAGCAGAAGCTTCCGTCGTACCCTTTACATGAGGATTCTTCCACGGAAGAACAACTCATATTCGCCTTGTCACAGAGCGCCGAGCACAACCTGATGACCTATGAGGCGTACAATATCAAAGGCTACACATTCTACACCGAGGACAAGGACATGAAGAGCGATGGTTATCAGAACTCCGGGGTAACGATGGAATCCTACACCGGTAATGACAAGGACAGATACTACGGAAGGATCGAGAAGATCTAGGAGCTGAGCTACGCTGGAGAGAAGGTCCCGATGTTCCGTGTCAGATGGGCCAAGAGCGTCCTAAAAGAAGACCGGTATTTCACCACCATGGTTATACCTGAAGCCAAATCCAAGACCGCGGGCGCAAACGTCACCGCGAAAAATGAGCCATGGGTACTGGCTTCCCAAGTGGACCAATGCTTCTTCATTACCGACCTGTCAAAGCCCAGTCGTGTTGTCGTGAGGAGAGGCAAAAGGAAGATCATCGGAATGGATGGAGTAGCCAATGAGCAAGACTTCGACAAGTACGGCGACCCGAAGATCGAACATGACGATGACGAAGTAGTAGCATACACCACAAGAAGAAGCAGGACCACCCTACCTAAAGGACGTCCGTTCCACTGAAGAACTCCATTTGCGAAAAAGAAGGGCAAGAAGATTATGAACAGATAGCTAGCTAAGATCGACTGTATTTAAATCGTAGTCTTCATTTCTCGGTTGTATTTCATGGGCACTTTTTGATATCATGAATATTTTTAAATTTCATGGGCACTTTTTGAATTCATGAATATTTTTTCAAATTTGATGATATTTTTTCATATTCAATATGATAAAATATTGAATATTCATGAGGACACTCGATCTCGATCCCCCTCCATCTCGATCTCGATCCCACCCGCACCCTCCCCCGCTAGCTCCACCGCCACCGACGACCCACCGCACCCTCCCCCGCTCCACCACCGCCGCCGACGACCCCCCGCACCCTCTCCCGCTCCACCACCGCCGACGAGCACCCCCCGCACCCTCCCCTGCTCCACCACCGCCGACGAGCACCCCCCGCACCCTCCCCCGCTCCCCGGTGAGCTCCGCCTCCTCTCCCCTCTTCATTTTTAAAATAATAATAATAATAATAAAGTGTAGACTACAATTGTTGTTAAACAACAATTATTACTGTTTTTATAAAAAAATATTACTGTTTCATATTCATATTCATTTTCTAAAAAATACATGCAACAAAAAATAAAAATAAATTACTTATGGCGCACCTCTGGCTGGTGCGCCATTGCTATATATAAAAAAAGATTACTAATGGTGCACCTCTGCCTGGTGCGCCATTGCTATGTAAAAAAAGATTACTAATGGCGCACCTCTGCCTGGTGCGCCATTGCTATGTAAAAAAAAGATTACTAATGGCGCACCAACCGTGGGTGCGCCATTAGTAAGATTCCCCCCTAGCTAATTCCCTCCCTCTTGCCAGATCCCCTTCGTCCCTCTCCCTCGCCCCCCTAGCTAATTCCCCCCGCTGCCCCGACCCACGCCGCCGCCGCCCCCGCGCCTCCGTATCCGTCACCGCCCCGAGTCAGCCCCTGCCCTGCCCCCCATCGCCGTCCGCTCCCAATCCACCCCCTCCCTCGCCTTCACCGCACCCACCCACCCCCTCCCTCGCCTTCCCAGCCCAAGAAACCCTAGAAACCCGTGACGCTCCACCGTGCCTTCTCTGCTCGAGCTCCACCGTGCGAGGCGACAGGCAAGGCGGCAGGCAGAATCTGCTTCAACACCGGGCCAGCGAGCCGCGGAACCAGGGCACGACGGCGCTCGACCCCTCCACCCCCCTCCACCTCTTCTTCCTCGGGTCATCGCTGTCTTCCTCAACTCCGGCCACCTCTGTTGCTACTAAGCTGTCGCAGGGCCTCCTTGCGCCTCCCCGGTGAGCTCCGCCTCCTGTCCCCTCTTTCTTCTCGCAAACACTCTGTTTGTCCAGCAAATCGGCGATGGACAGAAGCAGCGGTGGTGCCGGAGTTGAGTTCAGTTAGTAGAACTCTTATGTATATATTAGTATCTAAGATCAGCAGACATTAGTCAATTTGTGCGCCTGGTTAGTGACTTGTGGAGTTGGCCCGGTTAATGCTTTGCTCTGTGATGCAAGATGTTAGGCTCTGGCACTTTACAGAGTTTCTTTGTGAAATCCCTAACTGTGAGTCTTGCTAGTGATCTAATTGTGATAATCCTGCTCACATCCCCACTTGCAGCAGAGGCAGGCAATGCCTCTATATGCTCTGTTTTACTGCCTAGCTAGAGCACAAACCTAGCCCCAGTTGTGTATTCCCAATTGCTAGTGGTCTAACTAATGTTTCCCTAGTTGCGTGAGACTGACTTGGCTCTTTCTTGGAGGAGACAGATCAAAAAAGTGTTGGCAATTTTTGTTTGAACTTCAAAGAGTGTTGTGACTTGGCTCTTAATCAAAAGAGTGTTGTCAGTTTTTGTTTGAACTTTGTTTGACTGGAGGAAATTACTCTTAAATGCTAGTCCTATTCTGGTGGAGATTTTTCTTGTCCTGAGTTACACTGAAGATATTTTTCTGATAATATTATAAAAACTGCCTGGTGTGTGTTCAACTTGTATCTTCTAGCTTAAGTTTAACTTGTCCTGAGTTACACTCAAGTTATAATGTGTTTAACTTGTAGCTTCTAGCTTAAGTGAGTAGCCAGTACTGTAGTCAGTACTTTAACTTGTTTAAGTACTGCTAGTTAGTTGTACTAATATTAAATGATGCCTGAAATGATGTATCATGTATGTTTAGCATGATCTATTTCAGATAATAAATGATGCTTGAAATGAATTCTTGTGTAAGTGAAGGCTTGCTATGTTGTTGCAGCCAGCTATTTTCTGTTTCCTCATTTGGATTACTCAGTTATTTAGTTTATTATTACTTGGGAAAAGTACTATGAGAAAAAAATGATTATCTGCATTGCATTGTTAAATGTTGTACTTGGGCACAATACCTTTTCATCCATCATTTACACTGTGAATCCAATACCAGTTGCCCATGCTGATTATTTCACTTCAAACAGGCCACCTAGTGGCACAAAGCTCCATCAGAAACAGAATCAAAGATGGCCATGCCATGCTTGGCAGTAGCAGAAGTGACATGGAGCAGTGTAGTGGCATGGCCATTGACCTGTGGCTGGCATCTAGACACCACACACATACATACAAAGGCACATTGACTATTACTATGGCAAGTACTATGTCAAGTACTCCGTGTGTTTTTGTTGGCAGTTTATCATGAAATTGCAGGTACCCCGAGAGGCCCTTGATTTTGCCGGAATGTCGATTAACTTCCGTTCCGGCAAATTCGGGTACTCCATATGTCCTATTTTCAGCAAAGGTCATGCTGAAATTTTCCATGAATTTTAGCATGACTTTGCTAAAAATAGGACATATGGGGTACTTGCGACTAATGCATGGGCCGGGGTATCTTAGTACTTAGTTAAGTAGGATCAACTACCCCGCCATTCTTGCTGCATTAAACCATAGGTGGCAATAGAGCCAAGTGATTAGGCCCAACTTAGAATTCTCCTTAGCATCGATAAACCCTAGATGATAAACCCAACATAGGTGGCAATAGAGCCAAGTGATTAGTGCCAAGTGATTAGGCCCAACCTAGGATGCCTCGGCATCGATAAACCCTAAATGATGAAAACTTAACTTGGCTTCTATAGGGTGCCTCGGTGTCGATGAGAACCTAAATGATGTATGCTTAGGCTTTTAGGGTGCCTCGGCGTCGACAAACCCTAAATGATAAAAGCTTAGCTTTTAGGATGCCTCGGTGTCGACAAACCCTAAATGATGAGACCATGATCTTGTTCCTTGACAATAACCAACTTTTTGACCAAACTTTTTTCCTATTTAGAGCGAAACATGGCCCACAACGATGAGGCCGGCGGTTCAGGCGGCAAGCAATTCTGGGAGCTGTCCCAGGAGTTGGAGGAAGAACCTCACCGCTATGAGGACGCCGCAGAAGACACCGATCCTGACTACACAACCCCTAGTGGCGTCGGGGATGACACCACTGATGATGGCGCCGCGGATGCCACCACTGATTATGGCGGCGCACGCACAGATGGCAGCCAACCGAAGAGGCAACGGAAGGACCGGCGCCCGAACGTGCTCGGCACCGTCAGGGAGGAATTTACGGAAGTGAACTCCGACGGGCATCCGACGGTGCCCAAACACGTAGTCAAGGGGTACTCGATTCAGCTCGGGTGCATTCTCCGGAGCACCGCCTCGATCAACACCGAGAACCTAACGCATAAGGACCGAGGGAATTTGCGCGGCCTCCTCTTCACGAAGCTGCACGAACGATACAAGTTCCCCGCTGAGTTCGCAAACACACGCCTCTCGGGTAATAAAGTGAACGGTGCCGCCCTCACGATGATGAGCACGACCCTGTCTACTTGGAAAAGCACGGTGAAGGCAATGATTGACAAAGGTGATAGTTATGAGAAGATCAAGGCGAAATATCCTTTGATTAGTGAAGATGACTACAAGGAGTTCAAGATCAAGTGCAAGAGCCCCGCAACCTCCGAATCAAGTTAGTGGGGGAAAGAAATGCAGCAGTTGAACATAGGGGTCCACCAACTCGGTCCCGGCGGTTACAGAGTGGTGGAGCCTGTATGGGACAAGGAGGACGCGGAGCGTGCCGAGCAAGGCCTACTGCCCCGCTTCAAGAAATACAGTGACAAGCAGACTAGGAACTTTCTCAAGGCCCGGTACCACGGATCCGAAGACCAAGGAGCTTGTGCTTGTTCTGGTAAGGAATACACCCCCGCGTAATTAGCTCCATATGGTTGCATTCTAATTAATCCCCAATATTTCTAAATGGTTCACGTTCCTTCCGCAGGACAAAGAAAGCAGTAGCGCGGGGTCGTCTCAGAGCTCCCCTTTCGACACCCCTTTGAATAGGGCGCTGAACGTAATGAAAAACAGGGATAAGCTCAATAAGCCGACGTCAGCTGGTCGTGTGGCCGGCAAAGGCTTGTCCACAAAATGGTCATCATACTATGCCGCTGGTGGGCGAAAGGAGAAAAAGACCAGCTCGGAAAGCCAGTAGCGCGAGGTTGAAGCACTCAAGGTGCAAGTGGCGCGGATTCCGGAGATGGTCCAAGAGCAAGTGCAACAACAACTGGGATCGACGCTCACCGGCATTATGCCTACCTTGATTCATGGGATAACGACGTGGATTGCGGGTGGCCAACAGGGGCCGCCCCCAATTCCCAGCTTCACGGCCAGCAACTCGCACAACGCGCAGGCGGCGCCATTGGTGTCTCCGGCGGCGGCGGTATTGGTGTCTACGGCGGCGGCTGTTGGAAATATGCCCTAGAGGCAATAATAAAAGGATTATTATTATATTTCCTTGTTCATGATAATTGTCTTTTATTCATGCTATAATTGTGTTATTCGGAAATCGTAATACATGTGTGAATACATAGACACCAACATGTCCCTAGTAAGCCTCTAGTTGACTAGCTCGTTGATCAACAGATAGTCATGGTTTCCTGACTATGGACATTGGATGTCATTGATAACGAGATCACATCATTAGGAGAATGATGCGATGGACAAGACCCAATCCTAAACATAGCACAAGATCGTATAGTTCGTTTGCTAGAGTTTTTCCAATGTCAAGTATCTTTTCCTTAGACCATGAGATCGTGTAACTCCCGGATATCGTAGGAGTGCTTTGGGTGTACCAAACGTCACAACGTAACTGGGTGAGTATAAAGGTATACTACGGGTATCTCCGAAAGTGTCTATTGGGTTGACATGGATCAAGACTGGGATTTGTCACTCCGTATGACGGAGAGGTATCTCTAGGCCCACTCGGTAATGCATCATCATAATGAGCTCAAAGTGACCAAGTTTCTGGTCACGGAATCATGCATTACGGTACGAGTAAAGTGACTTGCCGGTAACGAGATTGAACGAGGTATTGGGATACCGACGATCGAATCTCGGGCAAGTAACGTACCGATTGACAAAGGGAATTGTATACGGGGTTGCTTGAATCCTCGACATTGTGGTTCATCCGATGAGATCATCGAGGAGCATGTGGGAGCCAACATGGGTATCCAGATCCCGCTATTAGTTATTGACCGGAGAGCCATCTCGGTCATGTCTACATGTCTCCCGAACCCGTAGGGTCTACACACTTAAGGTTCGGTGACGCTAGGGTTGTAAAGATATGAATATGCAGTAACCTGAAAGTTGTTCGGAGTCCCGAATGAGATCCCGGACATCATGAAGAGTTCCGGAATGGTCCGGAGGTGAAGAATTATATATAGGAAGTGCAGTTTCGGCCATCGGGAGAGTTTCGGGGGTCACCGGTATTGTACCGGGACCACCGGAAGGGTCCCGGGGGTCCACCGGGTGGGGCCACCCATCCCAGAGGGCCCCATGGGCTAAAGTGGGGAGGGGAACCAGCCCATAGTGGGCTGGTGTGCCCCCCTTGGCCCACCCCATGCGCCTAGGGTTGGGAACCCTAGGGTGGGGGGTGCCCCACCTGGCTTGGGGGCCACTCCACCCCTTGGCCGCTGCCCCCCTAGGAGATCCCATCTCCTAGGGCCGCCACACCCCCCTAGGGGCCTATATAAAAGGGGGAAGGGAGGGGCAGCCGCACCCTTGAGTTTTGGCGCCTCCCTCTCCCCTGCTACACCTCCCCCTCTCGCAGAAGAACGGCGAAGCCCTGCTACGGTGACTGCTGCATCCACCACCATGCCGTCGTGCTGCTGGATGTTCATCAACCTCTCCTTCCCCCTTGCTGGATCAAGAAGGAGGATACGTCACGCTGACCGTACGTGTGTTGAACGCGGAGGTGCCGTCCGTTCGGCGCTAGGATCTCCGGTGATTTGGATCACGTCGAGTATGACTCCCTCATCCCCGTTCTTTGAACGCTTCCGCTCGCGATATACAAAGGTATGTAGATGCAATCTGATTACTCATTGCTAGAAGAACTCATAGATGGATCTTGGTGAAACCGTAGGAAATTTTTTGTTTCTGCAACGTTCCCCAACAGTGGCATCATGAGCTAGGTCTATGCGTAGTTCTCTTTGCACGAGTAGAACACAATTTGTTGTGGGCGTAGATGTTGTCAACTTTCTTGCCGCTACTAGTCTTATTTTGCTTCAACAGTATTGTGGGATGAAGCGGCCCGGACCAACCTTACACGTACGCTTACATGAGACCGGTTCCACCGACTAACATGCACTAGTTGCATAAGGTGGCTGGCGGGTGTCTGTCTCTCCCACTTTAGTTGGAGCGGATTCGATGAAAAGGGTCCTTATGAAGGGTAAATAGAAGTTGACAAATCACATTGTGGCTTTCACGTAGGTAAGAAAACGTTCTTGCTAGAACCCTATTGCAGCCACGTAAAACTTGCAACAACAATTAGAGGACGTCTAACTTGTTTTTGTAGCAAGTGTTCTGTGATGTGATATGGCCAAAGTTGTGATGAATGATGAATGATATATATGTGATGTATGAGATCATGTTCTTGTAATAGGAATCACGACTTGCATGTCGATGAGTATGACAACCGGCAGGAGCCATAGGAGTTGTATTTATTTTTTGTATGACCTGCGTGTCATTGAGAAACGCCATGTAAATTACTTTACTTTATTGCTAAACGTGTTAGCCATAGTAGTAGAAGTAATAGTTGGCGAGCAACTTCATGGAGACACGATGATGGAGATCATGGTGTCATGCCGGTGACAAGATGATCATGGAGCCCCAAGATGGAGATCAAAGGAGCTATGTGATATTGGCCATATCATGTCACTATTATTATTTGATTGCATGTGATGTTTATCATGTTTTTACATCTTGTTTACTTAGAACAACGGTAGTAAATAAGATGATCCCTCATAATAATTTCAAGAAAGTGTTCCCCCTAACTGTGCACCGTTGCGACAGTTCGTTGTTTCAAAGCACCACGTGATGATCGGGTGTGATAGACTCCAACGTTCACATACAACGGGTGTAAGACAGATTTACACATGCAAACACTTAGGTTGACTTGACGAGCCTAGCATGTACAGACATGGCCTCGGAACACAGAAGACTGAAAGGTCGAGCATGAGTTGTATAGAAGATATGATCAACATGAAGATGTTCACCGACGTTGACTAGTCCGTCTCACGTGATGATTGAACACGGCCTAGTTAACTCGGATCATGTTATACTTAGATGACTGGAGGGATGTCTATCTGAGTGGGAGTTCATTGAATAATTTGATTAGATGAACTTAATTATCATGAACTTAGTCTAAAACCTTTACAACATGTCTTGTAGATCAAATGGCCAACGTTGTCCTCAACTTCAACGCGTTCCTAGAGAAAACCAAGCTGAAAGACGATGGCAGCAACTATACGGACTGGGTCCGGAACCTGAGGATCATCCTCATAGCTGCCAAGAAAGATTATGTCCTACAAGCACCGCTAGGTCAAGCACCTGTTCTCCCTGCAGAACAAGACGTTATGAACGCTTGGCAGACACGTTCCGATGATTACTCCATCGTTCAGTGCGGCATGCTTTACAGCTTAGAACCGGGGCTCCAAAAGAGTTTTGAGAGACACGGAGCATATGAGATGTTCGAAGAGCTGAAATGGTTTTTCAAGCTCATGCCCGGGTCGAGAGATATGAAGTCTCCGACAAGTTCTTCAGTTGTAAGATGGAGGAAAACAGTTTTGTCAGTGAGCACATACTCACTATGTCTGGGTTACATAACTTCTTGACTCAACTGGGAGTTAATCTCCCGGATGACGTGGTCATTGACAGAATCCTTCAGTCGCTTCCACCGAGCTACAAGAGCTTTGTGATGAACTTCAATATGCAGGGGATGGAAAAGACCATTCCTGAAGTATTTGCTATGCTGAAATCAGCAGAGGTAGAAGTCAAAAAGGAACATCAACTGTTGATGGTGAATAAAACCACTAAGTTCAAGAAAGGCAAGGGTAAGAAGAACTTCAAGAAGGACGGCAAGGGAGTTACCGCGCCCGGTAAGCAAGCTGCCGGGAAGAAGCCAAAGAATGGACCCAAGCCCGAGACTGAGTGTTTTTATTGCAAGGGAAGTGGTCACTGGAAGCGGGACTGCCCCAAATACTTAGCGGACAAGAAGGCCGGCATCACGAAAGGTATATGTGATATACATGTAATTGATGTGTACCTTACCAGTACTCGTAGTAGCTCCTGGGTATTTGATACCGGTGCAGTTGCTCACATTTGTAACTCAAAGCAGGAGCTGCGGAATAAGCGGAGACTGGCAAAGGACGAGGTGATGATGCGCGTCAGGAATGGTTCCAAGGTCGATGTGATCGCCGTCGGCACGCTACCTCTACATTTACCTACGTGATTAGTTTTGAACCTCAATAATTGTTATTTAGTGCCAAGTTTGAGCATGAACATTGTATCAGGATCTCGTTTAATACGAGATGGCTACTCATTTAAATCCGAGAATAATGGTTGTTCTATTTATATGAGAGATATGTTTTATGGTCATGCTCCCATGGTGAATGGTTTATTCTTAATGAATCTCGAGCGTAATGCTACACATATTTATAGTGTGAATACCAAAAGATGTAAAGTTGATAATGATAGTCCCACATACTTGTGGCACTGCCGCCTTGGTCACATAGGTGTCAAACGCATGAAGAAGCTCCATGCAGATGGACTTTTAGAGTCTCTTGATTACGAATCATTTGACACGTGCGAACCATGCCTCATGGGTAAAATGACCAAGACTCCGTTCTCAGGAACAATGGAGTGAGCAACCAACTTATTGGAAATCATACATACTGTTGTGTGCGGTCCAATGAGTGTTGAAAGCTCGCGGTGGCTATCGTTATGTTCTCACCCTCACTGATGACTTGAGTAGATATGGGTATGTCTATTTAATGAAACACAAGTCTGGGACCTTTGAAAGGTTCAAGGAATTTCAGAGTGAGGTTGAGAATCAACGTGACAGGAAAATCAAGTTCTTGCGATTAGATCGTGGGGGAGAATACTTGAGTCACGAATTTGGCACACACTTAAGAAAATGTGGAATAGTTTCACAACTCACGCCGCCTGGAACACCTCAGCGTAATGGTGTGTCCGAACGTCGTAATCGCACTCTATTAGATATGGTGCGATCTATGATGTCTCTTACCGATTTACCGCTATCTTTTTGGGGCTATGCTTTAGAGACTACCGCATTCACTTTAAATAGGGCTCCGTCAAAATCCGTTGAGACGACACCGTATGAATTATGGTTTGGGAAGAAACCTAAGCTGTCGTTTCTAAAAGTTTGGGGATGCGATGCTTATGTCAAGAAACTTCAACCTGAAAAGCTCAAACCCAAGTCGGAAAAATGCGTCTTCATAGGATACCCTAAAGAAACTACTGGGTATACCTTCTACCTCAGATCCGAAGGCAAGATCTTTGTTGCCAAGAATGGATCCTTTCTAGAGAAGGAGTTTCTCTCGAAAGAAGTAAGTGGGAGGAAAGTAGAACTTGATGAAGTATTACCTCTTGAACCGGAAAATGGCGCAACTCAAGAAAATGTTCCTGAGGTGCCTGCACCGACTAGAGAGGAAGTTAATGATGATGATCATGAAACTTCAGATCAAGTTGCTACTGAACTTCGTAGGTCCACAAGGACACGTTCCGCACCAGAATGGTACGGCAACCCTGTCTTGGAAATCATGTTGTTAGACAACGGTGAACCTTCGAACTATGAAGAAGCGATGGCGGGCCCGGATTCTGACAAATGGCTGGAAGCCATGAAATCCGAGATAGGATCCATGTATGAAAATGAAGTATGGACTTTGACTGACTTGCTCGTTGAGCGGCGAGCCATAGAAAATAAATGGATCTTTAAGAAGAAGACAGACGCGGATGGTAATGTTACCATCTATAAAGCTCGATTTGTCGCTAAGGGTTATCGGCAAGTTCAAGGGGTTGACTACGATGAGACTTTCTCACCGGTAGCGAAGCTGAAGTCCGTCCGAATCATGTTAGCAATTGCCGCATTCTATGATTATGAGATATGGCAAATGGACGTCAAAACGGCATTCCTTAATGGTTTCCTTAAGGAAGAATTGTATATGATGCAACCGGAAGGTTTTGTCGATCCTAAGAATGCTGACAAGGTGTGCAAGCTCCAACGCTCGATTTATGGGCTGGTGCAAGCATCTCGGAGTTGGAACATTCGCTTTGATGAGATGATCAAAGCATTTGGGTTTATGCAGACTTATGGAGAAGCCTGCGTTTACAAGAAAGTGAGTGGGAGCTCTGTAGCATTTCTCATATTATATGTAGATGACATACTTTTGATGGGAAATGATATAGAGCTTTTGGACAGCATTAAGGCCTACTTGAATAAGAGTTTTTCAATGAAGGACCTTGGAGAAGCTGCTTATATATTAGGCATCAAGATCTATAGAGATAGATCAAGACGCCTCATAGGTCTTTCACAAAGCACATAACTTGATAAGATATTGAAGAAGTTCAATATGGATCAGTCTAAGAAGGGGTTCTTGCCTGTGTTGCAAGGTGTGAAATTGAGCTCAGCTCAATGTCCGACCACGACAGAAGATATGGAAGAGATGAGTGTCATCCCCTATGCCTCAGCCATAGGTTCTATTATGTATGCCATGTTGTGTACCAGACCTGATGTAAACCATGCCATAAGTTTGGTAGGTAGGTACCAAAGTAATCCTGGCAAGGAACACTGGACAGCGGTCAAGAATATCCTGAAATACCTGATAAGGACTAAGGAAATGTTTCTCAGTTATGGAGGTGACGAAGAGCTCGTCGTAAAGGGTTACATCGACGCTAGCTTCGACACAGGTCTGGATGACTCTAAGTCACAAACCGGATATGTGTATATTTTGAATGGTGGGGCAGTAAGCTGGTGCAGTTGCAAGCAGAGCGTCGTGGCGGGATCTACATGTGAAGCGGAGTACATGGCAGCCTCGGAGGCAGCGCATGAAGCAATTTGGGTGAAGGAGTTCATCACCGACCTAGGAGTCATACCCAATGCGTCGGGGCCGATCAAACTCTTCTGTGACAACACTGGAGCTATTGCACTTGCCAAGGAGCCCGGGTTTCACAAGAAGACCAGGCACATCAAGCGTCGCTTCAACTCCATTCGTGAAAATGTTCAAGATGGAGACATGGATATTTGTAAAGTACATACGGACCTGAATGTAGCAGATCCGTTGACTAAACCTCTCCCTAGAGGAAAACATGATCAACACCAGAATTCCATGGGTGTTCGATTCATCACAATGTAACTAGATTATTGACTCTAGTGCAAGTGGGAGACTGTTGGAAATATGCCCTAGAGGTAATAATAAAAGGATTATTATTATATTTCCTTGTTCATGATAATTGTCTTTTATTCATGCTATAATTGTGTTATCCAGAAATCGTAATACATGTGTGAATACATAGACACCAACATGTCCCTAGTAAGCCTCTAGTTGACTAGCTCGTTGATCAACAGATAGTCATGGTTTCCTGACTATGGACATTGGATGTCATTGATAACGAGATCACATCATTAGGAGAATGATGCGATGGACAAGACCCAATCCTAAACATAGCACAAGATTGTATAGTTCGTTTGCTAGAGTTTTTCCAATGTCAAGTATCTTTTTCCTTAGACCATGAGATCGTGTAACTCCCGGATACCGTAGGAGTGCTTTGGGTGTACCAAACATCACAACGTAACTGGGTGACTATAAAGGTATACTACGGGTATCTCCGAAAGTGTCTGTTGGGTTGACACGGATCAAGACTGGGATTTGTCACTCCGTATGACGGAGAGGTATCTCTGGGCCCACTCGGTAATGCATCATCATAATGAGCTCAAAGTGACCAAGTGTCTGGTCACGGGATCATGCATTACGGTACGAGTAAAGTGACTTGCCGGTAACGAGATTGAACGAGGTATTGGGATACCGACGATCGAATCTCGGGCAAGTAACGTACCGATTGACAAAGGGAATTGTATACGGGGTTGCTTGAATCCTCGACATCGTGGTTCATCCGATGAGATCATCGAGGAGCATGTGGGAGCCAACATGGGTATCCAGATCCCGTTGTTGGTTATTGACCGGAGAGCCATCTCGGTCATGTCTACATGTCTCCCGAACCCATAGGGTCTACACACTTAAGGTTCGGTGACGCTAGGGTTGTAAAGATATGAATATGCAGTAACCCGAAAGTTGTTCGGAGTCCCGAATGAGATCCCGGACGTCACGAGGAGTTCCGGAATGGTCCGGAGGTGAAGAATTATATATAGGAAGTGCAGTTTCGGCCATCGGGAGAGTTTCGGGGGTCACCGGTATTGTACCGGGACCACCGGAAGGGTCCCGGGGGTCCACCGGGTGGGGCCACCCATCCCGGAGGGCCCCATGGGCTAAAGTGGGGAGGGGAACCAGCCCATAGTGGGCTGGTGCGCCCCCCTTGGCCCACCCCATGCGCCTAGGGTTGGGAACCATAGGGTGGGGGGGCGCCCCACCTGGCTTGGGGGGCACTCCACTCCTTGGCCGCCGCCCCCCTAGGAGATCCCATCTCCTAGGGCCGGCGCACCCCCCTAGGGGCCTATATAAAAGGGGGGAGGGAGGGGCAGCCGCACCCTTGAGTCTTGGCGCCTTCCTCTCCCCTGCTACACCTCTCCCTCTCGCAGAAGAACGGCGAAGCCCTGCTGCGGTGACTGCTGCATCCACCACCACGCCATCGTGCTGCTGGATCTTCATCAACCTCTCCTTCCCCCTTGCTGGATCAAGAAGGAGGAGACGTCACGCTGACCGTACGTGTGTTGAACGCGGAGGTGCCGTCCGTTCGGCGCTAGGATCTCTGGTGATTTGGATCACGTCGAGTACGACTCCCTCATCCCCGTTCTTTGAACGCTTCCGCTCGCGATCTACAAAGGTATGTAGATGAAATCCGATTACTCATTGCTAGATGAACTCATAGATGGATCTTGGTGAAACCGTAGGAAATTTTTTGTTTCTGCAACGTTCCCTAACAGCGGCGCCATTGGTGTCTATGGTGGTGGCGCCATTGGTGTCTCCGGCGGCGGCGGTATTGGTGTCTCCGATGCCGGCATTGGAGCTTAATGCACCCGGGTGTACGCCGGCCGGCACGTCGCCAGCAAGCGGCCCCTCCGTCAGTTGCACGCCCACCGTTGGCGGTGCCTCGACATTAGCCGAGCTCGACGGCATCACGGTAACTACGCCTCTCGGCCGAGGACTTCATCTCCTTGCCTTTGACTGGGCATCCCTGACGCCCTACTTTTTTTCGCAGGGCGTCGCCGACGTTCCTTGCACTCTCCTGCACTACATGGGCGGCGAGTTGGTCGATGTCGCCAAGGGCAGAATCATTCAACCGGGCAACCCCGTGTTCCACGGTAATCCGATGCCACCCACAATGTATAGGGTTGAAGTGGTTCGGGTGCTGCCAGGCTGCGACGAGCTGTTACCTTCGATTCGACCCGCTGGGGCCGACGAAGAAGATGAGATGACCCTCAGCGCCTGCGTAAGCTGGCCCCTGCTTTGGCCGAAGAGCCAGATTCGTTTGGGGGCGGGGGACACCACCCCACAGACAAGACCGCCAGTCGTGCCGGCGCCAAGCCATGGCAAGAATGCCGCAACGCTACCGGACATGCCGGACATCCCTATGGCACAGGATCTGGACATGCATATGGCACAGGATCCGAACATGCATATGGCACAGGATCCGGACGATGACGACAACGATGATGGTACATTTACCAACGTCGATAAGTACTTTGCCGAACATGGGTACTGTGATGAGTTCTACGGGCCTCCTTCTCAAGAACCCAAACAAGACGACCGCAATCTAGCTGGTAGGGCGGAGAAACCCAATTGCAGCAGGCGTCGTCTGGCGTTCAGTTCTCAGGAGACGCCTCCAGCTGCCGCCTTCACCGAGCCAGATAGCGGAGGTGCCAAATATTATCAGCCCCAACACGCTCAAGAAGGCAGTCTGTGAGCAGAACTCGGTCCCATTACAGTAGATCAAGAAGAAGGGCCGAAAACGGCAGACTAAAAAGGGCGCCAGTGCGAGCCAGTCGGCACCGAGTACGATCCGTGCTCAGGACGGGCCACCTTCACCTAAGGATATCTCGAGGAGGGTGCATGTGGCGGGTAGGGCGATGCTACCGACAAATATGGTCAATGCTGCAATCGGTGCTATGCGGAGTCTGCACGACAGTGTTCTTTCTTTGGAGAAGCGGCATCTCAGAGAGAATGATGTGGCATACCCGGTTTTCGTGGCCAAGGTGCCAGAGGGAAAGGGCTTTGTGGATGGCGACATCGGGGGTACGATCATCCTGCGGTTTGATGACATCTTTGCTATGTTTAACCTTCATCCGCTACACAACACCTTCGTTCGGCTATTTTCGCCGAGTATGGAGATGCAGATCATTAGAGACAAGACCCCGGACATCGTGATCGTCGACCCCTTCTACATGCATGCCAAGCTCTTGAGTAGCGCTGGGAACCGCCAAGTCGCGAGTTCACACCTCGAAGACGTCATTCTGGCAAACCCAGATAAGGATAACTTCCTTGTGGCTTACTTTCCCGAGTAAGTCATCCCTTAACCGCCCCGTAACATATGATTTCTTAGATTTCGATCGTTCTTTTTTTCCAACATTCCGTGTTCTGTGCGGTGACACACATTGCACACTCATCCTCTTAAGCCCGAAATATTCCATGGCCACGTATTTCGACCCGAACCATAACTCCAAGATAGACTACACAAATATCAAGAAAGTTCTTGATGATGTTCTCCCCGGCTACGCCAAATCTGGAGGCACCTTCACCAGGGCAGTTCGTAAGTACGGAAAGCACGTGTTCGCCCACAATACGACGTTCTGTTGTGTCAAGCAGCCGCCTGGTGTTCAGAAGGATGCCTACTACGCCCTCCATCACATGTGGGCGATCGTAAGGGACCATCATCACCTTCTCCTATCAAATAATCTCAAAGATTGGGCCGCGAGCTTGTCGGCAATCCAGGACGCGAACATCAGACAAGAATTCTTTCGCATCCAGTCGGAGTTTGCGGACATCATCCATCAAGATGTCCTTCATACCTCGGGGCGGTTCTTCCATAGATATCAACCGTCCAACATTGAGATAGACGGAATGCTACAAATGCAGGCTGACAATGCCCGCGATTTCATGACCATCACGACAGACGGCGGCTTCATCCACGCTCCTGTCCATGAGTCGAGTCGAAAGTAGTGATGTGTAGTTCTGAAACATTGATTGGCTCATGTTGTAATTAAACTTTAATGAATTGTATGTCTCTTTGGTTTGGACAGTCGTTCAACTTAGATGTAATCGATGCTATTTATTAGTAGGACCATGAATCGTGCTATTAATGTCTTGCTTTTCTCTTCCGATCCTTTTGTTGCATATTTATATATTGCTTATGTATGTATTGTTTGTTGTTTGGCTTGTGCATAGAGATGACGTCGTATGTCGTGTACAAGGGTAAGGTTCCCGGAGTCTACGACGACTAGGAGGAGTGTCGGAGACAGGTTCACCATTTCAGCGGTAACAGTTACAAAGGGTACACCACTAGGGCGGAGGCGGAATCTAGATACGCCCACTATCTAGCGGGAGAGAGGACGGAGCGTTGGAGGAACCGGATGAAGACCAGTTTCATCGCGATGATGCTCATCGTGATGACCGCAGCTCTCTTCTATGTGATGGTAGTTTAGATGATCGATATCGACTTGTAATGTGAAGACAAACCGATACTCGTGGTCTCGAGACTTGTAATGTTTTATCTTTGTTCGGTCTTTTGAATTCGGAGACTAATATGATGAATTGTATTCGGAGACTAATCTTCTATTATATTCGATGAATCTGCTGTTGCTGTGTGCTACTGTCTATATTCTGTCAAATAATATATTTTGTAACCTGTGCAAAAATCAGAAAAGTAAAAATAAAATAAAACCTAATATTCATACTAATGGTGCATCACTACAGAGTGCGCCATTAGTATGCCAAAGTATACTAATGGCGCATCACCAAACAGTGCGCCATTAGTATGCCAAGTATACTAATGGCGCATCCATCCGCAGTGCGTCATTAGTGTGCCAAATCACATGGTTAAATATGGCCCCTGGGAGGTATACTAATGGCGCATGGTGTTATATACTAATGGCGCACTAGGTGGTGCGCCATTAGTAGGCAAAACTGGTGTGCCATTAGTAGGCCTTTTCCTAGTAGTGATCCAGCAAGGTGTTGAGGAAGTAGATGAGTTCCTCAGCACGACGGCATGGTGACGGTGATGGTGAAGCGATCCTCGCAGGGCTTTGCCTAAGCATCGCAAAACTATGACCGGGGGTGTAAATTGTGGAGGGGGGCGCCATAGACGGCTAACGATTGTTGTTTTTGTGTTCTAGGCGCCGCCTCCCCATATGGCCCATATCTTTCCCCCGGGGGTTCCGGTAACCCCCCCCCCCCCCTGCGGTACTCCGATAAATACCCGATACTACCCGGAACACTTCCGGTGTCCGAATACTATCATCATGTATATCAATCTTTACCTCTCGACTATTTCGAGACTCCTCATCATGTCTGTGATCTCATCCGGGACTCCGAACAAAATTCGGTCACCAAATCACATAACTCATATAATACTAAATCGTCATCGAACGTTAACCGTGCGGACCCTACGGGTTCGAGAACTATGTAGACATGACCGACACACCTCTCCGGTCAATAACCAATAGCGGAACCTAGATACTCATATTGGCTCCTACATATTCTACGAAGATGTTTACCAGTCGAACCGTTATGACAACATACGTTATTCCCTTTGTCATCGGTGTGTTACTTGCCCGAGATTCGATCGTCGGTATCCTCATACCTAGTTCAATCTCGTTACCGGCAAGTCTCTTTACTCGTTCCGTAATACAACAGCCCGCAACTAACTCATTAGTCACTTTGCTTGCAAAGCTTCTCATGATGTGTATTACCGAGAGGGCCCAGAGATACCTCTCCGATACTTGGAGTGACAAATCCTAATCTCGATCTATGACAACCCAACAAACACCTTCGAAGATACCTGTAGAGCATCTTTATAATCACTCAGTTACGCTGTGACGTTTGATAGCACACAAGGCATTCCTCCGGTACCTGGGAGTTGCATAATCTCATAGTCAAAGGAATATGTATATGACATGAATAAAGCAATAGCAATAAAACTGAACGATCAATATGCTAAGCTAACGGATAGGTCATGTCCATATTCTTCTAATCATGCTGTGGATGGGGGGTTTTGTGAGTACTTCTGGGTGTCAGACTCCCATGTGGCGGCTGTCCATAAACCTCTGTGTTTTGCTTCCGTTTTGCAGGAATTCAGACGTACAGACCGGTTCGCGGACGTTGATGCACAACATTGGATGGCGCAAAGTGTCTGGACCACAGTGTTCGGACATTTAGCAGCGTTTTGATGCATGCATGTATATAAAAAATAGTAACAAAAATTGTGTGTCGAAGAACATTTCTATACAAGAGTAGCTTCCATGATACAAAGAAATGATGTGGCAAAGCCGTTTCAGACTGAGTTCACAGTAAATTTTCAAATAACAATCTTTTAAATGATTTCGCAAAAAAAAAATGAATAACAAACACCGGGGGTTTCGCGTGTAACTAACAAACTAACAACGAGTGAGATATCCCCAAACCATTCCACGACCAGCTCCTCCTGAATGATCTCGTCCATTCCCTTCCCCTCCTCCTTTTCTCCTATCCGGCGTAGTTTACACTGATTCACCGTACTAACTGACCACCGCCGTTGCAGCGGCGCGCCCATCGACGAGAGGCCCCACTCCAGCTGCGGCATTGTGCGGCGGTGATCACGGGGAGGGCGGCAAGATGAGCATGATCGACGTGCTGACCCGGGTGGACGCCATCTGCAAGAAGTACGAGAGGTACGACGCCGACAAGCACCGGAATGACGCCGCCGACCCCTTCTCGCAGCTATACGCCGACATGGACGCCGTGATCGACGAAGCCATCGAGGTCCCGTTCCCCGCCGCCTCCTCGCGTTGCTAGCTGCATGTGGCCTTCCTTGATCCTTGATCCTTGATCCTGCCTGAAATGTCGCGCTCACGGTTCATGTCAAACTGTGATTGAATTCAGAAGTCGGAGCGGGCCGCGAGGGAGACGAACCGGGCGGCGGCGGTGACCCTCAACGCCGGCGTGCGGCACACCAAGGCGAGGCTCCTGGAGGAAGTGGCCAAGCTCCAGAAGCTAACCGGCAAGAAGGTGACAAAAACAATCGATCACATTCACACGCCATCCATTCGATCCGAGCTCGTAGTTTTACCCTCCATAGTTTTCTTCTCGAAATTGGTAGATCATCCCGATGAGTTTCCGATACAAATACGGATGCATGAACGATTGAACATGCATGCACAGATGAAAGGGGTGTCCCCGGAGGAGATGGCGCTGCGGCCTGATCTGGTCTCGGCATTGCATCAGAGGATCCAGTCGATCCCCGACGGTGGCGGCACGGCGGATCAGAACGGCGGCGGAAACACTCGGCCGGGGATCAAGTTTGATTCTTCAGGTTTCTTTTCTTTCATCTGCGAAGTATCATCTCAGCTACTGAAATTGTGTTCAGGCTTGTCTCTCATGTTCCGGTGCATTCTTCAGTTAGTACCAGTGTACAGCAACACATTCTTCAGTCTGCATTGCATATCATTCCTCGTGCAAAACTGTACTCCCTCTGAGCGTTTAGATCACTACGTTAGTGATATAAATGCTCTTATACTTAGAAATCCTCTGATTTTAGGGGATCATATGTTAAAAGTTGCATATCGCATGTAAAGAAAAACACAAGGATTTGGTTCTCATTCAGAGTTGGAATCAACCATGTTTCTCGTGTTTCAACTTTCAACCAGTTGCAGCTGAAACTTTGGACGAGGGCTACTTCCAGACCAGCGAGGAATCGGAGGCTTTTCGAATGGAGTTCCAGATGCGCCGGATCAAACAGGCAACGATTCTCTTCTTGTGCTGATCATATCCATTTCTACAAACTCATAGATAAATGCCATCACAAAGCCAGCAGTCGACTTTCGAAAACCCTGGGTTTACCTTTCTAAATGTGATGCGATGCGCAGGATGAAGGGCTGGACCTCATTTCTGAAGGCCTGGACACGCTGAAAAACCTGGCAGAGGACATTGGTGAGGTCAGTCGGCTGCAAATGCGTCAAGTGGCATGCATAATAACCCAAGCTGGTTCTAAAACTGTCTTATGTCTGGAGCTACAATTGACTCTTGATGATGTAATTCTGCAGGAACTGGACAGGCAGGTCCCTCTCATGGACGAAATTGACGGAAAGGTTTTGACCCCATTCTGCGCTTGTAAAAGAAAATGCTTTCTGGTCCGTCCTCCTGTCTTTTCCATGGATGAAAACTGACTGGTATGCATGGTATTTTCTGCAGGTCGACAAGGCTAACACAGAACTAAGAAAGACCAACGTCAGGCTTAAAGAGATAGTCAACCAGGTTGGCTTTGTTACTCCCTTAGATCCCTGATGAAGAACAACTTTCATTCTTTTGTTCTGCTGACAAATCAAAATCTGGATCTGGGTGTTGTGCAGATTCGATCGACAAGGAACTTCACAGTTGATATCATACTGATCTGCATCATTCTTGGCATTGGTGCTTACCTCTACAAGTAAGCACTCGCCAACGCTACTGATTATGCTCCTAGCCAATCTACTTGCCAGTTTTCATCTCACAATCTCAAACTTCTCTTATTATGCAGCGTACTCGCACAGTGAATCTTTGTAACATGGTAGCATCAGCAATTCAGCATTCTCTGTTAAGAGTAAAATTATGTGTTGTAAAACTATTCTGCTTATTGTTAAAGTTGCCATGCACCAAAGGGGTACTTTTCGGCATTGTTCCTAGGCATGCCTGGAAAGATCATTATTACTTTTGCAAAGGACAAGATATTAAGTACTTTCTCTGTCCCATAATATAAGACATTTTTTTCGACACTTTGACATTTTTTGTGTGTAGCATCGAAAAAATATCTTATCCTAAAACCACGGAGAAGGAAAAAAACTAAGCGAGCCAAATGCAACACAGTGCAGCGGCCCAGGAGGAGATTTGGCCCAGCGGCTGAGTGTGTGTGGAAAACTAAAAGAAACAGAGAAAAACAGGAGCAAAAGAATTGGGGCCACCCTGGGATTTAATCCCAGGACCTCACAGTTGAAAACACAGCACACTGACCAACTCGCATAGAAGGTGCTTGTGGTTGATACTGGACTTCACACTATATGAACAAGAACATAGCCCGAGCGAACCTAACCAAACAACAGAAACAAAGGGCCAGCCTTGGCTGTGCTCACGACGGACCTCAACAACAAGCAGCAGGTGCTAGCCTGGGTGCTTTGGGGCCACGCGGGGTGCTCGCGTGCAGGTGTGGAAGTGAGGGTGTATGTGCAGTGCATGCCACGAAATAAGAACGTGAACCAAAACGCTAAGCTTCAGTCATGGAAGCACGGGGCTCTCGCCGGCGTTGGCAGCGAGCTAACGCGGCGGTGCCGGCGGGCGTGCGGAAAAAGGTGACGGTATAGCTACGGGATGCGCGCGTGCAGCGACTCGAGCTTGGGCCCTCGCTCGACTCGGGCGCGGCACGGCTTGGCGAGCAACGGCAGCAGCTTGGCGTGTACGGAGTGAGAAGCGGGGCAAGCAGCGGGCGTGCGGCTGTGTAGGCGGACAGAGGCAGCGTCTGGCGAGGTGTGCAAGTGCAGCAAGGGCGGCGGCAAGGTGTGTGGGTGCGCGGAAAACAAAGCCTTGGCTTCAAATGGCCATGGCGATAGCACGACAACAGCGGCTCGGACGCCTAAGGATCGCCGGGTACGGCTACGAAACTCGAACCAAAGAGGGGCTAGGAGGAGCGGCTGCTGATGGAGTTGAATGAGGTCGGCGGTGCATGGGGACGGCGAGAAGACGCGCTGGTCGAGGCGGTGGACTTGGCATGAAGCAGAGGAAGCAGGGGAAGAAGACGTCGAGGAGGAGGTCGATCTGTGGCTCGAATGGGTGCTTGCGAGGCCGAGGGAGACGCGGAAGGAGAAGGCTGGGCCGAGCTGATCAAGTCGAAGAGGAGCTCGGCCTCCTCTTGGCCATGGCGTCGGCGGGCGTGTGGGTGTCCTTACCTTGGCGGTGGCGAGGGCAGGAAAGGGGAGAATTGATAGAGGAGGAGGTCTAGGGCACTGGGGCCGTCTTATAGGGAGGCCAGGGGTCCCTCCTGCCGTCAAATCGACCGGACTGTCGACGTGGCGTCCATGGATGCCCTGCCGTACAGAAGAGGAAGACGATCCATAGGAGTTTGTTGCTGGTGGGCTAGCTGGGCTGATGGAGGTAAGTGAGGTGGGCTGGTTGAAGGGAAATGGCCCAGGTGGCTTCGGATAAGGTGATGCCTTTCCTTTTCTTTTAATTCTGCCCATAAATAGACAGCCATCAAAAGGGAAAAGGCCAGGGATATTGGGGATGAATTTGAAATAAGTGAGAATATCTCTAGACTGCTGGAATTATGAAGGATTTTAATAAATTGATCTGGCAATTTTTAGATGTAGGAAAATAATTCAAGTTTGAATTGAATTAAAACTTGAGCCATTTTTGAACCCAACCAAATCAACCTCAAATGAGCTAAATTTTGACAGACGCGTTAAAGGCAAGGTGTAGGGTTTACAGAAAATAAGCGAACATTTACAAAGGAGGGGAAAAGGTCACTTGTCAAAATGAAAGAAAGAAGAAGGAGGGAGGAGGTGATGATGCATGATCATACATGGAGCATTCAACAAACATAATGTAGGGGCAATGCACATGAGGGACTTGGAACAACATGGATGACACAATGCTATAATATGATGCATCAGGCAAAGCATGGCATAATGCAAAATTACAAGAGGCTCAATGCAACAAAATGAAATGGCACAGTGCAATATAATAAGAGATGAACATGATGCAATAAACAAAATATGGCAATGGCACTCAGCATGATCATGGCATAAACACATCGGAATGAAATATGCAAAACAATTATGACAATGCAACAAACACAATAAACACACGACAACAACTAAAACAAAGGAAGGCATCTGGAGCATCGGTCTCGGGGCGTCACAAAACACTTCATTCACACAAAACTTATCCAAAATTTTAGTGGCGGGGTTAGTGAATATGCCAATGAAATCCCATCATGTACTGCTCTAACATTAGTGTATAATTATAATCAAATATTATCCACTGTATGCTATCACAATTCTGTGGCCCTAAATCAATGAGGCTTCAAAAAGAATTCAAACATACACAAATTATGAAGCTATAACAACAATTTGTGAAAACAGGGCAGTCTATAAAGATTTGAACATCCACCATACTTCTGTAACTCTACAATTAGGACCATATAAACAATTTGTATAGCAAGATTGTGCAAAAAGTTTCAGAAATGTCTGACACTCCAGTAAAAAATATAAAATCGCGCACTACAGCCAAAGTTTATGTTTTGCACCGCACATACCAACAAGCAATTTAATCATCCCAAAGACAAATCTTGGCACATTATTTTTTTAAATACAATGGACTTGTACAAGGGGATAATTATTTTTGTTCAAAAGTTTCTATAATTGAGATTCACAAAGTTTCCATTGGCATGAACAAAGTTCAAGGCTAGCTCCCACTTTAACAATGCTCGTCTCTCTCACTTTCACTTTTCTTTTTGAAAAAGTTTTAGGTTCCCCTCTATTTTTTTAAAAACTTTATAAAAGCACTCAACGGAAATAAATGACTCTCTAAACCTTCCGGGTTGTCTCCCTGGAAGCGCTTTCTTTAAAGCCATTAAGCTAGGCATATGGTGCTCAAATAATGAATTCACCTGGATCCCAAGGTATATCAAAGCCAACTTTAATTAGCAATGATTTGGCATTTAGTAGTGAGCACAAGGCAACATATATCATGCAATGACTAAGTCTAACTCTCTTCCTATGCATCGGCACGTCATACAAGAACAATTCATGCACATCAAGTAAAGGCCAATGCATAGTATAGGCAATTTCTTGCAATTTTGTTGTGTTGGAAACATAGAGAGGCGGATGTAGTTCCTCTCTCATAATAATTGTAAGTAGGAGCAGCAAGCATATGCATATTATATTCATCAAAAACATCATGTGTAGTAGTAAAATGCAACCCATTAATATAATCCTTAACAAGTGCAAACTTCTTTGAAATAGTGTAGTTGGGAGAACTCAAAAAGCTAATAGGACTATCATGTGTGGGTACAACAGAAACAATCTCATGTTTAACATAATGTATTATAGCAAGTTCATCTCCATAAGAATAATTCATATTGACATCTTGGCCACAAGCACAGCAAGCATCATCAAAAAGGGATATTTCAAACGAATCAACAGGATCATAGCAATTATCATAGCATTCATCCTTCGGTAAGCACGAAGGGAAATTAAACAATGTATGGGGTAAAGAGTTACTCTCATTAGAAGGTGGGCACGTGTGATCAATCCGTTCTTCCTTCTTTTGTTCTTCGCTCTCCTCCTCATCTTTTTGATCCAATGAGCTCACAATGTCATCAATTTCTTCTTCCATAGACTCCTGCAAAATATTAGTCTCTTCTTGGACAGCAGAGTAGTGCTCAATATATGGTTTAACATCGGCATTAGAAGCATAGTTGTCATAGCAATATTTAAGTATGGCAAAATTTTCAGATTTGTAAAGAGTAGCATCATACTTTTCAATCGAAGAATCAATTTCATAAGCACCCTTAAAAGCAACAAATTCTTAAATTTGTTGAACATTATAGTAATTATAAACACCATTAGCATAAGAAGATACGATTCCATTGTCACTAAACACATATTGGTAAGGAAGGTGTGTCGGATTCACGGGTTCCGGCAGACCCTTAAGGTTCGAACACTAGGGTGCGCGCGGAAATCTCGCCCTCTACCTCCCTGTCTCACAAATATCTAAACTACTAAAGGAACTGCACAAGGGACACAAGATTTATACTGGTTCGGGCCACCATTGTGGTGTAATACCCTACTCCAGTGTGTGGTGGATGGATTGCCTCCTGGGGCTGGTGATGACGAACAGTACAAGGAAGAATAGCCTCGCGAGGGTCTGTTCTTGGCTGGGGTGATGAACTGTTGGGAGGAGTTCAGTCACCTTCTCTCTCTCTCTCTCACTTACTTACTCTCTCTACTTGCTAGTCAGATCCACATGCCGAACCCTTTGCTATGTGGGTGGCCGTCCCTATTTATAGGGGCCCTGGTCCTCTACCCAAATATCGAGCGGGAAGGGAGCCAACAATGGTGGGCTAATTTGAAGGGGGACAGCAAGTACTCTTATCCTGGCTAAAGTTGGTCTTTGCCTACGAAAGACTCTGCGGTGACGCCGTGCTGGGCTCCATGGTGACCTCCGTCTCGTAGTCCGCTTGGTCCTGGTCCCGTTGCACCGAAATGGCAACCTTTGCCTGATGCCTCGGTACTCCGCGGCTGCGCTTGCCCCCTTTGCACCAAAGAGGAAAGAAGGACGCTGCGCGCGCTGGCACCCGCCTGGCACCCTCGATCATCATGGCTTGCGTCATGGGCACCTCGCGAGGTACCCCGCCTTGATATCTCTGTCTCCTCGCGAGCCAGCCTGAGGAGGCTACGCCTGAGGATGCGCCATGTCGTCCGCCTCGCGAGGCTTGGCCCCTCGCGAGGGTCTTGAGTCTTGTGTCGATGAAGATGGGCCATGCTGGGCCTCCTTTGAGCCACGCCGCAGGCCGTAGGCAAGCAAGTCTGGGGACCCCCATTCCCAGAAAGCCAACAGTAGCCCCCGGGCCCAAGGCACGCATGGGCTTGGCCGTGCTGAGAGGCGAAAGGGCAAGGGCGAAGCGCCGCGGGCCCTAACAGCCTGCGGCCTTGGGTGCCGCGTGGCGGTTGATGGGACGTGGGTGCTTCAGCAACCGCGCAGGTTGGTAAAGGAGCGGCATCTGCCCAGACTTCGCCCTTTGCTCTCTTCGGTCGCTGCACAGATCCCCTTTCTTGCGCCTTCCCTTTCTTCCTCCAAACTTCATATCTACTCCAGCTGCGCGACCTAGGAAGCCATGGCGCCTCGCCAGCCTCCGGCCAAAGCTTGGTATTCCCCTGCTCTGGACCTGCCGAATGTGTCCAAGGCGAGCCTTGCCCGGCTGAGCCGGATGGCGACGGCGCAGGGCGTCAACGGGACGCAGGTGTTCAAGACCGGCTCCGCCACCCCCGAGGGCCGTGGGAGCACCTTTTATCCTCTCTTTGTAAGCTCCATTGCTGCGGGCCTGGTGCCTCCCTTCTCCGAGTTCTTCTTCTCCGTCCTCCGCCATTACCACTTGCAGGCTCTACATCTTCACCCCAACTATGTCCTCCTTCTGGCGATCTTCGCTTACTACTGCGAGGCCCACGTAGGGGTGCAGCCTTCGGTGGCCCTGCTGCGCAACTACTTCTCCCTCCGGGTCTCCGGCAGCTCTCTTTCTGCGTGCGCGGGCTTCGTCGCGTATGGCGGCACCATTGCCATCTCGAATCCCGGGAAGAGGATTGAGGGCTTCAGGAGCAAGTGGGTCTTGGCAGATGCCGCGCACATCCACCCTCGGCTGGTCTTGCCCGCGGGGCAACCCGTGAGCTCCAGCGACTGGTGCCAAGCGGAGCTCACGGACCCCCACGTGAAACTGGTGTTGGAGAAGATGGACGCGAACCTGAGGCCGGCCAACATGGCGGCGGCGAAGTTGACCGGTGCGTCGCTGCTGAAGGAGTTCCTGGAGCACCAGCTGGCTCCGCTCCGGCAGTACTCTCCTCCAATGTGGAGACCTCATCCGAGCCCCGAGGCTGTGGACGAAGAGGATGTGACCGCAGTTCTCCAATCTCTGGTCGGGGCGAGGTGGCAAGGTTGAAGGACGCTCCCAAGCCCTTGTTCCTTCGTGACGACTGGAGGCGGGTGGTGAAGTCCATGCCTGTTTTTAACGGGGACGGGCTCGTGCCCGCGGTGGCTTCTGAAGGACCGGTGGATGTGGCCTCCGGTGACTCCAGCGATGAGGAGGAGGGAGAGGAGCGGGGAGAGAGGCCCGACTCTGGGGCGACTGATGGAGAGTCGAGGGCTGCCCTCCCCCGGCGCAGGTCCCGTACTCTCCGCCTGAGCGATGACGATGATGATGATGATGATGATGATGATGATGATGATGCGCAGGGTAGCGGGAGCTCGCCCACGATCCCGAAGAAGGACAGGACCGGGCTGATCTCCCGCGGGTCTGCCCTGACTCTGGGGTGAACCGTGGACGCGCCTTCTGCTTCTGAGGTCGACCCTTCCAGCCGGCTGTCAGGCTTCAAGTTGGGCCGGAGGCTGCCCGAGCTCACCGGCGAAGACCCGTAAGTTCTTGATCCTTGATCTTTTGTTTCTCGTTCCGCCGACGAGGCCTGATGATTGCTTCTCTTGAATAGGCTGGCGCCTGCGGCGAAGAAACCGAAGGGAGCCCCCGAGGCCCCACCTGCGGCGACGCCTTCGCTTGAAGGGGAGGGGGATCGTGACGCGCGGGCCTCTCCTGCCCGTTCATCCTTGCGAGGCTTGGCTGAGCTGGCTGGGGCGAGCTCAGCCCCCATGGCTCGAACGGCTCCCGAGGCGCCCCCGTCTGGCGCCGCTGCTACAGCTGTGGAGGCGCAGCGGACTCCCCCTCAGGACACTGCGGCCTCGCCGCCACTACTTTCTCCTCCCATTCCACTGACCGTTGCTTCCCCGGCTCCTCCTATTGTCTTGGGGCGCCCCGACGTTTCTCCGCCTCCTTCTTCCATCTTGGAGCGGGCCATCGCCGAACTGGACCGGCTGCGGCAGGATCTTCTCGACGCCGACCCTCGCCTGGTGGCCGGGCGCCTGGAACTGGCTTCGGGGTGGATTCGTTCTGATGCTTCGATTCAGGCGGCGTTGGTTCAGGCCTCAACGGCCTGTGAAGGAGAGAGGGAGGCCACCCTCGAGGCGAAGGCTGCTCGTGACGCAGCCCTGGGGAAGCGGTCGAAGTCCGCGATCGTTGCAAGGCGTTGGAGGACGAGCTGCAAGGCCTGCAGGGCCAACTTGCGGAGGAGGTCCGCTGCGCCAAGAGCTGGAGAAGGGGGCGAAGGCGCGCGAGGCGGCGCTCGAGGACCGGGAGGCCAAGCTCAAGAAGTGCCGCGACCACCTAGGCGCATTGAAGAAGGAGCTGGAGGTGACGAAGGTCGAGCTGGACGCTAAGGCCCGGGTTCTTGCCGAGGATCGCGTGGCCTTCACGGACATGGAGAAAGATGCCCGTGCTTTGCTGAAGATGCTTTACGAGAGCGGCCTGGACAGCCCGCTAGCCGGTGACGGGGATGGCCCCGCCAAGCTGCTTCCCTTCCTGGTCAGGGCCCTTGGGGATGTCGCCCTTGGCATCGGCCCCGCGGCCGAGGCCGAGGCGCGCGTCTTGTCTTCTGCTGCGCTAACGTGGGTCTTCGCTCACATCTACCTTCGTGATCCCTACGTCGACCTCGACAGCCTGCTGGAACCGGTGAGCAGCGAGGGCGCTGCCGCCGCTGTCGAAGCCGTGAAGGGGCGCGCGGAGGCGCTGCTGGGGAAGTTCTGGGTCTTCAGCACCAAGCCAAAGCAAGGCGCTGCCGGCCCTGCTGCTCCATGAGGCGAAGCCACTCCACACAGCTTCACCGCCGACAAGTGGCTTCGTTCCATCCATGTTCTTATTTCAATTCCTGCACATGCATCACGCCTCGGGGAGGCATTTAAACTTGCGTTTGGTATTGAGATGACAATATGGACTGTAATATTTGCTTTTAAATTCCTTGAGTTTTATGCTTTTTCTTCCCTACTTGCTTGTGTTCTACGCCGGCAGAGCCCGGCCCCGCGCGTGCCTCACCCAGCATTAGCCCCGACCAGAAACCAGGACGGGACCAAAGGAGTGAGGGGCTACATGACAAGTTAGGCTCCTGAGTCGCGATGCTCAGGAGTCCCCCTTGGCGTACGAACAACAAGTAGGGAGGCGCGATGTAGGTGTATCTTCTGTTCTACGTCTACAGAGCCCGACTCCGCGCGTACCTCACCCAGCATAGCCTTTCGGAACTAAGGAGTGAGGGGCTACGGAGCCAGTTAGGCCCCTGAGTCGCGATGCTCAGGGGTGCCCCTTGACGCACAAACGGCCTTCATACCTTGGCTCCGCTCGGGGAGAGACGCGCGGCGAACCAGGCCCGAGGGGCCTGGCTGGGCAGTGTATGTCTGGGCGTGACCCAGTCGTAGCCCCCGTGCCTAGCCCCCTCGCTCGGCACTCCCGAGGGGAGGCGTTGCGACGAGGCCAGCCACTGAGCTCTGGGCTCCCTGACGTTAATGCGGCCCGGAGGCCACCCCCAGTTGTTTATCACCAGCGCGGAGCATAGCGCTTCCGTATGTGTACGGGCATAGCCGCTCCTCGGCAGTGTCGTCAGCCAGCGCGGAGCATGGTGCTTCCACTGGTACGTGGGAGGGGGCTCCCCTCCGGGAGCAGCCCCCGGGGCGTGTATAGCCCCGCCCTGACACGTGGCCGGCACGGTAGGGCTAGGTGAGGTGTATCTGGGCACCCGTGAGCCAGCGCGGGACTCACGAGGCCCTACCTCTAGGCGGGTTGCGCCTGGCACTGGGCTGTATCTTGAGATGTGTCTCTGCAAAATTTGGTTAGATGCCGGTACTCTACGTCCTCGGGTCCCGGCCCTCGAGCTTGTCTCAGCCGTCGCTAGTATGCCAAGTCGCGATGCCGTGGACAAGGCCAGAGGGTGAGGGCTGGAGAGCCAGTAAGAGCCCTGAGTCGTGATGCTCAGGCACCCCCCTTTAAGTGCAAGTGGCCGATATGGAGAAGAAAAGATGCCGCGGACAGGCACCATGCAGTTAAGCGTGATAGGCAATGCATAGTTGGAAATAAACGCGAGGGAGATACAAGCCGCTGGGTCTGGCCCGAGCGGCTTGGGGATGATGCAGCCCGAGGGGCGCCCCCAACAAGGCAAACTAACGACCGAAAGATAAAAGGGGATACATGCCGCAGGGACGGACCCACGCGGCCTGGGAGTGATGCAACCCTGGGAGGGCGCCCCCAGCTGGGAATGGAACTTGAAAGATGTCACCTGAGGGTGTCGTCAGCGTAGTGGCGTTGGTGCAGCAGACTTGATGGGCTGCAGAAGCCTATCCTCACGAGCCCCCAGGCCCGGGGGCCTCGGGAGGCTCCGGAGGCACTGGTGGCTCCTCGCGAGTTGTCTTCATCTCCGCCAAGGCCGCGGAACGCCTGTCTCCCTAGGCCTCCATGATGCCCGTCATGAGGCGCTGGTACGCCGCAGCCATGCTCGGCAGGCCGTAAGGCATGCGAACATAGCTGTGGGGTGGTCCCCCGCAGCGCCCCACTTGCGAGGGCTAGAGACGCTCTTTCGTGGCGATCTGATTGAGCCCTGGTACGTCGACGCAGACGCGCAGCCCACCATCCTCGCCTGGATGTAGGGCCACAGCTGGTAGGCGGCGGTAACCTCTCATGATCCTTGACTCATGTAGTTCTTGAATGGCCTTGTTAACAAACTCCTGCTGGTCTGACCTTCCTTGCCTGGCTCCTTCTCGGGGGAAACGTGCTGCGAAGCACGCTTCCACATGGTGCCCAAGCGCCTCCCTCGTGACCCTGGCTAGGTCGGTGGCCCTCCAGGTGAGAGCCCCTGAGCCCTGCCTGAGGAGGGCGCCTGGCGCGCTTTCCTATGCGATGGATGGGGGGTCCCCCTGGGCAGACACGGGCCCTGAGGGGCCTGCCTCCTGAGGGGCCGAGCCTGACGATGTCTTCTTCTTCTTGGGGGTGGTCTCAGGAAGCCTCTTGCTTCCGCGATCTGGGTCTTCTAGCGACGCGGCCTGATAGGCCCGCTCCAGGGAACACACTGCATCCTTCTCTTCACAGGCCACTGTGATGACGCCGCCACTTCCTGGCATCTTGAGGATGTTGTAGCCGTGGTGAGTCACGGCCATGAACTTGGCCAACGATGGGTACCCGAGGATGGCATTGTACGGCAGGCGGATGTGGGCGACGTCGAAGTCGACGAGCTCGGTGCGGTAGTTGCTGCGGGCCCCGAAGGTGACAGGGAGGCGGACCTGCCCAATCGGGACTGTGGAACTGTCGGTGATTCCGGAGAAAGGCTTGGTCGGCTGAAGCTGGTCATAGGGTACTTGGAGATTGTTGAATGTTTCCACGGACAGGACGTTGAGCCCTGCCCCACCATCGATGAGGGTCTTGGTGACCAGCACGTTGCTGATGACTGGGGAGCAAAGCATCGGGAGGACTCCTGCCGTGGCCGCGCACTTGAGCTGGTCTGCTAAGCTGAACGTGATGGGGCACGCCGACCACCTGAGGGGGCGCGTTGCTTCGAGCTTGGGGAGAACTGCATTCACTTCGCGGGCAAACTGCTTGAAGATACATTGAGAGGCTGGGGCTTGAGCTCCGCCCAGGATGCAGGCGATTGCGCGCGGCTCTTGGAAGCCCCCGGCTCCCTCGTCTTGATGGCGGTCTTCGTTCCTCCTTGGCTGAGGGGGCAGCGGAGGTAGGCCTGCGTTGCCATGAGGGCGATCCTCACGAGGCTGATCTCTCCAGTCTCCCTCGCGAGGCAGGTCCCGCCAGCGGTCCTCGCGAGGTTGGTCGCGCCACCCCTGGCGCGGGCCGCGATCTTCCCAGCGTCCTGGGTTTCTTCCTCCTCCTCGGCCGTAGCCCCAGTCAGCACGGTCAGGGCGACGGCCGATCCTTCCCTCTCGCACGGCGCGGAGTTCTTGACATTCGTTGGTGTTGTGGGTGTGGAGGTCGTGGTACACACAGTACCGGCTGCCCCTGGAGGATTCGGGCAGATCCTTGCCCTGCTTGGTGTCTGGTTCTGCGGCGAGTACGGTAGCCCCCTTGCGCTTCATGTCCTTGGCCTTGGGCTTCTTCTCTTCTGGGTCCGCGGCAGGCAGCTCGAGGAGGGAGAGACGTCCCTCCTCAGCCCTGGCGCACTTGTTCGCCAAGTTGAACAGCTCCAGGGAGGTGTAGAGGTCTTTGTGCATCGTCAGCTCCTCCTTCATCCTGACATCGCGCACGCCGTCGGAGAAGGCCGAGATGATGGCCTCCTCGGACACCTTGGGGATCTTGAGGCGCGCGCTGTTGAAGCGCTAGATGTATTTTTGCAGGGTCTCTTCGGGTTGTTGCTTGATGCGGCGCATGTCGCTCATGGCGGGTGGCCGGTCGCGAGTACCTTGGAAGTTGGCGATGAAGCGGGCGCGCATCTGGTCCCAGGAGGAGATCGTGCCTGGAGCCAGATTTAGGAGCCAGGTTCGAGCTCCTTCCTTGAGCGCCATGGGGAACCAGTTCGCCATGACCTTTTCATCCCTGCTGGCAGCCTCGATGCCGAGCTCATAGAGCTGGAGGAACTCTGCGGGATCAGTCGTGCCGTCGTAGCGAGGAGGCAGGTCAGGCTTGAACTTGCCGGGCCACGCGACGCTGCGCAGCTCAGTGGTGTAGGCGCGGCAGCCCACGATGGCCACGAAAGGCTTTGGTTGGTGGAGAGCTTGGTCTTGAGGGTCCCCACGCGCTGCAGCTAGGAGCTGGGCGGGGTCTTGGCGCGCCGGAGCTGGAGCAGGGTCGCGGCGTGCCGGAGCTGGGAGCGCCCTGGCAGCCCCTTGCGGGCGAGGGACTTCTTGGCAGCTCCGTTCTTGTTGTGCTGGCGCCTGACGGAGTGGGTTCCGCCCAGGGGCCAAGCGCCTTGGAGCCATGGCATCTTCTTGGAGGGGAGGCGGCTGGTGCGCCTCTGGAGCTTCGTTGCCCGCGCGGGGCGGAGTGTGGCGCAGAGGAACGAACGGCGCGGAAGAGCCCCCTGCGGCGTGGACAAGCTCGGCGACGTGGTCGAGCCACTCTTCGTAGACGTCGTCGACGGGGCGGTAGCGCAGGAGCTCGTTTGCCGCGAGGAGCGCAGCTCGAGCCTCCAAGGGTGCGCGGAGTGCGCGGGACGAAGAACCGGCTGGTGCGAGTGATGGAGTAGCGGTGCGGCCGTCTTGGCGCACGGACGGATGCTGAGACGACGCTTGCTGCTCGCCCCCCGCCGGGCCGGTGGCGGCGTTGACGGCGGGCAACGGGGAACAACGAGGACGCCCACCGACGGGGGCCGTCTGGGCGATGCGAGAAGCGATGGCGGCCCGGCGCTCAGCGTGGGCCCGACGAGCGTCGGACATGGATGCGACGGTCGTAGGAGAACGGAGTGGCGGAGGACAGATTCCGGCGCACCCCTACCTGGCGTGCCAAATGTCGGATTCACGGGTTCCGGCAGACCCTTAAGGTTCGAACACTGGGGTGCGCGCGGAAATCTAGCCCTCTACCTCCCCGTCTCACAAAGATCTAAACTACTAAAGGAACTGCACAAGCGACACAAGATTTATACTGGTTCGGGCCACCATTGTGGTGTAATACCCTACTCCGGTGTGTGGTGGATGGATTGCCTCCTGGGGCTGGTGATGACGAACAGTACAAGGAAGAACAGCCTCGCGAGGGTCTGTTCTTGGCTGGGGTGATGAACTGCTGGGAGGAGTTCAGTCACCTTCTCTCTCTCTCTCACTTACTTACTCTCTCTACTTGCTAGTCAGATCCACATGCCGAACCCTTTGCTACGTGGGTGGCCGTCCCTATTTATAGGGGCCCTGGTCCTCTTCCCAAATATCGAGCGGGAAGGGAGCCAACAATGGCGGGCTAATTTGAAGGGGGATAGCAAGTACTCTTATCTTGACTAAAGTTGGTCTTCGCCTGCGAAAGACTCTGCGGTGACGCCGTGCTGGGCTCCATGGTAACCTCCGTCTCGTAGTCCACTTGGTCCTGGTCTCGTTGCACCGAAATGGCAACCTTTGCCTGATGCCTCGGTACTCCGCGGCTGCGCTTGCCCCCTTTGCACCAAAGAGGAAAGAAGGACACTGCGCGCGCCGGCGCCCGCCTGGCACCCTCGATCGTCATGGCTTGCATCATGGGCACCTCGCGAGGTACCCCGCCTTGATATCTCTGTCTCCTCGCGAGCCAGCCTGAGGAGGCTGCGCCTGAGGATGCGCCATGTCATCCGCCTCGTGAGGCTTGGCCCCTCGCGAGGGTCTTGAGTCTTGTGTCGATGAAGATGGGCTATGCTGGGCCTCCTTTGAGCCACGCCGCAGGCCGCAGGCAGGCAAGTCTGGGGACCCCCGTTCCCAGAACACCGACAAGGTGTTTCTTAGGGTCCTGAGAACAACAAGTGAAATCATATATTTCACATAAATTCCAATCATAGCATTGCATAGTATTAATTTGATGCCATAAAAGTTTCCCTTTTTTAGATAAGCGGTGTCGCACATAACAAGCATGCTCATCTAATAATTTGCCCTCAACTAAGCTAGTTGGGGTTTTAGCACGAGCACATAAGGATCATTTGTAGCCTTTTCAATAAGTAAGAGTGTCAAACCCAATGAGGAGCTAAAGGTAAAACAAATATTACCTCAAGTTCTATCGACCACCGATACAACTCTACGCACACTTAGTGTTTTCTTTACCATGAACAAGAATAAAACTAGAAGTACTTAGCGAGAATAAAACTTAAAATAAATTGCAAGACAATAAATGTAGTGTAGTAGCAAGCTTTTTGTAACACAAGAGAAGGATTTGTCCCAAGGCAGTCGATAACAAGTACCAATAATCACTCTTGCTATTTTATATGAGGGAGAGGCATGAGCTAACACACTTTCCGTACTTGGATCATATGCACTTATGATTGGAACTCTAGCAAGCATCCGCAACTACTAAAGATCATTAAGGTCATAAAACCCAACCATAGCATTAAGTATCAAACTTTACTCACATATGTCATACCCCCCTTACTCGGGTTTAAGCTTCTGTCACTCTAGCAACCCACCATAACCACGAACATATTGCAACACCCTACAGCAGGGGCCCCTCACGTTTGCGTGAGAATGGAGAGCATCGTAGCACAAAGCACCAAAATAAAATATACAATCATACCAACCAAGATCATGATTATGCTATAGGAAAAAATAAATCTACTCAAACATCATAGGATAACCACATATCATTGGATAATAGTATGTAGTGTTGAGCACCATGTTTAAGTAGAGAATTATAGTGGGAATAGAGAGGTTACACCGCTGCATAGAGGGGGAAAAAGTTGGTGTTGATGGTAGCAAGATTGTTGATGTAGATCGTCGCCACGATCCTAGCCCCGGTGGCACTCCGGTGCTACCGGGAGAGAGGAGAGAGCCCCCCTCCTTCTTCTTCTTCCTTGGCCTCCTCCCTAGGTGGGAGAAGGGTTCCCCCTCTAGTCCATGGCCTCCATGGCTGTGGAGGGGCTCGCCCCTCCGAGATTGGATCGGTCTCTCTGTTCTCTTCTATTTCGCGTTCACCAGAGCTAGCCGAAAACTCTTTCTTATATTCTGGGAGATCCGTCACTCTGATTGCATTGAAATTTTAACACGATTTTTTCCAGATATAAGCTTCCTTGTGCCCGAAGTAGAGCTCCAACCGATGTACGAGGTGGGCATAAGACACCTGGGCGCGCCTGGGCCCCCAGGCGCACCCTGGCGGATTGTGGTCACTGTGTGCCCCCTCTTTCGATGATTCCAACTCCCAAAAATCACAAATATTCCAAAATAATTCTCCGTAAAATTTTATTGCATTTGGACTTCGTTTGATATCGATTTTCTGTGAAAAAACATGCAAAAAACAGGAACTAGCACTGGGCACTGGATCAATAGGTTAGTCCAATAAATCATATAAAAAGTTGCCAAAAGTAAGTAAAGTTGAATAATATTGGCATGGAACAATCAAAAAATATAGATACGACGGAGACGTATAAGGGTATTTCATTGAAGAATCCTTATTCAAGTATCCTTTATTGCTATTCAGAAAATCTATATCATTTCCAATCAACAATATGTCATCCACATATAATATCAGAAATGCTACAAAGCTCCCACTCACTTTCTTGTAAATACAGGCTTCACCGTAAGTCTGTATAAAACCATATGATGTGATCACCTCATCAAAGAGTATATTGCAACTCTGAGATGCTTGCACCAGTCCATAGATGGATCGCTAGAGCTTGCATTCTTTGTTAGCACCATTAGGATCGACAAAACCTTCTGGTTGCATCATATACAACTCTTCTTTAAGAAATCCATTAAGGAATGCAGTTTTGACATCCATTTGCTAGATTTCATAAAATGCGGAAATTGCTAACATGATTCGGACAGACTTAAGCATCGTTACGGGTGAGAAAGTCTCATCGTAGTCAACCCCTTGAACTTGTCGAAAACCTTTTGGAACAAGTCAAGCTTTGTAGACAGTGATATTACCATCAGCGTCCATCTTCCTCTTGAAGATTCATTTATTCTCAATGTCTTGCTGATCATCGCGCAGGTCCACCAAAGTCCCCACTTTGTTATCATACATAGATCCTATCTCAGATTTCATGGCCTCAAGCCATTTTTTGGAATCTGGGCTTATCATATCTTCTTCATAGTTCGTAGGTCCGTCTTGGTCTAATAACATGACTTCCAGGACTGGATTACCGTACCACTCTAGTACGGAATGTGTTCTGGTTAACCAATGAAGTTCAGTAGTAACTTCATCTGAAGTTTGATGATCATCATCATTAGCTTCTCTCTAGTTGGTGTAGGCATCACGGGAACGGTTTTATCTGATGTACTACTTTCCAATTCAAGAGAAGGTACAATTACCTCATCATGTCCTACTTTCCTCCCACTCACTTCTTTCGAGAGAAACTCCTTCTCTAGAAAGGACCCATTTAGCAATAAAGATCTTGCCTTCGGATCTGTGGTAGAAGGTGTACCCACTAGTTTCTTTATGGTATCCTATGAAGATGCACTTCTCTGATTTGGGTTCGAGCTTATTAGGCTGAAGCCTTTTGACATAAGTGTCGCAACCCCAAACTTTAAGAAACGACGACTTTGGTTTCTAGCCAAACCATAGTTCATACGGTGTCGTCTCAACAGATTTAGACGGTGCCCTATTTAACGTGAATGCGGCTGTCTCTAATGCATAACCCCAAAATGATAAAGGAAAATCGGTAAGAGACATCATAGAACGCACCATATCTAATAGAGTACGGCTATGACGTTCGGACACACCATTACGGTGTGGTGTTCCAGGTGGAGTGAGTTGTGAAACTATTCCACATTGTTGTAAATAAAGGCCAAACTAGTAACTCAAATATTCGCCTCCGCGATCAGATCGTAGAAACTTTATTTTCTTGTTATGATGATTCTCCACTTCACTCTGAAATTCTTTGAACTTTTCAAATGTTTCAGACTTGTGTTTCATCAAGTAGATATACTCATACCTACTCAAATCATGTGTGAAGGTGAGAAAATAACATTACCCACCGCATGCTTCAACACTCATCGAACCGCATACATCGGTATGTATTATTTCCAATAAGTCATTAGCTCGCTCCATTGTTCCGGACAACGGTGTTTTAGTCATCTTGCCCATGAGGCATGGTTCGAAAGTATCAAATGATTCATAATTAAGTGATTCCAAAAGTCCATCCGCATGGAGTTTCTTCACGCGTTTTACACCAATATGACCTAAACAGCACTGGCACAAATATATTGCACTATCATTATCAACTTTGCATCTTTTGGCATCAATATTATGAATATGTGTATCACTATGGTCGAGATTCAATAAGAATAGACCATTCCTCAAGGGTGCATGACCATAAAAGATATTACTCATTTAATTAGAACAAGCATTATTCTCCGACTTAAATGAATAACCGTATCGTATTAAACAAGATCTAGATATAATGTTCATGCTCAACGCAGACACCAAATAACAATTGTTTAGGTCTAAAACTAATCCCGAAGGTAGACATAGAGGTAGCATGCCAACGGCGATCACATCGACCTTGGAATCATTCCTGACGCGCATCGTCACCTCATCCTTAGACAATCTTTGTTTATTCCGTAGCTCCTATTTCGAGTAACAAATATGAGCAACCGAACCAATATAAAAGACCCAGGTGCTACTACGAGCATTAATAAGGAACACATCAATAACATGTATATCAAATATACCTTTGTTCACTTTGCCATCTTCTTATCCGCCGAATACTTGCGGCAGTTCTGCTTCCAGTCACCACTCCCTTTGCAGTAGAAGCATTCAGTTTCAGGCTTAGGTCCATCTTTGGGATTCTTCATGGGAGCGGCAACTTGTTTGCCATTCTTCTTGAAGTTCCCTTTCTTTCCTTTTCCCTTTTACTTGAAACTAGTGGTCTTGTTAACCATCAATACTTGATGCTCCTTCTTGATTTCTTCCTCCGCTGATTTTAGCATTGCGAAGAGCTCGGGAATTGTTTTCTCCATCCCTTGCATATTATAGTTCATCATGAAGCCTTTGTAGCTTGGTGGCAGTGATTGAAGAACTCTGTCAATAACACTCTCAACTAGAAGATCAATTCCCAGTTGTGTCAAGTGGTTATGATACCCAGACATTTTGAGTATATGTTCACTGACAGAACTTTTCTCCTCCATCTTGCAGCTATAGAACTTGTTGGAGACTTCATGTCTCTCAACCCGGGCATTAGCTTGGAATATCAATTTCAGCTCCTAGAACATCTCATATGCTCGATAATGTTCAAAATGTCTTTGAAGTCCCGGTTTTAAGTCATAAAGCATGGCACACTGAACTATAGAGTAGTCTTCAGATCGAGCTTGCCAGGCGTTCATAACATCTTCATCAGCTCCTGCAGCAGGTCTGTCACCTAGCGGTGCATTGAGGACAGAATTCTTTTGTGCGGCAATGAGGATAATCCTCAAGTTAGTCTGTGTAGTTGCTACCCTCATCTTTCAACTTATCTTTCTCTAGGAACGCGTTTAAATTTAGGGGAACGATAGCACGGGCCATTGATCTATAACATATATATGCAAAACTATTATGACTAAGTTCATGATAAATTAAGTTCAATTAATCAAACTACTAATGAACTCCCACTTAAATTAACATCCATCAAGTTATCTAAGTGATACGTGATCCAAATCAACTAACCCATGTCCGATCATCACATGAGATGGGGTAGTCATCAATGGTGAACATGTCTATGTTGATCATATCTACTATATGACTCATGTTCGACCTTTCGGTCTCCAGTGTTCTGAGACCATGTTTGTACATGCTAGGCTCGTCAAGTTTAAATCAAGTATTCTGCGTGTGTAAATCTGGCTTACACCTGTTGTATGTGAACATAGAGTCTATCACACCCAATCATCACGAGGTGCTTTGAAATGACGAACTTTAGCAATGGTGCATACTCAGGGAGAACACTTTTATCTTGAAATTTAGTGAAGGGATCATCTTATAATGCTACCGCCGTTCTAAGCAAAATAAGATGCATAAAGGATAAATGTCACATGCAATCAAAAGTATGTGACATGGTATGTCCATCATCATCTTGTGCTTTTGATCTCCATCTCCAAAGCATCGTCATGATCTCCATCATCACCGGCTCGACACCTTGACCTCCATCGCTGCGTCGGGGTCGTCTCGCCAACTATTGCTTCTAAAACTATTGCTACTCATAGCATAAAGTAAAGCAATTACATGGCGCTTGCATTTCATACAATAATTAAGAGACAACTCTAAGGCTCCTGCCAGTTGTTGATATTACAAAACATGATCATCTCATACAACAACGTATATCACATCACGTCTTGACCATATGACATCACAACATGCCCTGCAAAACAAGTTAGACGTCCTCTACTTTGTTGTTGCAAGTTTTACGTGGGTGCTACGGGCTTCTAGCAAGAACTGTTCTTACCTACAGCAAAAACCACAACGGTGATTTATCAAGTTTTCTATTTTAACCTTCTTCAAGGACCGCTGTAGTCAAATTCGATTCAACTAAAGTAGGAGAAACAGACACCCGCCAGCCACCTATATGCAAAACAAGTTGCATGTCTGTCGGTGGAACCGGTCTCATCACTACAAAAAAATACACTTCCGTGATTATACGTGTTTGTCACAGTAGGTCACTTTTTTGTCATGCATGTACATCCATGACAAATTTATGACAGAATCAAGATAGTCATACATGTGCTGTCGTAGAAGTCTTCCATGACATTACCAAAATTATCATCACGGAAGTGTCCACTTCCATGATGATAAATCGCGTGTCACAGAAGTGCTTTCGTCAAGGGTGACCGACATGTGGCATCCACCGTAACGGAACACCGTTAAGCTATCGGGTCGGGTTTTGGATCCGAGAACCCGTTAACAGCCCCAACCAATGGGAAATTTCCACGTCTAAAATTCTTATTGGCCGGATGAAACACGTGCCAGCTCGTCAGTGGGTCAGATAGGCGCCTATGATATGTCGACACGTGGCACAGACCAACAAGTTTAAATGGGTCGGCCCAACTGAAGGCCCACAAGATTTTGCAGGCCATAATGGGCCGGCCCAGCTAAAGGCCCATGAGATTTTGCGGACCGTAATGGGCTGGCCTAGCTAAAGGCCCACAAGATTTTGCGGGCCATAATGGGCCGGCCCAGGTAAAGGCCCACAAGATTTTTGTGTGCCATAATGGGCCGGCCCAGGTAAAGCCCACAAGATTCTTGCGGGTCATAATGGGCCAGCCCAGCTAAAGGCCCACAAGATTTCGTCGACATTAATGGGCCGGCCCAGCTGTAGGCCCACAAGATTTTGAGGACCCTAGTAGGCCGACCCATTAACTGGCTGCCATGTTTTGGGCCAAATGCCGGCCCATATTTGATCCGGTCCATTAATGGCCTGCCACGCTTCGGGCCTAATAGTGGCCCATATGAGATCCGGCCCGTTAAAAGCCTACCACGTTCTGGGCCAAATTACGGCCCAGATCAGGTCTGGCCCTTTAAGAGGCTTTGGGCTCAATTATGGCCCACATCAGATTCGGCACGTCAATTGGACACTATGCTTTTGGGCCCACTTGCTAAAGGTCCACTTAGTAATTCGGCCTGATATTAGTTTTGGCCTATTAAGGGCCCATTTAACATTTCGGCCCTATATTAATTTCGGCCTGTTAAAAGCTAGTCATATAGTTGGGCCTAACTACGGCCCTGTTTGCATCCGGCCTGCTCGCAGCCGATATCTGATTGGGCCAAACAAGGACCGAGACAATTTTGGCCTGTTAAAAGCCCGTGATTTGGTTCGCACAATCATGGGTCGGGGTTCATTTCATGCTGCTACGTAACTAGTATGAATTAAGAACAAAGCTACTCTATACAATAAAGAAATTACGGCATAGTAACTTAGAATAAACCTACACTATACAATAAAGGGTTTAGGGTATATTACATCCACTTGCATCGAAGTTCGCCACCAGTGATCAAAAAGCACAACGTAGAAGCAGATTACAAAAATTGGGCACCATTACAGCGTAACAAAATAATACTGAACCGAGACCACTTCCAAGACAGTTCAAGAAAGGTTAGCCTTGCGGGGGAACTGCTGCGCAAGCTGCTGAGCAAGGCTGTGAGACCAGCCTAGCATGTCGGTCATAGCTTCTAGGTGTAGCTGTTTAGCGATGAGGTTCTCATTGGTGTTCTCCGCAATCTTTCTTAGAGATAGGACTTCAAGTCGAAGTTGAGTTGCAGAATGCCTTTCTGCTAGAACTTGGGACTGAAGAAGTCGAACTGATTCAGACAACGAATTCTGTGAGCTTGTTTGATTGTTAGTGTCAAGTAACTTGAACACTACATCAAGACAAGACTTTGGGATTGTCTCGCTATCTTCAAGATGTTTTGCCTTCTTTGCTGCAATATATGTTGGGTTTATCTCACAGCCTTCAGCAGACTTGTGCATGCCATCAGGCATATCACCCTGAAACAAAGCAGAGAGATGACAGGTTTTCCACGTGTATAAACAAAGATGATAACTGTTCTGTCAATTCTATCCAATTTCAAATTAGAAAATAAAGTGTATGTTCAAAATATCAATAGCATAATTTGGCATTATTCATAATGCGGGGAGCTTCACCACACTACTGGATTACCATGTCAACATAACAAGCATAGATGAAGGGCAAAGAAAATCATTGTATCTATTTTGGATAATGTGCATGGCATGTTGTTCATATCATCAGCCACATCATAAGATAAAACAGGAGATGACAAGGTGCAAACGTGGGCTGCTTCACCACACACTGGAGTATAGATCCACAAAAACAAGCATACATATAGGGAGTATTAAGTAATGTGCATGGTATGAATAAGGAATTTGGTTTTACAAGTAAAACATAGAACTTACGGTTCTTACGAACATGCATTTTGGTAGAAACAGCAAACTAAATAGCAGTAAACGATAGGGAGTATGAGCAAATTAAACAACAGTTGAGGATAAAGGCTTTAGAAGGACTGACTTACATTAACAGTTAACACCGGCTTTATAATGCCCTTCTCCATGTCAAGGGAAGGATAACTCAAGAATTTCAGCACAGAATCTTCTTCATAAGCATTGCATTACTCTACATTTTATAGAGAGTAATTATAGATATGATAATACTGGAAGGGGTAGAGGATAACGAAGATAAGATGCAGATTGATGCTACATAATCAACTACCAATCCCTGGAAGTACAAGCGTTACAGGACAAAATATATTGACAAGAGCAATGGGCTACACTTCTGCACTGGCATTGTCTGTGTATTCTACTTGTTGGTAAGATTAAATATAGATCTGATCTTTTTTAGTAAATGGTGGGCGAGGGAGATAAGATGCAGAATGCTACAAAATGAACCAATCCCTCTTCCCATAATACAATAGTGTTTTGAACACTAGTGTACTGTACAAAATGTTCTTATACTATGGGACGGAGGGAGTAGCTGTTAATGTAAGTACAGTGATAGAACACGTTCAGTTCTTACAAGAGGACTGCAGAGCTAAAACTCTTCAAAAGCATTGGGTTGATTCTAAATTTATGTAAGAGTCCATACGGATCTTATAATGTCCACCAAATGGACGATTACGAGGCTAACATGTGCAGTGATGCTACATAATCAAACAGCTATGAAAGTAAATATGGTCATACAGGGCAAGAGGTACTCACAAGAGCAATGCAGTGTGCAGTATAGTTGCGAGATTCTGTGGTCCCTTGAGAACGAATGTTCTTCTGCTAATAGTTTTCGTATAAGTGAGACATTAAGGCAAATGCAGAAATGTAGTTCAAATTGTGATGTGATATCATAGACAGTACCTTACGCTGCAGCCGAGACCAATGTGTAACAAGATTATTCCAGTCACCGTCGGATAAATGTAGCACCGGAGACTTTACAGAATTTTGTTCAGAGGCTTGCCATTGAAGTGCGCTTGCCTCAGGTAGGAACGATACTTCATCAACGAGTGCTTGAAAATCGCAACCAACCCTTGCTCGTCATCACAATCCAGTTTGCGCCTCGCCTATTTAAAAGAATGAAATCTTGTGTCTTCTGTCAGCAGAAACATATGCAGTAATGACCATGAATAACATTAGTACATTACTTACGCGTAAGTTGCGGAGGAAGACTGGAAATTGTTCTGTGTCTGCGGTACAATCTTTCTATGAAGGAAAGATGCGCACAAAGTTCCTGACAACAACATAAGCTTCGTCTTCTAAACTGGGAAGAAATGGAACAGGGGTCCTATTTGCTGCAATTGGGGCTCTCTCTGGTTCAAAAAGGGATTTGGCAACTGGATTTGGTGTACTCTTTGCTGGAATGGGGGGTTTTTGCGTCATACAGCTGGTGCTATGTCAACTGGCATAATCATATTGTTTGCTGTAGTTGGGGTCTGCTGAGTTGGGGCATCAGAAATGACCAGTGTAGTAGGGCTAGAGTCTGCTAGAGTTGGGGTATTTTGTGGGTCAGGTGATATTGCAACTACACCTAATGGGCTATTTGATTTATCAGGTGCCACTACCTTTTCCAAATACTTTGCTTGTGCTCCTCCACGATCAGCAATCGCCCTCTTCCTTTTGAACGTCTGATACACAAGAACAGCATTTGAATGGATAAATATGGTATGATGACAGATGGAATATGTACTGAAAATGGATAGGCAGGGCATATTCACATACACGATGCGTAAACTAAGCTAATGGCAGTTCAACAAAGTAGAAACAATGCAAAGCATCAGTTGCAAGATATGTGCGAGCAATGTAACCTTGGAAAGTTAGAGCAAGTACCTTGATGGGTGAATAAGATAGGGCATCTTCATCTGGCTCCTCCACTAGGGAGCTGCATTGACTTAGGTCTCCCTCTAGCTCAGAATCACTATTAGGATCATATTCTGAGCATGAATCTGTAGGTGGAGAGTGTTTGCATTGCATTGCATCTAGACTTGATTTCAGTCCCTTAATGCCAAGTTTGACAGCCATGGCATTGTTCTGCTTTACTCTTTTCATGCGCGCAAGCTCATAATCATTATGACGCTGTTCAGAATCTAAGATTCATGAAAACATAAAAAGTAGTCAGATTATCTATGGAATGCATTGCGGTTTCAACTCGGAGAGTGTCTCCCTATAAACCCCTGCATATGCAAAGTTCACCTCCCCAACCATGCTGACCAGACCACACACAGAGATACACACTCGAGCGGCGAACATGCATTTTCGAAACTAATTTAGGAACATTTAGCTGACCAATTAAATAACTCTGTTTTAATAATATCAGATTCGTATTTGAACAACTAAGCTTGTTTAGCTTGATGGGTGGAGCAGTGTTATTATGAAACGAAGCACGTATTCTGATCGTATAGTGATCATAAAAGGGGGAAACTCTAAGCATATATTTTTTTTAGCAAAAGAGGGTTTCCCCTCTGATTTCTATTAAAGAAACCACCACGGAACCAACATGATCAATTAAACCCTAAGCATGATCAATTAAACCGTATTATGGCTGTGCCATGGCAGATTTGAAGCTGCAAACCGGAGAAATGATATTTAGCAGCCATTGTTTGCTTCGAACTAAGAACTAAATTCTAAGAGCTGAAAAGAAAGTAGAGTAACCAAGTTAAGATCTATTTTCTGGTTGAGATCAAAAGGTTGAGGAGATATGAAGTACCACCTCTCTTGCGGCACCGTGTAGGCATCGGGGGTGCGATGGCTGTCGGTGGCGTTGAAGCAGATCTGCGACGGTAGACGGGTGCATCGAGGGATAAGTCCTATTGAGGTGGAAGAGAAGGTCGTGTGAGCGGCCCCGGCAAAGAGAACGATGACGCCGATGAAGCGAGAGGACGCGATGCAAGGCTATTGGTCCGTCACCGTGGATGAGAAACGTCCATCTCTAGGTGTGGACGACGCGGTCTTGGTAGGCACTCCAGCATGGTGGAGGACGGTGGCGATGGATGTGGTGGAGGACGGCGGCGATGGATGGGGTGGCGGACGGAGGCTGGTGTGGGAATGGGGTGTTCTAGCACGGACGGTGTATGAATGGGAAAATTGAGGGACAGGTACGGGGAACCATGTTTTTGGGACGCGTCTGTCTAAAATATGGGGAAGTTACGAACTTATCCCCCGTTTCAAATTTGGACGTCTCGTCGGTTGGGGATAGGACGGTAATCTCGCATCTCCCAAATATTTGCCGGTAACTATTTCGGGCGAGGAGAGGGTGTTTTGCCGCCCACAGTTGGCGCCCACGGTGTATGAACAGGGCTGACAGGTAGGGCGGTTGTGTCACGTCTGATGGAAGTTACACATCTGCCCCTATTTAGAATATTAGCCTACATCTATTTCGGACGAGGAGAGTTTGTTTTGCCGACGACCATGTATGAATGGGGAATGGAGGGAGAAACAGAGGTCTTTCGGACAAGCTTGAATCAAATGAGTTTTGCCGCCCATGTTTGACGCCCACCGTGTCAGAATGGGCTCAGAGGCGGTCGTGTCACGTCTAATTGAAGTTACTAACCTACCCCTATTTAGAGCAGTGGAAATCGGGCCGATGGATTGTCCGTGTAATTGGTAGACAGTAATTTCCATCTCCCAAACACTTGGCTTCGGGTAGCCGATGTGGGAGTAGACATTTTGTTGTTTCTTTCGAATTTTGGGACAATAAGCATCCACGTTTACCCTGGCAACTAAATTCGAATCCATTTTGTATTCCTATATGAATCTTTATAAATCATTCTATGTGTTTTTATATATCTTCAAAAGGACGACAAAGATGTATTCCACTGTCATATATGAATATGGTTTACAAATGCCGATACTCAAATTCAGAAACTAGAATCCAGTTTAAGGTGAATTCAAATATTTGGAACACTTCATGTCCAACTCAAATGTCACACGCAGCATAATGTGTACTCCCATTTAGATATGTACACAAGCAATGTATCAAGATTCAAATACCGAGTCGATCAACCAAGAATGTATGGAACTAACAGGCATATAAACACTTATAGAGTATATGGATCAATAATATAAACTAACATACATAAGCCAGGCCGCTGTACTTTTTTTGGCTACAACAGCATCCTTTTTTAGCCAGCATCTTGGCCCTTTCCGATGCGTGCCACTTATGGTCCATCTATACTAGTATTGCCGAATGCACATTCAGCCCGATTGGCATATTTGTAGGTCTAGCACAGCAATCCAAATGAAATGTCTCTGAGTCTTATCAATTAATACAGACTTGTGCTCAAATAAAATTACAAACAAAAAAACAAAAAAACAATTATTACATGATCTCTAAAACAAATGATTTGATTGATTACATGAACAGACAACACAAAGGTTATTCAACTATGGAAAGAACATTTCACCTATGATTTACCAAGTAGGAATTTAATTTCCTTTTTTCCTTCAGGACCTTAACAATCTGGTCAGTCTCAGCTTGCTTCGTTTTGAAATCCATCAAATATTTAATGGTTGTCTTGAGTACTGCTTGTAATTGTGTTGTTTGCTTCCTCAACATGTCAACTTCATCTCTAAGTGCAGAAGCAGAATCTCTTTCTACCACTAGTTGAGCCTCTAGAGCATCAGCAGTTGGCAATTCATAATGCACGATTAGGCCGGTGCCACTGCTGTGGGATGATGCAACGTCCATGGGGCCCTTGCTCTTTGATCTTGGGCTAACCTGTTTTGCCATTAAAGTTCCGATTGGATTCAGAAAAGTTGAAGTTAGCAAAACATCTCAACTGGGAGTTATAACAGCAAACCAGTTAAACAAACAAGGAATTAAAGAGTTTCAATTGGATGTTGAAAAGTAGTCATTAACATCATTGTAACCCACTGTTGCAGCAGCAAAGCAGTTAAACAAACAAGTAGATATTTAAGTTAAGGCAAACAGGTAATTCTTAACAGTAAGTATCAAACACAGATAGGCGCAGTCTACAATATGATTAACAGGCTGTGCCATTATGTAATCAGTAGCAAACTAAATTAAGCCAAGCAACGTAATTGAGCAATTTTGCAATAAGTGGCTAACTAAAATTCCGAGAAGCAGGTAACTGAACTTACGCTAGTTCTTTGTACAGGCACACTGCAACTTCTTTTTCGCTTACATGGTTGTACGAAGGAGTCCATGGCATCAATTGCTTGGATACGCAGTCCCAATACTTCTTTCTTCCCACACTACATGGGTAAGTCGAATGGTTAATCTGGTAAGATGGTGCATCCTTGATATGTTATATGAGGACGTGTAGTCAGACTAGTTGTAGCCAAACACATCACACTGGCTTTTACTGTATATTTCATGCGATTACTTTTGGCATATAGAGATCTAAGCAATCTACAATTGGATGAAAAGACTGGCATCCTTCACATTATTGGCGAACTCAGTTCATAGAAACAAGCAATTCAACCATTCTGTGGGTAAATCAAAAGCGCCACTGGAATATTTTTCACTATCCAATCAGACACGCAAAAAGGGGCGACGCCACCATAGGGGCTGGTATGAGCGGCCGCCTCAGGTGGCTGGAAAGTGTGCACCTAGTTTGAGTCGTCCTGGTTGGCCCACGCTAGTTTTGTTCGTCCCAACGCACGAGCAGGCAATGTAAAAAATGAAGGAAAATGTTTCAATTTGGATGGGCCAATAACATAAGTGCAAGGCAGGCCCTATAGCAGGCTCGCGACCCAAACGAGCGCCTCCCATATCGATCGACAGCAGGAAAAATCCCAATTCATTCGCTCCAACCTCCAGTCTGGTTCGCTCCTAACCTAGCCGCCGCTGGACAGACCGACACAGCACTTCCTCGCGCCCTCGTTGGAGGGCGGTCGTCGGGCTTCAAGCGAACGGAAGGACAAGAAGATGAAGATCCAACCCTAGGTGTAGACTACGTGGGAGGCAGCAGTGGCAGCACGGGCATGGCATCGAGCTTGCGCAAACGGACAGTCGCTAATTGCAAGAGTAGTATCCGCAACGAGCAGGACATCACATCTCTGATTATATCTAATTCAACTCTTCAATTTCTGGCCAATAGTTAAACCTGACGGTGTTGTAAAACTGCTTGTATGTAGGGAATCTATGAGAAAATGAAACCAATTTCTACTTATTTTATAACTCCCCCAATCAATACTGAACTGACTGAATCTGATGTATCTAATCAAGTTTCCGGTGCAAACATACATGCTCATGTTGTTCTTGAGCCTGAAGTGTCTAATGAACAGACTGCTAATGAAGGATTTGATGCAAACATTTTACATGCTCCTGGTGATGAACATATAGTGTCTAATGAGGGATCTAATGCAAGCATTTTGCAAGCTCATTGAAGGATTTAGTGTCTAATGATGATCTACTATGTTGAGAGAGACAGAGATTTGCAGGCATTGACGACAAGCAAATTATAGTGCATTTTCATAGCTTGAGGAAATGTCGAGGCCATCTACCAGAAAGTCCCTGTATCATGACAACATAGCATAAATACTTTTCTAATCTGTTGTTTGAAACTATTGGCATACTTGTGCAGGATAGATATATTGATATGCAGTTTGCGCACTGGTTATACGTGCAATTACACTTTGATATTTTCAGCCAGAGTACGAATAATTCAAGCAGGTACAGACCATGTTTGTAGTCCTTGTACACCATGTTGCATTTTGTGTTTTTGGTGCTTGCATCATTTAGTGTTTATAATCCGAACTACTTTGGATCATTAGCTGGTTTTGAAAGTGCATGTAGCTTCACATTTCTCAAGTTATGTTGATTTCCGGAGTGCAAGTGCCTTCGTATTTTTTAAGTTAAATGTTCGCCCCTGGTAACTTGAATTCGTGGATCAGCTACTGCACACAAATCATACACAAATGCTAGTACGAATTAAATGAAATGCAGGGACTTATGCTAGCTCGTTGTACAGGCTCACTGCATCTCTGCTTGCGCTTGGGATGTTCCATGTACAAGTCCATGTTACCACTTGCTTGGATGTGCGGGCCTTGTGCTCCTTGCATCCCCCTCTGCATTTTTGACACGGCGAGTGGTTGATCCAATAAGAGGAATCGACCTTGATGTTGTACCGGAGGACAGATACTTACAAGGTTATACGGGTGTGCAAGATGTGTACCAAATCCCGTAGCGCCGTCATGCTTCGCTAAAATATGGATTTGCTTGTTTCAGATGATATCTCCAAAAGAAATAAGAGTTAAGGTCAGAGTTGCATAGGCGTGTAAGCTAAGAGAGCAGTGAAAGGATATCCAAACATCATCGGAACAGTGCACAAGGGAGTGATGTGTGGATACCTAGTTCGGGCCGGCGTTTGGGCATGCTCGCCTAGCTAGAGTGCGAGTCACTTCAGAGCCGTTGAGGGTGATGCGCTGGCGTTGGCTGGCCGCGCACGGATGCAGATCTTGAGTGGCAGCGGAGCGCTACGATGCGGTGGACGAGACCGTTGGTGAAGCCCCAACGGCCTCAGGGGGCGGAGGTGCGACAATGTGCTCGGTGAAGTAGCCCCGGTGAGCTGGGAGTCGACATCGGTGAAGCGCACCTGATGCGGTGGAACTCGGTGTCTGTGAGGCACGTCGGTTGCGGCAGCCGACGTTGTCGGTGGACCACCTGGTGCGGTGGACGAGGGCGTAGATGAGGTAGCTCCGGTGCGGTGGTGAAGCGCGACCGTCGTCTTTGTCGTCGTCGTCCGGCACAGAGGTGGGGAACGGTGGGGAAAGAGACCAGACGAGGGGCGATTCGAGGGTTGGCGGAGAATTAGGGATTTGAGCAATCTGGGCGCGGAAGGGGACGGTGGAGAAGAGAGATTTTGCAGGGCTGGAATTGGGGCCGCCAGATATTTCAGTCCGAAACATGGAAGTGCGGACTTATATTGTCGTCGTCCTTTTTGGGGGGAGGGGGTGGGTGGCTAGGTGCTACGCGTCCGTCCGACACACGCGACCACCCCGACAAGACTATACTTCGGTGCCTTAAGGCACCTGCCTTTGTGTCCATTACATATGGGCCCAACAGGTGGTTGGCCCACATGTCAGTGACGCAAAGGAAGTTGCCTTTAAGGCACCGAAGCAGCGTCCACAACGACATGACCCTGGTTTGCCTGGTGCGCCTACATTTGAGAATGCAAACGAATCTTCTTTCATTTGCAAACGAATCTGTATGTATTACCATGCCCGTGTTTTCCTTGCAATAATTAGTCATTCGAAACGAGATACTCCATCTGTTCACTTTTGTAAGTCGTTTCAAACAACTTAAAATGAATTGTTTTGCACATTGTCTCAAATGTCTTCAAGGTCTTATAAAATTGAACACGTAGAGTACTATAAATTAATTAATGAGGAATTATTTGAAGAAAAAAAATCAAAACGGTACCCACGCTAACGTGGATTAGAGTGTGTCTCACATAATTAGTTATTTGAATTAGAGTGTGTGTCACGTAGCAATCTCCAATTCTAACGTGGATTTCGCATTTCACTATATCCACGCTACTTTTTTAATACAAATGCATATGTATATGATGAACACCATGGTAGTGAGAAAACTTTTGGATGGATTCAAACATATGACCTACAAAATAGCACAACAAACTGAGTCAATGTCAACTTTTCGAAACTTAGTATGGCACGAATTCGAAATAATTACCCGTATGCCTGCTCCTCGGTTCAAATCTTACAATGTACAACGAATTGAAACATCGATATTAACTCTCGTACTATGTACATTCAAATGTTGGTTTTAGCCCCCCCCCCTGCACAAACGCTACATACTTCCTGTATCGGTCAATTTTCCTCTCCTAACCACCTTAGGAAGCTATCGGTTTCCAACACACGTTCATTCTTTCTCTCCATGTTTCGATCTCTAAGTCTCTCAACTACACAACCCCTTTTTCCACTCTGTTACCAAATGTATTTACCTCACACACCCGCCATTGCACCCCATGCCAAGCTCTCTCTCCCCCCTCTCCCTCTCACCCTCTCGTGCTAAATACATGCATTGCCTATCTAGCCCCCCAACCTCTCGTGCATGCACACACACGCACGTTGTATATCTAGGTCACTCCCTCGAGACTGTCTCACTCTTTCTTCCGCACGGCGGGCCACACTCGCTCAATCTCGCTCTCTTTATCCGAGTCTCGTTTAACCTCGTTTTCTTTCACACACAAATGATATATCTCCCTGTTCGGGCCTCGATCGACACACTCTATACTCTCTCACACAGATTGTCTATCTAGGTCAGTCCATCCAAGCCGCCACCACTCTTTCGACCTCATGGTGGGCCACGCTCACTCAATCTCTCTCTCTCTCTCTCTCTCTCTCTCTCTCCGTATGTCTCGATTGACCTTGCTCTTTCTCGGACAAAAATGATATACCACCATGTTTGAGCCCAATTCGACCTATTCACATTGTATACTCTCTCACGCACATCGTCTATCTAGGTCACTCTCTTCAACCCGTCTCACTCTGTAACATCCCAAATTTTCAATTTGGAATGTTATACACTAGATCATCATTGCATATCATATTTATTGCATTTTGATTGATCCTAGAAATTTTTCGCAACTCAAGGACCCTCGGAGAGAGTTGGGGATTTTGTTATTTTCATATTTGAGTTGTCTCAAATTGTGAGAATAGGATCTTTTGATTTTATTTATTTTATCTTCAATTATTTCTATTACAAAAATATGAGAGAGGGAATAAAATGACTTTCCCAAAATAAAGAAATATTGAGGATTTAATAAAAAAATCAAACAAGATTTTATTTGGTTCTATTTGCTATTTTATTTGAATTTAGGAAAAATGCGCGTTTTTCAAAATTGCATTTAGGCCAAAAATAAATGTTCGTCCTGTGCGGCTTGATTTTAGAAGCCGGGGAACATTTATTTTGGGATTTTTGGAGTCCGTTTAGTAGTCCTTTTGTTTTTTTTCTGAGCATAACTATTTAAAAAAACGCAACCGACCTACGGGCCGTGTCCGACCCGGACACTAGGCCTGTCCGGCTTTATAAGCCGGGGAGGCCCAGTCGGACCCCCCCAAACCCTAGCCGCGCCCACGCCGCCCTAGCCCTGCGCCGCCACCGCCTTCGCCGCCCTAGCCCCGCACCGCCGCCGGAGCACCGTCACCGCCGCCGGATTTTATCGCCGCAGTTGCCGGAGGTAGTTTTTTTAGTCGTTGGTTTTTCCGGACAAACCGTTCGGTTTTCCGATGGTTTTGTTCGTTTTTTTAGTTTCGATTTTTTTAAATAGTTATGCTCAGAAAAAAAACAATATGACCGAGGTGGAATATGGTGGAGGGAGGCACCGCACACGACTGGGAGAGATCAACTGATCAACTTGTGTGTCTAGAGGTGCCCCCCTGCCCCTGTATATAAAGGAGCAAGGGGGGAGGCCGGCCGACCCTCTATGGGCGCGCCAGGAGGAGGAGTCCTCCTCCTAGTAGGAGTAGGACTCCCCTTTCCTACTCCTACTAGGAGGAGGAAAGGAAGGAGGAGAAGGAGAAGGAAGGAGAAGGAGGAAAAGAGGACCAATTCGGTTTGGGCTAGGGGGGTCGCGCGCCCTGCCTCCTCTCTTCCACCACTTGGCCCATGAGGCCCATTACTTCTTCCTTGTAATCCCGTAACTCCCCGGTACCCCCGAAAATATCCGAATCACTCGGTACCTTTCCGATGTCCGAATATAGTCGTCCAATATATTGATCTTTACGTCTCGACAATTTCGAGACTCCTCGTCATGTCCCCGATCTCATCCGGGACTCTGAACTACCTTCGGTACATCAAATCACATAACCTCATAATACAATCATCACCGAAACTTTAAGCGTGCGGACCCTACGGGTTCGAGAACTATGTAGACATGACCGAGACAAGTCTCCGGTAAATAACCAATAGCGGAACCTGGATGCTCATATTGGCTCCCACATATATTCTAGGAAGATCTTTATCTGTCAGACCGCATAACAACATACGTTGTTCCCTTTGTCATCGGTATGTTACTTGCCCGAGATTCGATCGTCGGTATCTCAATACCTAGTTCAATATCATTACCGGCAAGTCTCTTTACTCGTTCCGTAATACATCATCCTGCAACTAACTTATTAGTTGTAATGCTTGCAAGACTTAAGTGATATGCATTACCGAGAGGGCCCAGAGATACCTCTCCGACAATCGGAGTGACAAATCCTAATCTCGAAATACACCAACCCAACAAGTACCTTCGGAGACACCTGTAGAGCACCTTTATAATCACCCAGTTATGTTGTGATGTTTGGTAGCACACAAAGTGTTCCTCCGGTAAACGGGAGTTGCATAATCTCATAGTCATAGGAACATGTATAAGTTATGAAGAAAGCAATAGCAACAAACTAAACGATCAAGTGCTAAGCTAATGGAATGGGTCAAGTCAATCACATCATTCTCCTAATGATGTGATCCCGTTAATCAAATGACAACTCATGTCTATGGTTAGGAAACATAACCATCTTTGATCAACGAGCTAGTCAAGTAGAGGCATACTAGAGACACACTATTTGTCTATGTATTCACACATGTATTATGTTTCCGGTTAATACAATTCTAGCATGAATAATAAACATTTATCATGATATAAGGAAATAAATAATAACTTTATTATTGCCTCTAGGGCATATTTCCTTCACGTGGCACACCCTACCGCGCGGTTTCGGGGTCCTCCCGGGTGGTGCACGCATATATTCTTCCTGACGTGGGACGCCCTACCGCGCGTTTTCTGGGTCCTCCTCACTCGTAGCGCCGAAGCAAGTAAATGAGTCGTCAAATCACGAAAGACCACCTTTCCCGCCAAGTACATTAGTGAAGCACGGTGGCTAGCTAGTTGGGCTAGTTCGACCGATTAGCTAGGCCGCCGCCACATTTTTTTCTCACCACTTTTTTTATCTACTTGCCGGTAGGTAAATATAAATATCCACCGCGGCGTTGCTCTAGTGTATGGGTGCGGCAGGATTTTTATTTTTTTGATTGACGGGAGCAGGCGCGGCAGGATTTTTAATTTTTTGATTAACGGGAGCAGGCGCGGTAGCAATTAGTCATGATGACTCCGCTTGTAAAAACCCACCGCTCCCTGATGTGAGAAGTCATCGAATGGTGTTTTACCGTGCTGAAAACCAAAAGATTCCCTGCTCCCTCCGCCTTCACGTAGATTGCATTGCCTTTCAGCCATTTCGCCCCCTTTGCTTCCTCTCCCCATTGCTTCTACCTCGTGCCATGGTGGCGCAGCAGATCATGGGGTCCGAGGTGAGGCTCCTGACGCAGGAGCTCCATGCCAAGGATGCAGAGCTCAGGGCCAAGGACGTGGAGCTCTGTGAGCTCAAGGAGGAGAGGAGTGCCATGCTCCTCCGTTATGTGCAGGAGTTCATGAAGCTTCAAAAGCGGCAGGCATCCACCACAAAGATGCTCGAGGCGTCGGCGGCGTTGCTGCAGAAAGCGGGAGATACGATAGGCCGTCAGGGGAGCCGGCTGGAGCGCGAGCGGGCCGATCGTGATAAGGTCCAGGATCGCCTCAGCCACTTGGTGAACCAAGTTGCCACACACGTGTTGCGGCTGCGCGATGCCTACCGTCATGCCAGCGCGACGATGCCGGCCGTCGGGCTAAACCCGTTTGACCACCCGGTTGACTTCAATGAGCTGCGGCTTCCTGACATGGTCTCCTTCTTCACCTATATCTCCGAGGAGCTGAGCCGTCTCCGCGTGATGGTGGGGGCTGAGCTGGACAAGGAGGGGTTGCGGGCTACCGTCGCCGTTGCCGGGCGAATCCTTTCAGGGCTCCGTCACCGGAATCCATTCATGCCATTGGACGCCGTCTTTGACGAGCTGGCTCCCGTCGACCGGGAGCGGGCTCTGCGGGGGGTTGCACCCTGCATCACCAACGTCATGTGCCTCGAGAAGCAGAGGGACTTCGGTGGTGTTTAGGCACCCTTTGCATGGGCATGTCCATGTCTCGGCGCAACATGACCGTTGGATCAAACTCAGACGGTGCAGATCAGTCACTATAGCACAAAGCGTGTGGGTGTGTTTGGTTGCATTCTCATCTCCATATAGTTGTTTCCTCTTCGTGTATTTGTTACATATAGGAGTAGTTGACATGCGCACAACATCATTTGTTATTGTCATATCTAACTACACTAGCAACAAGATTGTGTAGTACTGACGTATGAACCACTGCACATGCCTAGTAATAGGAGCACTGTGTATGTTCAAGTGGCTGCCGTGTTTCGCACTCCTCCGTCGTAAGAGTGGAAACGCTTGCTGTAATCATTTTTTTCTTTTGAAAAGCAGTGGACACGCTCTACCATGCGGATCCTCCTCCAGCCATGCACTAAATTAGTCACTTTCACCGACGTGTGGGACAGCCAGCATCGGGGTCCACCAGCCATGCACTAAATTACTCCGTAGTAGAGTGACGGTAGACTACCCCGATCGAAGCGCCGCAGTAATGCCCAATGAGCTGTCAAATCACAAAACCCCCTCCTTTCCAGCAGTAAGTTGGACGGACGAAGCAACCATCATTTCACTCTTCTCTCTCAGCTTCCTTTCTACCCAACCCTCACTTCTGCCTCATCTTGTTCCTCATTTCTTCAAGAAAACCCCGACCTGCTTCTGCCATTGTTCTTCTCTCCCAAAGAAGGAAAGGTGAGCGCATGAATGGTGTTGATTTTGGCCAAGGCCCGGTCTTGCAACCCCGAGACTGATCCTATAACTACCTCTCTTTTCTTCTTTTGGGTTTGTGATTATGATTTCTTTTCTTTTATTTCTATTTGATAGTTTCTTGATGGACGCTGGAGCACCGGCCGAAGTGATGTCTATGGCTCTGGCCAAAACCCTCGAGGCTCATGGTACGAAGAAGCACAAGCACCCTGCCGAGACTACCGCAGACAAGCTCAAAGCCATCGCCCTGTCCAAGCCCCCCTCTCTGGGATCCCTCATTAAGCAAGTCCAGGTAATATCTCTTCTTGACGATCGTGTTTTTTCATCTAACACACAGTACTAGTACTAGTATTACAACTTTCTGTGTGATCTTGCATGTGATTTTTGTGTGCCAAATGACGGTTCTAAATTCCTCTTTTGACCAAAACATGCGAGAGGTTGACACTGATTTCTTATAGATTACTTTCAACTACTCCATGTGTCCCAAATTTCTTGTCTTAGATTTGTCTAGATAGGGATGTATCTAATACTAAAATGTGACTTGATACATCCGTATCTAGACAAATCTAAGACAAGAATTTTGGGACGGAGGGAGTACTTTATGAACATCAATGCTACCTTTTAAGAGGGTATATTTGCCTCAGTAACTTGTGTTATGGATTTTGCATGTAATCCCTCTGCTCTCATGCCTTTGAAGACATGTTCTAGTGTCTTTGTTCACTCATTTCTGTGTGTATATGTAATCATATATGGAGTATAATATCAAAAATCATCTTATATTTCTGAACGGAGGTAGTAATAAAATATGGTTTCTGTTTGAATTAGAACCAGGTCTGCGGTGGAGATGAAGTTCTCAAAGTCATGTCATGTGAACTGGAAGACCTGATGATGAGTTCTACTGCTGAACTATCCAGCTACTGTGTCCTTGTCGCCACGTGTCCTGAACTAGTGTTTTCCTGTAGCATTGTTGTCAGGCGTGTTCTCGAGGCTATACTTGACCACAACAATTTCCTGGTTGTGCCTTCGATTACGAAGGGTGTGGTTCTTGTAAAGCTTCCCAACAAATCTGATGTGGCATGTCTTCATCATCATGTTTATGAGTGGAAAGACCACTCTGTTAGGTTCTCCAAGGTTGACAAGATGGTGATGGTGCGTGTAGAGATCTCACACGAAGTCCATGGCCTAGTCAGTTATGCGGGGTTCATCCCATAGGTCGGTGGCAAGAAATAGTCTGCAGAGTTTAGTTAGTGCAACTTTGCTTGTCTGTAGTAAGTACTATTGTTCAGTACTTGATTTGTGTTTGTGAACCCTGTATTGTTTATTAGTACTGCCGCTTTTGGTGTGTGGTCAGTCCTGAGAACGGTCTATGTTAATGTCTGTCCACTCAATTCAGTCTGTATATTTTGAAGTATCCAGATCATATTTTTTGTGAGGACGGTTTATCAATTATGGTTACACTCCAATATATGTATGTGTTGCAGGGTTTATTGCACCCACCAGGATTTCCAGTCCCATGGATGTTCGGTCCATACGAGTTGTCACGACCTTTGGACTGTCCTGCTTGTGGGAGTAGGCAGGGCCCCTGCATGCCACGCGTAGTTGGACGATCAATCTTCTGTTTAGTACTTCAACATAGTGATTTCCTGGTAAGGATTCACTCGTGTCACATCAAGTAAATCTTATTGATTTACTGTCTAAATCTTATTGATTTAATGTCATGTTTTCTTTCTTTTCCTGCAATTTTACGATGCAGGTTTTGCCATGTGACATTCATCACAGAATAAACCATTTGGTTTGCTCTACAATGGCTATTTTTGCAGGTTTCACTTCTTATGTCGTGTCAGTAACGAAGGCACCGTCCATCACTTATATTACTGGAAAAAATTGGATCAGTCTGTTGTTTGAGTACAAGCTGAATCCCTATGATGAACTGCAGTTTGGTTTAACAAAAACGACCCAATTAGTCCTTCTTGCGTTTAAAAGAAATGAAGAAAAAAACTGGATCACGGTCACGGATCCTAGTCAAGTTAGAAAGCTTATCATAGCAGACCAGACACGATCGCCACTGTCTCGCACAGATCGAGCACCGACAGTTGCTCTAGCACTAATAGCGGCAGCAGCTCAGTCTGATCCAGCTGAGGATTGGGCAACGACCGTGTCAGCGGATCAGTCTGATCTACCGGAGGATCGGGCGTCGACACCGGCACCAGCTACAAGGAGCACCATCTCCGGCAGCAGCAGCGGCTTCGGCACCTGCACCAACACTTGCACTTGCATCTGCTCCAGCCCGTGCAGTTGCACCGGCAACAGACTGGGCTGCAGTTCGTACTTCATATACCAATGTCCTTACAAAAACCGACATGTCCACCTTCTTGGTAAGCATTGGCCGCCCAAGTGCTTCGTTCTTTTTTCTTTCCATGTTGTTTCACATGATTCACTATATTGATCTAACTATTTGGGTATGTCTTCTTATTTGCAAACAGAGAATTCCTAGAGCAACGAGGGAGTCGTTCAACAATCCGGGCGATCGCGGCCAAGTTTCTCTTACCATGCGTAGCCTTGGTGTGAATGAACCTGCTCAATATACGGTAAGTACAAAGGATGGTCGCATGATGATTGATGCTAAAGGATGGTCAAGGTTCAAATCTAAATCATATCTTGCAGTAGGGGATGATGTCAAAATCAAACTTTCTCGGCAAGGAGAGCTGGTCCAAATCAACTTTGAAATTAGCAGCACGCAACTGCCGAACTGATCTATCCTCCGAGAGATTTTGATGTAATAATCTGGCATGGTGAAACAAGTGTCCAATGTGTATAAGTAGTACGATAGTATTATTTATCACATGGTATATCGTTGATAGAACTGCAACTCTGATTGCTGGTTAGGAACTGTCGTTCAATTTCATTCCAACGGCTGACGTGCTTTATTCAATTTTGTGTATTCGCCTTGCGACAGCATCTAAAACCAGCGCCGTACCGATCTCTTGCAATATGAAAAGCGCTGAGGTACAACACATGGGCCCCCAAACATGCAGGGTCGGCCTGCGGACCAAAGTCCAGAACCGTGAGCCTATCTGAGTATTATATTCTTAGCTGAACCCCCATAAAAAAAGCTGAACCCCCATAATGCTCGTGCGCTGCAGAGGGAGTATATTTCTTGGCAAGGTGAGCCTGTGATATAGAAGATTTGTATATTTCTTTACAGAGGGAGTATCTCTCTATCGAAAAATATATTTATGTGTAATTAGTTACTCCTGTCTTTCTACTTCCTTTCGCTGATATGTGGGGCAACCGGCAACGGGGTCCACGTGCCATATGCACAAATTAGAGTGCAAAACTTCACAGTAGACACACCCCGGTCGTAGCGCCGCAGTAATGCCCAATGAGCCGTCAAATCACAACCCCCCTTTCCAGCTTTAGCAGTAAGCTGGACGGACGAAGCGGCAATATTTCACTGGGCCTGAATCCCCTTCTCCCTCGTCTGCTTGTTCAGAGAAAACCCCCTCTCGGGGATTGCATAGGGTTTTCTCATGGAGAACCAGGTACGAATTCTTCATCCATCCCCGATAAACCCAAGTCCCTTGGTCGCAGGTAATCCTAGGATGGCAGCCGCCGCCGTTGATGCATTTTTCTTCCTACTGAATCTAGTGTGTTTCATTTGCAGTGCCCAAAGTGCGAGTACCCTACAGGTTTCTGCGCCCTCGGCGAGACGCCACACTTGTTCCTTCTCATCCTAACATAGCATTTTGAAACGCGCCCAGTATGTTCCTAGAATCCTATTTTCTATCCGGGAGGGTGGGGTTTTTTAAAACATGTTGTGTTCTCATATTATTTTTCCTGCAGTGTATTATTTGCTCTGCCAGAACACATGTACTCAAGATGCTCGGCCTTGCCATAACTGAATACACTAGTTTAATAGTCACAGTGAAGATAAGCCATGGATATAAGTTCCGAGTTGGGTTCATGAACCAAGAAGATCGCTGCTTTTTTTATGGCCGAACTTGGATAAACTTTCTCAAGTGTTACGGACTAAAAGTTGGCGCATGAATGTTGATGGAAATAGGAGAACCTGGTCTCATCTTCACTGCGATCTTCCACCCCGACGTCGTTCCAATTGTTCATCCATGTTAGTTTTGTATCTGGTTCTTGCTTGTTGCCTCGATTACTTCTTAATCCACCTATTTTGTCTAACTAATCATAATTTAACTTTAGAAGTAGCAACGAATCTCTCACGAAGATGCTACTTCTAACTAATATTTTCTTATAATTGGTGGCATGTGTAGGTTTTTTCAGAGTTAAGCAGGCTGCTCGTTTGTTACTCTGTAATAACTCGGTTTTTACTAATGGCACTGAAGTTGACTGGATCGACATCCACAAGTTCCTACACTTTATTGATCATCTTGATGTCCTTGTGGGGCATTTCAATGGTGGAAGGCCACGTGGGATATGTGTGTCACTGCTGCACTCGTTGAACAGGTCCAACTGTGTCGAGAAACTTATGGTATGAGCTGTTTTCTGTTATATATGTTGTTCATAAACTATTGCTTATACACAGTTTTACAGCTGCGATCTTCTTGAAACAGGAACTGCCGAGTTCTATTGTTCCTATACAGATGCCTGACCCTGGTCGGGTCAGACTTGCCCTTGGTCACAACATGATGTATATGTCGACCTACTCAATTCCCCTTGGAGGTGAAAAGATACTTATTCATGGGTGGTCTCAAATAATGAAGGCCCGTCCATCTTGGAGAATACGACAGAAGATTATGTTCATGCTTTCCCATGGCTCTAAAGCGAATATCCTATTTATTGACCAGGTTGCGAGATGAAGCCGCTTTCAGAAGGTTGTGGATGCGCGGGGTGGCGCCTGGGCCTTGTCCTGGGGCTTGGCGGCCTCACCCTTGGTTAACTGTAGGCAAAGTAGCACTGTTCGAGGCGTGCTTTGTACGGTTGAACCTGTATAAGTACTCATACTGCTTTCAGCTTTGGTTGTTAAGTACCCATGTTGGTTTCAGTTAAGGTTGTTAAGTACTCCTGCTGCTTTTACAGTCTGTCGTGTTTCTTCAGTCCTGTCTTCATCCAGCCGCCAAAACCAAACCAGCGCCGGCGGGGCCGCCTGCTTCCGCCTCCCACGGCTGGTTGCGCCTCAGCGCACGCATCGCCGCCCCACCGTCTCCTAAATCGTTAACGCCGACGTCCTCCACGCGCTTTGCTACGCTCGCCATGGCGCCGCCCTCTCGCATTGTCAACATGGTCAACAAACAACAGGAATCGGCAGAAGTACATGGAGAGGATGACAGTAGGGGCCCACCACATCAGCGTATGGAAAAATAAAATGCTTCCTCCTAGTGTTTTCCGGACATCTGGGACCCACGACATTGTGAGCGTATATAGTCAATAGACAAGAGAACAGCACAAGACGGCTGACACCTAGGACGTAGTTACTCGAGCAGTATTTTTTTTGTTTGGTATTGTTGAGACGGAGCAGGGTTTGAACTAGGTTGTGTCCCGTCTAGCCCAGGCTTATATTTTATGTTCACCATGTGACCAGCCCAGCTATTTTTTCTTTGTGAAAATGAGCCCAGTTTATTTTTTCTGAAGAATACCCAATCCAGGCCTACTTATTTTTCTACGCCCTGATGGGCTGCAACTCTTTCAAGACGCCCGCAAATCTTGAAAGTAATATGAAATGGGTTGTAAATATAAAAACGGATGACAAATTGGCAAGTACTTTATAATTTTGGAATTTTATCACATTTTCAGATTCCTATTTCACTGGGCATTAACCTAATTTAGATATATCTTCAAAGTACTTTAAATCTGGCTGGACATTTCGGTATTAAAAATAGTTTGGAACCCACAAAAATATGTGAAATTGGCCCTGGCCAACCAAAAAAAATGACTGCAATAAATTGCATAAGAAGTTTCCATGAGCTATATATAAATTATTATATATAGCCCTGGTGCGCTCGACGCGGCGTGGTCAAGGAACGGCTTCCATCGGATGTGGACTGTACGTGGAGAGGCTGACAGTTGGGTCCACGGCCGCAGCAAGGAAGTGCCTCCTTATTACGTGCAAAATAATTATTCCTCCACCTGACAGCAAGGACCCACCGGACGGGCCACCAGTATTTTGCGAAAAAAATTGTTTCCCCTGACTGTTGGGACCCACCGGACGGGCCACCGTATTTGGCGAAAAAAATGTTCCCCCCGCTGTCAGCTCGGACCCACCGGAAGTGCCTCCTTATTACGCACAAAAAAATGAATACTCCCCTGGCTAGCTGGGACCCACCTTGGTGGGAGGCTGACTTGTGGGCCTACTAAGTTGACGGGGACGAAGGGCTTTGTCAACTTAGTCAATATGAACGATTCTAGCTCCATTGACCGTACGATGTCCATCCAACGGCCGTAGTGCTTCTTCAACCTCTGGTCTTCTTGCTCCAGCCGCCCAAAGCAGCGCCGGTCGTGCCGCATGCTCCTGCCTCCCGTGGCCGGCTGTGCTGCCGCGGAGGCCTCACCGCCCCCTACTGTTCCCACCGCTGGCCAGGCCCTGCGGCGATGGCAGCCTCACACCGCAGCCCAACCAGTGAACCCTCGTACTACTCTCCGCGCGCGTGCCGGCTTCCACTGCCGCGTCTTCCCCGGCTCCCCGTCGTCCCCTTCCTAGGCCTCGCCGTCGTCCACCGCCCTGGTGCTCTCGGCGCGGCGTGGTCAACATGGTCAAGGAACGACTTCCATCGGACGTGGACTGTACGTGGAGAGGCTGACAGCTGGGTCCACGGCGGCAGCAAGGAAGTGCCTCCTTATTATGCAGAAAATAATGATTCCTCCACCTGACAGCAGGGACCCACCATACGGGCCACCGTATTTCGCAAAAAAAACATTTCCCCCCTGACTGCTGGGACCCACCAGCTACACCTTCGCACGCAAGCAAGTGCATCCGGGCAAAAAAATGATTTGCCCCCCTGACTGCTGGGACCCACCAACTACATCTTCGCACGCAAGGAAGTGCGTCCGGGCAAAAAAACCAAAACGATTCGCCCCCCTGACTGCTGGGACCCACCAGCCCCCCGACTGCTGGGACCCACCAGCTACATCTTCGCATGCAAGGAAGTGCGTCCGGGTAAAAAACGATTCGCCCCCTGACTGCTGGGACCCACCAGCTACATCTTTGCAGGCAAGGAAGTGCCTGACAGTCGGGACCCACCTGGTCGAAGCATACGTAGCGTTGACATTCTGGTCGCGAACGTGTATGTACATACTGGTCGATGTAGAGGCGCGCACGTGTCGTAGTAGAGGCGCGCACGTAGCATGTACACGTATGTACAGCGGCCAGGGTGCAAGAAAGAAAATACGGCCACGTATGTGTACATACGGGCGGGGTCTCAAACGCCTACTCGCGCATATGTACGGCGAGGGCTCGTGTACATGGCTGGGTCGGAACGGAGAAACAGCATCGTCGTCGTGTTCATGGGTCGGAACGGAATGCGTGCTCGTGTTCATCGGGAGGGCTTGGACGGAAGAGGCGATGGAAACGAGGCCTGGCGTACTGCACAACGGAGGAAACGGACCTCCTACGGTCGAAACGGGGGTCATCTTGATCGGGAGGGGTGTGGCGTACCGCAAAACGGAGGAAACGGACCTCGTACGGTCGAAACAGGGTTCTTGTTGATCGAGAGGGGTGTGGCGTACCACAAAACGGAGGAAACGGACCTCCTACGGTCGAAACGGGGGTCCTGTTGATCGGGAGGGGTGTGGCGTACCGCAAAACAAAGGAAACAGACTTGTGTTGGAGTGCTACGATTGAAATGGGGGTCCTGTTCATCGGGAGGGGTGTGGCGTACCGCAAAACGGGACTCCATGGGATACTGTTCATCTCCATCGTCGACCCCCTCCAGCCTCCACGAGCTACTGTTCATCCACCGTCGACCTCCTCCAGCCTCCACGGGCTCCTGTTCATCCAGCCTCCACCGTGCGCTACTCCACCGGCTACTGTTCAACCACCCCTCCACCGTCTACTGTTCATCCAGCCCTCCACACCACGGGGTCCTGTTCAACCACCCCTCCACGGGCACCCCTCCACCGTCTACTGTTCATCCTGCCCTCCACACTATGGGGTCCTGTTCATCCACCCCTCCACGGGCACCCCTCCACCATCTACTGTTCATCCAGCCCTCCACCACACCATGGGGTCCTGTTCATCCAGAGGCAACGCCACTGCTCACTGTTCATCCACCCCCCCTCCCCCCCCCCCCCCCCCGCAACGCTCACTGTTCATCCCATCGATCGGCTTCAGTTAGCAGCAGTAGCCAAGGAATCGCTCGATTGGTTTCAGTTAACAGCCATCGATCGATCGCTCAGGTTCAGTAATGCGTAGCCTGCAGTGCAATCGCTCAGGTTCAGTTAGAGCCCAACGCCTCGCTCGGGTTCAGTTAGAGCCAACGCCTCGGACACACGTGCGTACGTGTACGAGAGAAACGCGCATCGCTCGGCCCCCGACCTCCCACCGTAACCGGGAACTCCCTGAAATTTTCCTCCCCCTCGCTTCTACCATGGTTTTTTCCATCATGGACGGCCCAAAGAATGTCATGCAGCTGCGTCTCCGGCCCGCCCAGGACGAAAAACCCATTTTCTGTCATGATTTTTTGTCATAGAAGTAGGAGCCCACCACATCTATGATGATACCGGGTTTTGTCACAATTATTGTCATAGAAGTGTCATATGTATGACAGGAAAAAAATTCGTTCGGCCCAAAATGTCACGGATGTGTCTTTTTTTTGTAGTGCATGTATGTGGACATGTAAGGTTGGTTCGGGCTGCTTCATCACAATACTGCCAAATCAAAATAAGATGTTGGTGGTAAGCAGTATGACTATCACCGCCCATAAGTCTTTGTGTTCTACTCGTGCATATCATCTATGCATAGACCTGGCTCATGATGCCACTGTTGGGGAACATTGCATGGAAAACAAAAAAATTCTACGCACATGCAAGATCTATCCATGGATAAGCATAGCAATGGGAGGGGAGAGTGTGTCTACGTACCCTCGTACCATAAGCGAAAGTGTTTGGTAACGCGGTTGATGTAGTCAAACTTCTTCGCGATCCAACCGATCAAGTACCGAACGTACGGCACCTCCGCATTCAGCACACGTTCAGCTTGGTTACGTCCTGGCCTTCTTGATCTAGCAAGACGGAGAAGTAGTAGATGAGTCCCGGCAGCACGATGGCGTGGTGACGGTGATTGTGATGCTATCGATGCAAGGCTTCGGCTAAGCACTATGAAAATATGACCGAGGGACGAAAATGTGGAGAGGGGCACTGCACACGGATAATACAATGTTGTGTGTCCTTGTGTGGCACCCCCTCCCCAATATATATGTGTGGGGGAGAGGGAGGCAGCCAGGCGCACCAAAAAAGGTGGCCGGCCAGCCCTAGGGCTCTGATACGTCCATTTTGCATCATGTTTTCCTACTGTTATTTATAATGTTTTTATGCATAATAATGCCTTTTGGAGTAATTCTAATACCTTTTCTCTCATAATATGCAAGGTTTACATCAAGAGGGAGAATACCGGCAGCTGGAAATCTAGACCTTAAAAAGCAACGACAGGCTACCTATTCAGCACAACTCCAAATGAGCTGAAACTTCGTAAGGATTTTTTATGGAATATATAAGAATTATTGGAGCAAATAAGAACCTGAGGGTCCCCACCAGGTGGGCACAACCCACCTGGGCGTGCCAGGGAGCTCAGGCGCGCCCTGGTGGGTTGTGCCCTCCTCGGCCCACCTCCGATGCCCATCTTCTGGTATATAAGTTATTTTGACCTAAAATAATTAAGGAGAGGATTTTCAGGACGAAGCACTGTCGTCTCGAGCTGGAACTTAGTGGTGTCATGTGAATGTCGACTACATGACACTTCACCATATCTAGGCCTAAGGGAATGCATTGTGGAGTAGTTATTAGATGGGTTGCTAGAGTGACAGAAGCTTAAACCCTAGTTTATGCGCTACTTCGTAAGGGACCGATTTGGATCTGAATGTTTAATGCTATGGTTAGATTTTATCTTAATACTTTTCTCGTAGTTGCGGATGCCTGCGAGGGGGTTAATCATAAGTAGGAGGTTTGTTCAAGTAAGAACATCAACTAAGCACCAGTCCACCCACATATCAAATTATCAAAGTAGCGAACACAAATCAAGCCAATATGGTGAAAGTGACTAGATGAAATTTCCGTGTACCCTCAAGAACACTTTGCTTATTATAAGAAACCATTTTGGCATGTCCTTTGCCACAAAAGGATTGGGCTACCTTGCTGCATACTATTTTCCGTTACCGTTACTTTCTCGTTACAAATTATCTTGCTATCAAACTATCTGCTACTTACAATTTCAGTGCTTGCAGACATTACCTTGTTGAAAACGACTTGTCATTTCCTTCTACTCCTCGTTGGGTTCACCACACTTACTTATCGAAAGGACTATGATTGATCCCCTATACTTGTGGGTCATCAAGGCTCTTTTATGGTGCCGTTGCTGGGGAGTGAAGCGCTCTTGGTAAGTGGAAATTGGTAAGGAGAAATTATTACTACGTGTTGAAATTTACTGTCACTTGTTCCTATGGAGAACAATCCTTTGAGGGGTTTGTTCGGGGTATCTTCACCTCGACCAGAACCCAATTAGTTGCCCCTCAACCTACTGCACCTACTGAAAATACTAAATACTAAATTCCTTCGGGTATGATAGAACAACTGCTAGCTAATCCTTATGCAGGAGATGGAACCGAACATCCTGATATGCATTTGATATATGTGGATAAAATTTGTGGATTATTTAAGCTTGCAGGGTTACCTGGAGATGAAGCTAAGAAGAAGGTTTTCCCTTTATATTTGAAGGGAAAAGCACTGGCATGGTATAGGCTCTGCGATTATCGGTGTACAAAAGTAGGGGCCCTTATGTACCCCTTTCCTTGTGCACGAGTAGTCGTAGCCGCACCTGCAGCCATGCTTGACAGGGCAGAGGAAGGAAAGGTGGGAGACTGCCAAGACAACACTTAAGCCAGAGGCATAAAGAGCAGAGGGGCAGGATGGACTCCTTCCCGGCAAGGCGCTTGTTGGGACGGCCTACGTAGCCCCGGCAAGAGCTTTTGTCGGGGCAACTTGCCCAACACCGGCATGGCCGCTACCCTTGAGCCTGAGAGTTCTGACACCGTCGAAACTGAGGCTCGGCGGTGCCTGCATGATGGCATGCAGATCTTTGTGAAGACCATAGGCCTGCGAAGCAGATAAGAACCAGAAGACGAAGGCCCCCTGCAAGATCCTTGCCGGGGACGACCGAGGCCCCGGCAAGATCCTTGCCGACAGCGCCCACGAGGCCTTGGCAAGACCCTTGCGGGGGCATCAGCAAGATCGCGGCAAGGCTTTAATGCCCCATCGCCGCCCCAGCACAGTGGCCAGCCCACCAACTAGGCAAGTGCCTACATGGCAGCATGTGGCTTCTAGGCCAACTAGTCAAGCACCTGCATGGTGGCATTCAGATCTTCGTGAAGACCCTGTGTAACACCCCGGATATAACTTTCCCAATTTGTATTCCAACTCTTGCCGTTTCCAGCATTAAGTTATATTTATTTCTCGGGTTCGGGTCTTTGTCTCCGTGTGTTGTTTTCGTTCTCATGCATCTCATATCATGTCATCATGTGCATTGCATTTGCATGCGTGTTCATCTCATGCATTCGAGCATTTTCCCCGTTGTCCGTTTTGCATTCCGGCGCTTCGTTCTCCTCCGGTGGTCATTTCTAGTTTTCTTTCATGTGTGGGGATTAAACATTTCCGGATTGGACCGAGACTTGTCATGCGGCCTTGGTTTACTACTGGTAGACCGCCTGTCAAGTTTCGTATCATTTGGACTTCGTTTGATACTCCAACGGTTAACCGAGGGACCGAAAAGGCCTCGTGTGTGTTGCAGCCCAACACCCGTCCAATTTGGCCCAAAACCCACCAAACTCTGCTCCATCATCTAGAGCATTCGATCACGATCGCGTGGCCGAAAACCGCACCTCATTTGGACTCTCCTAGCTCCCTCTATGCCTATAAATAGAACTCCTTCGTTTTCGGATCTCTCTTCCCCCGAAACCCTAGTCTAAAAAAACAGATCTCCCCCCGCGCGCCGGACAACGTCCGCCGGCGCCGGACGTGTCCGACCTCGCCGCCCGCGCCACTTGGCACCATCTGATTCGCCGAGCCGCCCGGTCCACATCGCCGCTCCCGCCGGCCCGCAGGCCCACGCGGGGCCCCCCGAGCCCATCGCCGCGCCCCGCCGTCCGGGAGGCTCCGCCGCCCGAGCCGCGCGTCCCCGCCGCCTTCTTCCACGACGCTGGCAGCCGACCTCGCCGGGCCGCCGCACCGCCATCGCCGCACACCGCCTCTCCGCCGACCCCGCCGCCGTCAGCTCCGGTGGCCGCGCGCCACCGCGACCACTCCGGCGCGCCACCAAATCCGGCCGGCCAAGCCCCGGCCCTCTCCTTCCTCTCCGGCGCCGTGAACAGCTCCGGCCACCGTGTTGACGAACTCCGGCGATCTCCTCGTGAGGCATGCAGATCTCAGATCCAGAAATCCTCTCGGTTGACTTTTCGCTCCCGAACCCTAATTTTTGTGCATACTTTGACCGGTGATATCTCCGCATCCGTAGCTCCGTTTTGGACATATAGTATATCAAAATGTTCGCCTCGATGAGTACATCATTTCATTCCATTGCATCATTTGCATTTGAGTTCATCTTGATGCCCGAAATGCTGCTAGAAGGAGGCTTCGTGAGATAATTGTCAGATCTGCTAGTTCATCTTAGACTTTTGTCATTTTTGCCATGATTGTTGTGTGCATGATATGCCTGTGAGTCCTTCATATGTTTTCTTAAGCATCTTGTTATCTTTCCAGAGGTGCAACCCATGCATTTTTAGGATGTGTGTGGTGACTTGTGCAAGCTTGCAAAGTGAGGCACTTGGTAAATCTGTTTTCAGGGACTTAGTGGATTTCACTAAGTTTGGGATTATTTAGTTCATGATGCCATATGTTCTTGTTATTTCCTAGTGATCCGTGCCTCTTTTGAGGATGATCAGTAAAGGAGTTTTGTTAATCTTGTTATGCTCTATCCATCCATGTTCTTGTTTGCATATATGGAGCACCTAGCTTGAGTCAATCGAGCTCTACTTTTGCTTCGTGGTAAATCTGGGCAGATCGTCAACTTGTTTGCGATTTTGCCGATGCTATTGTAGTTGATCCGTGCATGTTATGCAATTGTTCTTGCCATGTCTAGCTAGCATTTTGTGCCTTATTAATGGATATATGCTTGCCTTGCCATGACTTGCAACGTAGTGATTGCATCGAGCTCGTTTACATGCCTTCGTGAGTTATATTTCAGCATGTCTCAGTTTTCACTAAGTCTAAAAACTGATTGTGTTTTAGCTATGTTCGTGTGCTTGTTAGTATATTTTGTGATCCCTTTTGGCCCCAGGTCACTTGGGGACTTTTGATAAGCTTGTCGAGTAGCTCCATGCCATGCTCTTATTTATCATAATCAGGTCATGTATCATGTTGTTTTGCTGCTCCGAAGAGGGCTTCATGATCTGAAATTTCAGACAAGTGTTAATTTCACCAAGTCAGAAATCTGTTTTGCGTTTGCGTTTTTTGCCATGCTTGTTTGAACCTCATAATGGATGAATTGGCCGTAGCTTAGTGCTAGTGTTTTGTTAAGAATCTTGAATGCTTCCCTGCCATGTATTTTGATGCCATGTTTGTGTGTTGTAGCATGTTCATCTCATTGCATTTAGATGAATACTTGCTGTAAATCGCAGACCGGTGTCATTCTTAAATCGCTTGCCATTTCCAAACCGTAACTCCGATTCCGGCGTTCTTTATATCGTTTTCGAGCGATTTCATCCCACCTTTCCAGTGGCACACTTGGTTTTCCAAGTTGAGGTCAGGTTCATGCATTTCCTGTCACATCTTGCATTTTGCATCTCGCATCGCATCCCGCATAGCATACCATCTTTGCATCTTATTGTTTGAGTTTGCACGTGGTTGATTGTATCCTTGTTGCTTGTTTGTCTTGTTTGGGTAGAGCCGGGAGACGGGTTCGCTAACGAGGAGCCCGTTGAGTTTGCTTTTGAGGATCCAGTCAACTCTGACAACTTTGCAGGCAAGATGATCATACCCTCGAAATCACTACTATCTTCGCTATGCTAGTTTGCTTGCTCTTTGCTATGCCATTGCTACGATGCCTACCAGTTGCTTGTCGGCCTCCCAAATTGCCATGTTCCCCATCTAACCCACCATTGTCCTAGCAAACCGTTGATTAGCTATGTTACCGCTTTGCTCAGCCCCTCTTATAGCGTTGTTAGTTGCAGGTGAAGATTGGAGCCGTTCCTTGTTGGAACATTTATTTACTTGCTGGGATATCATTATATTTCCATGCTATATTAATGCATCTATATACTTGGTAAAGGGTGGAAGGCTCGGCCTCTCGCCTAGTGTTTTGTTCCACTCTTGCCGCCCTAATTTCCGTCATATCGGTGTTATGTTCCCGGATTTTTGCGTCCCTTACGTGGTTGGGCTATAATGGGAACCCCTTGATAGTTCGCCTTGATTAAAGCTTTTCCAGCAATGCCCAACATTGGTTTTACCATTTGCCACCTAGCCTCTTTTTCCCTTGGGTTTCCGGAGCCCGAGGGTCATCTTATTTTAACCCCCCCACCCCGGGCCAGTGCTCCTCTGAGTGTTGGTCCGAACTAGAGTCCTGTGCAGCGCCCCCTCGGGGAAACTCGAGGTTTGGTTTTAGTTGTATGGAGAGATCATCTGAGTGTGCCCTGAGAACGAGATATGTGCAGCTCCTATCGGGATTTGTAGGCACATTCGGGCGGTGTTGCTGGTCTTGTTTTAACCTGTCGAAATGTCTTGTTGTACCGGGATACCGAGTCTGATCGGAATGCCTCGGGTGGAGGTCTATTCCTTCGTTGACCGTGAGAGCTTGTTATGGGCTAAGTTGGGACCCCCTGCAGGGATTGAACTTTCGAAAGCCGTGCCCGCTGTTATGGGCAGATGGGAATTTGTTAATGTCTGGTTGTAGATAACTTGAACCTTAATTAATTAAAATGAATCAACCGCGTGTGTTACCGTGATGGCCTCTTCTCGGCGGAGTCCGGGAAGTGGACACGGTGTTGGAGTTATGTTTGCGCAGGTTGCTCTCTAGTTTCTCGCTCGCGCTTTGCCTCCTCTTCTCGCTTTCTTTTGCGAATAAGTTAGCCACCATATATGCTAGTTGCTTGTTGCAGCTCCACATACATTTACCCCATCCTACCTATTAAGCTTAAATAGTCTTGATCGCGAGGGTGCGAGATTGCTGAGTCCCTGTGGCTCACAGATTACTATTACACCAGATGCAGGGACAGATGATACAGCTCCAGATGGCGCGCTTGAGCTCAAGTGGGAGTACAACGAGGATTCTCAGCGTTACTATGTGTCTTTTCCTGATGATCAGTAGTGGTGCCCAGTTGGGGTGATCGGGACCTTTGTCGCTTGTTGGGTTGTCTTTTATTTTGGCGCCGTAGTCGGGCCATGAGTGTTTGGATGATGTATGTTATTTATGTACTTTGATGTGACGTGGCGAGTGTAAGCCAACTATGTATCTCCCCTTTTATTCTATATATTACATGGGATGTTGTAATGATTGCCTAACTTGCGACATTCCTTTCAATGCGGTTATGTCTCTAAGTCGTGCCTCGACACGTGGGAGATATAGCCACATCGAGGGCGTTACAAGTTGGTAATCAGAGCCTTCCCCGACCTTAGGAGCCCCCACTGATTGATCGTTTTTAGCAGCCGAGTTGTGTCTAGAAAAATGTTTTGAGTCTTTAGGAATTATATATCGGAGAGTTAGGAATTATTTTTACTTCCCAGTCTCCTTCATCGCTCTGGTAAGGCATCCTGACGTAGATTTTTCACTCTTCTCTTCTCAGATTTCACTATAAAAAATTAGGATCACGCGAGTATCTTGGAATCGTTCCGATGGCTTATGATGAGAACATTGTCTTGGTGCCTCCTGTCAGGGGTTTAGTGGAAGTGTCCCGGGGAGTTGAGCTCTGAGGTGTTGTCATCATAATTTTATCGTTGCAATTCTGGAATACTTGAGATATGTTCACCGACATCGAAAATCTCTTTTATGCAGTTCGTTGGTGAGATAACCTCGACGCCACCCAGTACTGGGACTGGAGTTCGGGAGTATCGCCATAACTTGTATAATGGATGCTTTTCGAAGGTTGAGGTAGATGGTTTCCGAAGGTTTCTTGGTTATGTGTTGAAGGATGGATACAGCTGGATGTAGGAATTGCTAGTTTGGGTGAGATATTATGCTTCCCCTGTATCCCCAACACCTGATTGCATAACCGAAAAGTTTCGGGAGTTTCATAGGTGGGAATTCTAGTAGCTCTTAGGATATCTTTCCGACAGATGTATGATATGAAATTGGGGTTCGACGTCTAGTGGTTCGCCTATTCACGGTCGATTTTACATTGGTCTCGTTGTGTCTTAAAGAGTCCTTGGCTATGCTGACTTGGGGACGCTTCGTATGTCATGTGCACTGCCTTGTACATGATGGTGCTGTACGATCGAGCCCATGTAGGTCCCACCATGAAAACTTCGGACGAAATCTCTATCATATGTTTGTTCCGGCTTATTTCGCAAGCCAATCCTTTGTTTTTGTTTTGAGTTGTGGTATTCGAATTGCTTCGAAGTCATATGTTGATTCCATACCTTGTTGATTTAATTCTTCTACCTTCATTCTACGTGGCTTCGCAATTTAGGGATATGTGACCACTTCAAGAGAAGTGCATTCGTTCATATTGTTCAGATGTGAAGCCTTTATGTTGCAATTTTTCATTCCTTTGGATTCAGCTTCAATATTTGTCTGTCTATGTGCTAATGGTGGTCAACCTCTTCAGGATGGCTCCTCCAACGCGCACGACTCCGAATCCTGATCCGCCACCACCTCCACCTCCTCCGGAGGCTTGGCAAGCTGTGATGGCCGCAACCAATGCAAACACATAGTTGATCATGCAAATCCTCCAAGAGCAAAGTCAAGGCAGTCAAAGGAATCAAGGCAACAATCAGAACCATTTTGCTACACTGAACCAGTTCCTTGCTAATGGTCCGAAGACGTTCAGCAATTGTGTTGAGGCTTCCGATGCTGACGATTGGCTGGTGGATCTGTGCAAGCATTTTGAATGCAGCAACGTCAGGCCTGAAGATTTCGTCAAGTTCGCTTCCTTCCAACTCAAAGATCAGGCTGCAGAGTGGTTTCAGTAGTACAAGGATTCCAGAGGTGGACGTTTGATCACTTGGGATGATTTTCGTCGAGATTTCCGAGCTCATCACATCCCTCAGAGTGTGACTGAAAGCAAACGTGAGGAATTTCACAACCTGAAGCAAGGCTCTTTGTCTGTCTATGGCTACAACAAGTTGTTCTAGAAGCTCGACCGCTTTGCCAAGCAGGACGTACCTGATGAGAAGAGCATGATATACCAGTTCAGGGGTGGTCTTAGAGAAGAAATTCAGCTCGCTCTTGTCCTCTTTGAGCCGTTGAGGTACGATGAGTTCTACAACATGGCACTGAAGCAAGAGACTGCTCAGTTGAGGTGTGATGCTTCCAGGAAGCGAGTCAGAGATGCTACTCCTTCTTCCTCTACTCAAGTGGCCAAGCAGCAGAAGTATTGGCTTCCTCCTCCTCCGTTCCGTCAGCCATATCAGCAGAAGAGCAAAGGTGGCAGTGGTTCTTCCCACCCACCCAACCCGGGCTTTCAGAACAAGACTTCGTCTCAAGCTCCAAGATCGATTGCTCCGTACCACCGTCCGCTTTCAGAGGTCACGTGCAACAAGTGCCAACAGAAGGGTCACTATGCCAACAAGTGTTTCAACTAGAGGCGTCTTCCTCCTCCTCCTCCTGTCAGATCGGCAAGTACAGCTGTGGTCAAGCATAACCCCAAGTCCGCCAAGGTCAACTTGATGAACGCAGCTCAGGCAGAGGATTCGTCAGATGTCATCATGGGTAACCTTCCTGTTAATGATATTCCTGCAAAAGTTCTTTTTGACACTGGTGCATCGCATTGCTTCATTTCAAAACCTTTTGCATCTAAGTATGAGTGCGATTATCAGCATCTGCAAAATTCTTTGCAAATTGTGTCACCGGGCAAGCAAATGACAGCTAATTTCTGTGTCTCGGATATTACTATCACCTTGGGTGACTACAAGTTACTTTCTTCCCCAATTGTTCTTGGCGATTCGGACATTGATCTTATTCTCGGGATGGATTGGCTCTCTAAGCACAAGGCGCATCTCGATTGTGCTGCCAGGCAGATTCAATTGACTCATTCGTCTGAGGATGTAATTGTCTTTGCCGCTCAGGATAATACCATCCGTCTGTTTTCTCTCAATGAGAAGGGTGAATTGGATGCTATTTCGCAAATTCCAGTCGTTTGGGAATATCAAGACGTCTTCCCAGAAGAGCTCCCAGGAATGCCTCCGCACCGGCTAGTTGAATTTGTCATTGATCTCGAGCCAGGCACGGAACCTGTGTGCAAGCGTCCTTACAAGCTCGGACCTGAAGAGTTGAAGGAGTTGAAGAAACAACTTGATATTCAAGAAAGAATGGGTCTCATCCGGCCTAGTTCTTCTCCGTGGGGTTGTGGTGTTCTTTTTGTGAAGAAGAAGGATGGATCGGACCAACTTTGTGTTGATTACCGTCCATTGAACAAGAAGACCATCAAGAACAAATACCCACTTCCCAACATCAATGAGCTGTTCGAACAACTCAAGGGTGCCAAAGTATTCTCCAAGCTTGATCTCCGTATGGGTTATCATTAGATTCGAATCCGTGAGCAAGATATTCCCAAGACGGCTTTCAGGACAAGCTATGGGTCATATGAATACACTGTCATGTCCTTTGGCCTCGTCAATGCTCCTCCGACGTTCTCTCGCATGATGAACTTCATCTTCAACCCCTACACCAATGACTTCGTTTTGGTCTATCTCGATGACATTCTGGTTTTCTCGAAGAACAAGGAAGATCATGCCAAGCACTTGCGTTTGGTTCTTGACAAGCTCAGGGAACATCAGTTCTACGCCAAGTTCTCCAAGTGTGAATTTTGGCTCGATGAGGTTCTTTATCTTGGTCATATCATCTCTGCCAAGGGCATTGCCGTGAATCCTGAGAAGGTGTCTGCAATTGTGAATTGGGAACCTCCTCAGAACGTGAAGCAACTCCGTAGCTTCCTCGGTCTCGCAAGATATTGCCGAAGATTTGTTGAAAACTTTTCTAAGATCGCGAAGCCTCTCTCAAATCTTCTTCAGAAGCACGTCAAGTACGTTTGGTCTCCGGAGTGTGATATTGCTTTCAACACTTTGAAAGAGAAATTGATCATTGCTCCAGTTCTGACTCCGCCTGATGAATCCAAGCCATACGAGGTCTTTTGTGATGCCTCTCTCCAAGGTTTCGGTGCAGTACTGATGCAAGAGAAGAAATTTGTTGCTTATACCTCTTGCCAGTTGAAGCCTAATGAGAAGAACTACCCCACTCATGATCTCGAGTTGGCGGCAGTTGTGCATGCTCTGTTGACTTGGAGACATCTTCTATTGGGAAGAAAAGTGGACATTTTCACTGATCACAAGAGTCTCAAGTACATCTTCACTCAGCCTAATCTCAACCTCAGGCAAACTCGATGGGTCGAAATGATTCAAGAGTATAATCCAAGTATCGAGTATACTCCAGGCAAGGCTAATGTGATTGCTGACGCTTTGAGCAGGAAAGCGTATTGCAACAGTCTGATTCTCAAGCCTTATCAACCCGAGCTTTGTGAAGCTTTCCGTAAACTTAATCTGCAAATTGTTCCTCAAGGTTTCCTCGCCAACCTTCAAGTCTCTCCTACCTTGGAAGACCAGATTTGCCAAGCCCAGCTTCTTGATGCTATGGTGAAAAAGGTGAAGATTGGGATTGCCAAGAGTCAGTCCAAGTACAAGTGCTACCGCCTTGATGACAAGGATACTCTCTTCTTCGAGGATTGAATTGTTGTACCCAAAGGTGAACTTCGTAAAGTGATCATGAACGAGGCTCACAATTCCCTCCTCTCCATCCCCCTGGGAGCACGAAGATGTATCAGGATCTGAAGCAAGCTTATTGGTGGACTCGAATGAAGCGCGAGATCGCTCAATTCGTGAATGAATGTGATGTCTGCAGAAGAGTGAAGGCAGAACACCAAAGGCCAGCAGGTCTCCTCCAACCTCTTGCCATTCCAGAATGGAAGTTTGACCACATTGAAATGGACTTCGTGACTGGGTTTCCAAAGTCCAAGCGTGGCAATGATGCTATATTTGTTGTCATTGATAAGCTCACCAAAGTGGCTCATTTTCTGCCTATCAAAGAGTCGATCACTGCAGCTCAATTGGCAGAACTCTATACCTCTCGAATTGTCTCTTTGCACGGTATTCCTCAAGTGATATCTTCAGACCATGGCAGCATCTTTACCTCCAAGTTTTGGGATTCTTTTCAGAAGGCCATGGGCACCAACATCCGCTTCAGCACAGCTTTCCATCCTAAAACAAGCGGTCAAGTCGAGCATGTCAACCAAATTCTTGAAGATATGCTCATGGCTTGTGTGATCTCCTTCGGCATGAAGTGGGAGGATTGTCTTCCTTATGCTGAATTATCATACAACAACAGTTTTCAAGCAAGTTCGGGCAAGGCCCCATTTGAAATTCTGTATGGTAGGAAGTGTCGTACCCCTCTCAACTGGTCTGAAACCGGTGAACGTCAGCTGCTGGGTAATGACTTAATCATAGAGGCAGAAGAAATGTGCTAGGTCATTCATGATAACCTCAAAGCAGCCCAATCCCGCCAGAAGAGCTACTATGATAGTAAGCACCGTGATTTGGCTTTCGAGATTGGAGATCATGTTTACCTCCGCGTCTCTCCTATGAAAGGGACTCGTCGCTTCGGTATCAAAGGGAAGCTTGCCCCTAGATACGTGGGACCTTTCAAGATTGTCAGCAAGAGAGGCGACCTCGCCTATCAACTCGAGCTTCCGTCAAACTTTGCAAACGTTCATGATGTGTTCCATGTCTCTCAGCTCCGAAAGTGCTTCAAGACGCCCAACCGCACCATCAACTTCGAGGACATTGAGCTCCAAGAAGATCTCTCCTATCGTGAGCACCCAGTTGCAATCCTTGAAGAGACTGAACACAGGACTCGCAACAAGTCAATCAAATTTCTCAAAGTCAACTGGTCACACCATTCCGACCGTGAAGCTACCTGGGAATGCGAGGATCACCTCCGTTCTGAGTACCCGGAGTTCTTTCAGTCCTAGACTCGGGACGAGATCTTTTCGTAGTGGTGGAGTGTTATAACACCCCGGATATAACTTTCCCAATTTGTACTCCAACTCTTGCCGTTTCCGGCATTAAGTTATATTTATTTCTCGGGTTCGGGTCTTTGTCTCCGTGTGTTGTTTTCGTTCTCATGCATCTCATATGATGTCATCATGTGCATTGCATTTGCATACGTGTTCATCTCATGCATTCGAGCATTTTCCCCGTTGTCCGTTTTGCATTCCGGCGCTTCGTTCTCCTCCGGTGGTCATTTCTAGTTTTCTTTCGTGTGTGGGGATTAAACATTTCCGGATTGGACCGAGACTTTTCATGCGGCCTTGGTTTACTATCGGTAGACCGCCTGTCAAGTTTCGTATCATTTGGACTTCGTTTGATACTCCAACGGTTAACCGAGGGACCGAAAAGGCCTCGTGTGTGTTGCAGCCCAACACCCCTCCAATTTGGCCCAAAACCCACCAAACTCTGCTCCATCATCTAGAGCGTTCAATCACGATCGCATGGCCGAAAACTGCACCTCATTTGGACTCTCCTAGCTCCCTCTATGCCTATAAATAGAACCCCTTCGTTTTCGGATCTCTCTTCCCCCGAAACCCTAGTCTAAAAAAACAGATCTTCCCCCACGCGCCGGACAACGTCCGCCGGCGCCGGACGTGTCCGACCTCGCCGCCCGCGCCACTTGGCGCCGTCTGGTTCGTCGAGCCGCCCGATCCACATCGCCGCTCCCGCCGGCCCGCAGGCCCACGCGGGGCCCCCCGAGCCCATCGTCGCGCCCCGCCGTCCGGGAGTCTCCGCTGCCCGAGCCACGCGTCCCCGCCGCCTTCTTCCACGATGCCGGCGGCCGACCTCGCCGGGCCGCCGCACTGCCAACGTCGCACGCCGCCTCTCCGCCGACCCCGCCGCCGTCAGCTCCGGTGGCCGCGCGCCACCGCGACCACTCCGGCGCGCCACCGGACCTGGCCGACCAAGCCCCGGCCCTCTCCTTCCTCTCCGGCGTTGTGAACAGCTCCGGCCACCGCGTTGACGAACTCCGGCGATCTCCTCATGAAGCGTGCAGATCTCAGATCCAGAAATCCTCTCGGTTGACTTTTTGCTCCCGAACCCGAATTTTTGTGCATACTTTGACCGGTGATATCTTCGCATCCGTAGCTCCGTTTTGGACATATAGTATATCAAAATGTTCGTCTCGATGAGTACATCATTTCATTCCATTGCATCATTTGCATTTGAGTTCATCTTGATGCCCGAAATGCTGCTAGAAGGAGGCTTCGTGAGATAATTGTCAGATCTGCTAGTTCATCTTAGACTTTTGTCATTTTTACCATGATTGTTGTGTGCATGATATGCCTGTGAGTCCTTCATATGTTTTGTTAAGCATCTTGTTATCTTTCCAGAGGTGCAACCCATGCATTTTTAGGATGTGTGTGGTGACTTGTGCAAGCTTGCAAAGTGAGGCACCTGGTAAATCTGTTTTCAGGGACTTAGTGGATTTCACTAAGTCTGGGATTATTTAGTTCATGATGCCATATGTTCTTGCTGTTTCCTAGTGATCCGTGCCTCTTTTGAGGATGATCAGTAAAGGAGTTTTGTTAATCTTGTTATGCTCTATCCATCCATGTCCTTGTTTGCATATATGGAGCACCCTAGCTTGAGTCAATCGAGCTCTACTTTTGCTTCGTGGTAAATCTGGGCAGATCGTCAACTTGTTCGCGATTTTGCCGATGCTATTGTAGTTGATCCATGCATGTTATGCCATTGTTCTTGCCATGTATAGCTAGCATTTTGTGCCTTCTTAATGGATATATGCTTGCCTTGCCATGACTTGCACCGTAGTGAGTGCATCGAGCTCGTTTACATGCCTTCGTGAGTTATATTTCAGCATGTCTCAGTTTTCACTAAGTCTAAAAACTGATTGTGTTTTAGCTATGTTCGTGTGCTTGTTAGTATATTTTGTGATCCCTTTTGGCCCCAGGTCACTTGGGGACTTTTGATAATCTTGTTGAGTAGCTCCATGCGATGTTCTTATTTATCATAATCGGGTCATGTATCATGTTGTTTTGCTGCTCCGAAGAGGGCTTCATGATCTGAAATTTCAGACAAGTGTTAATTTCACTAAGTCTGAAATCTGTTTTGCGTTTGCGTTTTTGCCATGCTTGTTTGAACCTCATAATGGATGAATTGGCCATAGCTCAGTGCTAGTGTTTTGTTAAGCATCTTGAATGCTTCCCTGCCATGTATTTTGATGCCATGTTTGAGTGTTGTAGCATGTTCATCTCATTGCATTTAGATGACTACTTGTTGTAAATCGCAGACCGGTGTCATTCTTAAATCGCTTGCCATTTCCAAACCGTAACTCCGATTCCGGCGTTCTTTATATCGTTTTCAAGCAATTTCATCCCACCTTTCCAGTGGCACACTTGGTTTTCCAAGTTGAGGTCAGGTTCATGCATTTCCTGTCACATCTTGCATTTTGCATCCCGCATAGCATACCATCTTTGCATCTTATTGTTTGAGTTTGCACATGGTTGATTGTATACTTGTTGCTTGTTTGTCTTGTTTGGGTAGAGCCGGGAGACGAGTTCACTAACGAGGAGCCTGTTGAGTTTGCTTTTGAGGATCCAGTCAACTCTGACAACTTTGCAGGCAAGATGATCATACCCTCGAAATCACTACTATCTTTGCTATGCTAGTTTGCTCGCTCTTTGCTATGCCATTGCTACGATGCCTACCAGTTGCTTGTCAACCTCCCAAATTTCCATGTTCAGCCTCTAACCCACCATTGTCCTAGCAAACCATTGATTAGCTATGTTACCGCTTTGCTCAGCCCCTCTTATAGCGTTGTTAGTTGCAGGTGAAGATTGGAGTCGTTCCTTGTTGGAACATTTATTTACTTGCTGGGATATCATTATATTGCCATGTTATCTTAATGCATCTATATACTTGGTAAAGGGTGGAAGGCTCGGCCTCTCGCCTAGTGTTTTGTTCCACTCTTGCCGCCCTAGTTTCCGTCATATCGGTGTTATGTTCTCGGATTTTTGCGTCCCTTACACGGTTGGGCTATAATGGGAACCCCTTGATAGTTTGCCTTGATTAAAGCTTTTCCAGCAATGCCCAACATTTGTTTTACCATTTGCCACCTAGCTTCTTTTTCCCTTGGGTTTCCGGAGCCCGAGGGTCATCTTATTTTAACCCCCCCCCCCCGGGCCAGTGCTCCTCTGAGTGTTGGTCCGAACTAGAGTCCTATGCAGCGCCCCCTCGGGGAAAATCGAGGTTTGGTTTTAGTTGTATGGAGAGATCATCTGAGTGTGCCCTGAGAACGAGATATGTGCAGCTCCTATCGGGATTTGTCGGCACATTCGGGCGGTGTTGCTGGTCTTGTTTTAACCTGTCAAAATGTCTTGTTGTACCGGGATACCGAGTCTGATCGGAATGTCTCGGGTGGAGGTCTATTCCTTCGTTGACCGTGAGAGCTTGTTATGGGCTAAGTTGGGACCCCCTGCAGGGATTGATCTTTCAAAACCGTGCCCGCGGTTATGGGTAGATGGGAATTTGTTAATGTTCGGTTGTAGATAACTTGAACCTTAATTAATTAAAATGAATCAACCGCGTGTGTTACCGTGATGGCCTCTTCTTGGCGGAGTCCGGGAAGTGGACACGGTGTTGGAGTTATGTTTGCGCAGGTTGCTCTCTAGTTTCTCGCTCGCTCTTTGCCTCCTCTTCTCGCTCTCTTTTGCGAATAAGTTAGCCACCATATATGCTAGTCGCTTGCTGCAGCTCCACATACATTTACCCCATCCTACCTATTAAGCTTAAATAGTCTTGATCGCGAGGGTGCGAGATTGCTGAGTCCCTGTGGCTCACAGATTACTATTACACCAGATGCAGGGACAGATGATACAGCTCCAGATGGCGCGCTTGAGCTCAAGTGGGAGTACGACGAGGATTCTCAGCGTTACTATGTGTCTTTTCCTGATGATCAGTAGTGGTGCCCAGTTGGGGTGATCGGGACCTTTGTCGCTTGTTGGGTTGTCTTTTATTTTGGCGCCGTAGTCGGGCCATGAGTGTTTGGATGATGTATGTTATTTATGTACTTTGATGTGACGTGGCGAGTGTAAGCCAACTATGTATCTCCCCTTTTATTCTATATATTACATGTGATGTTGTAATGATTGCCTAACTTGCGACATTGCTTTCAATGCGGTTATGTCTCTAAGTCGTGCCTCGACACGTGGGAGCTATAGCCGCTTCGAGGGCATTACACCCTGCCATTGCACCAGCACAGCAACCTACCAGCCTACATGGCACTGCATGCCTCGTTGGCCGAGATGCGCGTCGAAGCAAGGCGAGGCGGAGACGGCCGGGACGGGCTCTGTTGCCGTCCTGATAAAGCAAGAGAGCAGCGCATTAAAGGCGATTGTCCTGTGATGTCAGGTGATAAGCTTGTACACTGTAGATACTTTCCACCTCTTGTGTGCCACTGTGGCGACCCCTTTGACATATAAAAGGAGGCCCGAGGCGTACTAAGGAAGGATTCGGACTTTTTGGGCTAGGCATGCACCACAGATAGTTCAAGAACTCAAGAACACATATATCCAGACAAGCAGGACTAGGGTATTACGCATCTTTGTGGCCCGGACTTGGGTAAAATCCCCTCGTATTGATCACTATACCTGCTCTTTACATAGTTCCGCTCACCGCCACCCGCCTTCTTCGTCTTCTCCGGCCTCCCAACACCAACCGCCATAAGCGACTGCCCCGAGAAGTTCAAGGAGCTGGCTCAGGAAGCCACCACCAAGAACTAGCCCCCGACAAATCGCTCTGCCAGGGAGAAGGCCAGGTGCAGATGATGGTGCTGCCGGTGTCGCCCAGGGACGGTGTGTCCGACACCTAGTCGGACCCGTCCCTGTCGTCCTCCCCATCGGTCTCCTCCTCGTCATTATCGCTCGAGGAGGAGCTTTTGTCGTCGGTCGAGCTCTCCGCGCAGCACCCTAACCTGATTCCCGAGCGCCCGAAGTCCTTGACGAAGAGCAGGCTGTTCTCCATTAATTTGAACTGGAGAACGTGCCCCTCCGGTAGGTTATGGGCATGGGCGAAGGTCTTCCATCCGCGGCGGAGATACATGACATGAGGAGCAGGGAAGTCGACGTCGACCCTTATGCCGCCGTTCCCGCAGCCCCTCATATGCAACCTCAAGGCCTGTGGCGGGTCGAGCTCCATTTCCTGAGCAAATGGGGTGGGAAGGCTAAGATAACTGCACACTGGCTTGTACATGCTGATGAAGAAATCACGGGGCTGGTCTCCAACATGGCCCACCATCAGGAGGGGATCCGCTGGCGGAAGCGCGGCCGGTGCGCCGCCCCGTCCTCCTCTCCCCCGAGCGCCGTGGCGGCCTCGGTCTCACCCCTACCTCCTCCTCTCACGGCGGGCTCTGCCGCCATGGGCTCCGGAGGAGGGGGGCATGTTATCGAGAAGAAGCCCTCGTCGCCGCCACTAGAGCATCGACGCGCCCTCTCACCATGCAAGTAGAAGAAAGAGGACAAGCAGGAAGGAGATGGATCCAGAAGAATGTCATCCCTCTTTCCCTTTTTATAGGGGGGCGAGGCTGGAGCTTGGCTCCCCGGCCTAAGCATAGCCGCCCCGCTCAACCAATCCGTGTGCCAGAGGCGCAGGGAATCAGGAACGACCCGTTGCTCCAATCAGCAACGCCCAGTTTCCCGCCTCGATGTTAAGGCCCATGCCCTCCATATCCGCCACCTACCCTCCAGGCATGGGGGACATGTGGCGGGCGGGCCAGAATTAAGAAGACAAATGGAACAGCCGTTTTCCACCCCGTGATCGTGGGGCGCGGGTACCATGAATGCCATGACCCCAGCCGACTTTGTAAATGAGATGCGCCCCTGCGGCTTCCTCTTTTCTTTTATGGGGAAGACGCGGGCCGCCTCTTTACTATTCACCACAGGGTGACGCAAGCGTGCTGCAACCATTCCTGGCACGACCCCCACGTCACGCACTCAATGTGGGTCGTGGGGTCAGCGCAACTGGCGAAGGGATTTCTGCGGATTAAAACTCTGCCATGCGTGCCCGCACACCGTTCCGGGCCTAGCCCAACAACACTCTGCGCTTATGTGTGGCCCCAGCCTAGGGGCTCCTGTCGGTGTACAAAAGTAGGGGCCCTTCTATACCCCTTTACTTGTGCACGGGCAGTCGTAGCCGCATCTGCAGCCAAGCTTGATGGGGCAGAGGGAGGAAAGGTGCGAGACTGCCAAGACAACACTCAAGCCAGAGGCATAAAGAGCAAAGGGGCGGGATGGACCCCCTCCCCCGGCAAAGTGCTTGCCGGGACGGCCTATACGTAGCCCCGGTAAGAGCTTTTGCCGGGGCAACTTGCCCAACACCAGCATGGCCGCTACCCTTGAGCCTGAGAGTTCTGACACCACCGAAACCAAGGCTCGGGGACGCCTGCATGATGGCATGCAGATCTTTGTGAAGACCAAAGGCCTGGAAAGCAGATAAGAACCAGGAGACGAAGGCCCCGGCAAGATCCTTGCTGGGGATTACCGAGGCCTCGGCAAGATCCTTGCCGAGGGCGCCCACGAGGCCCCGACAAGACCATTGCCAGGGGTATCAGCAAGATCGTGGCAAGGCTTTGCCGCCCCGTCGCCGCCCCAGCATAGTGGCCAGCCCACCAACTAGGCAAGTGCCTACATGGCAGCACGTGGCTTCTAGGCCAACTAGTCAAGCACCTGTGTGGTGGCATGCAGATCTTTGTGAAGACCCTGCCGCCACACCAGCACAGCAACCTGCCAGCCTGCATGGCACTGCATGCCTTGTTGGCCCGGACGCGCGTCGAAGCAAGGCGAGGCGGCGACGAACGGGACGGGCTCTGTTGCCGTCCCTGATAAAGCAAGAGGACACATGAGCAGCGCATTAAAGGAGTTTGTCATGTGATGTTAGGCGATAAGCTTGTACACTGTAGATACTTTCCACCTCCTGTATGCCACTGTGGCGACCCCTTTGACATATAAAAGGAGGCCCGAGGCGTACTGAGGAAGGATTCAGGCTTTTTGGGCTAGGCATGCACCACAGCTAGTTCAAGAACTCAAGAACACATATATCCAGACAAGCAAGACTAGGATATTACGCATCTTTGTGGCCCGAACCTGGGTAAAAGCCCCTCGTACTGATCACTAGACCTGCTCTTTACACAGCTCCGCTCACCGCCAACCGTAGTAAGGATCCTCGTGCTCCCATAGGTGTCGTTTCCCCCGACAGCGATGATATTGGATCTTGGAACTGGAATCGATTGAAATTGGAATTTCACCAAAAAAATATCATATGCATCTAGTTCATCGTGATCAGGATTACATATATAATTTCTTGGCCTCGTGAAGGAGAAAGTATCGCTCTAGCTTGGGGGAGGCTTAAATCAATACTATATTCATGCCCGAATCATGAGCTCTCGCGAGAAATTATCATTCAGAACTTCTATGCTTGGCTTTCTAATAATGATCGATCCATGATTGATATTTCTTGTGCCGATTCTTTTATGAAGAAAACTATTGAATTCAGGTGGGATCTCTTAGAAAGAATTAAAGGCAACTCTGAAGATTGGGAACTCGACGAAGGTAAAGATTTAGGTATTAAGCTTAAGTTTGGTTGTGTTAAATCTTTTATGAATACCGATGCTTTTCAAAAGTTTAGCACTAAATATGGACTTGACTCTGAGATAGTAGCCTCTTTTTGTGAATCTTTTGCTAGTCATGTTGATCTCCCTAAAGAGAAGTGGTCTAAGTATCATCCCCCTATTAACAAAGAAATCAAAGAACCAGTGGTTGCTAAAGAAGAAACTATCATTTACAATGTTGATCCAGTTGTTCCTACTGCTTATATTGAGAAACCACCTTTTCCTGTTAAGATAAAAAGCATGCTAAGGTTTCAACTGTGGTCCATTGAAGTAATATTAAAGAACCTAAACCCCCTGAGAGAATCAAAGTAGAACCTAGTGTTGCTATGGCTAAGGATCTCTTGGTAGATAATTTTGATGGGCATGTTATTTACTTCATTGGTGAAGCTGCTAGAATTGCCAAACCTGATGGGAAATATAAAGATAGACCTGTTGTAGGCATGCCTGTTGTCTTTGTTAAAATAGGCGATCATTGTTACCATGTCTTATATGATATAGGTGCTAGTGTAAGTGCTACTCCTTTTACCCTCTATCAAGAAATTATGAATGACATAGCACCCGCTGAAATAGAAGACATAAATGTTATTATTAAACTTGCTAATAGAGACACCATCACACCACTTGAGATTGTTAGAGATGTTGAAGTCTTGAAGTCTTGTGTGGGAAAATGACATATCCTACTGATTTTCTAGTCCTTGGTTCCCCACAAGATGACTTTTGTCCCATAATATTTGGTACACCTTTCTTGAGCACTGTCAATGCTACTATAGGTTGCTATAAACAAACTGTCGGTGTTAGCTTTGGTGATGAGTCTCATGAGTTTAATTTTGCCAAGTTTAGTAGAAAACCTCATAAAAATAATTTCCTTGTAAAGATGAAATAATTGGTCTTGCTTCTATTATTTTACCTCGTACTAATCCATTAGAGCAACATTTGCTAGACCATGAAAATGATTTGCATATGCATGAGAGAAATGAAATAGATAGAATTTTCTTTGAACAACAACCTTTGCTTAAGCACAACTTACCTATTGAAACTCTAGGAGGTCCCCCTCCACCTAAAGGTGATCATGTGTTTGAATTAAAGCAATTATCCGACACTTTGAAATATGCTTATATTGATGAGAAAAGATATATCATGTTATTATTAGTGCTAACCTTTCAGAACATGAAGAAGAAAGATTATTGAAAATTCTGAGGAAGCACCGAGCTGCTATTGGATATACTCTTGATGATGTTAAGGGCATTAGTCCCACTGTATGTCAGCACAAGATTAATATGGAACCTAATGCTAAACCATTGTTGATCACCAAAGTCGTTTGAATCCGAAGATGAAAGAAGTTGTAAGAACGGAAAATATTAAAACTTCTGGAAGCAGGTATAATCTATCCTATAGCTGATAGTAGATGGGTAAGTCTTGTTCATTGTGTTCCTAACAGGGGAGGTATTACTGTTGTTCCTAATGATAAAATTGAACTTATTCCATAAAGAATTGTTATAGGCTATAGAATGGTAATTGATTTCAGAAAATTAAACGAAGCAACTAGAAAGGATCATTACCCTCTACCTTTTATTGATCAAATGCTAGAAAGATTATCTAAGAACACACACTTTTGTTTCCTTGATGGATACTCTGGTTTCTCACAAATACCTGTTTCACAACCTGGTCAAGAAAAGACCACTTCTACTTGTCCTTTTGGAACTTATGCTTATAGACATATGCCTTTTGGTTTATGCAATGCACCTGCTACCTTTCAAAGATGTATGACTGCTATATTCTCTGGTTTTTGTGAAAAGATTGTTGAGGTTTTCATGGATGACTTTTCTGTTTATGGGAAGTCTTTTGATGATTGTTTAAACAATCTTGATCGAGTTTTGTAGAGACGGGAGCAAACTAACCTTGTCTTGAATTAGGAGAAGTGCCACTTTATGGTTAACGAAGGTATTGTCTTGGGCCATAAAATATCTGAAAGAGGTATTGAAGTGGACAAAGCAAAGGTTGATGCAATTGAGAAAATGCCATGCCCTAAAGATATCAAAGGTATTCGTAGTTTCCTTGGTCATGATGGTTTCTATAGGAGGTTTATCAAAGACTTTTCTAAATTTTCTAGGCCTCTTACAAATCTTTTCCAAAAGGATATTCCTTTTGTTTTTGATGATGATTGTGTAGAAGCCTTTAAAACACTCAAGAAAGCCTTAATTTATGCACCTATTGTTCAACCACCTGATTGGAACTTGCCTTTTGAAATTATGTGTGATGCTAGTGATTATTTTGTTGGTGCTATTCTAGGACGAAGAGTTGATAAGAAACTAAATGTTATTCACTATGCAAGTAAAACTCTAGACAGTGCACAAAGAAATTATGCTAGTACTGAAAAGGAATTTCTAGCAGCTATGTTTGCTTGTGATAAATTTCGAACCTATATTGTGGACTCAAAAGTTATTGTTCACACTGATCATGCTGCAATAATATATCTTATGGAAAAGAAAGATGCTAAACCTAGACTCATTAGGTGGGTTCTCTTGCTACAAGAATTTGATTTACATATTCCTAATAGGAAGGGAGCTGAGAACCCCGTAGCTGATAACTTGTCTAGGTTGGAGAATGTTCTTGATGACCCACTACCTATTGATGATAGTTTTCTTGATGAGCAATTAGCTGCAATAAATGTTTTTAATAGCACACCTTGGTATGTTGACTATCCTAATTATATTGTTGCTAAATAATACCTCCTAGCTTCACATACCAAGAAAAGAAAAAAAATCTTCTATGATTTAAGACATTACATTTGGGATGACCCACATCTTTACAACGAATGAGTAGATGGTATTATTAGACGTTGTGTACCTGAGCATGAACAAGAACAAATCCTATGGCAGTGTCACTCCTAAGCTTATGGAGGACATCATGCGGGAGATGGGACTGCTCATAAGGTACTGCAATCTGGTTTTTATTGGCCTACTCTCTTCAAGGATGCTCGTAGATTTGTCTTATCTTGTGATGAATGCCAAATAATAGGTAATATCGGTAAGCATCAAGAAATGCCTATGAATTATTCACTTGCTGCTGAACCATTTGATATTTGAGGATTTGATTACATGGAACCTTTTCCTTCCTCTAATGGGTATACTCATATTCTGGTTGTTGTTGATTATGTTACTAAGTGGGTAGAAGTTATTCCAACTAGTAGTGTTGGTCACAGCACCTCTATTAAAATGCTTAAGGAATTCATTTCCCAAGGTTTAGAGTCCCTAGATACTTAATGACTGATGGTGGTTCACACTTTATTCACGGTGCTTTTCGTAAAATGCTTGCCAAGTATGATGTTAACCATAGAATTGCATCTCCCTATCATCCTCAATCTAGTGGTCAAGTTGATCTTAGCAATATAGAAATAAAATTAATATTGCAAAAGACTGTCAATAGGTCTCGAAAGAATTGGTCCAAGAAATTGGATGATGCCCTTTGGGCCTACAGAACAGCTTAGAAAAATCTTATGGGTATGTCTCCTTATAAAATGGTTTATAGAAAAGCTTGTCATTTTCCTCTTGAGTTAGGACATAAAGCATATTGGGCAATTAAAGAACTCAACTATGATTTCAAACTTGCTGGTGAAAAGAGGTTATTTGATATTAGCTCTTTAGATGAATGGAGGACCCAAGCTTATGAAAATGCCAAACTATTCAAAGAAAATGTTAAAAGATGGCATGATAAAAGAATCCAAAAGCGGGAATTCAAAGTGGGTGAATATGTTTTATTATACAACTCTCGTTTTAGATTCTTTGCAGGAAAACTTCTCTCTAAATGGGAAGGACCATATGTTATTGAATAAGTTTATCGTTCTGGAGCCATCAAAATAAATAATGCCGAAGGCCCAAAGGTGGTCAATGGTCAAAGGATCAAACACTATATTTCAGGTACACCTATTAATGTTGAAAGCAATATTATCCAAACCATGACACCAGAAGAACACATCAAGGAAACCTTCCGGACCACTCCAGAATCCTGAAATAAGGGAGGTACGTGATATGGTAAGTAAATGGACTCCAAAAAATCTGTAAAAATATTGTTTGTCAGTTTTGGAATACTAGAAAAATTAGGAAAATAAGAAGCAACCAGGAAGGCACCCCTGGTGGGCACAAGACACCAGGGCACGCCTGGCTTGCCAAATGCGCCCAGGTGGGTTGTGCCCACCTCAAGTACCTTCTGGACTCCGTTTTCTCCTGTTTGCTTGTTTCCCAAGATAAAAAAATCTTTATATACCCCTCGAACCAGTTGACCACCGTATCGGGGAGAAATCCTCTATTCTTCTTTCTTGTTGTTTTCTGACAGATCTAAATCTCCATGGCCGCTCCGAGCTCCTCCAAGGACAAGTTCTTAGAGAGGGTAATCAACCCCTGCTTCTCGGAGGTGATGAAGCACCCTCGGTCCATTGTGATGCGTGAGGGGGTGCTCCACCTCCGAGACATCCAGGGACCCAAGGGGAAGGGAACCATGGAGGCCAGGCAAGAAGTTTTCAAGTGTAAGGGTATGGTGGAGCATGGGCTCGATGCCAATCACCGCATGATTACCGACTTTACACGTGATCACAAGGTGGATGGCCAGTCCATGAAGGATGTCGTCTTCGCCCTCACCGAGCAGATCAACTTTCAACAAAGCCAAATCTATGATCTCCAAAACCAAGTCTTTGAATATGAGGCAAGGTTTAAAGGTATGAGTTTGCCTGCCAGTTGTAGGACTCGTGAGACTCTTGCCTCATCTTATGATGGTGAGCCTCTGCCATGGAAGCCTGAGGACAAGCTCGCTACTACCTCATCACCACCACCAACACCTTCTTCACCACCAAAGGAGAATTGAGTATCGGGTAAGGGCACTCCCCTTGGCATGAGCCAAGCTTGGGGGAGGTGCCCCGGTATCGTATCACACCACTATCTTTGCCTTTATTTAACTTAGTTTGATCTTTAGTTATCTTTTGCATTAGTTGAATAAAAGTTCAGTTTGATCTTTGTTTGAGAGTTTGCTTAGTGATCTATCTATCTATGTAATCATGTGTAATGAAGTTTAGTTTGAGTTTTGCTTTCTTTACTTCTATGTTGCAATAAAAAAGGAAATAAATGAAAAAGATCATATGCTAATCTTATGGTAAGTAATGACATCACATATGGAAAACTATAAGTAGTTAAATTTATTGGATATTGACAAACATAGCATTGGTCAATGATGCAATTCATGAAAGAATTAATAAGGGAAGAGAAGATTCACCTGCAAATATACTATCTTGGGCATCTTTTGTAATTGTGAGCCCCCATCAAAATATTATATGCCAAAATTGTTGATGTTGGACAAGGAAAACAATGTAATGATTTATGTTTGTTCATATCCACATAGAAGTTATATTGTCATAGATCCTTTAACATGTGGTGCTTGCCCAATATCTTTTCTAGCCAAAAATTTCGCACTAAGTAGGGATACTACTTGTGCGTCCAAAAACACTTAAACCCAAATCCTTTTCGAGAGTCCACCATACCTACTTATGGATTGAGTAAGATCCTTCAAGTAAGTTGTCATCGGTGCAATAAGGCAATAAAACTTTCTTCTAAATGTGCATGATCATTTAGTGTAAGAGAAAATTGAGTGTTGTACGAACTTGTGATGGCAAAGAATAAAAGCGACAGACTGCATAATAAAGGTTGCTATCATAAGGGCCAATATAACATGACATTCTTTGCACTAAGACATTAAGCATGCAAACCAAAAAGTGCATGGCAACCTCTGCTTCCCTCTGCCAAGGGCCTATATTTTACTTTTATGTATGTACTTTTATGCAAGAGTCAAAGTACCTCTCTGTTCCTTTTTATTTTCTCTTTTGGCAAGCATCATGTGGTGAGGAAAGATCTAGGCACATATGTCCAGCTGGGTATGGGTGAGCGTGAGTTATTATTGTTGACATCACCCTTGAGGTGAGTATGTTGGGTGGTGAAATTATAAGCCCCTATCTTTCTATGTGTCCGGTTTTTTGCTCATGTGTATGTGGTGAGTGTTAGCAATCATAGAAGACTATATGATGGTTGAGTATGTGGACTTGCCTAAAGGCTCCGATACGTGACCCTTCCTGAAAAGATGATGAATTGTAGTTGCAAAGTTGACTGAGAACATAGTTTGTTGGTTTTCAGTAGAGTTTATCCTTCTACTTCAATAAGTGTGATGAATTCTTATTTGCTCATGAGAAGTTATATCATAGATCTATGTTGTATTATGTTTTAATAAAGTTTGTTGCTGTTACAATAATATACATGATGCTTCTATGTCCGTATTTTGTTATTATCGTCACCTCTCTCTCTCTAAGCATGTGGACATGTTTTTCGATTTTGGTTTTCACTTGAGGACAAGCGAGGTCTAAGCTTGGGGGAGTTGATATGTCCATTTTGCATCATGTTTTCCTACTGTTATTTATAATGTTTTTATGCATAATAATGCCTTCTATAGTAATCACTGGTACGCGTCGGTGCTATACAAACGGTTTTTAACCCCTTTCCGCGGCGGCATTTGGAACCGTCGCCAAGATAATGTGGGTGATAGGGGGGTCCTTCCCACACGACCCAGAAACCGTTGGGGATAGGCCCTCCTGGCACACAGGCTGGGGCAAAAAGAGTTCATGTGCGATCGGACGAGGATCGAGACCCAATTGTTTCCGTTCGTATGTACATCCCACACGGTGAATCCCAGAAAAACATTTCCGTTCGTATGTATATCACACACACAGTCAACCCAAGGAGTTCGTTTCCATTCTTATGTACATCGCACACAGTTAATCCAGGGAAACCGTTTTCGTTCCTATGTACTTCCCACAAAGTCAATCCAGGGAAAACGATTACGTTCATATGTACATTCCACACAGTCAATCCAGGGAAAACGTTTCCGTTCGTATGTACATCCCACACAGGTTTATGTATAGGCTCGTGTGTGATAGCTGTAACTATCACACACGCTCCGTGTTGATTAATCGTTTGCTTTTATCAACTACATCACACACACGATTTGATGAAGAAAACTGTGTGGGATTGGGCTATCCATCACAAGCGCTTTTACTTCAAGAACCGTTTGCAAAGTTCCATGACCCATTTAGCAGGTTTATTAGTTTACAATTAATAATTCTAGTATTACGTAAATTCACATTTCATATTGAACAACTATTTGCCAATTTCATATCAGGCACATAGATATATTTTAACATCACAGTACAATAGCTACCGGAAAACAGCACAGTACAACATATAGATAGTTCAACTTCATAAGAATAATATTACTACAATATATTCATTTCCCTAATCGAGATCATCCAGGCTTGCCTTATCCACCTCTGCTTTCAGTTCAATAAGAACATGTTTTGCACTGGCCAACTGGGGAAGTGCATGCTCCTTCGCCAACACCATCTTAGCAAATATGAGCTCATTCTCAACCTTCCTCTTTTTATCCCGCATCTTCAAATATTCTTCAGCGTTGACAAAACTTTTTCTAAGCCTACCTCTGTTCTCTTCCTGATACATGCTCCAGAGCTTTGCTAGGCACATCTTCAAAGACTGTGGCCACTCTTTATCAACCCACTCCAAGTAAGAACACTTCCGTTCATCCTATAATATTTAAAACTAGATCAGTAACAATTGTAGGGAAGATGGGTTTATAGCAACATACAAAATCACCAATACTTATTTTGAAAAACTGAAGAAACAGGTTAATTATGACATATCTTCTCAAAAAGATCAATGTGCAGATGAATTATTTGCTACTAAGACAACAACCAAATTCTGAAACATCAGAAGCTAATTAACTACAACAATGCTACAAGTTCTTACTCATGTACTATAAATAACAAATTGAACATTTTTAGGGGAAGGTAAATATAACTGCAACAGCATCGCGACAATATTTGGATGACAGCAAATTGATACTAACAGGTGTGTACATGCACAAATTTAGTAACATAGAACTAATAGCACTAAGGTCGTCCACTATGTATGCCAAAATCGGTCTAAAGACAACTGTTGCTACATCTCGCATCAGTGCCCTACACTGGCGAGCCGATACAGCAGAAAAAATCAGGGACCCAAACTCCGGAGCACCTAGTTGCTCCGACGCCCAGTTCCTTCGTGCCATAAAGATATAGTATTTTACTGCTTGGCTCCTTGGATGTGTGGACAAGTTGTCTCCACAAACTGCTGAAGCGGTGCCAATGGCACCGCTGATGAGATGGCAACATTTTTAGATACTAGGTACAAACTGTGACACTGTCTAAGGATGTGTTTGGTTGAAGGTGTGGCATGAATGGGTTGGACCCGTGACAGTGTCTGAATCACATCTAACAAATGATTTGTAACAACGAAAGAGGATATAACCTTCTCTGCACATGCCAGAAACTTCCTCCCACTATCCACAGATTCTAATGCAACTAGCTTCACACATGGAGATTGATGGTGACAACGAGCAGATAGATCTTCGGCCACCCCGCTCCATTCATTACAACTGATGGTCCTAGGGAACTACAAGAGGAAGAAATGACTCAAATCGACCGCAGGGCCGATAAAAATACTTCATTCCAAGTCTTAGCCTGAGAGAGAGAAGAGAGGCATACCCGGGTGGTGAAGGAGTCGTCATCGGAGGAGGAACCGCTAGAGAGGTCTTTGAAGAAGACCATGGCGACCCCGGCGGTAGGATGCGAGACGGAGAGAACGAGGAAGCAAGCGAGGAGGCAACTATAGCTTAGGAAGGAAGGAAGGAAGGAAGGGGGAAACAGGGGAAATGTGACTTGTGGTCAGGGAGAAAAGGGGATGGGGAGGGTAAATATTTCGGTAGTAGGCCAAAAAAATTGAAATGTGGAGGGAAACTTTGTGCGCGGTGCCGCCGGACGAAATTCACTTTGAACGATAGTGTGCATCACAAATGATTCTTCTGCTTAACGCGCATGGGATGAGTTTGATAATTCAAATTTTGGTGGAAATTTCCCCGGGTGCGTCATTGCATAATTTAACATCGCTTGCTAATTTGGGCACACAAATGAGCGTACAACACATAGACCAGACTTACTGAATTGAGCAATTTTAATAATTAAACAGATCCAGTTCACCTAAACATTTCTCTAACAAAAGACCAGCATTAAAAACAAAGCCTAAGTATGAATAATTTTAACAAATCTACCGCCGCACCGGCCTATGCATCGCCGGTGTGAGATGAGACGTCGATGACTTGTCCTGGCAACATGCCGCCGTTGGTGGACTCCGCGTCCTCCCCTGCTGAAGTCGACCGTGTCCTCATCCTCGTCCTCATCCTTGACGTCGCCCTCAAGGTTGTAGTAGTCGTAGTAGTGGTTGTGCCAGAGCTCGTGTTGGTACTCCACCGTCGATTCCTCGATGGACAGACTCTTCTCTACCTCGACCTGGGCCACGCGCAACTCCTCCTCCTGACGCTCCTGGATCTCCGCCGCCTCCTGCATCTCCAGCTCCTGCTCGACGACCTCACGAGGAAGCAGGTGCTCCATGGCCTCCACCGCCCTTTCGGACGTGGGTTGCATGCTGGATTCCGAGGTGGCCTGGAATATCTTGGCGTGGATGGCCTCGACCTGGGCTAGGATGACATCGGCGTTACGGACGGCAGCTTGCGCACTCTCGACGTTTGCAGTCGTCTTGGCAACTACAACTACCCTGTCGGCTGCCATAAATGCCCTCTTGACGGAAGCGGCCGCGCTCAATGAGGATACGGCGGCACTCTCGTCGTAGGCGGCCGCACTCTCGGCGCAGGCGGCAATGCTCGGGGGGCGTCCATCATACGGGCCTTCATGAAGCGTTTCCATGGTGTCATATTTGCAAGAAGGGGGTGCGGGAATGGGGATCGGGATTTGTGGATTCGGGGGTTGCCGGCACTGGAGCAGACGAGTCGGAGAAGCTTAAGGAGGAAGACTTAAATAGACCCAGAAATTTTCATCACAAACGATTCCTACAAAACAATTGTGTGTGATGTTGTAGATATTTTTTATTAGGTGTGAAAGACGAATTTGGAGTAAAGTGGCAACGGATGGTGTTTTAAATGTAGGAGAAAATTTGTAGAACTAATACAACTATCATGTCAAATTTTGGAAAATTTCAGGGGTCATTTGACATTTTAAGACATTTAAGTGGTTTTCTAGCCATTTAACGACCGTAATTGAAATTTGAACTACATGTACATGCAACAGCTAACCATAATAGTTTGAAAAGTCATATTTTGTGTACTTGTGTGCGATTTAATTCCATGTGCAGTAAATTGGAAGGAATTTTCAAACATATTGGTCTAACAGTTATGACACAATTAAGCATAGAGTGCCGTGGCATTTAAATTCCAAAAAAAATAAAAGATCAGAAACACATGAAACCTTGGTTGATGTAATGTCATGCCACCAAGATGATGTGGTAAAAAATTTGGCATGTTTGACGAAAGTTTGGACACATACCCCTCACAAACCGGAGCAACTCACTAGAAGGCTCGTGGTTCCGAGAGGGAACGATGCATGTTTGATGACGAACGGGAGATAGCTTCCTCTTACGGCCTTCAAAAAATTTCTACGTGTAACGTGCACTAATACAACTGTCATGTGAAAATTTGGAAAATTTCAGGGGTCAGTTGACCTTTTGAAGATATTTAAATGATTCTCTAGGCATTTAATGACCGTAATTCAAATTTGAATTACATCTACATGCAAGGGCTAACCATAACGGTTTGAAAAATCATATTTGTGTACTTGTATGCGACTTAATTCCATGTGCAGCAAACTAAAAGAAATTTTCAAACATACTGGTCTCACGGCATGGACACAAGCATGGAGTGCCATGGCATTTTAATTCCAAAAAATTAAAAAATGATAAGAAAAACATGAAACCTTGCTTGATGTAATGTCATGCCACCAAGATGATGTGGTAAAAAAATATCCTATTTGATGAAAGTTTGGACGCACACCCCGCACAAACCGAAGCAACTCACTAGAAGGCTCGTGGTTCCGAGAGGGAACAATGCATGTTTGATGACGAACAGGAGATAGCTTCCTCTAACGGCCTTCCAATTGTTTTCAACGTGTCACGTGCACTAATATAACTGTCATGTGAAAATTTGGAAAATTTCAGGGGTCGGTCAGTTGACCTTTTGAAGATATTTAAGTGATTTTCTAGCCATTTAATGACCGTAATTCAAATTAGAACTACATGTACATGCAACAGCTAACCATAACGGTTTGAAAAATCATACTTGTGTACTTGTGTGCGAGTTAATTCCATGTGCAGCAAATTAGAAGGAATTTTCAAACATATCGGTCTCACGGCATGGACACTACAAGCATGGAGTGCCATGGCATTTTAATTCCAAAAAATTAAAAAAATGATAAAAAACATGAAACCATGCTTGATGTAATGTCATGCCACCGAGATGATGTGGTAAAAAATTGTCCTGTTTGACGAAAGTTTGGACACACACCCCTCACAAACCGAAGCAACTCACTAGAAGGCTCGTGGTTCCGAGAGGGAAAAATGCATGTTTGATGACGAACGGGAGATAGCTTCCTCTTACAGACTTCAAATTTTTTATACGTGTAACGTGCACTAATACAACTGTCATGTCAAAATTTGGAAAAATTCAAGGGTCATTTATCCTTTTGAAGACATTTAAGTGTTTTTCTAGCCATTTAATGACCGTAATTCATATTTGAACTACATCTACATGCAACAGCTAACCATAACGGTTTGAAAAATCATATTTGTGTACTTGTGTGTGAGTTAATTCCATGCATGGTAAATTAGAAGGAATTTTCAAACATATTGGTCTCACGGCATGGACACATGCATGGAGTGCCATGGCATTTTAATTCCAAAAAGTTAAAAAAAATGATCAGAAAATCATGAAACTTACTTGATGTAATGTCATACCACCAAGTTGATGTGGTAAAAAAAAGTTGGCATGTTTGACGAAAGTTTGGACACACCCCCCTTACAAACCGGAGAAACTCACTAGAAGGCTCGTGGTTCCGAGAGGGAACAATGCATGTTAGATGACGAACGGAAGATAGCTTCCTCTTACGGCCTTCAAAAAAATTCTACATGTAACGTGCAATAATACAACTGTCATGTGAAAATTTGGAAAATTTCAGGGGTCATTTGACATTTTGAAGACATTTAAGTGATTTTTTAGCCATTTAATGACCGTAACGCAAATTTGAACTACATCTACATGCAACGGCTAACCATAATGGTTTGAAAATCATATTTGTGTACTTGTGTGCGAGTTAAAAAATCATCAGACGATGTAAATATCTGATGTTCAAAAAAGAAAATGTAAAATCTGGCAAGACAACCAGCCCCACACGATTGGCACTCTATTTTGCGCCTCGAGGTTTGGAAGGTGAGTGGCAGGCTTTATTAATCAGACACGGTTCGGCATTGGGAGCCGTCAGCTATTATGTTCCACATGAATTTTGTTGCGGGAATCATGTGTAATTCACACTACAGTACTCATAAATTCCGACGACCGACGTGTGTACTGTTCCCGTCGATCTAGATTTCGGCCGCCAATAAATACTACCTTGCTCATGTCGTCCCGCCTGCATTCTCAGTTAGATACTCCCCTTGCTCGCCCTCTCTCTCAAATCTCTACCATGGCTTCGCCGGTCTGCCCACGCACCGACGAGGAGTCGCCGCCCCCCGAGGACGCTCACTTGAAGAGCAGCGACGAGGACACCTACACGCAGTCGAACGAGGTTGCGCCGGACCCCCCAACTTTGGATTGGTTTTGGGGCCAGTATGATCTTTGTCTTTGGAAGTCGCTGCTGCCAGCTGAGAAAGCCAGGCAAGTGGCTTTCAAGAAGGAGATGGCAGAGGAGGTGTTGGAACACGCGGTACGCTACGCTAGCGCCAAATAAAATTTTCTACCGCGCACCCAAGATCATGCTGCTGGAAATAGATCACGGGATTGGGTTTACCACTAGACGCGCAGTCACCGCAGCGGAAGTAGAGTTGGTGATGCGTGTAGCCGATCTCCTAGGCCGTCTCCTCCTCGCGTTGCCGATCTCCCGCGAACAGCGAAGACCCGTGAACGGTGATCTCCCGCGAACGGCACCTCGCGGTTCCCTGGAACGGTTCGTCCAAGCACCGCAGATGCGATGCCTCCAAGGTATCCACACGTACGGGGAGCAGCATCGAGCGGCGGACTGCTAGGTCCGGTGGCTAACCAGGGTTCAATCCCATCAACCCTAAGTGGTGTGCCCACTCCCCTTTATATAGACCTCCAAGGTGGGCTCAACACTTGAGCCCACTAGGAGTCCACATCCATTTTCCACTCAGATCCAATCCGAATGGGCTGCAGCCCCCTAGGTGTGCGACCCTATAGGTTCACGTACACATGGACACGACCAGAGTCGATAGTTGGTAGCGGCTCCTAGCAGAACGTGCCAACTCCCATGTGGGCGTAAAGTCGTTTGACGAACCTCAACAATGTGGCATATGCAACATTCCTTTTGCCTCACGATATTTGTTATCGAGCTCAAGGCGAGTACTTGTCACCCTTGTGTTAGCTCGACCTCTCTTCTCGAAACCATGATACAGATTCCCGAACTGGGTTAACAGTTAACCCAAGTCGCATGGCCATGCTTTCCGAATCTGATCACTCGAGATGGCCTAGAGAATATCTCTCCAAAAAGGAGGGGCAAATTCCATCTTGGTCAACCATGTCTCGCGGCATGTCTCACGACTCACCCGAAAGCTACCTTTAGAACTACCCAGTTACGGAGTAGCGTTTGATAGACCCTAAGTGAGTCGATCCTCATCCCGAGAACATGCGAGGACCTTAGGTCTAGGACATGGCATAGACATTGCACTTGAGACTAACAGATGACTATATCTCGCTGCGTCTCAAAGTGGGTCTGTCCGGCTCGGTGATCTCCATCCCCGAGCTCATGCTATCAATTTAGCATCTCCATGCACATGACTTGTGAAACATAGTCATCAACCGAGTCGTATACTAGTCAAGGATATGTGTCCGCATAACCTTATCAACTAGGGACCATTAAAACAATCATCATACAATACATAGTTCCACAAACTAGTCACATACTTATTGATACATATCATTGAATACAAAGGACTCATGAATACATATGGAAATGTCATCATCACATGATTGCCTCTAGGGCATATTTCCAACAGTCTCCCACTTGCACTAGAGTCAATCATTTAGGCATCGTACGCCCATGGAGCTCATGTGCGCCTCATGCTTCGGCCGTGGGAGAGGCTTCGTTAATGGATCGGCAACATTTGCATCTGTGTGTACCTTGCATATGTTTACATCACCTCTTTCGACAATGCCGCGAATAAGTTTAAAACGCCTGAGTATGTGATGGGTTTTATGATGGTCTCGTGGTTCCTTGGCTTGCGCAATGGCACCACTATTATCACAATAGAGGTCCAATGGCTTAGATGCGCCCTCAACCACACCAAGATCAGAAATGAAATTCTTCACCCAAACACCTTCTTTTGCAGCTTCAGAAGCTGCAATGTACTCAGCCTCTGTTGTAGAATCAGCTACCGTATCTTGCTTGGAGCTCCTCCAGCTCATTGCTCCTCCGTTCAGAATGAACACAAACCCAGATTGCGATCAACTATCATCCCTATCTATTTGGAAACTAGCATCGGTGTAACTCTTTACAACGAGCTCATCCTCACCTCCATAAACCAGGAACATATCCTTAGTCCTTCTCAAGTACTTAAGGATATTCTTAACCGCTGTCGAGTGACTCTCCCCTGGATCAGCCTGGTATCTGCCCACCATGCTAAGAGCAAAACTAACATCGGGACGAGTACATACCATAGCATACATGATGGACCCAACAGCCGAAGCATACGGAATCCCATCCATGCGTCTTCGCTCATCAGGAGTCGTAGGACTCTGAGTCTTGCTAAGACTAATTCCATGCGACATGGGCAAGAAACCTTTCTTGGCATCTTGCATGTTGAACCGCTTCAACACCTTGTCAATATATGCATTCTGGCTTAATCCAATAAGCCTTCTCGATCTATCTCTATAGATCTTGATTCCCAAAATGTAAGCTACTTCTCCCAAGTCCTTCATAGAAAAACTATTTTTCAATGAGTCCTTGACAGATTCAAGCATTTGAACATCATTTCCAATCAATAATGTGTCAACCACATATAAGATCAGAAATGCAACTGAGCTCCCACTGTCCTTCTTGAATACACAATGATCACAGTCATTCTTGATGAAGCCAAACTCTTTGACAGCTTCATTAAAATGAATGTTCCAATTCCGAGATGCTTGCCTTAATCCATAAATGTATCTCTGAAGCTTGCATACCATGCTAGACTTCTTTGGATCGACAAAACCCTCGGGTTGTGTCATATACACATCCTCGATTAAATTTCCATTAAGGAAAGCCATTTTGACATCCATCTGCCATATTTCATAGTCGAAATATGCAGCTATAGCAAGAATGATCCGAATTGATTTAGGCATCGCTACCGGTGAGTAAGTCTCATCGTAGTCAACTCCTTGAACTTGTCGATAACCTTTAGCAACAAGTCGAGCCTTATGGACTGTGACATTTCCGTCCATATCAGTTTTCTTCTTAAAGATCCACTTGCACTCAATGGCTCGAACGCCATCTAGTAGATCAACCAAGTTCCAAACTTGATTGTCATCCATGGACTTTAATTTAGATCTCATGGCCTCAAGCCATAACTCAGAATCAGGGCTCTCCATCGCTTCCGCATACGTAGTCGGCTCGTTGTTCTCCAAGAACAACACATTGCAGTTATGCAAATTGCGTAACCTTTCCGACCTCCGTGGAACCGGTGTCGACTCCACTACGGGTTCCCTGACTAACTCCGGTGTGACAGTATCACCTACCGGAACGTCCACGTGTGGTTCTCGAATTTCTTCTAGTCGGACCGTCCTCCCACTAGCCTTCCGATTGAGAAACTCTTTCTCAAGGAAAACTCCATGTCGAGCGACAAACACTTTTCCCTCTTCACGGTTGTAGAAGTAATATCCCAAGGTTTCCCTTGGATATCCCACGAATATGCACTTGTCCGACTTGGGTGTGAGCTTATCTGACTGGAGTCGCTTGACATATGCTTCACATCCCCAAATTTTCAGAAAAGACAAACTGTGACTTTTCGCAGTCCATATCTCATATGGTGTCTTATCTACAGACTTAGATGGTACCCACTTTAGTGTGAAAGCTACAGTTTCTAGAGCGTATCCCCAAAATGACAAGGGTAAATCTGACTGACTCATCATCGATCGGACCATGTCCAACAGGGTCCGATTCCTCCGTTCCGACACACCATTTCTCTGTGGCATACCCGGAGGAGTCAATTGTGGAACTATTCCACGATTCTTCAGATGATCATCAAACTCTTGGCTCATATACTCACCGCCACGATCAGATCGTAGAAGTTTGATTTTCTTGCCGAGTTGATTTTCCACTTCGTTCTGAAACTCCTTGAACTTTTCAAAAGTTTCTGGCTTGTGCCTCATCAAGTAGACATATCCATATCTACTCAAGTCGTTGGTGAAAGTCACGAAGTATTGGAAACCACCTCTGGTTGCCGTGCTCATTGGTCCACATACATCACTATGTATAAGTTCCAACAACTCGGATGCCCTCTCGCAACTCTTTGCAAAAGGAGTCTTAGTCATATTACTGATTAAGCAAGACTCACATGTCTCGAATGATTCAAACTCAAACGAAGTTAGAATTCCATCATCATGGAGCTTCTTCATGCGCTTTTGACTAATGTGTCCTAGTCGATGAAGGAAATATGGACTAGAGGCAATAATAAAGTTATTATTTATTTCCTTATATCATGATAAATGTTTATTATTCATGCTAGAATTGTATTAACCAGAAACATAATACATGTGTGAATACATAGACAAACAGAGTGTCACTAGTATGCCTCTACTTGACTAGCTCATTAATCAAAGATGGTTATGTTTCCTAACCATGGACAAAGAGTTGTTATTTGATTAACGGGATCACATCATTAGGTGAATGATCTGATTGACATGACCCATTCCATTAGCTTAGCACCCGATCGTTTAGTATGTTGCTATTGCTTTCTTCATGACTTATACATGTTCCTATGACTATGAGATTATGCAACTCCCGTTTACCGGAGGAACACTTTGTGTGCTACCAAACGTCACAACGTAACTGGGTGATTATAAAGGAGCTCTACAAGTGTCTCCAAAGGTAGATGTTGGGTTGGCGTATTTCGATATTAGGATTTGTCACTCCGATTGTCGGAGAGGTATCTCTGGGCCCTCTCGGTAATGCACATCACATAAGCCTTGCAAGCATTGCAACTAATGAGTTAGTTACGAGATGATGTATTACAGAACGAGTAAAGAGACTTGCCGGTAATGAGATTGAACTAGGTATTGGATACCGACGATCGAATCTCGGGCAAGTAACATCCGATGACAAAGGGAACAACGTATGTTGTTATGCGGTCTGACCGATAAAGATCTTCGTAGAATATGTAGGAGCCAATATAGGCATCCAGGTCCCGCTATTGGTTATTGACCAGAGATGTGTCTCAGTCATGTCTGCATTATTCTCGAACCATAGGGTCCGCACGCTTAACATTACGATGACAGTTATTATGAGTTTATGCATTTTGATGTACCGAAGTTAGTTTGGAGTCCCGGATGTGATCACGGACATGACGAGGAGTCTCGAAATGGTCGAGACATAAAGATTGATATATTGGAAGCCTATATTTGGACATCGGAAGTGTTCCGAGTGAAATCGGGATTTTACCGGAGTACCGGGAGGTTACCGGAACCCCCCGGGAACCATATGGGCTTTAGTGGAAAGGAGAAAGGGGCAGCCCAAGGTGTCCGGCCCCCTCTCTCTCTTTCCCCCTCGGGGGATCCTATTCCAACTAGGATTGGGGGGGAGTCCTACTCCCGGTAGGAGTAGGACTCCTGCTGCGCCCTCCTCCTGGCCGGCCGCCCCCTCCCCCTTGGCTCCTTTATATACGGAGGCAAGGGGGCACCCTAGACACACAAGTTGACCATTGAGATCGTTCCTTAGCTGTGTGCGGTGCCCCCTGCCACCATATTCCACCTCGATCATATTGTAGTAGTGCTTAGGTGAAGCCCTGCGACGGTAGAACATCAAGATCGTCACCACGCCGTCGTGCTGACGGAACTCCTCCCCGACGCTTTGCTGGATCGGAGCCCGGGGATCGTCATCGAGCTGTACGTGTGCTAAGAACTCGGAGGTGCCGGAGTAACGGTGCTTGGATCGGTCGGATCAGGAAGACGTACGACTACTTCCTCTACGTTGTGTCAACGCTCCCGATGTTGATCTACAAGGGTACGTAGATTACACTCTCCCTTCTTGTTGCTATGCATCACCATGATCTTGCGTGTGCGTAGGAAATTTTTTGAAATTACTACGTTCCCCAACAGTCGAAAATGCCAGATGTAAGTCGGATTTATCTTATTAGGCTTATGCCTCTTGACATTTATGTTATAGACTGATTCACCTTCAAGATCTAGGATAAATAACCCATTTACAACGGGTGCAAAGCCATGAAACATATTATTCAAGTAAATAGAACAACCATTGTCCTTAATACTGAATTCATAACCTTGTCTCATCAAACATGAGGCAGAAATAATGTTTCGACTCAAAGCGGGAACATAATAACAATTATCAAGTTCCATTACAAATCCTGAAGGTAAATTAAGTTGCATAGTGCCGACGGCCAATGCACCAACTCTTGCTTTATTCCCGACGCGAATGTCAACTTCTCCTCTTGCGACATTCCTAGTTCTGCTTAGCCCCTGCATCGATTTGCATATGTGAACAACCGATCCGGTATCATATACCCAAGAGCTACTAGAAACATCAGCAAGATAAATGTCTATAACATATACAATAAGTGTACCTGAAGAAGAAGTCATACTTCCAGTCTTCTTGCCCTTCTCGGCAAGCCACTTGCTACAGTTCCTTTTCCAGTGTCCGGGTTCCTTGCAATGAAAGCAAATACTCCCCGAAGCCATCCCTGACTTAGGCGCAGCGGCTGCAGTTGGAGTTGCCTCCTTCTCTTTGCCCTTTGCCTTAGCCTTTTTCATGGACCAGTTCTTCTTGAACTTAGCCGAGTTCTGCACCATCAACACTTGACGATGTGTACCTTTCTTGATATCCTGTTCTGCCACTTTGAGCATCCCATGCAATTCAGTGAGCTTCTTTTCCATCCCATGCATATGGTAGTTCGAGATGAACGGCCCATAGCTGTCCGGAAGATGATGAGGACATGACTACCTTGGATACGACCAAAAATATTGCATATATGCATATTTGTCAGGTGATTTCTAATGCAAACTATTCAATAATCTATTTATGTTATCCAGAACAAAAATACTTCACACATTTTTGTGTTTTGTCTAATTGCAGGTGTATGGGACATTTGTACAATCCACATATGAAGATAAGGGAAAAGGAGAAGTTTAGGTTGTGTTCAAAAAGTCCTCTCACGTCACTTTTGGGCCAAGAGAAGATAGAGTCCAAGTCTCTCACGTTCTGGATTCAGATTCGGACTGCACAGACATACCTGACTCAAAACGCCAACAACTTTTTCATACAGACTCTGAATTGGGTGATTCTTTTTTTGTTGAAAACTAGATTTCGTGCTCTTTCCAACCCAATTGGATTCACCTTCAAATTCGTCCGAAGCATTGAGTTATGGACGAAACAATCTGACGTTGCAGCAGAATCCGAGTCAAACTACAAGCCCAAAGGTGTTGCATCACCTCCACTTGGGCCCATGAGCCTTGTACGACCTAGGGTTAGTTTTAGGCTGCCTTGGGACATCCTCCCACCTCCTTGGCCGCCACCCCTTGCTCCTATATAAGTAGATCCATCTAGTAGCTTTTTCCTTGGGATTTGTTTAGTTAAAAGTTAGCCATTGCAACTTCGTGTACTTTGTTTGTATCCAACGACCAGACCAAGACCGCTTCCGGATCCCCACCATTATCAATACTTCATATATATTCGCAATATTCAGATTGCTTTATCATATTCTTGCTCGTTCTTCGATTGCTTGCAGGAATAGACCTTCGTGGTCAGGCTGACCGTGCTTCCGGCATCGTCAGTAACCTCAGGAGATTGGTTTAGCGATTGCTAAGGCGCAACGTCGTGCACGTTTGTAGTCGGATCTTCAAAGTCGTCTCCACCAAATCGATAGTTATCATCTCATCGAAAGATCGGGACACCTTTGCCTCTATCAAGTGGTATCAGTTTTCAGGTTGCTCGGTGAGAATTTCCAGTTTTCCTAGATTAGATTTATTTTCTTACCTATTGTCCAAGAGAAAGCCACAAAAAAGAGTTAGATCTATTCATCCTTGGTCCAAGCCAGTCTGAGCCTTTGCAATTTTCTTTTCATTGCTTGCATAGTTGAATTATCGGTTGCATCGTCGTGTCGAGTTGCTGGTCTTAGTGTCTAGTTCGTTTAGAGTTTCAAGTTCTGTTCACATTAGTCACGCCACCGCTGCATCATTATCTCTTTCGCTGTCCACCACCCATCCATCAATTTCCACCATGTGCTACCCACCATTCATTGCCATAATAATAGTTGACATCGTTCACATCTTCGCTTGATCCAATCTGCATCTTATCTAGTTTGTTTTGGAAAGAGGGAGAAAAAAAAGAGAGAAAAGAAAACGAGAGAAAAAAAGAGAAAAAAGTCAGAGAAAAAAAGGAGAGAAAGAAAAAAGTGTGAGGAAAAAAAGAGAGAAGAAAAAAAAACAAAATTCGGATCTTTTTAGACTCAATCTCGTAGTTGAATTCGGATTGGAATCTGTTTTGTGCACTGTTCAGTAAAACAGGCATAACTTCCTCATACGAAGTCCGTTTTGCCTCCTCGAGTACTCAAACGAAAGCTGGCGATGAGCCGCATCTAAATAGTTGAAGAAGCTAATTCAATATTTGGCACCTCAAAATCGGCTTCTAAATAGGTCTTTTTGCCCTCCGAAGTTCATGAACACACCTTATTCCAGTTTTTCAGGCCAATTTTCGAATTTTTTGACTCCTCATATCAACTCGGAATTGAGTGATTCCTTTTGTGTTTGAAAGCTTGAGTCAATACCATTCTTGAAAAAAAATCAAAAAATCGGCACATACTTTTTTAGAGGAAAGTTGGATACAAAGTTGTTGATATATCCTGCTTGGCTGTTGTTTCACATCATTATCTTTACTGCCGTTGTGATCTTCACTTATATCGTGCTGTCCAGAGCTACTTAGTATCCTTCATTGATGCTAGTTGTGCTACGACGTGACCTCATTAGTGTTCTAGGCTCGCGTCTCTAGTTCGGTCTAGCCTAGGACCAGCACAGTACCGTCGTTGAGCGTTTATTCAACATTGCATCTCTGAATTGATTATTGCTAATCTTTTGCTACCATATATAGCCAACCCAGCTCCACATATTTCTACACCATGTATATGCACGTTCCCCTGGCAATCGCTTTACACAATCTTCGGAGTTATTTGACACCGCTGGTTGCCTGTCACCACCTGCCGCATGGTAAGAACTTGTAAGATATTGATATTTGCTTTACTGTGAGCACTTTACAACCATATCCCAGTAGTTCATAGGAACATTATTCTCGAATTTTGGTTCTTGTTTCTACTAATCATGACAGGTTCCAGAGATAGAAGTTTTTGGACGACGGACACATCTTCACCATCACGAGAGTTGGGACAACACACACAAGCATATGGTCAGGTTATATCTTTACCATCATTTGAGGGTAGATTTAATCCTGCTATTTATCTAGCTTGGGAGCTTGAAGTAGAACAAGTTTTTAGTCACCATGATTTTTCTGAACTTGAGAGAGTACGAGCTACCATTAGAGCATTTACTGGTTTTGCTTCTGTTTGGTGGAGTGTACATTGTAAGAAAAACATTGATAACCAACCCACAACTTGGAAAGTTTTGAAAGCTGTAATGAGACAACAATTTTTTCCTCCTTACTATCATCGTGAATTGCGTCGCAAATTGGAGCAATTAAAACAAGGCAGTAACACTGTTCATGCTTACTACCAAGAGTTCAAATCTTATATGCATCATTGTGACATAGAAGAATCTGAGGATGATACAATGAATAGATTTTTTGGTGGTTTGAACCATGATATTCAGGCAAGATTTCAGTATATTCCTCGTTGCATTACTGGTATGTATGTCCGTGCTTGTACCTTTGAGAGACAGATACAGGAGGATGCATTGGGTGACTACAACAACTACTATTCCAGATCATGCTCACCACCGCCGGTTGGTTACTCCACTATTGCACCTACTAGAGCAGCCCCACCTCAGATTGTGAGCGCGATATCATCTCAAGAGTATGGTACAGTGTCAACGTCCGTACCTACATCAGCTATATCTCTGCGAGGTAACAGTAAAGGTATTGATGATATAACTTCACATGAGAATGAAGCATGCCTAATTAACTTGAATGCATCATGTGTTGAGTTACCTGTTGATTTGAGCACACCACCTATTTTAGAGACTCTTGTTACTGTCATGAATGCGTCATGTGATCAAACAACTGAAATATCAACAATTTTGAGTGCACCCATTGAATTAACTGTTGATGCAAAAGAACCAATGTTTAATCATTTTGATATTGAAGGAAATATGCCCTAGAGGCAATAATAAAGTTATTATTTATTTCCTTATGTCATGATAAATGTTTATTATTCATGCTAGAATTGTATTAACCGGAAACATAATACATGTGTGAATACATAGACAAACAGAGTGTCACTAGTATGCCTCTACTTGACTAGCTCGTTAATCAAAGATGGTTATGTTTCCTAACCATGAACAAAGAGTTGTTATTTGATTAACGAGGTCACATCATTAGTTGAATGATCTGATTGACATGACCCATTCCATTAGCTTAGCACCCGATCGTTTAGTATGTTGCTATTGCTTTCTTCATGACTTATACATGTTCCTATAACTATGAGATTATGCAACTCCCGTTTACCGGAGGAACACTTTGGGTACTACCAAACGTCACAACGTAACTGGGTGATTATAAAGGAGTACTACAGGTGTCACCAATGGTGGATGTTGGGTTGGCGTATTTCGAGATTAGGGTTTGTCACTCCGATTGTCGGAGAGGTATCTCTGGGCCCTCTCGGTAATACACATCACATAAGCCTTGCAAGCATTATAACTAAGATGTTAGTTATGAGATGATGTATTACGGAACGAGTAAAGAGACTTGCCAGTAACGAGATTGAACTAGGTATTGGATACCGACGATCGAATCTCGGGCAAGTAACATACCGATGACAAAGGGAACAACGTATGTTGTTATGCGGTCTGACCGATAAAGATCTTCGTAGAATATGTAGGAGCCAATATGGGCATCCAGGTCCCGCTATTGGTTATTGACCGGAGACGTGTCTCGGTCATGTCTACATTGTTCTCGAACCGTAGGGTCCGCACGCTTAACGTTACGATGACAGTTATTATGAGTTTACGCATTTTGATGTACCGAAGGTTGTTCGGAGTCCCGGATGTGATCACGGACATGACGAGGAGTCTCGAAATGGTCGAGACATAAAGATTGATATATTGGAAGCCTATGTTTGGACATCGGAAGTGTTCCGGGTGAAATCGGGATTTTACCGGATTACCGGGAGGGTTACCGGAACCCCCCGGGAGCCAAATGGGCCAACATGGGCCTTAGTGGAAAGGTGAGAGGGCAGCCCACATAGGGCTGCGCCTCCCCCCCTCTCCCTAGTCCTATTAGGACTAGGAGAGGGGCCGGCCACCTCTCTCTTCTCTTCCCCTTTGGGGAATCCTATTAGGAATAGGATTGGGGGGGAGTCCTACTCCCGGTAGGAGTAGGACTCCTCCTGCGCCTCCTAGCTTGGCCCGCCAGCCTCCCCCCCTTCATCCTTTATATACGGGGGCAGGGGGCACCTCTAGACACACAAGTTGATCCTTGAGATCGTTCCTTAGCCGTGTGCGGTGCCTCCTGCCACCAAATTCCACCTCGATCATACCGTTTTAGTGCTTAGGCGAAGCCCTGCGTCGGTAGTACATCAAGATCGTCACCACGCCGTCGTGCTGACCGAACTCCTCCCCGAAGCTTTGCTGGATCGGAGCCCGGGGATCGTCATCAAGCTGAACGTGTGCTAAGAACTCGGAGGTGCCGGAGTAACGGTGCTTGGATCGGTCGGATCGGGAAGAAGACGTACGACTACTTCCTCTACGTTGTGTCAACGCTTCCGTTGCGATCTACAAGGGTATGTAGATCAGACTCTCCCCCTCGTTGCTATGCATCACCATGATCTTGCGTGTGCGTAGGAATTTTTTTGAAATTACTACGTTCCCCAACAGATATGACCTCTAATCTTGATGATGATTCTGTGTCCAATGACTTATTGCATGTTTGCTTATTTAAGCATGTTGTAGTATGTAATTTTATGCAAGTAAGGTTTATTCATCGAAGTTAGGATGGTTTAATGATGAACATTACCAATCTTTTGAAGTGAATAAGAGCTTCACTTAAATGTGCAAACTGAGTTGCAATATTTTCATGCCTTCTACTTCTTGTGATAATTTTTTGGCTTTAGATTTTATGAACAATGAAAGTTACTCATGTATACATGTGACATATGTGCAAAAATCAAGGGAAGTTAAAATGGATGACATATACATATACAACATGTACACCTTGTCAGTCTCCCCCAAACTGATGGACAAACTGAAGTAGTCAATAGAACATCTACTATGCTTAGGGCTGTTTTGAAGAATAACAAGAAAATGTGGGAAGAATGCTTGCCTCATATTGAATTTGCTTATAATCGTTCATTGCATTCTACTACTAAGATGTGCCCTTTTGAAATTGTGTATGGTTTCCTACCTCGTGCACCTATTGATTTGTTGCCTCTTCCATCTTCGGAGAAGGTTAATTTTGATGCTAAAGAACGTTCTGAATTGATTTTAAAAATGCATGAGTTAACTAAGGAAAACATTGAGCGTATGAATGCTAAATATAAACTTGCTGGAGATAAGGGTAGAAAACATGTTGTGTTTGCACCTGGAGATCGAAAAAAAAAGTTCCAGAGTGTGCTTTTCCCTTATTTACGTGCAGCGCCGTGATTTTGTTAGTGTTCTAGGCTCGCGTCTCTAGCACGGTCTAGCACAGGACCAGCACAGTACCGTCGTTGAGCGTTTATTCAACTTTGCATCTCTGAATTGATTATTGCTGACCCTTTTTGCTACCATACTATAAGCCTTCCCAGCTCCACATACATCTACGTCGTGCGTTTGACTCTCCCTGGCAATCGCTCTATCCAAGCTTTTGAGAGTTTTGACTACAACGGTTGCCGATCACCGCCTGCTGCTGGGTAAGAACTGGTAAGAATTTGAGATTGGCTTGACGGATTTGTGACACCACCACCACCTCTTGTTAGTATTCTGTAGGATCATATTCTTGTGTGTTTCTATTGTTGCTAACCATGGCAGGATCACAAGCCGACGAGACTGACTGGGAGAACATGACGAATCAGGAGTTGCATGATAAATTTCAGCAAATGATGAATGGACGGGTGCAAGATGTGCTAAACAGATTTGAAGAGGCCATGGAGAAGATAGATGACATGGAGAAGACGTTCGAAACAAAGCTCGATAACAGGTTTAATGAATTGCTCGCGCGTCTTCCACCACCACCACCGGCTGCACCTAACGCACCTCTACAACAACAACAACAACAACAACTACCTACACATCGTGAAACAGCCCTCCGCCGAGCGAGCCGTCTCCCTCTTGCACCTGGCCAAACTGTTGGTGCTGCTGTTGCTACTTCTGTGGCTCCTGCTGCTGATGCGGAGGAGGATGATTTTGCTGGCGATTACGAGGATGAGGTTGATCAAAATCAGAACTACGTGCCACCACCAGCACAGCAACCACCAGGTCGTCCACATGCAAATAATGGCAATGGTAGGGCTCACCCTCAGGTACGAGATCATGACCATCTCCCTAAACTAAAATTGAATATTCCAACATTTGAGGGTAGATACGTTCCTGATATATATCTTACTTGGGAGTTAGAAACTGAACAACGATTTACATGTTTACAATATCCCGAGGAGAGACGTGTTCCTGCTGCTGTTTGTGCATTCACTAGTTTTGCATGTGTTTGGTGGTCTGAGCATTGTAGATTATATCCCATTCCTGCTACTTGGGCTACTTTGAAAACTGCTATGCGTACTCGTTGGGTTCCACCATATTATCAACGTGAATTACTTCAAAAATTGCAGCGCTTAAGACAAGGAAAAAATTCTGTAGAAGAATATTATCAGGAATTACAAACTGGCATGATTAGATGTGGTATTGTTGAGGAGAATGAAGCGATACTTGCACGTTTTATGGGTGGATTAAATAGAGAGATTCAGACGATTCTAGAGTATAAGGACTATACTAATATCACTCGTTTATTCCATCTTGCTTGTAAAGCTGAACGTGAAGTGCAGGATCGACAGGCATTGGCGCAGACTAACTTTTCTGCAGGTCGACCTTCATCATGGACACCACGTGCATCATCTACTTCCACACGTTCTGCTACACCGGCGCCTCCGTCGGCTGCCACCTCCAACCGTGATACAATAAAGCAGGCACAATCACCACTATCTGCCAAGAGCACACCTTCTGGGCCTGCAAAGAGCTCTTCTTCATCCATGGCATCCACAGGGCAAACACATGATATTATTTGTCGCCGTTGCAAGGGTGGAGGTCTCTGATACCACTTGATAGAGGCGAGGGTGTCCCGATCTTTCGATGAGATGATAACTATCGATTTGGTGGAGACGACTTTGACGATCCGACTACAAACGTGCATGACGTTGCGCCTTAGCAATCGCTAAACCAATCTCCTGAGGTTACTGACGATGCCGGAAGCACGGTCAGCCTGACCACGAAGGTCTATTCCTGCAAGCAATCGAAGAACGAGCAAGAATATGATAAAGCAATCTGAATATTGCGAATATATATGAAGTATTGATAATGGTGGGGATCCGTAAGCGGTCTTGGTCTGGTCGTTGGACACAAACGAAGTACACGAAGTTGCAATGGCTAACTTTTAACTAAACAAATCCCCAAAGTCTAAACGACGCCCTAAGGGCTGTATATATGGAGGAAGAGGGAGGAATTTCGCCTCTGATACCACTTGATAGAGGCAAAGGTGTCCTGATCTTTCGATGAGATGATAACTATCGATTTGGTGGAGACGACTTTGACGATCCGACTACAAACGTGCACGACGTTGCGCCTTAGCAATCGCTAAACCAATCTCCTGAGGTTACTGACGATGCCGGAAGCACGGTCAGCCTGACCACGAAGGTCTATTCCTGCAAGCAATCAAAGAACGAGCAAGAATATGATAAAGCAATCTGAATATTGCGAATATATATGAAGTATTGATAATGGTGGGGATCCGGAAGCGGTCTTGGTCTGGTCGTTGGATACAAACGAAGTACACGAAGTTGCAATGGCTAACTTTTAACTAAACAAATCCCAAGGAAAAAGCTACTAGATGGATCTACTTATATAGGAGCAAGGGGTGGTGGCCAAGGAGGTGGGAGGATGCCCCAAGGCAGCCTAAAACTAACCCTAGGTCGTACAAGGCTCATGGGCCCAAGTGGAGGTGATGCAACACCTTTGGGCCTGTAGTTTGACTCGGATTCTGCTGCAACGTCAGATTGTTTCGTCCGTAACTCAATGCTCCGGACGAATTTGAAGGTGAATCCAATTGGGTTGGAAAGAGCACGAAATCTAGTTTCCAACAAAAAAAGAATCACCCAATTCGGAGTCCGTATGAAAAAATTGTTGGCGTTTTGAGTCAGGTATGTCTGTGCAGTCCGAATCTGAATCCAGAACGTGAGAGACTTGGACTCTATCTTCTCTTGGCCCAAAAGTGACGTGAGAGGACTTTTTGAACACAACCTAAACTTCTCCTTTTCCCTTATATTCATATGTGGATTGTACAAATGTCCCATACACCTGCAATTAGACAAAACACAAAAGTGTGTGAAGTATTTTTGTTCTGGATAACATAAATAGATTATTGAATAGTTTGCATTAGAAATCACCTGACAAATATACATATATGCAATATTTTTGGTCGTATCCAAGGTAGTCATGTCCTCATCAGAAGAGAACCCAGAATTGTATCTGTGGACAACTCATCCCCAAGTGGGAAGCCTAGCCTATCCAGAGCTTGCATGTACCTGATCATCTTGATCACATCCGGGCTTAGTGGATCACCCTTTTTCAGCTTACAATCCATCAAGAATCGCCAGATGTTGAACCTTTCGGTCCTAGCCTGCATTTGAAACATGCTCTTAAGGTTCTCGATCATATCGAAAGCCTCAATATTTTCGAACTACTGCTGCAGATCAGGCTCCATAGAAGCCAGCATGAGACAGCTGATCTCGTTTGATTCATCAACGAGTTTCTGGTAGGCATTTCTGGCTATGGCATTAGCATTACCGGCAGGTTCCTCTGGAAGCGGATTCTCTAGAACTTGTTCCTTTTTCTCATGCCTAAGAACAATTCTCAGGTTTCTATACCAGGTGGTAAAGTTTGTTCCATTCAATTTATCTTTTTCCAGGATTGATTTCAACGCAAAAGGGTTAACTTGAGCAGGTGGTCCATTGATCTACAACATAAATATGCAAAACACCAAGGCATGTATTCATGAAGAGTAATTCATATTAAACATTTTAATAAGATCATTACTCCCACTAAAATAAACATCCCTCGATTGATACTTAGTGATTCAAGATCCAAGATCAACATGTCAACTAGTGAGCTTTTGCATCACCGCTAGAGGACAAGATCACTCGATAAGCAACTCTTGCTAATCGTATCTCCATACGACTCTTGTTGTTGGGGACATCTCATGCCTTGCCAACTCCTATGCCTCATAGCCCAAAACTGTTTTGATAGCCACGACAAGTCAACCAATGCTTCGCGTGTAAGTGTCTGACACAAACCCATCACTTCAAGGAGATTTAGTGGCACCCTAATTTCATAGGCCCGCCCTTAAATATACTTGACATGTGAAGGTGCAGCAATTGGGGAGGCATTTGTACTTGACATTCTTTGAGGGATCACCCTACTTAAAACATCTACCATGCAAAAATAAGGGTGCATAAAAGGGATAAACTTTCACAGGCAGTTTATGTATGTGTGATATGGTATAGCCACGTGCACGGTCTGCCCATGCATGGTTGTCCTCGTGGTGATCTCCATCTCCACACCATGGTGTCAATCACCAAGTGTTACATAAGATTCTATGTTATTAAAAACTAATAGCTACTTAAAGTAAATTACATTACATGGCTTCTCATGTTGACACGCAGGTCATTAATACAATAATGGGACAACCATATGGCTCCTGCCAGTTGCCGCACTCATGACACGCAGGTCATGAAACAATAATATACAAGCAACATACATGGGCTATACTAAATCACAGTCATTCCCTGCAAAAACGAGTCAGACGTTCTACCGCCGAAGATAAAACCTCCTGAAACTCTATCTTCCAAGCGGATTTTGGCCTAGCCAGAAGCGCTAAAATCCTGTTTCATCCAACTTTTCGTTAGCTTCAGTTTGACAGGTCATGGAGAAAAATCGGAGTTCGTATGCAAAAGTTACAGCCGTTTTACCGAGACCGCTCCAACAGATTTCAGCACCGCGGAAATCACATTTCCAAGGTGTTGATCTATGTACCGATTCGATCAATCTCATTGATCTTCTCGTGCTGCATCCGGATTTACGTTCCATTTTCTACCCCGATGGCGGACAACCGACCGGTAGGGGTAAGTCGTGTCATGATCTCTGCATCACGATCACGGAAACAAGATCATGAAACCAACCTTCAACACTGACATGCACGACCGATCTCATCGGCCCGCACCTGAACCGATCTACATATCTCATATGCATATCATCGAATCTATTACCACACAGCGGAGGCTCTGATACCACTGTTGGAACACGTGGTACGCTACGCTACCGCCAAATAAAATTTTCTACCGCGCACCCAAGATCATGCTGCTGGAAATAGATCACGGGATCGGGTTTACCACTAGACGCGCAGTCACCGCAGCGGAAGTAGAGTTGGTGATGCGTGTAGCCGATCTCCCGGGCTGTCTCCTCCTTGCGTTGCCGATCTCCCACGAACAGCGAAGACCCGTGAACAGTGATCTCCCGTGAACGGCACCTCGCGGTTCCCTCGAACAGTCCGTCCAAGCACCGCAGATGCGATGCCTCCAAGGTATCCACACGTACGGGGAGCAGCGTCGAGCGGCGGATTGCTAGGTCCGGTCGCGCGGCATGGGCGTGGGGAGTGGCGGTGGCTAACCAGGGTTCAATCCCATCAACCCTAGGTGGTGTGCCCACTCCCCTTTATATAGACCTCCGAGGTGGGCTCAACACTTGAGCCCATTAGGAGTCCACATCCATTTTCCACTCAGATCCAATCCAAATGGGCTGCAGCCCCTTAAGTGTGCGACCCTATAGGTTCACATACACATGGACACGACCAGAGTCGATAGTTGGTAGCGGCTCCTAGCAGAACATGCCAACTCCCATGTTGGCGTAAAGTCGTTTGACGAACCTCAACAATGTGGCATATGCAACATTCCTTTTGCCTCACAATATTTGTTGTCGAGCTCAAGGCGAGTACTTGTCACCCTTGTGTTAGCTCGACCTCTCTTCTCGAAACCATGGTACAGATTCCCGAACTGGGTTAACAGTTAACCCAAGTCGCATGGCCATGCTTTCCGAATCTGATCACTCGGGAGGGCCCAGAGAATATCTCTCCAAATAGGAGGGGCAAATTCCATCTTGGTCAACCATGTCTCGCGGCATGTCTCACGACTCGCCCGAAAGATACCTTTATAACTACCCAGTTACGGGGTAGCGTTTGATAGACCCTAAGTGAGTCGATCCTCATCCCGAGAACATGCGAGGACCTTAGGTCTAGGACATGGCATAGACATTGCACTTGAGACTAACAGATGACTATATCTCGCTGCGTCTCAAAGTGGGTCTGTCCGGCTCCGTGATCTCCATCCCCGAGCCCATACTATCGGTTTAGCATCTCCATGTACATGACTTGTGAAACATAGTCATCAACCGAGTTGTATACTAGTCAAGGATATGTGTCTGCATAACCTTATCAACTAGGGACCATTAAAACAATCATCATACAATACATAGTTCCACAAACAAGTCACATACTTATTGATACATATCATTGATGATGTTCAAGGACAATACAAAGGACTCATGAATACATATGGAAATGTCATCATCACATGATTGCCTCTAGGGCATATTTCCAACAGGAGGATGCCAGGTACTAGGTGGCCTGTGAAGCCCGTGATGCCACCTGGAAAAAGGAGGCGGCGGAGCTTTGGGGGCGGGCGCGTCGTCGTGCGGAGGAGGTGTACGGAGACGGGTACTTCGCGAGGAAGGCCAAAGGCGCTAGGCGCCTCGTCGCTGCATGGAACTGGGTCGATAAGCTCCAGCATGCCACTGACGAGGAGCCCCGGTGGGCGCCCAACGAAATGGCAAGATCATTCGCGCTCGTCCGCCTGCAAGAGGCAGATCGACACGTCAAGCACTATGAGGTGGAGGAGGCGGAGTACTGCCTCCGCTCTGGGAAGACGCCGCACACCAGGGAGCTGCTAGCGAGGGGCTGCCAGAATAATACTGGCCCCGGGAGGGATTATTAGTTTTAGTATTGTTTGTTTTCAATTTTCTACATTGTACCTTGTAGTTAAGTATCATCACGTATATGCAATGATATTATATATATTCTGTGATGAACTAATGAATAATTAATATTATATATATTGTGAATTCCATTTTCTATTTGTTTTTGTATACTAATTTGAATCTATCTATTATCATTCACATATACAGAATGGAAAGCGTATAAACACACACTGAAACAGAACATATAAGAATGGAGAACACAGTACACACATTGAAAAAGAAGAATAAACAGATCAATACTATGATTGCTGTGAATACATAGCTATCCACGTCGAAACGACTCAACAAAATAAAACGCGTCCATGAGACCATGACCAGCAGCCCTTGCCTACGGTAGGTCTTGGCTCTGCCTGAACTCGTGCAGGCGTTCGTGCAATCGATCGACACGCTCGTGGTACATCTGGACCGCGATCTCGAGCTCCAAGTTGGCTATTTCATCGGAGATCACCACCTCGAGAATGCGATGGCCATGTTCCTCTACTGCACCCAGGTGGATACCTAGGCCAAGGAGGCGGTCGAGCCTACCGACCAGCGCGTTGGCATCGAGCGGGCTGTGGACAAGGCGAACAGCGCGACCCATGCGCACGGCGCGGCCGGCGTCCGGTGGAAGTACGGCAGGGCCAGCCTCTAGTACAAGTACGGCGCAAAGGGCCTGTGCCCACTCCTGGTGAGGAATGGGGGTACTTACGGGACGTGTACCCAACTATGATGCCCTGTCGACAGTAGGCAAGCGCCGATGGATCCGCTCTTACTGTACAGCGCACCGCGCCTCTCGCTCTACGGTGCTCCAATGGTCTCGTCGTGCGGCAAGCCGCAACCTATCGGCGCGGACGCGCCTAGCTTGCTTTGCGGCGCACCATAGATCACGTTGTGCATCAAGCTGCAGCCTTTCGGTGCTGACATGCCTATCTTAATCCGCAGCACTGAAGCGCCATGCGCCAAGGGTCTGCTCAACCCTGGAGATGATGCGCATCACGGCGTCGTCCATCGCATTGCCGGGGAGCGCCACGGCCTCGACGGCCCCTCACGCACAGCACGTTGCAACAGCAACGACGGAAACGGTCTGGATCTTCCCGGTGACCAGGACCAACAATCTAACTTCACGAGAAGACAAAGCATCCGACATCCGCACCCAGTCGTAATCTTTCTCTCTTCCTCTAATTAATACTAGTAAAAGGGCCCGTGCGTTGCAACGGGGACACACATTTTTTAGTGACTTCACGCTTTTTAAAAGCCAAAAAGTCATGGATTCCAGTTATACAGAATATAGAAGTACTTCCTCCATTCCTAAATATAAGTCTTTGTAGAAATTTCACCATGAACCACATACGGATGTTTATAGATGCATTTTAAGTGTAGATTCATTCATTTTGTTCCGTATGTAGTCTATCTAGTGGAATCTCTACAAAAACTTATATTTAGGAACGGAGGGAGTATGTGTTTAGAAACCTTGGGCCAAAAACAAGTTTAGAAACCTGAAAAGTAATTTACCACTAAAAAACTTTACTTGCATTAGGTGCTTGAAAATGTGTTTGTCTAGCAGATACTGATCACAATAATATTGAGATAAGGTGAAAATCACTAATCCTATATATGTGATAGGAACCTTGTGCACTCCATGGCTCATCATATAGACGCCAATCTTGAGAACCATTTCAAAAGTAAAGAACGCACGCATCATTGCATACATGATTCTTCCCAGTATATTTTTTTTCCACTGGTCATACAAAATACAACCACAAATTTCCATCTATCTATGGTAGCAGTACTCCTTGTCCTGCTTGCTATCATGATGTGCTACTTAACAAAATATAGCTATCAGTAGTTGGACGATTTAGGCATACTTACTGGTTCAAACATATCAGCAAACTTGGAAAGCATGCACATACTTATATATCACCCTATAAGTAACCGGAAAGAAACAACATCACCTCAATTCCTTAACTTCTTTGTTCAATGTTGGGTTGGTACCGACCCATCTAGCAAATAACAGCTAGAGTTTTACTGTCTACATAAACAACTAAAATCTCAAGTCGAAACTATAATCCTTTCAGAAGTATTTTCATGTTTCATTAGAAATAACCAACAAATCTGAGTAGAAAATAGCCAATGCATTTTATTGGTTCATTGAAAACAGTACATAGCACCTACACTTGCCATCTCAAACTTGATGACCACCTCCCAGGTTAAGCAGATTAACCATAGAACCTAAGGGCTGTACATGATTGTCCTCCACATCCAACTTGCATCTCTCAGGTAGCACAGAACAAATTGTTTGCTCGGATGGGCATTTTATCAAGCACCTAGCGAGCAAATCAGAATACAGACAGTCTGAGAAGTGAGAATACAACATCTCATACAACATATGCCTCTCGGTGAAGCAGTGCAGGAACCGAGCCATCATTGGAACCGCCTCCCTGCAATATGTTCACACACATCAAGCATATATGACCTTTTGGGGAATTGTAGTTCTCGACTCCTAGTTCAATAAGATTATATATGTGGTGATAAAAAGTCCCGAAAGAGACTGTTGGGCCTCTTCTTTGATTGAGAACCATACAGTCATACCGCAAACAGATAAAATGTAGCGGTTGAAAATAATGTAGAATAATATTCTCTAGTACTTTTGTTTCGCAAAAAACAGTAAATTAAAAAATGTAAAATAAACCGAAGCAACAGAATTTTTGAAGAGTACAACAGCAGCAAGCCACTAATTTCATGCAAGCGGTCTTGCATGACCAATGCCAACTATCATTATTACAAATTATTAGAATGTCGAGGTAAGGAGTAGTTTAACCACCAAACTGTACTACAGTACTAAGTTTTATTTTGTTCCAAACTGTGTGTCAGTTCACATGGACTCAAGCTTATATGTGGTAACTTCGAATCGACAAACAAAACGGATATCTTTGAACAGTTAAGTAGGCATATAAATTCCTATACCATAGAAAGAGAAGTAAACATAAGAAAACTTGTCAGCAAAAAAATCATGGAACTATATTCAAATTCATGCTTGAATTTTTGCTCTCAGAAAATTGTAAAATTTCCTACATGTAACTTTGTACCTGCAGACCCATAATTTTTGCAAAATTTGACCTACACCTATATCTCAAATCTTGTTTCCAATCCTAATGAAAAGCTGCCACACACTGAGCAGTGCTCACCGCGGTTGGCAAACCATGTTATAGAAACCAGATGCACCAGAATTCTAGAAATCCTGCTGGGCAGTAGGATTTCTGACATTAGCAGGTTTTGGACAACATCATTGCTATTTAATCAAGGCTAGAATCTAAAGCTTGACTGAAGAACATAGCAGAAATGAACTTGACTAAGTAAATAGATCAACAACTCGTTTGCTGGTAAGTACCCAGATTTTGATATTGACAAAATCTAGACCCCAAGAGCAATGATACTGACAGCAGTGTAAGAAATCTTTAGGGAGAAAGGTAAATTGGCTATTTGAAATTCCATAGCTGAGGTGATGTTTCCCGTTCCCATGCTCCAGCATCACCAGATCCAAGCATCCCCAAACAGAATGGCGCCACTGCCGGCTGTCCCGCCTCCCGGACTCCCCTCCTGAAAAACATAAAGTCGAATAAAGTAACTCAATCACTGAAAGTTCTTTCTTATCAAAGGTGTCATGTATGAATTTGTTGAGAATGATAACGATGCACTACTAAATCGTAACTGCTTCAGTAAAAGAAAATTAACATAATCTCTTGGTGTGCAGAATGGAATATAGATGCACAACTACCCAAAAAGTGTGTATGAGGAAGGGATATGTGATGTCAGCTCTCATTGCCATGGTTCAATCACTCCACCAACACACACAAAATGGTGTGGATGTCATCCCCGGCAGCAAGGTTTTTTCTTCTTCTCCTTTCTGACATTCTCACTTCCTCTATAATGACTCAGGGGATCAAACTCACCAGGAGCTGCTGGTGTAAAAAAATTCAGCATAAGCCACACCCCCTAGGCCTCATCAGACTGCAACATCAACCATCTAACCATCAGTCAATCAGAGTGTAGCAAAGGAGGAAACAAGCCACATCAGCGTGCATGCTGCTTCCGGTTTTGAAGCGATTCACATCCAACGATAGTGCTACAGCGCCGTCCTGCATGACCGAACGAGCATGAGCTGCTTGAGGGGTTCCGGGAGTGCGGCAACGAGGCTGGCACCAACAGCACGCCGCGAGCACCGTGCGTGAAAGCTCCGGCCCGGTGGATCGGATATGGCTGGAACAAAGAATCGTTGTAGTTCCTCAAGTTGGCAAGTCTCACGATGATGGCAACTGCCCGGTTAAATTGAAACTGCAGGCAGTACACCTGTGATCCTCCGCTGCATCAAGCATCAACCATCATGAGATCGATTCCTTATTTGATCTGAAAACAGTGATTATACTCGCTATAGTTGTTATGATAACCTCTTAATATTTTAGTCCAAGGTATAAGCCGATAGTGGTGGACAAGATTGAGAATCTCGGTGGAGCACACTACATGTTTTTGACCCACATGTATGTTCAGACTTACACGGTTCTATATTTATCTTTGTTATTCTTTCGAAAGGCAAGATGGTTGTATTATTCTTAAACTTCAGAGAACGAAGCTCGTATGTTGTTCTTTGGAAAGACAAGATGGCTGGATGGTAATGATGTCATTAATTAACGATCATTTTACCAATAGTTATGTGGTGCCATACTGATCTTCTCCTAAACATCTAAGGTAAGATTCACTCATGAAAATGAAACCATTTTATGTTGGGCTCGGTCTACTTGTTGACCAAACTGCTAAAGGCGCTATTCACTGGCGACCATGTCGCAAAATCAGAATATTCAGACGAACTGAATCTCTTTCAGATGTACAGCAAGCGATCAGGTAGTACAATCCACCCTCTTCTCCCTAGTCTTTCAATTGTACCACAGACTTAAACGGTTAAACCTAAATCCTAGTTGATGTATATATATTTGTTACACAAACTTGCAGTGAATTTGCAACTGGATAGTTACTGGACCTAGATTTTGAGTGGTACATACCTGGTAAGCATCCCTTCAAACTATTGCATACATAATATATATTACCAAAATTATGTTTGATATCTGGATTTGCAAGCCATCTCGTAAGATCTTCGTCAATTGCTTCTTGTTAACTGCAATAATTTGCGTCTCTCCAGGGCATGGCTATGATGTACAGGCCAAAAATGCTACTATTGAGTCTCTGCTAGCTAACTATACAAAAACTAAGGTTCCATTGGATAGTACTCCGTATGAGGAAGATGGAGAAGAAAGAGACAGGGAGAGGTTCCAATGGGTTGGTGACCTGTTTTAGATCGATACCTGGAGAGGTCATGGCCTCGGCGGAGCTACATCCAGCCTTATGAGGCGCAGAGGCGGGGCGCCATCTCCGCCGCACACAACCAGGCTCTCCGCCTGAGCTCCAGATTGGAAGGGGAATAGGGAGAGGCGGCCCGTAGGAACTGTGGGGAACCAGAAGTGATGGAGGAGCTCGTCGAGGGCCGACGACCTTGGCCAGGCGGCTGCAATCCCGTCGATATCGGGGATGTAGGACTTCGAAGGCGGCTGGCGAGACCTCCATGGCCACGACGGCGGCCACCTCCATCTCCAGATCCAGGGCGGCTTGGGAAGGGAAAGGAGAAGCGTGCTTTAGGGCGGCGCGGACGGCGTGGTGGTCGCAGAAGAGGGGGGCGGTGGCGGCGGCGCTGGAGGAAGTTGGGGTCGTAGGTATTGGGGAGATGCCCGTGTCCGTGTGGCGCGTGCCTGCGTTTTTTTCTAAGTCTACCCGTGCAGAACGAAACGTTTTTGACTTAAAAAATACTGCGGGTTAAATTAGCCAGAATATAGGGACCTTTGTGTAAAAACGCCGCGACGGTGAATCCGAAGACTTGCTTTATTATTAGGGAGAGCCTGATCCATACGCGTACATGCATGCATAGTTTTTTCCTCGTTCCGCTCGGCTGCAAGTTCACTGGATCGGTTAGGCACCCATGCCATTAACTGCGTACATAACGCGGCAGCCGATGAATGTTGTAACTGCGGCCAGTGCTGAACGCATCCATGCATAAGTACTACAGGGTGCTTGGATTCAAGGAAGTATTTTTAGTCTAGTCTCTTTTAGAGACTAAAGTTTCAAACACCCCTGACTAAAAAGAGGATAGGACTAGTTTTGAGGCTAAAAACTTTTAGTCATATGAAACCTACTAAAATATGTATTAGCCCTCTTTCTTCTCATTTAATTCCTCTACTTTAACACATGCGAGTTCTGGATTGGATGGTTTGAAGGATAATAAATGCTCAATAATTTGATTTTAGTCTCTTTAGTATTTGAATCCAAGCATGGATGAGGCTAGCAAGTTTTAGCCCCACTATTTTTAATTATAAGACTAAAACGTATTTAAGCATCCTCGTATTTTCCTTGATCCTCTCTGTTGCATGTTCACTGGATCGGTTAGGCTCCCACACCATTAACAAATGCGCACATAACGCAGCAGCCAATGCATGCATGCTGTAACTGCAGTCAGTGCTGAACAGGGGATTTTTTTTCCATTAAGTCTAGGTTAATGTTTATTTTCCTACAAAATGTGGAGGATATAAAGAATTCCTCCATAGAAATAGGATTCCATTCCTACAAACCAAAAGACTCTAAATGAATTTTTCTTATAAAAATTCTATCCTATGAAATCCTACAAGATTTCTCTAAACCAAAGGAGACAGCATTAATTTGTTGCCTTAATGTCCGAGTAACATGCAGGATTCACTCGGAAAGAGCTGGCCATGCCTCCACATGCGGCGCATTTGTCCGTCAGAGCCGCCACGGTCAGGTTCATCATGCCTGCCAGCGCTGCCAAGTCCGTGGATGTGATGCTCCACGCTGAGTGCGCCATCGGAGACCGTGATGTCAGCGAGATCCACATCTCGAGCTGCTCTCCGGCGCCGGCCGACGGTTCACGTCAAGGCGTCAAGTCCATCGCCTACCAGGTTTACTCAGAAAAATATTGCATTCGACACGCTCAACTCGGCACCCATGTGCAGCGGCTCTTCTCTCCAAACAGCTGCTCGACGGCGGCCTTCTCGATGAAGAAACGGGCCCAACACGGTGCCCGCACATGGCGGCTCTTCCTCTAGGCAACAGCTACCCTGTTGCAGCACCCACGGTGGCAGACACAGACCCGACGCAGCTAGAGGTGCACCGGGAGCCCCTGCTCTTCCTCCTTCCAGCAGGCCTCGCCACTGCCCGAGAGGTTTTGGATGTGGTCAACTCCATCAATGCTTGGCAATGGCATCTAGAGCAGTAGGCGTTGGTGAATCCCCAACGGTTCTTCCGTTCGACTCCAAGCGCTCACCGACAGCCTGTACGATGGAGCCAACACCACACCGTCGCAACCGGAAGCTAGCTCCGCCCTCTCACACGACAGCGTCTCCCGTGCTGCAGGCACAAACCAGAAGCGGCGTGAGGACCAGGAGTTGGCCATGCCGCCATGCTCAGCAACTTCTCCCTCCGACGCACACGACAGTGCTAGGCGGCTCATCCCTCATGTAACGTCTGCCCAGCGCGGCGCAGGCGCACATTCCCTCCGGCATCATAATCTTGGCAGCAACTCCCTCCTGTCGACATGGTCACTCGGATGGGACTAGCTCACTTGGACCAAACCGGATCACGCACTCGGCCGGTCGAGCGCCATCGCTCGACTGGGCATGTCCTCATCACCCGGCCACAGTGCACGCGGTCACAAAGCTGCTCGCGTCATCATCAACTTGTCCGACTCAGCCGCCCCGCGCATTGTCACTCCGCGCGACGCATCTTCATCACTTGGCCGCCCCGAGTATCGTCACTCCACGGGATGCGTCTACAACACTCGGACACTCCATGTGTCACCACTCCACTGGACGCGTCTACATCACTCGGACGCCCCACGCGTCGCCACTTTGCTGGATGCCTCTACATCACTCGGACGCCCTGGGCATCACCACTCCGCAGGATGCTTCTACATCACTCAGCTGCGCCGTGCGTCGCCACTCCACGGGATGCGTCTACATCACTCGGATGCCCCGCGCGTCGCCACTCCACAGGATGCGTCTTCATCACTCGGACGCCACGCATGTCGCCACTCCCTGGATGCGTCTACATCACTCGGATGCCCCGCGCGTCGCCACTCCGCAGGATGTGTCTACATCACTCGGACGCCCTGCGCGTTGCCACTCCGCAGGATGTGTCTACTATTGGGGAACGTTGTAATTTCAAAAAAAATTCCTACGCACATGCAAGATCATGGTGATGCATAGCAACGAGAGGGGAGAGTGTTGTCCACGTACCCTCGTAGACCAAAAGCGGAAGCGTTATGACAACGCGGTTGATGTAGTTGTACGTCTTCACGATCCGACCGATCCAAGTACCAAACACACGGCACCTCCGAGTTCTGCACACGTTCAGCTCGGCGACGTCCCATGAACTCACGATCTAGCAGAGCTTCGCAGGAGAGTTCCGTCAGCACGACGGCGTGATGACGGTGATGATGATGCTACCGACGCAGGGCTTCACCTAAGCACCGCTATGATATTATCGAGGTGGATTATGGTGGAGGGGGGCACCGCACACGGCTAAAAGATCAACTGATCAACTTGTGTGTCCATGGGGTGCCCCCCTCCTCCGTATAAGAAGGAGTGGAGGAGGGGGGAGGGCCGGCCCTCTATGGCGCGCCGTGGAGGAGTCCTACTCCCACCGGGAGTAGGATCCCCCCCCCCCCCCCGCCCACCCTTCCCTAGTTGGACTAGAAGAAAAGGAGGGGGAGAGAGGGAGGAAGGAAAGGGGGGCACCGCCCCCCTCTCCCCTCCTAGTCCAATTTGTACAAGAGGGGGAGGGGCGCGCGGCCTGCCCTGGCCTCCCCTCTCTCTCCTCTATGGCCCAATACGGCCCATACACTTACCGGGGGGTTCCGGTAACCTCCTGGTACTCCGGTAAAATCCCGATTTCACTCAGAACTATTCTGGTGTCCAAATATAGGCTTCCAATATCTCGATCTTTATGTCTCGACCAATTCGAGACTCCTCGTCATGTCCGTGATCATATCCGGGACTCCGAATTACCTTCGGTGCATCAAAACACATAAACTCATAATACCGATCATCACCGAACGTTAAGCGTGCGGACCCTACGGGTTCGAGAACTATGTAGACATGACCGAGACACGTCTCCGATCAATAACCAATAGCGGAACCTGGATACTCATATTGGCTCCTACATATTCTACGAAGATCTTTATAGGTCAAACCGCATAACAACATATGTTGTTCCCTTTGTCATCGATATGTTACTTGCCCGAGATTCGGATCGTCGGTATCTCAATACCTAGTTCAATCTCGTTACCGGCAAGTCTCTTTACTCGTTCCGTAATACATCATCCTGCAACTAACTCATCAGTTGCATTGCTCGCAAGGCTTATAGTGATGTGTATAACAGAGAGGGCCCGGAGATACCTCTCCGACAATCGGAGTGACAAATCCTAATCTCGATCTATGCCAACTCAACAAGTACCATCGGAGACACCTGTAGAGCACCTTTATAATCACCCAGTTACATTGTGACGTTTGGTAGCACACAAAGTGTTCCTCCGGTATTCGGGAGTTGCATAATCTCATAGTCATAGGAACATGTATAAGTCATGAGGAAAGCAATAGCAATATACTAAACGATCGAATGCTAAGCTAACGGAATGGGTCAAGTCAATCACATCATTCTCTAATGATGTGATCCCATTAGCCATAGACAACTCATGTCTATGGCTAGGAAACTTAACCATCTTTGATTCAACGAGCTAGTCAAGTAGAGGCATACTAGTGACACTCTGTTTGTCTATGTATTCACACATGTACTAAGTTTCCGGTTAATACAATTCTAGCATGAATAATAAACATTTATCATGATATAAGGAAATATAAATAACAACTTTATTATTGCCTCTAGGGCATATTTCCTCCAGTCTCCCACTTGTAGTAGAGTCAATAATCTAGATTATACAGTAATGGTTCTAACACCCATGGAGTCTTGGTGTTGATCATGTTTTGCTCGGGGAAGAGGCTTAGTCAACGGGTCTGCAACATTCAGATCCGTATGTATTTTGCAAACTTCTATGTCTCCCTCCTTGACTAGATCGCTGATGGAATTGAAGCGTATCTTGATGTGCTCGGTTCTCTTGTGAAATCTGGATTCTTTCGCCAAGGCAATAGCTCCAGTATTGTCACAAAAGATTTTCATTGGAACTGATGCACTAGGTATGACACCTAGATTGGATATGAACTCCTTCATCCAGACTCCTTCATTTGTTGCTTCCGAAGCAGCTATGTACTCCGCTTCACATGTAGATCCCGCCACGATGCTTTGCTTAGAATTGCACCAACTGACAGCTCCACCGTTCAATATAAACACGTATCCGGTTTGTGACTTAGAGTCATCTGGATCAGTGTCAAAACTTGCATCGACATAACCATTTACGACGAGCTCTTTGTCACCTCCATAAACGAGAAACATATCCTTAGTCCTTTTCAGGTATTTCAGGATGTTCTTGACCGATGTCCAGTGATCCACTCCTGGATTACTTTGGTACCTCCCTGCTAAGCTAATAGCAATGCACACATCAGGTCTGGTACACAGCATTGCATACATGATAGAGACTATGGCTGAAGCATAGGGAACATCTTTCATTTTCTCTCTATCTTCTGTAGTGGTCGGGCATTGAGTTTGACTCAAATTCACACCTTGTAACACAGGCAAGAACCGTTTCTTTGCTTGATCCATTTTGAACTTATTCAAAACTTTATTAAGGTATGTGCTTTGTGAAAGTCCAATTAAGCGTCTTGATCTATCTCTATAGATCTTAATGCCCAATATATAAGCAGCTTCACCAAGGCCTTTCATTGAAAAACTCTTATTCAAGTATCCTTTTATGCTATCCAGAAATTCTATATCATTTCCAACCAACAATATGTCATCCACATATAATATTAGAAATGCTACAGAGCTCCCACTCACTTTCTTGTAAATACAGGCTTCTCCAAAAGTCTGTATAAAACCATATGCTTGGATCACACTATCAAAACGTTTATTCCAACTCCGAGATGCTTGCACCAATCCATAGATGGATCGCTGGAGCTTGCACACTTTGTTAGCACCCTTTAGATCGATAAAACCTTCAGGTTGCATCATATACAACTCTTCTTCCAGAAATCCATTCAGGAATGCAGTCTTTACATCCATTTGCCAAATTTCATAATCATAAAATGCGGCAATTGCTAACATGATTCGGACGGACTTAAGCATCGCTACGGGTGAGAAGGTCTCATTGTAGTCAACTCGTTGAACTTGTCGAAAACCTTTCGCAACAAGTCGAGCTTTGTAGACAGTAACATTACCGTCAGCGTCAGTCTTCTTCTTGAAGATTCATTTATTCTCAATGGCTTGCCGATCATCGGGCAAGTCAACCAAAGTCCACACTTTGTTCTCATACATGGATCCCATCTCAGATTTCATGGCTTCAAGCCATTTCACGGAATCTGGGCTCATCATCGCTTCCTCATAGTTCGTAGGTTCGTCATGGTCAAGTAACATGACCTCCAGAATAGGATTACCGTACCACTCTGGTGCGGATCTTACTCTGGTTGACCTACGAGGTTCGGTAGTAACTTGATTTGAAGTTACATGATCATCATCATTAGCGTCCTCACTAATTGGTGTAGGAGTCACAGGAACATATTTCTGTGATGAACTACTTTCCAACAAAGGAGAAGGTACAGTTACCTCATCAAGTTCTACTTTCCTCCAACTCACTTCTTTCGAGAGAAACTCCTTCTTAGCAAAGGATCCATTCTTAGCAACGAATATATTGCCTTCGGATCTGTGATAGAAGGTGTACCCAATAGTCTCCTTTGGGTATCCTATGAAGACACATTTCTCCGATTTGGGTCCGAGCTTATTAGGTTGAAGCTTTTTCACATAAGCATCGCAGCCCCAAACTTTAAGAAACGACAACTTTGGTTTCTTGCCAAACCACAGTTCATAAGGAGTCGTCTCAACGGATTTAGACGGTGCCCTATTTAACGTGAATGCAGCCGTCTCTAAAGCATAACCCCAAAGCGATAGCGGTAAATCAGTAAGAGACACCATAGATCGCACCATATCTAATAAAGTTCGGTTATGACGTTCGGACACACCATTACTCTGTGGTGTTCCGGGTGGCGTGAGTTGCGAAACTATTCTGCATTGTTTCAAATGAGGACCAAACTCCTAACTCAAATATTCTCCTCCATGATCGGATCATAGAAACTTTATTTTCTTGTTACGATGTTTTTCCACTTCACTCTGAAATTCTTTGAACTTTTCAAATGTTTCAGACTTATGTTTCATCAAGTAGATATACCCATATCTGCTCAAATCATCTGTGAAGGTGAGAAAATAACAATACCCGCCACGAGCCTCAATATTCATCGGACCACATACATCATTATGTAAGATTTCCAGCAAATCTGTTGCTCGCTCCATTGTTCCGGAGAACGGAGTTTTAGTCATCTTGCCCATGAGGCATGGTTCGCAAGTACCAAGTGATTCATAATCAAGTGATTCCAAAAGTCCATCAGTATGGAGTTTCTTCATGCGCTTTACACCAATATGACCTAAACGGCAGTGCCACAAATAAGTTGCACTATCTTTTCATAAAGAACACAATGCAAAAAGAATCAATTCATTTGGACTTAAGGTTAAAAAGTTTTGGCTGTTTGAAGCTTTCTGGATAAAATTGAATTTGAATTTAAATAAAACAACACTAAGGGGGGTGACGTCGAAGGCGTAAACCCCGCGGGTGCCACCACTCGTACCGCTTCGAGTGTGGCCAGAGTGGCTGACTAGCGGGCCCCGCTAGTTAGGTGAGAGGGAGGGGGAGAGGAAAACAGAGGGCGGCGAGGCTCCGCCGGAGCACACGCCGGCGAGGAGGGCTCCTTGGCCCGAGCTAGAGGGATGGATTGAAAGAGGGGACAAAGGCGCACCTGCTCGTACCCGTAGGTTAGCTAGGGGTGGTCGGACAGCGTCGAAAACGGCCTCTCCAGTGGCGACAGAAAGCAGAGGTCGTCAGAGTTGGAGATGACGGCAACCAGAGGCAGCACCAGGGGCTTCGACCGGGCGGAACGGCACCACCAAGGCACGGCGGAGGTCCTAGAAGGGTGGCCCGAGCCTGGAAGGGCTGGAGCTGCGGAGACGACCCTAGGGGATCGCTGGCGAGCTCAAGCTCGGGGACGGCGGCCCGCGGCCTGCCCGGCCAGGCTACGGTTCCTACTGGTTTGTGGAGGGTGTGTGAGGAGTGGATGATGCTCGAGGAGGCTGAGGAGGGCTGTATTTATAGAAGAGCGAGGTGAGGGGTCCGGGCTCCGCCGGAGGACACCTGGACATGGCGCCCGGCGATGAACGGCGTCAATAAGAGAGGGGGGAGGCGACGCAGCTCACGCGGGCTCTGTGGGCGAGCGGAGGCGAGCACAGGAGCGAAGGGGTAGCGACGAACACAGTGTGCAGCGCACTGTTGGGTTGGCCGGACCGCCCCCGTGCTCGCTGCGGCGAGCTCTGGTGTCGGCGAGCACCAGGAGGGAGTTAAGGGGGTCCGAACGATGATCGTGGCGAAGTTTGGCAAGGCGCAGCAGGCGGGGAAGCGAGCACGCGATCAGCAGAGGCTCGGGCACGTCGCAGAGCGCATCAGCCGCATGCCAGCACGCCTGGATGCACGCGGTCACCATGTGAGCTATGACATTAGGCCGCGCTAAGCCTAAACTTCATGTCTGGCGTGTAGTCCTTGGTGGTTTGAGTGGTTACAACACTTTGAGTTGAGCTCAGGCACAGTAAGATGGATTTTAACTTCCTGGTAAGTTTCTGGACAGTAACTTTGAGCACTTACTAAGGTCAAAATACTAAGGGTTGGGAGCTGAGCTTTGGAGGTTAGCAATCATCTACGAAGGTAGTGATGTGATATGTCTCCAACGTATCTATAATTTTTGATTGCTCCATGCTATATTATCTACTGTTTTGGACCATATTGGGCTTTATTTTCCACTTTAATATTACTTTTGGGACTAACCTATTAACCGGAGGCCCAGCCCAGAATTGTTGTTTTTTGCCTATTTCAGTGTTTCGAAGAAATGAAATATCAAACGGAGTCCAAACGGAATGAAACCTTCGGGAACGTGATTTTCTCAAAAAATATGATCCAGGAGACTTGGACCCTCCGTCAAGAAAGGAGGGAGGCGGCCACGAGGGTGGAGGGCCCCCCCTAGGGCGCGCCCCCTGCCTCGTGGGCCCCCCTTTGCTCCACCGACATACTCCTTCCTCCTATATATACCTACGTACCCCCAAACGATCAGATACGGAGCCAAAAACCTAATTCCACCGCCGCAACCTTCTGTACCCATGAGATCCCATCTTGGGGCCTGTTCCGGAGCTCCGCCGGAAGGGGAATCCAGCACGGAGGGCTTCTACATCATCACCATAGCCCCTCCGATGAAGTGTGAGTAGTTTACCTCAGACCTTCGGGTCCATAGTTAGTAGCTAGGCTTCTTCTCTCTTTTTGGATCTCAATACAATGTTCTCCCCCTCTCTCGTGGAGATCTATTCGATGTAATCTTCTTTTTGCGGTGTGTTTGTTGAGATCGATGAATTGTGGGTTTATGATCAAGTTTATCTATGAACAATATTTGAATCTTCTCTGAAGTCTTTTATGTATGATTGGTTATCTTTGCAAGTCTCTTCGAATTATCAGTTTGGTTTGGCCTACTAGATTGGTTTTTCTTGCAATGGGAGAAATGCTTAGCTTTGGGTTCAATCTTGCGGTGTCCTTTCCCAGTGACAGTAGGGGCAGCAAGGCACGTATTGTATCGTTGCCATCGAGGATAATAAGATGGGTTTTTTTTATCATATTGCATGAATTTATCCCTCTACATCTTGTCATCTTGCTTAAGGCGTTACTCTGTTTTCTTGAACTTAATACTCTAGATGCATGCTGGATAGCGGTCGATGAGTGGAGTAATAGTAGTAGATGCAGGCAGGAGTCGGTCTACTTGTCTCGGACGTGATGCCTATATACATGATCATACCTAGATATTCTCATAACTATGCTCAATTCTGTCAATTGCTCAACAGTAATTTGTTCACCCACCGTAGAATACTTATGCTCTTGAGAGAAGCCACTAGTGAAATCTATGGCCCCCGGGTCTATTCTCATCATATCAATCTTCCATCACTTTATTATTGCTTTGCTTTTTTACTTTACCTTTTATTTTACTTTGCATGTTTATATAAAAAATACCAAAAACATTATCTATCATCTCTATAAGATCTCACTCTCATAAGTGACCGTGAAGGGATTAACAACCCCTAATCGCGTTGGTTGCGTTGAGATATTTGTTTTGTGTAGGCACGGGGGACTCACGCGTAGCCTCCTACTGGATTGATACCTTAGTTCTCAAAAACTGAGGGAAATACTTACTCTACTCTGCTGCATCACCCTTTCCTCTTCAAGGAAATCCAACGCAGTGCTCAAGAGGTAGCAGGAAGATTTTTGGCGCCACTGCCGGGAGTCTGCGCAAAAGTCAACATACCAAGTACCCATCACAATCCCTTATCTCTCACATTACATTATTTGCCATTTGCCTCTCCGTTTTCCTCTCCCCCACTTCACCCTTGCCGTTTTATTCGCCCTCTCTTTTCCATTCGCCTTGATGTGTTTCTTGGCTCGTTTTCTTGCTTGGTTGAAATAGTTGAGTATTTATTCCTAAACAGAAGCTAATATCTATGGATTCTCATCCGCTTGCCAATCTTTTTAAGAGATCCAATTATGATGAACCAATTCCTAGTGATTTGGATGCACTAGATTATCTTTATAAGCTTTTGCCCGAAATCCGTAAATCTAAAAATTGTGATGAAGTGCTTCACGATAGATCTTTGAATAAAAAGCATGATTGCAATGATTTTATTATAAATTCTATTGATGTAAAGCATGCTAATAATATGCAAAACCCTAAGCTTGGGGATGCTAGTTTTGCTATGTCCAATAGTCATGATTGGGGAGATTCTTCTTATGATCTTGAAAATTTATTTAAGCCCCATGACGAATATAAGATTGATAATAGTGTTTGCAATAATATTGAAAGTGGGTTTGGAAGAGTGTCAACTTTAGATCCCACATATTTGGATAACATTCAATCTTATGAAATTTTTGATAAAGGTGGGCTTGGAGAAATCATGACTTTAGTTAATGATAATCCCACTATTTTGGAAGAGTGTCAACTTCTCGCATGCATGTGGATCGTGTTGAGAATATGTTATGTGATAGCTATATTGTTGAATTTTCTTATGATCCTACATGTAATTATTATGAGAGAGGAAAATATGGTTATAGAAATTTTCATGTTACTAAATTACCTCTCGTTATGTTGAGATTGCTATTGTTCCTTTCCGCTTCCTTGCATATGCTAGTTTTTGCTTGCTACGCTAATTTGTTTGCCTATAATATGCCTATGCATAGGAAATATGTTAGACTTAAGTGTGTTTGTCACATGTTTTATGATGCTCTCTTTGAGCCTCAATTCTTGCCTTTCTTGTGAGCATCATTGAAATCTCAACGCCTAGCTAAAAAGGCTTTAAAGAAAAGCGCTTGTTGGGAGACAACCCAATATTTTTCCTTACTGCTTAGTAATAAATAATCCATCTAACTTCTTTTTAGATGTGGTTTTATCTTTTAATTAGTGTTTGTGCCAAGTTAAACCTATAGGATCTTCTTGGATGATAGTTATTTGATCTTGCTGTAATTTCCAGAAACTTTCTGTTCACGAAAACAATTATTAAAAATCACCAGAACGTGATAAAATAGTGATTCCAATTGCTTCTGATCAATAAAAAAATTTCCTAGGTGTTCCTATTTTGTCTGATTTTTTGGAGTTCCAGAAGTTTGCGTTAGTTACAGATTACTACAGACTGTTCTGTTTTTGTCAGATTCTGTTTTTCGTGTGTTGTTTGCTTATTTTGATGATTCTATGGCTAGTAAAATAGTTTATAAACCATAGAGAAGTTGGAATACAGTAGGTTTAACACCAATATAAATAAAGAATGAGTTCATTACAGTACCTTGAAGTGGTCTTTTGTTTTCTTTCGCTAACGGAGCTCACGAGATTTCTGTTGAGTTTTGTGTTGTGAAGTTTTCAAGTTTTGGGTGAAATCTTTTGATGGATTATGGAAAAAGGAGTGGCAAGAGCCTAATCTTGGGGCTGCCCATGGCACCCCCAAGATAATCCAAGGACACCAAAAAGTCAAAGCTTGGGGATGCCCCGGAGGGCATCCCCTCTTTCGTCTACTTCCATCGGTAACTTTACTTGGAGCTATATTTTTATTCACCGCATGATATGTGTTTTGCTTGGAGCGTCTTGTATGATTTCAGTCTTTGCTTTTTAGTTTACCACAATCATCTTTGCTGTACACACCTTTTGAGAGAGCCATACATGAATTGGAATTTGTTAGAATACTCTATGTGTTTCACTTATACCTTCTGAGCTATATAGTTTTGCTCTAGTGCTTCACTTATATCTTTTAGAGCATGGTGGTGGATTTGTTTTATAGAAAATATTCATATCTCATGCTTCACTTAGAATATTTTGGGAGTCTTAAATAGCATGGTAATTTGCTTAATAATAATAATATGATTGGTATTCAAGATATGTAAAACTTTCTTTTGAGTGCGTTGAATACTAAGAAAAGTTTGATGCTTGATAATTGTTTTGAGATATGGAGGTAATAATATCAAAGTCGTGCTAGTTGAGTAATTGTGAATTTGAGACATGCTTGTGTTGAAGTTTGCAAGTCCTGTAGCATGCACGTATGGTAAACGTTATGTAACAAATTTGAAGCATGAGGTGTTATTTGATTGTCCTCCTTATGAGTGGCGGTCGGGGACGAGCGATGGTCTTTTCCTACCAATCTATCCCCCTAGGAGCATGCGTGTAGTGCTTTGGTTTTTGATGGCTTGTAGATTTTTGCAATAAGTATATGAGTTATTTATGACTAATGTTGATTCCATGGATTATACGCACTCTCACCCTTCCATCATTGCTAGCCTCTTCGGTACCGTGCATTGCCCTTTCTCACATTGAGAGTTGATGCAAACTTCGCCGATGCATCCAAACCCCGTGATATGATACGCTCTTTCACACATAAACCTCCTTATATCTTCCTCAAAACAGCCACCATACCTACCTATTATGGCATTTCCATTGCCATTCCGAGATATATTGCCATGCAACTTTCCACCATTCCGTTCATCATGACACATTCATCATTGTCATATTGCTTAGCATGATCATGTAGTTGACATAGTATTTGTGGCAAAGCCACCGTTCATAATTCTTTCATACATGTCACTCTTGGTTCATTGCGTATCCTGGTACACCACTGGAGGCATTCATATAGAGTCATACTTTGTTCTAGTATCGAGTTTTAATCATTGAGTTGTAAAAAAATAGAAGTGTGATGATCATCATTCAATAGAGAATTGTCCCAATAAAAAAATAGAAAGGCCAAAGAAAAGAAAAAAGGCCCAAAAAAAGAAAAAATATATAAAAAGGGGCAATGCTACTATCCTTTTTTCCACACTTGTGCTTCAAAGTAGCACCATAATCTTCATGATAGAGAGTCTCTTGTTTTGTCATTTTCATATACTAGTGGGAATTTTTCATTATATAACTTGGCTTGTATATTCCAATGATGGGCTTCCTCAAATGCCCTAGGTCTTCGTGAGCAAGCAAGTTGGATGCACACCCACTTAGTTTCTTTTGTTGAGCTTTCATACATTTATAGCTCTAGTGCATCCGTTGCATGGCAATCCCTACTCCTTGCATTAACATCAATCGATGGGCATCTCCATAGCCTATTGATTAACCTCGTTGATGTGAGATCTTCTCCTTTTTTGTCTTCTCCACATAACCCCCATCATCATATTCTATTCCACCCATAGTGCTATATCCATGGCTCACGCTCATGTATTGCGTGAAGATTTATAAAGTTTTAGATTATTAAAGTACGAAACAATTGCTTGGCTTGTCATCGGGGTTGTGCATGATGAGAGCATTCTTGTGTGACAAAAATGGAGCATGACTAAACTATATGATTTTGTAGGGATGAACTTTCTTTGGCCATGTTATTTTGAGAAGACATAATTGCTTAGTTAGTATGCTTGAAGTATTATTATTTTTATGTCAAAATGAACTTTTGTCTTGAATCTTTCGGATCTGAATATTCATGCCACAATTAAGAAGAGTTACACTGAAATTATGCCAAGTAGCACTCCGCATCAAAAATTCTTTTTTATCATTTACCTACTCGAGGACGAGCAGGAATTAAGCTTGGGGATGCCTGATACGTCTCCAACGTATCTATAATTTTTGATTGCTCCATGCTATATTATCTACTGTTTTGGACCATATTGGGCTTTATTTTCCACTTTTATTTTACTTTTGGGACTAACCTATTAACCGGAGGCCCAACCCAGAATTGTTGTTTTTTTGCCTATTTCAGTGTTTCGAAGAAACGGAATATCAAACGGAGTCCAAACGGAATGAAACCTTCGGGAACGTGATTTTCTCAACAAATATGATCCAGGAGACTTGGACCCTCCGTCAAGAAATGAGGGAGGCGACCACGAGGGTGGAGGGCGCCCCCTAGGGCGCGCCCCCTGCCTTGTGGGCCCCCCTTTGCTCCACCGACGTACTCCTTCCTCCTATATATACCTACATACCCCCAAACGATCAGATACGGAGCCAAAAACCTAATTCCACCGCCACAACCTTCTGTACCCACAAGATCCCATCTTGGGGCCTGTTTCGGAGCTCCGCCGGAAGGGGAATCCACCACGGAGGGCTTCTACATCATCACCATAGCCCCTCCGATGAAGTGTGAGTAGTTTAACCCAGACCTTCGGGCCCATAGTTAGTAGCTAGATGGCTTCTTCTCTCTTTTTGGATCTCAATACAATGTTCTCCCCCTCTCTCGTGGAGATCTATTCGATGTAATCTTCTTTTTGCGGTGTGTTTGTTGAGATCGATGAATTGTGGGTTTATGATCAAGTTTATCTATGAACAATATTTGAATCTTCTCTGAAGTCTTTTATGTATGATTGGTTATCTTTGCAAGTCTCTTCGAATTATCAGTTTGGTTTGGCCTACTAGATTAGTTTTTCTTGCAATGGGAGAAATGCTTAGCTTTGGGTTCAATCTTGTGGTGTCCTTTCCCAGTGACAGTAGGGGCAGCAAGGCACATATTGTATAGTTGCCATCGAGGATAACAAGATGGTTTTTTTTATCATATTGCATGAATTTATCCCTCTACATCTTGTCATCTTGCTTAAGGCGTTACTCTGTTTTCTTGAACTTAATACTCTAGATGCATGCTGGATAGCGGTCGATGAGTGGAGTAATAGTAGTAGATGCAGGCAGGAGTCGGTCTACTTGTCTCGGACGTGATGCCTATATACATGATCATACCTAGATATTCTCATAACTATGCTCAATTCTGTCAATTGCTCAATAGTAATTTGTTCACCCACCGTAGAATACTTATGCTCTTGAGAGAAGCCACTAGTGAAATCTATGGCCCCCGAGTCTATTCTCATCATATCAATCTTCCATCACTTTATTATTGCTTTGCTTTTTTACTTTACCTTTTATTTTACTTTGCATCTTTATATCAAAAATACCAAAAATATTATCTATCATCTCTATCAGATCTCACTCTCGTAAGTGACCGTGAAGGGATTAATAACCCCTAATTGCGTTTGTTGCGTTGAGATATTCGTTTTGTGTAGGTACGAGGGACTCGCACGTAGCCTCCTACTGGATTGATACCTTGGTTCTCAAAAACTGAGGGAAATACTTACTCTACTCTGTTGCATCACCCTTTCCTCTTCAAGGAAATCCAATGAAGTGCTCAAGAGGTAGCATGATGCACAAGAAAATTCAGCCACATTTGAGCAAGTAAAATGGTAGTTGTTGTAGAAACTACCATTTCTGTCCAGAACAGAAAATATTTTATGTAGCAAAAATATTCCAAAAAGTGATGCAATATTTTTGTTCAGGAAGGTGCCCTAGGGTTCAAAGAATATTTGGGAATTTTCTCAGGTTTTTGTGGGCAAGAAAAATTGGGGTTGCTTTGGAACACAATGGGCTAGTCAGCGTTTTAGAGGGAAAATGAATATTTTTCATTGAAGAAAAATTATTCATAATATTATCTTGAGATGGATCAGAGAAGAAATGATGGCTAGAGAGAGAAATAAGTCACCTGGACGAAAGTCAAGGTGGTACCCAAGTGTTTAAGTCCATCTGAAGTGATTCAAAATTTCAAATTCAAATCCAAACCAACCGAAAATTAGACAGAGAGAAAAGGGCAAAAACCAGGTTGTCACATAGCCTCTCTAATACCGCGCACCTTTCGCCGGTATCATACACCTACCATATACCTTCCTCAAAACAGCCACCATACCTACCAATTATGGCATTTCCATAGCCATTCCGAGATATATTGCCATGCAACTTACCACCGTTCTGTTTATTATGACACGCTTCATCATTTTCATATTGCTTTGCATGATCATGTAGTGGACATTGTATTTGTGGAAAACCACCATTCATAATTATTGCATACATGTCACTCTTGATTCACCGCCGGAGGCATTCACATAGAGTCATATTTTGTTCTAAGTATTGAGTTGTAATTTTTGAGTTGTAAGTAAATAAAAGTGTGATGATCATCATTATTAGAGCATTGTCCCAAGTGAGGAAAGGATGATGGAGACTATGATTCCCCCACAAGTCGGGATGAGACTCCGAACGAAAAGAAAAAAAAGAAAAAAGAGGCCATAAAAAAGAGAAAAAGGCCCAAATAAAAAAATGAGAGAAAAAGAGAGAAGGGACAATGTTACTATCCTTTTGCCACACTTGTGCTTCAAAGTAGCACCATGATCTTCATGATAGAGAGTCTCCTATGTTGTCACTTTCATATACTAGTGGTAATTTTACATTATAGAACTTGGCTTGTATATTCCAATGATGGGCTTCCTCAAAATGCCTTAGGTCTTCATGAGCAAGCGAGTTGGATGCACACCCACTTAGTTTCTTTTGTTGAGCTTTCATACACTTATAGCTCTAGGGCATCTATTGCATGGCAATCCCTACTCACTCACATTGATATCTATTGATGGACATCTCCATAGCCCATTGATATGCCTATTTGATGTGAGACTATCTTCTTCTTTTTGTCTTCTCCACAACCACCATTCTATTCCACATATAGTGCTATGTCCATGGCTCACGCTCATGTATTGCGTGAAGATTGAAAAAGTTTGAGAACATCAAAAGTATGAAACAATTGCTTGGCTTGTCATCGGGGTTGTGCATGATTAAATACTTTGTGTGATGAAGATAGAGCATAGCTAGACTATATGATTTTGTAGGGATAGCTTTCTTTGGCCATGTTATTTTGAGAAGACATGATTGCTTTGTTATTATGCTTGAAGTATTATTATTTTCATGTCAATATTAAACTTTTGACTTGAATCTTTCGGATCTGAACATTCATGCCACAATAAAGGAAATTACATTGAGAATTATGCTAGGTAGCATTCCACATCAAAAATTCTGTTTTTATCATTTACCTACTCGAGGATGAGCAGGAATTAAGCTTGGGGATGCTTGATACGTCTCCAACGTATCTATAATTTTTGATTGTTCCATGCTATTATATTATCTATTTTGGATGTTTAATGGGCTTTACTAAGCAATTTTATAGTATTATTTTTGCGACTAACCTATTAACCGAAGGCCCGCTGCAAATTGTTGTTTTTGCCTATTTTAGTGTTTCGCACAAAAGGAATATCAAACGGAGTCCAAATGGAATGAAACCTTCGGCAGAGTTATTTTTGGAACAAACATGATCCAGAGGACTTGGAGTAGACTGTCGGGGGTTGCTGATCCCACGTACACCTATGGGGATCGGCGGACCGAGCCCCTTTCGGTTCGACAGGGGGCGGTGGATGCACAAAGAGCAGATCGAGGCGGACGCACGAGCGAGACGATCGGTTTACCCAGGTTCGGGCCGCACGGATGCGTAAAACCCTACTCCTGCTTTGGTGGTTGTATTGAGTTCTTGCTCGGGAGCGATGAGTGCTACAGTACACTCAAGCAGCTGGCGAGACCGAGCGTGAGAATGGCCGTTCCCCTCTTCTCTGTTGCGCATGGGCCTCCTTTTATATGTCTAAGGGGTCACCGACAGGTGGCAACAGAGGTGGGGGTAAAAAAGTAAAAGAGGTGGTAGTTGGCTCCACCGCCTACAACAGTCGTATCATACCTAACCCTGACGGCAGGGGACAAGGGCATTAAATGCCCGTCTGTGTCGCCTAGACGGGGCGGAAAGGGACCGTCAGGGGCGCCACCGTTTGCCACGATGGCTCCTTGTCAGCGCTTGCTTGCCACCGCATGCCCTTGGCTGCACAGCCTCCCGCCACGTACGCCAGGAATGGTCCCAGGGCGACACGTTGGTGGGTGAGCTGGAGCGCGGGCTGCGGAGTAGTGCCTTGCCGCGACAAGCGCCCTGTTGCGGATGTTGCCTTGTCGCGTCCGGGAGCTTGTCGCTCACCGGGTCTTGTCGGGACGTGCAGCGCGCCGCAACGAGCTTCTTGAGATGCTTCGGTTGTCTTCCCGGCAAGCTCCTCTTGCCGGGGTCTCGTCTCCCTCCTGGCAAGCTCCTCTTGCCGGGGTATTGTATCCTTCCTAGCAAGCTCCTCTTGCTGGGGCCTTGTTTCCTTCCCGACAAGCTCCTCTTGCCGGGGCCTTGTTTTGCTCTTGGATACTTTGTTCTTGAATGGTCCCAAAGGAACCACGGAGGGTCTTGGCGGTCGCCCGGCAAGCCTTGCCGCGGGTCGCTGCGACTGCCCGTGCACAAGTTCGGGATACTAAGGTACCCCTACTTTAGTACACCGACAGGAGCCCCCGGGCCTGGGCCATACACGGTGCCGAGCGCTGTTGGGCCAGGCCCAAAACAGTGCACGGGCACGCGTGGCCTAGGTCACGCCATAACTCACTCCGCATCCACCGCGCCCTCCCCAAACGGCACGCGTCGAACGTGGTGCCGTGCGTGACATGGGCGGCGTGCGCGGGGAGTTGTTTATTCGTGACGGCGAAACATCCGCCCCCTCCCTTCCCCTCCCTCTTTATAAGCAGAGGAAACAGGGGTACGACGCCATCTGCCCGTTGCTGCTTCCAATCTCAAAACCTCCGCCGCTCCCCGTCTCCTCAGAGCAACAAGAGAGCGGCGCCCTGCTCCCCCCATCACCACCAGCACCACCACCACCGTCGGCCTCCTCCACCACCTTCGCCATGGCTCCGAAGGGCGACAAGGGGAAGGCAGTGAACTCGACCGAGGCACAGCGGATCGCGGCGATGCGGAAGGAGCGAGCCATCTTCCCCCCTAAGCTCGACGCGAAGGCGTTGCGGGAGCGGTATTACCTGTTCTGGTCGGCGGAGACGCGAGCTCACCCGCGGACCAGGGTGCTCCCAGCTGCAGCCCACGCGATGGCTCCGGACGAGTACCCTTTCTTTGCTGTGTTCTTTTACTGTGGGTTCTGCCTGCCCTTTTCCGAGTTCTTCTATGATATTATGAACACATATGGCTTCTACCTCCTCGACTTCACCCCCAACACCGTCCTCACCATGGCAGTTTTCGCACACCTTTGCGAAAACTTTGTCGGAGTCCACCCTAGTGTAGCTCTCTTCCGCCATTTCTTTATCCCTTGGGTAGAGAGAGGAGAGACTCTGTCCGGCGGAATCGCCTGGGTCTCAAGAGCCGGCAAGAAGGAATCTTATCTGGAGGGGGAGTTCCGCGGCAAGTGGGAGGAGTGGAGAGCGGATTGGTGTTGGATTGTCAAGGAGAGCCCGCAGCCATTCACCGTCCGGCGCCAAGCAGCAGCAGTGCGCGGTAGTGACTGGAGCGACTTGGCCCCGGAAGACAGCAGGCTGACGATTGCCGTCACCAGGATCCAGCACCTTAGGCTTGCCGGACTCACCATAGGCGCTGTTGGCGCGGACTTTCTTCGCCGCCGCATTGCCCCTCTGCAGGAACGGGGAAGGCCTGCCTGGGAGTTCAAGAACGCGGCGGACATTATGAGGCTGCGCCCAGGCCTCAACTATAATTTCACTGTCCTCGAGCACAATGGCATGCTGCAGGAGCTCTTCAAATACGATTCAGATCACCCCGAAGTCTTCAGGGTGCCGCAGGGCGTCGTCCCTCTGTGCAACAACTCTGCGCTTGACCGCATCCGGGCGATGATGCCGTTGTGCGACTCGCACGGAATCGAGCCAACTTGGCAAGAGCCCGAAGACGAGGTCGTGCAGCAGTTCTTCAACGACCTGGTGGAAGTGCCGATCCGCGCGGATGAGAGGGACGGCCTCATCCGCGACACCACCGAGGCGGAGCTGGCGTACATAGCCACTAGGTTGGAAGAGGCAGCGGCAGCCGCAGCGGCGGGCGAATTTGGGTTTACTCTGGAGGAAGCGGCGGCAGAAGAGGCAAAAACCCGTGCCGAGCGAGAGGAGTCCCTCGGCAAGAAAGAGCTCGCCCGGCAAGAGGAACTTGCCGGCAAGGAAGATCTTGCCGGGAGCGGCGCCGAGCCGAGCGAGCCTGTCGGGGATGCAAGTGACTCGCTGGAGATCGACTCTTCCTCCACTTCGTCTTCCGACAGCCCGCCGCCGGCTGCGCCTCCGTCTCCACCAAGAAGGCGTCTTCGCAAGGCCGGGGATGCAGCAAGGCGGCAGGCGCATCAACAGTCGCCGCGTCGCACGACGCGCTCCACCGCGGCAAGCACCGTTGCCGCGGGAGCGCCCCACGCTGCTGCTGCAACCGGAGCGGGATCTTCCCAGGCTGCCGTATCTGCCCCCGCCAAGCGTCCAAGGGAGCCTACCCCTCCTCCTTCCCGCGCCAGACACGGGCCGGATTTTGATTTCTCCGCGTTTAGCTCCGACGAGGCAGAGGAAGAGGAGTAAGTTCTTCTTATTGTACTTGCAATTCTTGGCTCTTTGCTGTTTTTCGTCTTGTCTTGTTTCTCACTTGCCTTCCTCTGTATCTGTTCCTTTTCAGGACTCTGGCGCGGAGAGCGGCAAAGAGAGCCAAGGTGCCGGTGATCGTCATCGAGGACGAACCCACTGCGTCAACAAGGGACGTGCCTGAGACGAACCCGTCGAACCCGGCGGCTGATCTTCAGAGCAGCCCCCAGCGTAAGCATCTTGTTTACTTCCCGCTGTTGGGTGCGCACGAAGATCCTTGCTGTGCTGATACTTGTTTGTTGACTTGTGCAGGAGCAGAGCAGCCTCACCAGGAGAGCCTAGAGACCGCTCCCGAAGCGCCAAGGGAGGGTCCTCCGGCGGGGGAGAGATCTCCGGCGAGGGAGGAGACTCCGGCAAGGGAGGAGCCCCCGGCGAGGGAGGAGACTCCGGCAAGGGAGGAGCCCCCAGCACGGCAAGGATCTCCGGCAAGGGACCGCGCCAGCGATCCCCCGGCGACGGAGACCACAGTGGCAGGCCCTGGCACAGGTAACTTCCTTGCTTCCAAACTCCCCTTGGCTTCTTCGGCTTCTTGATCTTCCTCTTGGATTTTGCTCGAATTTTTCTTGAATCTTCTCCCCTCTTCCGGCCATCTGATCCATCTGCTGCAGAGCCGATGGAGACGGAGGCCGCCACCGAGGAAGCAGCCGGCGCCGGCGAGGAGGCCGCCAGGGCTACCGCCGCGGAGGTGGGCGGGGAGTCTGGCGGTCGTACTGACGACCCGGAGGCCACAGGAGCGCCAGGCGCTGCTCCGACCACCGACTCCTCCGCCGCTGCCGCTGCGGCAGGCTCCGAAGAGCCCCAGCCTGGCGTCTACCTGAAGGCCGGCGAGAACATCTTCATCAGCCTCCCCTGGGCGTCAAGCTCCAGGGCGCCGATCGAGGGGGAGATGCTGGATGGAGAGGTGCTTGCCTCTGCCGGGCTGAAGCTGGTTGACGCGCCAAGCAGCAGCAACGGCGATCCTGAAGAGGAGCACCTGCTGCGGAAGCTAGTGGCACTCTACCGCACCCGGCAGGCCAAGCTGGAGTCCCGTGAAGCACTCGTGGCTAAGGCTGGCGCTGATATCGAGAAGTGCGCAGAAGAGCTCCGAGGCGCCAATCAGGAAGCTCTCCGCTCCTTGGCGAAGGAGCGGGAGCAACTTGCCGAAGCGCAGCAGGCCTTCCTCCTCGAGAAGGCCGGCGTCGAAGAGCGCCAACGGCTTGCCGCGGAGAAGCTGTCTTCGCGGGAGGGTGACTTGGTGCAGCGGAAGGTCCACCTCGACAGCCACGAGGAGGAACTTGCCGCGCGCGAGCGAGCAGTTGGCGGAGCCGTCAAGCAGGCCGAAGACGCGGCCGCAGCTGCCGAGGCCGCCAAGGCTGAGCTGGAGCTGAAGGTGACGCAGCTGGAGGCGGACCTCAAGGCGAGCGGCGACGAGCTTGCCGCGCTCAAGCTCGAGCATGAGAGGGACGCCAACAGCTATTCGGAGCTGCAGTCCCTTTTCGCTGAGAAGGGCAAGGAACTAGACGCCGCCAAGAACTCCAACGCCGATCTCGAAGTGAAGCTGGCGGCCCTGACCAAATCTCTGGACGGCGCCAAGGAGCGGGAGACGGCCCTGAAGGAGGAGGTCAAGGCCGGCAAGGTGCTGCTGGCGAAGGCCGCCACCGCCCGGAAGACTTTGTCAGAGGATGTGGAGCACTGGACGGAGGGTCTGGTGGACGTCGCCGCGGATGTCGACAAGGAGCTGACACAGTTGGGGATGGTGGATCTCGGGTACTCCTCCAACGAGAACCTCCAACCCAGCGCCAAGCTTACTCTGTTCTTCAAGGGCGTGGCGACGGCGCTCCAGCGACTCCGGGAGCAGTTCCCAAAGCAGCTTGCCGACGAGTCGCGTAAGATCTGCGCGGGAGCTCTCTAGAAGGTGCTGATGAAGGTGGCCTTCCGCAACCCAGGCCTCCGCCTCAACAATGTCCTCCGAAGCCTGCCGCCAAATGCTGATCTGGAGGAGCTCAAGGCCCTTGTCGCACCTATTGTGGACAAGGTGAGCGGAATCAGGAGGGTCGAAGGCGACAGTGTAGACTAGGCCATTTATCTTCTTCTTTCCTTGTCGCTGTCAATCATGTTATGAAAAACAGTCTGTTAGAGCTGCGGCAAGTTATTCTGTAATATACTTCTATCTTGGGTAGTAATTGCTATGTTATTTCCTTTACTTGACTCTTTCCCTTGTATGCTTTTACCCTACGCTTTTAGGGAACTTGTCAGCGCGGGCTCCTCTGCCGCGAGCGCTGAGTGCGGAACGTCAGCAGCCCGCTGGCAGTGCCACAGTCGGCAAGAAACCTCGTCACAGAGCTAGTCGCGGCTCGCTTAAGTTGTTGAGCGGACTCGAAACAACAATAAGGGCGCAACTTAGCTACGAGTTGGTTGGTGCCCGCGTCGACAAGAAACCTTGTCGCAGCTAGCCGCGGCTCGCTTAAGTTGTTGAGCGGGCTCGAAACAACAGTAAGGGCGCGGCTAACCATGAGTCGGTTCCTCCGCGCATAGGTTTTCCATACAAGGCGGAGTCGTTCAAGGAAAATAACTTAAAAACTTAAAGGAAATCTGATTGCTCAAACTTTGGCACTTATCTTTCTCTGTTGTTTGCTTTCCCGGTAAGGCAGAACCTTCTTGAGCGCCGGCCGGTCCACACATTATCTCCTCCCCCCCGGCAAGCTTGTGCGCGAGGGACCCTTGCTTTCCTTAATAGAAAAGGGAGAAGAGAAAATAAAGTTATGGAGCCTCGTGGCTCATTTTTTTTTCTTACCGGGGGTATGTGCTGAGCACATAATCTTTATGCACGGGGTCTGCGCCGGCTTTGTACAAAGGATTACCTGCAACAGCGGCAAGACTTGTACAAATGGGTGGTTGCTGGACAGGGTCCGACAACCGCGCCTCACGGGCAAAGCTTGCGAAGATGCGCAATATTCTAGGAGTTGCTCACTGGTACGCTATCTTCGGTCCCAAGGCGGACAGCGCCAAGCCTAGTGACTCGCTTCACCTGGTAAGGGCCTTCCCACTTCGGCGTCAACTTGTTGGAAATCTTGGCGGACTGATCACGCCAAAGAAACAAGGTCGCCTTCCTCGAAACTTCGGGCGTTAACTTTGCGGCTATGGTAGCGGCGCAAAGCTTGCTGGTAGCGAGCAGCTCGTACAGCAGCCTAAAGACGATCTTCCTCAAGGAGCAGCGCGTCATCTTCACGCAGCCGCTCTTGCTCAAGCTCATCATAAGCGAGCACTCGAGGTGACCCGTACACGAGTTCCGTGGGGATAACTGCTTCTGCTCCACAGACTAGAGCAAAAGGTGTCTGGCCGGTGGCTAGATTTGGCGTCATTCTGATCGACCAAAGAACCACCAGCAGCTCCGTGCCAAAGCCTCTGCCGGAGAGGCGGGCGGTGGCGGCGATGGTGCGAGGAACGAGATATGCTCGGACTTCTAACTGCGTTAGAAGGAGCAACATCTCGTCCAAGCGACCGCGCCATGCTCGCGCCAGCATGTTGGCGTGCATGCTGGTCCTGAGCACTCCGGGATCCGCTAGCTTGATCTTGGCCCAGCAGACGTATGGTACCGTGGGTACCATGACGCTGCTGGTCCCGCGCCTCCTGAGACGGGCGCGGTGCGTGTACGGACGCCGAGGTCTTGGAGTGCGCGCGGTCGTTGTGGGAGGCGACCGCGCCGCCGACGTGTGGCGCAGCCTTGTCCTTGGACCCGGTAGCACCATGAGTCCCCCCGTCGTCGCCCGCTCTTCCGCCGGCGCCTACCCCACCAGCCGTTCGCTCTGGCGATGGTGGGATCGGCGCAGACGGAGCGGCTACCTCCGAAGCCTTCTTCTCCGACGGCATGTTGATGAAGAGGATGAAGATTTGGCTCGTGCGAACGCCGGATCAGGTTCGCACAACCTCGTCGTACCCCCTACCTAGCGCGCCAAGGATGTCGGGGGTTGCTGATCCCACGTACACCTATGGGGATCGGTGGACCGAGCCCCTTTCGGTTCGGCAGGGGGTGGTGGATGCACAAAGAGCAGATCGAGGCGGACACACGAGCGAGACGATCGGTTTACCCAGGTTCGGGCCGCACGGATGCGTGAAACCCTACTCCTGCTTTGGTGGTTGTATTGAGTTCTTGCTCGGGAGCGATGAGTGCTACAGTACACTCAAGCAGCTGGCGAGACCGAGCATGAGAATGGCCGTCCCCCTCTTCTCTGTTGCGCATGGGCTTCCTTTTATATGTCTAAGGGGTCACCGACAGGTGGCAACAGAGGTGGGGGTAAAAAAGTAAAAGAGGTGGTAGTTGGCTCCACCGCCTACAACAGTCATATCATACCTAACCCTGACGGCAGGGGACAAGGGCATTAAATGCCCGTCTGTGTCGCCTAGACGGGGCGGAAAGGGACCGTCAGGGGCGCCACCGTTTGCCACGATGGCTCCTTGTCAGCACCTGCTTGCCACCGCATGCCCCTGGCTGCACAGCCTCCCGCCACGTACGCCAGGAATGGTCCCAGGGCGACATGTTGGTGGGTGAGCTGGAGCGCGGGCTGCGGAGTAGTGCCTTGCCGCGGCAAGCGCCCTGCCGCGGATGTTGCCTTGTCGCGTCCGGGAGCTTGTCGCTCACCGGGTCTTGTCGGGACGTGCAGCGCGCCGCAACGAGCTTCTTGAGATGCTTCGGTTGTCTTCCCGGCAAGCTCCTCTTGCCGGGGTCTCGTCTCCCTCCCGGCAAGCTCCTCTTGCCGGGGTCTTGTATCCTTCCCGGCAAGCTCCTCTTGCTGGGGCCTTGTTTCCTTCCCAGCAAGCTCCTCTTGTCGGGGCCTTGTTTTGCTCTTGGATACTTTGTTCTTGAATGGTCCCAAAGGAACCACGGAGGGTCTTGGCGGTCGCCCGGCAAGCCTTGCCGCGGGTCGCTGCGACTGCCCGTGCACAAGTTCGGAATACTAAGGTACCCCTACTTTAGTACACCGACATAGACGTCAAGAAAGAAGCAAGGAGGCCACGAGGCAGGGAGGCGCGCCTGCCCCCCCCCCCCCCCCCCCCCCGCGAGCGCGCCCCCACCCTCGTGGGCCCCTCGCAGCTCCACCGACCTACTTCTTCCTCCTATATATGAAGGAAATATGCCCTAGAGGCAATAATAATGTTATTATTTTATTTCCTTATATCATGATAAATATTTATTATTTATGCTAGAATTGTATTATCCGGAAACATAATACTTGTGTGAATACATAGACAAACCAAACGTCACTAGTATGCCTCTACTTGACTAGCTCATTAATCAAAGATGGTTATGTTTCCTAACCATAGACATGTGTTGTCATTTGATTAACGGGATCACATTATTAGGAGAATGATGTGATTGACATGACCCATTCCATTAGCTTAGCACCCGATCGTTTAGTATGTTGCTATTGCTTTCTTCATGACTTATACATGTTCCTATGACTATGAGATTATGCAACTCCCGTTTGCCGGAGGAACACTTTGTGTGCTACCAAATGTCACAACGTTACTGGGTGATTATAAAGGAGCTCTACAGGTGTCTCCAAAGGTACATGTTGGGTTGGCGTATTTCGAGATTAGGATTTGTCACTCCGATTGTCGGAGAGGTATCTCTGGGCCCTCTCGGTAATGCACATCACATAAGCCTTGCAAGCATTTCAACTAATGAGTTAGTTGCGAGATGATGTATTACGAAACGAGTAAAGAGACTTGCCCGTAACGAGATTGAACTAGGTATTGAGATACCGACGATCGAATCTCGGGCAAGTAAAATACCAATGACAAAGGGAACAACGTATGTTGTTATGCGGTTTGATCGATAAAGATCTTCGTAGAATATGTAGGAGCCAATATGAGCATCCAGGTTCCGCTATTGGTTATTGACCAGAGACGTGTCTCGGTCATGTCTACATTGTTCTCGAACCCGTAGGGTCCGCATGCTTAAGGTTTCGATGACAGTTATATTATGAGTTTATGAGTTTTGATGTACTGAAGTTAGTTCGGAGTCCCGGATGTGATCATGGACATAACGAGGAGTCTCGAAATGGTCGAGACATAAAGATTGATATATTAGACGGCTATATTCGGACACCGGAAGTGTTCCGGGTGATTTCGGAGAAAACCGGAGAGACGGAGGGTTACCGGAACCCTACTGGGAGAAGTAATGGGCCATATGGGCCTTAGTGGAGAGAGAGAAGGGCAGCCAGGGTGGGTCGCATGCCTCCTCCCCCTAGTCCGAATTGGACTAGGAGAGGGGGGGGGTGGCGCCCCCCTTTCCTTCTCCCTCCCCACTTCCTTCCCCCTCCTAGTAGGAGTCCTACTTCTACTAGGAGGAGGACTCCTCCTGGCGCGCCAATAGGGGCCGGCCGGCCTCCTCCCCTTGCTCCTTTATGTACGGGGTCAGGGGCACCCCTAGACACACAAGTTGATCCACGTGATCATATTCTTAGCCGTGTGCGGTGCCCCCTTCCACCATAATCCTCGATAATATTGTAGCGGTGCTTAGGCGAAGCCCTACGACAGTAGTACATCAAGATCGTCACCACGCCGTCGTGCTGACGGAACTCTACCCCGACACTTTGCTGGATCGGAGTCTGGGGATCGTCATCGAGCTGAACGTGTGCTAAAACTCGGAGGTGCCGTAGTTTCGGTGCTTGATCGGTCGGGCCGTGAAGACGTACGACTACATCAACCGCGTTGTGCTAACGCTTCCGCTGTCGGTCTACAAGGGTACGTAGATCACACTCTCCCCTCTCGTTGCTATGCATCACCATGATCTTGCGTGTGCGTAGGAAAATTTTGAAATTACTACGTTCCCCAACAGTGGTATCAGAGCCTAGGTTTTATGTGTTGATGTTATATGCACGAGTAGAACACAAGTGAGTTGTGGGCGATATAAGTCATACTGCTTACCAGCATGTCATACTTTGGTTCGGCGGTATTGTTGGACGAAGCGGCCCGGACCGACATTACACGTACGCTTACGCGAGACCGGTTCTCCCGACGTGCTTTGCACAAAGGTGGCTAGCGGGTGACAGTTTCTCCAACTTTAGTTGAACCGAGTGTGGCTACGCCCGGTCCTTGCGAAGGTTAAAACAGCACCAACTTGACAAACTATCGTTGTGGTTTTGATGCGTAGGTAAGATTGGTTCTTGCTTAAGCCCGTAGCAGCCACGTAAAACTTGCAACAACAAAGTAGAGGACGTCTAATTTGTTTTTGCAGGTCATGTTGTGATGTGATATGGTCAAGACATGATGCTAAAATTTTATTGTATGAGATGATCATGTTTTGTAACCAAGTTATCGGCAACTGGCAGGAGCCATATGGTTGTCGCTTTATTGTATGCAATGCAATTGCGCTGTAATGCTTTACTTTATCACTAAGCGGTAGCGATAGTCGTGGAAGCATAAGATTGGCGAGACGACAACGATGCTACGATGGTGATCAAGGTGTCGCGCCGGTGACGATGGTGATCACGACGGTGCTTCGAAGATGGAGATCACAAGCACAAGATGATGATGGCCATATCATATCACTTATATTGATTGCATGTGATGTTTATCTTTTATGCATCTTATCTTGCTTTGATTGACGGTAGCATTTTAAGATGATCTCTCACTAATTATCAAGAAGTGTTCTCCCTGAGTATGCACCGTTGCGAAAGTTCTTTGTGGTGAGACACAACGTGATGATCGGGTGTGATAGGCTCTACGTTCAAATACACCGGGTGCAAAACAGTTGCACACGCAGAATACTCAGGTTATACTTGACGAGCCAAGCATATACAGATATGGCCTTGGAACACGGAGACCGAAAGGTCGAGCGTGAATCATATAGTAGATATGATCAACATAGTGATGTTCACCATTGAAACTACTCCATTTCACGTGATGATCGGACATGGTTTAGTTGATTTGGATCACGTGATCACTTAGAAGATTAGAGGGATGCCTTTCTAAGTGGGAGTTCTTAAGCAATATGATTAATTGAACTTTAAATTTATCATGAACTTAGTCCTGGTAGTATTTTGCAAATTATTTTGTAGATCAATAGCTCGCGTTGTTGCTTCCCTGTGTTTATTTTGGTATGTTCCTAGAGAAAATTGTGTTGAAAAATGTTAGTAGCAATGATGCGGATTGGATCCGTGATCTGAGGTTTATCCTCATTGCTGCACAGAAGAATTATGTCCTTGATGCACCACTAGGTGACAGACCTATTGCAGGAGAAGATGCAGACGTTATGAATGTTTGGCTAGCTCAATATGATGACTACTTGATAGTTTAGTACACCATGCTTAACGGCTTAGAATCGGGACTTCAAAGACGTTTTGAACGTCATGGAACATATGAGATGTTCCAGGAGTTGAAGTTAATATTGTTGGAAATATGCCCTAGAGGCAACAATAAATTGATTATTATTATATTTCCTTGTTCATGATAATCGTTTATTATCCATGCTAGAATTGTATTGATAGGAAACTCAGATACATGTGTGGATACATAGACAACACCATGTCCCTAGTAAGCCTCTAGTTGACTAGCTCGTTGATCAATAGATGGTTACGGTTTCCTGACCATGGACATTGGATGTCGTTGATAACGGGATCACATCATTAGGAGAATGATGTGATGGACAAGACCCAATCCTAAGCCTAGCACAAGATCATGTAGTTCGTATGCTAAAGCTTTTCTAATGTCAAGTATCATTTCCTTAGACCATGAGATTGTGCAACTCCCGGATACCGTAGGAATACTTTGGGTGTGCCAAACATCACAACGTAACTGGGTGGCTATAAAGGTACACTACAGGTATCTCCGAAAGTGTCTGTTGGGTTGGCACGAATCAAGACTGGGATTTGTCACTCCGTGTAAACGGAGAGGTATCTCTGGGCCCACTCGGTAGGACATCATCATAATGTGCACAATGTGACCAAGGAGTTGATCACGGGATGATGTGTTACGGAACGAGTAAAGAGACTTGCTGATAACGAGATTGAACAAGGTATCGGGATACCGACGATCGAATCTCGGGCAAGTATCATACCGATAGACAAAGGGAATTGTATACGGGATTGATTAAGTCCTTGACATCCTGGTTCATCCGATGAGATCATCGTGGAGCATGTGGGAGCCAACATGGGTATCCAGATCCCGCTGTTGGTTATTGACCGGAGAACGTCTCGATCATGTCTGCATGGTTCCCGAACCCGTAGGGTCTACACACTTAAGGTTCGATGACGCTAGGGTTATAAAGGAAGTTTGTATGTGGTTACCGAATGTTGTTCGGAGTCCCGGATGAGATCCCGGACGTCACGAGGTGTTCCGGAATGGTCCGGAGGTAAAGATTTATATATGGGAACTCCTGTTTTGGTCACCGGAAAAGTTTCAGGATTTATCGGTAACGTACCGGGACCACCGGGAGGGTCCCGGGGTCCACCAAGTGGGGCCACCAGCCCCGGAGGCTTGCATGGGCTAAGAGTGGTAAGGGACCAGCCCCTGAGTGGGCTGGTGCGCCTCCCACAAGGCCCAGGGCGCAGCTAGGAGGAGAAGGGGGAAACCCTAGGCACAGATGGGCCTAAGGCCCACCCTAGGGCGCGCCCCCCTCTCCCCCTCTTGGCCTCCCCCTTTTCCCATCTAGGGCTGCCGCCCCCCTAGGGGTGGGAACCCTAGAGGGGGCGCACCCTCCTCCCCTCCTCCTATAAATAGTGGGGGTTTTGGGCTGTCCAAGACACGCGACTTGATCTCTCCCTGGCGCAACCCTACCGCTCTCCTCCTCGTCTCTTGCGGTGCTTGGCGAAGCCCTGCTGGAGTACCACGCTCCTCCACCACCACCACGCTGTCGTGCTGCTGCTGGATGGAGTCTTCCTCAACCTCTCCCTCTCTCCTTGCTAGATCAAGGCTTGGGAGACGTCACCGGGCTGTACGTGTGTTGAACGCGGAGGTGCCGTCCGTTCAGCACTAGGATCTCCGGTGATTTGGATCACGACGAGTACGACTCATTCAACCCCGTTCTCTTGAACGCTTCCGCTTAGCGATCTACAAGGGTATGTAGATGCACTCTCTTTCCCCTCGTTGCTGGTTTCTCCATAGATAGATCTTGGTGACACGTAGGAAAATTTTGAATTTCTGCTACATTCCCCAATAGTGGCATCATGAGCTAGGTCCGTGTGTAGTTTCTATGCACGAGTAGAACACAAAGTAGTTGTGGGCCTTGATTTTGTTCAGTATGCTTACCGTTACTAGTCCAATCTTGATTTGGCGGCATTGTGGGATGAAGCGGCCTGGACCAACCTTACACGTACGCTTACGTGAGACCGGTTCCACCGACTGACATGCACTAGTTGCATAAGGTGGCTGGCGGGTGTCTGTCTCTCCCACTTTAGTCGGATGGGATTCGATGAAAAGGGTCCTTATGAAGGGTAAATAGCAATTGGCATATCACGTTGTGGTTTTTGCGTAGGTAAGAAACGTTCTTGCTAGAAACCCATAGCAGCCACGTAAAACATGCAAACAACAATTAGAGGACGTCTAACTTGTTTTTGCAGGGTATGCTATGTGATGTGATATGGACAAAGGATGTGATGAATGATATATGTGATGTATGAGATGATCATGTTCTTGTAATAGGAATCACGACTTGCATGTCGATGAGTATGACAACCGGCAGGAGCCATAGGAGTTGTCTTAATTTATTTATGACCTGCGTGTCAACATAAACGTCATGTAATTACTTTACTTTATTGCTAACCGTTAGCTATAGTAGTAGAAGTAATAGTTGGCGAGACAACTTCATGAAGACATGATGATGGAGATCATGATGATGGAGATCATGGTGTCATGCCGGTGACGATGATGATCATGGAGCCCCGAAGATGGAGATCAAAAGGAGCAAAGTGATGATGGCCATATCATGTCACTATTTGATTGCATGTGATGTTTATCATGTTTATACATCTTATTTTCTTAGAACGACGGTAGTAAATAAGATGATCCCTCATTAAAATTTCAAGAAAGTGTTCCCCCTAACTGTGCACCGTTGCGAAAGTTCGTCGTTTCGAAGCACCACGTGATGATCGGGTGTGATAGATTCTTACGTTCGAATACAATGGGTGTTGACGAGCCTAGCATGTACAGACATGGCCTCGGAACACATGCAAAACACTTAGGTTAACTTGACGAGCCTAGCATGTACAGACATGGCCTCAGAACACAAGAGACCGAAAGGTCGAGCATGAGTCGTATGGTAGATACGATCAACATGAAGATGTTCACCGATGTTGACTAGTCCGTCTCACGTGATGATCGGACACGACCTAGTTGACTCGGATCATGTAATCACTTAGATGACTAGAGGGATGTCTATCTGAGTGGGAGTTCATAAGGTGAACTTAATTATCCTGAACATAGTCAAAAGGTCTTCGCAAATTATGTCGTAGCTCGCGCTTCAGTTCTACTGTTTAGATATGTTCCTAGAGAAAATTTAGTTGAAAGATGATAGTAGAAATTATGCGGACTAGGTCCGTAAACTGAGGATTGTCCTCATTGCTTCATAGAAGGCTTATGTCCTTAATGCACCGCTCAGTGTGCTGAACCTCGAACGTTGTCTGTGGATGTTGCGAACATCTGACATACACATTTTGATAACTACGTGATAGTTCAGTTAAACGGTTTAGAGTTGAGGCACCAAAGACGTTTTGAAACATCACGAAACATATGAGATGTTTCGAGGGCTGAAATTGGAATTTCAGGATCGTGCCCACGTCAAGAGGTATAAGACCTCTGACGATTTTCTTAGCCTGCAAACTAAGGGAGAAAAGCTCAATTGTTGATCTGTGCTCAGACTGTCTGAGTACAACAATCATTTGAATCGAGTGGGAGTTGATCTTCTAGATGAGATAGTGATGTTTCTCTGAAGTCATTACCACCAAGCTGCTAGAGCTTGGTGATGAACTATAATATATCGGGGACATATATGATGATCCTTGAGATATTCACGATGTTTGACACCACAAAAGTAGAAATCAAGAAGGAGCATCAATTGTTGATGGTTGGTGAAACCACTAGTTTCAAGAAGGGCAAAGGCAAGAAGGGATACTTCATGAAACGGCAAATCAACTGCTGCTCTAGTGAAGAAACCCAAGGTTGAACCCAAACCCGAGGCTAAGTGCTTCCGTAATAAGGGGAACAACCACTGGAGCAGAATTACCCTAGATACTTGGTAGATGAGAAGGCTGGCAAGGTCGATAGAAGTATATTGGATATACATTGTGTGAATGTGTACTTTACTAGTACTCCTAGTAGCACCATGGTATTAGATACCGGTTCGGTTGCTAAATGTTAGTAAACTCGAAATAAAAGGCTGCGGAGTAAACGGAGACTAGCTAAAGGTGAGCTGGCAATATGTGTTGGAAGTTTTTCCAAGCTTGATGTAATCAAGCATCGCACGCTCCCTCTACCATCAAGATTGGTGTTTGCGTTGAGCATAGACATGATTGGATTATGTCTATCGCAATACAGTTATTCATTTAAGGAGAATAATGGTTACTCTGTTTATTTGAATAATACCTTCAATGGTCTTGCACCTAAAATGAATGGTTTATTGAATCTCGATCGTAGTGATACACATGTTCATGTCAAAAGATATAAGATAGTAATGATAGTACCACCTACTTGTGGCACTGCCACGTGAGTCATATCGGTATAAAACGCATGAAGAAGCTCCATGTTGTTGGGTCTTTGGGCTCACTCGTTTTTGAAAAGTTTGAGACATGCGAACCATGTCTATTGGTGTATATGCATGAAGAAACTCCATGCAAATGGACCGTTTGGACTCACTTGATTTTGAATCACTTGAGACATGCAAATCATACCACATGGGCAAGATGACTAAAAGCCTCGTTTTCAGTAAAATGGAACTAGAAAGCAACTTGTTGGAAGTAATACATTTTGATGTGTGCAATCCAATGAGTGCTGAGGCGTGTAGTGGATATCGTTATGTTCTTACTTCATAGATGATTTGAGTAGATGTTGAGTATATTTACTTGATAAATCACGAGTCTGAATTATTGAAAGGTTCAAGTAATTTCAGGGTGAAGTTGAAAGATCGTCGTGACAAGAGGATAAATATCTATGATATGATCATAGAGATGAATATCTGAATTACGAGTTTGGCACAGAATTAAGACATTGTGGAAATTGTTTCACAATTAATATAGCCTGGAACACCATAGTGTGATGGCGTGTCCGAACATCATAACTGCGCCCTATTGGATATGATGCATACCATGATGTCTCGTATCGAATTACCATGATAGTTTATGGGTTAGGCATTAGAGACAACCACATTCACTTTAAAAGGGGCACCACATAATTCCGATGAGATGACACCGTATGAACTATGGTTTAGAGAAACCTAAGCTATCATTTCTTAAAAGTTTGGGGTTGCGACGCTTATGTGAAAAAGTTTCAGGCTGATAAGCTCGAACCCAAAGCGGATAAATGCATCTTTATAGGACACCCAAAACAGTTGGGTATACCTCCTATCTCAGATTCGAAAGCAATAAGGGATTGTTTCTAGAATCGGGTCCTTTCTCGAGGAAAAGTTTCTATCGAAAGAATTGAGTGGGAGGATGGTGGAGACTTGATGAGGTTATTGAACCGTCTCTTTGACTAGTGTGTGGCAGGGCACAGGAAGTTGTTCATGTGGCACCTACACCAATTGAAGTGGAAGCTTATGATAGTGATCATGAAACTTCAGATCAAGTCACTACCAAACCTCGCAGGATGACAAGGATGCGTACTACTTCAGAGTGGTACGTAATCTTGTCTTGGAAGTCATGTTGCTAGAAAACAATGAACCTACGAGCTATGGAGAAGCGATGGTGGGCCTGGATTCCAAAATGGCTCGAGGCCATATAATCCGAGAGAGGATCCATATATGAAAACAAAGTGTAGACTTTGGAAGAACTACTTGATGGTCGTAAGGCTGTTAGGTACATATGGATTTTAAAAGGAAGACGGACAATGATGGTAAGTATCACCATTAAGAAAGCTCGACTTGTCGTTAAGATGTTTTCCGACAAGTTCAAGGAGTTGACTACGATGAGACTTTCTCACTCGTAGCGATGCTAAGAGTCTGTTGGAATTATATTAGCGATTACTGCATTATTTATGAAATCTTGCAGATAGGATGTCAAAACATTGTTTCCTCAACGATTTTCTTGAGGAAAGGTTGTATGTGATACAACCGGAAGGTTTTGTCAATCCTGAAAGATGCTAATAAGTATGCAAAGCTCCAGCAATCCTTCTAAGGACTGGAGTAAGCATCTCGGAGTTGGAATGTATGCTTTGATGAGATGATCAAAGTTTTGGGTGTATACAAAGTTTATGAGAAACTTGTATTTCCAAAGAATTGAGTGGGAGCACTATAGAATTTCTGATGAGTATATGTTGTTAACATATTGTTGATCGGAAATGATGTAGAATTTCTGGAAAGCATGCAGAGTTATTTGAAAAGTGTTTTTCAATGGAAAGCTTGGATTAAGCTACTTGAACATTGAGCATCAAGATCTATAAGGATAGATCAAAACGCTTGATGGTACTTTCAAATGAGCACATACCTTGACATGATCTTGAAGGTGTTCAAGATGGATCAGTCAAAGAAGGAGTTCTTGCCTGAGTTGTAAGGTATGAAGTTAAGACTTAAAGCTCGACCACGGCAGAGGAAAGAGGAAGGACGAAGGTCGTCCCCTATGCTTTTGTCATAGGCTCTCTACAATATGCTATGCTGTGTGCCGCACCTGAAGTGTGCCTTGCCATGAGTCAGTCAAGGGGTACAAGAGTGATCCAAGAATGGATCACAGGACAGCGGTCAAAGTTATCCTTAGTAACTAGTGGACTAAGGAATTTTCTCGATTATGGAGGTGGTAAAAGAGTTCGTCATAAAGGGTTACGCCGATGCAAACTTTGACACTAATCCAGATTATTCTGAGTAGTAAACTGGATTCGTATAGTAGAACAGTTATTTGGAATAGCTCCAAATAGAACGTGGTAGCTGCATCTAGGAGATGACATAGAGATTTGTAAAGCGCACACGGATCTGAAAGATTTAGACCCGTTGACTATAACATCTCTCACAAGCATAACATGATCAAACCCAGAACTCATTGAGTGTTAATCACATAGTAATGTGAACTAGATTATTGACTCTAGTAAACTCTTTGGGTGTTAGTCACATGGGGATGTGACCTAGAGTGTTAATCACATATCGATGTGAAGTGGATTATTGACTCTAGTGCAAGTGGGAGACTGTTGGAAATATGCCCTAGAGGCAATAATAAATTGATTATTATTATATTTCCTTGTTCATGATAATCGTTTATTATCCATGCTAGAATTTTATTGATAGGAAACTCAGATACATGTGTGGATACATAGACAACACCATGTCCCTAGTAAGCCTCTAGTTGACTAGCTCGTTGATCAATAGATGGTTACGGTTTCCTAACCATGGACATTGGATGTCGTTGATAACGGGATCACATCATTAGGAGAATGATGTGATGGACGACCCAATCCTAAGCCTAGCACAAGATCATGTAGTTCGTATGCTAAAGCTTTTCTAATGTCAAGTATCATTTCCTTAGACCATGAGATTGTGTAACTCCCGGATACCGTAGGAATACTTTGGGTGTGCCAAACGTCACAACGTAACTGGGTGGCTATAAAGGTACACTACAGGTATCTCCGAAAGTGTCTGTTGGGTTGGCACGAATCAAGACTGGGATTTGTCACTCCGTGTAAACGGAGAGGTATCTATGGGCCCACTCGGTAGGACATCATCATAATGTGCACAATGTGACCAAGGAGTTGATCACGGGATGATGTGTTACGGAACGAGTAAAGAGACTTGCCGGTAATGAGATTGAACAAGGTATCGGGATACCGATGATCGAATCTCGGGCAAGTATCGTACCGATAGACAAAGGGAATTATATACGGGATTGATTAAGTCCTTGACATCGTGGTTCATCCGATGAGATCATCGTGGAGCATGTGGGAGCCAACATGGGTATCCAGATCCCGCTGTTGGTTATTGACCGGAGAACGTCTCGGTCATGTCTGCATGGTTCCCGAACCCATAGGGTCTACACACTTAAGGTTCGATGACGCTAGGGTTATAAAGGAAGTTTGTATGTGGTTACCGAATGTTGTTCAGAGTCCCGGATGAGATCCCAGACATCACAAGGAGTTTCGGAATGGTCCATAGGTAAAGATTTATATATGGGAAGTCCTGTTTTGGTCACCGGAAAAGTTTCGGGATTTATCGGTAACGTACCGGGACAACCGGGAGGGTCCCTTGGTCCACCAAGTGGGGCAACCAGCCCCGGAGGCTTGCATGGGCTAAGAGTGGTAAGGGACCAACCCCTGAGTGGGCTGGTGCGCCTCCCACAAGGCCCAGGGCGCAGCTAGGAGGAGAAGGGGGAAACCCTAGGCACAGATGGGCCTAAGGCCCACCCTAGGGCGCGCCCCCCTCTCCCCCTCTTGGCCGCCCCCTTTCCCATCTAGGGCTGCCGCCCCTAGGGTTGGGAACCCTAGAGGGGGCGCACCCTCCTCCCCTCCTCCTATAAATAGTGGGGGTTTGGGGCTGTCCAAGACACGCGATTTGATCTCTCCCTGGCGCAGCCCTACCTCTCTCCTCCTTGTCCCTTGTGGTGCTTGGCGAAGCCCTGCTGGAGTACCACGCTCCTCCACCACCACCACGCCATCGTGCTGCTGCTGGATGGAGTCTTCCTCAACCTCTCCCTCTCTCCTTGCTGGATCAAGGCTTGCAAGACGTCACCGGGCTGTACGTGTGTTGAACGCGGAGGTGCCGTCCGTTCAGCACTAGGATCTCCGGTGATTTGGATCACGACGAGTACGACTCATTCAACCCCATTCTCTTGAACGCTTCCGCTTAGCGATCTACAAGGGTATGTAGATGCACTCTCCTTCCCCTCGTTGCTGGTTTCTCCATAGATAGATCTTGGTGACACGTAGGAAAATTTTGAATTTCTGCTACGTTCCCCAACAAATATTTCAAGCAAATACCCGAGTTGAGAGATATGAAGTTTCCAACAAGTTCTATAGCTAAAAGATGGAGGAGAATCGCTCAACTAGTGAGCATGTGCTCAGATTGTCTGGGTACTACAATTTCTTGAATGAAGTGGGAGTTAATCTTCCAGATAAAATAGTGATTAACAGAATTCTCTAGTCACCATCACCAAGTTAGTAGAACTTCGTGATGAACTATGATATGCAAGGGATAACGGAAACGATTCCCAAGCTCTTCGTAATGCTGAAATTGACGAAGGTAGAAATCGAGAAAAACATCAAGTGAACAAGACCACTAGTTCCAAGAAAAGGGCAGAGGGAAGAAGGGGAACTTCAAGAAGAACAGCAAGCAAGTTGCTGCTCAAGTGAAGAAGCCCAAGTCCGGTCCTAAGCCTGAGACTAAGTGCTTCTACTACAAAGGGACTGGTCACTGGAAGCGGAACTACCCCAAGTGATTGGCGGACAAGAAAGATGGCAAAGTGAACATAAGTATATTTGATATACATGTTATTGATGTGTACTTTACTAGTGTTTATAGCAACCCCTCAGTATTTGATACTAGTTCAGTTGCTAAGATTAGTAACTCGAAACGGGAGTTGCAAAATAAACAGAGACTAGTTAAGGGTGAAGTGACGATGTGTGTTGGAAGTGGTTCCAAGATTGATATGATCATCATCGCACACTCCCTATAATTTCGGGATTAGTGTTGAACCTAAATAAGTGTTATTTGGTGTTTGTGTTGAGCATGAATATGATTTGATCATGTTTATTGTAATACGGTTATTCATTTAAGTAAGAGAATAAATTGTTGTTCTGTTTACATGAATAAAACCTTATATGGTTACACACCCAATGAAAATAGTTCGTTGGATCTCGATCGTAGTGATACACATAATCATAATATTGAAACCAAAAGATGCAAAGTTAATAATGATAGTGCAACTTATTTGTGGCAGTGCCGTTTAGGTCATATTGGTGTAAAGCGCATGAAGAAACTCCATGCTGATGGGCTTTTGGAATCACTTGATTGTGAATCAGTTGATGCTTGCGAACCATGCCTCATGGGCAAGATGACTAAAACTCTGTTCTTCGAAACAATGGAGCGAGCAGCAGATTTGTTAGAATTCATACATACTGATGTATGTGGTCCGATGAATATTGAGGCTCGCAACAGGTATCATTATTTTCTGATCTTCATAGATGATTTGAGCAGATATGAGTATATCTACTTGATGAAACATAAGTCTGAAACATTTGAAAAGTTCAAAGAATTTCAGTGTGAAGTGAAAAATCATCGTAACAAGAAAATAAAGTTTCTACGATCTGATCATAGAGAAGAGTATTTGAGTTACGAGTTTGGCCTTCAGTTAAAAACAATGTGAAATAGTTTCACTACTCACGCCACCTGGAACACCACAATGTAATGGTGTGTCCGAACGTCATAACCGTACTTTATTAGATATGGTGCGATCTGTGATGTCTCTTACCGATCTACCACTGTCGTTTTGGGGTTATGCATTAGGGACAGCTGCATTCACGTTAAATAGGGCATCATCTAAATCCGTTGAAACAACACCGTATGAACTATGGTTTGGCAAGAAACCTAAGCTGTCGTTTCTTAAAGTTTGATGTTGCAATGCTTATGTGAAAAAGTTTCAACCTAATAAGCTCAAATCCAAATCGGAGAAGTGTGTCTTCATAGGATACCCAAAAGAAAATGTTGGGTACAACTTCTATCACAGATCCGAAGGCAAGATATTCGTTGCTTTGAACGGATCCTTTCTAGAGAAGGAATTTCTCTCGAAAGAAGTGAGTGGGAGGAAAGTAGAACTTGATGAGGTAACTGTACCTGCTCCCTTATTGGAAAGTAGTTCATCACAGAAATCTGTTCCTATGACTACTAGACCGATTAGTGAGGAAGCTAATGATGATGATCATGTAACTTCAGATCAAGTTACTACCGAACCTCGTAGGTAAAACCAGAGTGAGATCCGCACCAGAGTGGTACGGTAATCCAGTTCTGGAGGTCATGTTACTTGACCATGACGAGCCTACGAACTATGAGGAAGCGATGATGAGCCCAGATTCCGCGAAATGGCTTGAGGCCATGAAATCTGAGATGAGATCCATGTATGAGAACAAAGTATGGACTTTGATTGACTTGCCCAATGATCGGCGAGCCATTGAGATTAAATGGATCTTCAAGAGGAAGACGGACGCTGATAGTAGTGTTACTATCTACAAAGCTAGAATTGTCGCAAAAAGGTTTTCGACAAATTCAAGGTGTTGACTACGATGAGAGTTTCTCACTCGTATCTATGCTTAAGTCTGTCCGAATCATGTTAGCAATTGCCGCATTTTATGAAATCCGGCAAATGGATAAACAAAACTGCATTCCTTAATGGATTTATTAAAGAAGAGTTGTATATGATACAACCAGAAGGTTTTGTCAATCCTAAAGGTGCTAACAAAATGTGCAAGCTCCAGCGATCCATCTATGGACTGGTGCAAGCATCTCGGAGTTGGAATATGCTCTTTGATGAGATGATCAAAGCATATAGTTTTATACAGACTTGCGGTGAAGCCTGTATTTACAAGAAAGTGAGTGGGAGCACTACAACATTTCTGATAAGTATATGTGAATGACATATTGTTGACTGGAAATAATGTAGAATTATTCTGCAAAGCGTAAAGGAGTGTTTTGAAAGAAGTTTTTCAAAGAAAGACCTCAGTGAAGCTACTTACATATTAAGCATCAAGATCTATAGAGATAGATCAAGACGCTTGATAAGTTTTTTTTCAATGAGTACATACCTTGACAATATTTTGAAGTAGTTCAAAAATTGGAACGGTCAAAGAAAGAGTTCTTGGCTGTGTTACAAGGTGTGAAATTGAGTAAGACTCAAAGCCCGACCACGGTAGAAGATAGAAAGAGAATGAAAGTCATTCCCTATGCCTCAGCCATAGGTTCTATAAAGTATGCCATGCTATGTACCAGATCTATTGTATACCCTACACTGTGTTAAGCAAGGGGGTACAATAGTGATCTAAGAGTAGATCACTGGACAGCGGTCAAAATTATCCTTAGTGGAATAAGGAAATATTTCTCAATTATGGAGGTGACAAAAAGGTTCCTCGTAAAAAGTTACGCCGATGCAAGTTTGTGACACAGATCTGGATGACTCTAAGTCTCGATCTAGATACATATTGAAAGTGGGAGCAATTAGCTAGAGTAGCTCCGTGCAGAGCATTGTAGACATAGAATTTTCAAAATACTTACGGATCTGTATGTGACAGACCCGTTGACTAAAATTATCTCACAAGCAAAACATGATCACACCTTAGTACTCTTTGGGTGTTAATCACATAAATGATGTGAACTAGATTACTGACTCTAGTAAACCCTTTGGGTATAGGTCACATGACAATGTGAACTATGGGTGTTAATCACATGGTGATGTGAACTATTAGTGTTGAATCACATGGCGATGTGAACTAGATTATTGACTCTAGTGCAAGTGGGAGACTGAAGGAAATATGCCCTAGAGGCAATAATAATGTTATTATTTTATTTCCTTATATCATGATAAATGTTTATTATTCATGCTAGAATTGTATTATCCGGAAACATAATACTTGTGTGAATACATAGACAAACCAAACATCACTAGTATGCCTCTACTTGACTAGCTCATTAATCAAAGATGCTTATGTTTCCTAACCATAGACATGTGTTGTCATTTGATTAACGGGATCACATTATTAGGAGAATGATGTGATTGACATGACCCATTCCATTAGCTTAGCACCCGATCGTTTAGTATGTTGCTATTGCTTTCTTCATGACTTATACATGTTCCTATGACTATGAGATTATGCAACTCCCGTTTGCCGGAGGAACACTTTGTGTGCTACCAAACGTCACAATGTAACTGGGTGATTATAAAGGAGCTCTACAGGTGTCTCCAAAGGTACATGTTGGGTTGGCGTATTTTGAGATTAGGATTTGTCACTCCGATTGTCGGAGAGGTATCTCTGGGCCCTCTCGGTAATGCACATCACATAAGCCTTGCAAGCATTTCAACTAGTGAGTTAGTTGCGAGATGATGTATTACGAAACGAGTAAAGAGACTTGCCGGTAACGAGATTGAACTAGGTATTGAGATACCGATGATCGAATCTCGGGCAAGTAAAACACCGATGACAAAGGGAACAACGTATGTTGTTATGCGGTCTGACCGATAAAGATCTTCGTAGAATATGTAGGAGCCAATATGAGCATCCAGGTTCCTCTATTGGTTATTGACCGGAGATGTGTCTCGGTCATGTCTACATTGTTCTCAAACCCGTAGGGTCCGCACGCTAAAGGTTTCGATGACAGTTATATTATGAGTTTATGAGTTTTGATGTACCGAAGTTAGTTCGGAGTCCCGGATGTGATTACGGACATAACGAGGAGTCTCGAAATGGTCGAGACATAAAGATTGATATATTAGACGGCTATATTCGGACACCGGAAGTGTTCCGGGTGATTTCGGAGAAAACCGGGGAGCCGGAGGGTTACCGGAACCCTACCGGGAGAAGTAATGGGCCATATGGGCCTTAGTGGAGAGAGAGAAGGGAAGCCATGGTGGGCCGCGCGCCTCCTCCCCCTGGTCCGAATTGGACTAGGAGAGGGGGGGGGCCCTTTCCTTCTCCCTCCCCACTTCCTTCCCCCTCCTAGTAGGAGTCGTACTTCTACTAGGAGGAGGACTCCTCCTGGCGCGCCAATAGGGGCCGGTCGGCCTCCTCCCCTTGCTCCTTTATATACGGGGGCAGGGGGCACCCCTAGACACACAAGTTGATCCACGTGATCATATTCTTAGCCGTGTGCGGTGCCCCCTTCCACCATAATCCTCGATAATATTGTAGCGGTGCTTAGGCGAAGTCCTACGACGGTAGTACATCAAGATCGTCACCACGCCGACGTGCTGACGGAACTCTACCCCGACACTTTGCTGGATCGGAGTCCGGGGATCGTCATCGAGCTGAACGTGTGCTAAAACTCGGAGGTGCCGTAGTTTCGGTGCTTGATTGGTCGGGCCGTGAAGATGTACGACTACATCAACCGTGTTGTGCTAACGCTTCCGCTGTCGGTCTACAAGGGTACGTAGATCACACTCTCCCCTCTCATTGCTATGCATCATCATGATCTTGCGTGTGCGTAGGAAAATTTTGAAATTACTACGTTCCCCAACAATATATACCCATGTACCCCGAAAACATCCAGGAGCACCATGAAACCCTATTTCCACCACCGCAACCTTCTGTACTCATGAGATATCATCTTGGGGCCTTTTCCGGCGCTCCACCGGAGGGGGAATCGATCACGGAGGGCTTCTACATCAACACCATGGCCTCTCTGATGATGTTTGAGTAGTTTACCACAGCCTTTGGGTCCATAGTTATTAGCTAGATGGCTTCTTCTCTCTCTTTGGATATCAAACAAAGTTCTCCTTGATTCTCTTGGAGATCTATTCGATGTAACTCTTTTTGCGGTGTGTTTGTCGAGATCCGATGAATTGTGGGTTTATGATCAAGATTATCTATGAACAGTATTTGAATCTTCTCTGAATTCTTTTATGTATGTTTGGTTATCTTTGCAAGTCTCTTTGAGTTATTAGTTTGGTTTGGCCTACTAGATTGATCTTTCTTGCAATGGGAGAAGTGCTTAGCTTTCGGTTCAATCTTGCGGTGTCCTTTCCCAGTGACAGCAGGGGCAGCAAGGCACGTATTGTATTGTTGCCATCGAGGATAAAAAGATGGGGTTTATATCATATTGCTTGAGTTTATCCCTCTACATCATGTCATCTTGCCTAATGCGTTACTCCGTTCTTATGAACTTAATACTCTAGATGCATGCTGGATAGCGGTCGATGTGTGGAGTAATAGTAGTAGATGGAGAATCGTTTCGGTCTACTTTGTCGCAGATGTGATGCCTATATACATGATCATGCGTAGATATTCTCATAATTATGCACTTTTCTTTCAATTGCTCGACAGTAATTTGTTCACCCACCGTAATACTTATGCTATCTTGAGAGAAGCCACTAGTGAAACCTATGGCCCCCGGGTCTATTTTCCATCATATAAGTTTCCAATCTACTTTTACTTTGCATTCTTTACTTTCAGTTTATATCATAAAAATACCAAAAATATTTGTCTTATTATCTCTACCAGATCTCACTTTTGCAAGTGGCTGTGAAGGGATTGACAACCCCTTTATCGTGTTGGTTGCAAGGTTCTTATTTGTTTGTGCAGGTATAAGGCGACTTGTGTGTAACCTCCTATTGGATTGATACCTTGGTTCTCAAAAACTGAGGGAAATACTTACGCTACTTTGCTGCATCACCCTTTCCTCTTCAAGGGAAAAACCAACGCAAGCTCAAGAGGTAGCAAGCGGCCCGGACCGACCTTACACGTATGCTTACGTGAGACAGGTTCCACCGACTGACATGCACTTGTTGCATAAGGTGGCTAGCGGGTGTCTGTCTCTCCCACTTTAGTCAGATCGGATTCGATTAAGGGGGGCCTTATGAAGGGTAAATAGCAATAGGCATATTGTCGTTGTGGTTTTTGCGTAGGTAAGAAATGTTCTTGCTAGAAACCCATATCAGCCACGTAAACCATGCAACAAGAATTAGAGGGCATCTAACTTGTTTTTGCAGGGTATGCTATGTGATGTGATATGACCAAAAGGATGTGATGAATTATATATGTGATGTATGAGATTGATCATGTTATTGTAATAGGAATCACGACTTGCATGTCGATGAGTATGACAACCGGCAGGAGCCATAGGAGTTGTCTTAATTTATTGTATGACCAGCTAGTCAATATAAGCACCATGTAATTACTTTACTTTATTTCTAACCATTAGCCATAGTAGTAGAAGTAATAGTTGGCGAGACAACTTCATGAAGACACAATGATGGAGATCATGGTGTCATGCCGGTGACGATGGTGATCATGTCGCGCCTCGAAGATGGAGATCAAAGGCGCAAGATGATATTAGCCATATCATGTCACTTTATGATTTGCATGTGATGTTTGTCAAGTTTACATCTTATTTCCTTAGAACGATGATAGCATAAATAAGATGATCCCTCATTAAAATTTCAAGAAATGTGTTCCCCCTAACTGTGCACCGTTGCGAAAGTTCGTTGTTTCGAAGCACCACGTGATGATCGGGTGTGATAGATTCTAACGTTCGCATACACGGGTGTAAGCCAGATTTACACATGCGAAACACTTAGGTTGACTTGACGAGCCTAGCATGTACAGACATGGCCTCGGAACACGAGAGATCGAAAGGTCTAACATGAGTTGTATGGTAGATGCGATCAACATGGATATGTTCACCATTGATGAATAGTCCGTCTCACGTGATGATCGAACACGGCCTAGTCGATTCGGATCACGTATCACTTAGATGACTAGAGGGATGTCTATCTGAGTGGGAGTTCATTAAATAATTTGATTAGATGAACTTAGTCTAAAATTGTCTTTACAATCTATCATGTAGATCCAATGGCCCACACTAATGTTGCCCTCAACTTCAACGCGTTCCTAGAGAAAACCAAGCTGAAAGACGATGGAAGCAACTATATGGACTGGGTCCATAACTTGAGGATCATCCTCATAGCTGCCAAGAAAGCATATGTCCTTGAAGCACCGCTAGGTGACGCATCCATTTTCCCAGCAACTCAAGACGTTATGAACGCCTGGCAGTCGCGCAGTGATGATTACTCCCTGGTTTAGTGCGGCATGCTTTACAACTTAGAATCGGGGCTCCAAAAGCGTTTTGAGCAACACGGAGCATATGAGATGTTCGAAGAGCTGAAAATGGTTTTCCAAGCTCATGCCCGGGTCGAGAGATATGAAATCTCTAACAAGTTCTACAGTTGTAAGATGGAGGAAAACAGTTCTGTCAGCGAGCATATACTCAAAATGTCTGGGTTGCACAACCGCTTTTTTTTAGCTGGGAGTTAATCTTCCAGATGACTCGGTCATTGACAGAATCCTTTAGTCGCTTCCACCTAGCTACAAGAGCTTTGTGATGAACTACAATATGCAAGGGATGGAGAAGTCCATTCCTGAGTTATATTCGATGCTGAAATCAGTGAAGGTGGAGATCAAAAAGGAACATCAAGTGTTGATGGTGAATAAGACCACTACTTTCAAGAAAGGCAAGGGTAAAAATAACTTCAAGAAGGACGGCAAGGGAGTTGTCGTGCCTGGTAAGTCAGTTGCTGGGAAGAAGCCAAAGAATGGAGCCAAGCCTGAGACTGAGTGCTTTTATTGTAAGGGAAATGGTCACTGGAAGCGGAATTGACCCAAGTACTTAGCGGATAAGAAGGCCAGTAACAACAAAGGTATATATGATATACATGTTATTGATGTGTACCTTACCAGTGCTCGTAGTAGCTCCTGGGAATTTGATACCGCTGTGGTTGCTCACATTTGTAACTCAAAACAGGAGCTGCGGAATAAGCGGAGATTGGCGCAGCACGAGGTGACGATGCACGTCGGGAATGGTTCCAAGGTCAATGTGATCGCCGTCGGCACGCTACCTCTACATCTACCTTCGGGATTAGTTTTAAACCTCAATAATTGTTATTTAGTACCAGCTTTAAGCATGAACATTTTATATGGATCTCGCTTGATGCAAGATGGCTACTCATTTAAATCCGAGAATAATGGTTGTTCTATTTATATGAGACATATGTTTTATGGTCATGCCCCGCTGGTCAATGGTTTACTTTTATTAAATCTCGAATGTGATGTTACACATATTCATAGTGTGAATACCAAAAGATGTGAGGTTGATAATGATAGTTCCACATACTTGTGGCACTGCCGCCTTGGTCACATTGGTGTCAAACCCATGAAGAAACTCCATGCAGATGGACTTTTGGAGTCTCTTGATTATGAATCATTTGAGACGTGTGAACCATGCCTCATGGGAAAAATGACCAAGACTCCGTTCTCCGAAACAATGGAGTGAAGAACCAACTTGTTGGAAATAATACATACTGATGTATGCGGTCCAATGAGCGCTGAGGCTTGCGGTGGCCATCGTTATGTTCTCACCCTCACTGATGACTTAAGTAGATATGGGTATGTCTACTTAATGAAACACAAGTGTGAGACCTTTGAAAAGTTCAAGGAATTTTAGAACAAGGTAGAGAATCAACGTGACAGGTAAATAAAGTTCTTATGATCAGATCGTGGAGGAGAATATTTGAGTCATGAGTTTGGCACACACTTAAGGAAATGTGGAATTGTTTCACAACTCATGCCGCCTGGAACACCTCAGCGAAATGGTGTTTCCAAACATCGTAATCGCACTCTATTGGATACGGTGCGATCTATGATGTCTCTTACCGATCTAATGCTACCATTTTGGGGTTATGCTTTAGATACTGCCGCATTCACTTTAAATAGGGCACCGTCTAAATCCGTTGAGACGACACTATATGAATTATGGTTTGGGAAGAAACCTAAGCTGTCGTTTCTGAAAGTTTGGGGATGCGATACCTATGTCAAGAAACTTCAACCTAAAAAGCTTGAACCCAAATCGGAAAAATGTGTCTTCATAGGATACCCTTGTTGGAAATATGCCCTAGAGGCAATAATAAATAAGTTATTATTATATTTCCTTGTTCATGATAATCGTTTATTATCCATGCTATAATTGTATTGATAGGAAACTCAGATACATGTGTGGATACATAGACAACACCATGTCCCTAGTAAGCCTCTAGTTGACTAGCTCGTTGATCAATAGATGGTTACGGTTTCCTGACCATGGACATTGGATGTCATTGATAATGGGATCACATCATTAGGAGAATGATGTGATGGACAAGACCCAATCCTAAGCCTAGCACAAGATCATGTAGTTCGTATGCTAAAGCTTTTCTAATGTCAAGTATCATTTCCTTAGACCATGAGATTGTGCAACTCCCGGATACCGTAGGAATACTTTGGGTGTGCCAAACGTCACAACGTAACTGGGTGGCTATAAAGGTACACTACAGGTATCTCCGAAAGTCTCTGTTGGGTTGGCACGAATCGAGACTGGGATTTGTCACTCCGTGTGACGGAGAGGTATCTCTGGGCCCACTCGGTAGGACATCATCATAATGTGCACAATGTGATCAAGGAGTTGATCACGGGATGATGTGTTACGGAACGAGTAAAGAGACTTGCCGGTAACGAGATTGAACAAGGTATCGGGATACCAACGATCGAATCTTGGGCAAGTATCGTACCGCTAGACAAAGGGAATTGTATACGGGATTGATTGAGTCCTCGACATCGTGGTTCATCCGATGAGATCATCGTGGAACATGTGGGAGCCAACATGGGTATCCATATCCCGCTGTTGGTTATTGACCGGAGTCATCTCGGTCAAGTCTGCATGTCTCCCGAACCCGTAGGGTCTACACACTTAAGGTTCAGTGACGCTAGGGTTATAGAGATATTAGTATGCGGTAACCCGAATGTTGTTCGGAGTCCCAGATGAGATCTCGGACGTCACGAGGAGTTCCGGAATGGTCCGGAGGTAAAGAATTATATATAGGAAGTGCTATTTCGGCCATCGGGACAAGTTTTGGGATCACCGGTATTGTACCGGGACCACCGGAAGGGTCCCGGGGGTCCACCGGGTGGGGCCACCTGCCCCGGGGGGGGCACATGGGCTGTAGGGGTGTGCACCTTGGCCTATATGAGCCAAGGGCACCAGCCCCAAGAGGCCCATGTGCCAAGAGATAAGGAAAGGAAGAGTCCTAAAGGGGGAAAGGCACCTCCTAGGTGCCTTGGGGAGGAGGGACTCCTCCCTAGCCGCACCCTTCCTTGGAGGAAGGGCCAAGGATGCGCCCCCCCTCTCCCTTGGCCCTATATATAGTGGGGGGGAGGGAGGGCAGCCTCATCTAAGCCCTGGCGCCTCCCTCTCCCTCCCGTGACACATCTCCCTACTCCCACAGCGCTTGACGAAGCCCTGTTGGAATCCTGCTACTTCCACCACCACGCCGTCGTGCTGCTGGATCTCCATCAACCTCTCCTCCCCCCTTGCTGGATCAAGAAGGAGGATACGTCGCTGCTCCGTATGTGTGTTGAACACGGAGGTGCCGTCCGTTCGGCACTAGGATCATTGGTGATTTGGATCACGACGAGTACGACTCCATCAACCCCGTTCTCTTGAACGCTTCCGTGCGCGATCTACAAGGGTATGTAGATCCACTCCTCCCTCGTTTCTAGATGACTCCATAGATTGATCTTGGTGACACGTAGGAAAATTTTGAATTATTGCTACGTTCCCCAACAGTGGCATCATGAGCTAGGTCTATTGTGTAGATTCTATGCACGAGTAGAACACAAAGTAGTTGTGGGCGTTGATCTTGTTCAATATGCTTACCGTTACTAGTCCAATCTTGATTCGGCGGCATTGTGGGATGAAGCGGCCCGGACCAACCTTACACGTACGCTTACGTGAGACCGGTTCCATCGACAAACATGCACTAGTTGCATAAGGTGGCTGGCGGGTGTCTGTCTCTCCCACTTTAGTCGGATCGGATTCGATGAAAAGGGTCCTTATGAAGGGTAAATAGCAATTGGCATATCACGTTGTGGTTTTTGCGTAGGTAAGAAACGTTCTTGCTAGAAACCCATAGCAGCCATGTAAAACATGCAAACAACAATTAGAGGACGTCTAACTTGTTTTTGCAGGGTATGCTATGTGATGTGATATGGCCAAGAAGAATGTGATGAATGATATATATGTGTGATGTATGAGATTGATCATGTTCTTGTAATAGGAATCACGACTTGCATGTCGATGAGTATGACAACCGGCAGGAGCCATAGGAGTTGTCTTAATTTATTTATGACCTGCGTGTCAACATAAATGTCATGTAATTACTTTACTTTATTGCTAACCATTAGCTGTAGTAGTAGAAGTAATAGTTGGCGAGACAACTTCATGAAGACACGATGATGGAGATCATGATGATGGAGATCATGGTGTCATGCCGGTGACGATGATGATCATGGAGCCCCGAAGATGGAGATCAAAAGGAGCAAAGTGATGATGGCCATATCATGTCACTATTTGATTGCATGTGATGTTTATCATGTTTATACATCTTATTTGCTTAGAATGACGGTAGTAAATAAGATGATCCCTCATTAAATTTTCAAGAAAGTGTTCCCCCTAACTGTGCACCGTTACGAAAGTTCGTTGTTTCGAAGCACCACGTGATGATCGGGTGTGATAGATTCTTACGTTCCAATACAACGGGTGTTGACGAGCCTAGCATGTACAGACATGGCCTCGGAACACATGCAAATACTTAGGTTGACTTGACGAGCCTAGCATGTATAGACATGGCCTCGGAACACAAGAGACCGAAAGGTCGAGCATGAGTCGTATAGAAGATACGATCAACATGAAGATGTTCACCGATGTTGACTAGTCCGTCTCACGTGATGATCGGACACGGCCTAGTTGACTCGGATCATGTAATCACTTAGATAACTAGAGGGATGTCTATCTGAGTGGGAGTTCATAAGATGAACTTAATTATCCTGAACATAGTCAAAAGGTCTTCGCAAATTATGTCATAGCTCACGCTTTAGTTCTACTATTTAGATATGTTCCTAGAGAAAAATTAGTTGAAAGTTGATAGTAGCAATTATGCAGACAGTAAAAGGCTTATGTCCTTAATGCACCGCTCAGTGTGCTGAACCTCGAACGTTGTCTGTGGATGTTGCGAACATCTGACATACACATTTTGATAACTACGTGATAGTTCAGTTAAACGGTTTAGAGTTGAGGCACCAAAGATGTTTTAAAACGTCGCGAAACATATGAGATGTTTCGAGGACTGAAATTGGGATTTCAGGCTCGTGCCCACGTCAAGAGGTATAAGACCTCCGACGATTTTCTTAGCCTGCAAACTAAGGGATAAAAGCTCAATTGTTGAGCCTGTGCTCAGATTGTCTGAGTACAACAATCATTTGAATCGAGTGGGAGTTGATCTTCGAGATGAGATAGTGATGTTTCTCCAAAGTCATTACCACCAAGCTGCTAGAGCTTCGTGATGAACTATAATATATCGGGGACATATATGATGATCCTTGAGATATTCGCGATGTTTGACACCACAAAAGTAGAAATCAAGAAGGAGCATCAATTGTTGATGGTTGGTGAAACCACTAGTTTCAAGAAGGGCAAGGGAAAGGAGGGATACTTCATGAAACGGCAAACTAGTTGCTGCTCTAGTGAAGAAACCCAAGGTTGAACCCAAACCCGAGACTAAGTGCTTCTGTAATAAGAGGAACAGCCACTGGAGCAGAATTACCCTATATACTTGGTAAATTAGAAGGCTGGCAAGGTCGATAGAAGTATATTGGATATACATTGTGTTGATGGGTACTTTACTAGTACTCCTAGTAGCACCAGGGTATTAGATACCGGTTCGGTTGCTAAGTGTTAGTAACTCGAAATAAAAGCTACGGAATAAACGGAGACTAGCTAAAAGGTGAGATGACGATATGTGTTGGAAGTATTTCCAAGGATTTATCAAATATCGTACGCTCCCTCTACCATCGAGATTGGTATTAAAACCTAAATAATTGTTATTTGGTGTTTGCGTTGAGCATAGACATGATTGGATTATGTCTATCGCAATACGGTTATTCATTTAAGGAGAATAATGGTTACTCTGTTTATTTGAATAATACATTCAATGGTCTTACACCTAAAATGAATGGTTTATTGAATCTCGATCGTAGTGATACACATGTTCATGCTAAAAGATAGTAATGATAGTACCACCTACTTGTGGCACTGCCACGTAAGTCATATCGGTATAAAACGCATGAAGAAGCTCCATGTTGATGGATCTTTGGGCTCGCTCGTTTTTGAAAAGTTTGAGACATGCGAACCATGTCTATTGGTGTATATGCATGAAGAAACTCCATGCAAATGGACCGTTTGGACTCACTTGATTTTGAATCACTTGAGACATGCAAATCATACCACATGGGCAAGATGACTGAAAGCCTCATTTTCAGTAAAATGGAACTAGAAAGCAACTTGTTGGAAGTAATACATTTTGATGTGTGCAGTCCAATGAGTACTGAGGCGTGTAGTGGATATCATTATGTTCTTACTTCACAGATGATTTGAGTAGATGTTGAGTACATTTACTTGATGAATCACGAGTCTGAATTATTGAAAGGTTCAAGTAATTTCAGGGTGAAGTTGAAAGATCGTCGTGACAAGAGGATAAATATCTATGATATGATCATAGAGATGAATATCTGAATTACGAGTTTGGCACAGAATTAAGACATTGTGGAAATTGTTTCACAACTAATACAGCCTGGAACACCATAGTGTGATGGTGTGTCCGAACATCATAACTGCACCCTATTGGATATGATGCATACCATGATGTCTCTTATCGAATTACCACAATAGTTTATGGGTTAGGCATTAGAGACAACCACATTCACTTTAATAGGGCACCACGTAATTCCGATGAGATGACATCGTATGAACTATGGTTTAAAGAAACCCAAGCTATCATTTCTTAGAAGTTTGGGGCTGCGATGCTTATGTGAAAAGTTTCAGGCTGATGAGCTCGAACCCAAAGCGGATAAATGCATCTTCATAGGACACCCAAAACAGTTGGGTATACCTCCTGTCTCAGATTCGAAAGCAATAAGGGATTGTTTCTAGAATCGGGTCCTTTCTCGAGGAAAAGTTTCTCTCGAAAGAATTGAGTGGGAGGATGGTGGAGACTTGATGAGGTTATTGAACCGTCTGTTCAACTAGTGTGTGGCAGGGCACAGGAAGTTGTTCCTATGACACCTACACCAATTGAAGTGGAAGCTTATGATAGTGATCATGAAACTTCAGATCAAGTCACTACCAAACCTCGTGGGATGACAAGGATGCATACTACTTCAGAGTGGTATGTAATCCTATCTTGGAAGTCATGTTGCTAGACAACAATGAACCTACGAGCTATGGAGAAGCAATGGTGGGCCCGGATTCTGATAAATTACTCGAGGCCATAAAACCCGAGAGAGGATCCATGTATGAAAACAAAGGGTAGACTTTGGCAGAACAGCTCGATGGTCGTAAGGCTGTTGAGTACAGATGGATTTTAAAAGGAAGACGGACAATGATGGTAAATGTCACCATTAAGAAAGCTCGACTTGTCGTTAAGAAGTTTCCCGACAAGTTCAAGGAGTTGACTACGGTGAGACTTTCTCACTCGTAGCGATGCTAAGAGTCTGTTGGAATTATATTAGCGATTACTACATTATTTATGAAATCTTGCAGATAGGATACCAAAACATTGTTTCCTTGACGTTTTTCTTGAGGAAAGGTTGTATGTGATACAACCGGAAGGTTTTGTCAATCCCGAAAGATGCTAATAAGTATGCAAAGCTCCAGCAATCCTTCTAAGGACTGGAGTAAGCATCTTGGAGTTGGAATATACACTTTGATGATGATCAAAGATTTTGGGTGTATACAAAGTTTATGAGAAACTTGTATTTCCAAAGAAGTGAGTGGGAGCACTATAGAATTTCTGATGAATATATGCTGTTGACATATTGTTGATCAGAAATGATGTAGAATTTCTGGAAAGCATGCAGAGTTATTTGAAAAGTGTTTTTCAATGGAAAGCCTGGATTAAGCTACTTGAACATTGAGCATCAAGATCTATAAGGATAGATCAAAACGCTTAATGGTACTTTCAAATGAGCACATACCTTGACATGATCTTGAAGGTGTTCAAGATGGATCAGTCAAAGAAGGAGTTCTTGCCTGAGTTGTAAGGTATGAAGTTAAGACTTAAAGCTCGACCACGGTAGAATAGAGAGAAAGGACGAAGGTCGTCCCCTATGCTTTAGACGTAGGCTCTACAGTATGCTATGCTGTGTACCGCACCTGAAGTGTGCCTTGCCACATATCTGGCAAGAGGGTACAAAGGTAATCTAGGAGTAGATCACCAGATAGCGGTCTAAATTATCCTTAGAGGAATAAGGATATGTTTCTCGGTTATGGAGGTGATAAAGAGTTCGACGTAAAGAGTTACGTCAATGCAAACTTTGACACTAATCCAAATTATTCTGAGTAGTAAACTGGATTCGTATAGTAGAACAGTTATTTGGAATAGCTCCAAATAGAGCGTGGTAGCTGCATCTAGGAAATGACATAGAGATTTGCAAAGTACATACGGATCTGAATGTTGCAGACCCGTTGACTAAAACCTCTCTCACAAGCAACATGATCAAACCCAGAACACATTGAGTGTTAATCACATAGTGATGTGAACTAGATTATTGACTCTAGTAAACTCTTTGGCTGTTGGTCACATGGCGATGTGACCTGTGAGTGTTAATCACATGGTTATGTGAACTAGATTATTGACTCTAGTGCAAGTGGGAGACTGTTGGAAATATGCCCTAGAGGCAATAATAAATAAGTTATTATTATATTTCCTTGTTCATGATAATCGTTTATTATCCATGCTATAATTGTATTGATAGGAAACTCAGATACATGTGTGGATACATAGACAACACCATGTCCCTAGTAAGCCTCTAGTTGACTAGCTCGTTGATCAATAGATGGTTACGGTTTCCTGACCATGGACATTGGATGTCATTGATAATGGTATCACATCATTAGGAGAATGATGTGATGGACAAGACCCAATCCTAAGCCTAGCACAAGATCATGTAGTTCGTATGCTAAAGCTTTTCTAATGTCAAGTATCATTTCCATAGACCATGAGATTGTGCAACTCCTGGATACCGTAGGAATACTTTGGGTGTGCCAAACGTCACAACGTAACTGGGTGGCTATAAAGGTACACTATAGGTATCTCCGAAAGTGTCTGTTGGGTTGGCACGAATCGAGACTGGGATTTGTCACTCCATGTGACGGAGAGGTATCTCTGGGCCCACTCGGTAGGACATCATCATAATGTGCACAATGTGATCAAGGAGTTGATCACGGGATGATGTGTTACGGAATGAGTAAAGAGACTTGCCGGTAATGAGATTGAACAAGGTATCGGGATACCGACGATCGAATCTCGGGCAAGTATCGTACCGCTAGACAAAGGGAATTGTATACGGGATTGATTGAGTCCTCGACATCGTGGTTCATCTGATAAGATCATCGTGGAACATGTGGGAGCCAACATGGGTATCCAGATCCCGCTGTTGGTTATTGACCGGAGTCATCTCGGTCATGTCTACATGTCTCCCGAACCCGTAGGGTCTACACACTTAAGGTTCGGTGACGCTAGGGTTATAGAGATATTAGTATGCGGTAACCCGAATGTTGTTCGGAGTCCTGGATGAGATCCCGGACGTCACGAGGAGTTCCGGAATGGTCCGGAGGTAATGAATTATATATAGGAAGTGCTATTTCGGCCATCGGGACAAGTTTCGGGGTCACCGGTATTGTACCGGGACCACCGGAAGGGTCCCGGGGGTCCACCGGGTGGGGCCACCTGCCCCGGGGGGGCCACATGGGCTGTAGGGATTTGCACCTTGGCCTATATGGGCCAAGGGCACCAGCCCCAAGAGGCCCATGCGCCAAGAGATAAGGAAAGGAAGAGTCCTAAAGGGGGAAAGGCACCTCCTAGGTGCCTTGGGGAGGAGGGACTCCTCCCTAGCCGCACCCTTCCTTGGAGGAAGGGCCAAGGCTGCGCCCCCCTCTCCCTTGGCCCTATATATAGTGGGGGGAAGGGAGGGCAGCCGCATCTAAGCCCTGGTGCCTCCCTCTCCCTCCCGTGACACATCTCCCTACTCCTGCAGCGCTTGACGAAGCCCTGTTGGAATCCCGCTACTTCCACCACCACGCCGTCGTGCTGCTGGATCTCCATCAACCTCTCCTCCCCCCTTGCTGGATCAAGAAGGAGGAGACGTTGCTGCTCCGTACGTGTGTTGAACGCGGAGGTGCCATCCGTTCGGCACTAGGATCATCGGTGATTTGGATCACGACGAGTACGACTCCATCAACCCCGTTCTCTTGAACGCTTCCGCGCGCGATCTACAAGGGTATGTAGATCCACTCCTCCCTCATTGCTATATGACTCCATAGATTGATCTTGGTGACACGTAGGAAAATTTTGAATTATTGCTACGTTCCCCAACAACCCTAAGGAAACTATTGGGTATACCTTCTACCTCAGATCCGAGGGCAAGATCTTTGTTACCAAGAATGGATCCTTTCTGGAGAAAGGGTTTCTCTCGAAAGAAGTAAGTGGGAGGAAAGTAGAACTTGATGAGGTAACCCCTCTTGAACCGGAAAGTAGCACAGCTCAGGAAGATGTTTCTGTGGTGCCTGCACCAACTAGAGAGGAAGTTAATGATGATGATCATGAAACTTCGGATCAAGTTGCTACTGAACTTCATAGGTCCACGAGGACACATTCCACACCCAAATGGTATGGTAACCCTGTCCTGGAAATCATGTTGTTAGACAACGGTGAACCTTCGAACTATGAAGAAGCGATGGCGGGCCCGGATTCCAACAAATGGCTTGAAGCCATGAAATCCGAGATAGGGTCCATGTATGAGAACAAAGTATGGACTTTGGTGGACTTGCCCGATGATCGGTGATCCATAAAAAATAAGTGGATCTTTAAGAAGAAGACTGACGCGGATGGTAATGTGACCGTCTATAAGGCTCAGCTTGTTGCTAAGGGTTATCGACAAGTTCAAGGTGTTGACTACGACGAGACCTTCTCACCCGTAGCGAAACTGAAGTCCGTCCGAATCATGTTAGCAATTGCCGCATTCTATGATTATGAGATCTGGCAAATGGACGTCAAAATGGCATTCCTTAACGGTTTCCTTAAGGAAGAATTGTATATGATGCAGCCGAAAGGTTTTGTCAATCCTAAGAATGCTGACAAGGTATGCAAGCTCCAGCGCTCCATCTATGGGCTGGTGCAAGCATCTCGGAGTTGGAACATTTGTTTTGATGAAATGATCAATGTGTTTGGGTTTATACAGATTTATGGAGAAGCCTGTATTTACAAGAAATAGTGGGAGCTCTGTAGCTTTTCTCATACTATATGTGGATGACATACTATTGATGGGAAATGATATATAACTTTTGGAAAGCATAAAGGCCTACTTGAATAAGTGTTTTTCAATGAAGGACCTTGGAGAAGCTGCTTACATATTAGGCATCAAGATCTGTAGAGATAGATCGAGACGCCTCATTGGTCTTTCACAAAGCACATACCTTGCCAAGATATTGAAGAAGTTCAATATGGATCAGTCCAAAAAAGGGTTCTTGCCTGTATTGCAAGGTGTGTGATTGAGCGCAGCTCAATGCCCGACCTTAGCAGAAGATAAAGAAAAGATGAGTGTCATCCCCTATGCCTCAGCAATAGCTCTATTATGTATGCCATGATGTGTACCAAACCAGATGTGAACCTTGCCATAAGTTTGGTAGGGAGGTACCAAAGTGATCCCGATATGGAACACTGGACAGCGGTCAAAAATATCCTGAAGTAACTGAAAAGGACTAAGGATATGTTTCTCTTTTATGGAGGTGCCAAAGAGCTCATCGTAAAGGGTTACGTCAACGCTAGCTTTGACACAGAGCTGGATGACTCCAAGTCACAAACCGGATACGTGTATATTTTGAATGGTGGGGCAGTCAGCTGGTGCAGTTGCAAGCGAAGTGTCGTGGCGGGATCTACATGTGAAGTGGAGTACATAGCTGCTTCGGAAGCAGCACAGGAAGCAGTCTGGATGAAGGAGTTTATCACCGACCTAGGAGTGATTCCCAATGCATCGGGCCCGATGACTCTCTACTATGACAACACTGGAGCTATTGCCCTTGCCAAAGAGCCCAGGTTTCACAAGAAGACCAGGCACATCAAGCGTCGCTTCAACTCCATTCGTGAATATACTCAAGATGGAGACATAGATATTTGTAAAGTGCATACGGATCTGAATGTCGCAGATCCGTTGACTAAACCTATTCCACGAGCAAAACATGATCAGCACCAGAACTCTATGGGTGTTCGATTCATCATAATGTAACTAGATTATTGACTCTAGTGCAAGTGGAGACTGTTGGAAATATGCCCTAGAGGCAATAATAAAATGGTTATTATTATATTTCCTTTTTCATGATAATTGTTTATTGTTCATGCTATAATTGTATTAACCGGAGATCGTAATACACGTGTGAATACATAGACCACAACATGTCCCTACTGAGCCTCTAGTTGACTAGCTCATTGATCAATAGATGGTTATGGTTTCGTGACCATGGACATGGATGTCATTGATAACGAGATCACGTCATTAGGAGAATGATGTGATGGACAAGACCCAATCCTAAGCATAGCACAAGATCGTGTAGTTCGTTTGCTAGAGTTTTTCTAATGTCAAGTATCTTTCCTTAGGCCATGAGATTGTGCAACTCCCGGATACCGTAGGAATGCTTTGGTGTATCAAATGTCACAACGTAACTGGGTGACCATAAAGGTGCACTATAGGTATCTCCGAAAGTGTCTGTTGGGTTGGCACGAATCGAGACTAGGATTTGTCACTCCGTGTGACGGATAGGTATCTCTAGGCCCACTCGGTAATGCATCATCCACTACTGCAGGATGCTGCTAACACGACACTACAATTAGATACCCTTCAAGAAACTGTGTGCGATGCAATAATCACAAACGGTGGTGTAAGAGAACCGTCAAAAATGTGCAAAACGTTTGCGATGACGGATGCATCAAACACGGTTCAGATTTTAGTTGCGTGTGCGATGCATGGCATACGGTTCAGTTTAATGAACTGTTTGCGATGAGGAGGAACAAAAGAAACGGGCAGCCGGATGAAGGCGTGTGCAATACACAGCATACGGTTCACTCGAATTAACTGTTTGTGATGAGGCGGAACAACAGAAACGGACAACTAGATAAAGGTGTGTGCGATTGAGAGCATACTCTTCAGAAGGATTAACTGTTTGCGATTAGGCAACAGAACAGAAACGGTCATCCAGATTAAAGGTGTGTGCGATTGATGGCATACACTTCACACGGATGAACTATTTGCGATTAGCCACAACAAACAGAAACAATTAGACAGATCAACGTGTGTGCGCTAGACGGGCACACATTCTAATTAAAGGAAGCGTGCACGATGGTAATAACGAGCGCGCACGGTTCTTGGAACAAAACGTGTGCTCACATTGCCTATTGCGGTGCACCAAATGCCATGTATGCAGCCGAGAAAGCGTGCCCATGTTACGCCGTCCGGGAATAGTGCCACACTTAGAAATTATAGAACCGTCAATAAATTTTGAGCCTGCGTCCCATCACCTTCCAAATTGCAAACATGTTCACACCGATCAAAACCTAAATGGTTTCCCACTTAGGAGTGTATTAGTACTCGGTTATAAATACTATACTATGCCAAGATGACTGCACATTCCTTCCTCAACTCCTCATCCACAAAAGAAAACAAGTCATTCAGCATCGTTCTCTTGCGTCTGTCATGGCCAGATTGACTTCTCGGTCGAGAGATTACCACCATGTTGAGGCGAGCATGGAAGCGGAAGCACGAGAGATGTCCCGCTTAGCCGCGAAAGCAGCCGACATGTCCCGCCGTGCCGCCAAAGCATCACGCAGGTCCCGCCGCGCCGCCGAAGCAGCATGCAGGTCCCGCCGCACCGTCGATGCAGCAGACTGGTCCGGTCGCGCCGCGGAAGCAGCAGAGATGTCCTATCGTGCCGCGAATGCAGCAGAGATGTCCTCCCGGGCCGCGGCGGCCTGGGAAAATCTCTCACGGGCAGGCAAAGACTCTTACAGGTGCATGCATGCGATCGTCCATAGCCAGATGGATCAGATCTCCGGCTAGATGAAGCTCCAGGACTAGTTGAATGCCTCATTTGAACAACTTCGGGCCAACCGCGACCTGCTGAGGGCGAAGATCGCCGGAAGGGCAGAGCAGGAGGAGGAGACCGATGCCTTGTTGAAGAGGACGGGTGTCATCGTCAAGAAACTTATGGACGAGAATGCCATGCTCCGCATCGAGCGCGAAAGGATGGTGGAGGAATCTGCGGTTGCTTCCGAGCAGTGTATTAAGGACATGAAACTGATGAAAGAGATCATCACCGCTTGCCGCGAGAACTAGTCTCGGCGACCTGCAACGCATCAAGAAAGTAGAGATCAGCGAGCCAGATCGTTGTATGCGTCTTCCTTCTTCTTTTTCCCTTGTGTATTTCGCGTGTAGCCGCATGTAGCTTTTTAGTTATCTTCCTAGATATGTAAGACAATTATTATCCACTGTCATTGTCCTTATATTCATCATGTTTGCTATAAGTCGCAGTCGATGCTATATAGGTCCGTCGGATCTTACATCAAGATCCGTGCAAAACTTTCTTTTCAGATTTTCACTTTTCTCTTTTAAATCTTAGTCCAGTGAGACATAGCCACGCCGTGAAATAGGAGCTCGGGCGCCATTAATGGAGATGTTGGGAGGGAGGTGCGCGGCGGGTAGAGGTCAAAGGGCTCTCCTCCCGATGAGCACGCGCAGGGGTCTGATCGCACGCCTCCCGTACTCAAATAGCTACCCCGCACGGTACCTCCTAGCTAATAAAAAAAGGACGCGTGGTGGCACGTAATTGGTAAGTAGAACGCCCACGGTTTCAATAATAGTTGTGTTTCCGATTTGTAATGTGACAACACTTGTTCCAAAATGACTTTGTTGATTTTTAATGTGTGAGCCTTTGCAAATCGGACAGAAAAATTACCACGACATGTTGGTGCCATGTCATGACACTATGCCAAGTTTCATGATTATTAGGTGTGTTTTGGATTTACAGGAATTAAAAAATGAAGTATCTCAATATTTCCGACCGAGCCACGACGCCCAGATGTTTGAATTTCATTCTCATTTCTTGCATGGGACCTAGAAATTCACCCAAGGACACACATGTGATTTTTCAACCAACTTTGGTGCACTGGAGCATGTGCTTGTAGTTCAAATTTGAATTATGCACATTAAATGCTCAGAAATTCAATTAATGTATACAAAAGGCCAAATGAACCCGGAATAATTCCAAAATTTAGCACAATACTTCTATTTGGTCTAATATGCCTGTGTAAACAAATTAAGAAGGGAGAAGGCAGTGTACGTATGCCGTTTCGCACACGGAGGTGACACATTCCCTCTCAGAAACACGAGCCTTCTTGAGAGAAGCTCCGGTTTGCAAGCAGCTTATACCAAAGCTTGTCCCAATTCGGCCAAAAAAATTACCGCAGCATGTTGATGCCATGTCATGACACCATGCCAAGTTTCATTATTTTCAGGCGTGTTTTGGATTTACAGGAATTAAAAAAACGAAGTTTCTCAATCTTGCATGCCGAGTCACGACGCCCAGATGTTTGAATTTTATTCCCATTTCTTGCATTGGACCTAGAAATTCACCCAAGGACACACATGTGATTTTTCAACCAACTTTGGTGCACCGGACCATGTGCTTGTAGTTCAAATTTGAATTATGCACATTAAATGCCCAGAAATTCAATTAATGTATAAAAACGCCAAACAAACCCGGAATAATTCCAAAATTTAGCATGATACTTCTATTTGGTCTAATATGCTTGTGTAAGCAAATTAAGGCGGGAGAAGGTAGTGTACATATGTCGTTTCGCACACGGAGGTGACATGTTCCCTCTCGGAACCACGAGCCTTCTTGAGAGAAGCTCCGGTTTGCAAGCAGCTTATATGAAAGCTTGTCCCAATTCAGCCAAAAAAATTACCGCAGCATGTTGGTGCCATGTCATGACATGACAAGTTTCATAATTTTCAGGCGTGTTTTGGATTTACATGAATTAAAAATTCAAGTTTCTCAATCTTTCCGGCCAAGCCACGACGCCCAGATGTTTGAATTTCATTCCCATTTCTTGCATGGGACAAGAACGGTCTAGAAAACCATCCTCGTGCCATTTAGTAAATTCTCATGCCTTTTACAAGGAATAGACAGATATTTCGAAGAAATGTGTGGCAATAGTCAACCATAAACGCGTCGTTTACTGGGTAACAACTATACAAAAATGAAATAAATGCTTGAAAAACATGACACCTGGCGTGGTGCCATGGTATGGACTCACCATGCCCTGGTAAAAATTTGAGAATGTTATTCTTATGTCGTCATGCACACCTTTCATAAATCGAACCATCACCGAGGAAGTTTCATGGTTTCGAGAGGGAAATCACCAAGATTGAAGGGGGGGTCCAAATTTCCTTTGTCCTTTGTCCATGAGTTTTTTTCTAAGATGAACATACACCCTGCAAATCACCACGTTCAAATTTGACACTTTTCCGGATTCATTTACCATATTTAGGGGATTATCAGCATTTTCTAGGCATTAATGCACATAATTCAAGTTCAAACAATTGGTGCATGAAAGGGTGCACAAGAACGGTCTCGAAAACGACGCTCGTGCCATTTAGTAAATTCTCATGCCTTTTACAAGGAATGGACAGATATTTCAATGAAATGTGTGGCAATAGTCAACCACAAACGTTTGTTTATTGCGTTTTCAACTATAGAAAAAAATGAAATAAACGATTGAAAAACATGACGCTTGGCATGGTGCCATGGTATGACCTCACCATGCCCTGGTGAAAATTTGAGAAGGTTTGGCTTATGTCGTCATGCACGCCCTTCATAAATCGAACCATCGCCAGGGAAGTTCCATGCTTTTGAGAGGGAAATCACCAAAATTAAAGGGGAATCCAAATTTTCTTTGTTATTTTCCCTGGAGTTTTTTTTCTACGAAGAACATACACCCTGCAAATCACCATGTTCAAATTTGGCATTTCTCTGGGCTCATTTACCATATTTAAGGGATTATGTGCATTTTCTAGGCATTTGGTGCATATAAATCCAATCCAGCTACAACAGCACGGATGTGATGTGAGGGGCGTGGATTGCCGTTCGATCGCGGTGCATCCTATGGTGCACACGCGCGATCCGCGTGGCTGGGGTTCCGGCCAATCATAATGCAACACACAATAGCCTCAGCGCACAATGTTTCCGGAAGCGACCGAGATGAACCGTGTGCGATAATGAATGAGCAAAATTGTAAGGGAAGCCAAATTTCCTTTGTCGTTTGTCGTTGAGCTCTTAAAAACCACCGCACTATATGGCTGCCCGGCCCCTCCATCCCAGAGCTCTCTCCAAGCCTCGTTCATGGCACCGCGGCGCACAGTAACTGGTAAGGAAGCGATGGCATCCCACGGCGGCACGTTCCTGGCCGCCCGCGACCGCACACATGGTAAGGAAGCGATGGCATCTCGTCACGCCGAGTTCATCACCGCTGGCGGCCACACAGTTACGTGGGCGGACTTTGAGGCTGCCATGGCCGAATGGGCGGTGGATCTAGAGGCGGCCAAAGCCGCACAGGAGGATCGGAAAAGGTAGAAAGTAGTCAAGAAAAGAGAGTCCCGCCGCCGCAAGAAAGAAGAGGCCGCACGCCGTGATGAGGAGAGCTTGGCGGAGATCGAAGCATGGTTGGCTGCCGCCTACAAGGCCGGGAAGGAGAACACCGGCGTCTGGCCAGCATGCCCCGATGGCAGCATGTGAGAAGTAGTTTAAGTTTGTAGTATTAGAGCAAATTACCAGTAGTACTTTAAGTTTGTAGTATTAACATACAATGTCGGTAAGAGCATCCTTTGAGGGCTTTGAAAGTTGATTAGCATGTGTGACCGTGTGCGCTTTTTTGCGTTAATCATTAGAAGATCACAAAACACACGGTTTCTATGCCGTACCTGTGTGCATTTTTTTGCGTTAATGATCCATAAGTCTGTTACCTGTGCGATGGTTCCTAATAAACTAGGCGTACTATTGACCGAAAAAAATTGACTACATGTGTACATTTTTTTGGAGATGGGAACTGCCAATTTTTTGTTTCCCCGCACATGAGTATTTTACGCGCTTTGTCTCCGTTGTGTGTTTCCCCCGCCCAAGTTTCAAGTTTCGCTGCGAAATTTTCAATAGGCGCATTTTTTGGAGACGGGAACTGCCAATTTTCTGTTTTCTCGCACACGAGTATTTTACACGCTTCGTCTCCATTGTGTGTTTCCCCCGCCCAAGTTTCAAGTTTCGCAACAAAATTTTCATTAGGCACGTGATTTCATAATTTATTCCTCCAACCACATCCCCACCCATCAAATTTCCTCGGTATCTCCCCCACCCCCACTTCACCCTCCCCCCCCCCCGCGCCTCCCCCTACCGGCAGCTCAAACCGCCGCCGCTGCAACCATAGCTTCAACCACATCTACGTGCTGCTTGGATCCAGTCAGGTAACTCACCGATCTCTATCACGGCCCTGGACTGATTGCTTAAATGGCGCCTGTGAAACATCCTCATGCCTCCAAATCCCCATCGTCCCTACCTCCGGAGCATCGCCGCGCAAGCCCAACCACATATCACGTGGAGGTCGAGGAGCTGATGGCGGTCCATGGCACGATGGCCGCTGTGCGTGTTGACCCGGAGGAACACCTTGCCTCCCCCGCCGCCAACATGGTGCAGGCTCTGGCCCAGAAGAAGTGCCCCGGCGACTACCCCCCAGGACTTAACAGGTATGATCTGACCAGCTAAATTTTACCAATACCACTTGCAATGGCTATCTTTTGTACGGTTGATGTATTAAGCATGTTCATGCCTTGTTTATTTCAGTACTGCACACTATGTGATATTCAAGTATTAACAATTCAGTTCAATTTCACCAATACCAGCAACAAACTTTGCTACCATGCTACTCTCTACAACGAAGATATACTAGAGATGCTGCCCATTTGCTATTTTTGGTGGATGCTAACCCTGTTGTACTTCACATGCCTATCCGTGTACTTACGTATGACCATAATGGGCGATGTTGTTGTTTGCCGTCGAGGTTCGCTGCATCTCATGTCTTACAGTATTTTACATCATTTGTGCAATTGCAGTTTGGCTTCTAACATTTACTTGCTTCTTGTAGGTACACAAGTTGAGGGCACTGATCCACGCTTCGGCCCGGAGGAAGAGCTCGCTTCTGCCGCCACTGACTTTGGGCAGGCTCTGGCCAAGATGAAGTGCCCCAGCAACTACCTCTCGGGACTTACAAAGTATGAACTCACCAGTTCAATCTTACCAATACCAGTTGCAATTAATGGCTATGTTTTGTAAGGTCGATGTCTTAAGCATCTTGTAGTAAACATGCCTAACACATTTTAGCTATTTTCCCTACCTTTTTAGACAACTGGGCCATTATCTGCTCTGGCAGCACCTGCCTTGTGATGTTTAACTCTGCCAATTGCATTTTTATCAGTACTGGTTTCAATGGCCATTAAGCTTGTTGCAATTAACAGTTGTATCCATTTTTAAACAGTTGTATTTCAATGCCTACAAACTTACAAAACATGAATTAGGATGTTGTAAGCCTGTTGCAATTAACAGTTGTATCTATTTTTTAATCCGTCCCTTTGCTACCGTGCTACTCTTTTGCAATGAAGATATCACTACAGATGCTGCCGTTTTATTACCATTTGTTATTTTTGGTGGATGTTAACCCTGTTGTAGTTAACATTGGCTTTCCATGTACTTACACAGGGCTACAATGGGTGATGCTGTTGTTTGTCATTGAGTTTAGCTGCATCCCATGTCTTATACACCATCTATTCCTAAATTTTTAAGTATTTTTAGAGATTCCAATATAGACTACATAAGGAGCAAAATGAGTGAATCTAGATTCTAATCTAAACCATATCTATAATTTTATATACATCTGTATGTAGTTCATATTGAAATCTCTAAAAATACTTGTACTTAGGAATGTAGGTAGTTGTATTTTACATCATTTGTGCAATCTTGTTTTGCTTCTAACATTTACTGGTTGCTTGTAGGTACGTATATGAGCGGTATTGATCCATGCTTCGATCCCTTTTGCGTATGGGGCGATGAGATATTCATGAACAAGCGTCAAGTGAGGAAACTAAGAAAGATTGTTAGGCGAAAGAAACGGGTGGTGGGAATTAAGCTCTTTATTTACACTTTGTCCAAGACATCACTGAACTTTAGGATGGTAAGTAATCTGTTGCCTTTTCCCCCTGCCCACAACAAGTTACTCTATTAGACCTCATGATCTGATATTTTTCTCTTTTCAGTGGTTTCTGGAGCTATTTAATGATGATTAGCTTGCAAACTACATGACTGGAGTGGAGGCAACTAAGGTTAAAGTATATAATTCATGCTACCATGATAATGCTCTTGAAGTCTTCCTGAAGGCGGTGAAGGATGAGCGGGCGATCGTCACAAGGGATTGGACAAAAGTTGTTCATGCCTATGGCATGCAGGAAGGCACATTATGGGCATTCCGCTTCTTCAACAACATCGGCAGTCAAAATGATTTACACGTGTCTCTTCACCTTTACTGCCTATAAATATTGTGGTTCATCATAGTTAATTGCTGTCTAATCCTGTAATTACTGAACATATTGTAATGACAATTTTATTAATGGATTCGGTGTTGAACCATGGTGCTGAGAATTTGAATTGCACGTCTCACATTTCAAAATTTCCAATTCGAATAATAAATTATAGCCAAAAAAATTGTACAGGAGTGAATAAAATAATGTGCACACGGTTAGAAAGAAAACAGTGTGAGCGATGAAAAAAGAAAACAGATGGTTCCTTGACGTGACACGTTTGCGATGCCCTTCGGACGCACACACGGTTTCGTCTCATATGCGTGTGCGATTCATGGTAATACGGCAAACGTTTCAAACCAGTGTGTGTGTGTGTGATAGGAATACCAATCGCACACAGTTACGAAAATGTACACGTTGACGTTAGTAGAGGCACCGCACACATTTTACATTCTTGAACCGTGTGCGATAGCGTACCTATCACAAACATATCGGCAGATTAAATGTTGATGTCCACTTTTTTCACACGACTATAGCGGCCTAATCGTTTGGGATGTACATATGAACGGAAACGTTTTCCCTGGATTGACTGTGTGGGATGTACATACAAACAGAAAGGTTTTCTCTAGATTCACGGTGTGGGATGTACATAAGAACGGAAACGTACTCCTTAGATTGACTGTGTGTCATATACATATGAACGGAAATGTTTTTCTGGGATTCACCATGTGGGATGTACATACGAACGGAAACAATTGGGTTTCGATGCCTCGCCCGATCGGACACGAAGCAGCTTGTGTGCCAATAGGGCCTATCCTCGACGATTTCTGGCATGTGTGGGAAGGACCCCCCTATCACCCACATTCACTTGGCGACGGTTCCAAATGCCATCGCAGAAAGGAATTAAAAACCGTTTGTATAGCACCGACGCGCACCAGTGATGTAACACCCTCGATGCGACTATATCTCCCACGTGTCGAGGCACGACTTAGAGGCATAATCGCATTGAAGGCATATGTCGCAAGTGAGGTAATCTTCACACAACCCATGTAATACAATAGGGAAAAAAGTTACATAGTTGGCTTACAATCGCCACTTCACACAAATACATGAATAAAGCATTACATCAAACAAATACACTCAGGGCCCGACTACGGAGCCAAAATAAAAGAAGAACCCCAAATGCGACAAAGGTCCCCGATCGACCCCAACTGGGCTCCACTACTGATCAACTGGAATGAAACAACACAAAGGACAAGATCTTCATCGAGCTCCTCCTGAGCTTGGTTGCGTCATCTGCACGGACTCAACGGCACCTGCAAGCTGGTTTTGGAAGTAATCTGTGAGCCACAGGGACTCAGCAATCTCGCACCCTCGCGATCAAGACTATTTAAGCTTATGGGTAAGGTAAAAGGTATGAGGTGGAGCTGCAGCAAGCGACTAGCATATATGGTGGCTAACCTATTCGCAAAAGAGAGCGAGAAGAGAAGGCAAAGCACGGTCGATAAAAGTATGATCAAGAAGTGATCCTGGACTACCTACGTCAAGCATAACTCCAACAACCGTGTTCACTTCCCGGACTCCGCCGGAAAGAGACCATCACGGTTACACACGCGGTTGATTCATTTTAATTAAGGTCAAGTTCAGGTTCTCTACAACCGGACGTTAACAAATTCCCATCTGCCCATAACCGCGGGCACGGCTTTCGAAAGTTCAAATCCCTGCAGGGGTGTCCCAACTTAGCCCATGACAAGCTCTCACGGTCAATGAAGGAATAGACCTCCACCCGAGATATTCCGATCAGACTCAGTATCCCAGTAAAACAAGACATTTCGACAGGGTAAAACTAAACCAGCAACACCGCCCGATGCGCCGACATCCTGATGGGAGCTCCACATATCTCGTTCTCAGGGCAACACCGGATAGGTCAAGCTACGAGTAAAACCAGCCCTCAAGTTTCCCCGAGGTGGCCCCGCAGGCTGCCCTTTTCGGACCAACACTTAGACAAGCACTGGCCCGGGGGGGTTGAAAAATAAAGATGACCCTCGGGATGCGCGACTCCCAAGGGAAAAAAAGGCTAGGTGGCAAATGGTAAAACCAATGTTGGGCATTGCTGGCAAAGCTTTACTTAAGGCGAACTGTCAAGGGGTTCCCATTATAGCCCAATCGCGTAAGGGACGCAAAATCCGGGAACATAACACCGATATGACGGAAACTAGGGCAGCAAGAGTGGAACAAAACACCAGGCATAAGGCCGAGCCTTCCACTCTTTACCAAGTGTATAGATGCATTAATTAAATATGATATATAGTGATATCCCAACAAGTAACTAAATGTTCCAACAAGGAACGATATCTCCATGTTCCAACAAGGAACAAACTTCAATCTTCACCTGCAACTAACAACGCTATAAGAGGGGCTGAGCAAAGCGGTAACATAGCCAATCAACGGTTTGCTAGGACATTGGTGGGTTAGAGGCTGAACATGGCAATTTGGGAGGCTGACAAGCAAGTGGTAGGCATCGTAGCAATGGCATAGCAAAATAGCGAGCAAACTAGCATAGCAAAGATAGTAGTGATTTCGAGGGTATGATCATCTTGCCTGAAATCCCGCAAGGAAGAAGAACGAGTCCATGAAGAAGACAAACGGACGTAGACGAACGGGTCCTCACAACACGACGTTATCGGAACCAACCCGAAGAAGCAATCACCGGAAAAGAAGCACACAACATAGTAAACAACCACGACATCAACATGGCATGATGCACAATCAAGTATGATGCATGTCTGGTTTAAAGAGGTATGGCATGGCAAAGTGCACAAACGAGCCTACACATTAAGTGGAGCTCAATATGCATCGGGATGCATATTGACAAAACACCACATCAATTATTTAGTTCTCTCTCGTTTATGTACTCAACAATATTAAATGTTATTAAACATGGCAAGAGGGTGAAGCAAAGCAAAACTACCTATCTAGTCAAGGTTAAATGAGGCCGAAAGCAACGAACAACAATTCCGGAAAATCCCCATGTGCAAATATTAGGTTTGGCCCTGATCTGTCCTAAACGCAATTTTAGAGTTATTAAACATGCAAAGAGATGCCACCATGATAAACTAGGCAAAATTCTACCCCATTTACATATAAAGATTATTAAAAACGGAGTTACGGTTAATTAGATATGAATAAAATCATTTTAACATGGCATAGAGCAAATTTAACCAAACATCAATTTAAACAATTTTAATTGTTGTTATCATGATGCGGATGTCATGTACAAGTTTATGCAAGTTTTAAGAAAATGTTAACAAGAGCATATTATGAAGCATTTGTCATCGTGGTGGAAGGAAAAAGGGGGTGCCACGGCAACGAATCCGAAAATGATGCCACGGCAACATATCGGTTCCGGTAACTCGCGGAGATACCGGCGCAAAAGGAAAAGTGACGGGAGCATAACATGCGATAGGAGGTGGGGTGATCCCGGATACCGGGTTCCCACATGACGGTGACAAGGAAAAAGAGGGGCGACGTGCACCGAACAACTCCGACACGGAGCAAACACGAGCATTCCATACATCACACATGCATTCGTTCACGGGCATCGTTCCGGCGGTTATACCTTTGAAGCGAGCATCATCGAAACGGGTCGGGTTCGGCGGTAGGGGTACACGTGTCGACGGGGAAGTAGTTGTTCACGGGGTCGTCGAGGGAAGTAGGGGAAGTAGTCGTTCTCGCGATGGTAGTGGAAGTAGGGGTACACGTGTCGACGTAGAGGTACTCATGACGGTAGTCGTTCACGTTCGCGTTTCACGGGTCTTCGGCGACGGTCGTCGTACATGGTCCACAAGACGTCGATCGTTCGGGGTCCGATTTGCGGATCTTGCCGACATGAAGGGGTACTTGGCGTTCTCCGGGCTTGCTGGTCTCGTCGAAACGAAGGGGTACTTGGTACAATCCTCGTAGTCGTGCACTTGTCGGTCCATGAAGTCGTTCTCCCGCGATGTCGTACACGTATCGGAGATGAACTTGGTGTATCCATGTACTTGGCGTTTCCTGGTTCGGTGATCGTTTTTGGCGTCGGGCGTCGAGGTACTCCACTGCCAACATCACCCGGGTGCACAGATGCAAAACTTGTGGCGCTGCACCTAAATAGATGCCACAAGGGAAAAAAATACCGGGTCGAGACAGAAGACCGGCGACGCGGCTGCGGGCACCGGGAGGCATGGCTCCAACGGGCAGGGCCGCGGTCAATGAAGGGCGCACTGGAGACGAACACGAGGAAGTCGAGGCAGGGGCCGCAGTTGCAGGATCTGATGCTGCCGTGGATGCAGGCGAGGAGGACGGCTCCGGCGGGGTCAGCAGGGCGAGGACGACGGCGACATGGGACCTGGCGCTGGGGTCCATGCCTCGGGGCGGCCATGGCGGCTGGAGAAAAAGGAGCAGGGGCGCGCCGCGTGCGGCCGGGCGAAGCGCGCGAGGAGGCAGGCGCCCGTGCCCGACCTAGCGAAGCGGGACGGCGTCGGACTTGGCGCGGACGAAGACACGGCTCCGGGCGGTGCAGGTGATCCCCTGTGGGGCGGCGCGGCGCGGCTTGAACTCCGGCAAGACGGAGGTTCGGCGGAGAGCAGAGGAAGGAGGATGCAGGAGCGGACGCCTCGGTTGCTGCTGCTGCTCGTTTGCTCCGGCGCGGCGAAGCCACCCGCGAGAAGGGAGGTGAGGTGGAGAGAAGGCGGGGCGCGGCTGGTTGGGGCCTCGGGCCCAAGTGCAACGAGGAGGAGGCAGGGAGCAGGGGAAGAGGGAGGTTGGCGGCGCTGGTGGGAGAAGGAGGCGGGTGAGGAAGAGATGGATCGAGGGGAGATGGGATCGGGGAGATGGGTCTCCCTGGCGGCGCTAGGGAAAGAAAACGAGGGAGGAGGGGATCGGGCCAGGGGTGCCAGGTGCGGCTTAGGGTTAGGAGGGGTAAGGGAGATGGGCCTTGGCCCAAGGTAGGTGGCCTGGCTGCGGCTGGCCTAGGAGGCCGCAGGGATGGGCCAGCTGGAGGCCTGCTGGGCTGCTCTCTCCCTCCTTTCTCTTATTTTCTTTGCAGAAAAACGAATAAAGAGAAAGAAAAGAAAGAGGAGGTTAGGGGAAAAAGGTGGACACGCGAATAATTTTCCCGGACTCACAAAAATGCACATGTTCCGAGAAAAATGAAGTGGGCAAGATTGCAAGAATTAAATTTGAAGTCATTTGAATTTAATTAGAAAGGTTTGCACAAGGACTAGGATTTAGGAGAGTCCAAAAATGTTGAGAAATTATGTGGAGCTCCGGAAAATGATGAAAGGACACGTGACAAAGTTAGAGGCCAAGAGAAGAAATAATAAAAGGCGTTGGGATTTTGCAAGTGTGTTCCGGTTAATTCCAAAAGAATGGAATATTTATTATAGTAGCTCCACTAATATCGGGAGGATATATTATAAAGAGAAGTCATCCTTCCCTCGAATTAAATGGATCGAAGACCCATACGAATTATTTAGTTGAGATGCAAAAGATTATGACATGATGATATGATGCAATGCACATGATGCAATGATGAATGCAACACGCAAGCAAAAGACAACGCAACGCCGTCGAATAACTGGAAGACAGCTGGCACATCGATCTCGGGGCGTTACAAGTGATCATAATGAGCTCAATGTGAATAAGGAGTTAGCCACAGGATCATGCGTTACGGAACGAGTAAAGAGACTTGCCAGTAAAGAGATTGAACGAGGTACGGGGATACCGGTGATCGAATCTCGGGCAAGTAACATACCGATGGACAAAGGGAAAAGTATATGGGATCGATTGAATCCCCGACATCGTGGTTCATCCGATGAGATCATCGTGGAACATGTGGGAGCCAATATGAGTATCTAGATCTCTCTATTGGTTATTGGCCAGAGAGATGTCTCGGTCATGTCTGCATAGTTCCCGAACCCGTAGGGTCTACACACTTAAGGTTCGGTGACACTAGAGTTGTAATGGGAAATTGTATGTGGTTACCAAAAGTTGTTCGGGGTCCCGGATGAGATCTCAAACATGACGAGGAGTTCCAAAATGGTCTGGAGGTGAAGATATATATATATATATATATATATATATATATATATATATGGGAAGTCCAGTTTCAGTCACCGGAAAGGTTTCGGGGGTTATCAGTATTGTACTGGGACCACCGAAAGGTGTCCGGGGGTCCATCGGGTGGGGCCACCTACCTCGGGGGACCAAGTGGGCTTAATATGGGTGGGAACCAGCCTCCTAGTGAGCTGGTGCGCCCTCCCCCCCCCAAGGGCCCAAGGCGCCTAGGGTTGGAAACCCTCGGGGGTGGGGGCGCCCCCCCCCCCACCAACTTGGTGGGCAAGCTCCCCCCTTGGCCCCCCCTCTAGATGCATCTAGGGGGGGCGGGCCCCTCTCCCCTTCACCCTATAAATAGAGGGGGTGAGAGGGCAGCCGCACCTCAGCCCCTGGCACAGCCCGCCCCCTCCTACACCTCCTCCTCCTCAGTAGTGCTTGCCGAAGCCCTGCCGGAGAACCACGAGCTCCACCACCACCACGCTGTCGTGGTGCCGGAGTTCTCCCTCAACTTCTCCTTTCCCCTTGCTGGATCAAGAAGGAGGAGACGTCACCGGGTTGTACGTGTGTTGAACGCGGAGGCGCCGTCCGTTCGGCGCTTGGATCAGATCTTCCGCGATTTGAATCGCCGCGAGTACGACTCCACCAAGCGCGTTCTTGTAACGCTTCCGCTTAGCGATCTTCAAGGGTATGGAGATGCACTCCCTCTCTCTTGTTGCTAGCATCTCCTAGATTGATCTTGGTGACACGTAGGAATGTTTTTTGAAGTATTACTACGTTCCCCAACAGGCACAACCCACCAGGGTGCGCCTGGGCCTCCAGGCACTCCCAGGTGGGTTGTGCCCACCTTGGTGGCCTTCGGCACCGCCTCTTCGCTCTATAAATACCCCAATATTCTATAAACCCTAGGGGAGTCGATGAAATTTTATTCCAGCCGCCGCAAGTTCCAGAACCACGAGATACAATCTAGAGCCCTATTCTGGCGCTCTACCGGAGGGGAACACGATCACAGAGGGGTTCATCATCCTCATTGGTGCCTCTCCGATGATGCGTGAGTAGTGCAACTCAGACCTACGGGTCCGTAGGCAGTAGGTAGATGGGGTCTTCTCTCTTTTTGCATCTAAATACAATGGTCTCTTGGAGACCCATTTGATGTAATGACTTTTGCGGTGTGTTTGTTGGGATCCGATGAATTGTGAGTTCATGATCAGATTTGCCTTGATTTAGTATCCAATCTTGATTGTTGTAGCCTCATATTTGTTCTCTGGTATTTGGGTTTTGTTTGGCCAACTTGATCTATTTATCTTGCAATGTGAAGAGGTGCTTTGTAATGGGTTCGATCCTGCGGTGTCCTTTCCCAGTGACAGAAGGGGCAGCAAGGCACGCATGTATCGTTTCTATTAAGGATAAAAAGATGGGGTCTATTCATACATGAATAGATCTTGTCTACATCATGTCATCATTCTTATTGCATTACTCCATTTTTCCATGAACTTAATACACTAGATGCATGTGCTGGATAGCGGTCGATGTGTGGAGTAATAGTAGTAGATGCATGCAAGAGTCGGTCTACTAATCTTGGACGTGATGCCTACATCAATGATCATTGTCTTGGATATCGTCATAATTATTTGCTTTTCTATCAATTTCCCAACAGTAATTTGTCTACCCACCGCATGCTATTTTCTTGAGAGAAGCCACTAGTGAAATCTACGGCCCCTGGGTCTATTTTCCTATCATATACTTTCTGATCTATATTGCCAATTTGCCTTTTCTTTTATTTGCTTCTCTTATTTTCAGTTCTATATTATCAAAAACCCAAAAATACCTTTTCCGCATTTTATTTACTTTTATTTGCATCTATCAATCTGCTACAATTTTATCCTATCCTTAAGTCACTTTTTGGCACCGCTGCCCGAAAGGGATTGGCAACCCCTTTAATGCGTTGGGTTGCAAGTAGTAATTATTTGTGTGCAGGTACCGTTTACGTGGTGTTGTGTGGTTCTCCTACTGGTTCGATAACCTTGGTCTCATCACTAAGGGAAATACCTTACCGTTGATGTGCTGCATCCTCCCTTATTCTTTAGGGAAATACCGACGCATCTCAAGCGATATCACTCCTCGCAGGCACTTACCCCAGATCAATCGGGAAGCGCGATGCGAGAATCCATTGAGATTTTGTTCAAACCTTGGTTGTCTGAAAGCACGATGACAGGTACCGTGTATTTCCGTAATCACTCAAGCCAAATTGTGTATTTCACAAACTCGTTTTGCAAAATCTCAACCGATTCGGGGGCTAATGTTGGGGATACACTTAGCAGGTAGGCCCACGAAGGGTCAAAATATATTAAAGCATGGGGTCCACACATCAGGTGGGTCCAGATAAATTTCATAAAGACATACTATCCACTCGGACAAGCAACGTACTATCCAATCGGACAAGCAACGTACCATCCACTCGGATGACAGTCCACCACTCGGCCGTATGACTCACTCGGATATACGAAGACCAACAGGCAGCAAGGAAGTCAAAGCATCATTCTCATATTGGAGGTTTCGCAGTGAGATGACATTATGGAATTCATGCCCCCACTTTGTAATATAGGAGGTGAGGGGGTGGCGCACTCTATATAAGCCACCCCCACCACTAGACTCAGGGGCAGGCCCTCATTCTTCTCCTCTAGCTCTAATCCCTCTCCCTCGCCACTAGTCTCAGGACTAAGCTTATGCATGGAGATCTGTTCTCCCCTCTCTCTCAAATACACCATGTAACTCTGTGTTCATGACAGACAAAAAGGAAGCCTCTCCGGAGCATGAGACATAGGGCTGTTATCTCCACCGTGAGAGGCCCGAACTCGCTAAAACACCGTGTCACCCATATGCATCTCGATAGATCGTGCTCCCTTACACTACCCCATCTCTATTGTAGGAATCCTTCCCACAACACTCGCCTCGCAAGCCGAAGACCGTGAGGTGTGCGGATGCCGGACACAAGCCCTGGCGTTGGAGGCTAGTTCGGGGGCTACTGAGGGAGTCATGGACTAAGGGCTCCCTAGGGCACCGGCCTACTACGTATGGGCCAGACTGATGGGCCGCTATGGAGCCCAGCTAGAGTATGGATCCATATATAGATACAAGATATCTTCGGAGTCGTAGTGTGTCCTCCAAGTCAAGCTTAGCGTGATCTTTCCTTCATTGTAACCAACCTCATGTAACCCCCTACCGGTGCCTATATAAACCGAAGAGTTTTAGTCTTTAGGGCTAGAGCTACATTCATCACCCCATCAACCTAGGGTTTAGCTCGCCTGATCTCGAGGTAGATCAACTCTGTAACCATACCATACACATCAAATACAATCAAGCATCACGTAGGGTTTTACCTCTTTGAGAGGGCCCGAACCTGGGTAAATACCATGTTCATCGTCTCTTGTTCCCCATCGATCCTAGATCCACAGCTCGGGACCCCCTACCCGAGATCCGCCGGTTTTGACACCGACACCCTGCATCCCGCGGAAGCGGTTTGCGGGAGGGACATTTCAGCGCGCGCGCGCTCCCCACTTCCACGCCCGCAGCCGCCCGCCACCGCCGCCGTTGTCCCGCCTCCTACGATTCCGGCTATTTCCACTAGCGGAATCGTGCCATCGGGCCGCACTACGCCTGGGTCCACTCGCCGGCGCCCTGGATCCGCCGAGCCAAACCGCCCCGGATCGACCGCCGCCCTAGTCTCCGCCTGCCCCGGATCCGTCGAGCCGCCCCGGTATTCGCCGCTCCGGTGAGCCCCTTTTCTTCCCCTTGGAGGTCGACCACTCATCAAACCCCGGTGATGCAAACTCAGATGCGGTTTTTCTATAGATGGATTTGAGCCCTGCCTAACAATTTTTGCTCGAGGATTCATCCTCGTCCGACGACTCGAACATGGAGTCCATGCTCGAGCGCCACTGGCAGCAGACGGTGGTGGCAGTCCTGGCCGTGAAGAAGGTCGAGGACCGAACCTGCAAGAGACGGTGAGGATCGACCGTCGGCCGTCTTTGCATCCGTCGCAATCTTATTCTCGGGAACAAGATGTTTATGCAAGACTACTTCGCGAACAATCCTACCTATCCATCGAACCTCTTCCAGAGAAGGTATCGAATGCGCCGATCCCTCTTCGTAAAAATTATGCAAGCTTGCGAGGCCAATTCTAGGATTTTTACTCAAAGGAGAAACATCGCGGGCTTGTTGGGTTTTAGAGCATATCAAAAAATCTCCGCATCCATGCGGGTGATTGCTTATTGCGTTCCGTCTGACTGTGCTGACGAGTATCTTCGCATTGGCGAAGATACTACAATTGAGTTAGTGTGTAGGTTCGCCAAAGTGATCATCCGCGTCTTTGGTCCTGTCTATTTTCGTGCACCCAACGAGGAAGGCACCAAAAAATTGATGGCAGCAAATGAGAAACGAGGTTGGCCCAGCATGCTAGGAAGCATTGACTGCATGCATTGGACTTGGAAAAACTATCCGAAGGCATGGCACGGGCAGTATTGTGGCAAGTCTCGTGATGCAACAATTGCGCCAGAGGCCGTTGCATCTGAGGATTTATGGATTTGGCATTTTTTTTGGTATGTCGGGTACTCTCAACAATATCAATGTGTTGCAACGGCCTCATTTATTTGCTAGACTTGCTAGTGATGATGCTCCTTCTTGTAACTTCACGGTGAATGGGCATGAGTACACAAAAGGGTACTATTTTGCAGATGGTATTTACCCTTCTTGGTGTACATTGTGAAGAGCATCAAAAAGCCCAAAACTAGGAAGCATATTGAATTTGCAAAGGTACAAGAGGTTGCCCGAAAAGACATTGAAAGAGCCTTTGGGGTTTTGCAATCTAGATTTGCCATTGTTCATGGTCCTGCTCGCTTTTGGGACAAGCCGACCCAGAAGAACATCATGACATGTTGTGTGATTCTTCATCACATGACCGTCGAAGATGAGAGGGACATGAACTTGGAGTTCTTCTATGACAATGTCGGCAGCCGTGTCTAACTAGTTAGAGACCCTAACCGCATAGAAGCATTCCTTCAGACATCCCGACGGATTGATGATGCAAACACTCACCATCAGCTTCAAGAGGATTTCATTGAGTACCACTGGCAGAGGCGTGGTCAGAGGACTTGAGCACCATTGGCAAAGGCACCCGCCAATTTTACATTCATCTCATTTAATTCATGTGTGATCAGTATCATTGTTGTAATCGGGACAATTGTTGTATTGAATTATTAGTTTACTTTGATGGTTTGAATAATTATTGTAATTTGGATTCATCATATTCTTTATGTTATTTAAATTCATATTCCTGTGTTACATTTGAGCTATGTGTCAATTTCAGAAAACGTGTTTTGCAGGCTCGCACAGGCTGTGATGGAACATACCCCACATAGCGGAACAGTAAAAGAGAATCCACGAACTGTAAACACGCCATAAGGGTAGGCCATATAAGGGGTGTGCTAGAGTTGCTCTCGGGAGCTCCTAGTCAACGCCTTCAGCATCAACTAGGAGTTTTGGCGCCCACGCAGTTGCGCTCTTGGGCCGGCCCAATACGATGCGCGCGGAAAAAGAGAACTAAGGGAAAGAAAAATTACACTAGCGAATGTATCAAACTTGCGACCACATGTTTTGTGCTAGGTTGCACTAACCACTCTACCCCTTGAGCGCGTTTGAACTATTACATTTTTTTCCATTTTATATTCTTTCCCTTTTCCTTTACCTTCTTTCCTTCTTTTCTTTTTTCCTTCTTTCCTTTTTCCTTTATTTAATTTTTAGTTTTCTAGTTTTTTATTCTTCCTTATTTGATGATTTTTTTCATATTCGTGAACTCTTTTCAAATCACTGAACTTTTTCATTTGTTGATGAACCTTTTTTTCAAATTTCATGAATATTTAAAAAAATCACAAATTCAAAAAGAAGTTGATCAGATTTGGAAAAATTGAAAAAAGCATTGATTTAGAAAAAAAAAAGTTCATCAAATTTGATAAAAGTTCCTTGAATTTGGAAAAAAGTTCATTGAATTTGAAGAAAGTTCATCGAATCAGAAAAAAAGTTCATCAAATTTGAGAAAAGTTCATCATAATTGGAAAAAGTTCAATGAATATGAGAAAAGTTCATCGAATTTGAGTAAAGTTCATCATAATTAGAAAAAGTTCATCGAATACGAAAAAAAGTTCATTGATTTTGAGAAAAGTTCAACGGTTTTGAAAAAAAAATCATCAGAAAAATGATTAATGGATTTTTAAAAACATCAAAAAAATTGAAAAAAAGTTCATGAATTTGCAAAAGTTTATCTAATTACAAAATAAGTTCATCGATTTGATGAAAAAGTTCACGTATGTGCAAGATAATTTATTGACCCAGGAAGAATAAAAAAGAAAAAATAGAAAACAAAAAGGAAAAAGGAAAACGAAAGAAAATGAAAAAGAAGAAGAAGAAACGGAATGGGAAAGATAAGGGGAATGAAAGGTTCAAATTAACCACATCCGAGTAATTGGCTGGGTTGTTGCACCAGTCTGTACTGAAGAGGGAGGTTGCTGTTTCAAATCTCCGCAAGTGCTTTCTTTTTTTTGCGGATTAAAAACACAGAAGAAAAAACTCCTATACGGGCCGGCCCAGTGCGGGGCGCTGCAGGCGCCCGTTTGCAAAATACACATTAACGGGCGCCTGCAGCGCCAGATTCGCCGTTGCTCTCAGTCGGTAGCAGGAACGCACGAGTTACCGACGTATGGGCGTATGGCCCAACCGTCTAGCGATCTTGCATTACCATTGTCAAAACGGCCCACGCAATGCTTACAGCCTCGATTCCTCGAAAGAAAAAAAGGATTCAACAGGAATCCCATTCCTAGCGAGTTTTTCTTTTTTGACATTCCGATTCCCAGCGAGTTTATAGTATCTCTAAGGATTTATTTGTGTCCGTTTTCCTTTCGACTATGCCGAAGATTTCCTCTCCTCATCTATATATTCGGGCCGGGCGCCGCGTCTTGTTCCACGGTTCCTCCCACCCATAGATCCAAGTTGCACACGCGCCGGGGTTCCGTTCCACTAGGGCTGGGAGCCATCTCGATCGCCGACATAAAACCTGTAGGACGTATATCGTATCTCTACGCTTGTTCCGTCGATCTCTCCCTATCGTATCCCTATTGATGTTCCTCCCTTAATCTGGTACGTTTACCCTTCTCAACTCTGAAGGGCGGCGAGGAGCAGACTCGTTACTGCAGCGACTACGTCGAGCTCTTCAGGTGAACGCGCCTGTCCCCACCTCCCTTTTGCCGTTTCCCGAATGCATAGCAGATTGAATTAATACATAATTGGTATTGTTAAATGTCTCCAGGCAGGAGAGCTACTTCGCTTATCTGTTCGGAGTGCAAGAGCCGGGGTTCTATGGTGCAGTCGTAAGTTCTCTTCTCTCCCATGGCACATCCCGCGTCCATGTACCAATTTTGTTTGCCTTCCACTTCCACGGCATGTAACGCATGCCGTATGTGCTTAATTACTGCTTATATAGATTAGAATCATCTAGCAATTTCTTGAAGGGATTCTCATTGGAAATCAATGTACCAATCCGTGCAAATATGCATAACACACTTGTAATGAATTCTGCGGATAACTTCAACCAAACAAGAAGGATATCTGTAATATATGCGATTAATTTTCTTGGGCTGAACCTCCGTGTGGAGGGATAGCCCAACACTCTTCTATAACTTCTAGTGTTACCACAAGTCATTATGAGGTGAATTCATGCATGCTTATCTCATGCCATGATTCTAACTTGCCCTTTTATTGTTCATATAGGACATTGCCTCTGGACAATCAATTTTATTTGCTCCAAGGTTGTCACCTGGCTACGCTGTTTGGATGGGTGTAAACACATTACCTTACTTCAAGGTACTTAATATTCTAGAGACCAAACTGTGCATGTGCCGTTACACTCCGTTTTAAATAATATTTCATTCAATATGTACAGGATAGGTACAAGGTCGATTTTGTGTTCTATGTTGATGAGCTTGCACAGGTTCTCCAAAGTCAATTTAGTGAGCATGGAGAGACGCCCCTTCTCTTTCTCTTATATGGCAAGAATACTGACAGCGGAAATTACTCAAAGCCTGCTAGTTTTGAGGTATGTGATATATAATTAGCCACACTTGCATGAAACGAAATACATGCTTAATTTGTAGTTTTGCCAAACACCATGACTATAAAGCGCAATCATTCGTTTTAATATTGCATTACCATGTTCTTTTGAATCTCAATGCTTAGTTTTATAGTGTTGTCAGGCATTGTCACTGGAAAGCGCAATCTCTCACATTAATAAATACTCCTATTGCATTACTATATGTTCTTTTTGACCTCAACTACATCTTGAAGTAAAAATCCATACTATTTTGTGATATGGTATACATACCTAAGTATAAGGAAGTAAATTTCTTCCACACCTTTTGTCTTTTTTGTTATGTACGTATTTGGGTTACTAACTTACCATGCATTTTCTTTGTCCATGTCAGGGGATAGAGAAATTTGACACTGATTTAAGCACGCTTCATCCTCTCTTAACTGAATGTCGTGTTATAAAATCTGACATGGAGCTTGCCCTCATTCAATATGCTAATGATGTCAGCTCAGAAGCACACATTGAGGTATAAAGAGTTATCAATGCTAATAATTTTTCCACCTTCACTGGTGGTATTATTTTATAGACATCCTATTCGCAGAAATATTACTATGTATATCTATCATTTAGGTGTTACTACTTCTAACTCACATACTTAATCTTTTTTAGAGTTAAATTAAACACTTCTGATTGTTAACTTGGCATTTTACAAGGTTATGAGGCAGATAAAACCAGGCATGAAGGAGTATCAGTTAGAAAGCATCTTTGTTGGTGCATCTAGGTACAGAGGCTGTCGACATTGCTCCTACACATGTATATGTGCTACTGGAGAGAACAGGCGAGTTTACTTTACATATTAATGTCAAATGTGACGCAAGTAATAAGTAGTTACAAATATGTAGAAATTGTCACTAATTGTTTTACTAATCATTTTCGTGCAACATATATGTAGAAGTTGTCACTTGTGCTAATGTACGCATATCGCAATATCAAATCACCATCCCAGTGCCAATTGTACGTAGTCTTATGCATTGTTTCTAGATGAAGCTTGGAGAAAATTTTCTTTAAATTCTCTAACACCATGAACTTCCAGTGGTATGAGGAAAACATCTTAGTATGGAGTTTTAGTGTCGGAATAAACTACTCACTTTAAATAATTTCAGCAGATCTCTCTTTTCAAGTTCACTTATTTATATTCACAACACTGCCTATTTGTTTATTAATAGGTGAATAGCTATGGAAAGTTATGTAGGAATGTTTTCTTAGTTAATTCAAAATGATAGGCCCATGCCTATTGTATATGAGTTTGTTCAAGTTGGAATATCTTGTTTGCTATATAACTCTAGTGCTTATCTTACAGTTCCATTCTTCATTATGGACATGCGGGAGCTCCAAATGACCGGGTACACTTTTCTACTCCCTCCATTCCCTTATACAAGGCCACTATCAAAAATACATTTTGCATCAATACAAGGCCACCAACAGTAACTGAGGCAAAAAATAATGATGTTTCCTCCTACTAGCAACTTTTTAATAATTACATACATGTAGTCATAATGACACTTAGCTATTTCCTTTCCATTCATTGTTGCATGCTTATGGCGTATTAATGATCCGGTTAACAAGAAGAAAAGTTGACTTACAAAGCAATCATTAAATTTTATCTTGATACCTGTAATATGAGTTTGTGGCCTTGTACAAGGGAATGGAGGAAGTACGATGCTTATGTCCAACAGCTTACTTTTGGTGTTATTTTGCTTGCTCGATCTTATAAATCGCACTGGCGACCAAATTTAGATTATGTTTTCCATAGCTCAAAAATCTTAGGAGAATGATTAGTTCTCATAATACTGGCTATTTGGAAAAGGGTATGCTAGCTTTATTTTAGTTTCAGACAGTAGGGTTCACGTACCTTTTTCTTTGTTAACTGATTTTTTTAAGAAAAAATTTGTAAAGTATATAGTTGTTAAGTACCATGAGATCTTGAAATTTGTAAGTTTGAGCAATGTTAATAATTCATGCATATTGGAGAAATGCAAACAGTGATGAGATGATCATAGGTTGGTTGGTATCTCATTTAATTAAACAAATAGCCTATGAGATTCATGAACTAAATGTTGTATCATGTCTGCTACCATCATTAGCGTGTCCGCAGAAAATAATCTCCACTTGAAGCATATGTGTGTCAGCATTAGGTGATAATGTTCACAGTGAGAGTTAGACAATTTTGAACAATTTTGAATGAAACTTGTACAATTGGATTGGTGAAGGACCATAATTTAACTATCTTTCATGTTTTGTTGGACCAATTAATCAAGTAATAAAGGGAAAACTATAATACCAAACATATGAACCATAGGATAGAAATCAAATGAAGGAATAGCTATGGAGGGTCTTGAAGTATTATTGGGTGTTCATGATTTTTTTAGGGGGACGTGGAAAAAATGAGTGGCTAGATAAGGGGGTGTCTTGAAGCCTATGCTCTACAACAGGTTTGCATGCTTTAATATTTGTGCTAGACAACCAACTTATGACACCAAAATTTCTCTTTTATGTTTCTTCAAAATAAAACAACATATGAACCTCAAACTTTGAAAGACACCAAAACATTCTAGCTAGAATGTGGGAAAAAACTTTCAGATTTTTTGGTCATACATAAATATACGAAATGAGATTTTTTTTATTAAAAATGTACTTTTTAATATTTGTGATGCACGAAAAATTCTGAAAGCTTTTTTCCCACATTCTAGTATGAATGTTTTGTTGAGCTGCCAAGTTTGAAGTTCACATGTTGTTCCATATGGGAGAAACAAAAAAGACAAAAGTACTTGCACGAATCGCGATCCAAAAATTAGTGGCTAGATAAGGGGGTGTCCTGAAGCCTATGCTCTATAACATGTTTACCTTATTTAGGGGAGGAGTACGCAGTTTCCCCTTTTCTCATACTTACTTATCTACTACATTTTCAGACGTTGAATGATGGAGACATGGCTCTAATGGACATGGGAGCTGAATACAATTTCTATGGTTCTGACATCACATGTTCATACCCTGTAAGTCGTTTGGAATATTCATACCGCTATTTTGATACTCTTTTCCAATATCAATATCAGCTTTTGTAATTTATTGTTAAAAGTGTTATTTACACCGTACCCTCGGGTTCTTTATTTCTCAGTTCAGTCCAATGATATGTTAGGATTATTTTTTATTCAACAAGGTGTTTAACTGACATCGAGTCATAGCTGATGTAATTATTGCATCTGGACTGGAACTAATAACCTCGATATAAACTGTCGCAGTCTTCTGTTTATCACATCTTAATATAGTGTTTGTCTTGTAATGCTATATCTGAATGAGTTTATGTCTTTTTAGATAAATGGAAAATTCAACAGAAACCAGACAGTGATATACAATGTAAGTACCCGGTGGTTAACATATCCATTTAGCTTTTTTAATTCTTTATTGATACAAGACTGACTGTGTTTTACAGGCTGTCCTTAAGGCTCATAATGATGTGATATCACATATGCAGCCTGGAGTAAAATGGATCGATATGCACAAGTAAGAATTCTCTGTCCTCACTTATAGAACCATGCAATTTTTAATCATCCCTGATGTTTTTTTTCTGTTGTCAAATGTGGTTTATGATAAATGATTGTGCTTTAATGTAGTACAATTTACAATCTGCATACAATCATTAAGTGTGCTTGGTCTAAAGATTATTTATTATTGTATCTGGGTGGTCAAATTGGGTTCGAGAGAAATACTTGGAAGTAATTTTTCAGCTCTTTTGGCCTAATGTGTCAATCTGTTTAACTATAACCAAATCACACTTGTGTCTCCCTCTGATTGTCTATCATTGTCTTTAATTGTTTAAGCATCATTTGAACTTTTTTGCAGGCTGGCAGAGCAGACAATACTCGAGTCCCTAAAGAAAGAAAATATTATTCATGGGTGCGTGTGGGATCTAATTATTTGTCCTTATTGAAATATATGATAATATGTCAAGCTTGTTGTTGATTTATCTGTTTCCCATAATCATTTATTTCAGTGATATTGCTGCAATGATGAACCGAAGGTTGGGTGCTGTTTTCATGCCTCATGGTCTTGGGCATTTACTTGGAATTGACACCCATGATCCCGGAGGCTACCCCGAGGTTAGATTCCGACTTTATCATGCATTCATTTTAATCATTTCATATACTTACCTCCTTTCAACTTAGACTAATGCTTGTTTCTCGACCTTAGGGCTTAGAGAGGCCAAAGGAGCCAGGATTGAGATCCTTGCGGACCATCAGAGAACTTAAAGAAGGCATGGTAAGTAATTACCTTTATGATAAATTTATTCAAATTTAGTAGCACGCAGTGCTCTTTCATTTTATGCACACTTGTTTGAGAAGTTACTGGGATGCCATGTTACTCGGTAATTCATGAACTCTTGTGTTAATATATTATCTTTTCCACAGACTACATCATGATGTATAGGTAAATTGTTGGTGCTTAGTTTTGTGTGTTTCCCTGTCTATGGAATTCTCACTTTGGAAAGTATTCCCTTTTGTGTCCTTGTCGATTATTAATAGGCAAACTACTTTTTGAAAACATTGTGCATAAACGCCCTGAGAACCTTTCCGCTTGTAGTCTTTCTACTTGTCTTATAACAAAACATTTGAGCTCCTGTGGTATGTATTGCAGGTTATTACGGTCGAGCCCGGCTGTTATTTCATCGACACTTTACTGAGGCATGCCAGGGATGACCCAATTTCCTCAAAGTTTTTCAACTGGGAGAAGATAGAAATTTACAAAAGCTCTGGTGGTGTTCGCGTTGAAAGTAATATGGTATGTATTGGTTGCGCTTTTCTGATACATGACAATACAATCCAAGAAATGCATTACATACACCATAATGATTTCTTTACTGTTGGTGCACTCCTACTTATAATGGCTAACTTATAGTATGTAGAAAATAAATCAAATACATTATATTATATCTGTTTCAAGTTGTTTGGCAGCATCGGCTCTCTTTGTTTTCCTTATTATTTTTAATCTTTTTTAGCTGTGTGTATTCTCGAAGTCTCGACTTGGTCTTCATATTGTGTCGTTGCAGAGGCAGGGTGTAATTGGTGATATTGATATTGATATATTACCCTTTGTCAAAAAAATTAGTTATGTTAATATTAACTATCGAAAGACGTAGGCTGTGAGAAACACAAGATGGATGAAATATGCATTGATAGACCTTGGGAGTCGAACATCAGTCAGGGGAAGTGTGAATCTTGAATAATCTTTGTCCTGGACTTTCTTTTGGTATAGAAAGGGGAGTTCTGTTGAGTGTTCCCCATTAGAAAACCAAGGCAGTGAGGCTCTTTGGGCATGGCGTTAACTACTTCCTCAGGTTCCATGATACTACCTCTGTCCCATAATATAAGAACGTTTTTGACACTAGTGTAGTGCCAAAAACGTTCTTATATTATGGGACGGAGGGAGTAGTTGTTTTTTTCAACACAATCTCTAAAATAACTTTGACCACTATGTTTCTATTGTAATTTGATGCTAAAAACCACAAAAAAGTATCCAGTTTGGAACATCGGAAGTGCATTTTGATACAAATTTACGTGTGAATTGTAGATATTGTGTCAATGTATTCTTCAATAGACTGGTAGCAATTTTTTTGAAAGTTTGACTTCCCATATGCCCAAAATAACAACTTTTAGGGAAACAGAGGGATTAGTTTTACAATGAGTAATAGCTTCATGTCCACAACCGTACTCACTGTAACGATTAGTGTGAATAGGAACTTAAGAATTTGCTTAGAGCCACATAGCATGTATTACTTGATCCTAATACATCTACGTAACTATATGGGACATTGTGGCTAGTACCATTACCATATACCCATATATTCCGAAATTTGCAGAACTCTTCAAATTGTAAGTTGGCCGGTTTTTCTTGGAAGTTGATCATGAGCCAGGGTTACCCTGGCTATTGCAAGTTTCCATCAACTTTACATCTTCGTTTTTGTTCTTAGTGAACCTCATGGAGCTTGATAAGCATATTTTGTTGAGTACCAAAAACCTCTAATCTAATGCAGATTTTCTCTTTCTCAAGTAGTACAAGTTATAGGAGCCAAGCTCAACATTCGCTTCTGTAGCATCCATATTGCATTTTCCTTTACCATTTGTTGTTCATTTCCACACTAATAATGCAGTATATCATTGCAGTATGTGACGGCACAAGGATGCAAGAACCTGACTAACTGCCCCCGAGAGATCAGGGAAATTGAAGCGGTAATGGCTGGCGCGCCTTGGCATTCACGTGACACCCTTTCCAGTACAGAGAATGCCTCCCCAAAGCACTTCAATTTGCCATGCCCTTGAGAGAGAAAAAAACATAAAGTAGTAATTTTCTGAAATATAGGATACCTTGATAAACAGCAAGCCTCTCACAAGCTGTTGATTTGATTTGAGTATGATTATAAGTGGCATCTCATATGTCGCCTGGAAATTCTACTTGGAGCAGGAGATTCAATTAAGCGAGATTCGGAAGCTACAATTTCGCCTCTCCCATCAATAGGTTTAGCCAGAGCATTTATAACACGACCCAAGTTATATACGCTCACGGGTATCTGAGCAATTCTTCCTGTTGCTTTTACAAAACTTCCCTCTTGATGCTAAACCATAGATGTCAGTCACTTGTAGGGTCTGCACTCCACTATGTGAACTAAAAGGTTCAAGGTCCTTGCAGTTAGTTCAACCATCTCTGTTCTGAACCAGCAACTGTATTGACAAAAATTAAGTGAATGATCATGCAACAATTTTTTTGTATCATCATAAGTATAAGCCCGTCTAGTTAATTATTCCTGCAAAAAAAAAGTTCTTATGCGGGGTTTGTTGCAGAGTTTAAAATTTATGAATCTTGATGGATTTTTTTACATGGACAATTCTCAAGTTTCTACATGTTTGTTTAGTGACTTTTTCCTCATATAAGTCTCATATATTCGACCTTTTGAGAGAATTTTGCACAAGTGCCCTATCTTAAATGTTTCTGGCCCCACTCCGATGGGCTACCATCTGTTTTTGTTGATTAGATTAGAAGTTATCTTATCCGCCCACAACCGGGTGGGAGTTACCAATCTCGTCACCCTCGCCTTCCCTGTCACCGATGTCCTCATTGTCCGTTGCCGCCTTTGCCGTCGTGCTACCGCGGTCATCTCTCCCTAATAATAAACCACACATTGCTTATGGTTGTTCTTTACGCCTTTTTACAAAACAGCCCCTATAGTTTTGGATATTTAACCTGCAATGCATAAATCAACCTGAACCAGTACATGGGACATAAAAGAAGAAAAGTAGAGTGAAGTCCATTTTAAACCCCAAAGTTGTAGAGCTCGTCTAAAATAAACCCTCACCTCAAAATCCAAGTTTGTACCTTGTACTTATGATCCCGGTCTGATCCCGACCCTGAACCACCGAGAAACATTCCATCCCACCCAGGATCAGAATCTAGTCTCACTTACATCCTGACCCCACGTGTCAATCCATCCACTATCCCCAGTGCCTCTCTTTCCTGAAATCAGCCGTGTCTGTGCCGCGTTGCCGTACGCGCTGTGCGCCGTCGTGCGCGGCTGCAGTCCACGCCAGGACCCAGGCCGCGCGCCAGTAGTACGACCCATGCCGAGGAGTCTGCGCCTCTGCGGTCTCGTCGTGAGTGGAGGAGAGAAGATGATGAAATGGTGGCCGCACATCGGTGCTCCCCTGGCCATGCTGTTCATGGGGTAGCACCGCATCGAGTAGCTTGACGTGGTGTGTGCGTGCGTGCGACCACGGCTCTCCGGGCCGCCACCATGAACGAGCATGGAGCGCAGGCGAACGATGCAGGTATTGCCAGTGCGAGGAATGGAATTCACCGCAGCGTGCGCGTGCTGGTCTTGTCGGTACAGCCCGGACGGCGTCGGTCGCCACAGTGACCAGTACGGTGAGACAGAAATAATACACGAGCCAAGCACCTTCCGAGGTAATCATGCACAAGTATACAGCAGAACACATACGCACGGTCAACACAGCAAGTTGCTTGACAAATTCTGGCCGCCAGCTAGACGCCCGATAGTATAGCACAGCAGACGGATAAGAAGGTAGGACCACTGATGAAATACTAGCATCCTATACTAAGCATGTAGGATTGCAGGTAAAGGTAGCAACAGTAGTGGCAAAGACAGGGACGGAGCCAGAAAATGGCGATAGGGGGGGGGGGGGGGGGGGGGGGCAGGGGCTTGGACTAGAAGAGTCGATCACAATCGTATAAGAGACAATCATGTAGGCATATAGCATAGTAAATATCGTGAAGTCTAAACACTCAAAATATACCAGCGGTTCTACAATACAAATAAATTTGCATATCTATTAATGTGAATGACAATCATGTCTGTATAATTTCTTCAGAATTCGTTAGTAGTTTCAATTGGCTACAAAATGTTCTGAACGAAACTCTTCCTCTTCATGCCTACAAACCCATAATTTGACAGCCAATTTTTTCTGATTTTTTATTGTTCTAGTTTCTAATTCTATTGTTTTTAAAGAACACATCAAAATAAACTGTAGATTGAAAGAGGAAGTTAGAAATTATGTTCACATCATTTGAATTAGCATCATGTTCACATGACTGTGAGCTTGAACCAATTGGTTTCAAAAATATGGATTGACTGAGTTCTCTTCCTCTTTATGTCTACACACACATAATTGGACAATACAATAATTTCTAATTAGTTTTTAATATTTCTACAATTAGATTCTAAGACACAGAGGAATACTCTAATAATGAAAATAGACTAACCTTTTGTTGATCGCTTGGTCGCTCATCTGTGTGCACCGTGTGTGTACGGCCGGCTGGATTGCTCCTGCGGTCTGCGGATCGGCACGACGGCGAGTCGCGCCGTCGGGGACGGTCGGACGGAGGCCTTCCCTCCTCGGCGGATGGAGAGATTCGATGGAGAGGATGGAAGATCTACTAGGAGGGCGGCGGCGGCGGCGAAGTTTTTCCAATCGCAGGAACTGAGGAACGACGGACGAGCAGATTGTGGAAACGAAACGACCGTGCGTACGTCATGGACTCGCTCGTGGTCGTGCGTATTGCTTCCAGACTCTTTTGACTTCCACGTGGGCTGTTTTTCTTTTGCTTTTTCCTCATATTAGGGTCGTTGGCCACTTGGCCTGCTTACTGTAATCACGCACACATCATGTTGAGTACGTACAGGCTCTAGGGCTCTCGTTGTGGGATGGCCGGATGGATCACCGGGGGGGGGGGGGGGCGAGAGAGCCAGAATTCTGTGCGTACGATGAAAAATATACGTGGTACCTAATCGCTATTAAGGTGTAATGAGATCGTTTGGGGGGGGGGTCTAGCCCCCCTCGTCCCTCCTTAGAATCGTCCCTGGGCAAAGACAAGCTATGCAGCAGAATAGGAATGACGGAAAGCAGTAACATGCTACAGTACTCTAATGCAAGCAGTATAGAGAAGAATGGGCGATATCTGGTGATCAAGGAGGGGGGGCTTGCCTGGTTGCTCTGGCAAGAAGGAGGGGTCGTCAACAGCATAGTCGGACGGGGCACCAGCAGCGGCGTCGGTCTCGGAGTCTAGCGAGAGAAGAGGGGGAAAAACAATAAATATAATGCAAACAAATGCATGACGATGCATGACATGACAAAGTGTGATGCTAGGTGCCCAATCGCGGTAGTAGGTGATACCGGCGAAGGTGTGAAACATCCGGGAAAGTATTCCCGGTGTTTCGCGTTTTCGGACAGATGAACCGGAGGGGGAAAGTTATGAGTTTGATATGTTAGGGATGTGTGGCGGATGAACGGGTTGCGTATCCGGATTCGTCTCGTCGTTCTGGGCAACTTTCATGTAGAAAGTATTTTCATCTGAGCTACGGTTTATTTTATATTAATTTTAAAAGATTTAAATCATTTTTAGGATTTATTTAATTAATTTAATTCAACATTATCCAGAATAGTGTTTGCTGACGTCAGCAGTCAACAGAGGTGTTGACTGGTCAAACTGACATGTGGGTCCCATTCGTCATTGACTAGACTAACTAATCATGATTAATTAGTTTAATTAGATGTTTAGTTTAATTAATCAAAATTAATTAATTAAGTTATTATTTATTTATTTTATTATTATTATTTTTAAATTTCCTTTTTTAACGTTCTGGGCATGGGCCCCATTTGTCATAGGCCAGAGGGCCTATCGGGCGTGGCCCGAACGGGCGTGCGGGCACTAGCGGGCGCCTGGGCGCAAACGGGCGCTGGAGGCGAGCGCGGCTAGGCTGGCCCCCGGCGCTGGCCGGGGGCAAAGGTGAGCGTCGTCGAGGAGCAGGGGGCGTGCGGCGTGGGGGCTCCGGCGGCCTGTGGCCGGTCGGAGTAGGGGGTGCAGTGGAGGCGCGGAGGTGGCCAATGGGAGCGATGCGGCGCGGCGGGGAGCTCCACTGAGCAGCGGCCGGGCGAAGAAGGGGGTGGACGCGTGGCGCAGTCCTGGCTGCAGCGCGCGGGAGCACGCAGCGGCACAACGGCGAACGAGGGCAGCAACGGAATCGGCCGGCGGCAGCGGCGCAAGCGGGGCGACGGACGAGGCGCGGCGTACGGGGAAGGAGCGGCAGGGGCGTGGAGCGCCGCGGTCGGGAGTAGCGGCAACGCGGTTGCCGCGGGCTCAGCAGGCAGGGTGCGTGTAACACCCCGGATGAAATTTACCTTATCTGTACTCCAACTCTTGCCGTTTCCGGCACTAAGTTATTTCATTTCGTCGTTGTCGGGTTTTTGTCACTATGTGCATTTAAAAACCGAACCGAAAAAACATACCGAAAATAAATCGAACCGAACCAATTTTATGGTTTTTATGGTTTGTGGTTTCGGTATGGTATGAACTTTTCATACCGATTTGAACTTGGTTTTTATGGTATATACCGGAAAACCGAACGGTTAACCGAATAAACCAAAGTAAAAAATAAATTTATATTTCTTGAGATGAACAACCATACAAGTTGTCATTTTTCTTGTACATGAGTCAAATGCACTACTAAGCACATAATTTTTTCTTGTAACATAGTCATTTTTCTATTTTTAAAATGCTAAGCACGTCCATAACCATCAACAGATGAATCAATGCATGCATATATACTTATATATATAGTCATATATTATTTGTGTAGAATAGTATGTGTTTTGAGTCATAAATTTGCTAATTATTATTGCGTCATTTCCAAATTCGCGTCAACTTTGGTTTCTATGGTATATACCGAAACCATATCGAAATAATTTGGTATATACCGAAACCGAACCGTATTTTAATTTCATACCATATTTACTGAATTATTAATACCGTACAAACTAAAAACCCGTATAAATCAAACCATGTAAACCGAATAAACCGAACGCACAGGGTGAGGTTTTTGCCTCCATGTGTTGTTGTCTTTGTCATGCATCTCATGTCATGTCATCATGTGCATTGCATTTTCATACGTGTTCGTCTCATACATCCGAGCATTTTCCCCATTGTCCGTTTTGCATTCCGGCGCTCCTATGTCCTCTGGTGGTCATTTCTACCTCTTTTCGTGTGTGGGGGTTAAACATTTCCGGATTGGACCGGACTTTCCATGCGGCCTTGGTTTACTACCGGTAGACCGCCTGTCAAGTTTCGTGACATTTGGACTTCGTTTGATACTCCAACGGTTAACAGAGGGACCGAAAAGGCCTCGTGTGTGTTGCAGCCCAACACCCTTTTCAAACTGGCCCAAAACCCACCTAAACCCCTTCTATCATCTAGAGCGTTCGATCACGATCGCGTGGCCGCAAACCGCATCTCATTTGGAGCTTCCTAGCTCCTCCTACCCCTATATATAGATCCCTACATTCCAAATCCGGGCGAAACCCTAAAAATTCAGCTCTCCGCGCCGCCGGACACTTTTCCGCCGACGGACACGTCCGGGTTGCTCCGCTGCCGCCATGTGCCGCGCACCCACTGGCCCGGCCGCATCTCACCGCCGTCGGCCCGGGAGAGCCCGCGCGCTGCCCCCCGAGCCCATCGCCGCCGCGCCTCCTCTCGCCGACCCCGCCGCCTTTCTTCCCGCAGTCCAGCGACCGGCGCCGCCACCGACCACCGCTCCGCCGCGCCGGCCCGCTCCGTCTCCGACGAGCCTCGCCGCCCCGGCCTCTCCGCCGCGCCGCTCCGCCGTCGTCCTCCTCCTCCGCCGGCGAGCCCCTCCAAGTTCGGCCCCGGCGACCTCACCTCCGACAAGTCCGGCGACTCTCTGGCGAACCTCGTGAACCGCGCACATCTACAGTGGATCTGGATCTGAGATCCGCGGTTGACTTTTATCTCCGAAACCCTAATTTTTTTTGCAATCTTTGACATGCCATAACTCTGCATCCGTAGCTCTGATTCGTGCATGTAGCATATCAAAATGTTCGCCTCGATGAGTACATCATTTCATCTCATTGCATCATTTTCATTTGAGCTCATCTTGATGCCCGAAATGCTGTTGGAAGAGGGCTATGTGAGGAATATTTCAGATCTGTTTCAGCAAATGGCCTTTTGTCATTTTTGCCATGATTAATGTGTGCATGCTATGATCCTGAGCTCTACATGTGTTTTGTTATATGCCATATTATCTTTACATAGGTGCTTGCTATGTATTTTTGTGATCTTTGTGGTGACTAGCACAAGCATGCAAAGTAGCTTACTCAATGATGCTGATTTCAGGGACTTAGAATTTCACTAAGTCCTTGTCCTGTATTTGTTTTTATGTCATATGTTCATGTTGTTTCCTAGTGATCCATGCCTCTTTTGAGGATGATCAGTAAGGATGTTTTGTTAATATTGTGGTGCTCTATCCATCCATGTCTTTGTTTGCGATTATGGAGCACCCTAGCTTGAGTCAATCGAGCTCTACTTTTGCTATAAAATGATCCTGGCAGATTGTTGACATGTTTAGCGATTTTGCCGAGGATGTTGCTATTGATCCGTGCATGCTATGTTGTTGTTCTTGCCATTTCTAGCTTCTATGCCATGTCTTCTTGATGGGTGTATGCTTAGTTTGTCATGTCATGCTCTGTAGTGAGTGCGTCGAGCTCGTAAACATGCCAACTCGTTAACTATTTTGCATGCTCTAGTTTTTCACTAAGTCTGAATCTGTTTATGTTTTTGCTATGTTCACATGCTTGCAATTGTATTTTCTAATCCCTTTTGGCTCAAGGTCCCTAAGGGACTTTTGTTATATGCTTAGAGTAGCTTCATGCCATGCCTTGCTTTGCCATGATATGTTCCTGTAGCATGAAGTTTTCATGCTCTTAAGATTGCTTCCTGATGATAAATTCCTGACATGCTGTTAATTTCACTAAGTCTGAAACCTGTTATCATTTGCACTTTTTCCATACTTGTTTGAACCTGTTAATGGAGGAATTAGCCATAGCTGATTGTTCATCTTTTGTCAAGCTTCATGAGTGGATCCCTGTAATGTATTTTTTTTGTCATGTTTGAGTGTTGTGGCATATTTATCTTGATGCATTTAGATGGCTACTTGCTGATTATCGCAGACTGGAGCCATATTTGTTTTGCTTGCCTTTTCCAAACCGTGCATCCGATTCCGGTGATCTTTATATCGATTTCGACCGAAATCACCTCATCTTTCCAGTGGCACTCTTGGATTTCCAAGTTGAGGCCAGGTTCAATCATTCCTTTGCAAATCTTGCATATGCATCACATACCGCATCCCGCATATCATACCATGTTTGCATCATGTTGCTTGAGCATTGCACGTGGTTGATTGTGTTCCTTTTGCTTGTTATCTTGCTTTGGGTATAGCCGGGAAATGAGTTCGTGAACGAGGAGCCCGTTGAGTTCGCTTACGAGGATCAAGGCAACTCTGAGAACTTCGCAGGCAAGATGACCATACCCTCGAAATCACTTCTATCTTTGTTTGCTAGATGCTCGCTCTTTTGCTATGCCTATGCTACGATACCTACCACTTGCTTATCATGCCTCCCAAATTGCCATGTCAAACCTCTAACCCACCTTATCCTAGCAAACCGTTGTTTGGCTATGTTACCGCTTTGCTCAGCCCCTCTTATAGCGTTGTTACTTGCAGGTGAAGTTTGGAGATCGTTCCTTGTTGGAACTTGGTTATTATTGGGATATCATAATATTATCTTGTTTATCTTAATGCGCCTATATACTTGGTAAAGGGTGGAAGGCTCGGCCTTATGCCTAGTGTTTTGTTCCACTCTTGCCGCCCTAGTTTCCGTCATATCGGTGTTATGTTCCCGGATTTTGCGTTCCTTACACGGTTGGGTTATAATGGGAACCCCTTGACAGTTCGCCTTGAATAAAACTCTTCCAGCAATGCCCAACATTGGTTTTACCATTCGCCACCTAGCCTTTTTCCCTTGGGTTTCGCGGACTCAAGGGTGATCTTTATTTTAACCCCCCCCCCCCCTGGACCAGTGCTTCTCTAAGTGTTGGTCCAACTGAGCGATGTCCGGGGCTACCAGGGGCAACTCTGGGCTGGCCTACCCGACGTCTTGCTCATCCGCTGTGCCCTGAGAACGAGATATGTGCATCTCCTATCGGGATTTGTTGGCACATCTGGGTGGTGTTGCTGGTTTAGTTTTACCATTGTCGAGGATGTCTTGTAACCGGGATGCCGAGTCTGATCGGATTGTCTTGGGAGAAGGAATATCCTTCGTTGACCGTGAGAGCTTGTGATGGGCTAAGTTGGGACTCCCCTGCAGGGATTTGAACTTTCGAAAGTCATGCCCGCGGTTATGGGCAGATGGAAATTTGTTAATGTTCGGTTGTAGAAAACCTGAAACTTAACTTAATTAAAATGCACCAACCGCGTGTGTAACCGTGATGGTCTCTTCTCGGCAGAGTTCGGGAAGTGAACACAGTGTTGGAGTAATGTTTGACGTAGGTTGTTCTAGGATCACTTCTTGATCATAGTTGTTCGACCGTGCTTTTGCCTTCTCTTCTCGCTCTCTTTTGCGAATATGTTAGCCACCACATGTGCTAGTCGCTTGCTGCAGCTCCACATCATACCTTTACCTTACTTATAAGCTTAAATAGTCTTGATCATGAGGGTGTGAGATTGTTGAGTCCCCGTGACTCATAGATTCCTTCCAAAACCAGATGCAGGGACCGATGATACCGTTCCAGATGATATGACCGAGCTCAAGTGGGAGTTCGATGAAGACTCTCGCCGTTACTATGTGTCTTTCCTAGATGATCAGTAGCGGTGCCCAGTTGGGGCGATCGGGGACTTTGTCGCATTTGGGGGTTGATCTTTATTTTGGTACCATAGTCGAACCCTGAGTGTATTGGATGATGTAATGACTTATTTATGTATTTGTGTGACGTGGCGAGTGTAAGACAACTATGTACTTTTCCCCTTTATTTAATTACATGAGTTGTTGTGAAGATTATCTCACTTGCGACATATCTTTCAATGCGGTTATGCCTCTAAGTCGTGCTTCGACACGTAGGAGATATAGCCGCATCGAGGGCGTTACAGTGCGGCTGCCCGCGAGGCAAGGCAGGGCGATGGCGCGAGCGAGGTGTAGCGGGGAAGGCAGAGCTCGCGCAGCTTCGGGCGTGGTTGTGGCTGCGCGCGCGCGTGCACATCGGCGCGAGGGAGTAGAGGCGGGCAGAGCGGCGGCGTGCGGTGACCGTGCGGAGCGGAGGGAGGCGGGGCCTCGCCGTGATTTGTAGGGTCGGGGGCAGCGGGGGTCGAGGTGGGGAGACGGGGACGATGCGCGTAGGGGAGGCAGTCCGGCGGAGAAGGCTCGGCGAGGTGGCCCCGGCGTCGAGCGGCGTTCCGAGCGGCGGTGGACGGCGATGGGCATCGGGATCGATCCCGGTCCAGATCGGATCGGGAGGGGGAGAGAGCGATTGGGGGGAGTGGAGCGGTTGGGCTAGGGTTTGGGTGTCGTGGGGGGTTATGGAGAGTGGGGGTGCACTGGCCGTTTTAGGGCCGGCCTGGCTAGCAGCTGGGCCGACTGGCCCAGTGGGGGGGGGAGTTCTCTCTTTTATTTTATTTTGTTTTCTGTTTTGCATTTTCTTTTATTTATTTCTCTTTCCTGTTTCTTTTAAAAAATGTTTTCTCCACAATAATTACCAGTGCAATATTTGGCACCCACCGAACATTTTTGTTTCAATGTTTGAAGACATTTGTTTGTTTGCCATATTTTGAATTGATTTTTGAATCGGTTTCGAACTAACGAAAGATTAGCAACAGTAACGTAGGTGACGTGGCATCGTTAATGTGGGATTACTGTAGCATGATTATCCGGGCGTTACAGTTGCAGATTATGAAAGTACAGGAAAATCTAAGCATTTTACATATACTAGCAAAAATGTTCGTAGGTTGCACCGAAAGAAAAAAATATCTTTCATGTTTAGTTTGTGGGTATGTGAGTTGCCAAGTAAAGACACTACGTATGTGATGCTATCAAGATTTGTCTTAATCAAAAACTTAATTATCCATTTGCTAAAGTATCATACATGCACAATACATGCATTTGTCTACATAAGGAGATCCTTAGTTGAATGCCTATGCATTGCTATGCAAAAAAAATCAATTGATCGTGACTTAACTCTCTTGTCACCCAAGTAACATAAATCTACTTTAGTCAAGACAACACGGGACAAAAGTCTCAGATGAAAAAATAATTATAGATGAAAGCTATTTTGGGATGCTAGTTTGGGAAGATGGTATGTATTGCCGTCCTTGACCACTTAAATTTGTTCATAGCATCCTCGCTCTTTTCCAAAAACATCATACATCAATATCACGGTTAGTAGTCTCAACTGTGGTATTGTCTGAATCTCAATGCAAAAATTCAGGACATGCATCATACCTGTTGCTCCTTAGCTTCAATAAACTGACCATTGTTGCCGTGGTTAGAAATTAAATCGGATGAAATTAACAATATAGTGTACAACAGGCCAGACAAAATCTGAGTTTATACATACCCTACGATCCATTGTGACCTGGTTACCATAGCACATAAAATTGTAGCTCAAAAGCTTACGCCGGTTTTTACAAAAAAAATAATCCATGTTTCATTTTAGGCAAAAAAAAATCCATGAGTAAGCCTCAATCTTAGTCAGTGCACATCAGGCCAAAAGGCCAATTTGGCTGACAAAGAAGTCCACCCCGGCTTAAATCTCTACTTTTATAAAAAAACCGAGTTGGTGATGATGGTGTGTCTACCATCTTGTAATATAGACCGTCCGATCTATATCTGATGGATAGGAAGTCTCTGGAACAATCTGGCATGGTGGCTGCTGCCACTGATGGGGAACGTAGTAATTTCAAAATTTTCCTACGCACACGCAAGATCATGGTGATGCATAGCAACGAGGGGAGAGTGTGATCTACGTACCCTTGTAGATCAAGAACGGAAGCGTTTGGTTGATTGTGACACCCTCGATGGGACTATATCTCCCACGTGTCGAGGCACGACTTAGAGGCATAATCGCATTGAAGGCATATGTCGCAAGTGAGGTAATCTTCACACAACCCATGTAATATAATAAGGGAAGAGTTACATATTTGGCTTACAATCGCCACTTCACACAATTACATGAATAAAACATTACATCAATCAAATACACTCATGGTCCGACTACGGAACCAAAATAAAAGAAGAACCCCAAATGCGACAAAGGTCCCCGATCGACCCCAACTGGGCTCCACTACTGATCACCTAGAACGAAACAACATAAAGGACAAGATCTTCAACGAGCTCCTCCTGAGCTGGGTTGCGTCATCTGCACGGACTCTTCGACACCTGCAAACTGGTTTTGGAAGTATCTGTGAGCCACGGGGACTCAGCAATCTCGCACCCTCGCGATCAAGACTATTTAAGCTTATGGGTAAGGTAAAGGTATGAGGTGGAGCTGCAGCAAGCGACTAGCATATATGGTGGCTAACCTATTCGCAAATGAGAGCGAGAAGAGAAGGCAAAGCACGGTCGATAAAAGTATGATCAAGAAGTGATCCTGGACTACCTACGTCAATCATAACTCCAACAACCGTGTTCACTTCCTGGACTCCGCCGGAAAGAGACCATCACGGTTACACATGCGGTTGATTCATTTTAATTAAGGTCAAGTTCAGGTTTTCTACAACCGGACGTTAACAAATTCCCATCTGCCCATAACCGCGGGCACGGCTTTCGAAAGTTCAAATCCCTGCAGGGTGTCCCAACTTAGCCCATGACAAGCTCTCACGGTCAACGAAGGAATAGACCTCCACCCGAGATATTCCGATCAGACTCGGTATCCCAGTACAACAAGACACTTCGACAGGGTAAAACTAAACCAGCAACACCGCCCGATGCGCCGACATCCTGATGGGAGCTGCACATATCTCGTTCTCAGGGCAACACCGGATAGGTCAAGCTACGAGTTAAATCAGCCCTCAAGTTTCCCCGAGGTGGCCCCGCAGGCTGCCCTTTTCGGACCAACACTTAGACAAGCACTGGCCCGGGGGGGTTAAAATAAAGATGACCCTCGGGATGCGTGACTCCCAAGGGAAAAAAGGCTAGGTGGCAAATGGTAAAACCAATGTTGGGCATTGCTGGCAAAGCTTTACTTAAGGCGAACTGTCAAGGGGTTCCCATTATAGCCCAACCGCGTAAGGGACGCAAAATCCGGGAACATAACACCGATATGACGGAAACTAGGGCGGCAAGAGTGGAACAAAACACCAGGCATAAGGCCGAGCCTTCCACCCTTTACCAAGTATATAGATGCATTAATTAAATAAGATATATAGTGATATCCCAACAAGTAAACAATGTTCTAATAAGGAACGATCTCCATGTTCCAACAAGGAACAAACTTCAATCTTCACCTGCAACTAACAACGCTATAAGAGGGGCTGAGCAAAGCGGTAACATAGCCAATCAACGGTTTGCTAGGACAATGGTGGGTTAGGGGCTGAACATGGCAATTGGGAGGCTGACAAGCAAGTGGTAGGCATCGTAGCAATGGCATAGCAAAAGAGCGAGCAAACTAGCATAGCAAAGATAGTAGTGATTTCGAGGGTATGATCATCTTGCCTGAAATCCCGCAAGGAAGAAGAACGAGTCCATGAAGGAGATAAACGGACGAAGACGAACGGATCCTCACAACACGACGTTACCGGAATCAACCCGAGGAAGCAATCACCGGAAAAGAAGCACACAACATAGTAAACAACCACGACATCAACATGGCATGATGCACAATCGAGTATGATGCATGTCCGGTTTAAATATGCATGGCATGGCAAGGAGCACAAACAATCCTACAAATTAAGTGGAGCTCAATATGCATCGGGATGCATATTGACGAAACACCACGTCAATTATTTAGTTCTCTCTCGGTTATGTACCCAACAATATTAAATGTTGATTAACATGGCAAGACGGTGAAGCAAATGAAAACTACCTATCTGGTCAAGGTTAAATGAGGCCGGAAGCAACGAACAACAATTCCGGAAAACCCTCATGTGCAAATATTAGGTTTGGTCCTGATCTGTCCTAAACACAATTTTAGAGTTATTTAACATGCAAGATGAGGCCACCATGTTAAACTAGGCAAAATTCTACCCCATTTACATATAAAGTTTATTAAAATCGGAGTTACGGTTATTTAGTTATGAATTAAATCATTTTAGCGTGGCATAGGGGCAAAATAATGCAAACAACATTTTAAACATTTTAACCATGGATGAAAGTGGCATATTATGAAACTAGACACAATCTTAAGCAAGTTTCATATTAAGTTTGCTTAGATCCGATGCACGGTTCAATAGTTATTAAATGCATGATGATCGGGGACTAATCTGCAAAACTGCAGTGCTCTAGAAAATTAGACAAATCGCAGATCTGGGAAAAAAACGGCTATGGGCCGAAACTGCATGGCCCAACAGAACAGGAAAAAAAGAGGAGGCGCTGGTGGGGGGCCTCACCATGGGCCTCGGCCCGTGAAGGGGGAGAAGGCAGGCCGGCCGACGCGGGGCTGCACTGGCGCGGGGCGGATCTGGCCCGGCCGGGCCTGGCGCTGCGCTGGGGAAGCAGGCCGGGCGGGGAGGTGGCGCGCTAGGCCTAGGATGCGGCCCAACCGAAGAGGAGGCAGGCCGAGCGATGCCGGCGCGAGCTGGGCCTGAGGCGGAGGAGGCGGACTGGGCCTGGGACGCTGGAGCCTGCGAGGCCCACGCGGAGGTCAACGGGGCGCGCCGGCTCCTCCCGATCCGATCGGGATCGAGGCAGGGCGGCGGCGGCGCTGGGAGACTCCGGCAACGGGGATGGCCGGAGCCGCGGCGAGCGGCGGGAAGGCGGTGAGGGTCCTCCTCGGGCTCGGATCGGGGCCGGAGGAGTCCGGGACGGCGGCGGGGAGGCGAAGACGGCGCTACGGGCGAGGTCGCCGGCAGAGAAGCACGAGGCGGCGGCGGAGAACTCCGACGGAGGTCCGGTGATGCTCCGGCGCGGGCGGAGGAGGCTCGGTCCGGGCGGCGAGCCGGCGAAGGAGGAGAAGATTGGGCGGCGGCGGCACTGGATCTGGCCCGGTGGCGGCTCGGGCGGGCCAGCCGCGGGCTCCGCGGGCCACGCGGTGGAGACGGCAGCGACGCTGACGTGGCGGGCGCGGATTGGCTGTGGCGGGCGGCGCGATGTGTCTGGCTTGGGCGGACATTGTCCGGTGCGCGAGGAGAGGGAGAGATCTAGGGTTAGGGGTGGATGGCACCGCGAATTTCGGAGGGGGGTTGTATATATAGGCATAGAGGGAGCTAGGAGAGTCCAAATGAGGTGCGGTTTGCGGCCACGCGATCGTGATCGAACGACCGAGACGATGGAACAGAGTTAGGTGGGTTTTGGGCCACTTTGGAAGGGTGTTGGGCTGCAACACACACGAGGCCTTGTCGGTCCCTCGGTTAACCGTTGGAGTATCAAACGAAGTCCAAATGACCCGAAACTTGACAGGCGGTCTACCGGTAGTAAACCAAGGTCGCATGACAAGTCTCGGTCCAATCTGGAAACGTTTAACCCCCACACACAAGAGGAAGGTAGAAATGACCACCGGAGGAGAACGAAGCGCCGGATTGCAAAACGGACAACGGGGAAAAATGCTCGGGTGCATGAGACGAACACGTATGCAAATGAAATGCGCATGATGACATGATATGCAATGCACATGATGGCATGACAAGATGCAACACGCAAGCAAATGACATGGCAACGACGGCGAATAACAGAACGACAGCTGGCACATCGGTCTCGGGGCGTTACATTGATGTAGTCGTACGTCTTCACGGCCCGACCGATCAAGCACCGAAACTATGGCACCTCCGAGTTTTAGCACACGTTTAGCTCGATGACGATCCCCGGACTCCGATCCAGCAAAGTGTCGGGGAAGAGTTCCGTCAGCACGATGGCGTGGTGACGATCTTGATGTCCTACTGTCGTAGGGCTTCGCCTAAGCACCGCTACAATATTATCGAGGACTATGGTGGCAGGGGGCGCCGCACACGGCTAAGAATAAGATCACGTGGATCAACTTGTGTGTCTCTGGGGTTCCCCTGCCTCCGTATATAAAGGATCAAGGGGGGGTTGCGGCCGGCCTAGGAGAGGCGCGCCAGGAGGAGTCCTACTCCCTCTGGGAGTAGGATTCCCCCCCCCCCCAATCCTAGTTGGAATAGGATTCGCGGAGGGGAGAAAAGAGAGAGGGGGGACGGCCCCCTCTCCTTACCCTATTCGGACCAAGGGAGGGGAGGGGCGCGCGGCCCATCTTGGGCTGCCCCTTCTCTTTTCCACTAAGGCCCATATAGCTCCCGGGGGGTTCCGGTAACCTCCCGGTACTCCGGTAAAATCCCGATTTCACCCGGAACACTTCCGATATCCAAACATAGGCTTCCAATATATCAATCTTTATGTCTCGACCATTTCGAGACTCCTCGTCATGTCTGTGATCACATCAGGGACTCCGAACAACCTTCGGTACATCAAAACGTATAAACTCATAATATAACTGTTATCGAAACCTTAAGCGTGCGGACCCTACGGGTTCGAGAACAATGTAGACATGACCGAGACACGTCTCCGGTCAATAACCAATAGCGGGACCTGGATGCCCATATTGGCTCCTACATATTCTATGAAGATCTTTATCGGTCAGATCGTATAACAACATACGGTGTTCCCTTTGTCATTGGTATGTTACTTGCCCGAGATTCGATCGTCGGTATCCAATACCTAGTTCAATCTCGTTACCGGCAAGTCTCTTTACTCGTTCTGTAATACATCATCTCGCAACTAACTCATTAGTTGCATTGCTTGCAAGGCTTAAGTGATGTGCATTACCGAGAGGGCCCAGAGATACCTCTCTGACGATCAGAGTGACAAATCCTAAACTCGAAATACGTCAACCCAACATGTACCTTTGGAGACACCTGTAGAGCACCTTTATAATCACCTAGTTACGTTGTGACGTTTGGTAGCACACAAAGTGTTCCTCAGGCACACGGGAGTTACATAATCTCATAGTCATAGGAACATGTATAAGTCATGAAGAAAGCAATAGCAACATACTAAACGATCGGGTGCTAAGCTAATGGAATAGGTCATGTCAATCAGATCATTCAACTAATGATGTGATCCCGTTAATCAAATGACAACTCTTTGTCCATGGTTAGTAAACATAACCATCTTTGATTAACGAGCTAGTCAAGTAGAGGCATGAAGGAAATATGCCCTAGAGGCAATAATAAAGTTATTATTTATTTCCTTATATCATGATAAATGTTTATTATTCATGCTAGAATTGTATTAACCGGAAACATAATACATGTGTGAATACATAGACCAACAGAGTGTCACTAGTATGCCTCTACTTGACTAGCTCGTTAATCAAAGATGGTTATGTTTCCTAACCATGAACAAAGAGTTGTTATTTGATTAACGAGGTCACATCATTAGTTGAATGATCTGATTGACATGACCCATTCCATTAGCTTAGCACCCGATCGTTTAGTATGTTGCTATTGCTTTCTTCATGACTTATACATGTTCCTATAACTATGAGATTATGCAACTCCCGTTTACCAGAGGAACACTTTGGGTACTACCAAACGTCACAACGTAACTGGGTGATTATAAAGGAGTACTACAGGTGTCTCCAATGGTGGATGTTGGGTTGGCGTATTTCGAGATTAGGGTTTGTCACTCCGATTGTCGGAGAGGTATCTCTAGGCCCTCTCGATAATGCACATCACATAAGCCTTGCAAGCACTGCAACTAATATGTTAGTTGTGAGATGATGTATTACGGAACGAGTAAAGAGACTTGCCGGTAACGAGATTGAACTAGGTATTGGATACCGACGATCGAATCTCGGGCAAGTAACATACCGATGACAAAGGGAACAACGTATGTTGTTATGCGGTCTGACCGATAAAGATCTTCGTAGAATATGTAGGAGCCAATATGGGCATCCAGGTCCCGCTATTGGTTATTGACCGGAGACATGTCTCGGTCATGTCTACATTGTTCTCGAACCGTAGGGTCCGCACGCTTAACGTTACGATGACAGTTATTATGAGTTTATGCATTTTGATGTACCGAAGGTTGTTCGGAGTCCCGGATGTGATCACGGACATGACGAGGAGTCTCGAAATGGTCGAGACGTAAATATTGATATATTGGAAGCCTATGTTTGGACACCGGAAGTGTTCCGGGTGAAATCGGGATTTTACCGGAATACCGGGAGGGTTACCGGAACCCCCCGGGAGGCAAATGGGCCTATTGGGCCTTAGTGGAAAAGAGAAAAGGGGCAGCCCATAGCTGGCCGCCCCCCCCCCCCCTTCCCCAAGTCCTATTAGGACTAGGAGAAGGGGCCGGCCCCCCTCTCTCTCCTTTCCCCCTTGGGAGTCCTAGTTGGAATAGGATTGAGGGGGGGAGTCCTACTCCCGGTAGGAGTAGGACTCCTCCCGCGCCCTCTCCCTAGCCGGCCGAACCCCTCCCCCTGCTCCTTTATATACGGGGGCAGGGGGCACCCCATAGACACACAAGTTGATCATTGTTGATCGTTCCTTAGCCGTGTGCGGTGCCCCCTGCCACCAAATTCCACCTCGATCATACCGTTGTAGTGCTTAGGCGAAGCCCTGCGTCGGTAGTACATCAAGATCGTCACCACGCCGTCGTGCTGACGGAACTCTTCCTCGACGCTTTGCTGGATCGGAGCCCGAGGATCGTCATCGAGCTGAACGTGTGCTAAGAACTCGGAGGTGCCGGAGTAACGGTGCTTGGATCGGTCAGATCGGGAAGACGTACGATTACTTCCTCTACGTTGTGTGATCGCTTCCGCAGTCGGTCTGCGTTGGTACGTAGACAACACTCTCCCCTCTCGTTGCTATGCATCACCATGATCTTGCGTGTGCGTAGGAAATTTTTGAAATTACTACGTTCCCCAACAGTGGCATCCGAGCCTAGGTTTTTATGGTTTGATGTTATTTGCACGAGTAGAACACAAGTGAGTTGTGGGCGATACAAGTCATACTGCCTACCAGCATGTCATACTTTGGTTCGGCGGTATTGTTGGACGAGACGATCCGGACCAACCTTACGCGTACTCTTACGCGAGACCGGTTCCCTCGACGTGGTATGCACACAGATGGCTTGCGGAAGACTGTCTCTCCAACTTTAGTTGAACCAAGTGTGACTATGCCCGGTCCTTGAGAAGGTTAAAACGGAGTCTATTTGACGAACTATCGTTGTGGTTTTGATGCGTAGGTGAGATGAGTTCTTACTTAAGCCCGTAGCAGCCACGTAAAACTTGCAACAACAAAGTAGAGGACGTCTAACTTGTTTTTGCAGGGCATGTTGTGATGTGATATGGTCAAGGCATGATGCTGATTTTATTGTATGAGATGATCATGTTTTGTAACCGAGTTATCGGCAACTGGCAGGAGCCATATGGTTGTCGCTTTATTGTATGCAATGCAATCGCGATGTAATGCTTTACTTTATTACTAAGCGGTAGTGATAGTCGTGGAAGCATAAGATTGGCGAGACGACAACGATGCTACGATGGAGATCAAGGTGTCGCGCTGGTGACGATGGTGATCATGACGGTGCTTCGGAGATGGAGATCACAAGCACAAGAAGATGATGGCCATATCATATCACTTATATTGATTGCATGTGATGTTTATCCTTTTATGCATCTTATCTTGCTTTGATTGACGGTAGCATTATAAGATGATCTCTCACTAAATTATCAAGAAGTGTTCTCCCTGAGTATGCACCGTTGCCAAAGTTCGTCGTGCCCAGACACCACGTGATGATCGGGTGTGATAAGCTCTACGTCCATCTACAACAGGTGCAAGCCAGTTTTGCACACGCAGAATACTCGGGTTAAACTTGACGAGCCTAGCATATGCAGATATGGCCTCGGAACACAGAGACCGAAAGGTCGAGCGTGAATCATATAGTAGATATGATCAACATGACGATGTTCACCATTGAAAACTACTCCATCTCACGTGATGATCGGTTATGGTTTAGTTGATTTGGATCACGTGATCACTTAGAGGATTAGAGGGATGTCTATCTAAGTGGGAGTTCCTAAGTAATTTGATTAACTGAACTTAAAACTTATCATGAACTTAGTACCTGATAGTATCTTGCTTGTTATGTTGATTGTAGATAGATGGCTCGTGCTGTTGTTCCGTTGAATTTTAATGCGTTCCTTGAGAAAGCAAAGTTGAAAGATGATGGTAGCAATTACACGGACTGGGTCCGTAACCTGAGGATTATCCTCATTGCTGCACAGAAGAATTACGTCCTGGAAGCACCGCTAGGTGCCAGGCCTGCTGCTGGAGCAACACCAGATGTTATGAACGTCTGGCAGAGCAAAGCTGATGACTACTCGATAGTTCAGTGTGCCATGCTTTATGGCTTAGAATCAGGACTTCAACGACGTTTTGAACGTCATGGAGCATATGAGATGTTCCAGGAGTTGAAGTTAATATTTCAAGCAAATGCCCGAATTGAGAGATATGAAGTCTCCAATAAGTTCTATAGCTGCAAGATGGAGGAGAACAGTTCTATCAGTGAGCATATACTCAAAATGTCTGGGTATAATAATCACTTGATTCAGATGGGAGTTAATCTTCCAGATGATTGCGTCATTGACAGAATTCTCCAATCACTGCCACCAAGCTACAAGAGCTTCGTGATGAACTATAATATGCAAGGGATGAACAAGACTATTCCCGAGCTCTTCGTAATGCTGAAAGCTGCGGAGGTAGAAATCAAGAAGGAGCATCAAGTGTTGACGGTTAACAAAACCACTAGTTTCAAGAAAAAGGTCAAAGGGAAGAAGAAGGGGAACTTCAAGAAGAACAACAAGCAAGTTGCTGCTCAGGAGAAGAAACCCAAGTCTGGACCTAAGCCTGAAACTGAGTGCTTCTACTGCAAGCAGACTGGTCACTGGAAGCGGAACTGCCCCAAGTATTTGGCGGATAAGAAGGATGGCAAGGTGAACAAAGGTATATGTGATATACATGTTATTGATGTGTACCTTACTAGAGCTCGCAGTAGCACCTGGGTATTTGATACTGATTCTGTTGCTAATATTTGCAACTCGAAACAGGGACTACGGAATAAGCGGACGCTAGCAAAGGACGAGGTGACGATGCACATGGGAAACGGTTCCAAAGTCGATGTGATCGCGGTCGGCACGCTACCTCTACATCTACCTTCGGGATTAATATTAGACCTAAATAATTGTTATTTGGTGCCAGCGTTGAGCATGAACATTATATCTGGATCTTGTTTAATGCGAGACGGTTATTCATTTAAATCAGAGGATAATGGTTGTTCTATTTATATGAGTAATATCTTTTATGGTCATGCACCTTTGAAGAGTGGTCTATTCTTGTTGAATCTCGATAGTAGTGATACACATATTCATTATGTAGAAGCCAAAAGATGCAGAGTTGATAATGATAGTGCAACTTATTTGTGGCACTGCCGTTTAGGTCATATCGGTGTAAAGCGCATGAAGAAACTCCATACTGATGGGCTTTTGGAACCACTTGATTATGAATCACTTGGTACTTGCGAACCGTGCCTCATAGGCAAGATGACCAAAACACCGTTCTCCGGTACTATGGAGAGAGCAACAGATTTATTGGAAATCATACATACCGATGTATGTGGTCCGATGAATATTGAGGCTCGTGGCGGATATCGTTATTTTCTTACCTTCACAGATGATTTAAGCAGATATGGGTATATCTACTTAATGAAACATAAGTCTGAAACATTTGAAAAGTTCAAGGAATTTCAGAGTGAAGTTGAAAATCATCGTAACAAGAAAATAAAGTTTCTACGATCTGATCGTGGAGGAGAATATTTGAGTTACGAGTTTGGTGTACATTTGAAAAATTGTGGAATAGTTTCGCAACTCACGCCACCCGGAACACCACAGCGTAATGGTGTGTCCGAACGTCATAATCGTACTTTACTAGATATGGTGCGATCTATGATGTCTCTTACTGATTTACCGCTATCATTTTGGGGTTATGCTTTAGAGACAGCCGCATTCACGTTAAATAGGGCACCATCAAAATCCGTTGAGACGACTCCTTATGAACTATGGTTTGGCAAGAAACCAAAGTTGTCGTTTCTTCAAGTTTGGGGCTGCGATGCTTATGTGAAAAAGCTTCAACCTGATAAGCTCGAACCCAAAGCGGAGACATGTGTCTTCATAGGATACCCAAAGGAAACTGTTGGGTATACCTTCTATCACAGATCCGAAGGCAAGACATTCGTTGCTAAGAATGGATCATTTCTAGAGAAGGAGTTTCTCTCGAAAGAAGTGAGTGGGAGGAAAGTAGAACTTGACGAGGTAACTGTACCTGCTCCCTTATTGGAAAATAGTACATCACAGAAAACTGTTTCTGCAACCCCTATACCAATTAGTGAGGAAGCTAATGATGATGATCATGAAACTTCAGGACAAGATACTACTAAACCACGTAGATCAACCAGAGTGAGATCCGCACCAGAGTGGTATGGTAATCCAGTTCTGGAAGTCATGCTACTAGATCATGATGAACCTACGAACTATGAAGAAGCGATGGTGAGCCCAGATTCCGCAAAGTGGCTTCAGGCCATGAAATCTGAGATGGGATCCATGTATGAGAACAAAGTATGGACTTTGGTTGACTTGCCCGATGATCGGCAAGCAATTGAGAATAAATGGATCTTCAAGAAAATGTCGGGACCCCGATCCTAGGTCACACCGATCTAGCGTGTAACACATCATATCACTTTGTGGCCTCACGCACGGTATTTCCACGGGTGCCACCTTACCTGGCCCGGGACCGTTTGCGCCTTTTGGCTCACGTATATGATAGTGTCGCTAGCATCCATATGACAAAGAACCCGGGCCGACATGGCTAGTCATGAACCCAAAGCGGCACTACCCCATGGGTACAGGCATACATGAATCAACCTCGAGCATGTCGGTCAACAGCGTGTGAATCCGGGCTGTAGCACTGGGCTAACAGGACTCCGGTAACCCGGGCTGTAGCAGGCTAGGCAGGACTCCGGATGTCACCGCGTGACATTTCCCCAAAGGGACAGACATAGGAACGAAGTGAATCACATGCCGGCCAGTAAAGTGTCCTGAACAGTAGTGCTGGGCTAGCAGGACTCCGGTGATCCGGGCTGTAGCGGACTACTATCGCTCAGAAGCACTAGACTACATTTCCCCATATGATAGGCTGCCAAGGATAAACAACTAGATAGTCGGATCCCACACATACCAAGCATTTCAATCATACACACAATATGCTCGATATGTGTGAATACAACATGGCATCACAACATAACTCTACAACTCAAGTATTAATTCATTAGGCTCCGAAGAGCCAGATATTACAAGCATGGGTCTCATGACCCAACAATCATAGCATACAAATCAAACACATGCGGAAGCTTAACATGTCTGAGTACAGACATCTATAAATGAAAAAGGCTAAGAAGCCTGACTATCTACCAAATCCTGTCGAGGGCACAAGATCGTAGCTGAGGTATCAAGCTAAACGTCGAAGTCCACGCGGAACTACTAGTGAGACTGAAGTCTCTCTGCAAAACATAAATTAAGCAAACGTGAGTACAAAGGTACTCAGCAAGACTTACATCAGAACTAAACTACATATGCATCGGTATCAACAAGGGGGGGTGGTGGAGTTTAACTACAGCAAGCCAGCTTTGACTCAGTGGCTAACCTGAACTACGATTGCAAGCAACTCTTTTTGAGGTGGCGCACACGAGTCCACATATTCACCATTCAATACACCACTATGGATCCGCTCCCGTCTCCCTACGAGAAGGCCATCCATAGCACTCACGCTTATCTTGCGAGTTTTAGGGTATCCACTTTCACTTGTCTATGAACTGTTATAGGCAACCCAGAAGTCCTTTACCGTGGACACGGCTATTCGAATAGATCATTTATAACCCTGCAGGGGTGTACTTCGTAACACATGTTTCCACCACTTAGCGTCTGCACACGACATGTGCTCGGCAGACTTCAAGCGAAAGCCGACGTGGGTGTAGACCACGACCTGACTAACCTCACAAGTCTCTAGTCCAGGTTTATCGCCTATTCGGGTTCCATCCGCGAGGAGATCCGGCCGGAGTTTCGCTCACAGCCCCAAACGATGTGTGCAGGGTTCCCGAGACACCAAACGGGCGCCCGGTACACCGTGCCACAGTGTATCTACCGCATCATAGCCCACCCCTAGGGTCAGCGCTACGCACGGCCGCCAACACATATCCTATAAACACCAGCAACTAATTGCAACTCCTAGACAGAGGACGAGAGGGGTCAGTAAGTCGAGCGGGGTCATATTTCAGGGCCCAACGTGTGGTAGTAGCTGTTTCATGGATCACAAACACAGAACTCAGTTCCTGAGGACGGTTTCAATGAGACAACCCACCATGTACTCCTACATGGCCTCTCACCGCTACCTTTACCAAATCGTATTCACACACTTAGCTCTCAACAGTAGGACATGTTTACACACCTCCGATTCATCCCCGATGAATCGGACCTGACTCAACTCTAAGCAGTAGCAGGCATGACAAACAAGCATGAATGAGTAGGCACATCAGGGCTCAAACAACTCCTACTCATGCTAGTGGGTTTCATCTATTTACTGTGGAAATGACAGGTCATGCAGAGGATAAGGGGTTCAACTACCGCAACAAGTAACAGATGAAACGTTGTTGTCCTAATGCAGTAAAAGAGAGCAGGAGCGAGAGAGGGGGATTGTATCGGAATGAACAAGGGGGTTTGCTTGCCTGGCACTTCTGAAGATATCATTGGGTCTTCATCAGTGTCAACGATCACATCGTCGGTACAACGTCTATCGAGAGGGGACAAATACCGGCAACAGAGAAAGAAATACAATCAATGCAATGCACAGAATGATGCATGATCATGACATGTCAATATGCTGTGGTTTGAGCTAATGCAACTAGCTATGATTTAAATGAAGTTGGTTTGAGTGCAAGATTCAAATTCAAACTCCATATATGATTATTTAAATGCCCTTTATTTGTTTTGTCCAAAAACAGAGGACAAACATTGTTCAAACATGCATGAAAATGGTACAGATGGATTCCTTGAATTTTTCTGATAATTTTACATATATAATTTATCTCATTTGGAGTTATGGTTGATTTTCTATGATTTTTAGAAGTTTTGGGTATTTTCTGAAATTTCCTAAATTATTTAAAATCCAGAAAATCATTTACTGCGTCAGCCCGACGTCATGATGATGTCAGCAAGTCAACAGGGTGCGTCTGGGTCAAACCTGACCAGTGGGACCCACTGGTCAGTGACTAATTAACTAACTAAAGTTAATTAGAGCCTGGGCCCGCATGTCAGTGTCTATTTAACGTAACTAAGTTAATTAGGACTAACTAAATCTAACACTAATTAAAAAGGGGCCTGGCCCACACGTCAGTCAGTCAGGGGGGGTTAAACCCCTGGCCAGCAGGGTCAAACCTGCCGGCGACTTGACGCCGGCGAGGCCAGACACGGCGGAACGGCTCGGGTTTCGCCCACGGGCGACCAAACTCGCGGCAGAGGGCATCTACGTGCTCCTGGGACTCGCGCGCATCTAGTGGTGCAGACGGAAGGGGCTGGGGCAGCGCGTAACCGCGGCGGCGACGAGCCGGGCGGCGGCCGGAGTTCGGCTGTGCACGGGAAAGCGGCTGCAGCGAGCAAACACGCAAAATAAAGCGCGGGCAAGGCACTACGCGATGCAGCGGTGTCGTTTGGCACGTTGGCGTGACCAAATGGGCATCGGAGCGACGCCGGCGACGAGCCCGAGCGGCGTTGAGCTCGGTCAGAAGGGAGTCGGCAATTTGAGCTTGAAATAATGGCGGGGAGGAGGGGGATTCGGAGCAGGAGCTCACTGGGGTCACGTAGAGCAGCTCGGTGGGCTCGGGGACGGTCCGGAGCCGACGAATTTGACGGAGATGGCCGGCGGTCCCGAGGTTGAAGAAGACGACGCCGAGAACGAAGAAAGGCTTCCCGGCTCGCTTGGCTCGGTGCAGAAGACGTAGGCGACAGTGGCGGAGCTTCCACGCAACATGGGAAGGCGAGAGGGGGTCGGGGAGCGCGGTGGTTCACGGCGGCGCTTCCTTGGCTGCGTCGGCCGTCGTGGGAGAGAGCGAGGGAGAGGAGGGGAGAGTGAGCTGTGAGAGAGGGGAAGGACCAGGGGGCTCGGCGTTTCCAAACGCGACGGATCGGAGTGGGAGGGAGCAGGAGGTGGAAGCAGGAGGTGGCTTCGCCTCCTGTGCGTGCGCCACGCCGTCGTCCTCCTGGCAAAGGAAGGAGACGACTGGCGCCCGGCTCTGGTGGGTTGGGCCGTGCTGGGCCAAGTGGGCCCCAGGTAAGCCACAGGTAACCTCTCTCTCTCCTATTTCTATTTTTGTTCTGTTTTCTATTTATGCAAATGGGTTTTAATTTGGTTTTTGAACCAAACTATTTTTTTTACTTCTGATAATTTTTGCAGGGACTAAATGGATTATTCCAAAGCCCCTCAACAATTTATCAGAATTATTGAACATATATTTATTATATAATAAATATAGATCCAATTCAAATATTTATTGGATTAAATCAAAGGCCCAAAATAAATATCTCTGAGATTCCAAAAATATTGTTTTAAGTTTTACCTCTTGCCAATATTTTCAGAGACTAAGAGGAACATTTTCTTGGACTTCTTTGAAAGATTTTAATGTTGATCATTTTTTTAATTGATTTCTGGGGCTTTCAGCTTTCCCCAATTCAACTTTCAAAAATTTAGACATGATGCATGTTGCTCACTCAGGTAAATAGCTACAAGCAAATCTAGGGCTGTGACAGAAAAAGACTGACGTTGACGGTAATATTACTGTCTATAAAGCTCGACTTGTCGCAAAAGGTTTTCGACAAGTTCAAGGGGTTGACTACGATGAGACCTTCTCACCCGTAGCGATGCTTAAGTCCGTTAGAATCATGTTAGCAATCGCCGCATTTTATGATTATGAAATATGGCAAATGGATGTCAAAACTGCGTTCCTGAATGGATTTCTGGAAGAAGAGTTGTATATGATGCAACCAGAAGGTTTTGTCGATCCGAAGGAAGCTAACAAAGTGTGCAAACTCCAGCGATCCATTTATGGACTGGTGCAAGCATCTCGGAGTTGGAATAAACGCTTTGATAGTATGATCAAAGCATTTGGCTTTAATACAGACTTTTGGAGAAGCCTGTATTTACAAGAAAGTGAGTGGGAGCTCTGTAGCATTTCTGATATTATATGTGGATGACATATTGCTGATTGGAAATGATATAGAATTTCTGGATAGCTTAAAGGGATACTTGAATAAAAGTTTTTCGATGAAAGACCTCGGGGAAGCTGCTTACATATTAGGCATAAAGATCTATAGAGATAGATCAAGACGCTTAATTGGACTTTCACAAAGCACATACCTTGACAAGATTTTGAAGAAGTTCAAAATGAATCAAGCAAAGAAAGGGTTCTTGCCTGTGTTACAAGGTGTGAAGTTGAGTCAGACTCAATGCCCGACCACTGCAGAAGATAGAGAGAAAATGAAAGATGTTCCCTATGCTTCAGCCATAGGCTCTATCATGTATGCAATGCTGTGTACCAGACCTGATGTGTGCCTTGCTATAAGTTTAGCAGGGAGGTACCAAAGTAATCCAGGAGTGGATCACTGGACAGCAGTCAAGAACATCCTGAAATACCTGAAAAGGACTAGGGATATGTTTCTCGTATATGGAGGTGACAAAGAGCTCACCGTAAGAGGTTACGTTGATGCAAGCTTTGACACTGATCCGGACGATTCTAAATCGCAAACCGGATACGTGTTTACTTTAAACGGTGGAGCTGTCAGTTGGTGCAGTTCTAAACAAAGCGTCGTAGCGGGATCTACATGTGAAGCGGAGTACATAGCTGCTTCGGAAGCAGCGAACGAAGGAGTCTGGATGAAGGAGTTCATATCCGATCTAGGTGTCATACCTAGTGCATCGGGTCCAATGAAAATCTTTTGTGACAATACTGGTGCAATTGCTTTGGCAAAGGAATCCAGATTTCACAAAAGGACCAAACACATCAAGAGACGCTTCAACTCCATCCGGGATTTAGTCCAGGTGGGAGACATAGAGATTTGCAAGATACATACGGATCTGAATGTTGCAGACCCGTTGACTAAGCCTCTTCCATGAGCAAAACATGATCAGCACCAAGGCTCCATGGGTGTTAGAATCATTACTGTGTAATCTAGATTATTGACTCTAGTGCAAGTGGGAGACTGAAGGAAATATGCCATAGAGGCAATAATAAAGTTATTATTTATTTCCTTATATCATGATAAATGTTTATTATTCATGCTAGAATTGTATTAACCGGAAACATAATACGTGTGTGAATACATAGACCAACAGAGTGTCACTAGTATGCCTCTACTTGACTAGCTCGTTAATCAAAGATGGTTATGTTTCCTAACCATGAACAAAGAGTTGTTATTTGATTAACGAGGTCACATCATTAGTTGAATGATCTGATTGACATGACCCATTCCATTAGCTTAGCACCCGATCGTTTAGTATGTTGCTATTGCTTTCTTCATGACTTATACATGTTCCTATAACTATGAGATTATGCAACTCCCGTTTACCAGAGGAACACTTTGGGTACTACCAAACGTCACAACGTAACTGGGTGATTATAAAGGAGTACTACAGGTGTCTCCAATGGTGGATGTTGGGTTGGCGTATTTCGAGATTAGGGTTTGTCACTCCGATTGTCGGAGAGGTATCTCTGGGCCCTCTCGATAATGCACATCACATAAGCCTTGCAAGCACTGCAACTAATATGTTAGTTGTGAGATGATGTATTACGGAACGAGTAAAGAGACTTGCCGGTAACGAGATTGAACTAGGTATTGGATACCGACGATCGAATCTCGGGCAAGTAACATACCGATGACAAAGGGAACAACGTATGTTGTTATGCGGTCTGACCGATAAAGATCTTCGTAGAATATGTAGGAGCCAATATGGGCATCCAGGTCCCGCTATTGGTTATTGACCGGAGACATGTCTCGGTCATGTCTACATTGTTCTCGAACCGTAGGGTCCGCACGCTTAACGTTACGATGACAGTTATTATGAGTTTATGCATTTTGATGTACTGAAGGTTGTTCGGAGTCCCGGGTGTGATCACGGACATGACGAGGAGTCTCGAAATGGTCGAGACGTAAATATTGATATATTGGAAGCCTATGTTTGGACACCGGAAGTGTTCCGGGTGAAATCGGGATTTTACCGGAATACCGGGAGGGTTACCGGAACCCCCCGGGAGGCAAATGGGCCTATTGGGCCTTAGTGGAAAAGATAAAAGGGGCAGCCCATAGCTGGCCGCCCCCCCCCCCTTCCCCAAGTCCTATTAGGACTAGGAGAAGGGGCCGGCCCCCCCTCTCTCTCCTTTCCCCCTTGGGAGTCCTAGTTCAAATAGGATTGAGGGGGGAGTCCTACTCCCGGTAGGAGTAGGACTCCTCCCGCGCCCTCTCCCTAGCCGGCCGAACCCCTCCCCCTGCTCCTTTATATACGGGGGCAGGGGGCACCCCATAGACACACAAGTTGATCATTGTTGATCGTTCCTTAGCCGTGTGCGGTGCCCCCTGCCACCAAATTCCACCTCGATCATACCGTTGTAGTGCTTAGGCGAAGCCCTGCATCGGTAGTACATCAAGATCGTCACCACGCCGTCGTGCTGACGGAACTCTTCCTCGACGCTTTGCTGGATCGGAGCCCGAGGATCATCATCGAGCTGAACGTGTGCTAAGAACTCGGAGGTGCCGGAGTAACGGTGCTTGGATCGGTCGGATCGGGAAGACGTACGACTACTTCCTCTACGTTGTGTGATCGCTTCCGCAGTCGGTCTGCGTTGGTACGTAGACAACACTCTCCCCTCTCGTTGCTATGCATCACCATGATCTTGCGTGTGCGTAGGAAATTTTTGAAATTACTACGTTCCCCAACAAGGCATACTAGTGACACTCTGTTTGTCTATGTATTCACACATGTATTATGTTTCCGGTTAATACAATTCTAGCATGAATAATAAACCTTTATCATGATATAAGGAAATAAATAATAACTTTATTATTGCCTATAGGGCATATTTCCTTCACCAGCGCCGTCCATCCCCATGCCTCCACCCAGTCCGACCACCAGTCACCACCACGCCCCACTCTTCCTCACCTTATCTCTCATCTTTCTCGAGATATCATTTTTTCGATAAAATTCTCGAGATACCATTTTTCGATAAAATTCTCGAGATATCATTAGTTTTTACACATGGGATTACTCCTGCATGGGTCAATCACAACATGTGTTTTATAAAAAAATGCATCTTGATGTTCCGTGCAATGCACGGGCATCTTGCTAGTAGAAAAATAAAGTAAGGTGCAACACGCCTGCTCTCGTAGCCCCTTGTTGCATGCGAGATTGAACGGTCGACACTCTTCGAGCATCGCCGCTTATATTCCTGAAGCTTCTTTTCCTGGCTCTGCCTCTCCCCATCTCTCTCTCTCTCACTCGTCAGTCGTCACATGAGGACACCATTGAGCAGCAACCTCGAGTTGACGAGCGACCCCGTGCAGCCGGCACACCGCACCCTGTCCTCCGCAGGTCTCCTATGTCGCGCGATGGACGCCGACCTCGTGCCCCTCCCTTCTCGCGAGCTCGCCCGAGCCGCAGCAATGGCGCTGCCACCCAGCGCCACAGCGGAGAGAGGAGCACAGCGGCCAACCCCCTCCCTCCCCTGCTGCATCACTGGGTCTCCTTCCCGTTTTCTTCCCTCCCTTCGACTCGCTGCATCACTGGGTCCTCCGCTGACACAGCTCTCCCTCCAACCTTTTAGCAGTAAGACAGAATTCTCTTCCTTTCTTATTTCTCCTTCGACAGCAGCACTCGATCCTCCTCTTTCCTCGTTTCTCTTTCAGCGTCTGTATCTTCATTTGCTTATTGATTCCCGAAACACCTCCTCGATACCCAAAAAAGTTGAAGTCATATATAAATTGGAAGAAGCAAGTGCAAGGGGGCGAGGTGGGACTATTTAAAAGGAGCATCTAACCTTTTCCTAGCAGAATTTGAGCTAGCTGAGTTGGTTGCAATCCCTGTTACAGGGCTGGAAGTCACGACTTCGAATCATATACCAGCATCAATTTTTGCCTCCTGTCCTCCACTGCAGCGGGGCCACCTTTCACTAGGTGTGTGACTTAAATGGGCCAAGGCGACTAGCCCAGGAGCCATAACACGCGGGTGCAAGCCCAAGTCGCGCAATGCTTTTGACGTATAGGCAGCCGCCATGTAGATAGATTATGTAACATCCCAAAATTCTAAATTTTGGAATGTTATAATAAATAGATAGGTTGATTGTTTGTTTGATTGTTGTGTGATTGATAGAGTGAAATTCGAAACTTTTTGAAAGTTAAATGAGAGGGAATAAAAGGACTTTCCCAAACTTTCATTTTGCATTCGTGATCTCCGTGAATTCAAAATTCTTTTCACCACGAAACCCTGGAGAGAAGATGACAGGACTTCTTCCATTTATTTAAATGACAAGGGGTGTTGAAAATATTTGAATTTCATTTGGAAAATAGTTCAATTCATAAACTTCATGCAGCTCAATGATTTTCATAAGAGAAGATAAAATGACTTCTTCAAATTATATGAAATATGAGTTGGGAGTTTCAAAGAATTAAATTCAAAGTTCTTTTGAATTTATTTTCAATTTGGAGTTATTTGAGTTTTATTCAAATATTTTTCTCCAAAAATAAAATATATGGAAAATAGGGTAACATGATTCCCAACATCAGAAAATTGGAGAAAAATTTATTTGAAATCATTTTGGTATTTTTAAAATGATTTTATTGGATTTTATTAGACGAGTAGCACTCTTTGATTTATCTGATTTTGTGAGGATTTTATTTGGCATTATAAAAATATCCATGTTGTAGAAAATCTTTTTCTGCAAATTTTGGTATATTATATGCCTATATAATATTTTTATTTCTATTTGTTTTTATCTGTTTTGTTTGTCTGAAAAAAATCTTTATAAAAAAAACTCTTCGGACCGACTGGGCCGAAGACCAGCCGGCCCAACGCCACGCCGGCCCACCCCGGGTCTTCCCCGATCTCTAGCGGGAGACCGAACCCCGCAGGACTGCGCCGCCGCCTCGACTTCCGTGCCGCGGCCGGACTCTCCCCGTCGCCTTTTGCCCCTGCTCCAAGCTTCACGCCACCCCGTCTCCTCTATATAATTCGGAGCCCCGGGCCCCGCCTCTCTCTCTCCCCGTGTCTCGCCGTCTCCCGTCGCGATGTGCCGCCGCCACGCCACACTCGCCGCCCCGGCCCCTCTCCCGCGCCAACTGCGCAGCGCCGCCGCCGCTGCCCTGCTCGAGCCGCCGCTGCTCCGGCCACCGCCGTTCCGCGCCTCGCCCGCCGAACCCCGCACCCGCGCCACCACCGCCCGCCGCTGCTCCGCCGTCGCCGCACCACTTTCCGTCGCCGCATAGTCGCCGCCCGCGCCTCGCCGCGGCAAACCTCGCCGCCACCGTCGAAGTCCGACGCCGCCGCCGGACTTGCTAACCGGCACCGTGGTTTTCGACGAAAAAACAGCCTCGACCGGTAAAACCATAGATCCAGTTTATTTTTATTTTTTCTTTAGGTTTTCTTCGGTTTTCTTTTAGCCAATTTTATTTTTTTAGTTAGGTTATTTAGAGAACGTTCGCTAGGTTAGGTCTTAGCAGCAAACAGTTTCGTTCGTTAGGTTATGTTAGCGAGCGTTCGCTCGATAGGATTTTTTTTCTTTTTCTTTTAGTTTTCTGTCAGGGACCTATATGTGAGGATTTTCTTTACAGATTAGCCCATGTTCTTCAAACGATCATTACTTTTTACTCGTTTGTCCAAATCCAACGAAACCAACGCCCACATCTTCGTTATGATCTCCTCTATTCAGTAATCCAACTCAAACATGTTTTTCAAAAGTTTAAAATTTGAATTAGATCAGATTTGAATTCAAACTTCGTTTGATCATAGCTTGAGCTTCGTAGCTCCGTTTGAGTTGATTCTTTTTGCAAATCGAAGCTCTTGACCTGAACTTTCTGATAAGGCCAAATTCACATAATTTTGGTACTATTAGAAATTGTTTTATGTTGCAAGAGTTATTTGCTTGATTTTGATGTTTTCCGAACTGTCTTTTTCGTTCTTCCTGATCTTCTGAGTGATTGCTTATGTGTGGTTACTATTGCTTTCTTACGATAGATTGGCCGGAGTGTGACGAGTAGAACTATCAAGAGTTTTGAGTGCGAATCATCTTCATCAACATTGCAGGCAAGTTCACACTTTGATCATACCTCTTTCATACCCAGTTTTATTTGCATTAGATCAATCCTCAAACATTGCATGATTAGGATCTAATTAAATTGTGGGATGGGAAGTAGTTGAGGTAGTACCTATTACCTGTTTATTATCAAACCCCTTGGAGTTACTATTACGTTATGCTTATATTGCCATGCTATGCTCATAGACATGGATTGGGTTTTGAGAGTATTCATGACAGATGTGAGATTGTTAATTAATGGTTTACTTAAGGTGGCAACTTAAACACACATCTGGGTGGATTGAGGCACCTGGTTATTCTAGGATTGCCTGTCTAGGCACCTGGGTAGAACAGGATTGCCTGTTTTTTTATGGACAGCCACCCAGGCCCAAAGGGATCATGAGATTTTTTTCATACTAGAAACTTTCGTGTGCATACACAAGCTATTATGGGCTCTAGCATAGTTGATTAAGTCGTGCGAACTCGTACAGGGTAGACTAGCAGATGTAGGGGAAAGTAGGTGTAACGGTCTATCCATCGTAAGGTGCTAGCGCTTCTGAAAGACTATGTCTCGGTCATCCGTTTCTCAAACACCATGTAGTGCGAGAAACCAAACGGAGGCGATCGAGTCTTGTGGGGAAAAGTGCGCAAACCTCTGCAGAGTGTATAAACTAATCATGGTTAGGCGTGTCCCCGGTTATGGACAACTTGAGTATCTAGTAACTGGATTATCATGTGAATCTCATCATGTTACTTTAAATTAAGTTTGTTGGGTTTAATGATGATATTTAATTGGGATTGAGAATGCTGTCAACCATTCTCAATGTTCAACAACCACCATGATAGTTAAATAAAATTTATTCCTTTGCAGTAGAGAAAAATTGGCTTTTCGCAAAAACATATAACCATAGAGCTTTTCCACCAGCCATATATGCATGTAGTGATAGCCATTATTCATCATTGCTCTATAGTGTGAATTTGCCAGTACATTCAATGTACTGATCTTTTGTGGCTGCAACGTCTCATGTTGCAAGATTATCTTACGACGAGTAAGTGATACGTTAGGGTTACGATTTCTACACTCAACTTTGCCGTTGGTGTTGATGGGAATCCACAATCTTGTTACTTCCGCTATTTTGGATTGAGGTAATAGTATTTACGTTACTTTATACATGTGATTTACCTCTGTTATAAATCCTCGAGTACTGTGTGTGTCAGCATACCGATCTAGGGATGACACTTAAGCACAGAGACTTGATCCATTCGGGTCGGGTCACTACAAGATGGTATCAGAGCACATGTTGACTGTAGGACGTGACCCTAGAAACTGGCAAGCCCATAGCAAAGATTTTTCTCTACAACTTTCCCTTTCAAAAGATCTTTTACCTCTCTTCTCTTCTGAGCTTATTCAAAAATTCCCTTTTAGTGAGACCATATCCCTTTTCCCTTTGGATCACTCGAAGATTCGATGGATGAGACCACTCCAAGAAGTACAAGATATCGGACAACTAAGACCATTTGGAATGAAGAGGATTTTACCATACATTATGATAATGGAAACTACAGTGGTTGAAGACTCCGAAGACAAGTAGAATTTGAAGGCTCTGAAGAATTCCCAGATTTGTATGATCTAGGAAGGCTACCCTTATGGAACTTGGCAGGCTATGGAAGTTGTCAATACCCGAGATCAAGGTGTATCGGAGAAAGACCGAAGCATGTAGAGTTAAGAACTCAAGAATTTGTCAAGAAAACCCTAAGGCAGGAGATATCAACTATGGAATGATAGCTCATGGGAATGACAAGAGCAGAAACATGGTTATCCGTGATGTCATCGCCCGTTGATGCTATTGTCACCGTGCTGAGTTAAGGATGCATTTCCTCAGAATGGATTTGATGGAAGAAGGCTGATGGAGTACCTATTAGTAAGATGAAGTTTTAACCTTAGCCGGCGTATCACCAAGATCTGGAGTAGTACATCAAGAAGTTTAAGATGGACCTTCAGGAAGCCGTATTTCGACAAGGAGCATTTCGTGGAGAACTTAGGTCCAAGAAGGTGAAAGTAGCCAAGCTGGAGGAGCAAAACCTTGAGATACAGGAGATTAGTCTGGAACGGAAGGACCGTAGTGCCATGGTTCATGTCAAGGATGATGAAACCTAAAAGTTTGGACGCAACTCCAGAATAATAAAGGACGTCATGAGAGACTTCGCGTCAACAGAGATGATCTGGCAAAAGAACTTGAGAAGGACAAGCATGATCGGAAGAAGCCCATCGGAGATATGAACAAAACTTGAAGAGTTTGGAGACGTTGAAGATTTATTGACCTTTAGAAGACCAAACCCCTGTTATATACCTACGTTAGATGCAACGTTTGTGAACTGTCATTTGTTTGAAGTTTTTCCGACAGCCACAGATAAAATCTATCTTTTCAAAACTATTGTTTGAATTGTGCATCCCTCTCCCCCTCTCTCATCTCACCCCAAAACCCTTGGACCCAATAGAGGATGAATGGAGATGAGCTTGTATTTTCTAGACCGATGAGTCAATTGGAGACAGACCGATGGATTCAGAACATGGAGGATCACATGGAGAATAACCCTATAGTTGAAAATGATATGACCCAGCATGCCCTTCAGTGCTTTGAAAGAGGTGCTGCTACTTGGTGGAGGATATACCAAACCATCAATGGATGGCAAGGAATAACCACTTGGAAAGAATTTAAGTTGACTCTGCAAAGATCTCACCTTGTGTCCCAGAAGTTGAAGCCTTATGGAAAGGATATGAAGAAACCTTGTGCATGCAAGATTTGTGGAGAAATAGGACACACCCATAAAGAACACAAGGATGAATGCCCTAATTGTGAAGGAAGTCACCCAGTTGAAGAATGCCCAACTAGGCAGATTACTTGTTTCTTGTGTGAAGGGACTACCCACTATCCTGCTCAGTGTCATATTTACCCCATGGTACAACGAACCGTACAGCTGAAGAAAGAAGTAAAGAAAGGAGCCCTTATGGAAATTTTAGAAGAACCCGTGATGAAGGAAGATGTGGAGGACACACCTAAAGAAGACCCGAGTAAACCCTGCACTAAGTCTTGCTATTCATGTGGAGAAAAAGGACACATCTCCCAAAATTGTTTGAATGGGGATCTAGTAGAATTCCCGACAGAGGAAGTAGAATATGACCCACAGGAAATAGAAGCCCTGATTGGAATGGAAAAGTCCAGGAAGAGAAGCAGATTGGATTCTAGAAAGGACCCGAGTCATATCATCTGTTACAGGTGCAAGGAGTCAGGGCACTACCTCAACAATTGCCCAAAAAGGAAACCTCGATACTTGTCAGAAGTAATATGTTTTAGTTGTAATGGAGCAGGGCACTTTGCCAGAGAATGCCCCAAAGAGAAGGAAACTTGTGCTAGATAGTTGAGTTTGCAACAAAAGAATGGAGTAGTAGAAGTGAGAACATTTTCTTTTATATTGAGGTGTTGAGTTGAGACATGTAATGGAAAAGCGAGAGGTTGTAATCATTTGAGAATGAATAAAATTAGCATCGTTGGTACTGATATGGATTTTATGTACTCTATGAAGAAGAATTTTGGCCATTCCGAGGATATGAGAAATATGGTCTATGGAAGATTTGTGCATTTTAAGGGTGGTAGTACCCTGTAAGAACCGTTGACCCCTGGAAAAGATAAGGATACTCCACTGAGTGGATTTCGGACAAAATGAATATGAGTTTTGTCTCGATATGTGTGAAACCCCAAGAGTATGTGGGATAAAGTGGAGACCGTCAGTTGTTTGTACCAAATGTGATCAAGGAGTCAGAAGAGAATGTTAAGTTGATTCAAGATAGACTGAAGGTAGCTCAGTCCAGGCATAAGAGTTATGTAGACTCAAAAACTTAAGGAGGTAGTCTATGAAATTGGAGACAGAGCATGTCTTCATGTGTTCCCTCTGCGAGGAATTAAACGATTTGGAGTTAAGGGAAAATTAGCCCCGAGATTTGTAGGACCATACCAAGTTTTGGAGCGTATGAGAGAAGTGGCCTACAAGTTGGAGTTGCCCGAAGGACTGTCAGGAGTTCATGATGTGTTTCACGTTTTCCCAGTTGAAGAAGTTCCATGCAGAGATGGCCAATGTTCCCCTGTACTGACGCTTGAACCTGGAAAGGATAATGATGTTCCACGAAGTGGAATGTGGACTTCATAAGTATAAGTTTTTATCTCGGTATGAGGGATAACCCATGCAGATGAAGAGATAAATTACTATTGGATATAAAGAAGGTATGATGTTGGTATTATGGAATGATTATAACTCCATGATGAGTTTGAGTAATGACGTCTTAGTCTTGTACAAATAGAAGGAAGGGAGACAATACAATTGGATGGATTTTAAGTATGCTAGGAAGCTGGAAGTTGGATGTTGGAATAATGATCAGTTGCCCGATGATAAGTTCAAGGACTACAAGTGATGAGATGGGCCATAACCCACAGGCCCTAGGACCTGCCCAGAAGCAAGCACATTCTTGCTAAAGGAAAAAAAACCTGGAAGAAGAAGTTACGTTTATCGATAGACGATTTTATAGGAGTAACGCAAAACCTGAGAGTTGTGAAGGAACGATAGATGTTTGTTTGGTTTGTAGAAACAATGGATTTATCCGACCCTTGGTTCGTCGACAAGAGAAATTCTGCAATGCTTGTGAGGATGACCGAGTGTTAGAATGCGAGATTCGCTAAACCGTATACAAGGTAATGATTTGGGTGCGGGATGGATTGATCACCATACCGACTTACTCTTATTATTCGCCTTGCTATATGGGATGGTAAATCTGAGTGACTTACCTATAGTAGAGAGACGACAATCAAAACCTTGTTTAAACCCTAGAATGGTATAAGAATTTTTCCCTTGTACAAGGCAGCTTTTGCCAACCGTAGGTTATACGATGAGGATCAACCCAGACCCATTTCCTGCAGGAGAAACCATAAATGGTTGACCACCATGAGATACCGATAGTTGTTTAGCATTGGCGCCAGACCCGTCAGCTAAGAAGACCCGGTCACAAAAGAACCTTACCTAGATGAAAGACACAACAATTGTGGTAAAGGTTATGCCACTACCGGAAGAGCCCGGATAAGGAATTATCCTGAAGATCCAAGAAGACCGACACTGTTAACAATATGGGTGAAGTATATGAGTTTCGAGGAAACCGTAACCATGCTTTTAAGGGAGGTAGCTGTGATGATCGATGGATTTTGAGGAGACCCCCAAACCCTAACCTTTTCTTTCTAGCCTCTCCGAATCTCGAGGGCGAGATTCATTTTAAGGGTGGTAGGTTTGTAACATCCCAAAATTCTAAATTTTGGAATGTTATAATAAATAGATAGGTTGATTGTTTGTTTGATTGTTGTGTGATTGATAGAGTGAAATTCGAAACTTTTTGAAAGTTAAATGAGAGGGAATAAAAGGACTTTCCCAAACTTTCATTTTGCATTCGTGATCTCCGTGAATTCAAAATTCTTTTCACCACGAAACCCTGGAGAGAAGATGACAGGACTTCTTCCATTTATTTAAATGACAAGGGGTGTTGAAAATATTTGAATTTCATTTGGAAAATATTTCAATTCATAAACTTCATGCAGCTCAATGATTTTCATGAGAGAAGATAAAATGACTTCTTCAAATTATATGAAATATGAGTTGGGAGTTTCAAAGAATTAAATTCAAAGTTCTTTTGAATTTATTTTCAATTTGAAGTTATTTGAGTTTTATTCAAATTATTTTTCTCCAAAAATAAAATATATGGAAAATAGGGTAACATGATTCCCTACATCAGAAAATTGGAGGAAAATTTATTTGAAATCATTTTGGTATTTTTAAAATGATTTTATTGGATTTTATTAGACCAGTAGCATTCTTTGATTTATCTGATTTTGTGAGGATTTTATTTGGCATTATAAAAATATCCATGTTGTAGAAAATCTCCCCGCGCCGCCGCCTCAACTTTCGTGCCGCGGCCGGAATCTCCCCGCCGCCTTTTGCCCCTGCTCCAAGCTTCGCGCCACCCCCTCTCTATATATAATCCGGAGCCCCGGGCCCCGCCTCTCTTTCTCCCCGCATCTCGCCGTCTCCCGCCGCGATGTGCCGCCGTCGCGCAGACCGCCGCCGCCGCGCCACACTCGCCGCCCCGGCCCCTCTCCTGCGCCAACTGCGCAGCGCCGCCGCCGCAAAAGCCGTCGCCGCTGCCTTGCTCGAGCCGCCGCTGCTCCGGCCGCCGCCGTTCCGCGCCTCGCCCGCCGAAACCCCGCACCCGCGCCACCATCGCCCGCCGCTGCTCCGCCGTCGCCGCGCCGCTTTCCCTCGCCGCATAGTCGCCGCCCGCGCCTCGCCGCGGCAAACCTCACCGCCGCCGTCGAAGTCCGACGCCGCCGCCGGACTTGCTAACCGGCACCGTGGTTTTCGACGAAAAAACCGCCCCGACCGGTAAAACCATAGATCCAGTTTATTTTTATTTTTTTCTTTAGGTTTTCTTCGGTTTTCTTTTAGCCGATTTTATTTTTTTAGTTAGGTTATTTAGAGAACGTTCGCTAGGTTAGGTCTTAGCAGCAAACGGTTTCGTTCGTTAGGTTATGTTAGCGAGCGTTCGCTCGATAGGATTTTTTTTCTTTTTCTTTTAATTTTCTGTCAAGGACCTATATGTGAGGATTTTCTTTACAGATTAGCCCATGTTCTTCAAACGATCATTACTTTTTACTCGTTTATCCAAATCCAACGAAACCAACGCCCATGTCTTCGTTATGATCTCCTCTATCCAGTAATCCAACTCAAACATGTTTTTAAAAAGTTTAAAATTTGAATTAGATCAGATTTGAATTCAAACTTCGTTTGATCATAACTTGAGTTTCGTAGCTCCGTTTGAGTTGATTCTTTTTGCAAATCGAAGCTCTTGACCTGAACTTTCTGATAAGGCCAAATTCACATAATTTTGGTACTATTAGAAATTGTTTTATGTTGCAAGAGTTATTTGATTGATTTTGATGTTTTCCGAACTGTCTTTTTCATTCTTCCTGATCTTCTGAGTGATTGCTTATGTGTGGTTACTATTGCTTTCTTACGATAGATTGGCCGGAGTGTGATGAGTAGAACTATCAAGAGTTTTGAGTGCGAATCGTCTTCATCAACATTGCAGGCAAGTTCACACTTTGATCATACCTCTTTCATACCCAGTTTTATTTGCATTAGATCAATCCTCAAACATTGCATGATTAGGATCTAATTAAATTGTGGGATGGGAAGTAGTTGAGGTAGTACCTATTACCTTTTTATTATCAAACCCTTTGGAGTTACTATTACGTTATGCTTATATTGCCATGCTATGCTCATAGACATGGATTGGGTTTTGAGAGTATTCATGACAGATGTGAGATTGTTAATTAATGGTTTACTTAAGGTGGCAACTTAAACACACATCTGGGTGGATTGAGGCACCTGGTTATTCTAGGATTGCCTGTCTAGGCACCTGGGTAGAACAGGATTGCCTGTTTTTTTATGGACAGCCACCCAGGCCCAAAGGGATCATGAGATTTTTTTCATACTAGAAACTTCCGTGTGCATCCACAAGCTATTATGGGCTCTAGCATAGTTGATTAAGTCGTGCAAACTCTTACAAGGTAGACTAGCAGATGTAGGGGAAAGTAGGTGTAACGGTCTATCCATCCTAAGGTGCTAGCGCTTCTGAAAGACTATGTCTCGGTCATCCGTTTCTTAAACACCATGTAGTGCGAGAAACCAAATGAAGGCGATCGAGTCTTGTGGGGAAAAGTACACAAACCTCTGCAGAGTGTATAAACTAATCATGGTTAGCCATGTCCCCGGTTATGGACAACTTGAGTATCTAGTAACTGGATTATCATGTGAATCTCATCATGTTACTTTAAATTAAGTTTGTTGGGTTTAATGATGATATTTAATTGGGATTGAGAATGCTGTCAACCATTTTCAATGTTCAACAACCATCATGATAGTTAAATAAAATTTATTCCTTTGCAGTAGAGAAAAATTGGCTTTTCGCAAAAACATATAACCATAGAGCTTTTCCACCAGCCATATATGCATGTAGTGATAGCCATTATTCATCATTGCTCTACAGTGTGAATTTGCCAATATATTCAATGTACTGACCCTTTTTGGCTGCAACGTCTCATGTTGCAGGATTATCTTACGACGAGTAAGTGATACGTTAGGGTTACGATTTCTACACTCAACTTTGCCGTTGGTGTTGATGGGAATCCACAACCTTGTCACTTCCGCTATTTTGGATTGAGGTAATAGTATTTACGTTACTTTATACATGTGATTTACCTCTGTTATAAATCCTCGAGTATTGTGTGTGTCAGCATACCGATCCAGTGATGACACTTAAGCACAAAGACTTGATCCATTCGGGTCGAGTCGCTACAGATTAGTACCACCTTGGATATAAAATAAATATATACGTGTTGAAGAAAAAAACTGAAAGCGTAAATTCACAAAAAGAAGTGTATTGTGACGATGAACCCACAAAGTCAAACCGTGAATGCCCGTGCGATGCAACAGAAGAAAACATGGATGGAAACTGCTGCCTTCTATTTCAACATGGCACCCTATTTTAAAAATAATAACTGGTTCAAAGTTATTCAGTCAAATACTAACAGGTTATTCCTATAGAGATAAAAAATAACAGCTCAAACTCAGTTTAGTGATGCTTAGATTGGATGATGACTATCAAACTCACCCCATCTCGCCTTCATATGTGCTTTGCTGACGAGAAAGGGCGAGGAATGACCGTGTGTCGCAACAAGCGCTGAAGTTTCTCTCTCGCGTCATGTCTCTCCCTCAACCACTATGCGCTTCATCAATCCGTCGGTTTCACAAACTAATGCTTAAGTTGTAAATCAAATTGGAAGATCGAATGCAAACACCATGGAAGAGAAGTGAATGAGACGACACAAGAGCTAGCTAACTTTTGTTTTTACGGTAAAATCCATTGTAATTGGGCCAATGAACCCTGAGCTTTTCTCAATGTAATCTCATAAACAGTGTAACTATTATTTGGTACCAACAAAGGGAACCACCATCACCTCTCCTAAAGGAAGCAGCATACTGCCCACAAATTTCCATACTTTTGCTTTTGCATGTTCCATTCCAACTATCTACCATGATACTTCATCAAGCAGCACATTCCTCGATACCACTTCCTGAAAGTCAGAACAATATCACGGGCACAGGTAATACATCACTATTACTTCATGAAAGTTTTTCTGCTGAGCTATCCTTACTGTATTTTTTTCAAAAATAGGACACTCATCATTGTACCAGAAAAGCACACCTACAACGGCAGAACTGCATCAACTATCAAATATACCACTCAGATTCTACAGAAAACAGGAACACCAAGAAAGAGTGAGGTATAGAAAAAAAACATGCCAACTGTTATTTGGTAACCAACCAAAGGGTTGCTAAAACTCTTCAAGCATAGTTGAAGCCACCATCTCTTTTAACCCCTATCAAATGGATTTGATGACCTTCAATGAAAATTACACGAACAACCTCACTTTCTTAGACCAAACTTTGCTTACTCAATAGGTGTGGAACTCGTGGAATGTAAGGATTAAAACAGATCTCCCCCTGAAAGGTGAGTAATTAGCTATGTTTCTCATTTGAAAACATTAAACCAATAACCAGGGAAGAGACAGTCATCATACATATAGAAGCATCTCAAGAAAAGAAAAAGATGCACACCAATAAATAACTGAAGCTAATTTGTAAAATATTGGCAGCAAATGTAGAATATTGATATTTGGCAACTTCATATGACAATGAGAAAATAAACCAGGATGAGTCACCTCAAATAATTTGACAGTATCATCTTCATTATGGTTCAAATGAGAGAAAATAGATAGCCATTAAGCAAAAATTCCTCGTCAGCAACCATTGCACATATTTCAGTTTTATAAAATACAATAGTTCATTTTGCATACAGAAACAGGTCAACATTCTAGAAACAGATGTGTTCGTCTTCATCTAAAGTTCAATTGACATAAAAAATTCAAATTGCAGCTGCATTCTGTAGATACACTGACCAACAAATTATTATAATTATAAGTCAAATTCCAGTAGAAAGTATGACTACCGCATCTTAAAAATGCACGTCTAATAGCTTGTAAACCTAGTCAAATTGATGCCTGCTAATTTCGCATATCTTTTCCAAGAAATACAATATTTCTTCTCACATACCTGCAGTGTATATATTGTTCAAAAGAAAATGAGAGAAGACCATGATCTCCCAGGCTCTGCATGTAAGAGGAGCAACAGACCTAATTGAACTACAACTTGTTGACCGAACAAGAGGCGGGTCGTGGGCGATGTTGGCGTCTGCGCTCTCCCAGGTGAGGCGGTGAGGAGGCCACACGGCAGTGTGCCTGTCGAATGGTGACCATGGAGCTCCAAATTGGAGGAGGAGAGGGTGGTCTCCAGTCTTGCTCCGTCGGTTGGCAGCCATGGATCCCCAATTTAGAGGACAAAAGGATGTTGGATTCTGCCATACTCATCGAGGAAGATAAATGCATGTCCAATAGGGGTAAACTATCTATGTTGGACTGGATTATAAGTGTTTCGGTTGCACCGAACTCGGGAACTGTCTAGCTGTCAAAATTTGTGATGTGAGCAAAGCCATGGACAGTTATAAAACTGAAAACCAATACAGTTTATTTTATACAGCTACGCTTTGGAAAAAATGCGCACGTAAAGAGGGTCCAAAGTTGACGATAATAGGCAAACTAATCTCCCCTATTTGAAGTATGGTCATGGAAGCAACCTGCATTGGAAGGGCATGCCATGGTCCAGTAAGTATGACCCTTACAAAAATTGGTAACTGGACAATGTGAGGAATCTATGTGCAGTGCATATAGAAATCTGAATGGTATATAAATGAAAAATAACCACTTGCTCAATAGGTCTAGTGAGATACGATGTAGCACTTTGGCAGCCAAATTATCTTGCAAAATGCAAATACAGTACATAAATAATTGGATTTGCCACCTGAATAGCAAATTCAGGTTAGAATTTGATGTCGACAAAAACACATCTGTTCCCGGTAGGTAATATGCAGTGAAGACTCCGCGTTGCAATCGTGTCACACAGCTGCTACATTGCCATTACGAAAGGACAAAGCAGAGTAGAGCTAGCAGCAACTGAAAGACTGAATACTAAAACTATCTAGCCTGTGCACCACGGCTGGCTCTACCATGTGAACTATTTGCTAAAGAGTTAAGAAATGTCTGAATGACTACCTACACGAACATGAGTTGCATCCTCATTTGATTTACTCCATGATCCCAATCCAATTTCTTCACTCCATCCCTACAGATAACAGACATATTGTAATGTATATGTTGGGACCTGAGAGCTAAGATCAAAGAACAACCGAAGCAAACAAAATTAAGGTTCCTCCAACAAAGAACTGAAGCACGACAACAGAGCAGATACCAAAATCCAATACGTGAGCAATGGCCTCTCCGAGTAAAATAGCATGTGTGGCATGGGAGAGGGTGCGTATTGGAGGTACCTTGCTGGATACGGTCATGGCAACGAGCCGCTGGGTGCAGTGGCAGGAGTACTCGACGTGGAGATGCTGGTGATGTGGGGCCGAGGCTTGATCGACGCAACAGATGTCGTCAAGGTAAGAGAGGTGAGAGGAGGAAGGAATACCAGGGAGGCGAGACAGGGAAGGAGAGTAGCAGCGGCACCGAATCCCTCTGTCTCACGTGCCCGTCCGCCGTCGTCGAGCTCCGGCGACCTCCTTCCTAGGTCGCCGCACCACCCCTCCTTTCCCCCATCTTCTCTCCCTCACCTCCATATCTCCTTTCTGCCTGGAGCCGCGGATTCCATTGATCTGCCCCGGGAAGCCGCGCTCCTGTCTTCTTCGTCATCATCGGTGACCCCCGCCTCGCCGCCTTCCTCCGGATTCGCCTCCATAGCACCTGCCGCGCACGGATCCGGCCCCTGCAAGCTCCAGCCGTCGCTGCCGTACTGGATTGAGCCGCCGCGCCGCCCCCAGCCGCTCGAGCAGCCGCGTTGACCCGATCCAAAAGTTGTGCTCGAGCGTCGTCTGCGTTCAACGTAAAGGATCGCGGGTTGAATACTAAAACGTGTAGGGGCTTTTTGTAAGAACGAAACGTTTTCTCTGCGTGCCACTAAAACAGGGACCGCGGGTTGATTTCCTATAAATCGAGGGGCTTTTTTGCAAAACAACCATGACGGCCGTTTATTGCTCGTACTAGTAAGTACTCCCTCCGTTCCTTTTCAGTTCGCATATAAGATTTGACTGAAGTCAAGCCTCATAAAATTTGATCAACTTTATAGAAACAAGTACCAACATTCACAATCTGAAATCAATATCAATAGACGTGTCATGACTTAAAGTTTCATATTGTATAACTTTAGCATGGCAGATGTTGATATTTTTTCATATAAATACGGTTAAACTTTGTGAAGTTTGACTTCAGAGAATTCTAATATGCAGAGTAAAAAGGACCGGAGGGAGTATGCACGTGTAACGCACGTCTCTCAAATATAGAAAATGTGTTCTAAATTTATTTATCTTTAATCGAGTAAATGTGCTCGTGTATTACAACGGGAGAAACAAACTCCTTATGCCCCCTTACGACTAATATGTGTTCTACTTATCCTCGGGGACACATGCTTGGGGGTTGTGGCGGTCAAACATGTACTTCATGGACGTGCTCTTAGCATAACTCGGTTTTATGTTGAAGTTGAATTCACTAAAGAAAAATTGATAAAAGATAATTGAAAGAGTAATAAAATAGTATGTTGTTTAGCATAAACAGAAATGATTGGGAGGATTTCCGAGGAATCATGAACCGGAGTCAGATAAACTATCATAGCCCCCCTAATTTTTTTCCCATCAATCAATGCATAGGGACTCACCTATAAAGATCCTCGCCGGCAATTTGTTTGATTCAATGTCCTATATTTCATGAATTTTATTTGATTTGATTGAACATTGGTACAATACAGAACTAACATATGAAACAGACAACCCAAATAAAACTTAGTAATTCGAAGGCATTTCGCCTGATGCTAAGGAAAATCCCACCCTTTGTTTATCTTGTTGCGGTACACATCCAATAAATCAGAACAATCGAATTGCCGTGCACCTACATGACCGGTAAGGGCACTCTCAAATCATCTCAAATGCATATGTATCTCCAAATTCACATAGATATATATATCAAATTTGTTCACATAAATTATTAAACTCTAGTGCATATAGCCAGAAAAATTGGACCTCCGCATGGCAAAAAATCTACCGGATCACAAATCATAAAATTGCAAAGTTTATGCTGCCATCTTGTATCCATAATATTTGTTATCCCATCTTTTGTCATGCCCGATGATCCACATCTGTGGAGTAATAAAACCGATGCCATCAGACATTGGTAGGCCGTCTCTGATGCCACTGTGATCGAGATTTTGCACCAACGGCATTCGTCTATATGGGCCCTTTTATTGCACAGCGGCCTCCTATCGCTTACTCCGCAGATGATTCTGAAGCCTCTGCCTCCTGCATCGTAACAACACTTGACTGACATAACATAGTTATGTAATACAAAGCAAGCCTACCTCTGCTGAACCATCATCATCTGCGGACCCCATAATTGCGGAGGAGGGCTAGAGAACTCAGAGGGAGCCATCCACAGTTTCTCACAGCTGCACGCATGTTACATCATGATTTTGCTTTTACAATGCAAGCAGTTCTAGTCAAAACAAGGAGTGGATAACTGCACTTCAGTTCTGCCCTCAACTTCCCTGCTTATGCATAGAGCATGCTGAAGTCTCACGCCCCTGTAGTTGAAAACTTAAATAGTATAAATGTGCACGTGCAACGCATGTCTTGACAAATACAACAAATGTCAATAATCACTATAAATGCTAATACTTAATATACTATTGGATGTTTTACAATTTCACTAAAATTTTAAATATTCTGTTTAACTACAATAACAATCGAGCAGACAATATGGTATTTTACTTCCAGAGTTCACACACGTATAGTTTTTATATGTCACGAACACAGAGATACTGGGTGCATGCTCTTCAAAAGAGAACAAGTCATTGAAGAGCGCCACACACCGAGCATTTTTATCAAGTACCTCATGGGAAAGAGCAACAACATTAAATCATGAAAAATTTATCATGTGTAATGCACGTCTCAAGTGCTAACCAAGGGAGATTCACATGGTATAAAAATAAAGCAACTGCTGAAAAACAAATGTGTACTAAATGTCGTGATGCCATTCAAATAGTATTTTCAAAACCAAGACACCATTGTGGTCATGATGCTGCACAGAGTAACACTCCCTGGATCTCTCACGGGTCTATATGGCCGGAGATCTTGGCGGGCATGTATTACAACAACGCCATCCCGGCCTGGTGACTACGACAAAGAATTTGCTCCAGAAGTATAGCTAGCAGTTACTGTATGGTGGGTATGTGACTACTCCGCCACCCCGTCCGCTGTTGAGGCTGTCTCTTTTGATAGGGGTGCTGGCCCTAGCTGTGTTCGTGAAAACTAAAGTGATTTGTGAATTTTCAGGTTCAGACAAATAGGCAGTGCCTAGCTGGCCAAACATCTGAACCTATCTAGGTGCAAATTTCAGCGCACAAACCAGCATGATTCTCGGATAGATTTTTCAATTGTCAAACTTTTTCATCGTAAAAAAAATCTAGTCTATGTAACCAATGCTGAATATAAGGTAATCCAGGCCTCCTTTTGAAGTAAGTTGGCTTCTAAAAAATCAAGACAGAGAGGTTGGCCGGGATACAAGCTAGCCAATCTAGGATTCAGTCAATGCCAAGCACGTACGAACCAAAGGATCAATGGCATCAAATAATTTGTGGAGGATCCAGTCAATGCCAAGAAAGGATCGTTTTGAGTGACGTCGGCATCTCACTTTTCCGATGACCCATGGCTCCCGGCATCGCCACTGTGCAATCCACCCGGCAACAGACAAACAAGCAACACACACACATGCCAGCAGAGAAATCATGTCATACCTCCCAGAACTGGAACCACATTTTGATTTTTATGTATGAATCGAAAGATTATTCATGCCCATAGAAAATTGGGTTTTCTCAGTACGAGCACTCAAAGAAGTACTCCCTCTGTAAACTAATATAAGAGCGTTTAGAATACTAAAATAGTGATCTAAACGCTCTTATATTAGTTTACAGAGGAAGTAACAAGCATGCACTGCAGATGTTTCAGTGAATGGAAGAGGAGAAAAGATGAGAATAAAGTGTTGATGATTCAGATTTAACCAACCAGTCCATTCATTGGTTAGTTTCACTGAGCATTTGAATTCGATAATGAGAATGAAGTACCTGATTATTATAGCAGATGCCCACCCGCGAGTCCTTTTTATGGGGTTAACATCGCTACAAGAAACACTTGCAGGTTCTTAAACCAAAGACATTGTGGTAGAATATAACTTGCAAGTAATAATCAGAATATAATTCAGCTTGCACTTCCGTGAATCAATCAGAGATAAAGTTGATCTTTATTTGACATTCAATCCCGCAGTCCCAACCAAATTAAATTTGAAGCAAGGTAGAAAGATGCAAATCACAACAGGGAGGGACGGGAACGCACAGAGGAGATGCAGGTGACGACACTTCGCATGGCTGCAGGCGGCAAATACTTCGGTGGGTAAGCAGTGGGTGTGATGAAATTCTTGATAACACCCTGTAATCAGAAATACAAATGTTAATATCATCTAAAATTAAGGACTACCTGATGACTATAAACTTGATAGTAAAGATGTGCATCGCTGAAAAATTACAAATGAAGTTCAGAGCGACAGGTAGACGACAATAAACTTCACAATCTAAAATGGTGATCCAGGACATACTCTTGATTACATCAATTTGAGGAGCACTGGAACAAAAGTTGAAGCAGCACATCACTGAGGAAATACCGTAAAGAAAACAAACCTGAGATGGAAGACCTCCGGCGCGGTGGCCTCATGACTGAAGGTTCTTGGCGTGTCCCCTAGCCGCGGATTGGGGAGACGGCGGGTACGACATGGGGAGGGCCGGCGAGGGCCACTGGGAGGGCGCTGGCATGTCCCCTGCTTGCAGATTGAGAAGACGGCGGGTACGGCGCGGGGCCCGCGGGGAGGGCCAGCGAGGGCCACCGGGAGGGCGCTGGTGCAGCGATCGGATGACGGGGTGGGCGCTATTGGGGCAGCGGAGGAGGAGGGCAGCGGTAGCTTCACGTGGGTAGGAGAGGCAGGCGGCGGGGAGTGCCGGTCCTTTTGGGCAGGTGGCGTCGCGGCCGGGGAAGCGCCCCGATCCTCGCGCCAGGCGGCCGCCGGAGCCCGCTCGCCGGCGAGCACCTCCTTAGCCGCCGCCAGGCTTCTCCTTCTCCCTCCCCTCTCCTCTCATCCTCTCCAAAAGATGCGCCGTCGCCCCGATCTGGTTGTTTCCCGTATATTATATCGCGCCTTCTTTTCCTCGTAGTTGAACAACTGCGGGCGGCAGAGTTTTCGTCCGCCCAGCAAAATTGCTAAACGCGGTTTTGGCTGAGGATTAGTATAATCTTAACGGTTAGATTAAATTAAGTGATCATCGTGGGGCTGTAATTGGTCTATACTGTTTTGTGTAGCTTAGGCTGGATGCTTTTAGCAATGAATATGTTTGCTTGTTTAATAGTACTATATATATAGGTATATATATATACATATATATATATATATATATATATATGGATGCACTGTTTTGCAAGCAAAAGATCAATTAGCAAAGGAAATATATGCTCAGGCAATAAAAATAATGGCCACACACACAAATAGGACATAACAGAAGACCACAGTAGCAGAAGATATCAACCCATAAATTGCGAGGGTTCTGATCTATTATGGATCGATTTTTGACACAATCGTGTACAACAAACTTCCCAAAATACCTGTGCCACGGACACAACATATAGATTTGCAATGAAGCAAACTACATTAACATGCCAGTCAAACTCTACTTTCTACTTTGTTGCCTAGGTGCCTGACAAGCGCATGTTAAAATACAAGACCGGGGAACAAGCATCAAATTTTGCAAAACACAAGATACTCAGTCGACCAAAATTGAGTGGACTGCACGGCAGCTGAGTTCCTCGTGTTGGTCACCGCATCTTGTAGTGTTGTGTTCTGGACACCTTGCACCTGTTGCCGTTTATGGCGTATTTCAGCGTAATGTCGATGTCCCGAGGGTTCTTTTTGTTGTTTGCAACTGTCATGCTGCCCGACAGAGTCTCTCCCTCGCAGATAGTTACCACATCCTCGAGATACAGAACAGTCTGCTTCCAGTGAGTGGACTTTGATCTGGGCCCTGCAAACAGTAAATTGTGTGTACATTCATTACTACCGGATTGCTTGAAGAAAGGAGCTAGACAAGCGTACTTTGGATGATAAAAGGTGACGACAGACAAACCTGTCGAGAATCCCATCAGCTTATGGCATTTGGTGAATGACACGTTAAAGTAAGCAACAAGAGCATGGATGAAGTCATTACGCTCTGCTACCAATTTGAACGGCACAGTAAATGATGCATCCCCAGATGACATCTTGGAAATATCCATCGTCTGAAACACGCATATCAAATAGACAAAAGGATTTAATCCGATCTGCCAATTGAACAGATATAATACAAAAACAAAAGATAACTTGGTTGAGAAGTACGCCATTACCTTCAGTAACTGACAGTTAGTGACGATCTGATTTTGATCCACAGTATCTACAAGTGGCTCCATCATTGCCTGTTTCTTAATACAGCTCATATCAAAGCCATACACATTATTCCAAACTGCAAGGGTAAAGAAACAACGCCATCAGAGAAATATAAATATGAGTTCAGGAAAACTTCTGAACACATGCTGCATGAAACTCATATGCAGATTACTCCAGTGCACCATGCACCACCATACTTACATTCAATTTTGTCCTCCTTGTATTCTGCATCTTCAATTGCAGTAAGATGTAAAGAGGCTTTGTCTGGCAGGACAACACCATCATCAGCCTACACATAACAAAAAGTAATATAAGCTACAATCCCACAAAGTTCCAGTACAAAACAGCAGGTCCGAATATTCAATCAACGTTGCCTCTTCGAGTACCAAGTTAAAAGAAACAACAAAGGAAATGTAAACACTTGAACCCTGTGAAGGGTCACTTACCAGCCATTTATCACGTGCAAAAAGAACAGTGTCCAACATATTCTCAAACAGGAGGAAATAACCCATCCATTCAGAGATTATGACATCTACTTTTGGGACAGGAAGCTCAATTTCTTCAACTTTCCCTTTTATTACCGTAATGACTGCAACGGAAGCACAATGTAAGTATATCACAACAAGAGATTAACATGCTATAAGAACTATCATAGAATAGATAGTAAAATGACAGGAAATCACCTTCAGAAAATCCATTTGTTTTCACAATTTCCTTTGCCATGTCCGCCATCTGTGAGCATTCAATCTGTAAATGAAAAGAACAACTCTATGTTAGGAAAATGAAAGAAGGTTAGAAGCATAGTAAGAAGTGACAATAAGTGTTCATTCAGCCAGAGTAAAATGACAAAGATAATCCCCTGAACCTCAAACTAAGGAATATCTGAAATCCCAAACTTCACAGGACAACATAGACAATCACTTTGTGTGCTTCATTTTTTTCCCTTCTTTTTTTGTGTGCATGTGTGGGTGGGGGATCAGGGGCTTGGTGTGCTATCTATTGAAATACGTACCCAGGAAAAACAAATGCAAGGCAACAGTAGGATAAACATAGGTAGGTCAATATTTTATGACTCTTCATTACCAGAGACATGTTTTTTACATTATTTTCATGGTACTAGAATATATTGGTGGGCAAAGTTAACTATTTCATTCAGATCATAGATAGTTGGGTACACACAACTGTATGGAAGACAAGTGCTTCAGCCAATATACCAGTTTATTCAAATAATGGGCATTCATTACAATAGCTTTGGGTAACTAAATCACCATTGTAGACTTGAACTGAAAACATGAATTTAGTACACTGACCGCATAGACATGCTTAGCTCCTGCCTTCGCACAAAAAAGTGATAGGATACCGGTCCCAGCACCAACATCAAGGACTATTTTGTCCTTGAAAAGAAAGTTATTCTGGGTGATAACATTTTGATATGATCTTGTCCGAACAACATCTTTTAGCATTTCCTGCAATCAATACATGGAAAATAATTGGCACCACACATATTTGGTCGGCACATCTAAAGAGTAAAACAAGGACTATTATACAACGATGAAAAATTTAAAATTGCGAGAGGGGGGGTGTAGTGTTTCATTCAGAACTGCTTACTTCATGAATACCTGCAAAACAAACACCAAGGGTAAAGTATGAGTACAAAATAAACTTATTGCAAAACAGACACTACATTTTAGACAGTTCATGGAAGTAAACACATATGACATAATAAAATAGTAAGTGATACACTCGATCCAGTAAGGAACTCAGGAACTATATAATTCGATGCTGATGATGTTTGCCAGTGCAAAACAGCATAAACATGGTAAAACCACCAATAAAAGAGCAAGACTTCAAAAGACCACCATCCTGACACTAGAACATGGCTAGACTATTAAACAGAAAAAGAAAATGGCCCTTTTTCATACAATGTCACACTAAACCACAGCATAAAAAATTTAGCACCAAACAACTAGGCAGTAAACATGGGGACAAAAGGGTAACTAATACTCCCTAGCAATAATAAGCACATGAAAGAAAACAAGTACTCCCTCCGTTCCTAAATATAAGTCTTTGGAGAAATTTCACTATGGGTCATATACGGAGCAAAATGAGTGAATCTATACTCTAAAATGTATCTAGATACATCCGTATATGGTCTATAGTAAAATCTCTACAAAGACTTATATTTAGGAACGGAGGGAGTAGTAAGGACCACCAACCTTTACCACCACGCCATAACAAGCAACTACAATTTTTAAAACTGCAACTAGTGACGCAGCTTAACTAAAGGTCAAATTTTCATTCAGCAAAGCAACAACCTAAAGTCAAATTAAAAATGACGCCAACAAATATCTGGAGTATCAACAAAAGATTTCGAAGCAAGAACCAGTATAGCCTATAATGATATAATCTACCCAGAGCAATTGCAAATAAAACAATCTCATTTTCACCAATCATCACGTTTATAGGGTGAGAATTAGTGTTTGATCCAACTGAGGGAAATCCTACAGTTCAGGTACACTGGTTGTTTCGCATGCTGCACTAGACCTGCGAAAGATCAAATCTTTGGCACCAATTTTTTCGCCAATACAACCGGACGATATAACACCTTATGCTCTCCGTAAACTAGTCAATCAAAGATTGAAAAAAAAAACCCCAACGCTGGCTGTAACAGAAATCCACGGGAATCGGGCCGAGGGCGCGTACCGAAGTGGGAGTAGGAGTCGAAGTAGTAGTCGGCGCTGGTCTTGTCGTTGCCGATGACCTCCTCCCCGGGCGCGGCGGGGCTCTCCTCCACCTCCATCCCGACCTCCCCGGCCACCTCGTCGGCGTCCTCGAACCTGAGCCTGGACGCCGTCGCCTCCGCGAGGCCGCCGTTGGCGTCGCGGCTGCCGCTGCCCTTGCGCCGATCCATCTCGCCCGGCGCTGGTGGGTTTTTGGCTGGCCTGCTCGCTCGCTCGCTCTGGCGCGCCGCAAAGCAGGGGAGGCTGGGCTAGGGTAGGGTTTTGGGAGGGGAGGGAGGGACGGGACGGGAACGCGGAGGTTTTATATGGGTGGCCACCGTGGCGTAAATATCTCTCTCAGTCCGGCGTGCTGACTCCAGCTTGTGTGGCTCCAACCGCAAAAGGAGTCACAGTCGGACTCCACCTTGTGTGGCAAAATTCGGCAAAACTGCTGCCGTCGGTGACTATGGCTTGTGGCACATATTTGGAAAATAAAGTTACTCATGCATCTAAGTCTCTTCTCTATACTACTCCTTCCGTCCAGAAATACTTGTCATCAAAATAAATAAATAAAAGATGTATCTAAATGTATTTTAGTTCTAGATACATTTTTTTTGTCTATTTTGATGACAAGTATTTTCGGGCGAAGGAAGTACATATTTAAAAATACTGGAGTACTTATTTATTATTATTAGAAAAACATAATAATGGTAAGGTATTGAGAGTCCATCTTGAGATCGGTACCTTGCTGCCGCACCTTCTGTCTTCCATGAGTTTTTATCTGATTTCTCTTCTTACGGGCAATAGTTGCATTATGAAAGAAAAAGGTATCATGGTCTCCGCGCAAACGCCAAGTTGCTTATCTCTGTTGCAACCAATTTAATTTCTGTCTAGCCTAACAAATCCCCTAACAAAACATGAACCTTCTTTTGTCGATATCTAGTATCTGCATTCATCGAGGCACAACACAACTTAGCAAGTTCTTTTTCAAAATTGTTGATTTGCTTGGCCCCTTTTAAACCCTCTTTGACCCACTGATGAAGATCAACATGCATCGCTTTTATGCAATCAGCTAGAGAGGGTTCAATGCCAACTAATTTTGTTTTATTCCATGCAGAGGCGGCTATTTTTGTGACCGTTTCTTCTGGCATTCATCTAGCCTTGAACTTCCTTCTCCCTGATGATTGCCAAAATTGCATCTAATTATAGTATTTTGTATCAAAGCAAAAGATCGGGCGGTGATCTGAATGTAATTGCTCCTTGTTGACAACAGACACTAGTGAGAAATTGAGCCCAACCGACTTCACACACAACCCGATCCAATCTCTCTCTCTACTATCTCCTCTTCTCGAAGTGAACATATCACCTATGTACCGCATATTCTCCAAACCACAATCCACTAGATAATCCCTGAAATTTTGCATCATATGGTTTGGTCGGCCGTTGCCTCCTCCTTTCTCACTTTCAGACAAGATTTCATTAAAATTATCGATCACGATCAAGGGGTGTGATATGTGGTGGTGAAGTCATTCAAGTAGCCCCAAGATAGGTGTCTTTGGTCCTATGATGGGCATTCATAGAAGCCCGTTAGGCACCGGTCCACTCCGTCCTCTCCAATGAACACGCCAATAAAATTTGGGTCAGTATAATTTAAAATTGTTTCATTTATATGATTGCAAGATAGTTTAAGACCACCTCTACCATCACTCTCTACCACACCTAGGTCATCAAAGCCTAGTTTACCACATAGATCATTTGCTTTGTTTTCTTCATTCATGTGAGCCTCTAATAGGAAGATCACATTCGCTCTCACCCGCCCTTAAAGGGCTAGGATCTCGCGATCTGCCATGGTCGAGAGCATTACCATGACAATTCCAGTCGATGTTTTTCATTTCTCCTAGTGGTTCTCCACACCAGAGGTCGCCGATCTTGTAGATGTGCTCTTGTCAATGGTCGATCCATCACCCATTAGCCTTTTTAGCGTTTTGTTGTGGGGTACCTGTGCCCCAATCCACCTGGATCATTAGTCTTCTTCTCCTTAAACTGGTCAATAATGTTGGTCATAACACATGGTTCAATAGGAGGGGCGACAATGACAAATTAGGATTTTCCACTTGCACACATATTGGTTCACAACTGCATTCTCCTAAGATGTTGGTTCTCCACTTCACCATCTGAAGCTTCATGTTCCCCTAGGACGTTTGAGATTTTCATCCTCACATATTGGTTCCCATTTGCATTCTCTTTAGGATCCGAGTTTGATACACAGGGAGACGCACTTGAATTACCATGTGTACATAGCATTTCACTCCAGCTTCCCATATGAAAGTTGCCATCTGGAGTTCTACCACGACCATAGCCAAGCCCAAACAAACTTGCTCCTCTCCCTCTGCCAAAATACTCGTTTGCATCATCAAACTCGTAACCCCCGACCCCTGCCTCGGCTACTTCCTCTACCACGATCGCCATCTGTGAGAATGAAGTCATGACACTCCCAGCTTGATTTGTCATGTTCACATCTCCACATTCTTAGTACCAATGCCCAAGGAGACCACAATTGCCATAGAAAGTGGGCAATTTTTCATATTCTACTTGGTATCGTTCTTTCCCTCGATTCTTTGTTGTGGGCACAAATCTCGTGAGTTTCTTGTTCACCTTGATTCTCGCAATTACTCGCACAAACTCGACAATAAACCTCGATGGGAGCTTGATATGAACCTAACTATCTTTCCCATGGGCATGCGCATCCCTTCAATGGTCGGATCCTTCACGAAATCATTTGGTAACTTATGAACCTGCCCCCGTACCGGGAGCTTGTTTAGAATCACCGGCACTGGGTTTAAAAACCATCATATTCTTCTATAAACAGTCTAGAATCATCACATTCTTGCTCCTCTCCCTCCCGGGGGGCGTTGTCGCGGAGCTTAGGTGTTTTAGAGCTTGTGTACCGTTGTACCCAGGTCTTCCTTTGTTCTCTTTTGATATCGTAGTTGCATGTGTCTCGCGTGATCCGATTTATCCTGAGATCGGCGTTGTACGAGGGCTACCCATCATTTTGTATCGTTTGGCCGTGTAATATGTTCTTTTTTTGCTTTATATATAAAGCGGGGGTGAAAGTCTGTTTCGAGAGATAAGAAGTGCTTGATTACTGAATAACCACGACACCATATTCATTGCTTCTTTACAATCTCCTAAGCACCTGATTTGGACTATGAATATATTTTCATCCACTCTTCTTCATAACATTTTCCTTGCTGGATTTCATGAAGAGCGCGTGTCCACAAAGAGGGGGCTAGGGCTAAACCCAGGTATGGACCTTCGCGATCGATAGCCACTTTTGCCTTCTCCAGTGGATCAGAGATTTCTTCTTCCCACACACGCTCTGCTTAGTTTTCTACTTACGAATGCAATTGCTCCTGAAGAGCCTCGATAGAATGCCTAGCAGACCTATCCAAAAATCTAAAAAACGCTTTTCTCGCCCATGTTTCTTGCCGTGGTGATCAAAGTTGTGCCAGCGAAGCTCTAGCAACCTCTTCCACCCAGTTGAGAGGACCTAGGAATAGGGAAGAACCGGGGAGGAAGATTGAAGGATGAAGAAACTCTTGAAGACATACGACATGCTGCTGTCGAAGGACAAGAAAATCCTAGATATTATGCCAGGGCTGTCGGTAGTAGCCGTTCCGAATCGTTTAGAGTCTCAACCTAACAGAATTAAGGATAAACAAGTTCAAATCGACTCGTTGTCACGTTGGCAAAACAAGATAATTTTTTTTCCTTCTGGTTGGTAAAGCCAAAAATGTGTTAAATTTTGCAAGAAATTTGGCCAACATCCATCCAAACCATCCCCACCCGTCCACCCCCTCGCGTATTCCGCCGCCACGCCGCCGCGGCGCCCTTCCCGCCGTCGCGAGCCGTATCTTTCGGCAACACACACACACAAAGCCGCCACACGCCATGGAGGAGACCGAGGCTAAGAAGCCCACCCCCGCACCCCCCCTCTTCTCCTTCTCCAACCCCAGCGCCTCCTTCGGCTTCGGGTTCGGCGCCGCGCCCGGCCCTCCCCCTCCGCCTCCGCCGCCAGCTGTCGAGGTCCTCCTCTCCGAGGTATTTCCCCTCCGCTTCATCCCTCTTCGTGCTCTTCCCGGCGCAAGGTTCGATCTCGCCTTGTTTGCCTTGCAGGAATCACCCGTCGCGGCCGGCAACTTGGAGCCTGTGGTGGTTGACGACTCCCTATCGATCTACAAGGTGCGATTCAGATATGCCCACCTTGTGTTTGCGGAAGTGCCTCTGTCGCTCTGTAGTCCAGCAAAAACTGTAGAGTATGCTAGGATTCTGGTGTGTGAGAAAAATGCAGGCCATAATGTATTACTTGATAACTCTGCAACCCGTGTGTGACGAATGACACGATGATCGGTTGATCATTGAGCATGCAATGCAAGCATTAGGGCGGCTTTATGTTTTGGCAGCCTCGGTGCTTATTTTACTTCTGTACCATCTCTCATTTGTATGCCAGTTGAACTGCAAACACTTGAGAAATGCTTAAATGCCACCGCATCCATTGTGGCGTACCTGCTTTATGCTACATTGAAAGTGTAGAGCTATTGCAAGTGCGAACTGAAGTGAGGATGATAGGATCAAGATCGAGCATGCCAAATGAGTTTCTTGGGCTGTTGCAGAACTGTTTTGGGAGCTTGCTGTAGTTACTACTTGTGCTACTGCTAATAAAAACAGCCTGTTGTATGTGATGTTCAATTGTATTGAAACTTGGGACTGCAATTCTGCAAGTAAACAACAGTCAATAACATTTGATAAAAACATCATAGTATTTTGAGACTATCTTGGTTCTTAAATGGTCAGGTACATTTGTTTTCTTAGCTATCATTCTGTCTTTTGATCTAATGGCTTGATGATCCCCATTGAAATTGTAGGTGAATTACACTGATAAATACAGATCAATACTTGAAAACTCCTGATTATAAATATGTATAGTGGTTACGGATGCATCCTCCAGTCCTGTTTAATTCGTATAGGTTGTAGTCTTTTCCAGTTAGTTGGTTCTGTGACTATGAACGAATTGTATAGAATAATCATTGGCATTTTGTTCTGGACTTCTACTACATTATTGTGGGTAAATTTTACCTTTTCCCCCTGTTTTATTGGTTATGCAAATATCTCCCTGGAGTTCAGGAAATGAGGAAGCTTGCAATAACATTTTGTGTGACCTTAAATTGGAAAATATATATTCTATTTTGGTAAGCTGTGTTGTTTGTTAGTCACTGTTGTTTTAGATTAGCCTCAGTTGAGTTGGATTTCTTTTGTTAAGATTAGGGTCAGCTATCCTGTGTGTACTACATATATATACCTCATCCCGTAACAGTGGCGTACACTGCACAGTGTTCACGCATGCCAGGTGGCCCTAATCTCAGCCAACAGAATAAAGGGGTAGGAATAGTGTTTGTCATGACGTTAGAGGTGGAGTAAGATGGCAATACCTTAACAACAGGAAGTAATGATTTAATTAGATTCTGAGCAATCATAGATGGAAGTAGTTTTTTTTAGTCAGATTATATCGGCTATATAAGGACTAAAAGGATACTTAGTTTAGCATTATTAATCAAGAAATAAGCAAAATTCTTCATTCTACCTCGGTTCTCAATGGGGCCTCACAGCCTTGCTCTGCTGTGTGGCTGACTGTTCAAGGGCGGGCGCCCTATGTCGCTCCTCGGAGCTGTACCTGAGCAGTACCTCTTCCCAACAGAAGGTTTCTTTGTATGATTAGGCTGCTGCTACAATTGAATTCACGTTGAATAGCCTTATTTTATTCTTTGCTCATCATGATCTTTGTTGGGCATGGGTATGTGAGTACGGAGAAAAAGCGAGACACTTTTGTACTATTCAGTTTTTCTGTGTTACAGGGTTATGGTTGATCAAGAAAGGATAAATTTATGAATATTGCGAGTCTGTTTGTTAATGCTCCCTACATACTTGATGCTTTACCAAGGGAAGCAAGAACACAGGAAACTTCATGAAACATTGCAGGATTTTTAATACGCTAATCTTCCCACCTGTTCTCTCCCCCAACCCCAATTAAAGAAAAGGAAAACATGTTGCTTCTTTAGCCATGAAATAGTTTTCTAGGACATGCATTGACTCTTTTCTTGTGAAGTTCGGGCCAAAATGACATTGCATTGCACCCATCCACATTTGGAGCAAATATGTCATCAGGTCAACTACAGCTATTCCAAACTTATATGGAATAGTTTTATATAAAAGCTTTTCCTGTTCTTTCACCATATTCCACACGTCATTGTTAGATCCTTATGCTGGTGTAAACTAACCTGTTCTCCTCCTTCATCCTATTTATTAGGGGAGAGTTAACGCCTCTGATGTTTTTGGGGTAAAAAACTCTGATTTGGTTCCAGGAAAATATGAAGGTGAAGGCTGAATGCATATTGTTATTTGCAGCATGTTTTGTCGTAGTTGTGAACCTGACAATTTCCATGGGTCCTAGGGGGATTGAAACTGTGGGAAGGATCATTGGACTTGGTGAAAACCCTAAATTCAGACATCAAAGATGATCGATTGCTTATGGAAGGCAAACACGTACTAGAGGTGGGATACTTGCTCTAAGATTATACGTATTGTCAACATTTTGTGTACACTTGGAAGTTCTGTTAAATATTTAGATCTTGTTTCTTCCGAATGTATTTGGCCTACGTTTTCTTGGTGCAGTTTCTCTCTCCTCTCTCCTCTCTCCAGCTAATAATGTACTCTACTATGATATATAGCTTACAATGCTACTTAAAGTCTTCGACCAATTGTTGATACAGATAATTATAAGCTGAGAAACAGTTCATTCAGATAGTTCCTTACATTATCTATCTCTGTGATTCTTCAGCTAGGATGTGGACATGGCCTCCCTGGCATCTTTGCAGGTCTGAAGGTATATCAATCTGTTCTCCCCTTTGGCATTTTTTAAACAATTCCTCAACTATATCAATTTCTTAGAACTTCAAACTTTCAGGGTGCTGCTCTAGTTCACTTCCAAGATTTCAATGCTGAGGTCCTTAGGTGCCTTACCATCCCAAATGTAAAAGCTAATCTGTTCAAGGAATCATCTGAAACATCTAGGAGTGTTGGTTTTTATGCTGGTGATTGGAGTGAAATCGACAAGTTACTTCTTCGCGGAGATGCTGTCCAGGATAAAACAACCAATCTTCACACAGAAAATGAAGGGCATAGAGGCTACAATATCATCCTGATGGCTGAGACTGTGTATGCATTGGATTCACTTCCTAGTCTCTACAGGCTCATCAAGAAGGTCAACATCCGAGATCTTCCTTTACTATTTTTTTTCTTTCCATTACTCTAGTTTGCTAAATATTAATTGTTGCTCACATCTCTAAAACCTTTTGCAGTGCTTACACTACCCTGGTGGTGTAGTTTATATGGCAGGGAAAAAGCATTACTTTGGTGTAGGTGGCGGGACAAGGCAATTTCTACGCTTGGTTACAGAAGATGGTAAGAATTTGTTAACCGTCTGATATTTATTCATGTACCATATTTTTCCCTGTAGTGGCATGCATATTTTCTACACTGACGTGATGAAAGGTTGGAGAAAAACGTCAATACTTTTTGTACAGTAGTGGTCACAGATTTTTTAGTGTTTTTTCTCTACCAAACTAGTACATGTTGTTTATAATGAATTTGCATGTCAAGATCTGTGCATTATTGCTTTGAAGCTGAGTATCAAGCACATGTGTTTTATAAGATAAGAAAGGAACTTCCATCCTGCATGTGGAGGAGAGGGTTAAACTATCCTTTGTTAAATGCATCACATGACGAAACCATAGGCCAGCTGTTAACACTCAGATGCATGACTTCTTTGGATTCATGATATGAATTTTGTGTTAAGAGTTGCATGTGTTGTGGTGTCCATGCATTTGCTTTACTGGTTTTTTTCTTGTCCTTTAGGTGCCATGCAGTCGGACCTGCTTGCTGAAGTTACTGACGGATCGTCCAATGTTAGGGAGGTTTGGAAATTCTCATTCAAGTAGACTAGCATGGCCTCTGTGATTGCTGTATCAGATACAAAATGTGTACCGGGCTCCATATTGGTAGAGTGTGAGCCTTGGTTTAGCCGTATCATGGTGTTTTAATGTACTGTTAGTTCCAAGTTGATTGTTCATGAACTCTTGAGAAGTCATACAAGTACTTGAGTCCTATCTCTGAATTACTGACTCTTAAAACCGGTGTACCCTTTCCTCTGAGATGTGAATCCTCCATGATGGCCCGCTTGTACCATCTCACAACTTTGACAAAAGCAGCACTTTTTATTGCCCACGGTAGCAAAGATTCTTGGGAATTCCAGTGGCAGACAGAACTGATTGAGTGGCGATAGCAACTGACAAGTCATCAAAAAGAGTAACAAGAAACAAAATTTGTGCCGCCATACTTTGCCTCCTTTGTCCAGATGCCATGATACACACCATGCTCGCTTTCCTGGCAACCAGAGGAAATACTCCAACGTACCCCCACAAGATAATTTTGGGAGAGGTGTGGGTGAGGAAGAAGGGACATGGATGTGAGAGGGTGGCTAGGCCCATGTGGCACGAGGAATCAAACATTAGGGCGACCTTTGTCCTCTTGTTTCATGTGTCAATGTTTCTAATTATCGGCGCCGTACCACTTTGGTCGGGGTCACTCCATGTGCAAGCTACTGCTGTGTTGTCCGGCCTCAAGATGATCTGCATCTTCCTTGCTTGTAGAGTCTACTATATCTTGGCCTTGCAGGTTGCAGCCTTTCCCCTTGAGCTGCAATGATGGGGCTGCAGGACACGGGCAGCAGCCGGAGGGGCAGCTTCTTCCAGTACCAGCGGCTGGAATGCCGGGACGACGGGGCCACCCCGCGGCCCAGGCGGCGGTGGCTGCCGTCTCTGAGCGGCAAGGCGGCCTGCTCCTGCTTCTTCCATCTCAAGAAGCTCAGGTGGAGCAGGATCACTTCGGTCCTCCTGCCGAGGAAGGTCTCCGAGCTCCCCTCCTCCAAGATCCGCCATGGCGCAAGTGTGGCGCACGCCGAGGATGCCTGCCCGAGCATCGTCTTGTCGCAATGGGGGCTCCCGGTGCTCTCCGGCCCGTCGGTGGCCGGTAACAGGGGGAAGTACCCCCGTGGGAAGGGCTACTGAGAGGCAGCAGGCTTCTGCACATTTTTCAGGTGTCGTCTCTGTTCCTAGCGATCTAGTATATGTCGTGTGTATGGTATGGTATATATCTAGCTGATCATGTAAATCGACTTGTGTTTGTTGATCTCTGCCGGGATGGATCTGGGATCGGGTGTACCTTGCTGATCGATCGTGTCTGTGCGAAAAAATGTAGGTCGATTTTAAGTTGATGCCAGGCATAAGAACTACAAGCAAGACTCCCTCACAGCTGTCCCGTGTGAGTTGTGTTGTAAAGATTGCTCTTCTCCCATGAGCCACTCTACGTTTCTGAAACGAGGGGTAGATTGATAGCCAGATAGGCACCGCCTGCAACGCATGAACCTTTTGCATGTTGCCATGGAAAGCGAACTGATTTTCGTGAAATTCCTTTTGGCTCCGAGAAAAAGAAGCTCGAAATGGGGTGAAAAGAATGGCGCCAGTGGAATGCTGTGCTTTGCAGGTTTCTTCCACTGCGGCTCAACTGCTGTTGGCCTAGTAGCGAGAAACAGTGTCCTGATTTGTGCGACCTTGAGCCGTCAACTAGATGATGGACGGTCTCCTTTCCTCCACGACACCACACCTCCCCCGTTCTTTTCTCTCGAGACGCACAACTGGTGCTCGTGCTCTAAAAAAGCTACTCCCTCCGTCCGGGAGGGAATACCGTACTAGTACTATAGATACAAATACGTCAAAAAACTCATGTTCAATTTCGCTGCATTTTGGGTGCTCCTGGGACATACTAAGGCCATCTTCGACGCTGAGCGCTTGTTTAGGCGCTTGAGCAATAAAGGAAATACTAGAATTTTCGCTTGTTTAGGAGTGTAGGACTTCTAGTGAGCTACTTCCTCTTTTGCTCAAGGATGTAGGCATTATTACAAGTCAATATATTAGGGAAAGGTTATCCGGCGAACGCTCTCTGTGAGTGCTTTTCCAGCGAACGCTTCAAACTTGGCATGCCATACCAAGTTGAAAGTTATAATGTCGCAAAAGAAAAGTGGCACAAAAATTGTCACGTTGCGCAGAGAAATTGCCATATGTTCGATCGTGATCCGATGGCTTTGAGGGTGTTCACTAGGAGCCCTAAAAATCTGACGGTCCCTGGATATTGGGGTCCATAAAGAATTTCTACGCAGCGTCAGTGTAGGAATCCCTCCCTCCAACGCTAGCATCTATCCATAGATTCCTAGCGATTTTTAGAAAAATATGAAAGAAAATAGTAAGCATCTACTTCCTGAATGCATGTAGCTAAGCGCTTATACTAGTATAAATCCTGGGTTTTCTCTGGCATCTAGGATAGCATTCGTCATCAACGATTCTGGTGCATGAGAGAAAAAGGGATGAGGCGCCTGACAACTCGTTTTGCTTCGACGCTAGCAATTTCCCTATTTTTGACATGGGATCAGAGAAAAAGACTAGGATCGATGTCTTGGAGCCCATGTTAAGCGTCCGCGTTGAAGAAAGGAGTTAATGGTGTATACCGCTACTATTTTTATGTTCCCTACCCTACGTCTGGGAAATGGAAAAAAGATGTAGCATTGGTATTTTCTGATAAATAAAATATAGACACGATAGCTTGTAAAATATATGTACATTCATTCTGACAAAGACATATACATACACTATTTTTATGACCACCAGACGAACGTTTAAATTAATAGTCACACAAGCACCTCATATTCTTCTCGCAATAACAACTCAAATTTGAAGAAGTTTTCCTTCCATCCGCCTCAACAGCTAGGGCAAACTTTCATCTCCAGGCTTCGTCGACAAGCTTGTGGATTCATCTCCCCATTGCCCATCCATCCGGTGGCCGATGGCGGGGAGGGGAATCTCCGTGCCTCCGCTCCGGGTAGTAGTTTAGGTTAGGTTTTCTAGCCCTGGCTCTACGGATGGCGGCGCTTGTTCTTTGAGATTGTTCGTCGAGCTTCGATCCTCCTCAAGTCTTTGGGATATATGGTTAGGGTTTCTCGTCGTGCGTGTGCGATGGCGAGATATGGTGTTAGTTGCTTAAGATCTATTCAAGAGTTCAACGACGACGACTGCAACTCCAGGGTGTTAGTCCTTAGGGATACATGCACGAAGACTTCTCGACTTTCATCGACAAGGTCAAGCCGGCTCCGGTAGGGAAATGACGACAACAACACAGAGGCAGGTTGTTCTTGTGTCCGTAATGGTCGTCCGGTGGTTTAGGAACCTCGAAGATCTTTTTCTAAAAAAAAAGCAGAGCTAGCAAAATACAAGCACACATGATACGTCTAGTACTCTAACCAACACCTAATCATCCTTCGGGCCAGGCCAGGTTCGGACCGGGCTTGACAAAGCCCGAAGTCAATATCTCAAGCCCGAGCCCGGCCCAACCCGAAGCACATGAACAATGTTGGTTTTTAATTGAATTAATCCGTTAATCATATTCGAGGTATTAAATCAATATCAACACAAACACACCCCTCCACACACAAAAGGAAGGTAACCAACTGAGCATGCCATCCCAGGAGGGACGGCATTTAGGGCTTTATTAATACTACTCACACCATGCTATATGTACTCCGAACGCACCGTAAAGGGCAGTTAGCAATCTCTAAAATTCTGCTAAAAAAGGCAATCTCTAGAAAAAATAAAGAAGTTATAGTTGGTAAAAAGTCAACAAATTAAGTAAATACCTTAACCAGTGCAAGTACTAAATAAGTACACATATAACTCACAAATAAATACTCCTATGTAACTCCTTCCTCCCCCAGCCCCCCTCTCCCAACCTACATTTGCCACTCCATCCAACACCAGCACTCTCAAGTCTCAACGTACCAAAGATCAAGAGAAACATGGAGGGGATGGAAGATGAGTCCAAGAAGAAGAAGAGGAGGAGCAAGAAGCGCGCAAGGCTCAAGTCATTCCTCCACTTCCCCAAGGCCCTCAAGAAGCTCCATGGCCATGGCCGTCCGAGCGCCAACCACAACCCATCCCCTTCCCCCTCCGCCGCCGCCGCCGCTGGCTCGTTGCTCTCCGCGTGCATGCACCCCCGGACCAACTCCTTCTCCTCTGGCGTCCGCCAACGCCACGTCGCTGCGGGTAACCGCGACGGCGACGACGATGACGACCGCGCTCTTGCCGTCAACTTCCGGTCTCTCAGGGTCGGCCCGACCGCTGTTCCTGACGACGACGACGACGGCGACGATGAGGACGGCTCGTCGACGCAGGAGGATGACGGCGGCTCTGAGAGCGTGGGGGACGACGTCGTGGCCGGGATGGCTGCCAAGAAGGTGGTCTCCGGAGGGAGCGGCTGCGGCGTGGCCGTGGTGACGCTCTCCGTCGCGCCGTACGAGGACTTCCGGCGGTCCATGCGGGAGATGGCGGACGCGCATGCGAGGCTGGAGGCCGCCCGCGTCGGCACGCGCGCGGCGCCGGTGGTGGACTGGGACTTCATGGAGGAGCTGCTGTTCTGCTACCTCCAGCTCAACGACCGGGCGGTGCACAAGGACATACTCCGGGCGTTCACCGACACCGTCGCCGCGCTCCGGAGGCGGCGCAGGGCACCGGCACTGAAGCCGAAGAGCAGGCGGACACGGCAGCCACGGAGGGGCGCCAGAGGATCCGGCGTCGACGACGACGACGACGTCGACGAGGCGGTGGACTCGAACTCGTGATCGTGTCGTGCGTACATGCTGGCAAGCATGTGTGTGTAAATTTGGTAGGCACAGCAGCTCGCCGGCCGGCGCCGCCGCCGGTCATACTGCCGTCGGGCGGCTGCACATGGACTAACCGATTAACTAACGTCCCCCACCCTCTGATCTAACATAATGGTATGTGTTTAATACGCGCGGTTTATTACGAGTTTGTTTCAGCCTTTCAGAACGTTTTTCACTCCATGTGGACTGATGTGTCAAGTTGAGTCAAGGATATTAATTCAGTAAGGATCTGTATTTGCTTTGGACATTTATCTCTTTATTATACTTTTATAGTGTCCATTATTTGAGAATGGCGCTTTGGCTCTTGGCCTCCATGGAGGCTGATTTTTTGAAAAATTCAAAATTCAAAATTTTTGGTTTCAGAAAAGTCTGGAAAAGTCTATACAAGTAAACAAGGATGTGAGGCGTATGTGTGTAAAATTTACACTTGTTCACTTTGCCTTCATCTATCTCTGTATTTTTTTACAGAATTATTTGAAATGTAAAAATATGAATTTTCATGAATTTCGAATTTTGCATTTGAAGGCCTCCATGGAGCTCGGCCTCCAAAAGCAATTTCCGATTATTCTTGTTTGTGATCATCCCATCCCTCGTGATGCTTCTCTAGGAGCACATGATTTTTATTAGACCAAATGGCACAAAAGATCACTAATGACCAGGCTTGGAAACAATACAAATACTTGAATATGCGCTGCACAAATTTAAATTCATAGTCAGATCCACATAATAAGAAATATGAAGAACCTTAAACATTCAGAATGCTACGAGGATGATGGCGCTATGGACGGCAATAATCGGATGTCAAAGCATAGGGTTTTTTGAAATTTTCTTTCAAAGAAACTTTCATTGGAATTTTCAGTCTAGTTTTACACGATTAGTTTTGTTCTGTATAGATGAAGCCACACCGTAGGTGAGAGCACTATATTCTTGTCGACACGCTTGCGTGTGCTTGACCTATGCTAACCCGAGTCAAGTTGTTGTGCAACTATGCATAACTCATTACAAATAACTTTTAATGAGTCTATTACTTACTGATATCATTGGAGTATGCATAAGTTGAAGAAAATAAAGTATTGAAAATTTGGCGTATTTGATTCAGTGAATTTCAGTTTCAATCCTTGGGTAGTTGCCCTATACAGAGTTTATCTCGTTTGCAAGACTGAAATCGATGAATTTTCCCTAACAACTTGCACTAAATTCCAAAGAAAATAATAATTCATCAAGTGTCTCTTTGATTCACATGATTCCAGTAACGGACTAATCTGAAAAATTAGAAACTGAATATTGGCGAGCGTTGATTCTTGTAGGAACTGAAACCAACAAGTTGTGCAATAGAACTTGTTTGGTTGGCCATGGAAGAAACACATGAATATTTTGTGAAGAATCAAGGATTCGTTGTTTGACACAATTTTCGGACACACAAACATTTTTTTGTGAGGTTAGACTCTGATGATTTTCTTCTGGAATTGCCCATATAATAATTCACTTGAAAAAAAAAATTCTTGTGGTCTTTAATCTTGCAAAACACACAAGGTATACAGGAAAAAAATATAGATGAATCAAACCATCTTAAATTCCTATGAAATTCACAATTCCTTTGTTACCCTCCAATACTGATATCAGTTGAACTCTCTCTCTCTCTCTCTCTCTCTCTCTCTCTCTCTCTCCCTCAAATGTACTTTTCTTTAGTTCCTTTGAATCAAATAGATGAAATTCTTATAACCCTTCCCCCACCACACTCGTCCCGAAATCACACGGAATTGTTTTTTCTCGGTGGGTCTACGATACATATGGCATGCACCTAAACACTAAAGTGTTTCATGCGTTTCATGTTGTGCAAACAAACAACAAACACCACATATTGCTCATTGCAATGTATCAAATTCGTGATTGAAAGATGTGTCATTATATCTACTTCCTATGTTTTTCCTATTCATCTACTACCACTATAAAAGAAAGAGAGGGCGGAGAACCAGATCATCCTATCCATCGAAACCTGCAATCTGATGGTCTACATCCCTCCAGCATACTAAACGCGTTTTACGCTTTAATTACCCACCATGCCATTACTATAAAAGGAAGAGAAGCCAGATCCAACTTATAATCTGAACCGTCTAATCACATCATCAACGGCCTAAATACATCGTTAACGAAATAGTCTTCGTTAACGAAATAGTCTTTGTTAACGAAACGCTAATCCCCCGCTTCGTCTCACCCCACATGTCCTCTGTTCAACAACCGCTCCGCGTTCGCCACTTCGCCCCACCTTTCCTTCACACCGCTCGCCCCGGCCCCCTTCACGCCGCCGCCGCCGCCAGCGGCTTCGCCCCGACTCACCTTCACGCTCACGCCGCTCGCCCCGGCCCCCTTCACGCAGCGGCCGCCGCCAGCGGCTTCGCCCCGACTCACCTTCACGCTCACGCCAATTGCCCCGGCCCCCTTCATGCAGCCGCCGCCGCCAGCGGCTTCGCCCCAACTCCCCATCACTCCATTGCCGCCAGGCGCTTGCCCCGGCCCCCTTCACGTCGCCGCCCTTCCGCGTCCACCGCTCACCCCGCCGCCCTTCGCTCAGCCAACTGCTCTGCCCCTCCACACCCGCCGCGCAGCCCCACAGCCTCTTCTCGAAGACACCCACCTAGCCGCGCCGCACACTCTGCGCAGCCCCGACGAACCCCTACGCATCAACGACGAGAAGAAGAAAAAGGGCGACGCCGAGGAGGCGCAGAGTGACTGTAGTGGAGACGACATGGTGAGCAGGGAGGCCGCACACGCCCTCGATCCGGCCGACCAGGGGTTGGCGCCACTTGGTAGGGGCACTAGCAGCACGCCCCCGACGTGGACGCCTCCGGCCCTGGACGATTTGAACCGTCCCTCCTATTTTCTGCTTGGCAGGGGCAGTAGCACGCCTCTGCCGCGGACGCCTCCCACCATGTGGTTGCCGGATGCCCTAGGGTTGCTGTCGATGCCTTGCGACATGCTGCTGCTGGTTGCTGCAAAAGCAAACTGAATATCCTGCTGTTGCTGGCTGCTGCAGACGCAAACTGAATTTCATGTTGTTGCTGGCTGCTGCAGACGCAAATTGAATTTCCTGTTGTCGCTGGCTGCTGCAGACGCAAATGCTCAGGTTCAGGATGGATATATGGGTGAGTTTTTATTTTGCTCAATATTAGAAAACATTTGTTTTATCCTTTGGTTCTTATCTCTTGAGTACTTCCTCTGTGACATTTTTGTAGGAACCTTCCATGTGTGATTGTTGACAGTACTATGAAAAATCAAAAGCCTCCTGTATGTTTGTACTAACTGTTATTGTACAGATCTGGCCTTTTTCCCCTTGTATATGCGCTTCTGCTATGATCAAAGAAGAGCAAAATTCCTTCTATTTTACATACTCCATCAAACTATAATGAATTAGCTGCTATTTTACATGCAACTCCTGCCATTGTTATGCATGAATTTGCGTCAAAACAGATTTATTTCTTTTTCTTTTGTTTCAGGTTTTAAGTGAGGAATTTTTCTCTCAAAGTCGAGTGATCTAGGTAACTATAAGAGGTGGAATTACCGGAGACGCACTAATGTGATTATCTTAACATGTTATTAAGGTGAATAGTTGTCGAGTTGCAGTAACTATATTAGTTGTTGATAAGTCATGGTCTGCTGGAAAAATGATTTAGTGCAAACTACTCTAAAATAGCACTTAATTGTTGGTGTATCCTCCGTGAAGACTTGGTGCATCTGTCTAAAGATGCTTGCCAGTGCCTCCATTAGACCGTGGATAGTGCATATGATATTTAGAACTTACCATGTTCTTTACATTATTATGTTATATAACAAAAGTATATTTAGAACATTCACATATAAGCGGCCAAGGTTATTATTTTGCTTTCAGTGGATTAACAATTTATGTTGGCGCGGTATGAAAATTTAGTTCATGGTCATTTCTCTTATCTTTGATGCAACTGGATCTTTAGCATTTTTACAGTGTTTTCGAGATTAGTATGATATTATGTACTTCTGGTTCTCAAATTAAACATGGTTGATTTTTCTCAATTTTTTTAAAAAATCTGTGACATTAATCTCACCTTGTAATCAGAAGGGAGATAGATATGGTGAGAGATAGATATATGCAATGCTACAAGAGCATCAAGTTTTAATGTTTGGTTAACAATTTTGTAGGACACTGGAGTGAACATATTCGTATTTGTACAATCCAAACTAAATATATCATACTTATGGAGCATGAATTTAATTTGTATTTCCTTCCAGGATGCACTTACTCATGGCATCCATTTTAATAAGGTATCTCTTGGAAATCATATGGCATGCATGTATTAACTTTTGAACTTTGCAACTAAATTTGGTACTAAAACATGGTGTAAGTCACGTGTAAATTTTAGGTCATCATCCTAGCTCTAATTGGTTGATTTTCATGATCTTGCTTACATTTTCTCACTATATAGATTAGACACCAACATGACACCCTTTGAAACAATAATGTGTCTTTCCATGGATGTTTTAGTAATGGGCACTGTAATTCAAAAAGGTTGTGTTTCTAGAATCGACTGTGTAATATTTTGAGGGTAACAGGCATGTTTATAGAAGTATCATGTGGTGCATAATCATATTTGATGGCAAGAGGTATGATGTTATCAGACTATACATGTATCTTCTGATTGTCTTGGACAATCTATTTCATAATAGGTTGACACGGTGAATGCACTATGCCGCCCTTATGACTAATTCTAACACCAATTAGGTTATATTGCTTCTGTGAGCCAGTGCAACTTAAATATTGCAGTTATTTCAAGGCCAGGTGCTTTGTCCTTAATTGTCCTTCCCTTTGTTCAATACATCACACCAACCAGCATTTATTACTGGATTTATTTTAGGATTTCCAGTAATACACATTCAATATATACTCTATTGTTTTTAATCATGACCTATGATGGATGACTTGTAGTATATCTTCGTCGGTTCTTTCGAAGTGGATGGAAGAAAGTGAAAACTGGTCACGAACATCATTTGGAAGAATGTTGGACTCAGACATAATGGTCCCTGATCTAACATGGAGTAAAGGGAACCGATTTACGGATTTAATTTTTCCGCGGCTAGACCGACGCGTTCTCATGTAATTCTCGATGTATGTTGGATTGTCTCTTTCTATCTTTGTGGAACGACGTGCAATTCTCTTGTGCATTCAGGAACAAAGTCGTGCAACCTTTAAATTCTATGAAGCCTTTGATACTTCTTCTTTTATCTTGTAAATTTCTTTTTGCAGTGTTAACGCATGACTTACCTATTATTATTATTTTCCACCGCCATTTTCTTTGTTAGTTATATATGTTGGGACTGTTCATTTTTGTTTTAGCCATTTTCAGTTCCTCACATTTGATTTCTGTTGAAGTTATTTTTACTGATCAACATGTTGCTATTTCTGCAGGTGACACTTCAATCTTCTTTATATTCAAGTGCAATCTGCTTTATATTCAAGTGTAGGAAGATTTCAGATTGTGTCCTCCTTTTTTCGTTGGCACTATCAGCTCACGCCCTCTTGCAGTGCAAGATTATCCATATTTTGAAATCATTTTTGTGCTGACGTCATTGTATTTTCTCAAATAGATGGATGTCATGAGTAAACACTTGTTGAGTTGCAGGCTGGTATTGTTGAATTAGAGGCTGCTACTGACTACCAATATTGTAAAGATACTGATATGATGTGTTCCATACTGAGAATCACGAGGAGATTTTTATTGAGCTTGAGTGAGTAATTGTATCTACTTATTTTGTTAACCACCTTCGTAGTGTATGCTATATTTAGGTTGTGGACTTACTGATCCCTTAGGGTTGCTTGTAAATGCATGTAGAATAGACTGCTAGGAGCAGTTCACTAAACAATCTTGCAGAATGAATTGCATCTTAATGTGACTTGACTGAGTACCGTTTTAGCTTGTAGTTATATGTCAACACATACAGATTCATAGGGCTTGTAGAAAGCATATTAGAGCTGAGTATGGGATTAGCTTCAGCATTTAGAGCAGCAAGGAGCGACAAATGTTTACAAGGTTGATACCGTGCATAGAAGAAACCTAAGGAGCACGGTTACTATCATGTGCAAAAACTCTTTGATTGAGATAGCAACAGTAGCAAGGTGAATTGCAATGTACGAATATATTGTTATTTGTCTATTAGTTTGGCTTTGTGTAGATGGCTTGGTATTTGGAAAGTAAAACTCTTTCCGCTTTTTTGCAGCAAGGCTGGTGTGAATCTGGAGGAGATGCTATCATCAAATACTATCGAAAAATAGCAATTCTGCATGATGTGGTGGGATGGACTACCGCCTTCTTGATCTTTTACGGTTTTTTCATGTTGCTGAAGTGCAAATGTATGAGTCAAGGGTGGTAGTGCCCTGTGCTTTTTACACATGTCATTGTACTTGTGATCTTCTGAATATTTTGTTAAATAGTGAAGGATATTTTGGAACAATGATGTTTTCAATCTTCAAGACACATGATAAGAAACTAACTGGTGAAGCTGGGCATCGCCTCACATATAGCTTTTTTAGTTTAAGATAGTACTCCCTCTGTAAAGAAATATAGTGATCTAAATGCTCTTATATTTCTTTACGAAGGGAGTATGTTTTTATTTTTTGCTATGATTTGTCAAGTTGCTTATGATGTTTTGAACATCTAACCAATGTTGACAAAAAGAGCATGTTTGGTATGCCTTTCTTGCTCAGGTCCAAGGTTGGATAATCATAACATTAATGAAATTCCTGAGACTACGTGTGTTACACGTGCAAGCTTACTAGTATGTAGTAAGAATCCCATGACACAGATATGCATATGTTAGTTCAAAAAAAACCCTGCATCAAGCATCTGGCACATTTGTACATGACTTATATCCTTGATTTATCTTATAACATCTATAGATTCAGGGCATTTTTCAAAACCGAGAGGTACGACACACATATATGACAGTACATGACTATACATTTCACGAGTGATCAATATATCCTAGGGAATTCATGTAACTTAATCTTATGATACACACATAATGAACATATTTTTTTATTGGGATTAGAATTCTCTAAAATTCATTAGTCCCGAAGAGAGAGCCCAAATGAAGGTGTTTGAATCACAAGAATTTGTTTAATTCCCTCAAAAAGGAATTTGTTTAATTCCCCTAGTTGCTTACACAAGTCTAGTTTACCGACTCAAGAAGCATCCTTGTATGCGGATGCGCTCCTCCAAATCTAAGTATGATGGCAGTTCCTCTCTTTCTTTAACATTTCCTCTATGGCGGCGAAGGATGGTGTTGGGCATCGTCTCAACATGACTCAAGATTCCGCCTAAGTGAAATTCTAATTTTATTTCTTGCGGAGCCATTGATGTCATATTGCAAGATATCTATGTATTCCTCTTGTGGTGACCATATGTGTACTTTTTGTAATCTGTTGGTCTAATGAAATATATACGTAGTTATTTAAAAAATAAAATAAAAAAATATGTGCCCTTCAAACACACTCTTGCTTAGAGTTTCTTTTTTCTTTTCCCGCTCAATGTTTTATTTTCAAGAAACATCGAGTATAACGTAGAAACATTACTATCACCATCACCACACGTCGCTCACATAAACATCTATCTAATATTGAAGTCATGGAGTTTCTAAAATTGACGAAGCCATCAGAAACATGAGCAAAATCAATGATGCCATTAATTTTCTTTTGTCCAGTGATGCACAATGCTATTTCTACATGCAGGATAGCAACCAACGCTCTCTCTCATAGTCTCAGCTATAATAATTGTCCCTGATTTAGTATAAGATAAAAAAACATCGAAATAATAAGTGCCACATGTGTGATACGAAGCACTTTGACTCAAACTTTTTTTACAACTAAAATAGCATATGAACTCCCCCCTCCCTCCGACGGGAATTTGCCATTCGAAAAGAAGTTGTCATATGTTTGGGTCACCGTGTGACACTTATGGGGGTCTAAAAAATATTAATTAGGGTACCAATCAAATGGATATCGATGTATAAACAACTGACAAGAAAAAGGAGTCGGCACGAAAGCTCCGAGCCTTAAAAAAACACACCGCCGAGTAGGACATGCCCCACACAGACGCCTCCCAGTGGCCCCACCCGTCAGTCCCCTCTCCCATCGGCCCAGTCGCATCAGCCTCACGTGCGCCAAACCCCCAACCCCACTCCACGTGCCCCTTTCCTCCCCTCGCTCGCCGCCAGGCGGGCCCCGGGCCCGCCTGCCATCCACACCGCAACAGCGACGCGCGCCCACCGCAGCGATAAAGCAAGAGCGGCACGGGATAAATATAATAATAAATAAAATAAAGCGGGTGGGAGGAGACCTACAGACGTAAAGCCGCCGCTTCGTGTCGACGCGACGCCCTCCCGACCTCCATCCATCCTCCTCCTCGCCCCCCTCGTCTCCGCGCCAGGGCCTCGCGCGCATCTCACTCGTCTAGGGTTCCGGCGGCCGATTCGGGCCGAATTGGACGGCGCCGCGGCGGATCGGGGGCCGGAGGAGCGCGGGGGAGAGATGACGGGGAAGAAGCGCAAGGCGGAGGCGGCGCGGCTGGACGAGACGGACCGGGCCATGTACGGCGCGTTCCGGGGCGCCGCCAACTCCCTCTCGCAGCTCTACACGCTCGCCATGGGCGGCCAGAAGCTCTCCTTCCAGGCCGGCGAGCGCCACGCCATGGTACGTTCTGACTTGACTGTTTCTTTCATGGCGTGGTTGTTGGTTAAACTGATGATTGACTGACGGATTGATTGATTGATTGATTGATTCGTGCGCTGCTGCTGTTTCTGACTTGTGTTGTGTCAGTGGTGTGGGAGACTGGATTTTGTTTCGTTGAATTCGCCCCTTCTTGTGGTGAAAGTAATTTGGATTAGGGGCGGTTAAGACTCAGACGATGAGGAATTTGAGTGCTAGAGCCTTATCCTTTGTGGTTGTGGCGAGTGTAGATTGTTCTTGTAATTAGATCGTTCAGGGGCAAGCGAGATGGCCCTTTCGCTGGACGCGTGATGAAATTTGTTTCAGTTTTGGGCATATTTCCTCCGTTTACCTGCAAATTCTGCTTCAACCTTTGCAGTTACGTGTGGCAATTCTGAGTATTTCTCTGGGGGGTGGGGGGTGATGACTTCTGCCGAAGTTCCTTGTCACAGTGTGTGATCTGACATCGCTGAATAATATATTGATGTGCAATAGCCAATAATTCATAGAGCACTCTTGTACTGCTGCCTACAACAACTCTGATTAGAATTGGCCATCTTTCTTTGGCGATGGAGGGTATGCAAAGCAGAAGAGGGGAGACTTCGCTTATGGGGCAGGTTGCTTCTGGGCTAGTACTAAGGAGTCATCCTTTTCAGCTTTACTTCAACTAGTGCACTGCTATGTGGAAAGTCTCACCGTTAGGTGTGTAGTGCTTCTTCCAAACACGGAAGGCATCCTTGGCATTGGAATCAGTATCTTAAGTTATGGTTCTGGTCAGAACTCAGAACCTTACATGTTGTTCATCATTGTTATGTTGTATGCCCTCTTCCTAGTTTTAGTTTCCGTAGTACTACAATGGCACACAGTAGAAGTCAATTGCATTAAAATATGTTCCTGAGAGTCATCTGCTCAACTCATTAAACGAAACACTAAAGGATGCACCAATACAAACATTTATTTACAAACTGGCAAGTGTAAAGTCCGGATGTGGTTTGGTCACTTGTGTTCATATGACTTATATTTTATAGTGGGTTTACATTGCAGAGTGGTTGAACAGCTAGTTTGTTATTTTTGCTAATAAGATTTCTTTATTTGTCATGATCATTGTCATGTTGTTCTGATGACTGTTGCTGTTAAACGCCAGCTAAATAGTTTCATCTATACAGATAATGTGGGATTTGACCAGAGTTTAATTACCAACGCTTAAAACTAATCATAGCATTGATGTATGGTATTGCAACTTCTCCCTATAATGAACTACTGTCAGGATTGGATACATCCTGAGTTTCTTAATTTTTGTTTCAGGACTGCAAACTATATGTTTTTTTAACATGTTACCTTTGAGTTATGAATAATTTCTACCAACTCTATGACTATGCATGCCATATATGTTTAACACACACGGTACTTCACAATGTTGGCTGCAAAAGTGTCAATAAAAGGAACAGAAGAAAATTTGCGTGTCATATTTACAGGCTTTTGTATGTAATGAACAGCTGTGTTGGGTCATTGTCCTCAACCCCCGGCCATGGTTGCAGCAGCCATGTCGTGAGGTGATGAGGAATCAGTAAAGTACTAAACTTTGTAGGAGTTGGTATAAAAAAGTAAAGTTTGTACGAGTATACAGGGGATTAATTCATCGCATGATTGCTCTCGTATAAAGGAGAGATGTATTAACAATCAAAATACGAATCTGATACGAGTCAATCTAAATCTTATTTAGGATTCAAATTACTAACATATTCTTAATGATAACTTTTATCCTATTTGCTTTCTTCTCTTATCCTAACTGCTTGGGCGCCTAACTTTCTTGTGCTAGTTGTGCACTGCACGTTCATGCGGGTGCCGGCTATATTAAGGCCCCACATGACATAGTGATTCTAGACAACGGTATACGTCCCAAGTGTTGAACCATTTAGTCCTGCCAACGCGTGGAATCCATCAGGAATTGTACCTGCTAGCAAGAAGCAGTTGTATTTTCTTTTATAGAATAGCACCTTCCACCTTTTCAAAGTTCTTTCTTTGGTTGGCAGAAATCTGTTCTTTCTTCTCTTTCCTTTTTTCACGACGTTTTTCAGTATTGTTTGTTCCATTTGAGCAGGAAAAGCTGTATGAATGGATCTTAAGACAGCATGAAAATGGTTTGAGGCTTACAGTTGGTGATATAGCCTCGCACGTCCAGGTTAGCAGTATTTTTTTTCCTGTCTTCTATATTGAAAGGGAACTATTCATAATTAAAACATGGACTTCAAGAAGTTGGGCGAATTTCAATTTCACAGACCATGATGGTCTGACTGGTATATCAAGTTTTGCCATCTTGTTTCTTAGTGAACAATGATGCATAATGAACAAGATGAGCTTACCATCCTTACACACAACACTGATCCTGTGCACATATTGCTTCCTTTATCAATCCATACCTCTAGCCATAGCCTCCTAACAAATACTAGTTGCACCACTTTTATCCTTTTGCGCCATTCTAGCATAAGATTGATAACTTATGTTTATGATCTGTATGTTTGTCTAGCATGAGATTCAGTATGGAGGCGACAATCCATTGGCCTCTCCAAGATCACAATATGCAAGCCAAAGCACTCATGCTACTGTGCATATGCCCAACACAAGCAACCAGCAACCATCTGCAAGCTTATTTGCACTAGGAAACCCAGGGTTGACGCAGCCCAAGAACTCGGCGGTCTTTTCTAACGCACTATCCAGCCCCGTGCGCCGGGGCCTGCAACCATACCATCTGGATCAGGGTGGGGATGCAGGCTACTTTGCGAACGGCTTAGCCCGCGAGCCGAATCCCACGGCTTCAAACGACTCATCCATGGACATGCATTCGGACAGCCCAGCTCACGACTCCTCCTGAGCACTGCGCTCCACAGAGATGGAAGAAGAATAGCAAGCACATCCAGTGAAAGGATAAACTGGAAGAACAGCATATCCAGTGAAAGAAGAAATCGGCCGCGAGATGCCTGTTGTCACCGCTCAAGTAGGAGTATTCAATTTAACCCCCACCCCCATAGCCTGTTATGCCAAGTAAGCTTGTCTTATATGTTTTTCACTACTGCTTACAGCCTGTTGCTTTGTCAAGATACTGTGTAACCTTTGTGCACCTGTGTTTTCTGTTCTTGGTAAAATTGTAAAACTTTATTTATCTGTGCATATTACTGTCGGTCTGTTGTCAAGTGTTTGGTGGCAAATAACCGAGAATAGAACTTATTAACAGTAGGGTTCCTGTGCACCAACCCAATCTATGCACCTGGTGCATCAATGGCTTTTGGACCATTAGACGAGAAGGCAATGGGTCAAATTTTGGACCATATCAAATTTGCAAAAGCAACTTTATAGTTTATTATATCCGGCCTGCACTTTACATCCCACTCTCTCATCAATAGACCTGTGTGTTTAATTTTTTAACACAAAGGTGGCCATATATTTTGAACCGAATGTCTTGATTTTTAATACGTTTTGACTGGCAACTTTTGTCTTGATGAGATATTTGAAACAAGATCAATGTTGAATATGTTTTTTCTTTTTTTGCCTTTTGGAACTTGATTTGGAACTTATTAACCAATTGCATGTGGGATCGACGTGTAGAGGGAGAGGGAGAGGCAGAGTTACAGAACTTATAAGGCAATTAAAAGCTTATAATTGTTATGTTAAGTTTTAAAATACATCAATTTCAAAATATATTCGGCATTGATCTTGTTTCGAACATTTTGTAAAAAAATAGTGGTAGAAAAACTGATTTAGACGTATGGTTCAACAGATATGAATGTATTTATCCCTAAAAAAAGATATGAATGCATTTATGTTTGGAGAAAGAGAGTACATAACATTGATTCAATGATGGGAGAGGAAAGAGTAGAGCGCGGATTAATTAATTTTAGCATAACATGATGTCAAATATTCTACCAATTCATTCTCGAGCCTAATCCTAACCCTCTGTCATATCCAATGGCTGAAAAGCCATTGGTGCATCGGGTGCACCAGCGCGTAAGCAAAGAGTCATCATAACATGAGCTCCATATTGCCTGATCCAATGTCATTACTCGGCTAGAGTGTGTTTTTCGGCCAAAGTCATTATTATGGCAGTCTATGCTATATGGTGAGAGTTGCTCGAAGAACGAGTTCGGTTTCTAGCATAACAGGTATACAGGCTCTAGATGGCCAAATCTGAGTTGTTTGGTTGACCGGGCCACGGAGAGAAACAAGCCCACATGCTCCTCAAGTTAGCCCTTAGCTTGCAAACAACTACTCCCTCTGTAAATTAATATAAAAGCGTTTAGATTACTACTTTAATGATCTAATGCTCTTATATTAGTTTACGGAGGGAGTACTTCACTATAATTGTACTATAGTGAACTTTCTAGCCTCTTATTTTAGAATCTACAATGGATTAGCAGTTCATCGCTTTAGTCCACTTAGGCATCTCTCCAGTCTCCATGTTTCGTGGGGCACCAAGCAAGCATTTTCGAAATCAGGAAGTACATATGGTTTTTGGATGGACCAGGGAGAAACGCTGAAATCGACGGTTCCCAAATGCAGACTCGTGTAATGCAAATAACTCTCGGGAGATTGCAGGCCGAGGTTTTGGTCAACTCCTATTCGGCGCTTTGAGCACCCGTTAAAGTGAAAACGGCACACAACGCGCGCACGTATTCCCTTCGTTAGATTTTCACGGGCCGGCCCATCTAGAGATTGTTTCTGTTAAGCTCCCAACGATTTGGGAAGCTCAGCACAAAAAAGAGAAACCGGTTTGGGAAGCTTCAGAAGCTTTCGATCGTTTTTTTGTTCATGGTTTGTTTGCCTGGTTTTAGTTTTTTTTTCCTTTTTTCCTTATCTATTCTTAAATTTGTAAATATTTTTACATTCATAAACATTTTTTAAACTCATGATTCTTTCCAATTATTGAAAAAATTAATTTTGTGATTTATTTTCAAATATGTTACTTTTATAAAATTCATGAATATTTATCAAATCTACGATCATTTTTTTAATCGGTGAAATTGTTTGAAATTCATGATTTTTTTCAGATCCGTGAACATTTGTCAAAACCACAACATTTTTAAAACATGTGAATTTTTTTAATCCGTGAACTTTTTTTCTCAATTCGTGAGCATCTATCAAATTAGTTAATATTTTTGGATCCATGATTTTTATTTTCAATTTCAGAAAAAAACGAACCCAAGATTTCTAAATTCTAAAAAAGGTAAACAGTCAAAGGTCACCCGGTCAACTGGTCGACAGTAGACGGTCAACCAGGTCTCGTAGCTGGGCTGGCCCACACGAGGGGCGCACGGGCGCTGGCTTGCTACCTGGCGCAGAGAGCGCTGACTAGGAGCTCTCAAGGGAGCCCTCAAAAAATAAAGGAGCTCTCAAGGTTCTACTAAAAAAAAGGAGCTCTCAAGGTTTTGCATGCAACCAAATATACTGCAGGACGTGAAAAGTGGCTCGGCAACTAAACATGTCATTTATGCCTAAAAAAACAAAAACTAAACAAGTCATTTGTCAAAAAAAAACTAAACAGGTTATAAGTTGCTGTAACCTGCTTGTATCTGCGTGGAGAGTAAAACCGCGGTTGGCGTGTGGTAAAAAGCGGTAGAGAAGCATTGAAAAGAGCTGACAATCTTGTTCCCTCTGTCCATGTGATGTGTTCACCGTTCCTGAAATGTTCAGCACTGTTGCTGGCAACACTATCTTCGTGATCATTTGGAGGCTGTTGCGCGACTTGGTACGGACGTCGGGCCGTGTTTGATGTCTTGTGTATCTAATGTCGATCGCTATGTAGTAGGAGTGAAATTGGATTGTATCCGGACCGATAATTTTGATACCGTACCCTTCATTTTTGTGGGAGATAATTTTTGATACCATGTCTTATTCTAGAATCATTTTCGGTTTTCAAATCTAGACGGATGCGGATTTGAATACAAGATTATGCGGATTCAGACATGATACAGTAATGGAACAAAGTTGGATAAAAAAGGGTCATAACACATGCATATACGAGGAATATGTAAATAATATAAACTAAAATTATACATAACCAATAAATCCTTTAAGCACACGTAAAACACTAGAAAGTTCCCCACAAAGCAAAACATTGGGAAGAACTAAAATAAGCCAAATATATCACTAAAAAGGGCATTTCTCATCTCGTTTAGCAAAGATAGTATTCACCTTTGCTACTTCAAAGTTCATCCATAAATCGGATATCCATATTTAAAAGGTATGATTATTCTACTAGAGAAAACAGATTATCCCACAACGTCATATATATTAGTAATACTATATCTTATCAGTCGGATTCGAATTCATATTCGGTTTGGATTATATTCAGATGTCAAAAATCTCTTATTGTATCCTATATGAACGGATCGAAAGCCGTTTCGTTAAAAAATTATACTAACCACTTTCACCCTTACTATGCAGCCAGATCTCATAGAACAAGCTCATGGATTGCCGTAGGAGATAGATGGGAGGGAGTGCCTGGAAACTAGGGTCTACTTGGTTCAACTTTGATTATACCATGAGGGAAATGTGAAATTTTACTAAAGAGTTAGGTGAGAACAAAAGGAAATTTCCACGAGAATTGAACTCCACAAGAAAAAGAAAACTCTTCAGAATTGCATGCAAAATTCACCATAGGAATCACCTTCAACTTTAGATGTGGCTAACCAGGCCAGTGCCGAGGTCATCTTTCCCGATGCATAGTTAGCCAGCACCTGTCCCAACGAGTAGGCACCCGCCACCCATCTTCAAGATCGAATGAGGACCTCCGTCCCCAATGCTAAATCGTTGGCCGCCTCTCCTGTAAGAGAACGACAAGCTAAAGTCCATCTGACCTCTTGGACCCCCTGGCCCCACCTATCACCGTTTCTCCCTTTTATTATTTCTTTACCACTTTAAATGTGCATGCTATATATTCGACAAAATGCATGTTCCTACATGTCTGTAAACTTTAATTGGTACTGTGGAGCAAGTGATTGATGTTGATATTGTAATTGAACGATTTTAGAAAGAAGTTCACCCTAATTCATATTATCTTGCAGATTATTCTAGGAAGGAAAAATGTCAAATGATCCTTTCTTTTGTAGCGTCAGAGATTAACGTTTCTTGCTTTTGCTTAACATAGCAGTTGGTTGCTCGTCAGGTATAGCATGGACATATATCTTACTAACCTATTGCAAGATATGGCACTACCCATTTATCCCAGCGTATGAGGAGAAATGCTCGAGCTTTAGGGTCTCCAAGACATTTTAAGTACATGATAAATCTTTTCCTTTCACAATCATTATTAATATGATGAAATATTGCATATCTTACTCTTGTTTTTTAGATTCAGTGTGCTGGGCCCAAGTTCCTTCATAATGCTTGCACAAAAAACCATGTGTTTGCTCCTAGATCTTCAAGTTACTTTATTTAGCACTGATTTTGGTGATTATACCATTACCTTGGTAGGTCATACTTGGTAAAGATTACACCTAACATTCCTTAGTGTTTCTTGCATGTCAACTGTCTTCCCTTGTCATTTTGATAATAAAAAAGTGATCCATATATTTATCTCTAGGCTTTTCCATTTCAAATTTAATGAGTAGTTTTCTCTTTATCCATCTTTCTTTGCAATTTACATTCACACCTTGCACCATGTTGGCGTACGACTCATTCATCTTATCTTGCAACTTGCACCAACTAAAGTACCCAAACTTCATCCGAAGAAATGGGCAATCGCTCTGTTGCAAGGAGGCGTTACAGCGGAGACTAATCCATGCATGATTTTATGTGCCTGTTGAGTGGTATGGACGGAGAGGATAATAGAAGGCATGGGTAAGGAGGACGGTTGACCATGTCATTAGTGAGGTGGGATGTGGATATACGTCCATGGACCATGCAAATTCTGACGAACGGATGATGGCTAATGCTTCGGTGAAGAAGAATAGATGGAAACCACTGAACGAATCAGAAACAAAGATAAAAGTCGATGCGCCTTTTGCTGGAGAGGAGGAGAAGGGAGCCCCGAGAGCAATTTGGAGGGATAGCTCGGGATCCATGTTGCGAGCCCAAGCTTTTTGGTATGATCATGCAACAAACCCTTTGGTTATGGAGGCCTTAGCAGTGCGTGATGGTGTACACATGGCGACCAAAAGAGGCTTCACACGAGTTCATGTGGAAACATATGCTCAATGGGTGGTCGAGATATGGAATTGTTTGGAGTTTCAAAGATAAAAAATTGGAGGGATTCTGAGTGAGGTCAAGGAGATGAGTGCTAATTTCTCCTTGTTTAATCTGAGCTTTAATTTATAGGAAGGGATGCTTGTCGGTGTCAAAATCGGCGGATCTCAGGTAGGGGGTCCCGAACTGTGCGTCTGAGGTTGATGGTAATAGGAGACAAGAGACACGAAGTTTTACCCAGGTTCAGGCCCTCTCGATGGAGGTAATACCCTACGTCCTACTTGATTACTATTGATGAGTATGGGGGCTACAAGAGTTAATCTACCATGAGATCGTAATGGCTAAAATCATAGAAGTCTAGCCTATATGATTATGATTGTGTCTACGGACTAAACCCTACGGTTTATATAGACACCGGAGGGGACTAGGGTTGTACAAAGTCGGTTACAGAGAAAGGAATCTTCATATCCGAACGCCAAGCTTGCCATCTGTTGGGGAACGTAGTAATTTCAAAAAATTTCCTACGCACACACAAGATCATGGTGATGCATAGCAACGAGGGGAGAGCATGATCTACGTACCCTTGTAGATCGCAACGGAAGCGTTGACACAACATAGAGGAAGTAGTCGTACGTCTTCTTCCCGATCCGACCGATCCAAGCATCGTTACTCCGGCACCTCCGAGTTCTTAGCACACGTACAGCTCAATGACGATCCCCGGGCTCCGATCCAGCAAAGCTTCGGGGAGGAGTTCCGTCAGCACGACGGCGTGGTGACGATCTTGATGTACTACCGACGCAGGGCTTCGCCTAAGCACTACAACGATATGATCGAGGTGGAATATGGTGGCAGGGGGCACCGCACACGGCTAATGAACGATCTCAATGATCAACTTGTGTGTCTAGAGGTGCCCCCTGCCCCTGTATATAAAGGAGCCAAGGGGGAGGGGTGCGCCGGCCAGGGAGAGGGCGCAGGAGGAGTCCTACTCCCACCGGGAGTAGGACTCCCCCCCCCAATCCTAGTTGGACTAGGTTTCCCAAAGGGGGAAAGAGAGAGAGGGGGGGGGGGCGTTCTCCTAGTCCTAATAGGACTAAGGGAAGGGGGGCGCGCGGCCACCTATGGGCTGCCCCTTTTCTCCTTTCCACTAAGGCCCATGAAGGCCCATATGGCTCCCGGGGGGTTCCGGTAACCTCCCGGTAATCCGGTAAAATCCTGATTTCGCCCGGAACACTTCCGATATCCAAATATAGGCTTCCAATATATCAATCTTTATGTCTCGACCATTTCGAGACTCCTCGTCATGTCCGTGATCACATCCGGGACTCCGAACAACCTTCGGTACATCAAAATGCATAAACTCATAATAACTGTCATCGTAACGTTAAGCGTGCGGACCCTACGGTTCGAGAACAATGTAGACATGACCGAGACACTTCTCCGGTCAATAACCAATAGCGGGACCTGGATGCCCATATTGGCTCCTACATATTCTACGAAGATCTTTATCGGTCAGACCGCATAACAACATACGTTGATCCCTTTGTCATCGGTATGTTACTTGCCTGAGATTCTATCGTCGGTATCCAATACCTAGTTCAATCTCGTTATCGGCAAGTCTCTTTACTCGTTCCGTAATACATCATCCCGCAACTAACTTATTAGTTGCAATGCTTGCAAGGCTTAAGTGATGTGCATTACCGAGAGGGCCCAGAGATACCTCTCCGACAATCGGAGTGACAAATCCTATTCTCGAAATACGCCAACCCAACATCTACCATTGGAGACACCTGTAGAGCTCCTTTATAATCACCCAGTTACGTTGTGACGTTTGGTAGCACACAAAGTGTTCCTCCGGCAAACGGGAGTTGCATAATCTCATAGTCATAGGAACATGTATAAGTCATGAAGAAAGCAATAGCAACATACTAAACGATCGGGTGCTAAGCTAATGGAATGGGTCATGTCAATCAGATCATTCAACTAATGATGTGACCTCGTTAATCAAATAACAACTCTTTGTTCATGGTTAGGAAACTTAACCATCTTTGATTAACGAGCTAGTCTAGTAGAGGCATACTAGTGACACTCTGTTTGTCTATGTATTCACACATGTATTATGTTTCCGGTTAATACAATTCTAGCATGAATAATAAACATTTATCATGATATAAGGAAATAAATAATAACTTTATTATTGCCTCTAGGGCATATTTCCTTCAGTCTCCCACTTGCACTAGAGTCAATAATCTAGATTACACAGTAATGATTCTAACACCCATGGAGCCTTGGTGCTGATCATGTTTTGCTCGTGGAAGAGGCTTAGTCAACGGGTCTGCAACATTCAGATCCGTATGTATCTTGCAAATCTTTATGTCTCCCACCTGGACTAGATCCCGGATGGAATTGAAGCGTCTCTTGATGTGTTTGGTCCTTTTGTGAAATCTGGATTCCTTTGCCAAAGAAATTGCACCAGTATTGTCACAAAAGATTTTCATTGGACCCGATGCACTAGGTATGACACCTAGATCGGATATGAACTCCTTCATCCAGACTCCTTCGTTCGCTGCTTCCGAAGCAGCTATGTACTCCGCTTCACATGTAGATCCCGCTACGATGCTTTGTTTAGAACTGCACCAACTAACAGCTCCATCGTTTAAAGTAAACACGTATCCGGTTTGCGATTTAGAATCGTCCGGATCAGTGTCAAAGCTTGCATCAACGTAACCTCTTACGGTGAGCTCTTTGTCACCTCCATACACGAGAAACATATCCTTAGTCCTTTTCAGGTATTTCAGGATGTTCTTGACCGCTGTCCAGTGATCCACTCCTGGATTACTTTGGTACCTCCCTGCTAAACTTATAGCAAGGCACACATCAGGTCTGGTACACAGCATTGCATACATGATAGAGCCTATGGCTGAAGCATAGGGAACATCTTTCATTTTCTCTCTATCTTCTGCAGTGGTCGGGCATTGAGTCTGACTCAACTTCACACCTTGTAACACAGGCAAGAACCCTTTCTTTGCTTGATCCATTTTGAACTTCTTGAAAATCTTGTCAAGGTATGTGCTTTGTGAAAGTCCAATTAAGCGTCTTGATCTATCTCTATAGATCTTTATGCCTAATATGTAAGCAGCTTCCCCGAGGTCTTTCATCGAAAAACTTTTATTCAAGTATCCCTTTATGCTATCCAGAAATTCTATATCATTTCCAATCAGCAATATGTCATCCACACATAATATCAGAAATGCTACAGAGCTCCCACTCACTTTCTTGTAAATACAGGCTTCTCCAAAAGTCTGTATAAAACCAAATGCTTTGATCACACTATCAAAGCGTTTATTCCAACTCCGAGAGGCTTGCACCAGTCCATAAATGGATCGCTGGAGCTTGCACACTTTGTTAGCTCCCTTTGGATCGACAAAACCTTCCGGTTGCATCATATACAACTCTTCTTCCAGAAATCCATTCAGGAATGCAGTTTTGACATCCATCTGCCAAATTTCATAATCATAAAATGCGGCAATTGCTAACATGATTCTGACAGACTTAAGCATCGCTACGGGTGAGAAGGTCTCATCGTAGTCAACCCCTTGAACTTGTCGAAAACCTTTTGTGACAAGTCGAGCTTTATAGACAGTAATATTACCGTCAGCGTCAGTCTTTTTCTTGAAGATCCATTTATTCTCAATTGCTTGCCGATCATCGGGAAAGTCAACCAAAGTCCATACTTTGTTCTCATACATGGATCCCATCTCAGATTTCATGGCTTCAAGCCACTTTGCGGAATCTGGGCTCACCATCGCTTCTTCATAGTTCATAGGTTCATCATGATCTAGTAGCATGACTTCCAGAACTGGATTACCGTAACACTCTGGTGCGGATCTCACTCTGGTTGATCTACGAGGTTCAGTAGTATCTTGTCCTGAAGTTTCATGATCATCATCATTAGCTTCCTCACTAATTGGTATAGGTGTTGCAGAAATAGTTTTCTGTGATGTACTACTTTCCAATAAGGGAGCAGGTACAGTTACCTCGTCAAGTTCTACTTTCCTCCCACTCACTTCTTTCGAGAGAAACTCCTTCTCTAGAAATGATCCATTCTTAGCAACGAATGTCTTGCCTTCGGATCTGTGATAGAAGGTGTACCCAACAGTCTCCTTTGGGTATCCTATGAAGACACATTTTTCCGATTTGGGTTCGAGCTTATAAGGTTGAAGCTTTTTCACATAAGCATCGCAGCCCCAAACTTTAAGAAACGACAACTTTGGTTTCTTGCCAAACCATAGTTCATAAGGCGTCGTCTCAACGGATTTTGATGGTGCCCTATTTAATGTGAATGCGGCCGTCTCTAAAGCATAACCCCAAAATGATAGCGGTAAATCAGTAAGAGACATCATAGATCGCACCATATCTAGTAAAGTACGATTACGACGTTCGGACACACCATTACGCTGTGGTGTTCCGGGTGGCGTGAGTTGCGAAACTATTCCACAATTTTTCAAATATATACCAAACTCGTAACTCAAATATTCTCCTCCACGATCAGATCGTAGAAACTTTATTTTCTTGTTACGATGATTTTCAACTTCACTCTGAAATTCTTTGAACTTTTCAAATGTTTTAGACTTATGTTTCATTAAGTAGATATACCGATATCTACTTAAATCATCTGTGAAAGTGAGAAAATAACGATATCCGCCACGAGCCTCAATATTCATCGGACCACATACATCAGTATGTATGATTTCCAACAAATCTGTTGCTCTCTCCATAGTACCAGAGAACGGTGTTTTAGTCATCTTGCCCATGAGGCACGGTTCGCAAGTACCAAGTGATTCATAATCAAGTGGTTCCAAAAGCCCATCAGTATGGAGTTTCTTCATGCGCTTTACACCGATATGACCTAAATGGCAGCGCCACAAATAAGTTGCACTATCATTATCAACTCTGCATATTTTGGCTTCAACATTATGAATATGTGTATTACTACTATCGAGATTCATCAAAAATAGACCACTCTTCAAAGGTGCATGACCATAAAAGATATTACTCATATAAATAGAACAACCATTATTCTCTGATTTAAATGAATAACCGTCTCGCATCAAACAAGATCCAGATATAATGTTCATGCTTAACGCTGGCACCAAATAACAATTATTTAGATCTAATATTAATCCCGAAGGTAGATGTAGAGGTAGCGTGCCGACCGCGATCACATCGACTTTGGAACCGTTTCCCACGCGCATCGTCACCTCGTCCTTTGCCAGTGTTCGCTTAATCCGTAGTCCCTGTTTCGAGTTGCAAATATTAGCAACAGAACCAGTATCAAATACCCAGGTGCTACTGCGAGCTCTAGTAAGGTACACATCAATAACATGTATATCACATATACCTTTGTTCACCTTGCCATCCTTCTTATCCGCCAAATACTTGGGGCAGTTCCGCTTCCAGTGACCAGTCTGCTTGCAGTAGAAGCACTCAGTTTCAGGCTTAGGTCCAGACTTGGGTTTCTTCTCCTGAGCAGCAACTTGTTTTCCGTTCTTTTTGAAGTTCCCCTTCTTCTTCCCTTTGCCCTTTTTCTTGAAACTAGTGGTCTCGTTGACCATCAACACTTGATGCTCCTTCTTGATTTCTACCTTCGCAGCTTTCAGCATCGCGAAGAGCTCGGGAATAGTCTTGTTCATCCCTTGCATATTATAGTTCATCACAAAGCTCTTGTAGCTTGGTGGCAGTGATTGGAGAATTCTGTCAATGACGCAATCATCTGGAAGATTAACTCCCAATTGAATCAATTTATTATACCCAGACATTTTGAGTATATGCTCACTGACAGAACAGTTCTCCTCCATCTTGCAGCTATAGAACTTATTGGAGACTTCATATCTCTCAATCCGGGCATTTGCTTGAAATATTAACTTCAACTCCTGGAACATCTCATATGCTCCATGACGTTCAAAATGTCGTTGAAGTCCCTATTCTAAGCCGTAAAGCATGGCACACTGAACTATCGAGTAGTCATCAGCTTTGCTCTGCCAGACGTTCATAACATCTGGTGTTGCTCCAGCAGCAGGCCTGGCACCCAGCGGTGCTTCCAGGACGTAATTCTTCTGAGCAACAATGAGGATAATCCTCAAGTTACGGACCTAGTCCGTGTAATTGCTACCATCATATTTCAACTTTGCTTTCTCAAGGAACGCATTAAAATTCAACGGAACAACAGCACGAGCCATCTATCTACAATCAACATAAACAAGCAAGATACAATCAGGTACTAAGTTCATGATAAATTTAAGTTCAATTAATCATATTACTTAAGAACTCCCACTTAGATAGACATCCCTCTAATCCTCTAAGTGATCACGTGATCCAAATCAACTAAACCATGTCCGATCATCACGTGAGATGGAGTAGTTTTCAATGGTGAACATCGTTATGTTGATCATATCTACTATATGATTCACGCTCGACCTTTCGGTCTCTGTGTTCCGAGGCCATATCTGCATATGCTAGGCTCGTCAAGTTTAACCTGAGTATTCTGCGTGTGCAAAACTGGCTTGCACCCGTTGTAGATGGATGTAGAGCTTATCACACCCGATCATCACGTGGTGTCTGGGCACGACGAACTTTGGCAATGGTGCATACTCAGGGAGAACACTTCTTGATAATTTAGTGAGAGATCATCTTATAATGCTACCGTCAATCAAAGCAAGATAAGATGCATAAAAGGATAAACATCACATGCAATCAATATAAGTGATATGATATGGCCATCATCATCTTGTGCTTGTGATCTCCATCTCCGAAGCACCGTCATGATCACCATCGTCACCGGCGCGACACCTTGATCTCCATCGTAGCATCATTGTCGTCTCGCTAATCTTATGCTTCCACGACTATCACTACCGCTTAGTAATAAAGTAAAGCATTACATTGCGATTGCATTGCATACAATAAAGCGACAACCATATGGCTCCTGCCAGTTGCCGATAACTCGGTTACAAAACATGATCATCTCATACAATAAAATTTAGCATCATGCCTTGACCATATCACATCACAACATGCCCTACAAAAACAAGTTAGACGTCCTCTACTTTGTTGTTGCAAGTTTTACGTGGCTGCTACGGGCTTAAGCAAGAACCAATCTCACCTACGCATCAAAACCACAACGATAGTTTGTCAAATAGACTCCGTTTTAACCTTCTCAAGGACCGGGCGTAGCCACACTCGGTTCAACTAAAGTTGGAGAGACAGTCGCCCGCAAGCCATCTATGTGCAAAGCACGTCGAGGGAACCGGTCTCGCGTAAGCGTACGCGTAATGTTGGTCCGGGTCGTCTCGTCCAACAATACCGCTGAACCAAAGTATGACATGCTGGTAGGCAGTATGACTTGTATCGCCCACAACTCACTTGTGTTCTACTCGTGCAAATAACATCAAACCATAAAACCTAGGCTCGGATGCCACTGTTGGGGAACATAGTAATTTCAAAAATTTTCCTACGCACACACAATATCATGGTGATGCATAGCAACGAGGGGAGAGCATGATCTACGTACCCTTGTAGATCGCAACGGAAGCGTTGACACAACGTAGAGGAAGTAGTCGTACTTCTTCTCCCCGATTCGACCGATCCAAGCACCGTTACTCCGGCACCTCCGAGTTCTTAGCACACGTACAGCTCGATGACGATCCCCGGGCTCCGATCCAGCAAAGCTTCGGGGAGGAGTTCCGTCAGCACGACGGCGTGGTGACGATCTTGATGTACTACCGACGCAGGGCTTCGCCTAAGCACTACAACGATATGATCGAGGTGGAATATGGTGGCAGGGGGCACCGCACACGGCTAATGAACGATCTCAATGATCAACTTGTGTGTCTAGAGGTGCCCCCTACCCCTGTATATAAAGGAGCCAAGGGGGAGGGGTGCGCCGGCCAGGGAGAGGGCGCAGGACCATATCACTACCGGTGGGAGTAGGACTCCCCCCCAATCCTAGTTGGACTAGGTTTCCCAAAGGGGGAAAGAGAGAGAGGGGGGGCCGGCCCCTTCTCCTAGTCCTAATAGGACTAAGGGAAGGGGGGCGCGCGGCCACCTATGGGCTGCCCCTTTTCTCCTTTCCACTAAGGCCCATGAAGGCCCATATGGCTCCCGGGGGGTTCCGGTAACCTCCCGGTAATCCGGTAAAATCCCGATTTCGCCCGGAACACTTCCGATATCCAAATATAGGCTTCCAATATATCAATCTTTATGTCTCGACCATTTCGAGACTCCTCGTCATGTCCGTGATCACATCCGGGACTCCGAACAACCTTCGGTACATCAAAATGCATAAACTCATAATAACTGTCATCGTAACGTTAAGCGTGCGGACCCTACGGTTCGAGAACAATGTAGACATGACCGAGACACTTCTCCGGTCAATAACCAATAGCGGGACCTGGATGCCCATATTGGCTCCTACATATTCTACGAAGATCTTTATCGGTCAGACCGCATAACAACATACGTTGTTCCCTTTGTCATCGGTATGTTACTTGCCCGAGATTCTATCGTCGGTATCCAATACCTAGTTCAATCTCGTTACCGGCAAGTCTCTTTACTCGTTCCGTAATACATCATCCCGCAACTAACTTATTAGTTGCAATGCTTGCAAGGCTTAAGTGATGTGCATTACCGAGAGGGCCCAGAGATACCTCTCCGACAATCGGAGTGACAAATCCTATTCTCGAAATACGCCAACCCAACATCTACCATTGGAGACACCTGTAGAGCTCCTTTATAATCACCCAGTTACACTGTGATGTTTGGTAGCACACAAAGTGTTCCTCCAGCAAACGGGAGTTGCATAATCTCATAGTCATAGGAACATGTATAAGTCATGAAGAAAGCAATAGCAACATACTAAACGATCGGGTGCTAAGCTAATGGAATGGGTCATGTCAATCAGATCATTCAACTAATGATGTGATCTCGTTAATCAAATAACAACTCTTTGTTCATGGTTAGGAAACTTAACCATCTTTGATTAATGAGCTAGTCTAGTAGAGGCATACTAGTGACACTCTGTTTGTCTATGTATTCACACATGTATTATGTTTCCGGTTAATACAATTCTAGCATGAATAATAAACATTTATCATGATATAAGGAAATAAATAATAACTTTATTATTGCCTCTAGGGCATATTTCCATCACCATCCACGTCAAGGAGAGTCCCATCCGGACTGATGTCTACTACACAACCTTCTTCTTGTAGACGTTGTTGGGCCTCCAAGTGTAGAGGTTTGTAGGACAGTAGCAAATTTCCCTCAAGTGGATGACCTAAGGTTTATCAATCCGTAAGAGGCGTAGGATGAAGATGGTCTCTCTCAAGTAACCCTGCAACCAAATAACAAAGAGTCTCTTCACTACAAAAAAAGACACATCCGTGACATTTTGGGCCGAACAATTTTTTTTCTGTCATACATATGACACTTCTATGCCGATAATTATGAGAAAACTCGGTATCATCATAAGTGTGGTGTGATCCTACTTCTATGACAAAAAATCATGACAGAAAATGGGCTTTTCGTCCTGGGCGGGCCGGAGACGCAGCTGCATGACATTCTTTGAGCCGTCCATGACGGAAAAAACCATGGTAGAAGCGAGGGGGAGGAAAATTTCGGTGAGCTCCCGGTTACGGTGGGAGGTTGGGGGCCGAGCGGTGCACGTTTATCTCGTACACGTACGCGCGTGTGTGCGAGGCGTTGGCTCTAACTGAACCCGAGCGAGGCGTTAGGCTGTAACTGAACCCGGGCGATTGCACTGCAGACTACGCGTTACTGAACCCGAGCGATCGATCGATGGGTGTTAACTGAACCTGATCGAGCAATTCCTTCGCTACTGCTGGTAACTGAAGCCGATCGATTGAATGAACAGTGAGCGTTGCAGGGGGGAGGGGTTGGATGAACAGTGAGCGGTGGCGTTGCCTCTGGATGAAGATGACCCCGTGGTGTGGTGGAGGGTTGGATGAACAGTAGATGGTGGAGGGGTGGTTGAACAGGACCCCGTGGTGTGGAGGGCTGGATAAACAGTAGACGGTGGAGGGGTGGTTGAACAGTAGCCGGTGGAGTAGCGCGCGGTGGAGGCTGGATGAACAGGAGCCCGTGGAGGCTGGAGGAGGTCGACGGTGAAGATGAACAGTATCCCGTGGAGTCCCGTTTTGCGGTATGCCACACCCCCCCGATGAACAGGACCCCCGTTTCGACCGTAGCCCTCCAACACAAGTCCGTTTCGTCCGTTTTGCGGTACGCCACACCCCTCCCGATCAACAGGACCCCCGTTTCGACCGTAAGATGTCCGTTTCCTCCGTTTTGCGGTACGCCAGACCCCTCCCGATCAACAGGACCCCGTTCCAAACGTAGGAGGCATCGGGACCCCGATTCTAAGCCACATCGATCTAGCCGGTAACACCTCATATCACTTTGCGGCCTCACGCACGGTATCCCACGGGTGTCGCCTTACCATGGCCCGGGACCGTTTGCGCCTTTTGGCTCGCGTATATGACAATGTCGCTAGCATCCATATGACCGAGAACCCGGGCCGACATGGCTAGTCGTGAACCCAAAGCGGCACAGACCTATGTAGACAGGCATACATGAATCACATCAAACATGTCGGTCATCAACGAGTGATTCCGGGCTTTAGCACTGGGCTAACAGGACTCCGGGGATCCCGGGCTATAGCAGGCTAGATAGGACTCCAGAGATCACCGCGTGACATTTCCCCGAAGGGACAGACATAGGGACGAAGTGAAACACATGCCGGCCAGTCAAGTGTCCTGAACAGTAGTGCTGGGCTAGCAGGACTCCGGTGAACCGGGCTGTAGCGGACTACTATGGCTCGAGGAACACTAGACTACATTTCCCCATAAGAAAGGCTGCGAAGGACAAACAACTAGATTGTCGGATCCCACTCATACCAAGCATTTCAATCATACACACAATATGCCCGATATGAGTACATACAACATGGCATCACAACAAAACTCTACAACTCAAGTATTTATTCATTAGGCTCCGAGGAGCGAGATATTACAAACATGGGTCTCATGACCCAACATACAGAGCATACAAGCAACAAGCACATGCGGAAGCTTAAATTGTCTGAGTACAGACAACTACAAATGAAAAAGGCTGAGAAGCCTGACTATCTACCAGATCCTGCCGAGGGCACAAGATCGTAGCTGAGGTATCAAGCTAAACGTCGAAGTCCATGCGGAACTACTAGCGAGACTGAAGTCTCTCTGCAAAACATAAATTAAGCAAACGTGAGTACAAAGGTACTCAGCAAGACTTACATCAGAACTAAACTACATATGCATCGGTATCAACAAGGGGGGGTGGTGGAGTTTAACTGCAGCAAGCCAGCTTTGACTCAGTGGCTAACCTGAACTACGATTGCAAGCAACTCTTTTGAGGTGGCGCACACGAGTCCATACATTCACCATTCAATACACCACTATGGATCCGCTCCCGTCTCCCTACGAGAAGGCCATCCATAGCACTCACGCTTATCTTGCGAGTTTTAGGGTATCCCCTTTCACTTGTCTATGAACTATGCAAGGGGTCCAAGTTTCCATATCCGAGGAATTCGGCTATTCGAATAGATATTGATAACCCTGCAGGGGTGTACTTCTTCACACACGCTCCCACCACTTATAGCCCTGTACACGTCATGTACCTCGGCAACCTTCAAGAGGAAGCCGGGCGAGGGTGTCGGCCACGGCCTACCTAAACACTTAAGTCTCTAGTCCAGGTTTATCGCCTATTCGGGTTCCATCCGCGAGGAGATCCGGCCGGAGTTTCGCTCACAGCCCCAAACGATGTGTGCAGGGTTCCCGAGACACCAAACGGGCGCCCGGTACACCGTGCCACAGTGTATCTACCGCAACATAGCCCACCCCTAGGGTCAGCGCTACGCACGGCCGCCAACACATATCCTACAAACACCAGAAACTAGTTGCAACTCCTGGACAGAGTACTAGGGTGATTAAGAAGCCGAGAGGGTCCATTGGTTTCGGGCCCAATGCGCGGTAGTAACTGTTCATGGATCACAGACACAGAACTCAGTTCCTGAGGACGGCTGCAATGAGACAACCCACCATGTACTCCTACATGGCCTCTCACCGCTACCTTTACCAAATCGTGTTCGCACACTTAGCTCTCAACAGTAGGACATGTTTACACACCTCCGACCCATCCCCGATGAATCAGACCTGACTCAACTCTAAGCAGTAGCAGGCATGACAAACAAGCATGAATGAGTAGGCACATCAGGGCTCAAACAATTCCTACTCATGCTAGTGGGTTTCATCTATTTACTGTGGCAATGACAGGTCATGCAGAGGATAAGGGGTTCAACTACCGCGGCAAGTAACAGATAAATCGTTGTTGTCCTAATGCAGTAAAAGAGAGTAGGAGCGAGAGAGTGGGCTTGTATCGGAATGAACAAGGGGGTTGTGCTTGCCTGGCACTTCTGAAGATAGTATAACTCTTCATCGGTGTCACCAATCCCATCGTCGAAACCACGTCTATCGAAAGGGGACAAATACCGGCAACAGAGAAAGAAATACAATCAATGCAATGCACAGTATGATGCATGATCATGACATGTCAATATGCTGTGGTTTGAGCTAATGCAACTAGCTATGATTTAAATGAAGTTGGTTTGAGTGCAAGATTCAAATTCCAACCCCATATATGATTATTTAAATGCCCTTTATTTGTTTTGTCCAAAACAGAGGACAAACATTGTTCAAACATGCATGAAAATGGTACAGATGGATCCTTGAATTTTTCTGATAATTTTACATATATAATTTATCTTATTTGGAGTTACGGTTGAATTTCTATGATTTTTAGAAGTTTTGGACAATTTCTGGAATTTCCTGAATTAAAATTAATCCAGAAAATGAGTTATGGCGTCAGCACTACGTCACTGTGACGTTAGCAGGTCAACTGAGCTGCCCTGGGTCAAACCTGGCTCGTGGGGCCCGCACGTCAGTGTAACAGGGCAGGGAGAGAGGCTGACTAGTGGGTCCGGGTCAATGATGATGTGGCATGGTCAAACTGACATGTGGGGCCCATGGCGGTTAGTTTATTCTAAACAGAAATAAAACTCAGGTAATTAGGGAGTGGGGCCCAGGTGTCAGTGAGCTAGGGGGGGTTAGTTAGGGTGTCATTAGCTGTTAATGATGTCCATTTCGACAGTCGCCGGAGTTTCGCCGGCGACGACCCAAAACTGCGGCGACAACTCGCCGGACTTGAGCTACACACGACGGTTCGACGCGCGGAAGCCACCAGGAGGTACCCCACACTCTTCCGCATCCAGAGGAGCAGGTGGGAGGCGGCGGGGACGCCATAGCTCGCCGGAGCAGAGCTCGTGGCAGCGGCCGGAGCTCGGCCTCGAGCGGCGTGGGGCTGTAAGGCTCGGGAAGGCCAGCCGAGGGGCTCCTCGGCACCCTCGTGGTGCAAGGGGGATGGTGACACGCTCGGGAGCGAGCTGCGGTGGCTAAAGCGGCGCCGGCGACATGGCCGGCGACAGAAGCTCATGTAGGGCTATGGCACGGGAGAGACTACGAGGAGAGAGGGGAAAAGCGGCGGTGCTCACAGCGCGTCGTTTGTAGGCGACAGCGGGCTCGGGGAAGCTTCTGCAACGGCGAATTGACGACGGCGATCTCCGGGCACCGGAGATGAAGACGACGACGCTCGGGTCGACTGGGGCCTCCTCTGGTCGCGTGCTTCGGGTGTGTAGCTCCACGGGGTCAGGGCGGAGCCCAGGGATGCGGAGAGGGAGCGAGGGGGTGGCTGTGGATGCGGTGGCAGTGAACGGCGGCGACGGCGCGTTCGGGTGTGCGAGAGAGAGAGCGAGGGAGAGATGGAGGGGGGAGAGTGAGGAGGTCAGGGGGGTCCAGACGGCAGCGGCGTGTCATTGGCGGCATCGCGCTGGCGAGGGGAGGCCAGGCAGGCAGCTGCGTGCCGGCGTGCGCGGGCGCCGTGCTCGGCCTTGCCTCTGCCAGTAGGCAGAGGTTGAAGACAAGGATGCCCCTGGTGGGCTGGGCTGGCCAGCTGGGCCAGCCAGGTGGGCCTTGGTGGGCTGCACAGGTAGGTTAGGTAGGTTTTCTCTCTCTCTGTTTTTTTTCTAATTCTGTTCTTTTTCTGTTTTTGCTATTTTGTTTTGATTTAGTTCAAGACCAAACCATTTTCAAAATTCATAAAAATAATTGTGTGAACTAAATGGATTTATCCAAATCCACACAACAATTTTCAGAATTATTGAACATATATTTATTATATAATAAATATAGATCCAATTCAAATATTTATTGGATTAAATCAAAGGCCCAAAATAAATATCTCTGAGATTCCAAAAATATTGTTTTAAGTTTTACCTCTTGCCAATATTTTCAGAGACTAAGAGGAACATTTTCTTGGACTTCTTTAAAAGATTTTAATGTTAATTATTTTTGAAGTGATTTATGAGGGTTTCAACTAACCTCAATTCAACTTTCAGAATTTAGACATGATGCATGATGCTCACTCAGGTAAATAGCTACAAGCAAATTCTAGGGCTGTGACAGGAGGTCCGTTTCCTTCGTTGTGCGGTACGCCAGGCCTCGTTTCCATCGCCCGTTCCGTCCAAGCCCTCCCGATGAACACGGCCACGCATTCTGTTCCGACCCAGCGAGTTGGCTCCCACGCGTTCCGTTGCCTCTCGATGAACACGACGCATTCCGTTGCCTCCCCATGAACACGACGCATTCCTTTGCCTCCCCATGAACATGACGACGACGCTGTTTCTCCATTCCGACCCACCCATGTACACGAGCCCTGTCCGTTTGTATGCGCGAGTAGGCGTTCGAGACCCCGCCCGTATGTACACATACGTGGCCGTATTTTCTTTCTTGCACCCTGGCCGCTGTATGTACGTGTACATGCTACATGCGCGCTTCTACTACGACACGTACGCGCCTCTACTACGACACGTGCATGCCTCTACATCCACCAGTATATATGTACGTACACGTTCGTGACCAGAATGACAACGCTACGTACGCTTCGACAAGGTGGGCCCCGATTGTCAGGCACTTCTTTGCCTGCGAAGATGTAGCTGGTGGGTCCCAGCATTCAGGGGGGCAAATCATTTTTTTTCGGACGCACTTCCTTGCGTGCGAAGATGTAGCTAGTGAGTCCTAGCAGTTAGGGGGAAACGTTTTTTTCACGAAATACAGTGGCCCGTCCGGTGGGTCCCAACTGTTAGGTGGAGGAATCATTATTTTCTGCGTAATAAGGAGGCACTTCCTTGTTGCGGCCATGGACCCAGCTGTCAGCCTCTCCACGTACAGTCCATGTCCGATGGAAGTTGTTCCTTGCATGTTGACCACGCCGCGCCGAGAGCATCAGGGCGGTGGACGACGACGAGGCCTAGGAAGGGGACGATAGGGAGCCGGGGAAGACGCGACAGTGGAAGCCCGCGCGGAGAGGAGTACGATGGTTCACTGGTTCGGTTGCGGTGTGAGGCTGCCGTCAACGCAGGGCCTGGCCAGCGGTGGTAATAGTAGGGGGCGATGAGGCCTCCGTGGCAGCACAGCCGGCCACGGGAGGCAGGAGCATGCGGCACGACCGGCGCTGCTTTGAACGGCTGGAGCAAGAAGACCAGAGGTTGAAGAAGCACTACGGCCGTTTGATGGACATCGTACGGTCACTGGAGCTAGAATTGTTCATATTGACTAAAGTTGACAAAGGCCCCCGTCCCAGTCAACTTAGTAGGCCCACAAGTCAGCCTCCCACCATGGTGGGTCCCAGCTAGCAGGGGGAGTATTCATTTTTTTGTGCGTAATAAGGAGGCACTTCCGGTGGGTCCGAGCTGACAGCGGGGGGAACGTTTTTTTCGCGAAATACGCTGGCCCGTCCGGTGGGTCCCAGCAGTCAAGGGGGAAACGTTTTTTTCGCGAAATAAGGTGGCCCGTCCGGTGGGTCCCTGCTGTCAGGTGAAGGAATAATTATTTTGCGCGTAATAAGGAGGCACTTCCTTGCGGCCGCCTGGACCCAACTGTCAGCCTCTCCACATACAGTACTCTTCCGATGGAAGTCGGTCGTTGACCACGTTGACCACGCCGCGCCGAGAGCACCAGGGCAGTGGTTTGGACGACGGCGAGGCCTAGGAAGGGGACGATGCAGAGCCAAGGCAGCAGTGGAAGCCCGCGCAGAGAGGAGTACGAGGGTTCACTAGTTCGGCTACGGTGTGAGGCTACCGTCGCCGCAGAATAACAAGGGGTGTGTGTGTGAGTAGAGGGATGACCTGGCCAGCGGTGGGAGTAGTACGGGGCGGTGAGGCCTCCGCGGCATCACAGCCGGCCACGGGAGGCAGGAGCACGCGACACGACCGGCGCTGCTTTGAGCGGCTAGAGCAAGAAGACCAGAGGTTGAAGAAGCACTACGGCCGTCGGATGGACATCATACGATCACTGCAGCTAGAATCGTTTATATTGACTAAGTTGACAAAACCCTTGGTACGCGTCAACTTAGTTGGCCCACAGCTCGGATTTGGCAGAGAACATATAGCCCATTTGCGATTTGTAAGAATGCACAGCCCATTTTTTAATTCTAATGGAATTTACTACAACCCATTTACAGTTTGTTAAAATTACAGCCCAACTTCTAGCTAGGACAACGATTAATAATTTTAAACAACCGCTCAAAACTGAATTAAAAAAAATTCCCACATTTTGATGGGATCCGAAATATTTTTATCCGAAATTTCTAGTCAAATTAAACATAATTTCAAAATAAAGTTGTATTACGTTAAAATCCAACGAAATATTGCGCACGCAACAAGTAATGAAATTAAAATTTTCAAATTCCAAAAATAATATATTTTTCAAACTAATTACGTGTTTGGTGCATAGTAACTGTCCAGTTATTATAATTACATCCCATTTATTATTTCTTAAAGTCCATTTTCTTGTTAAGCCTAATGCATACATCCTAGAAAAGTTTGCAGCCCAGCGGGGCGGAGAATAACAAGTTGACCCGGATATTGTGTACAACTATCGGCCCAGTTGCATTGCCGATGTTGAAAAAAAGCCTGTGTAGTACAGTACAACCTAACATGGTTACTCAGCCCACATTCAGCGACGCCGGAACAAGGCTTGTGTACAACTTTTTGAAGTCACTGAGCTCAATTAATAACTTAAGAAAAAAGTTAGATTACAGTGGAACCTAATTAAAAGCTGTCACGAGCAAATAATAATTCAACGGGTCCAACTTGTGCGTGTGCGTGTGTGTGTGCGTGTGTGTGAGAGAGAGAGAGAGAGAGAGAGAGCTAGAGAGAGAGATCCATCGGTCGGTGCTCATAAATACATCTTTTAGCCATATGCATTACTGATTGATGCTCAGTAAAAACTTATATAGTTGACACAATCATATAGAACATCATAGCACACGAAACTTGCATACAAAAATTTCACGCAGGCGGCACAATCAGGATGGAAGCAGTGGATCGCTACGGGAAGGGCTATGTTGAAACCAACGAAGTCGTACATAACGGTTCATCGTCTTTATCAATGACGAGGAAATATCTTGAATGTTGTGCAAAGAAAACAGACACACAACACAATAAGTTCTGCTAGCACATTAAGTTGACGTACATCCCTTTCTAAAAAAATCTGGTACAAAATTAGAACAGGTCACAATCAAATGTACTGGCATATCAGTGCTTCACACCCATAGCTCGAATTTAACTAGTATGTGACAAGATTCAGTTGTTACCTCAAATTAGAGCACATCCAGGCAGCCAGCCCTGCCTCTTCTCCCAAAGAAGCAGTGGCCTCCGCCGCGCGATGGAGTAGGCCCTGTGCCATCCATCGTTCCGAGGAACACTGGGAAAGTCTGGCGTTGACTCCTGTAATGGACGTCGTCGACGGACCCTGGCACCAGCGGCGGCGGCAGGACTTCGATTGATGGATTGACCACTTCTTTGACATGCACGAACACTCGATATAGGTACATCCCTAACGTGGTCCGCGACGGTCTTGGTGGCCATGAATAGTACAACCCTGGTTCCTGCACCGGTATCTCAACACCAATCACCTTCGGTATGGTGGACGACTTCTTCATCCATGCCATAACCGTCAGAGCCCAGCTGTCTGGAGGAACAAACATACTTACGAGCTCACCTCCAAGGTCGTTGATAAGCTCGTTCATGGACTCACTGTTCCAAGCACGTCGAGGCATGCCGTGGAAGGTAAGCTTTGTTAAAAACTCAAGCTCAGAGGGCACCAAGCCCCATCCTGGGTGCCACCGATCAAAGCTCACCAGCGCGCCATCACAGAACAAACGCCGGGAAGATTCAAACACACGACTGCAGTCGAAAGTTGTCCGGAACCTAACAAAGAAATCAGCCAGTGGCGGACAGACTTCGACGAAAAAGTCACTTATTTGGATGCCGTGGGCAATGCCAAGAGCTTTGACAAGGTCGTCCGGCGAGACGGGAGGCCGGTCGCCGTTGATGGTTACCATCAGCACTTTGCCAGCAAACTGGTCGTCAAGCGCCGCCATGCCACTGTTGAGCGACAGCACGCAGCGACCGAAGGCAGGACGGACCTCAGGATCTCTGGCTCAGAGATCCGCGTTGACCGGCGACATGATAGTGCACTTGAGTACATGGAGTACAAGAGGGGGATTTGGGGGAACTGGAGTAGGAATCGAGATTCCAGAGGTGGGGGAGGGGCGGGAGACTGGGGATGAAAAGGTAGCATGAATTTCGAGCACGTGCCAATATGCTCTCGGCGCGCAAGCGCACGAAAACACCGGTGGCGCCCACATGTCGGCATAAGAGTCCTTATTCTTTATTTTTTGGAGAGCCCGGCCTTTTTTCAGGATCTTTTGAGAGCCCGACCTGAGAGTCATAATTAACTTGTTTGGCATTGCGTTACTACTCGGCCCATATTCAACGACACCTCACTGGCCCAAACAAGTGTACATCATCGAAAAGACAATGAGCTCAAATTATATAACTTGAAAAAGGAGATATACTCTGAACACTGGAGAATGGTGATGCCCTCATTTAGCCCACCAGTAGTTCGAGACAATAAACAGTTCGAAACAATGATATATACAACATTCAAACACTGACTAGTGACTACTACTGACATAAACATCAAGACATGATAGTTCATAAAAAGTCTTGCTACACCACCAAAACGCACCCATCTGCAGCGCTCAGACTCTCGTGATCCAGACGAGAATGACATTCTAAACAGAAGCAACTATTACATAGTAAGAGTGACATAAACGAGGATGACCAAATGACAAGGAATATGCATAACAAAAGAAAGAACTACCCATCCAGAACCAGCAGCAAAGACAACAAAGTCATTCGAAGAGATGATCCAACACCATCATAATTTGCAGCCCTGCTTCAGCGACCAGTGATCCGGAGACACCAGTACTCCACCCTTTCGATACAACAACCCAATTACCTATCAACCTGAAGGCTTGAACCACATCACTGCCTGTCGTAATTGAGACATCCAAGGATCAAAGTTAATCCAGATGCCTTTGTCATTCTCACCTTCTTTTGGCCGCAGGCTGTATTGTTGACAATCAGGGGAGTTTGCTCCCGAACTCCTAGGGCTCGCTGTGTAGACACAGTTTTCCATAGCAAACAGATCCTCTCTGCCATCAAGGTCCTTGCCAACGGTGATCTCCTGGTTAATCGGATAATTGAGTCCGAGAAACAGAGAGTGTGAACCAAGGCTGTTTACCCGCCTCCAACTAAAAAATCCTAAAGGCCCCAACAAGCCGGTATCCTGCTCATAGACGTAACAACCACTGTCCGGATACTCACGTATTACACGGTGCTTGTATACAGTGGGGTTTTTGCAATATAACTTTTCCGGCTCATGTGTCCGAATAATCATCAGTCTTTTGCCGTCGTCTGCTCGAGCGAGGAACCAGTTGTGCTTCCCTGTTTTTGGCAAAGGTGGTGTGATTACAAAGGGCAGTAACTGTAGGGACACTGCAACATATCAAAAAGGACAGGCATTGTTAATGTAAGACCAGCATTGTTCAGAGTATGAGTAGGATAATGCAAGAAACATCATTGATATGTCCCTGTTGGAACTGGGAGGAAAATACAGGGAAATGTATACTGGGTTCGAAAATATAGAAGTGCCATGCATGGTTATACTCATGTTATCTCGCAATCGATTCTTCACAGGAAAGTACCATGTCATGCATGTTATGTAATCATGTTCTGTCCTCACAAACAAATTCTTCAAGGTAACTAACAGACCATGCATTGTTATATACTCGTGTTCTGTGGGCAAAAAATTTGTGAGGATATTATTCTAGCCATTGATTGCTGAAGGGCGAATATAGGTATGCACACATGGTAAGCATTGCAGGATTTCACTACTTCCAAATATAGAGTTCTCCATATGCACATTTACTTCCCTAATGTATGGTTAGATGAAACCAACAGTGTGGTGCATGTTTCTACATCATGAAAATGAGGAAACTAACATGGCCATTGATACACACTCATATTTAGTAGTAGTATATAGATTACTGTAAAATAAGGATAATATCCATATATTCCTAACCATTTGATTATTCAGGGTACAAATTGGCTGTAATGACATGGTCACAATCGCATGAATTAACTCATTCCAAATATAGCTGATTTACGGCGCCTCTAATACATTGCCATAGTTCTACTCAAATTCTGCTCAAACAGGGATATGCCAATCATCACAAAAATTTCAAACAGTGTCATGGCGTCATCATTAACATGAGATGGAAAAAACTTACACGCGCCGTCCCAGTAATACATGGTGCCATCTACTTTGTCGATCATGTAGATGATGCAATTGTGTTCAATAGCATCACAGAAGTGTGTATCAGCTTTGACGATGATCCACTGTGAGCCGAGTTGTCTCCAGCTAAAGAAGGCACCGGCGTAAAGATAGGCGAGTCCGCGGTCGAACAAGGCAATTAGCTTGAAGTCTGCGTAATTCGCATGTCGTGTGGGCACTTAGCAGATTACAATCTTCTGCAAAACAAGGTCCGTCCAACTGACATAGTAATCTAGATGACTTGGACCGCGATGGTAATACTCTATATAATCCAACGGAGGAAGGATAATCTCATGGGAGGTCTGGAAGTTCACGAGCACCAACTTTTTACTGTCTTCTTTGAAGGCAGCCATCCAGTGGGAGTTCATGCCGACCCAGTACATACCTGCCAAGAAGTTTCGGGCGATGGTGATCAGATCGATGTCGAGGGAAATGATGTACGGCAACCCACGACATACCTGCAAAGAAGTTTCGGCTAATGGAGATCGGATTGAAGTCGAGGGGCATCATGCACGCCTCCGTATCATGGTGAGCCAATCTCGCAAGACCAGATAGCAGCAAGCAGGGTGTCTTGAAAAGCTTAGGCCTCGCTTTGACGATGGCCGTGTGCATGTCCCTCGAGCATGTAGCCAGCCGCTGGGCGCTCAACATATCCATACACGAACAACAGAGGTCGAGGATGTCACTGGGGAGATTGCTCTAATCGCTGCTCATATGGATGCTGCGTGGTTCGCGTTCGACCATGGTGGAGTTTGGAAGGGGGCTTGATTTACGGGGGAGAAGGATGTCGATGCTGGAGCGCCTAGCGAGGGAATAGTGGTACTGGGGGAGGCGGGTGAGGCGACGGTACACAGGGGCACAGTGATATGGAGACGGAGACGGAGACGGAGACGGAGAAGGTGATGGAGATGGAGTGGTGCTATGGGAGCGAAGAGGGAGACGAGGCGAGGCGCCAATGTGCTGTACAACGGCGGTGACAGACTGCACAGTGCACAGGGTGAGGCTGACTTTGGTAACTTGAACACGCCGCCTGGACTAGTGTTAGGCGCAGGGTGTTGTCACTTCATTGTGAGGACCGGATGAATAGTATTTTGACCATCAAGTGTACCACAGTTGTACTACTACTAGTAGGAACATGAGTACTCCAGTATTGTATAGCGGAAATAGGTCTCGCGTGCTAGCATGCCTGTTCACTTCATCGTTCAGGTATCATCCATATTGTGAGCATAACCAAATTCTCGTGCATGCCCAATCAATGCCTTGCCACGATGCATGCAGTGGTCGTTCTGGTGCATCAAGGACAGCATGCAGATCGTTCCACACTTGAGAAGAGGAAAAATGGAAAGGTAGAACGCGGCAGCAGAGGAAGAGAACGCTGGATAATGAGGCTGGGAGGGGATCGAGTAGGAAGTTAATGCTCCACGCCTAAAGATTTTGGGAAAACCTGATTTTCATAAGGTGGCATATACTCACCTAAACGGAGGGAGTATTCCTTAACCAGATAATGTTGTGTCTCCCATTCATGCGCTCAAAAAAAAAACTACGACACATTTTTTTATCTGTTTGCATAGGTCCCACCTATCAGGAAGGATGGGCACATACACGAATAGGTACGACTCATCAGTCTACCCGCATAGCCTTTTCGTTTAGTCTACCTAGCCGTCTAATCAACAGCCTGCATGCCACTTCTCCCATTTACTTCTCCATCGGGAACCGATTCTCCTCGGCTTCTTCACCTTCCCTTCATCTTCATTTGCATCGAAACCCCATACATATGCAAGCCAATCTCCACTCGCACCGAGCCTAACCTATGAAACAGTGGGCAGGGGGAGAATTAGGAAATGGACACGGAAGTAGTCTTTAGAATGCATTTACTACGTGATCAAACTCATCTTACCTGCTCATCAGAGGAAATCCGAGTGCCCCTCAACGTCGGCATCTCAAGGGGCGTAAACTTGCAACTACGACCACGTCGCGCTGGAGAGACCCCCAAGGAAACATCCTCGTGCGTTCCAGGGAACATCAAGATGCATTTGTATGAGTAGTTTATCTTGTGAGAGAAAAGGATGAACGAGGGAAGACCTCTAGAGATAGAGATGGACACTACTAGTACCAATGTGCTGGCCCGTGCGTTGCAATGGATCCAAAGTAGCAGAATAATACTTGTTCACGTGCTTGAAATATAAACACTCTAGTTTTGATATACATGTGTCAGCAGACATGACAGCTTGTCCATGGAAGTTGAACCACGACGACCATCACGTTTCTTGTTTCTACCACTGCCACACCCACACGCGATTCCCATGACGCCGCTCCAACCCACGGCACGACGTCCCCCGACATGGACATGGATCCTCTGACATGGCTATCACTGCCTTGCCCTGCCTTTCCTTCGCTGACAGGTGGGACCCACGCTTATGGGTCCCACATGTCAGTGACAGAATGGTAGGATTGTTCGTGTCAGGGGATCCTCATCCCCCTGACGTGCCCCTCATCCCTCTCGGCCCCACCGCTCCTCTGCCTTTGTGTGCATGACATGCGGGCCAGCTGAACTGCGGCGACCATCAACTTTCTACCACAGACACACCCGATTGGATGCGGTTTGCCTGCTCTGCTGCTGTGCTCCGATCCGTACTCCCGCACCATCGAATTTTCATCCAGCGGCTGTGACACATTTTGTCCCGGGCATCAATCCTCAGCTGGAGTACTTATGTACTACAGGTAGTACCCGCCGATGTGGCCATCTACGCCTTGTAACGCCCCGGTGCCCAGCTGTGGCACCCTCGCCACGACCACGCCACCACCGGCCGATTCATCTCGAACGAGTGAGTCGCGAACCACGCCACCACCATGAGAATGACATGTGGGCTAGCCGCATTTAAGGTCCGCATGTCATTGAATCATAGGCCGGGAACTAAGCCGCTGAAGTTCGGTCCCGTGGGCCCCGAGAGGGAAATGTAACTCCCGCGGCAGGCCTTGTGGTGCTCCCGCAGTACGAGCTCGTGCAAAAACTGGAATTTGTTTCTTACTACTACCAACTTGTACTAGTAAGGTACACGTGCATTGCACGCATGAGATTCTGGTGGTTTGTGCATTATGCTTCTACATGTGGAGCTTTCTGGATTCTAACATGTGGCAAAATCTGGTGGAATGTAAGGTTAGGCAAGTTTGATTAACTTAGGTGAGTGTTTGGTTCAAGCCACACCTTAGGCAAGCCACACTAAGGCCCCACATGACATACACACAAAAAATGTGGCAAGATTCCCTTAGGCTTGCCAACTTGTGGCTCTCATTTTGAAGAACTAATAACTTTGCCTAAGCTTAGTTGTGGCAAAGTTAGTCATGAATTAAGTTCAACCATGGAGTCTTCTAGATTATACATGTGGCAGAATCTGGTGGATGATATCCAACGACTAGTAGTGCTCGGATTTGCCATCTTTGTACTGTCGGATTGGCTTCATCCAACGACCAACTTTCAAAGTTGTTCACACACTATATAGGGGGTATAGATATAGATGTGCCGGCCCATTGCAATGGATCCGAAGTATATCTATTTAGTGGGGTGCACACTAAACACATTATCTATTTATTTTTCTCTAACCTTCCATAGCCATGCAACCAAGCCACATAAGCTTCATGGGTGCCCCCCACATCATATTATTCATACTACGTTGATTGAAAAAAAAGATAAATCACCCAAAACAAGATCTTCCCGTTTTTTGTTCCTACGATGTTGTGCTGTGCACGTACCTACTAGTTGTATAGTGGTAGTACTAGTAATATAGTATTAGGAGTACCAACTTGGTACTAGTAGGAGTAGTACTAGTATAGAATGCTCCTACTCTATCAACGAGTCCCGTATGCTTTTAATGACTTGAGACTATCAAACATGACATGCAGTGCTCAGTTTGTTGCACAGGAACAAATACAACCCACATCAGCACACACGCATCTTATATAGCATCACATCCAATGGCTATAAAAGATGAATGAGACCAAATTATATCTCATCTAGATGAGTTCTAGCAAAACTGTATTAATAATACTTAGTACTCCCGCGCCATGTATCATATATTAGTATCATGTAGTACTTTATTTATTTATGAGGTATCCAGATGGCACTGCACCGCCAAGAAAAGAGGGTAACATCAAAATTATGGACTACTTTTTTGAGTATGTTGGTAAGGTCCGGTCATAGTCACTTGTTGAAATCTCTAAAAAGACAGATACTCCCTCCGTCCAGAAATACTTGTCATCAAAATGGATAAAAGGAAATGTATCTAGACGTATTTTAGTTTTAGATACATCTCTTTTTATCCATTTTGATGACAAGTATTTTCGGACGGAGGGAGTAGAAAACAGAGTTGGTGATGATGGTGTGCGTGCCATCCTGCAATATAGGCCGTCGGATTTATATCTAACGGATAGGAAAGAAACTATGGGAATTTTGCAAAAATATACCCACACGTCTCTCCACGTTCGCAAATAAGGCCTTCCCTCGTTCAACCTTTTCTATCACAAGATAAACTACTCATACAAATGCATCTTGATGTTCCGTGCAACGCACGGGCAGCTAGCTAATTTCTTTTAAAATAGTTGCTGTGATAATTGGGTTGAAGTGATATATTTTATGTCTGCCCCGAATGATTTCAGATTCACTAGTAGTAACAAAGAAAAGGTTGCCTTGTTAATTAACAGAAAACAGGGTGAAAACTATCACATGAGGCCGGTAAAAACAAGGCACACTGGGTTCAGCGTCATCGTCACTACAGCTGTTGCGCGCGAGAAGTCTACATATTGAGGGGGCTACCGAGCGAGGCACCGAGACACAATGTTTGAGAGAGAAACAAATTGGCAGATTATGATCAGATTGAGTTGTCACCCTTCTGCTGTCATTGTGGGAGGGGGGGGGGAGGGAGAGAAAGACGTATTGAGAGTGTGCGCGGTAGGCACAGAGGCACAACTAGCGAGTGTGTGTGTGTGTGTGTGTGTGTTTGAAAGAGAGGTAGATAGATTATTATCAAGATTGATGTGCCACCCTGCTCCTTCGGTGCCGGGTAGTGTGTGTGTGTGTATGTTTGAGAGAGAAGCCAATCGATAGATTAGTATCAAGATCGATGTGTCACCCTACTCCTTCGGTGTTGGGAAGTGTGGGTGTGTGTGTGTGTGGGGGGGGGGGGGTGGCAGTGACACTCACATATCTCTACTCTTATAAAAAATAGAGTTGGTGATGATGGTGTTCCTGCCATCCTGCAATATAGGCCATCCGATTTATATCCGACGGACAGGAAGGAAACTATGGAAATTTTGCAAAAAGATACCCACACCCCTCTCCGCATTTGCAAATAAAGCATTCCCTCGTTCATCCTTTTCTCCGACAAGATAAACTTCTCATACAAATGCATCTTGATGTTCCGTGCAACAGATGGGAATCTTACTAGTAAGGATAAGGAGTTTGTGTGACACATATCTAGCTATATTAAGGGATAGGTAGATAGCATATGTGTGAGAGACATTATTATACTTTGAGACATTAGTGGCTGTGGGTGGGCGGAATTAAAGGGGTGGGCGTGTGTGTTTCTGTGTGAGAGACTTGTAGGACGGGGTAGAAAGACAAATTTAACCCTGATGGAGGGAGAGAAATACACGAAGTGCGTGTGTGTGATTCCGATGCCCACAGGGAAATGAGATATGTATGCGTGTGAGAGAGATTGCACAATTCATTCACGTATCACTATCTAGCGACCGTGGACGTGCATCACTTGAACATAAGTGAATATCTACTTCGTATCGTGGCCAAAGGTACAATATCGATTCAACGCTAAAAAGATTGGATACTCACATATCACATTTTTTTCTATTTAAATAAACCTTTTCAGTTGTGCATGCCAAAGTTACAGTGATGTTTCTTCAAACAACCAATGTAGCTATCATGTACATGCACCATTGTTACTCTTGCATTCAAATTCATTAGTCTTGGATGATTTAAGTTTCTATTTTGAGGTAATATATGTAATATTCATATATGAATTCAACGGGTATGCAATTTATGAAATGGAGGCTATGTAATCATATGAGGTAACACTTTTAAGTAGCTGACTACAATATCTATTTCTTTTTGTGCGCCTCTACACTAACACGTCAATGCATTATGTTTAAAGTAAATAACCAATGGCACTAAATTATCTATTTACACGAGAAATACATAGGCTGGGCGTTTGATCCCTTTTTTTGTGAATGCGCCACTACACCCGTATGATTGGCCACGCCCGTGTGAACGTCCAAGTTATCGGCGCATCATCCCGAGTTATTGTCTTTTTTTCTGGGGTGGACTTCACACCAGTTATTAACTGCTGACGCGTGCCCCGTGTACACAGTCTAGCATGACCTTCCCACTAGCACAGTCCAAAATTAGTTGAAACTGGATACGAACGATCCCGCGGGCGGCAAAATCTCCTGCCTCCTTCTAAAATTTCCGCCACCTTAGTCTTTAGCATGCGAAATCCCCCTTTTGTCCTTGGTGCACGGAGACCAACAGTTACAATGCCGCCCTCATCTACATGATAGGTCAGGGCTGCTTTGGTAACTTCCGGTTCCCCCACTACACGGCACCCCCATTTCCTCTCCCCCTCCCGCAAAAAGCGACTAACTCCACAGCACCAGAGCATCTTACATCACGCCGTCCGTACTTCATCGCCCTTTCTCCCCTCCCCTCTCGAAACCCTAGACTGCTCATCCACCGATGTACCATAGCCCATTAACTGCCAGCGGCGTCCACCTCACCGGATCTGCTTCTACGGCCGCATCTACCCCTCCCACCTCCCCTAGAAACAAGTAGACTGCTCATCCACCACTGTACCATAGCCCATTCAGTGCCGGCCTTGTCCACGACGCCGGATCTGCTTCGCAGGTACTCTCGTCAACCGCCGCGCATCTGCAGCGGCTCATTCGTACTCCCCACCGGAGACGCTTCGTCCACACCCCCGAAGCCGCCCCACCGACGCCCCCGTCGACGGCCTCTGATCCTCTTCGCCGACACCTTCCTCAACCCTATCGGAGCCACTTCGCCGACACCTTCCTCAACCCTACCGGAGCCGCTTCGCCAACACCATCGTCAACCCTACCGGAGTAGCTTCGCCTATACCATTCTCAACCCTACCGGGGCCGCTTTCCCAACTCACAAGTCCACGGCCTCAGATCCGCTTCCTCGCACCCTCATCCAACCTACCGGAGCAGCTTCTGACGCCCCGTCCACGGCCGCAGATCTGCATCGTCGACACCACCCTTAAACCAACCACCGGAGCAGCTTCTGACGCCCCGTCCACGGCCGCAGATCCGCATCGTCGACACCATCCTTAACCCAACAGCCGGAGTAGCTTCTGACGCCCCGTCCACGGCCGTAGATTCGCGTCATCGACACCATCCTTAACCCAACCACCGAAGCAGCTTCACCTACGCCCTCGTCCACGACCACAGATCCGCTTCGCCCACATTGTAGTCCACCCTACTGGAGCCGCTCCACAAACACCCTACTCGACGGTTCTAGATCTCCTTACCGGACCCCGACAGCTAGCACAACATCATCTCCCTTGATGTTTCTAACCTGATTCCCACCGCCTGGAGAGATGCCAAGCACCCGCCACGGCCTAGGTACTTGTCACCTTTAAACCCGTCCAGCATCACCTGCCCGATGTACTTCAAATATACTAACCAGTCGCTGTTACCTGTTATGCAGCTGGCAAAAACTACAAGGACGATGTTTCTTCTGGATCTAACAGCTTGACCAACCAAGATCCTGGACTGAGGCATTCCTATGATCTTGTAAGCGCGTCTCTCTCTCTTGTATTGTTATGTGCCTGCCAGCGTGCTTTGCTAGGATTTTCGACCAGTAATCCCTATGTGCAGACAATGATTTCTACTACTGGCTGCTAAATTAGATATGTAGATGTCATACATGATACTACCTCGTACCTCCGTTCCTAAATATAAGTCTTTCTAGAGATTCCACTATAGGCTACATACGGAGCAAAATGAGTGAATCTACATTCGAAAATGCATCTATATACATCTGTATGTGGTCCATACTGGAATCTCTACAAAGACATATATTTAGGAACAGGGGCAATACATTACACAAAATCATAGGTGGCATGTAGGAATTCCAGTGCACTACATTAGGCTCCCTTAGAGTGCATGCTAGTCCAGCATACAGAGTCATGGCTAGTTTATGGTACGCACACAATCGTTAATTGGTAGTTTAAATATGCGCAAGGGATATGCAATGTAGTATCATGTAGAGATGTCTTAAATTACGCGTGTCAACTTGCAGATAGGGTTACACAATGAAAAAGTACAAGATGTATGTGGCAATTTCATGGAACATCGCAAAAAAGGAGAGGCAGCGGTGAGCCTATACAGTGTGCTATGGTACGTCACTCCTCCATTGCAATCATCGCGACATGTTATTTGTATGCCAGTTCTATTAGCCAAGTTTCTTAGGGACAGTTATTACGAGTTATCCTAAGAAAATAAGCACCTGTGAATATAAGCTCCATGTAATAAGCCAACCAGTTCTTTTCATTGCGTTTTCAGCTTATCTTTGGTATGATCAGTGGAAAGTCTAGATTGCATTATATTTTTTTCATTTTGCTGCCCATATGGAAATTAATTTGACTTGCAAACATCACAAATTGAACCCAGTGCAGTAATTAATATGACAGGAAAATAGACCATCACTATTTGCTCAAAATGCAAATACAAAGATACCATCTACTTGGCACAATCTACTTTGGTCAATGTTTTCCATAGAGATCCTATTGCCTAATTTAAACGAAGAACGCATGACCCACATTTAAATGAAGAACAATTATTTATTGAAATTTGATGGTCCAAGTGGCTGGTTATTATCGCATAGCAGCACCACCTGAAAGCATCATATAGCAGCAGCAGCTCATAGCAACTCATCATACAGTAGCAGCAGTCTGCAATTCATCATATACCAGCAGCAGCTCATAGCAATTCATCATATAGCAGCAGCAGGAGCAGCTCATAGCAATTCATCATATAGCAGCAGCAGGAGCAGCTTGTAGCAACTCATCATATAGCAGCAGCAGGAGCAGCTTGTAGCAACTCATCATATAGCAGCAACAGCTCATAGCAATTCATCATATAGCAGCAGCAACAGCTCATAGCAACTCATCATACAGCAGCAACAACTCATAGCAATTCATCATATAGCAGCAGTAGGAGCAGCTCATAGCAATGCATCATATAGCAGCAGCAGAAGCAGCTCATAGCAATTCATCGTATAGTGGATCAGAATGAAAATTTGGCAAAAAATCAGAGGAGATCCTCACCTTGTTGGATGAGCTCATCCTTCAATAGCACCTCAAGGCAATGGCCTGGGAGGAGGGGAGGGGGAATAAGGTGCCTTCTGTCGCAGTGTGGCATCAGCCGTAGTTGTGCAGCGCCCTCCGGAGTAGTGCGTTGGACGAACCACAGTGGAGCAGCTGCTGGAGACCATGAGAATGAGGGGCGGCGCTAGAGGGAGGAGCAGCCAGGGAGATTTGCCCCTACCCGCCGGCCATGTAGCCTAGCTAGACATAGCATCGTCGAGGACCAGGCCAGATGGGACTAGTGGCGACGGCTCGCTGGAGGAACCCTAGTGCTGCAGGCAGGGGATCGAGGTAGAGGGAAAGGGGAGAGGAGATGCAAGCGGGCAGGGCAATGAATGCTTGCGTGTTTGTTTTTACTTGAGGGTCAGGTGTGACACGGGCGTCAGCAGTTGCATTTTGAGTGTAATATAGGCAGATAACATAGTCATTTCACTATTCCCCTTCCCTTGAATTTTTAGTGAGGTTCTACCCAAAACAACCCCCTCCAAAGCGAAATTAGTTAAGCCCAAGCCCATAACTCAAAAATGACTTTACATCTTTTATGGCTTATTTTGACAATATGCCCTGAAAAGGCAGAATCGAACTGACCCTTAACCTGCAATTCAATTGTGCGTGCAATGATGAATCACTCCTGCCTGCTATCTATACATTTAGGCATCATCATACATGGCATAACCTAATACATGTGCATTCCATTGTAGAATCTGGAATATGCAATGCTTATGTTAGTTCATACGTTGCACATGATGTTTAAATGCCCCTTAAATCCGGTCAGTCAAGTGATGGTCTTTAAGCCTCCTTCTTTGCTTCTTTTCTTGATATGTAAGATTTTCTCACACATCTGTTCAATTGCTTGTTTGCATCAGCCAGCCATACTAGGACTGTTTGCTTTGATTACTTGCTGTTCTTGACCTAACACTCTAACATAGCTTGTCAACGATTTAAACACTAAGGGCTACTGTAGTGGGGCCTGGTCTAACTCATAGGTGACATAAAGGTTTGGCTCTACACTACAATAGGCTCTCCAAGAGTACCTGGAGATCCAGTTCGAAGGTATGCCTAGTTTTTACATAGTGCAGACATAGTAAATGCTCATTTCATTGTGTGCAAGTGCAAGAGATGCGGCATGTTTCATTATGTGGTGTTGTTTTGTTATAATCTCATTCTTTTGTGTTCACAGACGGGAAAGTATGCATATTTATCTTTCAAGGAGACGAGTAACTAGTTTGTGTCACCTTGCAGAGGGGGTGCAATGAAGATAAGATTGAGGATTTACAAGTACAAGATGTTAGGAAGGAGCCTTGCAAGAGAAGTAGGAGCTGCGCTGAGCCTCTTCAACCTGCTAAGGTAAGTCACTGTATGCAACTCAACAGTTCAATTCCTTGTTTGTTTCAGGCATAGTTAATTTTTTCTTTTCAATTGCTTTATTTGTCCTCAGTTAATGAGATGCCCAAATAATCATGGCTGATGTTCGGTACTTGTATCACTATTAGTTGACATAATTAAAGGCCTTATGTCGGTGTACAACAAGAGGGGTACACTTTTTAAACCCCTATAACTGTGCACGGGCAGTCTGAGCCGCGTATACCACCACACCAAGCAAGGCAAGGGAGGTGAGCCAGGGTAAGACCGAAGCTCAAGAGAACTAGAACGACGCCAAGGCCAAGACCACGAAGAGCAAAGGGGACGAAGCAGACTCCCCCGGCAAGATCCTTGTCGGGAGACAGTTCTAGCAGCCCCGGCAAGACCCTTGCCGCGGCGACTCGTCCCGCGCCTACGGAGCAAATCACCCTTGAGTCCACTGCCCCCAAAGGGCAAGGATTTAGGAGACATCCCCACGGTGGCATGCAGATCTTTGTGAACACATTCAAGATCAGATACGCACTAAGGAGACGACAACCCTTGGCGGGATCCCATTCGAGGAAGACCACAAGGCCTCCGGCAAGCGCCTTGCCGGGGATGACAGCGGGCGCCTTGGCAAGACCCTTGCCGGGGCCCCGGCAAGGCCCTTACTGAGGACACCCGCAGGGCCACCATCAGGCCCACGCCAACTAAACCTCCACCACCGCATGCATGCAGCTGCCGACCCAACCAGCTGGGCAGGCACCTGCGTGGCGGCATACAGATCTTCGTGAAGACCCACCACTGCGCCACCTCAGCTGCCTGCCTACCTACATGGCATCACAGGCGTCGCTGGCCAGGGCGCGTGTCGACACAAGAAGGAGCGGCGACGGACGAGACATGTTTCTCCCCCGTCCCTGATAAAGCAAGAACACCTAAGCAAGACGCATTAAATGCGCCTTGTCATGTGATGCGAGGGATAACCTCGCAGCACTGTACCCTTTTCACCTCTTGTGTGCCACTGTGGCAACCCCTTTTTTCTATAAAAGGAGGCCCGAGGCGACCAGAGGAAGGATTCGGCTTTTTGGAGCTCCTCACGCCCCATAGCTAGCTCAAGAACACAGATATACAATCCACCAAAGCAGGAGTAGGGTTTTACGCATCCTCGCGGCCCGAACCTGGATAAACGAACCGTTTGCTATCTGTTTGATCTGCTCTTCTCACGACCCCGCGCCTCGCTAACCACAATAGGGATTCTTGTGATCCCACAGGTGTCGTTCCCACCGACATCTTTGGCGCGTCAGGTAGGGGGCGCAGTTGTGAGAATTGGCTTTAGCAGTTAGTTCGGGGCTTCTTCATCATCATGGAGCCCAAGAAGAAGAAGACGGTGGCGGTTAGCCAGTCGGAAGCCGGACAGCCCATCCCGACGCGGGCGAGCAGCGGACCGGTCCCAGAAAGGACCCGGGGCGCTGCTCGCGAACACCAACACCATCCCAGCAGCCGGAGTTTGGGAGGCGGCGATGTTTGTGCGCCTGGTAACGGGCCACACATCGCCAAATCCAAAGGCGGAGCCAAGCCCTTCGCGGGTGGAGCGGGGCCTTCCAGGGTCATCGCCGCCCCGCCCGAAGGCGACGCAAGGGCCTCCAAGACTCCCACGCCGGCGCCAATAGCACGCTCCTCCCAGGTAGCGCGCGACGAACGGTGTAATCACGCCGAAGATCCCGGGGTCGCCACGGGAAGAGCCCCGAGCGCCACTCCCGGGACGTAGAAGACCTGCCCACTCGCCGAGGCGCTGGTGAAATCGGCATGCGACCACGGGGTCGTGATAGAGCTCCTTCTGACATGGTCAGAAGTCAAAGCGCGTCGCGATCCGTGTAGGTTTCGCTGCCACCGACGCCAGCAGAGGCCCTGGCGCGCGCGCAGTTGCTCCTCGACTTTCCTCCCACTACGGGGAAACTCGAAAAATGGAGAGCCACTACCCGAAGCCTTGTTACGCTGGCCAACAAAGACGAACCAAGTCTAGTGGGGCCCCCGGGTCGACGCTCTGATGGAGTCTCGCAGACCAGTGGCGGAAAAGCCGGCGGCGCCGCGACCACGGTGCATTCACCTCTTCCCCATTCGGTACCGCGGACGCCGGCTCATCGCGACGTCGTGGGCGACGACATCTCCATAGCATCGTCTAACCCGCGGACCCACGGTGACCAGTGCCAAGTTCTTCGGGAACGAGCCCATGAAGACGCTTGAACCACTATCGAGCGCCGGAGCGGAGTGCGCCACCAGTCAGACAGGCGAGCAGGGCCTGCTATGAACCACCTGGCCCCGGAGAGCCCTGGAGGCCTACCTTACGAGGTAGGCTGTCCGGCTTTTACCCGTGAGCTGCGGCAGTTCCAGTGGCCCGCTCACTGCGTCTTCAAACCTGATGTTGGCGAAAAGTACAACGGCAAGACTCACCCGTCTGAGTTCCTCAGCATCTACACCATCGCGATGCAAGCCGCCGGAGCCCGGGACGATAAGGTGCTTGCGAATTACTTTCCATTGGCTCTTAAACCCAATGCCATGTCGTGGTTGATGCACTTGCCGGTAGAATCTATATCCTCCTGGTCGGATTTGTGCCATGAGTTTGTGGGCGCCTTTACTGGAGGTCACCAAGCCCATGGCCAAGAAAGCGACCTGCATGTCATTCCCTAGAAGGGAGGCGAGAGTCTGCGCAAGTATATACAGAGGTTCAGCCGGGTATAGTACAATATCCCTGATGTTCACCCTGCCACCATCATCAGCGTGTTCCATCAGAACATGCGTAACCACAAGATGCGTGAAGAACTGGCAATGAACAAGGTGAAAGATGTGGCAGAACTCTATGTTCTTGCTGACAGATGTGCCCGAGCTGAAGAGGGAAGGAAGTACCCCGGCGAAGATGCCGGTGTGGAAACCGACTCCTCAGATGAGGATACTGCTGCCCCGGTGAAGAAAGGCCGGCGCCGCAACAGGAAGCGCAAAGGTAAAGCTGTGCTTGCCGTCGAGGGATCTAACGATGCCGGCTCCGCCAAGAAAACCAAGGCAGATGACCCCGGCAAGGAAATTGCCGGATGTGTCTCCTGCCGGGCCTTGGCGGCTGCTGAGAAGCCAGGAAACTCCGACAAGCAATACTGCAAGATCCATCGCACCAAAGGCCATGATCTCCAGAACTGCCGACAGGTTGAGCTCCTTACTAAGAAGCAGAGGGTTGAATATGAGAGGCTGGACAAGGAGAAAGGCCAGGACGGTGCTGAGGGGTCCGACAAGAAGCATGACGGCCAGGCGGGCCGTCGCGACAAAGATAAATAGCGGGAGAGGCCCGCCCGGGGCCGTGACAAAAAGCCAGAAGACGATGATCACGAAGAGGACGATGAGTCTGGTGACCAAGAATTTCAGAAAGCTACAGAGGCCATGTGCGTCGATGGCGGCGCCTCACTGCATACCTCTCACCGCCAGCTTAAATAGTGGGCGCGTGAGATTACAGCGGCGGAACCGTCGTTTGATGCCCAAAGGCCGCTGAAGTGGTCCAGCACACCTATCATTTTGACACTGAGGATCACCCTGATCGCACTACTGTAGTCGGGTGCTTGCCATTGTTGGTTTCACCAACAGTACGCAACCTCAAGGTGACAAAGATGCTAGTCGATGGTGGGGCCGGTCTGAACTTAATCTCGCCTGCCGTGATCGAGAAATTGCAGATTCCTAATGAAGACCTCGAAGAGACGGGCACGTTTCAGGGGGTCAACCCGGGAAGAAGTCAACCAAAGGGAAAGGTCACGTTGCCCGTGACTTTTGGGAGTGATCTGAACTACATGACAGAAAGGATTGTGTTCGACGTTGCCAAGATCCCCTTGCCTTACAACGAGATCCTTGGCCGCCCAGCGCTGGCCAAGTTCATGGCGGCGTCACATTACGCCTACAACACCCTGAAGATGCCGGGGCCTGTGACGATCATCACCGTCCCATCAGACAAGAAGGATTCGCTAATTTGCGCTGACCAACTCTACCAACAAGCAGTTGCAGCAGCCGCCATTGCTAAGGCGCTTGCTCCAACTGCTGGAGCCCTGGGAAGGCAAAAGAAGAAGACCGGCGAGACCTCAGGCACCCACTCCGGCAAGCGCACCTCTTCGGAGTGTAGCGCTCCCGTTGAGGACGTGCCAGAGAGCTTCGCCTACAGAAACAAGAAGTCCAGGGCCACACCGCCGGGAACCAAGAAGGTTTCTGTCAAGGAGGACAGCACGGGAGGAGCTTTTACCATAAGCTCCACCCTTGATGACAAATAGGAAGACGCGCTCGTCACCTTCCTGCGGGCGAATGTCGATGTGTTTGCATGGAAAGCATCCGACATCCCCGGTGTTCCTAGGGAGGTGATTGAGCACCATCTTGCTGTCTGTCCTCATGCGCGGCCCGTCAAGCAGAGGGTCAGAAAGCAAGCTTTGGAATGACAAGAGTTCATCACAGAGGAGATCCGGAAACTGGAAGCAGCGGGTTTGGTAAGAGGAGTGCTCCATCCAACGTGGTTGGCCAATCCGGTGGTAGTGCGCAAGGCAAATGGGAAGTGGAGGCTGTGTATTGATTACACAGATATTAATAAGGCTTGTCCCAAAGACCCCTTCCCGTTGTCGCGCATCGACCATATTGTTGACTCCACAGCTGGGTGTGATCTGTTGTCATTCCTCGATGCCTACTCCGGCTACCACCAGATCTTCATGACAAGGGAAGATGAAGAGAAAACGACATTCATCACCCCATGTGGTACGTATTGCTTTATACGGATGCCTTTCGGGTTGAAGAGTGCTGGTTCAACGTTTGCAAGGGTGGTCCAGATTGGTTTTGAACCCCAGCTCCATAGAAATATGGAAGCTTATATGGATGATATAGTGGTGAAAACCAAGAACAGGGCAACCCTCATATCAGATTTACAAGAAATATTTGCAAACCTATGCAAGATCGATCTCAAGCTGAACCCTTAGAAGTGCGTCTTCAGCGTCCCGTCTGGCAAGCTTCTCGGGTTCTTTGTGTCATAGCGTGGGATAGAGGCCAATCCGGACAAGATCAAAGCTATAGAGCAGATTGAAGCGCCCAAGCGAGTCAAGGATGTGCGTCGGCTTGCTGGTTGCGTTGCTGCCATGAGCAGGTTCATTTCCAAGTTCGCCGAGCGGGCCCTTCCCTTTTTCAAGATTTTGAAAAAGGCAGGCCCGATGGAGTGGATGCCAGAAGCCGAAGCAGCATTGCAAGATTTGAAGAGGTACCTCTCCTCCGCGCCAATACTAGTTGCGCCTAGGCCACAGGAACCGTTGCTGCTGTACCTGGCGGCAACGAACCAGGTGGTCAGTGCCGCACTAGTGGCGTAGAGAGAAATTGATGATGAGGTAATAGCATCGACGGAGCCCGATGCCACCGATGACGAGACGACGCAGCCAATTGAAGTGCTGCCGAAGAAGAAAATGATGCAGCACCCGGTCTACTTTGTTAGTTCCCTCCTGCAGGGGGCTAGATCGAGGTACTCCGGTGTGCAGAAACTGCTCTTCGGCCTTCTTATGGCCTCGAGGAAGCCGCGTGACTACTTCCAGGTGCACGAAATCATTGTCGTCACTCGCCTCCCTCTACAATGGATATTGCACAATCCAGATGCAACGGGAAGGATCGTAGAGTGGGCACTGGAACTGTCCAGCTTTGGCCTCAAGTTTGAGAGTACCTCGACGATTCAAAGCCGAGTCCTGGCGGAGTTCGTTGCAGAATGGACCGCGACGCCTGACGAAGAAACCCAAGAGACTGCTCTCCCCGGCAAGGAGGCAAGTTGTGACTGGATCATGTACTTTGATGGAGCTTTCTCCTTATAGGGCACCGGGGCCGGCGTACTGCTTGTCGCGCCCACCGGAGAGCACCTCAAGTATGTGATCCAGATGCACTTCCCTAGGGAGGTGTCAACAGATAATACGGCTGAGTACGAAGGGCTGCTTGCCGGTCTTAGGATCGCAGCGGACCTCGGAATCAAGAAACTCGTCGTCAGAGGCGACTCGCAACTTGTCGTCAAGCAAGTCAACAAGGATTACCAGAGCCCGTTGATGAAGGCCTACGTCGATGAAGTGAGAAAGTTGGAAGAGCGTTTTGACGGTATACAGGCAGAATACGTTCCCCGAGCGGAGAATGATATCGCCGATTACCTATCAAAACACCCCGCCCTCAAGCTACCTGTGGAACCAGGTACCTTTGTGCTTCGGCTAACTCAGCCATCCGTTGATCCATCAACAGAGCAGAACAAGAGGAGAAAATCAGGGCCGACAAGTATTTTCCTGCCGAGCTCCCCAAAGCCACCGGCAAGGATGTTGCCGGAGACACTAAGCCTGCCACGGGACGGCTAGCTCCGACAGAGCATCAAGCTCTTTCCATGGAGACAGCCGCTCCGATAGTGGAGGAAATGCCTTTAGTCCTCGCCGTCGAGCCCCAGGCTCCAGCGTTGGCACAACATACCGTCCGATTCCTCCAAACAGGGGAACTTCCCGAGGAGCAGGAAGAAGCAGAAAAAGTAGCCCGTCACTCTACTATGTACCAGTTCGTCGATGACGTCCTGTAAAGAAAGAGGCCGAACGGCGTGAAATTGAAGTGTATCCCTCGAGAGGAAGGACTGGGGCCGTTGGCGGAGATACATGGAGGCATATGTGGATCCCACATCGGGTCAAGGGCCCTTGCCGGCAAAGCGTTTCGGCAAGGCTTCTTCTGGCCCACCGCCCTCCAGGATGCGACGACACTAGTCACCAGGTGTGAAGCGTGTCAGTTCCATTCAAAGAAGCTTCATCAGCCAGCTCAAGCCCTTCAAACCATTCCTCTCTCCCGGCCTTTCTCGGTCTGGGGGCTCGACATACTGGGCCCTTTCCCCCGCACTGTCGGGGGCTTTGAGTACTTGTACGTTGCAATCGACAAGTTCACAAAGTGGCCAGAAGTGGAAGCAGTGAGGAAGGTCACAGCACAGTCAGCCTTCAAGTTCTTCAAAGGACTGGTGTGCCATTTTGGTGTACCCAATAGGGTTATCACCGACAACGGCACACAGTTCACAAGCCACACCTTCATGCAATATATTCAAGACCTCGGCAGCAAGGTCTGTTTCGCTTCCGTTGCTCACCCACGAAGCAATGGTCAAGCTGAGAGGGCAAATGCTGAAGTACTGCGAGGCCTGAGGACAAAGACCTTTGACAGACTGCACAAGAGTGGAAGGCGTTGGATTGATGAATTGCCGGCGGTTCTTTGGTCAATCAGAACGACACCAAATCGAGCCACCGGCCAGACACCCTTTGCCCTGGTATACGGGGCAGAAGCAGTTCTCCCCATGGAACTCATATACGGGTCACCTCGAGTACTCGCTTATGACGAGATTGAGCAAGAGCAATTGCGGCAAGATGACACAACGCTCCTTGAGGAAGATCGTCTTCGGGCGGTTGTGAGAGCAGCGCGCTACCAGCAAGCCTTGCGCCGCTACCATAGCCGCAAGGTTCATGCCTGAAGCTTTGAGGAAGGCGACCTTGTTCTTCGGCGCATTCAATCGGCCAAGAATTCCAACAAGTTGACACCAAAGTGGGAAGGCCCTTATCGGGTAATACGAGTCACCAGGCCCGGCGCAGTCCGTCTGGAGACCGAAGATGCCGTTCCGGCGAGTAACTCCTGGAACATTGAGCATCTTCGCAAGTTTTACCCGTGAGGCGCGGCTTGCCGGGCCCCCCGGCAAGCCACCTTTTGTACGAGCCTTACCGATGACGCATGTAACCCTTTTGTAGGATCGAAAGTATGTCTAGAGGGGGGGTGATTAGACTACTTGACCAATTAAAAACTTAGCCTTTTCCCAATTTTAGTTCTTGGCAGATTTTAGCTATCTTGGAGCAATTCAAGCAATCATCACACAATTCAAGCAAGCATGCAAAGAGTTTATTGGCAGTGGAAAGTAAAGCATGCAACTTGCAAGAATGTAAAGGTAAGGGTTTGGAGGATTCAAACGCAATTGGAGACACGGATGTTTTCCCGTGGTTCGGATAGGTGGTGCTATCCTACATCCACGTTGATGGAGACTTCAACCCATGGAGGGCAACGGTTGCGCGAGTCCACGGAGGGCTCCACCCACGAAGGGTCCACGAAGAAGCAACCTTGTCTATTCCACCATGGCCATCGCCCACGAAGGACTTGCCTCACTAGCGGTAGATCTTCACGAAGTAGGCGATCTCCTTGCCCTTACAAACTCCTTGGTTCAACTCCACAATCTTGTCGGAGGCTCCCAAGTGACACCTAGCCAATCTAGGAGACACCACTCTCCAAGAAGTAACAAATGGTGTGTTGATGATGAACTCCTTGCTCTTGTGCTTCAAATGATAGTCTCCCCAACACTCAACTCTCTCTCATAGGATTTGGATCTGGTGGAAAGAAGATTTGAGTGGAAAGCAACTTGGGGAAGGCTAGAGATCAAGATTGATATGGTAGGAATGGAATATCTTGATCTCAACACATGAGTAGGTGGTTCTTTCTCAGAACATATGAGCAGGAATGATGTATGTGTTCTGATGGCTCTCTCTTCGAATGAAGAGGTGGTGGAGGGGTATATATAGCCTCCACACAAAATCCAACCGTTACACACAATCTACCAATCTCGGTGGGACCGAATCAGAAAACTCGGTCTGACAGAAATAGTAAACCTAGTGACCGTTAGGAATTTCGGTGGGACTGAGATGCAACTCGGTAGGACCGATTCGGTTAGGGTTTGGTCATAACGTAATCTCGGTGAGACCGATCGCACAAACTCGGTGAGACCGAGTTCGGCAATTAGCTAACCAGAGAGTTGGTCAGGCAAACTCGGTGGGACCGACTTGCTCTTTCAGTGAGACCGAAATGTTACAAGAAGGAAACATAGAGTTTACCTTGCATTCTCGGTGGGACCGATTTGCTCTTTCGGTGAGACCGAATAGTTATGAAAGGGAAACGGAGAGTTTGCAAGCCCATCTCGGTGAGACCGAGAACCTTATCGGTAGGACCGAATTGCTAGGGTTTGGCAGTGGCAAATGACAAGTGAAACTCGGTCGCGCCGGATTGACAGAATCGGTATGACCGAGTTTGGCTTAGGGTTTAGGTCATTTGTGGATATGGAAAAGTGGTTGAGGATTTTGGAGCATATCACTAAGCACATAGAGCAAGAGGCTCATTAAGCAACACCTCATCCCTCCTTAATAGTATTGGCTTTTCCTAAAGACTCAATGTGATCTTGGATCACTAAAATATAAAATGAGGAGTCTTGAACTTTTGAGCTTGAGCCAATTCTTTGTCCTTAGCATTTTGAGGGTTCCACTTTCACATCCATGCCATGCCAATCATTGAGCTTTCCTGAAATAATCATCTTGAAATAGCATTAGCTCAATGAGCTATATGTTGTTATGAATTACCAAAACCACCTAGGGATAGTTGCACTTTCACCTTTGTACAAAGCCAGGTGCAGACCCTGAGCATAAATAAGTGAAGCGCTGGCGCCCTAAGTTATAGCATGCATGCTAGGTCGAGTCTCGTCCTTGGTTAGGGTTGATAGTGCTTAGCGGCGACTAACCCCTAGCTTAGAGGTCGAGTGTGCGTCTCTTTGTCTTTCTTTTGTCTTCTTTGGTTCACAGGACACACAGATATCTGCGCCGAACCACTTAGGGAGGAAAAAAAAAGAGAAGAGGAACAGACCATCATCTAGCCCCCGGCAAGCCAGTATTGTCGGGGGCTGCAAGAGCAAAGATTCACCCACGGCGAACCAGGGTTGCCGGGGACTGCAGCTTCAGATAAGTTCTTCATCCCTTATCATGCATTCCATTATGGACTGAGGTATGTGAAACCTTGTTTTCCCCTAAGCTATCGTGCTCCCATAACTCTAGGCCCTAGGGCTCGTTCCTAGGGCCAAGTTTGGTCGTAGTCGCGGCAGCGAAAGGATAAAACAAGGAGCCTGAACCCGCCTCATCCCTGCCTCCGCCAAAGGCGTGAGGAAGGTCGAGCGAAGTGGGGAGACAACAAGGCCTATTGCCAGGCAAGGAAATGTTTATCTTGAAGATATCAAGGATTTACTCCTTGTCGTGGGTTCCACCCGCAAACAAATGATCCGGCAAGCATCCCTTTTCGTTAAAAAAACATTCCACTCAGGTACAGTCCATAGGGAATGAAAAACATGAATGATGGGATTACAAGTTTTAAATTCAACAAAGGCCCGAAGGCTTACAAACTAAAAAGAGATAAGGTGCCCGTAATCCCTTTCTTGTCCCTCTCCTCAGGAGGCAGGTCAAGGAGGCGAAAAGGACAAAAGGAGCGCCTAGGCGAGCTACGGGTGGCAGAAGACACCAAGAGAACATCTTGGTGGCCGTCCAAAGGCTGGATGGTGATGGCGGCATTGGAAGCAGAGCTCGAAGATGAGGCGGCAGGACGTCAGCATGCGTCGAAGGCATCGGTGCCCGCGTACTCTGACTTGACGGCCTTGCCGCCCGCCCTCTTCCTCTTCCACGGCCTCCAAACGCCAGCCGCCCAAGGAGACGACCCCGAGAAGTTCAGGGAGCCGGCGCCACGGATGATGGGGTCGCCGGTGCCGCACGGAGCGGCACCCGACACCTAGTCGGACCCGTCATCCTGCTGCCTACTACCCTCGTCGTCGCTGCCGCTGTCTTCCTCATCACTCCCGCCTGAGGAGGAGTCTTCACTATCAGAAGAGCTCTCCATGCAGCACCTTGCACGGGTCCCAAAAGCCCGAAGACCTTGATGGAGAGAAGGCCACCCTCCATCAGCTTAAAATGGAGAGTGAGCCCCTCCGTCAAGCGGTGGATATGAGCAAACGTCATCCATCCCCGACGAAGATACATCACGTGAGGGGCGGGGAAGTCGACACGGACCCGCATGCCACTGATCCCGCAGCCCCTCATGTGCAGCCGCAACGACTCCGGCGGATCCAGCTCCATCTCCCGCGCAAATGGAGCCGGGAGACGAAGGCGATGGCGCGGCGGCCGGCACAGCCTCACGAAGAACTCACAAGGGTCATCCCCAACATGGCCCTCCATTGGAGGAGGAGCTGCTGGCGGAGGCGAGGCCGGCGCGCCACCTCGTCCTCCTCTTCCCCTTGCGCCCCGGTCTCGCCCATGGCCTCGCCCCCTCCCCCTTCCCCTCGCGGCTGGCTCTGCCAGCGCAGGCGCAGGAGAAGGAGGGACGCGTTGTCGAGCGACGACTCTCGCCGCCACTGTTGAAGGACCGGGATTCCCTCTCTCCATGACGGATGGAAGGGAGGAGCAGAAGCTGAAGGAAGAAGAAGATGAAAGAATGCGGGACGCCATCCCTCCCTCCCGCTCTTTATAAAGGATCGGGGTTGGGGCTCGGCCACCCCGCTCGGCCAATCAAGATACGGAAGGCGCAGGGAGCCAGGACCGACCCGCCGCCCCAACCAGCGACGGCCCAGTTTCCTGCCTCCACCGTCTGCCACCCCAGGCACATGGGAGACACGTGGCAGACGTGTAGAACCGAGGGGATGGGTGATCATGGGGAGTGGACGCCTTGAAGACCGCGCCTCAGCCCCATTCATTAAATGGGCCGCGCCTCCATGCCTCCCTCTGTTTATGGGGAAGGCACGAACCGCCCCTTTACTATGATGTAACGCATGCCTGCGGGAACCAACCCCACGCATGCCGCCCACGTCACACGCGCCTCCCCACGCCGTGTCACGCGCGAGAATCATGGGAAGCGCACCGCGTGAAGAATCTTACCGCGGTAAAAACCGCCCCGCCTGCCCGCGCACCATTTTCGGGCCTAGCCCAACAACGCGTTGCGCTTATGTGTAGCCCAGGCCCAGGGGCTCCTGTCAGTGTACAAAAAGAGCGGTACACTTTTTGTACCCCTATAACTGTGCACGGGCAGTCTGAGCCACGGATACCACCACACCAAGCAAGGCAAGGGAGGTGAGCCAGGGTAAGACCGAAGCTCAAGAGAACTAGAACGATGCCAAGGCCAAGACCACGAAGAGCAAAGGGGACGAAGCAGACTCCCCCGGCAAGATCCTTGCCGGGAGACAGTTCTAGCAGCCCTGGCAAGACCCTTGCCACGACGACTTGTCCCGCGCCTACGGAGCAAATCACCCTTGAGTCCACTACCCCCAAAGGGCAAGGATTCGAGAGACATCCCCGCGGCGGCATGCAGATCTTTGTGAAGACATTCAAGATCAGATACGCACTAAGGAGACGACAACCCTTGGCGGGATCCCAGCCAAGGAAGACCACAAGGCCCCCGGCAAGCGCCTTCCCAGGGATGACAGCGGGCGCCTCGGCAAGACCCTTGGCGGGGCCCCGGCAAGGCCCTTACCGAGGACACCCATAGGGCCACCATCAGGCCCACGCCGACTAAACCTCCACCACCGCATGCATGCAGCTGCCGACCCAACCAGCTGGGCAGGCACTTGCGTTGCGGCATGCAGATCTTCGTGAAGACCCACCATTGCGCCACCTCAGCTGCGTGCCTACCTACATGGCATCGCAGGCGTCGCTGGCCAGGGCGCGTATCGACACAAGAAGGAGCGGCGATGGACGAGACATGTTTCTCCCCCGTTCCCGATAAAGCAAGGACACCTAAGCAAGATGCATTAAATGCGCCTTGTCATGTGATGCGAGGGATAACCTCGCAGCATTGTACCCTTTCCACCTCCTGTGTGCCACTGTGGCAACCCCTTTTTTCTATAAAAGGAGGCCCGAGGCGACCAGAGGAAGGATTCAGATTTTTGGAGCTCCTCACGCCCCATAGCTAGCTCAAGAACACAGATATACAATCCACCAAAGCAGGAGTAGGGTTTTACGCATCCTCACGACCCGAACCTGGATAAACGAACTGTGTGCTATCTATTTGATCCGCTCTTCTCACGACCCGCGCCCCGCTAACCACAGTAGGGATTCTTGTGATCCCATAGGTGTCGTTCCCACCGACACCTTACCATTTAATTACTCTGCCGAAGTGTGCCTGAAGCTTTGAAGTCTATTAACCAACTATTATTGCATGAGGCTCACAATATAGTTTATACTAGCTAATGATTGCATAGTTTTGCCTGCTGTAGTATGTTTGTATGAAACCCTCTGCTGTTCATTATGCTCCCTAAGACTTTAATTGAGGCACAAAATGGCCAACTGCTTGCTTACTTATACGCAACGTGCTGTCCAAATTTGTAACTTGTCTGTGTTTTCAATTGGGCCACAACAGCATGCTCCTCTGGTGAGCTAAGAGGGATTTCTGTATGCAGGCTGCACAGACTATCTTTTTTATAATTTTTAAAATATCACCTGCTTATGCTTCATGATGTGTAACATTTTTTTTGAAAGTGATGTGTAACATTATTGTTAGTCCTGTTTTGCCATGTAGTACAAAATAGTGTCTTGTTCGCTTCACTGTTGTAACTATATTTTTGCCCTAGTCATGTGTACTTACAGAAACATTTCAGGATGAAGTGACATCAACACAAAGATCTGCGAGCAGTGCGGCATGGCCTTTAACGAATGATTATGGATTGGAATTGGAATGTGCTGATGTTCTCGAGCATCAACTAGAGGTGGCAAGACAACGTGTACATGATTGTCAACGTATAATCAACAAGTTGAGACTGGACATGCAGGTATTGGATGTAGGAGTCAAAAAAATGAAACAAGACATTGAGGTAACCATGAAGGAATTGGAGATTTTGCAGACTGAAATTTGTGCTATCTGAATTCGGCCAATCCTATTTTCTGAAGAGATTATAGTTCAAATGGAGTTAAGTTGATGCGCGTCCATGATGTATGAGCTCTATTTGCCTAATATATGTAATTTGCTGTTTGTGTATGCTTTATTATCACCTGTGCCGAACCATAATGCCCAATGGGTATTATCGGCTGTAATTTCTTTATTGTATAGTGTAGGATTATTCTACCTTTCTATGCCTTGATCTCTTTGTTGTATAGTGCATGCTTTTTAGAGGTGATAGTATTGAGTAGGATAATTCTTTGAATATGCTATATCGTTCAAACGGGGGCCAACTCGCCCGACCATGGCCTTTCACGGGCCGTCGGATCCATGGGCCTTCTACGTCTCGTAGGATCCATGGGCCTTCTACGTATCGTAGGATCCATGGGCCTTCTACATCTCGTAGGATCCATGGGCTGCCGACTAATTTATGGGTCTTGTTCGGGCCTTTAATGGGCCGTAGACGGGCCTTTAATGGAAATCGTACGTTTTATGGGCTGACCGTAATGGGCCATTAATAGGCCGTATTTGGTGAAGCTATGAAAATGGCCCAACGAACTAACGGTCCACAAATGGGCCGACCGTAACGACGGGCTGAATTTGGCCCACAAGCAGAAAATGACAGTAACGGGCTTAAGTAACCGAATGCTGCAAATGAGCCCAAGAATAAATGGGCCCTCAGAAGGCCGAAAGTTAACTTGGGCTGGAAACGGCCCAACGGAATAACGGGCCGTTAATGGGTATAAAGTGATACACTGTTCATTATGGGCCAGTTTCACCACGGGCCGTTAATGGGTGTAAAGTAATACACTGTTCATTACGGGCCAGTTTCAACACGGGCCGCTAATGGGCCAAGAGTTACAAAGGGCCTCAAATGGGACGAAAGACGTCATGGGCTATACATGGGCCAGAAGTGAAAACTGAAGGAAATATGCCCTAGAGGCAATAATAAAGTTATTATTTATTTCCTTATATCATGATAAATGTTTATTATTCATGCTAGAGTTGTATTAACCGGAAACATAATACATGTGTGAATATATAGACAAACAGAGCATCACTAGTATGCCTCTACTTGACTAGCTCATTAATCAAAGATGGTTATGTTTCCTAACCATGGACAAAGAGTTGTCATTTGATTAAACGGGATCACATCATTAGTTGAATGATCTGATTGACATGACCCATTCCATTAGCTTAGGACCCGATCGTTTAGTATGTTGCTATTGCTTTCTTCATGACTTATACATGTTCCTATGACTATGAGATTATGCAACTCCCGTTTGCCGGAGGAACACTTTGTGTGCTACCAAATGTCACAACATAAATGGGTGATTATAAAGGTGCTCTACAGGTGTCTCCAAAGGTAGATGTTGGGTTGGCGTATTTCGAGATTAGGATTTGTCACTCTGATTGTCGGAGAGGTATCTCTGGGCCCTCTCGGTAATGAACATCACTTAAGCCTTGCAAGCAATGCAACTAATGAGTTAGTTGCGAGATGATGTATTACAGAACGAGTAAAGAGACTTGCCGGTAACGAGATTGAACTAGGTATTGAGATACCGACGATCGAATTTCGGGCAAGTAACATACCAATGACAAAGGGAACAACGTATGTTGTTATGCGGTCTGACCGATAAAGATCTTCGTAGAATATGTAGGAGCCAATATGGGCATCCAGGTCCCGCTATTGGTTATTGACCAGAGAGGTGTCTCGGTCATGTCTACATAGTTCTCGAACCCGTAGGGTCCGCACGCTTAACGTTCGTTGACGATATAGTACTATGTGAGTTATGTATGTTGGTGACCGAATGTTGTTCGGAGTCCGGGATGAGATCACAGACATGACGAGGAACTCCGGAATGGTCCGGAGACAAAGTTTGATATATGGGATAATAGTGTTTGGTCACCGGAAGGGTTCCGGAAATCACCGGAAGGGGTTCTGGATGTTTCCCGAAATGTTTGGGTACGAGAACACTTTATTTGGGCCAAAGGGGAAAGCCCACAAGGTTTTTGGAAAGCGCAAAAGGAAGTTTTGCGGAGTCCAGGGGCCAGACGCCAGGGTCCCTGGCGTCTGGGTCCAGACGCTGGGAACCCTGGCGTCTGGCCCTGGAGTCCGAGAAGGACTCTTGCCTTTCGGGTGAAACCGACTTTGTGGAGGCTTTTACTCCAAAGTTTCGACCCCAGGGCTCAACATATAAATAGAGGGGCAGGGCTAGCACCAAAGACACATCAAGAAACACCAAGCCGTGTGCCGGCAACCCCGTCTCCTCTAGTTTATCCTCCGTCATAGTTTTCGTAGTGCTTAGGTGAAGCCCTGTGAAGATTGTTCTTCACCAACACCGTCACCACGCCGTCGTGCTGCCGGAACTCATCTACTACTTCGCCCCTCTTGCTGGATCGAGAAGGCGAGGACGTCACCGAGCCGTATGTGTGCAGAACTCGGAGGTGCCGTGCTTTCGGTACTTGGATCGGTCGGATCGTGAAGACGTTCGACTACATCAACCGCGTTGATATAACGCTTCCGCTTATGGTCTACGAGGGTACGTAGACAACACTCTCCCCTCTCGTTTCTATGCATCACCATGATCTTGCGTGTGCGTAGGAAAATTTTGAAATTACTATGTTCCCCAACAGTGGCATCCGAGCCTAGGTTTTATGGTTTGATGTTATATGCACGAGTAGAACACAAGTGAGTTGTGGGCGATATAAGTCATACTGCCTACCAGCATGTCATACTTTGGTTCGGCAGTATTGTTGGATGAAGCGGCCCGGACCGACATTACGCGTACGCTTACGCGAGACCGGTTCTCCCGACGTGCTTTGCACACAGGTGGCTGGCGGGTGTCAGTTTCTCCAACTTTAGTTGAACCGAGTGTGGCTACGCCCGGTCCTTGCGAAGGTTAAAATGGCATCAACTTGACAAACTATCGTTGTGGTTTTGATGTGTAGGTGAGATTGGTTCTTGCTTAAGCCCGTAGCAGCCACGTAAAACTTGCAACAAACAAAGTAGAGGACGTCTAACTTGTTTTTGCAGGGCATGTTGTGATGTGATATGGTCAAGACATGATGCTGATTTTATTGTATGAGATGATCATGTTTTGTAACTGAGTTATCGGCAACTGGCAGGAGCCATATGGTTGTCGCTTTATTGTATGCAATGCAATCGCGCTGTAATGCTTTACTTTATCACTAAGCGGTAGCGATAGTCGTGGAAGCATAAGATTGGCGAGACGACAACGATGCTACGATGGAGATCAAGGTGTCGCGCCGGTGATGATGGTGATCATGACGGTGCTTTGGAGATGGAGATTACAAGCACAAGATGATGATGGCCATATCATATCACTTATATTGATTGCATGTGATGTTTATCTTTTATGCATCTTATCTTGCTTTGATTGACGGTAGCATTATAAGATGATCTCTCACTAAATTATCAGGAAGTGTTCTCCCTGAGTATGCACCGTTGCCAAAGTTTGTCGTGCCCAGACACCACGTGATGATCGGGTGTGATAAGCTCTAAGTCCATCTACAACGCGTGCAAGCCAGTTTTGCACACGCAGAATACTCAGGTTAAACTTGACGAGCCTAGCATATGCATATATGGCCTCGGAACACGGAGACCGAAAGGTCGAGCGTGAATCATATAGTAGATATGATCAACATAGTGATGTTTACCAATGAAACTAGTCCATCTCACGTGATGATCGGACATGGTGTAGTTGATTTGGATCACCTGATCACTTAGAGGATTAGAGGGATGTCTATCTAAGTGGGAGTTCTTAAGTAATATGATTAAATTGAACTTAAATTTATCATGAACTTAGTCCTGGTAGTATTTTGCAAATCATGTTGTGAATCAATAGCTCGCGTTGTTACTTCCCTGTGTTTATTTTGATATGTTCCTAGAGAAAATTGTGTTGAAAGATGTTAGTAGCAATGATGCAGATTGGATCCTTGATCTGAGGTTTATCCTCATAACTGCACAGAGGAATTATGTCCTTGATGCACCGCTAGGTGACAGACCTATTGCAGGAGCAGATGCTGACGTTATGAACGTTTGGCTAGCTAAATATGATGACTAGTTGATAGTTTAGTGCACCATGCTTAACGGCTTAGAATCGGGACTTCAAAGACATTTTGAATGTCATGGACCATATGAGATGATCCAGGAGTTGAAGTTAATATTTCAAGCAAATACCCGAGTTGAGAGATATGAAGTCTCCAACAAGTTCTATAGCTAAAAGATGGAGGAGAATCGCTCAACTAGTGAGCATGTGCTCAGATTGTCTGGGTACTACAATCACTTGAATCAAGTGGGAGTTAATCTTCCAAATAAGATAGTGATTGACAGAATTCTCTAGTCACCATCACCAAGTTAGTAGAACTTCGCGATGAACTATAGTGTGCAAGGGATGACGAAAACGACTCCTGAGCTTTTCATGATGATGAAATCGATGAAGGTAGAAATCAAGAAAGAGCATCAAGTGTTGATGGTTGACAAGATCACTAGTTTCAAGAAAAGGGCAAAAGAAAAAAAGGGGAACTTCAAGAAAAACAACAAGCAAGTTGCTGCTCATGTGAAGAAGCCCAAGTCTGGTCCTAAGCCTGAGACTAAGTGCTTCTACTGCAAAGGGACTAGTCACTAGAAGCGGAACTACCCCAAGTGATTGGCGGATAGGAAGGATGGCAAAGTGAACATAAGTATATTTGATATACATGTTATTGATGTGTACTTTACTAGTGTTTATAGCAACCCCTCAGTATTTGATACTAGTTCAGTTGCTAGGATTAGTAACTCGAAACGGGAGTTGCAGAATAAACAGAGACTAGTTAAGGGTGAAGTGATGATGTGTGTTGGAAATAGTTCCAAGGTTGATATGATCATCATCGCACACTCCCTATACTTTCGGGATTAGTGTTGAAACTAAATAAGTGTTATTTGGTGTTAGCGTTGAGCATGAATATGATTTGATCATGTTTATTGCAATACGGTTATTCATTAAAGTCAGAGAATAATTGTTGTTCTGTTTACATGAATAAAACCTTCTATGGTTATACACACCAACGAAATGGTTTGTTGGATCTCGATCGTAGTAATACACATATTCATAATATTGAAGCCAAAAGATGCAAAGTTAATAATGATAGTGCAACTTATTTGTGGCACTGCCGTTTAGATCATATTGGTGTAAAGCGCATGAAGAAACTCCATACTGATGGGCTTTTGGAATCACTTGATTATGAATCAGTTGATGCTTGCAAACCATGCCTCATGGGTAAGATGACTAAGACTCTGTTCTTCGGAACAATGGAGCGAGCAACAGATTTGTTGGAAATCATACATAATGATGTATGTGGTCCGATGAATATTGAGGCTCGCGACAGGTATCATTATTTTCTGATCTTCACAGATGATTTGAGCAGATATGAGTATATCTACTTGATGAAACATAAGTCTGAAACATTTGAAAAGTTCAAAGAATTTCAGAGTGAAGTGAAAAATCATCATAACAAGAAAATAAAGTTTCTACGATCTGATCATAGAGAAGAGTATTTGAGTTACGAGTTTGGCCTTCAGTTAAAAACAATGTGAAATAGTTTCACTACTCACGCCACCTTGAACACCATAATGTAATGGTGTGTCCGAACGTCATAACCGTACTTTATTAGATATGGTGTGACCTATGATGTTTCTTACCGATTTACCAATATCGTTGTGGGATCATGCATTAGAGACTGCTGCATTCACGTTAAAAAGGGGCACCATCTAAGTCCGTTGAGACGACACAATCTGAACTGTGGTTTGGCAAGAAACCAAAGTTGTCGTTTCTTAAAGTTTGGGGTTGTGATGCTTATATGAAAAAGTTTCATTCTGATAAGCTCAAACCCAAATCGGAGAAATATGTCTTCATAGGATACATAAAGGAGACTGTTGGGTACACTTTCTATCACAGATCCGAAGGCAAGACATTCGTTGCTGAGAATGGATACTTTCTAGAGAAGGAGTTTCTCTCGAGAGAAGTGAGTGGGAGGAAAGTAGAAAACTTGATAAGATAATTGTATCATCTCCCTTATTGGAAAGTAGTTCATCACAGAAATCTGTTCTTGTGACTACGACACCAATTAGTGAGGAAGCTAATGATGATGATCATGTAACTTCAGATCAAGTTACTACCGAATCTCGTAGGTAAACCAGAGTGAGATCCGCACCAGAGTGGTTCGGTAATCATGTTTTGGAAGTCATGTTACTAGACCATGACGAACTTGTGAACTATGAGGAAGCGATGATGAGCCCAAATTCCACGAAATGGCTTGAGGCGATGAAATCTGAGAAATGATCCATATATGAGAACAAAGTATGGACTTTGATGGATTTGCCCGATGATCGGCAAGCCATAGAAAATAAATGGATCTTCAAGAGGAAGACGGACGCTGATAGTAGTATTACTATTTACAAAGCTAGAATTGTCGCAAAAGGTTTTCGACAAGTTCAAAGTGTTGACTACGATAAGAGTTTCTCACTCGTATCTATTCTTAAGTCTATCCGAATCGTGTTAGCAATTGCCGCATTTTATGAAATCTGGCAAATGGATAAACAAAACTGCATTCCTTAATGGATTTATTAAAGAAGAGTTGTATATGATGCAACCAGAAGGTTTTGTCAATCCTAAAGGTGTTAACAAAATGCGCAAGCTCCAGCGATCCATCTATGGACCGGTGCAAGCATCTCAGAGATGGAATATACGCTTTGATGAGTTTATCAAAGCATATAGTTTTATATAGACTTGCGGTGAAGCCTGTATTTACAAGAAAGTGAGTGGGAGCACTACATCATTTCTGATAAGTATATGTGTATGACATATTGTTGATCGGAAATAATGTAGAATTATTCTGCAAAGCATAAAGGAGTGTTTGAAAGGATTTTTTTCAAAGAAAGACCTCGGTGAAGCTGCTTACATATTGAGCATCAAGATCTATAGAGATAGATCAAGACGCTTGATAAGTTTTTTCAATGAGTACATACCTTGACAAGGTTTTGAATTAGTTCAAAATGGAACAGTCAAAGAAAGAATTCTTGCCTGTGTTACAAGGTGTGAAATTGAGTAAGACTCAAAGCCCGACCACGGCAGAAGATAGAAAGAGAATGAAAGTCATTTCCTATGCCTCAGCCATAGATTCTATAAAGTATGCCATGCTGTGTACCAGATCTATCGTATACCCTACACTGTGTTAAGCAAGGGAGTGAAATAGTGATCTAAGAGTAGATTACTGGACAACGGTCAAAATTATCCTTAGTGGAATAAGGAAATATTTCTCAATTATGGAGGTGACAAAAGGTTCGTCGTAAAAAGTTACGTCGATGCAAGTTTTGACACAGATCTGGATGACTCTAAGTCTCGATCTAGTTACATATTGAAAGTGGGAGCAATAAGCTAGAGTAGCTCCGTGCAGAGCATTGTTGATATAGATATTTGCAAAATACTTACGGATCTGAATATGACAGACCCGTTGACTAAAATTATCTCACAAACAAAACATGATCACACCTTAGTACTCTTTGGGTGTTAATCACATAGAGATGTGAACTAGATTACTGACTCTAGTAAACCCTTTGAGTGTTGGTCACATGATGATGTGAAGTATGGGAGTTAATCACATGATGATGTGAACTATTTCTGTTAAATCACATGGCGATGTGAACTAGATTATTGACTCTAGTGCAAGTGGGAGACTAAAGGAAATATGCCCTAGAGGCAATAATAAAGTTATTATTTATTTCCTTATATCATGATAAATGTTTATTATTCATGCTAGAGTTGTATTAACCGGAAACATAATACATGTGTGAATATATAGACAAACAGAGCGTCACTAGTATGCCTCTACTTGACTAGCTCATTAATCAAAGATGGTTATGTTTCCTAACCATGGACAAAGAGTTGCCATTTGATTAAACGGGATCACATCATTAGTTGAATGATCTGATTGACATGACCCATTCCATTAGCTTAGGAACCGATCGTTTAGTATGTTGCTATTGCTTTCTTCATGACTTATACATGTTCCTATGACTATGAGATTATGCAACTCCCGTTTGCCGGAGGAACACTTTGTGTGCTACCAAACGTCACAACGTAAATGGGTGATTATAAAGGTGCTCTACAGGTGTCTCCAAAGGTAGATGTTGGGTTGGCGTATTTCGAGATTAGGATTTGTCACTCCGATTGTCGGAGAGGTATCTCTGGGCCCTCTCGGTAATGCACATCACTTAAGCCTTGCAAGCAATGCAACTAATGAGTTAGTTGCGAGATGATGTATTACGGAACGAGTAAAGAGACTTGCCGGTAACGAGATTCAACTAGGTATTGAGATACCGACGATCGAATCTCGGGCAAGTAACATACCAATGACAAAGGGAACAACGTATGTTGTTATGCGGTCTGACCGATAAAGATCTTCGTAGAATATGTAGGAGCCAATATGGGCATCCAGGTCCCGCTATTGGTTATTGACCAGAGAGGTGTCTCGGTCATGTCTACATAGTTCTCGAACCCGTAGGGTCCGCACGCTTAACGTTCGTTGACGATATAGTACTATGTGAGTTATGTATGTTGGTGACCGAATGTTGTTCGGAGTCCGGGATGAGATCACGGACATGACGAGGAACTCCGGAATGGTCTGGAGACAAAGTTTGATATATGGGATAATAGTGTTTGGTCACTGGAAGGGTTCCGGAAATCACCGGAAGGGGTTCCGGATGTTTCCCAAAATGTTTGGGTACGAGAACACTTTATTTGGGCCAAAGGGGAAAGCCCACAAGGTTTTTGGAAAGCGCAAAAGGAAGTTTTGCAGAGTCCAGGGGCCAGACGCGAGGGTCCCTGGCGTCTGGGTCCAGACGCCAGGAACCCTGGCGTCTGGCCCTGGAGTCCGAGAAGGACTCTTGCCTTTCGGGTGAAACCGACTTTGTGGAGGCTTTTACTCCAAAGTTTCGACCCCAGGGCTCAACATATAAATAGAGGGGCAGGGCTAGCACCAAAGACACATCAAGAAACACCAAGCCGTGTGCCGGCAACCCCGTCTCCTCTAGTTTATCCTCCGTCATAGTTTTCGTAGTGCTTAGGCGAAGCCCTGCGAAGATTGTTCTTCACCAACACCGTCACCACGCCGTCGTGCTGCCGGAACTCATCTACTACTTCGCCCCTCTTGTTGGATCGAGAAGGCGAGGACGTCACCGAGCCGTACATGTGCAGAACTCGGAGGTGCCATGCTTTCGGTACTTGGATCGGTCGGATTGTGAAGACGTTCGACTACATCGACCGCGTTGATATAACGCTTCCGCTTACGGTCTACGAGGGTACGTAGACAACACTCTCCCATCTCGTTGCTATGCATCACCATGATCTTGCGTGTGCATAGGAAAATTTTGAAATTACTACGTTCCCCAACAAAAACAGGCTGGAATCATATTGGATGGCCCAGATGACGCTACTGGGCCTAATTCGGATAGGGCGTAACGGGCCTTGGGTTAGCGGGCTGTAAATGGGCTATATGCGAACATGCCGTTAACAGGCTTTCCATGGGCAGGCCCGCCAGCTTTTGACCAAGTCAAACGGGCCGGCCTTTTCACAGGAATGGGCCACTGTTGGGCCGTGCCACGTGTCGACGTATCATAGGCGCCTTCTGTCCAGTGAGTGGATGACATCTGTCCCAACGATGAGCCGACCCGTGTTTCCTCTAGCCAATGATGATTTTACACATGGAAAATCCCCATTGGTCGGGGCTGTTAACGGGTTATCGGATCCAAAACCCGACCCGATACTTAACGGCGTTCCGTTATGGTGGATGCCATGTTTCGGTCACCCTTGACGAAAGCACTTCTGTGACGCACGATTTATCGTCATGGAAGTGGACACTTCTGTGATGATAATTTTGGTAATGTCATGGAACACTTCTACGGCATCACAGGTATGACTATCTTGATTCTGTCATAAAATCGTCATGGATGTACATGCATGATAGAAAACGGGACCTACTGTGACAAACACATATCATCACAGAAGTGTATTTTTTTGTAGTGCTTGTGTCCCCAACACACCCAATACAATGGTAAATTGTATAGGTGCACTAGTTCGGCGAAGATATGGTGATACAAGTGGTATATGGATAGTAGATAAAGGTATTTGTAATCTGAAATTATAAAAACAGCAAGGTAACTAATGATAAAAGTGAGCGTAAATGGTATTGCAATGCGTTGAAACAAGGCCTAGGGTTCATACTTTCGCTAGTGCAAGTTCCCTCAACAATACTAACATAATTGGATCACATAACTATCCCTCAACATGCAACAAAGAGTCACTCCAAAGTCACTAATAGCGGAGAAGAAACGAAGAGATTATGGTAGGGTACGAAACCACCTCAAAGTTATTCTTTCCAATCAATCCGTTGGGCTATTCCTATAAGTGTCACAAACAACCCTAGAGTTTGTACTAGAATAACACCTTAAGACACAAATCAACCAAAACCCTAATGTCACCTAGATACTCCAATGTCACCTCAAGTATCCGTGGGTATGATTATACGATATGCATCACACAATCTCAGATTCATCTATTCAACCAACACATAGGACCTCAAAGAGTGCCCCAAAGTTTCTACCGAAGAATCACAACGAAAACGTGTGCCAACCCTATGCATAGGTTCATGGGCGGAACCCGCAAGTTGATCACCAAAACATACATCAAGTGAATCACGTGGTATCCCATTGTCACCACAGATACGCATGCTAAGACATACAACAAGTGTTCTCAAATCTTTAAAGACTCAATCCGATAAGATTACTTCAAAGGGAAAACTCAATTCATTACAAGAGAGTAGAGGGGGGAAGAAACATCATAGGATCCAAATATAATAGCAAAGCTCGCGATACATCAAGATCGTATCACCTCAAGAACACGAGAGAGGGAGAGAGATCAAACACAAAGCTACTGGTACATACCCTCAGCCTCGAGGGAGAACTACTCCCTCCTCGTCATGGAGAGCACCGGGATGATGAAGATGGCCATCGGAGAGGGATTGCCCCCTCCGGCAGGGTGCCGGAATGGGTCTAGATTGGTTTTTGGTGGCTACCGAGGCTTCTGGCGGTGGAACTCCTGATCTATTGTGCTCCCGGATGTTTTTAAGGTATATGGAGATATATAGGCGGAAGAAGTACGTAAGGGGGGCCATGAGGGGCCCACGAGGGTGGAGGGCGCGCCCAGAGGGGGTGGGCGCGCCCCCTACCTCGTGGCCTCCTCGAAGCTTCCCTTACGTGCACTCCAAGTCTTCTGGGCTTCTTCTGATCCAAAAATAAGTTCCGTGAAGTTTCAGGTCAATTGGACTCCGTTTGGTTTTCCTTTTCCGCGATATTCTAAAACAAGGTAAAAACAGAAACTGGCACTGGGCTCTAGGTTAATAGGTTAGAACCAAACAATGATATAAAAGTGTATAATAAAGCCCATAAACATCCAAAACAGTGGATAATATAGCATGAAGCAATCAAAAATTATAGATACGTTGGAGACGTATCATGGACACGGGTGAGAGAATCTTTAGTCTTGTATCTTCATGGCCCAATAGTCCGGCCCATGTCCAACATGCCGGACGCCCGAGGACCCCTTAGTCCAGGACTCCCTCAGTAGCCCCTGAACCAGACTTCAATGACGAGGTGTCCGGCGCACAGATTGTCTTCGGCATTGCAAGGCGGGTTCCTCCTTCGAATACTTCAAAACAGCTTTCGAACACAAAGAATGTGTCCAACTCTGCAAAACAAGCACCACACACAACCACAGAGAGTATAATATTTCACGAGTCCAATCCACTAACAACTTTTTGTAGCGTGACACCATATCACCACCCGGTCATTATTTTGAACCATTTTTCGGCCCGCCGCTTCATATTTCGAGATGCGGTTTTATTGGCACGTCTTGTCAAAGTAGAGATCGTGTCCACTTATTACGGGATTCTCATCAATACGGGCATGGGTAAGCCAACCGTGCCGTTTGCACGGCCCTTGGGAAGCAGGCGAGTTTTAAGGCTAGTGGGGAGGCGCTTGATATTCGCTGCCTTTATAAAGGGATAAGGACTCACCCTCTTTCACCCATGCCTTCTCTCTCTCTGCCCATCCGTTCTCAAGCTCCAGCGCCCAAGCTTCCATCCTTTCCGCCTCCAAACAACACTCCAGTCATGTCCGGATCCAGAGCGCAGGGCAAGTGGATGGTCTCCTCCGTCAAGGAGAAGGACATCACCCAGCTCCGAGAGGCTGGATATTTGGCGAAGGAAGTCGCCCATCGGCTTCCGACCGAGGGACAAATCGTCCCTACCCCGGAGCCCCACGAGAGGGTAGTTTTCATCCCCCCACTTCATCTGTGGGCTGGGATTTCCACTCCACCCATTTGTCCGCGGACATATGTTCTATTATGGGCTAGATTTCCATGATCTAGCCTCAAATTCCATCCTCAACATCTCGGCATTTATTGTCGTGTGCGAGACTTTCCTCCGCATCCCACCCCATTTCGGATTGTGGCTAAAGATCTTCAACGTGAAGCCGAAGGTGGTGGGTGGCCAACACGCAAATTGCGGAGGCGCCATGGTGAGCAAGATGCCCAACGTCACATGGCCCGAAGGCTCCTTCATGGAGAACGTCAAAGGGTGGCAGCAACTATGGTTCTATATCAGAGAGCCCCGCGACGCCACCTGGGCCGCGGCTCCAGAATTCAAGTCCGGCGCCCCAATGTGGCTCACCTCCTGGCTAGAGAAGGGCCTAAATTGGGTTTCGTCAGACGAGCTGACAACGTTGCAGACGCGCATCCAGCGCATGGTGGACAAGAACGTCAAACTTGTCAACGTGATTCAGGTGATGCTAGTTCGCCGGATCCTTTCATGCCAGAGCCGGGCTTGCCATCTATGGGAGTTTGATCCGACCGAGCACCAAACCTTGCAGCGGTTCTTCAGAACTACGCATGAAGATATCTGGAAGGTGCATGCTCTTCAAGGCCAACGAGACGTGGCCGAAGATGACCGAGGATCGTGGGCACAACCTGGCCCATCCCGCCAGTCTGGTAAGACTTTCACATTTCAAGGTCTATCCTTTACTTGCTTTTTCAGAGAAGGGGCCTAAGCCGCCCTATATATATTTTTCAGGGCTGGACAAAGAAGGCGGAGCGGATTCAGTGTCTGACTCCGCTGCTCGAGGAACCAGCCATCCCGCTTCCAATGAAGATGCTGGTTCCAGCGCCCTACTAGGCGCCGGAGAAGAAGGCCAAGGGGACCAGAGATGGCCTCCGTTACAAGGACACTTCGGACATGACGTCCGAAGACGCTGAAACTCACTCCTCTGTCGCCGAAGATGACGAGGAGGAGGAGGAAAGAAACTCTCCCCCAGAGGGGGAAAGGAAGAAGAGGGCGGCTTCCACAATTCTGGAAGTAGAGACGTCCAAGAAGGGGAAAGTCTCCCTCGCGGATAACTCTATCTGGGACATCGATAGCATTCCAGAACGGCACCCCCAAGATAAGCCCCTGGTCGAATCATGATTATCCAGAGACCTTGACACATTCATATGTTAGCCTCTTTACTTCATAGTTTTGACATGTTGAATCGTGCACTTGCAGTCCGGCTCGTTCTGACCTCGAGCGATCCTCATCTTTGGGGAATTTGCTGGACCCGAAGGTGATGGACAGCGGGTCCCTTCCGGCGGCCTCCTCTCCCATGGCCATGGATGACACCGAGGTACTGTCCCGAAGGACCCCAAGCCAGGGAGAGACGCAAGAGGCTGTCAGGGCGGCACCAGAGGGTGAAATCTCAGCCGCCGGACACATGGGAGAGCGAATCCCCATGGAGACTGGTGATAGGGGCCATATCCAATTCGGCTCCCAGCCGAATACGACCCTGGAGACCTATACGACTCCAGAATCCGACAAGCAGCCTTGTTCGAAAGAAGGAGGTATGCCTATTGCTACCTCTTGAGCACTTGCGTTGGTTTTCCCTTGAAGAGGAAAGGGTGATGCAGCAAAGTAGCATAAGTATTTCCCTCAGTTTTTGAGAACCAAGGTATCAATCCAGTAGGAGGCCGCGCACAAGTCCCTCGCACCTACACAAACAAATAAATCCTCTCAACCAATGCGATAAGGGGTTGTCAATCGCTACACGGTCACTTACGAGAGTGAGATCTGATAGATATGATAGGATAATATTTTTGGTATTTTTATGATAAAGAGAAATAAAAGATGCAAAGTAAGATAAATGGCAAAGGAAATAACTAAGTATTGGAAGATTAATATGATGGAAGATAGACCCGGGGGCCATAGGTTTCACTAGTGGCTTCTCTCAAGAGCATAAGTATTTACGGTGGGTAAACAAATTACTGTTGAGCAATTGACAGAATTGAGCATAGTTATGAGAATATCTAGGTATGATCATGTATATAAGCATCACGTCGGAGACAAGTAGACCGACTCCTGCCTGCATCTACTACTATTACTCCACTCATCGACCGCTATCCAGCATGCATCTAGAGTATTAAGTTCAAGAGAACAGAATAACGCTTTAAGAAAGATGACATGATGTAGAGGGATAAACTCATGCAATATGATATAAACCCCATCTTGTTATCGTTGATGGCAACAATACAATACGTGCCTTGCTTCCCCTACTGTCACAGGGAAAGGACACCGCAAGATTGAACCCAAAGCTACGCACTTCTCCCATTGCAAGAAAGATCAATCTAGTAGGCCAAACCAAACTGATAATTTGAAGAGACTTGCAAAGATAACCAATCATACATAAAAGAATTTAGAGAAGATTCAAATATTTGTTCATAGATAAACTTGATCATAAACCCACAATTCATCGGTATCAACAAACACACCGCAAAATAAAAGATTACATCGAATAGATGTCCTCAAGAGAGGGGGAGAACTTTGTATTGAGATCCAAAAAGAGAGAAGAAGCCATCTAGCTAATAACTATCGATCCGAAGGTCTGAAGTAAAATACTCACACCTCATCGAAGAGGCTATGGTGTTGATGTAGAAGCCCTCCATGATCGACGCCCCCTCTGGCGGAGCTCCGAAACAGGCCCCAAGATGGGATCTCGTGGATACAGAAAGTTACGGCGGTGGAATTAGGGTTTTGGCTCCGTATCTGGTAGTTTGGGGGTACGTAGGTATATATAGGAGGAAGGAGTACGTCGGTGAAGCAACAGGGGGCCCACGAGGGTGGAGGGCGCGCCTAGGGGGGGTAGGCACGCCCCCCTACCTCGTGGCCTCCTGGTTGATGTCTTGACGTAGGGTCTAAGTCCTCTGGATCATGTTCGTTCCGAAAATCACGTTCCCGAAGGTTTCATTCCGTTTGGACTTCGTTTGATATTCTTTTTCTGTGAAACCCTAAAATAGGCAAAAAAAACAGCAATTCTGAGCTGGGCCTCCGGTTAATAGGTTAGTCCCAAAAATAATATAAAAGTGTATAGTAAAGCCCAATAATGTCCAAAACAAAATATAACATAGCATGGAACAATAAAAAATTATAGATACGTTGGAGACGTATCACCTATTCCGCCGGTAACCTCTGTCCAAGCAGAGGTACCGGATACTCTATTGGAAGCGCTGCGAAGTACCACTACAAAAAAAAGACACATCCGTGACATTTTGGGTCGAACAATTTTTTTTTCTGTCATACATATGACACTTCTATGACGATAATTGTGACAAAACCCGGTATCATCATAGATGTGGTGGGCTCCTACTTCTTTGATAAAAAATCATGACAGAAAATGGGCTTTTCGTCCTGGGCAGGCCGAAGACGCAGCTGCATGACATTCTTTGGGCTGTCCATGACGGAAAAACCGTGGTAGAAGCGAGGGGGAGGAAAATTCCGAGGAGTTCCCACTTACGGTGGGAGGTCGGGGGCCGGGCGATGCACGTTTCTCTCGTACACATACACGCGTGTGTGTGAGGCGTAGGCTCTAACTGAACCCGAGCGAGGCGTTGGGCTCTAACTAAACCCGAGCGATTGCACTGCAGGCTACGCGTTACTGAACCCGAGCGATCGATCGATGGATGTTAACTGAACCCGATCGAGCGATTCCTTCGCTACTGCTGCTAACTGAAGCCGGTCGATGTTGCCTCTGGGATGAACAGTGAGCGTCGCGCGGGGGGGGGGGGGGGAGTGGATGAACAGTGAGCGGTGGCGTTGCCTCTGGATGAACAGGACCCCATGGTGTGGTGAAGGGCTAGATGAACAGTAGACGGTGGAGGGGTGCCCGTGGAGGGGTGGTTGAACAGGACCCCGTGGTGTGGAGGGCTGGATGAACAGTAGACGGTCGAGGGGTGGTTCAACAGTAGCCGATGGAGTAGCGCACGGTGGAGGCTGGATGAACAGGAGCCCGTGGAGGCTGGAGGAGGTCGACGGTGGAGATGAACAGTATCCCGTGGAGTCCCGTTTTGCGGTACGCCACACCCCTCCCGATGAACAGGACCCCTTTTCGACCGTAGCGCTCCAACACAAGTCCGTTTCGTCCGTTTTGAGGTACGCCACACCCCTCCCGATCAACAGGACCCCCGTTTCGACCGTAGGAGGTCCGTTTCCTCCGTTTTGCAGTACGCCACACCCCTCCCGATCAACTGGACCCCTGTTTCGACCGTTGGAGGTCCGTTTCCTCCATTTTGCAGTACGCCAGACCCCTCCCGATGAACAGGATCCCGTTTCGAACGTGGCCGGTCGAACACAAGGCCGTTTCCTCCGTTTTGCAGTACGCCAGGCCTTGTTTCCATCGCCTGTTCCGTCCAAGCCCTCCCGATGAACACGACCACGCATTCCATTCCGAGCCAGCCGGTTGGCTCCCACGCGTTCTGTTGCCTCCCGATGAACATGACGCATTCCATTGCCTCCCCATGAACACGACGCATTCCATTGCCTCCCCATGAACACGACGATGACGCTGCCTCCCCATGAACACGGCGACGACGCTGTTTCTCCGTTCCGACCCAGCCATGTGCACGAGCCCTGGCCGTACGTATGCGCGAGTAGGCGTTCGAGACCCCACCCGTATGTACACACACGTGGCCGTATTTTCTTTCTTGCACCCTGGCCGTTGTACGTACGTGTACATGCTACGTGCGTGCCTCTACTACGACATGTGTGTGCCTCTACATCCACCAGTATATATGTACGCACACGTTCGCGACCAGAATGACAACGCTACGTACGCTTCGACCAGGTGGGTCCCGACTGTTAGGCACTTCCTTACGTGCGAAGATGTAGCTAGTGGTTCCCAGCAGTGAGGGGGACGAATCGTTTTTTTTGCCCGGACACACTTTCTTGTGTGTGAAGATGTAGTTGCTGGGTCCCAGCAGTCAGGGGCAAACATTTTTTTCGTGAAATACGGTGGCCCGTCCGGTGGGTCCCCGCTGTCAGGTGGAGGAATAATTATTTTGCACGTAATAAGGAGGCACTTCCTTGCTGCGGCCGTGGACCCAGCTGTCAGCCTCTCCACATACAGTCCATGTCCGGTGGAAGCCGTTCCTTGACCACATTGACCACGCCGCGCCGAGAGCACCAGGGCGGTGGACGACGGCGAGGCCTAGGAAGGGGACGACGCGGAGGCGGGGAAGACGTGGCAGTGGATGCACACGCATAGAGGAGTACGACGGTTCACTTGTTCGTTGCGGTGTGAGGCTGCCGTCGCTGCAGAATAATAGGGGGTGTGGGTGAGTACAGGGATGGCCTGGCCAGCGGTGGGAGTAATGGGGGCGGTGAGGCCTCCGCCACATCGCAGCCGGCCACGGGAGGCAGGAGCACGAGGCACGACCGGCACTGGTTTGGGCAGCTGGAGCAAGAAGACCAGAGGTTGAAGAAGCACTACGGCCATTGGATGGACATCGTACGGTCACTGGAGCTAGAATCGTGCATGTTGACTAAGTTGACAAAGACCTCTGTCCCTGTCAACTTAGTAGGCCCACAAGTCAGCCTGCCACTATACTGGGTCCCAGCTAACAGGGGGAGTATTCATTTTTTTGTGCGTAATAAGGAGACACTTCCTTGCGTGCGAAGATATAGTTGGTGGGTCCGTGCTGTCAATGGCAGTAACATTTTTTTCACGAAATATAGAGGCCCTTTTGGTGGGTCCCTGATGTCAGGTGGAGGAATCATTATTTTGCGCGTAATAAGGAGGCATTTCCTTGCATGCGGCCATGGACCCAGCTGTCGGCCTCTCTATGTACAGTCCACTTCAGATGCATGTCGGTCGTCGACCACGTTGACTAGGCCGCGCCAAGAGCACCAGGGCGGTGGACGACGACGTGGCCTAGGAAGGGAGCGGCACGGAGGCAGGGAAGACTCGGCAGTTGTTTCCCACACGGAGGGGAGTACGACTGTACGAGGGTTTACTGGTTCGTCTGCCGTCGCCGGAGAATAACAACAGGTGTGGGTGAGTAGAGGGATGGCTAGGCCAGCGATGGGAGTACGGTGGGGCGGTGAGGCCTGCGCGGTAGCAGAGCTGACCGTGGGGAGGAGGGAGCACGCAGTCCCGCCGGCGCTTGTTTGAGTGGTTGGAGCAGGAAGAGCAAAGATTGAAGAAGCACGACGACCCATCCAACAGTCACTGGTTGTGCGTCAATCTTTTTTTAGGAAAGCCTCAAATCTGTGGAAAACAACATACAGCCCATCTGCCATTATTTCTAATAATTTACAGCCCATTTGCTAATTATTAAGGTTTTTTTGGAGCCCATAGTCTTTTTGTTAGCATTACAGCCCATATTGTGGCCACGGTTAAAAAATTATACGAAATTTTGCATATTTCGGTGCGGTCCGAACTGTTTTTAATCCCGAAATTTTGACTCACATTCAAACTGATTTTAAAAATAAATGTATATAAATATAAAATCCAACAAATTCTCCACGCATAAAAATTAATGTAATTTAAAATCTCGAAATGAAAAAAAAGATATTTGAAACTAATTGCCGGTTTGATGTGTTTTAAAAATGTACTGCCCATTTCTCATTACTGATGGGCCATTTTCTCGGCCAGCCGAATGGAAGCTCTCCTCGTCTTGAAAGATTTGCAGCCCAACAGGCCTAACAAAGCGACTTACTTGGCAAATCACAAAAAAACTGGGTTGTGGCCGTGGACCCAGCTGTCAGCCTCTCCATGTACAGTACTCTTCTGATGGAATGTTGTTGACAAAATTGACCACGCCGCGTCGAGAGCACCAAGGCGGTGGACGACGGCGAGGCCTAGGAAGGGGACGGCGCAGGGCCGGGGAAGACGCGGCAGTGGATGCCCATGCGGAGAGGAGTATGAGGGTTCACTGGTTCGGCTGCTGTGTGAGGCTGCCGTCGCCGCAGGGCCTGGCTAGCGGTGGGAGTAGTAGGGGGCGATGAGGCCTCAACGACAGCACAGCCGGCCACTGGAGGCAGGAGCAGGCGGTCTCCCCGGCGCTGGTTTGGGTGGCTGGTGCAAGAAGAGCAACGATTGAAGAAGCAGCAGGACCGTTCGATTCAAATCCAACGGTTACTGCTGCTAGAATTGTTTGTTGACTAAGTTGACAAGCCCTGCGTACTGCTACCTCTTTAGCACGGTGTTGGATTTCCCCAAAGAGGAGAGGATGATGCATCAAAGTAGCGTAAGTATTTCCCTCAGTTTTTGAGAACCAAGGTATCAATCCAGTAGGAGGCTACGCTCGAGTCCCTCGTACCTACACAAAAACAATAGCTCAACGCAACCAACGCGCTTAGGGGTTGTCAATCCCTTCATGGTCACTTACGAAAGTGAGATCTGATAGAGATGATAAATACTATTTTTGGTATTTTTGGTATAGAGATGCAAAGTGAAAAGTAAAAGGCAAAGTAAAAGCAAAGCAATATAAAGTGATGGAGATTGATATGATAAGAAAGAGACCCGAGGGCCATAGGTTTCACTAGTGGCTTCTCTCAAGAGCATAAGTATTCTACGGTGGGTGAACA